>CAJQUN010000069.1:377182-1799023 GCA_907163345.1 Haberlea rhodopensis
GATTTTTTGCACGAAAGGCCATAGGGGGGAATTGATAGGCAAGAATCAAGCGCATCGTCGCGGGAACCTCCGACAACGATTGGGATGGTTTGTCTGAAATCACCGCAAGGAATGTCTTGCCCCAAACAATATTGGCTTTTCTGTTAGGTCTTGCAAGAACAGGTCTAATGCCTCGATACAGCGTCGATTGGCCATCGAAGCCTTCATCCCAAATAATCAATTTAGACGATAGAATCAAGTGTGCATGCACGCTCTGTTTTTAATTGCGCACAACATCGTCTGATCAACAATGGTTGGCAGTTTGAACCTTGAATGAGCTGTACGACACCTGGAAGCAACGAGCTGCTGCAACGCCTGAAGAAGCCACCGCAAGAGCGGACACCGCGATTTGCTCGCACAACAGCTAACAATGCTCTAAAAGGAAAGTTTTCCCGGAACCGCCTGGGCCATCAATAAAAAACGCCCCCCATTTGGATCATCAATGCACGCCATAATCCTATCAAATGCTTCCCTTTGCCTAGAATTCAATTTGTTTGACAGATCTCAAGTCCTCTTCGGAGGACAACTATGTTGAGTTCATTCTCGTAATCCTTGTTACGCATCTCGTCTGCGCTAACCCAAGTTTTAGATGTAACAAGATTGAAATCGTCAACCGTCTTACCCATCGACTGGAGGAAAACATCTATTGATCGAAGAGCACGATCGTACGCAACATCCTGAGAGTCGCTATTTGATCTAAGAAAGGTCCTCTGAAAGATGCACCTTGAACTCCTCCCATAAGAGGTAGGGTCAGAAGGAAGGTTGTAAACAAGGATTGTGGCAAATAGACGGCGCAAGGTATATGGGACCTGATAAGTCGAAGCCTCTTCGATGGACGCACGAATGTCATTGTCTGCATCCAAGAGGCCACGTTGCAAAGCAGCCTCTCTAAAGCTAGACAGCACAACACCGTTGTGGGTTCTAAGATGTTCAAAAGAGGTGGGTGATCTCAAATGGTTTAACAACAATCTCAAATAGTACCTTTCGGTTTCGGTAGGGCTCACAGTAACGAGCCGGCCTATGGCTGTCCCGCGCTTGCGATGCGACCATTGTTTCTGCGTAGGTTTCCATACAAAGTGTTTAGGGAAGTCACGGTAAAGAAGGGCCAAATCCCGGATATCCGAGTGGTTAGCATTCATCAAGAAAAATTGTGTCAATTGTGTTCTCTGGTTATTTGGATTGGTCAAGATACTTTCTAAGGACCTAGCAGCGTGGAAAAAGATGAACTGAGAATCCGGTAATTGAACATGAAGTTGCACAACATTAGGGCTCATTTCATAAAGTGTGTAGCCATAAATGCGCCACATTGCCTCTGGGGCGCAGAGCCAACGTGCAGATTGAAAATCGCGTATCTCATCAAGAGCCTCTGTACCAGGGGTGGCAACGACATTGTATGCTACCTTATCATTGCCCTTACATACGTATTTGTAAAGATACTTGACGACCTTTACATCTGCACATATCTCAACATTGATGTGGCAATCAAATTTTGCCAATAAGTAAGGATTGTATGGGATAACCCATCGATTATCCAGTAGCTTCCGCCGAGCAAGTACTGTCCTCCCGGAATCACTACGTCTATAGGCTGGGTAAGATTCGGTTCGATGCGTGGTAAATTCAGCAAATTCTTTTGGATAGTGATTTTTACAAGAGCCTGCTTTCATGCATATGTTATTGGCGTTCAAATCGCCACAAGGGCCATGTATCATGTTTTGCAGACACAAGAGTGTAGGTGAGGATACACATCAGGGTCGGGGATTTCAGCCGAGACAAATTGATCATATGCGGCAACAGAGGTTACCTTGTATTTTTTTTTCAAAATGACAAGCCAATGCACATGTGGGAGGCCTCTCTTTTGGAACTCGACGACATACAGGTATGCGGCAACTTTCCCAAATATTTCTTTGTCCACGATTTCATTCTTCAACTCCTCGTTTTTTGCCCGGAAAATCCTCACTAATAAGTCAGCCCGATTATGTGCATGTTCGCCTATTATAAGCTCACTCTGAACCTCTGGCCAATTTGGGTTACACGTCATGGTGAGGAAAAAATCAGGTTTTCCAAACGTGGTAACCAATGCAAGCGCATTCATGTAGCGTCGTCGGAGATCTCTTGGACCTCCTAGAAAAGAGGCTGGCAGAACTATGCGTTGGCCGATAGACCTACCATAGGTGACACCGTCGCAAGCCATACTGTCAACAATCCCCTGTAAGGACTCTAACCGAAGTTCGTGTTGCGACTGTGCTTTGCGCAAGTAATCCAAACGTTGGGTTTCAATCTTCACATACATGTCGATTTGGTATTGTTGGATCAGCCTACCAGTACGGAGTATGTTTGTCACATCGTCACGGCGCAGCTGGAGTCTGTAACAATAGAACTCTCGGGCAGCTACATGGCTATGGTTATCTCGATTGCGCTCCAAATCTGAAATCAATCAAGGGAAAACTTCAGTACGAATAGAACAGGAAAATAAGAATGAAAAGAGCGAAAGAAATGCGGTGCAAGGGAATAGTAAAGGACTTACTTTCATGCTCAACGCTTAACAGGTTCTCGCAAGAAACGTGTTCATCTGGTAAGGGCAAAGGGAGACCATCATCTAGCGTGTTGGGGTCGGGTTCAAGAGCATGATGGTTAGACCATTCCTTGCGAATGCCTGTGTGCCAACCCGGCTCACCATAGGGGAAAAGGAGGGGGTATTGCAAGGGATCGTAGCAACCATAATAGTAGTGGATGAATTGTGTGTTGCCTGATTTTGTGTACACACGCACATCGTGAGGCCGCTCTGAAGGGGCATCAGTCAATTCATTCCAAATGGCCGCGACATGATCGACTACAGGCAAATTATACACCCGATTATCTAAAGAAGGATCAGCGCGCAACACAATTTTATAAGAGTCAAGATCAGGCATATCCCTTAGACTCCTGAAGAAATTTGCATACGGATTTATTTTCATTAAGTCCATTATTAATGATACCACCTTACAATCCAGATCCCCTGATTGTGCTAGCCTATTCGCGACTTCGTTTTCTGTCCCATAGAAGTACAATTGAAGTTGGCGGCCACAGCCCTCTGCGGGGACCAAATCCCTGATGAAATGATAAATGCCGCCCTGCACTTTGAACGTGTAAACTCCCTTGTCCCCCTTACATAACTCATGATCATAATATATCCCTAGAGAAGTAAATGCAGAAGAGTTATTATATGTACGGCATCGTTGCTGGAAATGCTCCGCAATATGGGAGGAAGCATCAGTATAGAGGTGCCACAAGGCTGGAGGCATCTTTGTGCGCTCGAGGGAGATTTTCCCGCTCGAGCAACAAAATCCTGGTGGCTCCCTAAAGACGCGTCTTGCGCGACAATGCTCGCAATCTGTAGCAGGAGGCAATTGCCAAGCTTCGGTGGGGACGCAGCCGATTCTGTCCAGATATTTCAGAGTCCTGCGTTTCTTGGCAAGAAATTTGCTATTGGGCGTTCCTGGTAAGAGTTTTATAGGCAACAGATTAAAGCAAATAGCAAAGTTCATTATCTCGCACTTACATATGTAATCTAGAATGCCATACCATGGCTACCGGTGGGTCTCTGCTTATGGGGAACCGGCGCTGTACATGCTGAGCTTGCACGTCCATGACAGTGCACGTTCGGTGGGGCAACTGCTGAGTAACAATCTTGTAAACGTAAAAAAAACACAAAAAGATGCCTTAGAGAGTCTCTAACAAAAGGACAACACCATGTGTAGCATAAAATTGTAAAGATATTTGCGTTTGCAACTTGACATATGAAACACATAATAGGATGAGACTAAAGCGTATAGACCAACCTTCGAGAGGGATACGGCGTGACCTGTACGACGGGCTTTCGAGTGCACCTGGGGCAGCCTGCTCGGTGTGCGGAGGCCCGGGTGACCGAGCGATCGATGGCAAGTCTGGATCGAGAAAAAACTCATTTGTTTTTTTATGCAAATGAATATCACACACCATCAATATCACAAGATAATAGAATTTAATAAAAAAATGCTAAAATAGCAACTGAAATCCCAATGTAAATAAGCTCAACAATTTTATCATATTAAACATGTATAGCATATTATATTATTGAGCATCATCCTGTCATGCCTTTTTTTTTTGACCATTTAGGACAATATAGATCGTGATTTTATTTAATATTGGCCATGAAAAGGGGTAACAAAGAATAATTTAGCAAATAGAGTTTTCGAACAAACAAACAATGAATCAGCAGTACCGAATGGTGATGGCGCAGAATCGTTCGCTCTTCTCCGTGTATAATTCGAGGGTGGCACAAGCCGACGAGCTTTCCGGTTGAGGGTTATTCCTAGCAACAATAACGCATAATAGAAGGCCAGCACATGCAAGGGATCGCATAGGAAACGATGCAGGAGAGCAGTGAAATGGGGAAAGACCATTTAGAGACTTACCAGAGGAACCGGTGCAAGCACCCTTGGGCGCACGAGAATCAATGCCATGAGATGGCTTCCCAGACATTCCAGCCCAACAATAGGGAAATGCGAGAGCAGTTTTTTGCGGGTCTACCAAGGCAAGAAACAAACATGAGAACCACATTTTGGAAAAAAATAATCAAGACAGCGCAAATGTACCATGGAGCGCAAGCTACAGCCCATGCAAAGGAAAAGAGATGCCCAAACCGTAGCAGTATAGAAGGGAGCGAGAGACACCACGAAGCCCAAGAACCAGCCGGCAGCCAGGAGCGCATAGAACATGATAAAGGAAAATCGAGCCGCACAACCCATGCGGAAACGGAAACACAGGGCACGGCCCAAACGCTCGACAATGGCAACGACGGGTCAACTCAGAAAGAAAAACGCAAAGACGGTGGACGACAACTCGGGTATAGGGGACTCAAGTCAAAGACACTTCTAAATTATGTAGTTGATTTTGAGGAACAACACACACCAAGCTCAAATAAAGAAGTTTAAAAGTCTGGAAGCGGGAAGAAACGCACGTAAAGCCTCATTAGAACCGTAAGACAAAGAGCAAACTCAAACAAGGAAGTACCAAAATATGCATTCTAAAAAAATGACATAAAAGAGGTACCAACAACGTACAATCCCACAATATATAAATGTTTAATCCATAACATGTTTCGGTTACTCTAAGGCTCACAATCCAATTAATAATATACAAAGTAGCATAACAAAAGATAAAACAGGATCAGGCTCGACATGGGCCTAGAGTATCTAAACCAACTCTATAGAAAACATACATGGGATCTCTTAAATACATAATAGCTATACACTACATCAGTTCAAGCATGAAATCAAGGCCAAGACTCGAGACAGCTAATCAGGCAGAGAGATAAGTGAAATGGACGAACAACATTTTAGCACTACAAAGTGGGTGGAACTAAATCACTAAGAAGAGAGAAAATGAAGCTATCAACACATACTTGCACGAAGAAGTAGTAAAAGCCAACGATGGTTATGCAATAAAGGCGACCAAGTTCAGCAAGGAAGCTAACTGCATGCTTGGGTAAAAAACATTATATCAAATTACTGTATGAGGAAATATCTAACCCCAAAGAATCACGAAAGCAACAAAGGGCGTGCACCATAAGCCTAAGAATGAAGCCGAAACTGGAAAAGGAAACCCAATACCCAAACCCAAGAGCTAAAGAGCAAGAACTGCAGTTTGTTTTAGCTGGATTAAACAAGAGAGGCAACACAATATGTGCAAGGACAGAGACGTTTAAAACCCAAAAATCCGTAAATCAAAAAACGAAGCCAGAACAGAAAGCCCTAAAGCTTCCATCCATTGCGTTTCGGTTGCCAAGAAAGAGCAAAAAACATGGCTTGAGATTTCTGTCACGCGGTGTCTTGAAAGAAAACCAACCTGAAAGCAACTACCAAGCAACGTTGCGCACGAACACAAAGAGAAAAGAGCAATTTTTTTGTCCAGGCAGAATAAACAAGAGAGCCAATGCAACATGTATAAGGGCAGAGACGCCTAAAGACCCAAAAACTCAAAACGAGCACATAATTTGTACAAAGGATAAAGAACCAGCACATAATTTGCACAAAGGATAAAGCCACTACCGCGAACCACCTTACCATGACACCCCACCAAGGGACGGCCGAGACAAATGATTATCACCCCCATAGATGGGATTTCCTGCACTGAAACCGGTGGTCAAGGAAAATAAGAGCGGACAAAATAAAAAACAAGGAAGAAACCAAAGGATTTGGGCAGAGAAAATTGGGTAAAGGGAGAGAGGACTGCAGCAAAGACAACCCATCAACGTCAGACCTACCATCCACGGCTGCTTGACGGCAGGAAGAGCAGTGAAAAAGCTTCAGCAATAAATGCAACCCGAAGCGTGCTGAACCGGAGGCAAGTGAAGGGGAGAAGAGGCGCGTTGGAGCGGCAGATGGGTTGTAGCTATAGGCACAAGCCCAACACACAAGCCCAAGACCCACAACTAATAAATTTCCTCGGGCCTTTTCCTTAAGAAAGCCCAACACGAACTACACGAGCTAAAAGTACTGTTCATCCGAACAGTAGATTCAGCGAAAACACACCCATAATACTGTTCATCTCGAACCCCACTTATAATATTGTATATAATATATATATATATATATATATATATATATATATATATATATATATATATATATATATATAACATGGTATCATCCTTTTGACAATTCTCAAAATTTCGAAACCCACCATATGAATATGTTGACTGAATATTAGCATACTGACATGTCTAAAACTCAATGATTAGTAATATAGCACTAAACAAAACCATTACCAATTCACATTTTACTAAGCTATAGATATACCTAAACCAAAATAATTACCAAATCACAAATTACTAACCTCAAAATATAGTCTTACCTCGAGTATTCCAAATCTGTGTTCAATTTTATCACAGCCTAGATGAGTAGAAAGTAAGGTAAAATCTATTATTTGAAAACCTGAAGAGAAATAGTTGTAGGGTGTCGAATTGTTCTTCTGAAGAGGAAGGAAATGCTTATCACATAAGCATTTGCATTATATATGGTTAAAAAGAATAGAATATAATATTTGTGTATATCCATTTGTTTGTTTTTAAGCTTTGTTTATCGTCTAACATTTCATTTTGTTCTTTTCCCATTTTTAATCTTATCTTATCAATACAAAAAGTTATGCTTTTTCTTTCATCTTCATGTGATCTATTAAATCACCTAATTTTGACATCGTATCCGAAAGTTATGATCAAAATACTAAATTACATTATAATAAATAATTTATTATGGGCACATTATCCATCGACTATTCAATAAGACCCCTTGCTTACGTCATAATTATCAAGTATAATTTATATGGCTTTTTCAGGCATTACAATACTACCCCCTTTAACGAATTTTGACCCTGAAATTCAATTCAGCAACAAATATAAATAAAAACATAAAGATGCATACCATCAAAAGAAGTCGGGGTAGAGCTCCCTCATATGTCGCTCTGTCCCCCAAGTTGCCTCCTCGACACCCTGTCTCTCCCACTGAACTTTACCATCAGTATCACTTTACTACGAAGTTTCCGATCAGCTCGATCTAGAATACAAATAGGGCGTTCAACATAAGATATATCAGGATTTTATTGTATCTCTGACGGCTCCAATACATGTGAAGGGTCTGGCTCATACTTTCGCAACATAGATATATGAAAGACATCATGGATACCAGATAGATGGAGGTAAAGCCAATTGAAACTGTAGATATGACAGTGCTCAAAAGTTGGTTTAGTACACCAAGAATGTCACGTGTGTACACGAATATTAGATTTTAAATCTACCTAGCTGAATTCATACTAGTTGTGGAGTTTTGGATTGATGTGATAAGACTCTTATACTTGAATACTAATGAATGTGTATTGATAATTGTGTAACAAATGAGGTAATGATGTGTATGGACATGTAAATGTGATTGGAGAGTTTAAGGGTTCTTGCATGAACTCTATCTAATATCAAAATCCGATGATTATTAATGCAACGAGGTGTTGTTATGTTATAACTTGAAATTCATGATTTTGATTTCCGAACGAGAATCTAAATGATTTGAGTTAAGAAATTGCATGAGTAGTGTGATATGTTACCTTAATTGGATTGATGTAATAAAACGTCATCACTTGAATCAATAATAAGTTAAGAGAAGGGAAATGTGAATCGAGAATGATCTCTAGGGTTGGTCTAATTTTAGATTATCGTTATTGATTTCTTGTTTAGAAATTTTAATTTCTTTATGTGTTAATGTTACAAAATGAGAAGCTGGGTGGTTCCTTGTGGATTGTCGTGTTTGGATTCTGGATTTGTCAGACCATGTATGTTGATGTTATTTTATCCCTGTTATATTTATGAGTTATTTTGTCATCTCTGGTAGATGTGTATGTTGAAATTTTGAGGGAGAAATTTTGTTAATAGGGGAGAATTTTGATGCCTGAAATCTATTATCTTGAATTGAATTAATGGGATGACTAAATGGATAATTACAATTAATTGTCATTCTACATTTAGACATAGTTTCGAGATAAATCGAGTGTGATAAAAATATGAATTTTGGGGGTAATTAATTTTTGGATTGATTAAATGATTTAAGATGACATGAGTTGGAGGTTAAAGATACATGTTGGTGTAACGAAGTGAAAATGAGTTGATTGAATGTGTTAATAAGTGGGTTAAAAGACATTTAGAGATTTTTATAGGAAATCAGATGCCAACTCCCACAAAAATACACACAAAACAACACTTTCCACCTACAAATCTCTACAATTCCAAACCCTTCTCCCTTCCCCTTTTCCTTCTCCAAATCTTGTGGAAAGATGGGTTTTGCTTGGAACTTGCTTATAAAAGCTTGTTTTGGAAGATTAAAAGTGTTAAGGATTATTGTTTCCAAGTTATGTATAGTGGTTTTGGTTATTGTTGATTTGGTTATAAATGTTTAATTGATTTCGGGTGAGGAAACCTGAAATGAGTTTAAATGTTGATAAAAATGATGCTTAGGTATATTGTGATAGAAATATGTGAATTATATGATGTCATGTGGGAGTTGAATGGATGTAATGCACGAAAATGGTGGATTCTCGCTCTTACAGGACCCCGCGATCGACCGTGAGTCGTCGCTCGATCGATCGCGCGAGGTCGATACATTATTGGGCGATGAAAACTTTCCGTGATCGATCCCGGCATGATGGATGATCTATCATGGGAGGCCGAAAGTTGAAAATTGTTTGATTGAGTCTCGCGATCGATAGCGAGTTGTGGAATTTTGAAACTTTGTTATTTTCTTGGAAATTTGAGATGTGACTTTTAGATATTGATTCATATGGTAATTATGATATTTTAAGGAAATCTTGAACAATGAAATAAGGTCATATTGTGATGAACCTTAGAACGTATATACTACATGCTTGAGTTAGTCGATGGCTCGAACTTATAAATGATAAATTGAGATGGTTTGAATAGTATACAAAGTATGTTAAATTATAGTTGAGTATGATGGGAGGCATGATGAGTTTATACGATTTATGTTGTATGGTTGTGAGAGTTATTGATGAAATATTAATATTGAATTGATAATCAATATAGATACTACATGAGCCTCCAGAGGTCAAGGATGATTAAATCATATTATCGACTTTAAGATACGTAGTGACGTACAATCATGTACGCGTATTGTTAATTATGAATTATGATTCATAAAATTATGGAAATTGGATAGGTAATAAGATGCATGGATTAAGAATTACGTTAAAATTCTAAATATTATTGTACGAGATGAGTTGCAATAGAATTATGATATGATATCATGGTGCATGATGAACTATTGTGAGGCCACTATTGAGCGTGTGATGGTTATGGATTATGATGCCGCCGTTATTGAGCGTGTGATGGTTAATGATGCCGCCGCTATTGAGCGAACGATGCGATATGAGGAGAATGTAATATGATGAGATTTGTGTGATAAATTGATAATTGAATTATAAGTGCTTTCAGTAAATTATTGTGGTGATAATTTGCTCATTATAATAGAACTAGTGATTATGAATGCAATCACAGTAAATCATTGTTGATGACTTAATTGATTTTGGAGTTGATGAATCTAGATATCGTGGGAACAGGAACAACATGAGACTTGTTACATGGTTGTAATATACTTAGGGAGTATATACTTAAATTACAGCATTATATTCTATAAATTGTGTATTGTGTATTCAATGATTTTGAGATCATTTTTTGGTGTATTCACCATTGTGGGGGTTGTTTCTGTTGAAACAGGTTGAACATGTACGACATGGATTCGGGAAATGAGTTCGAACTGGTTTGAAACAGGTTGAACATGTACGACATGGATTCGGGAAATGAGTTCGAACTGGTGGATAAGGATGCTCTTGGAAGCAATGTACCAATATTAGTATATAGTAATGTGACTTATGCAAATAGATACACATTTATTTACCAATGCCCATTTGTGAGTATCGTGATATGAGTTGTATAAGTATCTTGATTTTCTCTTTTCAATTGAGTGTTGCATGCTATTTAATTGAAAGTAGATTGCATAATGAATCGAGAATATATATAGTTCATTATCAAGTGTATATATGTGTGTGGTGTCGTATTAGGAAACGAGTTTATGGGAAATTATGTTGAAATTTTTTATAGATGTTATGCTATACTTATGAAGCATGTAATGAGAATTCCCCTTTGATAAATGTATGCACTAAAGACAAGGATAAATACACTAATGACGAGATTATGAGTTGAGAACTATAACGAATATATAAATTTAGCATCAAATGTTTTTACAAAAAAACCTTCAAAACTCAGTTTTAAAATAAATTATACAAAAATATTTGCTCATTTGTTTGGAAATTTATTATTGGTTAAGTCAATGTAGCTATAAATTATGTAGGACCTGATCATTTGGGCACTATGTTCTCCATTAGTCCTGAAATCTATTCATTTTTCCAAGTTTTTCTTATAAATGTAAAACCATAACGAACAATGCTAAAAAAAAAAACATAATCAACAGACGCCGCCGTATCTCATAAGTCATGATTCATAGTTCACACTCAATTGAGCGGGAAACATGGAAATATTTATATAAATCCAATTTGACCTATTTATTCACAAACTCAATATTAAAATATATTTTTCAAATAAAAACATACTTAAATTAACATATCAACCATCATTTTATATCAATCATATTAAGATGGTCCATAAATAAAATCAAAATCAGGTTCATACAAAAACTTTCCCGAGAAACCCTACTTGTTAACCAAACAACACGGAAAAAAGTATAGAAATGGAAGCATAGACTAAGATATCATCGACATATTTATTATGTAAATAAAACATATACCTAATATACACATATAGTTATAATTTGATATGCATCCAAGATATGACAAATTGGATGCTACCTCTAGGACAATGCATTGATGGTAAATATACCATTGATTTTCAATTGATATGAAATATTCACGTTAATGATGATGATGCCTCTAAGGGTAGCATCAAAATAACCTCAAGATATCCGAGCTCGAGTTGAGTTATGTTGAAATTTTTTAGAAAATTAAATTATATCGAGTAGAATACAATAAATTGCATTCTCAACTTACTTTGTTCCTGAATTTAATTTATTGTCCGTTCTTCTAGTCGAGTTCGATTCACCGTTCACGTCTAAAAGGCCTGTGAAGTTGGGGCCTTGGTCATAGTTAAGAGAGAAGAATGAGTCCTCAGCCATCATAAATGAGGATCCTTTCACATGCTAAACCACTTCTCACCAGTCAAAACCTGTAAACATAAAGCAATATTCATTTTCTGTATTGTTGACACGACACGTCTATCATTTTAAATCCATTTTCCACATTTACTTACGTTTTCATTTTTTTAAAAATCATTTCAAAAATCATTTTAGTAATTACATACATTATATTATGATGAACAATAGTTAAGAGTAAATCACATGTAGTTGGCGGGTCAAATTGATACAGTTAAAGGTATAAAAAAATGTTTTATGATATTGTCTGAACAATTATTATTGCCGTCAAAGCAATTTCATGTTAAAATTATGAAAATTGCTCAAACAACAACAATAATTGCTCTGCCAATAACATTTCTTAAGGTTACGGGGATATATGTTATAATCAAAGGAGACACGGTAAAATAAGTCTTAAAATTAATTAATAGTATGTTATTAGATTTGCACCAAAGTATATTATAAATTTCAATATTATCTTATTAAGTAACTCCAAAAAAATATTTAAATAAAAAAGGATTGTAAGCATGCAACAATTTAAGCAATAAATGGTTGTACAAGCATACTGGATTTTGGGAATCCGAATAACCTAGATTTTTTGATGTTAACAAAATTTGTTATTGTATTGCAAATAAATTATCAACTGTGAAGTGAATAAGTCACGATTTAGGGCTTAATGAATTGCAAATAAATGGTTTGGAAGCCATCGAGCTGAAACAATAAGATGAATCCATGTGACATAAAAGAGAACTCATTTAGGGATTGAACATCGGGAGTTACAGAGAGAAATCAAGTTTGAATGATAGCAACCACAAACATTTAACACCTCTTTCAAGCTTATATCAGATCTGTTACCAGATCACTTGTTCTCTTATTCACTATAATCATTGTAATTGTGAGCTTATTAGATGAGTGAATTATAACTATGAGACTTGTTGTCTACATAGAGTCTTTGTATATGAGACATTAAAGAATATGCATAGTTGAGATGTTAAGAGTTTAGATAGTGACATTGATCTGAGTGGGTGTGTACAAAGAGTTGTACTAATCAAAGTCTTCTAGTGGTATCCTTCTATTCAATGAAAGAACGGGAGACGTAGAATTACACCAACTTCGAACTTCCAGAAACAAATATGTGTGCATTTACTTCACTGCATAGTTGAAAATTCAAGTGTTTGATAAAAATGCTTCAACCAACTATTTTTACATATTTTACTTGCATAGTTTTAAAATGATTTTTCAATTGTTAATCGATTTTAGAATGTGTTATGTCAAGTGTCTTCCACTTGGTTTAGAAACCGAACTAGATATAATCTATCATTGAAACGATTTCAAGAACACAAGCAATTGAAACTCAAGTTGGTTGAACTCGAATGTGGACTGGTCACCCACCCCGATCGATCCTAACAGATAACATCAGAGCCAATGTCACGTGTTCGATTCACATGAGTTGCTAGTTAATGCAATTAATGGGAGAGATATTGTTGGAGTGCAATAATTATCCCTGTTTGGAGAGCGATCGAAATGTAGTGCTTTGGTTGTTTTAAGATTTAAATATTAGAGTTGCACCATTACCACTAGCTATATTTTTTGGTAAAATGACAATCACTTGATCCTACAAAGCATGTAATGTATGCATAAGGAAGTTGTATTTTATAAATCATGTATACCCTATATAATGTAATTGGTGTGATTATATTAGTTTACTTACTTATTCAAAAAGATTAAATAATTCACTTTATAATTTTATTTTACAAAATAGCATTGCACCAATCATTACAATTTGGTTTTATTCAATTGACAAAATCACCCTCGTGCTTCGTCCCTGGTTGACTACTCAACGGCCCAAGCTTTTATATTCAGCTCAACATTGTATGATACTAATACAGTCTCCGTCAACAATATTTTGCTTCTAAAAATCTGGATGATCTCAATATTGTCACTCCATGGCGTTTAATGATAGGCTGGACCCTCAGAAGGCCGCGGAGAAGGCTGTGTCGGTCATTGGGTTTGGGTACGATCTTACTTCGGATATTCGGTTATCAGCATGTAAACCCGGTCCATCATCGTCCGGTTTGATCGAGATGGACCGGACCCGGAGAAAGGACTTGCTGGTGCCCGGAAACGCCGTCGTTTCAAACGTCTCCGCTTCTATCAAGTGCGATAAAGGCGAGCGCACCAGGTTTCACTCTGACGCACTACCCTTCAATCAGGTCAACTGATGTCTCGTTTAGTTGATTTGTATTACTGGGTGAAATGTTGTATTGATTGTTATGTAATTTGGTGGTATGATTGTGGAGGGAAAGCAACATGATGTCATGATTTATCGTGTCAAGATAGATAATTGATGAACAATTACTGAATATTCGAGGACTTGAAGTTGATTCTGGTCAGTTTTTGTGCATGTTTTTCTGTATCCATCATAATGGATGAGGTATAAAAATGTTTGACAGAAATTTTTAGCATAATTCATGTATGCCCTGAATTTTCTTAGCTTGTTTAAGAGTTGTACAAAATCCATTCGCTCATAACCTTTCTTGACTGCCCTTGAATCAAAATCTTAGATCTGTCCAAGTACATGGGGTCTCTGCCACCGGTGAATTGTGGCTTAAGTATGAAGTTCAGTTCTTAATTCACACAGAGAATTGATTTCCAGTTTCTAAACCGAAAGTCAACTCTGACAAACTCTGCGTTTAATTTGTGTGGTTGAACAAAACGCTGATTACTTGGATTTTCAATTAACCTAATCCTTGTGATGCACCGTCATTTTGACCATGTGCTTCCTTAGAGCTGACTTTTTTAGATATATTAGTCAGTACTCAGTATTTGGTGCATGAATTGGACGTAGGCTTTAATACACAAAATTCGATTTATTATTGAAAACCATCTAATACATCTGCACTTATATTTTTTATGCTAGTTGGGGATTTAGAAGAAGCTGACTTATGATAGAAGTTGAATAATATCTTAGTGATATTATGACCTTTACAACTTTAATCCCCAAGCTTCAAGACCTTAATTTATTTGGAAACGTATATTTTCAGATGTCAGAGCAATTTAACCAGGAATTATCTTTATCCGGTAAAATACCTTCCGGTCTGTTCAATGCTTCATTTGGGTTTAAGGGATGCTGGCAGAAGGATGCATCAACTTCAAAAATTCTCGCTTTTGATGGTTGGTTGATTAGCCTTTATACAATTGAGTTGGCGAAAACCCAAGTAATACTCTCTAATCAAGTGAAAAAGGAAGTGCCATCTACATGGGATCCTGCTGCTCTTACTGAGTAAGATCCTTTTCTCTAAGCTCATTCCATTTCATGTGGCAAAATCTTGATTACAAAAATCCCTTTATTGATGATTAATCCGCGCTGCCTGTGACTATAGGTCAGTTTACAGGACGTGACAAATTTTCTTAATATAGAACTGTGACAATTTGTTGGTCGCATCCAATCACAGTGACATATGTCTATAAAATTTCACCCTGGTAATTCTATGTATAAATGTGTGGATATGAAATTGTTAATGGATTGATGAAGAATGAAACCTATGTCTTGATTTTTTTTGTATACTACTGTTTATTCTCTTGTGGCATTTCAATAGCTTGATTTAAATATATGATAGCTTTGTATGGCTACATAATTTAACAGGTTTATTGATAAATACGGGACGCATGTTATTGTTGGGGTTAAGATGGGAGGTAAAGATGTCATTCATATTAAGCAGCTTCAAAAATCGAATCTCCAGACTGCTGATGTGCAAACATTGTTGAAGCAGTTAGCCGATGAAAGATTTTCTGAAGCTGGAAATGTAAACGCCACACTGAACCCTGATATTTCATTCGGAAAGCCAAAGGTAATAGCTGATTAGAATCAACACCTCATTACCACACTTCATACCAGCTTTGGATGGCCTTACAGAAGTTTGAATCAATTTTATGAACAAATATATATTATTCTAGCATACAACAATGCATACGATATTTAAAAATATATTTTCTATGTTTGCTTAATAATTTCCATTAAATGAATTAAGGCAAGGTTTTATTGAATATGGAGCTGGCATGTGAAAATTGTTGGCTTCAATTAGAAAAGGTCAAATGCAACATTAAGTATAAGATACGTGTTAAATGGGATCTACAAGACATTTTGGGATCTATCTCGGGTCTCCAAATTTTGCTGGTGGTTTAGGCTTGTAGAAAGGAATTTCGTGAAACTTAAAAAACAATCCACATTTTATGTAAATTCACGATGATGGCTCCACTTGTTACTGACTTATTCTTCTCCAAAATATCATGCTCACAGTTTGAACAATCTGGGATCTGGGATCTTCAGCTACCATTTACAAATACCCTGAGACCACCTGTTACTTCTCATTCAAAAAATGATGTAAGTCCTGTATCAGTGCCTTATTGTACATCCAAATTCGCTTTCTTGCTAAATATTATCCAAATTTTTTAAACAATGCAGGATCTGTTGAGTGTTCATATTAGAAGGGGAGGTTTAGATCGTGGCCAAAGTCATGATAAGTGGCTCTCAACTGTAGCACAATCTCCTGATGTCATATCAATGTCCTTTGTTCCTATCGCATCTCTTTTAAGTGGTAGTCCAGGCAGTGGATTTTTAAGTCATGCAATTAATCTATACCTACGCTGTAAGTATTCTTACACCAAGTTGTAAAATGTATGTTCTCTGAGAGTTTCTCTTACAAAGGTTAGCAGTAAAACCTGAAATACGAGTCTCTGATGGCTTATTTTTGTGCAGATAAACCATCATTAGAGGAACTTGCTCAATTTCTTGAGTATCAATTGCCTAGGCAGTGGGCTCCAGCGTACAATGATCTTCCTCTTGGACCTCGATGCAGGAAAAAATCGTCTCCATCTCTTCAGTTAACATTATTGGGTCCTAAGCTCTATGTGAATACTGTAAAGGTGAATGCTCATTTCGGAATTTTCATGTTGCTAGCTATTCATCATTTCCATCCAATGTTTCTTGACGAGAAACATATGCAGGTTGATACTAGCAATCTTCCAGTGACTGGCATTCGTTTGTACTTGGAAGGAAAGAGGAGTGATCACATTGCTATCCATCTGCAGCATTTATCGTCTCTTCCTCAGTCTCTTCACCTTTCACACGATCATAGCTATAAACCAGTTGACGATTCCACACACCGAGCATACTACGAACCAGTGAAATGGAGCATCTTCTCACACATATGCACTGCTCCAGTCGAGCATCAAGGAGCACTCATAGACGACTCGGCCTCGATCGTGACAAAGGCCTGGTTCGAGGTCAAGAGTATTGGCATGAAAAAAGTTCTTTTCCTAAGGCTCGGATTCTCAATGGTGGAATCGGCAAAAATCCGTAGAGCAGAATGGGATGGACCCACTAATTCATCCAAGAAATCGGGATTGATCTCAATGTTGATCAGCACACCGTTTAGTACTACTCTGAAGCAACCTGAGAAGCCAACAAAGGTGGATTTGAATTCGGCCGTTTATCCGGGAGGCCCGCCTTTGCCTGCACGAGCCCCAAAAATGTCACACTTTGTCGATACAAAAGAAATGGTGAGGGGCCCGGAAGATCTGCCGGGGTATTGGGTCGTCACCGGTGCGAAACTGTGTGTAGAGGGTGGGATGATAAGGATCAAGGTGAAATATTCACTACTTACTATATTATCTGAGGACTCTTTGTTGATGTGAGGCAACTAGGAGTATATGGAAACTATGAAGTTGGTGCATGTTTTTGTACATACTATTAACAAGTATTATTGCACTATATTCAATACCAAATTTGTTGTGTGTATGAAGAATTAACTTGTAAATTCGTATTTATATTACAATTGTTACGAATACTGGATATTATTGAGCCGTGCGCATGGTTAATGTAATTTCCAATACCAAGAGTTAGTAGTTATTTCTTTATTTTGAATTTTGAATAAATAAATTAGGAAAGAACATGTAAATGTTTTCCTAAGAATCAAGGAACGTCATAAGTAACTTCTACTCTCTCTTAGGATGACAATATTCCCAATCAGAGGGTTCATACCCTTACGTAGTGTCAATAAGATAGTAATCGATAATACGTTTATTTGTTGATGTCATCTGTTATATATATTTGTTAATAAGTTTTTCATATTATATAGAAATTTGACTACAAAATGAAAGTTACTTGGTTTTAAACCTCTTCCGTCACGCCCCGAGACCGGGGTCAATAACACCGGCATTGATTTTCATAAACAACTTGAAATCAATAAGCCTCGTAATATCGTAATAAACAAAACCAGTATATATTCCATAAACAAAGAAATCATTGTCTTTACAACTGAATTAAAAACGCGAAATTAAAACTTAACATCTTAAATAGTAAAATCGTACTTAAATAAAGTCTGGGGATCTTAATTCTTAGAAATACGCACCGGATATATCACCAACCCCAAAATTGGTGATCTTCTTCGGCTTCAACTTCTTCCTTAGCTTTATCTGGGGATGTAGAGTAAGTGGTTGAGTGTTTTGGAAAACACTCAGCAAGTGGGGGACAATCGATATGATAACATAATAAATATTCATAATTTTCCAAAACGTAATTCGTAATCAAACATAACCTTGATATGAATGCCTCTTGACATAATTGCTCCGTCGAGCCATAACATAACATCTCATATCATTCATAATTTTTCTTATACTTAAGCACAATAAATCATCTAGTTTCCTCTTGGTACTGATATCAGTCTCTAGAATTATCCCTCCTAGAGAAGAGGTCATGCATCGGCTTACCCACGAATAAAGGGTCTGGAAACTCCAGAAACAACGGTTAACCACCGTATAAGGTCATGTAAACGGTTATTTCCCACCGCATCAGGGTCATAAAGGAATCATTTCCAATCAGATTTCAAAGTTTAAAGTGCTTACAAATTAATACTTTACTTAGTTTCACATAATTCATATCGATTGGGAACTTAAAAACATACATATTATTTTCAAAAACGAAACGAATAAATAGCAAAAACCCATTTACAGCGATTGTAGACGTGTTTGAACAATTTAGGGCCAACGCAAGCAATCTTCCTCCTTAATATTGAAAGGTGTTCGAAAGTTGTTTTCTGTGTGTGAAATTTTTTAAAGTTTTCGAAGGTGCTG
Organism: Haberlea rhodopensis; assembly: GCA_907163345.1. Taxonomy (NCBI): domain Eukaryota; kingdom Viridiplantae; phylum Streptophyta; class Magnoliopsida; order Lamiales; family Gesneriaceae; genus Haberlea; species Haberlea rhodopensis. Next base: position 396,133 of record CAJQUN010000069.1, read on the forward strand.
ACTTTGCTCACAACCAATTCTGATATTTTGTTTTTGAAACTCTCGAAGGATGCTGACTTTGCTCACAACCAATTATATTTTGTTTTTGACAATTCAAAGATCAAAGTCTAGAAAATCAATGCTGATTTTCCCCTGGACTCCTGTACGAGAAGGTACTGGTTTTTCTTTTTTTTTTCTTTCTTTGCTAACTTAATGGCTGGACTTCATATTTTTATAGGCTTAAAATCTCTAATTTGTGGTGATAAGTTTCGAGAGTTTTGAAGGTGCAAAACCGAAGATTTTTGATGGTTAAAGCATTAATAGGATGTGATTTTATGGACTTGGACTTTGACTCCTACTTTATTTCTTAAAGATCTTGATAACTCATTATTATCTCTTAATTATTTTGTTAAGTAACAACATGATCTATCCAAGTGTTTTGTACTTAAATAATTCTCTATCAATTATTTAGTATTTTGGATAATTATCTATCAATTATTTGAAATCTAGCTAATTATCTATCTACTAGTTTATAAAAATTATCTTGACATGCAATTACTAGTCTAATACAATTTTATCTACTAAATATGTTGGTTTATACTATATACCTTAATTTGTTGAATTGGTTCAATTTATCGAGTCTTCACATCTTCGGAATAGCGGAACGTGTGTGGGTGAAACTTAAGGAATCAAATCTGTACAATCGTTTATTTATGAGCCAAGGAGAATACGATCCGTCCCGAGTTGGGTTTCACAGAGATGGTATTAGAGCCCAACCTCCGAGATCTCTTATTTATGTTTTTTTTGGCTGTTTGCAAATTGAATTAAATATGTATATGTTAAAAAATAAATTAAAAAATAAATATGCATATTAGCAACAGAAATCTAGAAATTTCGAGGTCCTTCAAAAAATCACCAATTGCTATTTCCAGATCCATATCATTTACAACCTCCTCGCTTTCCTCATCTAACATTCAACAGGCTTTCACACGATTCCTCTTTAAAATCAAACTAATCAATCACCAGTTCCTGGATTTCTACTTCATAGATTTCCCATTTCTCTTTGTATCTCGATCGCGTATAATTTCGGTAGATGGGTGTGGATTACTATAAGATATTACAGGTGGACAGGAATGCGACCGACGATGATTTGAAGAAAGCTTATCGAAAGCTGGCCATGAAGTGGCACCCCGACAAGAACCCTAACAATAAGAACGCAGCTGAGGCTAAATTCAAAGAGATTTCTGAAGCCTATGATGTATCAATCCTATTTCTCTATTTCTGTTTCTTTTCATTGAGATGTGCATGTATTTGGGGATTCCTCGCTTTTGATCAAAACTCGAACCGACTTGAGTAGCGATCGTGATCGATTAACAGTCATGTGTTTCTTGTATTGATCTCGCTGCTCAATGGTTTGATTTAAAGAAACTATGATCATATCATTCTATTGGGGTTGATCACGGATATTCAAAGTATATGAGCGGTGTTAAAGTGGTTTCAGAATTCAGATTAGTTTCATAGATCTTAGTGAATTATACATCATTGATGTTGCATGCATAGATCCGTTGGTCACTTCTGGAAAATCTACTTTTTCTGTTATCCATATGCTTTAGCTTTACTAACGTTGCTGGTTGTGAAAATCCCATGTATTGTAACTATTTTACTAGTTCCAACTTTAATCATTTATAGTCTATCTTTTCTTCAGGTTCTCAGTGATTCCCAGAAGAGGCAAATTTATGATCAGTACGGGGAAGAAGGCTTGAAAGGTCAAATGCCTCCGCCTGATGCTGGTGGACCTGGTGGTGCAACATTTTTTCAAACGGGGGATGGACCGAATGTGTTTAGATTCAATCCTAGAAATGCCGATGACATTTTTGCAGAGTTTTTTGGCTCTTCAAATCCATTTGGTGGCATGGGAAGTGTTAATGGAATGAGGGGTGGTCCAAGGTTTTCTAGTTCCATGTTCGGGGACAACATCTTTAGTTCATTCGGAGGAGACGGTAGACCAATGAGCTCAGGTACAAGAAAGGCTCCACCCATTGAACAGACATTGGCTTGCAGCTTAGAAGAGCTATACAAAGGATCCACGAGGAAAATGAAAATTTCTCGAGAGATAGCTGATGCCAGTGGGTACGTTGCTCTTGTCTATTACTTCACCTACTATTCAGCATGTCATGTTATGTCGTTTATATTTTTGTCTTGTTTGCTTTTTACCGATTTCGAACATCATATAAAAATTATGAAATGCAGTGAGCCTTCGCGCCAGCGATTGAGCAAGGCAACTTGCCAGTATGTATAAATGTGACTGTGTAATTAGTTCTTCGCATTTACCAAAAATAGTTTTCATTCCTTTCTCGTTGGTTTCTGAATTGTTACATTTCTCTTTGAGCAGGAAGACCTTACCAGTGCAAGAGATTCTGACCATTGATATTAAACCTGGCTGGAAGAAAGGAACAAAGATCACATTCCCAGAGAAAGGAAACGAACAACCAAATGTCATTCCTTCAGATTTAGTATTCATAATAGACGAGAATCCACACAGCGTGTTCACTAGAGATGGCAATGATCTTGTCACGACGCAGAAAATATCGCTTGCAGAAGCATTAACAGGATACACTGTTCACATAACAACATTGGACGGTAGGAACTTGACTCTACCTATTAACAATGTGATTCATCCAAGTTATGAAGAGGTGGTGCCTCGTGAAGGAATGCCTATTCCTAAAGAACCCACGAAAAAGGGCAATCTGAGGATCAAGTTCAACATAAAGTTTCCGTCTAGGTTGACGGCTGAACAGAAATCTGGAATTAAGAAACTACTTTCGCCTTAGTTTGCCAATTTCTATTTAGAGTTCTGTGTTTGTTTTGATGTACTGTTGTTATCTTCTGTGACTACTAGTTGTTGCACCTATAGAGTCGGATTATGCATTGTATACAAGAGTATGAAAACCAAGGAATTTATCTTGTGATCAGGGCAATATAATAAATACTACACGTAATTTGGGAAAGTTCAAGTCTGATGATTGGCTTATTAGGCAGTTCAAGAAATATTTTTACCCCTCCCGGAGTTCAAAAGAGAAGCAGAGTACAATTTGTAGTGTTTAACCAGTAAAATTGGGATTATACATAATATGGTCCCTCTTGTTGCACTCATTCTCGATTTAGCTTTTATTGTTTACACTGATCCGATTAGTCTCTTTAGTTTTCTAATTTTTCTCAAATTAGTCCAAAACGTTAGGGACTTAATCTGAAATTGACGTGACATTAAATACTGAATCGGGTCACTTGAAATAATTGGATCTTATTCTTTAAATTTCAAATTATTATAATAATTAATATGTATATTTTATTTCTAATTTTAACAATTTTTTATAATTATTTTATTTAAATAATAATATAATATCTTTAATTTTACGTAAAATAAAAATTCTCAAGATAAATTAATTAATTATAAAAAATGTCGTCAATCTATTATTTAATTTATCAAAAAATTTATTTAATTTATAAAAAAAAATATTTTTTCATAAATTGATGACACATATCTAAATATAATTTAATGAAATTAAAAAAAAATATCTTATTTAACAAGTAACTAGCTATCAAAAATATATTTTGTATATTAATATATTATTGATTTTATTTTGAGTGAAAAAATGATTTTTATGTGAAATTTAATTAATTATCTCATTATTTAAATAAAATAATTTTGTAAAAAATTGTCAAAATTAAAAATAAAATATCCATATTAATTACTATAATAATTTAAAATTTAAAAAATTAAGTTACTCAATCTTTTTAAGTGACCCGATTCAGTCCCTAATGTTTGCGTCACTTCCCGATTCAGTCCCTGAAGTTTTAAGTGGCCCGATTCAGTCCCTCTCCGTTTATTTTAACGGTGTATTTAACGTTTATGACTGATTTATGACATTGAAAAACTAAATGGACTAAATCGGGTTAGTGTAAACAATAGTGTCTAAATCAAGAATGACTGCAAACAAGAGAGATCATATCATGTATTATCCCAGTAAAATTTAAAGATTCCGACAAAAGAATGGGGTCTTACCCCAAAATTGTTTTTCAATTATAATGGATTCAAACTATAATATTCTAAAATCATCAAAATTTATGTAATATACATTAGCCCCGTATTAACTAAGCAAGTCTGCAGTAAATAATTCACCTCGTTGCGGCCAAGTGACGGATGCTCAACCTATTGACTGTTCAACACCCACATTCTCTCGAATTATGCAGCCATTGGTTTGTGCTAGTTACGTCTGCCGCTACGATACATCAGATTCCTCACCTCTCATAGGGCCATGAAACTTGTGTAACTATACAGGTTTACCGATCAAGAAATTCATCGGGAGTTCAAGACCAAAAAATGGAACATCGGGTTTATCTTGCCCGACCACCCAAGTTAAAGTCTACAAAAGAGAACCGTAAAAAACTGCAGGAACCCTGGAACTACTCCAATTAATCAGAAGTTCAAACCTTGGAATATTGGATCTCCATTATATTGTGACCTCAGTCACTGTAATCTCCCGATACTGCAGACTCTGATTCCTCATCCCTGTTTCCATCTCCATCTCTGTCCGAATCATCATTGAGTTCCATATTTTCACCATCCTCTTCATAATAATCGTTTTCATTTTCAACTTCATCGGCTTCTTCTTCGCTCATTTCCATCATTTCATTACTTCTGTTAGGAGTAGCGTCATAAGGTGATGTTCCCCACTTTGCCATCTCATACAGGTTTTCGTTGGAATCATCATCAGAATCACCTCCTTCAATGTCGTTACTGTTGTCATCATTTCCAGCTACGTCGTTTTCATTGCTGAAATTAACCAACTCCTCTTTTCCAGAATTTCTAGGTTTCTCCGCCTTATCCTTAAAGGTGCTCTCATTGTCTAAGCAATCCTGCAGAATCTCTGCAACAGCCTTCTTCTCTGTTCTCCGCCGTCTGATTGTCCTTGGACCACGCCCATGCCTCTGTCCATTAGTTCTTGTTCCCTGCTGAATAAGAATTTGAGTCAATGTCTCACCTTGTTTCAATCGCTGCCTGCTAGAGTGGGATGTTGGACGTGCGACTCTTTGTGACTTCTTCCGTTGGCGACCACCCCCACGTGTTCGCACATTCCTGTATCCAAAGCTGCTTGGAGTGTCATGAAGATTATCACGGCTATCCTCCTTTACAAGTCCATATTTATCGAATTGCAACATTTCAACCCGTTTGATATCATTCGAGTAAGCATGCCTTAAAGCCGACTTCTGAATGCAGGAGAAAACAAGTTAATGAGCATGAATTCTGAAAAATAGTCGAAAAGACAAGAATTCTTAGTTTTGTTTACCAATTAAGATGTACAGAAAAAGGATGGGTAAGTAATTGGTAGAACCCGAAAATCTTACATTAGGAACCACAAGCTCCGCATATTGAGGTAAAATGGTGACCCCCTCGCTGCATATTTTGTGTATGCAGCAAGATATTCCTAGTGAATCGTGGCCTGTTTCTTTAAGGTTGCATTCCGATTTGAGATCACTAAAATGGCGACCCCCAAAGCATGTTTTGTGCACGCGGTAAATTATTCCTAGTGAATACATGGCCTGTCCTATAATCGTGTGGGTTGCCCTCCAATGGAGGGGAAATAATTGGATAGAGGGGTATGATTTGAGAATAATTTCAAGCTCGGACTTCAACTAAAATCATTATTGAGTATATTAGTAATCAATAGGTCCATTCAATATAATTATAAATACAAGAGTTTAAACCGAATGAAAGGTTTTGAAATTCCTTTAAATTATACCTAAAATAAATTTCCCTCGATCATTACAAAGACAATCTTAGAATTTAAAAGAACAAGTTGTTTTTATAATATTTCAATTTCTCATCTTTCCAAATTACGCGTCTATCCGCACATCCTACATTTATCAATTTGCATTAGATTTTCAGTGAGGTTACAATAACAGTAAAGGCCAATGTTAAAAATAAATAAAAAAATGCACATCTAAGAAACAAGTCCATGGCGTCAAACTCATGGGAGAGAGAGAGAGAGAGAGAGAGAGAGAGAGAGAGAGAGAGAGGAGACTCAACTGTAAGAGGTTCTACTTTCTTTTCCTCATGAGACTCGGTCTTCTGATTTGGAGTGTAGAAGACAGATGCATCCAACTCCAAAAGCCTCAGAGCCACAGCAGCAGTTGTTTCTGGTATCCAAGGAAGTGGAGGAACAGACCCAGGATAGGCAAAGTCATATGTAGCACTGGTTGATGAGGCGCAGTAGCACAATAATTCTTCTGTTGTCTCGAATTCTGTTGATAGGTAGTCACGCTTTATGGCACCCTCAAATTGAGTCAGGAGCTGAAACAAATTTTGAAACACAGTAAATCTCCATCTGACATTCTCTACTTGATTGTAATTAGAATAAAACAGATGACAGTACAGATTGCCTGCTTGATATGGCATAATATGAAACAAAATGAGGCGTGCGTTCGTCAAGAAAAACACGCCAGTTTAGTAATGATTGGAAACCTGTAGAATATCCTTCGGAGATGAAGCATTCTGCAGCTTTAAGCCCCAAGAATTCCTACATTCTTCAGTCCAAGAAGAATGAAGACCCTCGGAGGGAATGCATGCCTGCAGGAGAATGGGAGTAATCAGTAAAGCTGCTAGGCAAGTCAAGCAAAAGAAAACCCACGTGAAATAATGTGATACCTCAAGCAAAGTTAGAATGGCTTTGAGCAATCTGATTATCGGTGAAGGTGAGTTCGAAATGCCTATACTGGTCCTATCTATTAAATCATTTTCATTGTCAAACAGCTCAATGAAATTTCCCCTGTCGTCAACATGGCGACGCATCCAATGACAATGAGGGCAGAAGTCGGTTTTGGTTGCGTACGTGTCGAGGCACACATCACAAGTTCCCAGAAGAGGCAAGCGCCTTATTTTTCCATACCTCTGGGCATGTAAAATTGAAGGATTGAAGCATTCTTTCCATATCCAAATCTGCAGATCTTCATAACTCTTCAATAGGTTCTTTTCTTTTGACTCATTCTTCCCAGTACCTATTTTGAAGGAAGTTGATGGTTCCCATAAATCAGATCGAGTATTACAAAACTCACTCCTAGGACTCTCAATACTTGCACTGCCTGCACTAGATATAACTTCAAAAGCTACATCCCCGCCCTCGTTTCTACTCTGGTTCATAATATTAAGGAACTGCTGATTCTTCCGAACACATTCCTTGAAGTAGACCTCAATCTTTTGCAACATAATATGCAAATGAGATTCTCTAGTCCCCCGAATATCCAAAGATTTCAAAAGAGCATCAAATGCCTACACAAATTATTAACGAACTGCTATTAAAAGCATATTAACATAAAATTAAAAACAATATAAAAAAAAGCTGTGCAACCCTTTAAAAAACAGGAACATGGAGAAACTCATAGCAAAAAAATTTGTGAATTTACGAACCTCCTCGGAATCAATAAGTCTCCAATAGCCAGTAGGTGATTCAAAAAAGATTCGGCCCCAACCAGGATCTAGGCTAGAAGCTGAAGCAACAAACTGCCAATAGCGATTTCTCCTTCTATCTTGACCAAGAGGCAAAGACCTGTAAACACACATTTCTTCGGCTCTATGACCTATATAAGACTTTAGCTGCAAAAACGACCTTTCTGATGTACATCCATTCTGCTGAAGAGGGGATACAAACTGAACCACAGCTGTATCCTGGGACACATTATCAATGGAATTATGAGCATCCCCGGCCACAATAGAAGCCACGTCCTTTTCTAAAGTGTCTGCTTGTGGATCACAAATAATCTCCTCCCTCATTCGCCTTTTATCTACTTGTGCTTCAGCCAACATTTGCTTCTTAAGAGCATTTGCCGCATCCATCCGATCCTGCAACAAATTTTTTTTGTGTGAGAAACAAGGGGAAACTAGAATTCAATTTCCCATTTCAACCTAGAATATCTTCATAAGCCAGACCTCAAGAATTACACGAATTGAATTTCCTTCATTTGCAACACCAATTAACGCCACAAGGCAATTGAGCCGCTCTTCAACAGATAGATCGGAATATTCTCCTTCGGTCACCCCTTGGACCCAGGGCTCGCCTGATCCGCTTTCATCAATCTCAACACCTTGATCAAGACCGACTGTTCAACCATAAACAAAGTTATTTGATCATAAGCACTAGTACATGCAATTCTATCATCTGACCCAAAGAAAGGACTAACAAATTGTAGTACCGGACAAAGGAAATATGTGATATTCTACCAATACTACAAATTCTAACATGAAGATCGGTGTCATTGGTGAACTTGTTTTTACCGTTCTTAGGGAAGGATCCAAAATTGTTGCATTCACCATTTTCATTTCCATCAAATGGAGTAGCTACAGTATCAACTTCTGCACCCTCGGCAACATCACTTTCCGAATCATCATCTCTTTCTTCTTCATCAACATTTTGACCAGATAGAATACCATGTGCATATTTCTGTATCTTCTCCTTGGCAGCAGCAATTATTGATTCAGCATCAGCCGGATCCTTTCTAAATGCAGGCCGCACACAATATGTTGACGGAGCAATTCTTTCAAAAAGTATAGGATCCCTTGATAAGGCAACAGATATAGAGGCCTCAGGAGTCTTGCTTGTTGTCAGGTCGCGAAGCCCAGATTTCTACAACAGATACAAAATTAGATAAAAGGGAAGATAAAAATAGCATGCAAACAATGCTAGCTATTACTTACCTGAATCTTCTCTGCAAGATCAATAACATTTAAGCCTTTACCTCCTTCAAGAGCAAGAACATGGTAAGCAGCAAACTTAACAGTTCCCGGAGTTAATCGGTGCCTTGATTTGCGTTGAAGGGTGATTCCTTTTTCTTGCATAATTGCAATGGCATTCTCCGCTGCTGAACCATTTCTCAGAGTGGATACTATGTCTTCACAACTTTTACTCTGAGGATAATAAGTGTTATCATGGTGACATTTACACATTCAACAGTATGCTACCACGGTGGTGCAGATGTAATGAAGGGGTTTTATGAGAAAAGGGTCAAGTTCTGGACTGAGAACATTTTGTGCAAACAAGATGAATGCTTGAACTGTATCAATATAGAGAATTTTAATGCAGATGTCTAATCCTACAAAAAATATCAGATAGTGGAGTCACATCATAATATAAAATAATAAAATGTACGTTGGATTAGAATTTAGAATATTTACAATAATAAGGTATTTTGGGAATTGAAGGAAAGTTGATGAAAACATAATAATTATGTTCGGAAATGTGAAGATGAGTTGAAAATATATTTTAAGGAAAGAAAATGAACACGAGAATATAATCTTTGGCTTTATGTCTGGCAATGGAAACACAACAAGGGGCCATAATTTATAGAACTCTTGAGGGAAAAATTGTAGCAAATCAATTACATATCACACATTCAAATATTGACTATGACTGCAGGTTGAATATAATTGTGCTCCCGTGGAATGTAGCGAGCTCACAAAGGGGAAAAGAGCTACCTCTTTCACATCATTTCCAGAAACACGATCAGTGATTTTTTTTCTTCAGCTGGGGCCCAAATCCAGCAGAGAGTGCAAATTGCCGCAATATTTCGTGCCATGTCAACGGATTTAGGTGCTTCTGCCAGTTACGTATGTCAAACCCCCACAAATATGCCTGTGGAGATAATTAGATCCATTGGATTAAAAACAAAAAAGAGAGAAAGTTGCCTACATAGTGAAATTAGAAACTAAGGCATTGGATGGAACAATTACCCCTTCAACAACACGAGGATGTCCACCTTCAGGATTAACAGCACTGTACTGATTTGTACCAGGTCCACCAGATGGAGTTCTCACTACATCTTCAATATCTTTTACAATGAGTTTGAGAAGAGCAATGTGTATCTCAGTAAGCAGTCTTGAATCCTGAGAAAAGAAGGAAACATAAATAATTGAGCCTGGACCACCACACAGAAGAGTGAGTGAGTGAGTGAGTGAGTGAGTGAGTGAGTGAGACAGACTGAAAGAACACAGGGGAGGGTTGCACCCAAATCACGAGGAGATAAAGGAAAAAATGGTGCTCACACTTGTCTGCACACAGGAAATACACAATCTATGGACCATTATTAAATGAAAAAAAAAAATTAAAAAAATTAAAAAGACAGGTGAACTGGAGATCAGAAAGAAGTCAAAGTCACCCAGAACACTCACGTGGTCATGGAAAGCCTGCAAGAATTCATCAAGGGTGAAAGGCCAAAGTCCTAGAACGTCAGCAAATGTAACGAAGAATTTCCACACCTGCAGCAGCAATATCATTTCAGAATTTGGAAGCAGATAAATTCCAGGAACGAATAGATATTCCGTATTTCTTAAAGAGAAGAGGATACAACAGTATTAACTACACGTACCATCAGGAGGTTTCCAACATTTTCTTCTGAGTTAACCCAAGGCTCAGTAGCAAAAGGCAGTCTCAATCGCACAGAATTAGGAGGGAACTCACACATGTTCTCTGAATCACATAAAATTTTAAAAACCAAAGGTAACAAAATTTGAGAAACTAAACAAGCAAAACAGCAAGAAAAGTCAATTTAGGAAAATATAGCTGAAATGAATACTTAAAATAAAGGACCTATTGGAAGTTTTGTACAAATACAATTTCCTAAAGCAGCTAAAAGCCAAATACAATTTCCTAAAGCAGCTAAAAGCCAGAAACCTGTTACAATTATTTAATCTAAAATGCAGATAGAAGTCAGCATGGAATTAAATAAGTTAAATAACCATTTCTGGTCCCTGTGATATGACTGACCAGCTCATTAGTCTTCAGAAAAGTGACAACACACAACAAATGTTTGATTTGTCTTATACAACATTCTATCAGTCCAGTAGTGACCCAATAACATAGAAAACTCACTGGTTATTCCAAGTTGAGTTGAGATATAAAGACAAGAAATGCTAATTCTGTTAAATATGGAAAATTTAAAAAAAACAAGGAAAAAAATCCTTCAATCCCAATCCTTTCAGAACTCACAAAGCAAAAAAAAAAGAGCGAAGTGGTTCTCAAAAACACTTACTAAGATCATTATTTAAAGGATAGTATCTCACAGTCAAGGCAAGCAACACCAACCTCGGAATGATTCAAGGTTTTGCAAAGTGCCATAATCAAGAGAAACAATTGAAGGTAGCCCTTTGCTAGAAGCAGCCAGTTCCATAAGTTCCAGCCGTTCATCCTCTATTAACTCCATGGATTCTTTAGCCATTCTGCGTGCTGCTGCTCTCTCCACTGCAGCTCTCTGTCTCGCTGCTTCCTTCTCCTTGCGGTGCTCTTCTTTTTGTTTACTCCGCTCCAACTGGTGACACAAAAAGAACAACAGAAGTATGTTGAATAACAAAACCAAATCAGGATAATATTAAGTAAATATGACGACACAAACAAAGCAATATATAGGTAAACAATACCCGTAAACGTTCCTTCTGCAGAAATTTCTCCCTCCGTTCCATTTCACGCCTTTCTTCACGCTGGAATTTCTCCTCTTGCCGCTGCTGTTCTCGAATCATCCGCAGCTCTTCCTTTCGTCTTTCACGGTCTTGCCTCTCCATATCTTTCCTCAATTGCTCCTCCCTCTGGAATGAACAACATAACGTGTCAGATTTACGCCAAAACAGAATCTTTAACATATCTGTTTTGCTAAGCAGTTAACAATAATTTGTTCTATGCATAAATTTGCAAAGTCCTAAACCTTCCGCCTTAAAATTTCTTGTTTTTCCAGTTCTTTCCGAAGCCTCTTTTCATGGGATTGAACTTCTCTCCCGATTTGAGCTTCATCACCCTGCAGGTAATTAACTATGAATTGAAGCAGAATCATGTAGAAATTTTTGGCAACACAAATTTCTATCTTATTGAAAGTACCTTGCGTTTTCTGTCAATTTGCATATTATCGTCATCATGTGCAATGAAGCCAGAGTTCCTCGGAGATGAGGAAAACTGGACCTGCCTGCCTGACTGAGAAATTATGTCAACATTTGACACCAGCCCACCAACACCATATTCCCTGGGTATATGCCCATTCCCGTGGACAATCGACAGACTTTTTGCTGTACTACCATCATCAACAGGCGGGTCATAGAGGTAAGAAGGCGCCACATGTCTGTATGCATCGGACCTAATTTGAGATTCTATGATTTCATGGGGACCACTTGATGAAGCCTGTGAATCAAATTGACAAAACTTCAGCCATCAGTGCATTTGGTTGAAATGGACGGCATTGGTCGCAGTCAAGTGGAAAATACATGTTTCATCACTCGAGCAACTAAGGTATCAAAGGATTTTTTTTTCTTTTTTTTTTTTCCCTTTTCTCCATCTATTCTAATTTTTTTCAATTTTTGATGGGGGCGGCGGTGTTTCTTTTCAGTGGAAAAGAGTAATGTAACAAAAAAAAATTCAAATGTAGGAGTTCCACTAATAATGCAAGGAACTTATTTAAGAAAAAGATATAATAAAAAAGCATGTAATATGGATAGTCCAATTAAAGTGAGAGAGACCACCACCATAGGCGGAGAGAAGAAAAATAGCTTATATGTGTTAATCAAGAAAATGAACTGATTTCATTTATGGAGGTAAACCATCATTATTTATACACGCATTTCAAAATTAAATCAATAAACTTAATGTAAATCCAAATATAAAGATAGAGATCGAACTTTGATGTGTTTCGCATCAGATTGTCCATAAGACTTGTTGTCGTATGAATGTAGGTATCTATGTTGAAGCTCTGCCGGTGCTGTTTAAAACGACAAAGAGACATGTCAGTAATTCACTTAAGCACACAGTTCCATACTCGTATAAAACTAGAACAGTAGTATAAAAACATCTGCTGAAGTCCAGAGCCGATTCAGATTATACTGCATCTGTTCCTTTAGCACTCTTCACATTCATCTTATGCAACACTCTTGTACTCGCGATTTAAAAAATCACTTAAAAGTTACATTCAGCATTGACTCTTAGATGTTTATGTCATTAAACCATTAAAATATCTTTGATCAGTGCCTATACATTGATATGGTCCATCAGAAACTAGTACAAAGAAAAAAAAAATTGAGAGACTCCCAAACTCATGTCAAATGATACCTTACATTAACAGACCCTACAACAGCAAAATATTTAGAAAAAAAGGAATCTGCTTTAATAAACAATAGCAAATTTTGGTTAACCATTGATTTAGACAACATATATACTCTCAAAAAATGACAAATATCAGTATGAAATAAATATACCAATGGGTGCCCCAAATGCACCGGGAGGAAGTTCATCAAACTCAATGCCAAGTATTGGTCCATCTTCTCTTAATGGCTCTCCCAACTGTGCCTCCACACAAGCTATCACTCTACGCTCCATGTTTGTCCGAGATGCCTCATAATACCTTGTCGACACCATAGGCATATCATCACCATTGTCAAACTGGCTCGAACTTGATTCTGAGCCCGACCCCGACCCCGACCCCGACACGGACCCAGAGCCATGCATACTTCCCAGTTCAGCAGCCATCCTTTCTTCTTTTGGGGATTCAGACAAATCCCTCCGACCAGTTGAACCAGAAAGTGGTGTCTTTGTGGCTCCAATTCCTACTGCCTCCTTCTTATCCTTCAATCTCCGATGACAAAACCACATCTGTAACTGTCGGTCAGTTAAGCTCAGTTTCTCAGATAGTTCGGCACGAGTTTCTTCGGATGGGTACGTCTCCACTGCGGAAAGAACCACGGAGAAGACAAATGCTATCACTCAAAAATAAATTTTCATCCACATGGACCAACTCATAGTACATACACGAGTGACTCACAAAACAACACATTCAATTTATGCATTGTGGCTCACTAATCTAATCATGAACAAGAATCAAAACCGGGAACGACACACTAAACACATTAATAAACATATAATTGCAAATTATCCAAAAAAAATCAAAATTCAGAAAGAGGAACAAAGTACTTACAACACATGGCACGAATTGTAACAGACGCAGAATCATCAAGAAAATCCAAAAATAAAAATAAAAACCCACAATTCACACATAAAGCATAACAATATAAATGAAAAAAAAAAAGTACATGAGTAAGTTTTTTCAAGAACTGCCAATTGAAACGGCGTCTTCATCTGACGCTTAGGCCTCTTGGAACCCTCCGTCGGGCTCTGATTCACGTTCCTATCGATCTCTCCTTCAGAACCCGCCTCCATCCAGATCCAATTTACAGCCAACAAACCCTAGAAATTTAGACTTCCCCAAAAAACAACGAATAAAAATTCGTCCCTATCTTGGTAGGAAAGAAAACAAAAACGAGTGAAATTCGACGCGCCCGAGATAAAGTGATAATAATAACATCATCGTAAATAAATAAGAAAAAGATTCGTAATGTATAGAGACGGTTGTGATTGCAAATGCAAATGATAGAATATCGAGATCCAATGAAGAATTAAAAATAATAATAACATATAAAATCAAATTGAAATTAAAAGCAATTCCAAAGGAACAATAATTATAGTAGAAATAGGAGTAGCCTCTCTTGCTTCTAACACCAAACATATTTAGTTTTTTTTCTTTTTTTTTTAAGAGAAAGTCATACATTTGATTTTTACAACAATTGAGAAATTAACGTGGGTTGTAATTGACTTGACTCCTCTGAGACACACACTGTAATGGGAAATTATTTTATTTTTCTTTTAGATTTGATGTATTCGATGGAAAGTTCTTATTTGTTTCTGGGGTATTCTTGGCTCGTAATCTGATAGTTCAATGGCTGTGAAATACACCAGAAGTTATGGGCTGTTAACTTATTGGGCTTTACATTTATCGGATATTAGCTTACCCGGGTAACCGAATAAGCCCAACAACTCGGAAATTTTAAAAATTACATTTAGAATTTTAACTATTTAAATTGAAAAAATAAAAAATAAAACAAATTTCATTTAGTTCATCGTTTGAAGGTAAACTGAAACCAAGCCACTATATTTTCTACTATTTAAACAGCAAAAGCTAATCAGAATTGAACTGAAGTCAAAATAAAACTGAATTAAAAACGAAAACCAATGCAAAAAAAAGGTTGCTAATTATTTTTTATGACGAGAGAACCCGCACCCTTTACCACTGAAATGCACACTAGGTAAACCCCTGGGACTCATACAGTAGCCTGCAAACCATGTCAATTAGAAAGCTTCACAAGACAAGCCCGATACGACATGCTCAAATCGATAAAGTGTTGATGATCGAATTAGTTTAACTTGTTTCTTCATGTGTGTGTGGACATGCATCGTATTCTAATAGATATTTAAATCATCTTGAAGTCTTTCATTTGATCACAGAATGAGAAGTATGTTGGTGTATAATACATAATCAGAGGCGTACCTAATGTTGGGGCTTGGGGGGGCTGAAGCCCCCCAACCCAATCCCAAATTTTTTTTATATTTTTTTGTAGCCCAAAAATTAAGGTTAAATGGTCTTTTCTCGGTTTTAGAACTTGAAAAATAAGAGATTATCTTGGAAAATGATTTTGAAAATATGGAACGTGAAAGACACAAAGAAAAAGAAAATACCAAGAAAAGAATTAGGTGAATAGTTTGTTCGACGTTTCTAATGTGATTGCAAATTTTTTTTTTTGAAGAGTAATGTGATGCATTTGAGTTTAGTTTCATGGTTTTTTTATAGAAGTTTTATGGTTTGAATGGTTAAGTTTTAAATATTGGTTGAGGATCACGATACATTGGAATTCTATTTTCTCGTGAGATTTACCCAAGTCTTTTATCGTTTGATTTGTTCGAATATTGAATGTTTAGTTATTTTTCTTGATTATACTTGTGTGTTTGATATTAGATTGATCATCCAAAATTTTTCATGCAATCTAATGTTATTCCGTAGAACCCCAAATTTTTTTTTTCGGGGGCTCCGCCCCCAAACCCCCACATCACCTTCGGCTCCAGCCCCCCATATGTAAAATTTCTAGCTACGCCCCTGTACATAATTCATATATTTTATTTTTATAAGGTTGTTTCTTATAATATTTTATTGAAGAAAGTTATCAAATTTCTCTAAATATATTATATTTGTCCTTGCTATGGAGAAAAAAAATTTAAAAACCAAATAAATAGATTATGGGTAAAACCGAAACCAAGTGATATGCCTAAGTTCGATTTTAAAAACCAAATAAATAGATTATGGGTAAAAACGAAACCAAGCGATATGCCTAAGTTCGATTTTGTTCGATACATATAAATTCAATTTGATTTTCGTTTGGAAAATGGTATTTAAATTGAGCTGAGTTCGTCCAACTTGAGTAGAGGTGTAAAACCGGACCAGCTTGATCTAAACGGACTGGCCACCAACCCGTCAACCCAAACTGGTTGGTCCATTTAGGCCCGCCTCCAGACGAGTTAGAAAACCTCCAACCAAACCCAACCGACGGCAGGTTGCGGGTTAAGCGAGTTAACCCGCCAAAAAATAAAAAATTATAATTATAATTTTATTAAATTCTAATGATTAAAATTATTAAATAATTTATTAATAAATCATATTTTAATTAATTATTTTAACTTATATTATATATTAATTAATTAACCCAACCGACCCACCACAACCCGCCAATCAAAGGGGTTTGGCCCATTCGGCTGGTTTAAAAAACCTTGACCCAACCTGCTTATTTGGTGTGTTGGGTTAGACCAATCCGCCGGGCCCAACCCATTTTGACAGCTCTAAAATCGAGCCATGTACACCGAAGAGTGTATTTTATCTTCTCACATTTACTTAGATGATATTTTTAAAATGGATAGCGTCCGATTTCTCAATTTTTAATCAAATTGAACTATCAAAAATCAAATAGATCGAAAAAAGAATCCAGTTATATTTCTGTGGGTTTTAAAATAAATAAAACTCAAAAATTGGTTTCTTGATGAGCGTGTCAGAAACCAGAATACAGAATGAATTTACCACAAACAAAGAAAGTAGCAAACTCATCGGAAACAAAATAAGCATTCATATCACTTTTAACTCATAAAAGCTTAGCTTGTGATCACAATGTTGACGACCACTTGAGGTATATCATAGATTTTTCTGAACATTAGGAAATCATCGAAAATTACAGAATATCCAAAACTTTGAACGAAGAGACTCGATACAAGAACTAATTACACAACCTGACAGAATGTTCTTGATTGCACATTCGGCTTTCCATGAAAGAATGTTGTAACATACATCGAGATTTCCACCACGAGCCCACATCAGTACTCAAGCGGATTTCTTTTGCTGCCACAAAGACATTGGATTAAGGTACTAAGAGAACAAAAAAAAATGCAATCTGCATAATAGTTATATGCCCAAGCTGAAAAATATATGGCTTGTTTCAGTTGTTTGCTTAAGGTCTTGAAAATTCAAAGCTTTTCTATACAGGGGCATGCTAAGAGTACTCAGTAGTTTCCAAAAGAAATTCAATGGGCGTGGGAGTAAACTTTTCCTTTCTGTTTCATCAGACATTTTCCAACATTAATCATATAAACCCACAAGCAAAAACTCGTACAAATCAACAGGTTAGCAGCGATACCAGGAAGGTGAAAGGGGAGGGACATTCAAAGTTATGTTTGTGCTATATGCTAAGAAAATTACTGCACCGCTAGTTTCAGTTCTCTTTACTTGGAAGATTTCGCCAACACATGTCAAAAGACTCCAACAACTACGATAAGACGTATTGTAAATTTCACAGATTCGTGCTTACTCTTTTCTCTTCTTCCATCTTGGCCTTGATGAAGGAGTAGAGAGCAACACCGGCAATTGCAATGCTGGTTCCGATACCAGTTTGCAATGAAATCTTGTTACCTGTATCATTTCAAATACGAAAAAACATCACATCCTATCAATTCATATTTCATAGACAATACAGAGTAATGGTCAGGTAGAGTAGTATGCTTACCAAAGACTATGATTGAGAAGCCAATCATGAAAACACGTTTCAACACATTTCCAACTGCATGTGTGAGCAGAGCCACTCTCTCTAGAGTGTTGGTTGCCAGCTGAGATGCGTGAGAAAAAAATGCTTTCAGAGCTCGGAATGGAGACTAATCAATAAACAAGTATATGTCGGTTGTGTGTGATGCCAAAAACAACTTGTTATGCCATCGGCACAACAGATAGAAGCTCTTCAGAATTCTCAAAGGTACCAACCTGATTGTAGAGATGGTAAAACATTCCGACCCAGAAAAGGTCCGTGACGAACTTGGTCAAACCTACTTTAGCAATTGCATCGTTAAACCCATACTTAATCAGTTGAGGTCCCTCCAAACTGTGAGATTAAACAGAAGAAAAAACGAAAGAAATAAGATTAAGAAGAAATAAACATCAAGAAAATACAACCTAGACAAGGGAATTAGATGAAGAATATTGTCATTTATCTACCAGTACTTACTATTATTGCTGGTGGAAGGCAGACAAAGAGGGCAATTATTGAAATGTAGGCATTAGTGCTATCCATATCAGTCTACAAAGAAGCATTCAACAAGAAAAAAATCATTATTACTGGTAGATAGCTTCCCACTGTCATAATTTGTTAGGGCATCCTGATAGGATAAGATAGTAAACATTATCTCTAACCATAGCTTTCTTTGAATAAATGCTCCTGTAGGTGAATGAGATATTGGAAATCATAGCACTAGTAAATCCGATCCAGTTGAATGACAGTTCAGTCAATGATGCCATTGACACACCTGCACCAATTTGTAAAATGAACTACCAGACTGGTACCATATACACATGTTCTGAACTCAAGATCACGTGTTTAATAATGCATGATCAGGCTAAAGCTTATGAAGTTACTTTGACAAGTCATCGTGAAATATTTTCTATGAGTGTATGCAATCATAAACAGGCAAAGCATACACTTAAAAGAACATTAAAGCTTACCAATGACCACTGGAGCCAGTGACAGCCACAAAGTGAAAGGTATCTGCTGTCCAAGAATGAATTGTGAGGTCGCAGCACTGAAGAAAGGCTCGAGGGCTGATCCAAAATAAAAATAACAAAGGGTAATATGACAGGTCCCACGAGTATAAATTATAATTTACTTCAGAAATGTTCAAAAGTTTCATATCTGATAATGTGAAAGGAAATGGATAGTGACCTTTGACTGTGTGAGTGAACGAGAGATACAAAGAAAATAATTGTCCCCTACACTTATGTCCAATAAAGAATTTCTCGTCGCAATTATAACATAAACCTTTTTCTCAGCGAGCAAGCATCTCATTTGGTGATAACTTGCGGATTGTAATTGGTTTCTGTGAGCCTACTGGTGTCGGAAGTAAAGCCTGAGGTCTAGGATTCGAAGTGGCTGGACTGAATTTCGAACCCAGTGCTCTGTCATTGCTCGAGTGTTGACCGAAAGAACTATCTGAAATCTTATCATCATATAGCTTGGCTACTCCCATGGCTTGTAACAACGATTGCGGTCGATAGACCTCTGTTTCTTTCCGAACCCCATTACTTAGCCCCGAGACAAAACAACTAGTCAAGACGTGCTCCAGAACATCAGTTATGTTATTAGCAAATAACTCAAACTGATGTTGATACTCATATAATGTTCCCGTCTGTGTGAGTTTACTTAACTTGCCAAAATGATCTTCATATTCAGACGGTCCAAAACGTTTAGTAATAGCTACCAAAAATTCATTCCAATTATGCAATAAACCATTGCGATTAATCCGATCAAACGAATCCAAAGCTATTCCATCCAAATGAAAAGAAGCAACAATTAATCGTTGCGGTTCCGGAGTGTTATAATAATCAAAATACCTCTGTATTCGGGCCACCCAAGCTGCTGGATTCTCACCGGCGAATCGAGGAATCTCAATTCGCATCGATTTCATATACGGCGGAAGATCAGAGGAAGTCTGGTTGTTGTGGTGCAAAATTCGAACCATTAGGTGGAATGGTAGGAATTGAACCAGATGAAAAACGTCGTAATTGTTGTTCAAACCTTGCCGTCCAAGGATTGCAACTAACTGTGAGCTCCTGCACCTTATCCTGGAGTTTTTCAAAACGTTCACCTAGTTTTTCGAACATGATCGCCTGAGATTCCTGAAATGCAGCAAGCTTAGCTAAATTTTCTTCCAATCGCGCATATCGTGTTCCTTCCGCCATTGTAGACGAGAGCACCAATGTTGTGACCTAGGTTATTCAATTCACTAAGATGAATTGTTGAGTAAGGAGCTGAATAGAAAATTCAGAGAGAACAGAAATCAGAAAGAGAATTCTTTGAATAGGTAATTTCTTACCGTTTTAATTGTTTCATTGAAGTATTTATAGCTCAAGTAAACAAGTTTTTTACATTTTTACGCCTATTACAATTAAAATTCCCGAGTTAACTCCATCTACAAAATTCAACTCATAATTCCTGTTCCTTCAAGCTCTGGAAACGAAATCCACTAGAGTTCTCGGTGCTCCTTTCATACGAACCGAGGGTCGTGAGGTTGTGATCACATCAGGTTTAGCAGTAAAAATGTAATTTTATCTTTCATGTAAAGAGATTTTTCCCTCTATAAAACTTAATATTGGTCGGAAGACGGTAAGAGATCACTTACAGCTCTCTTAGGAAGGCCCACGGTCCAGCTTACCAAGCAGTAGATAACACCAACAAATAAATGTATCGCAGACACAAAACTGCAAAGAAATATTACTCGTTTCATAGTCCTCTTATCCACTTAATCGATAATATCAGAGATATTACAATATGCTTAACTATGGATAAGGAAAGTAATTGTAGATCTTCTTGTTAATAATGTTGAAAATCACATTCGAAAAATACCTACAAAGCAAGGACACGATCATTTGAAGAAAACCCGCCAACAGATAAATAATGGTTTCAGCGGCCTTAGTTCGCCACCGACAAAAAAACAAGTGATAGGCGTACCACATGAAGAAGAAGAAGAACCCTGTAACAAGAGCCGGGTATTTCTTCAAAAACCCCACCTTGGCCTCCCTGCGAAGAAAACGGATCAGTAACTAAAAGCTACAAAACCGAAGGTTTTTCGGGTCGGACATGTACCGTAAGTTTATGTAATTTACATGCATCAATAGACTCAAATATACATATAATTTATATGTACAGCTAGATACAATCAATGCTCATAGAAAGCTCATTATGTGATTTCAATATGATTGACAAAAAATTGCTATTTTAACTAAACTGACGATAATTTACTTATACAAGTTAGTAAAGTTACTATTTATCAATTACTTTTATGTTTAGATTAAGGATCTCAAATTTCTTTCTTTCATTATTAAGAAATTACGTCTCCCATCACTATGGATGATTGAATTTTGTGTGTTGTGCATTTAAGATTTTTTTAAGCGGAAGCTTAATATTTTTATAGAACTAACAATAATTTTTGAAAATATTTTTTTATTTGAAAGGTAGCATGCCATTATCTCTTTGTGAGATACAAAGTGAAAATTCAAAATTTTAGATTGAACTTAGTCTATAGATACATGTAATGTACATGCACCAGTGAGTAATACGGTACATGTGAGTCATGCAGTGCATATATACATATACCGCATGAGACTAAACAACTCATGAATGCATGTAAATGTAATTTACATGCACCACTAATTGAAAACATTTATTTTTGGTTGATTGAGCCGAAACAACTTTTTCCTTATGCGATGCATGTGAATGTAATATACTTTCAATTGACAAGAAATAAACCCACTAACTACAAAGGCAAAATACTCACTTTACAATATAGAAAAATAAAAATAATATACGTGAGTCTATAGATGCATGTAATTTGCATGCACCTTATGAATATATATGTGCATGTAATGTATATGCACCTCTAGAGTCATACGGTACATGTGAGTCATGCGGTGTATGTAATTTGCGTGCACCACTAGTAAATTACGTAAGCAAGAAGATTTATCCAAGATACAACGGCTCTTTACTTGTGATAGTATCATTACAAATTACAAGTCTCTCAACCACAAATATTGCAAAAATCTCTTCTTCAAGAACAGTATATGAATGTGATGCAAAATGAACATGATCTTTCATATTCTCTCAAAAATTGTGTTGAATTCATGCACAATTGTATGTTAAAATTAGTAGGGATATGTTATATTTATACTTGGTCAATGGACACCACAAAGGGACACCATTTGGAGTTGTTTAATCATTAAAAGTCACATCCGAACGCGAAGAGACACACCCGTTCACGAAAAAACAACCAACACTATTTTCCTGGCAGAATGCTGGACGCTCGAGCGCCCAACCCACTGCCCAAAAATGTGGGCAGTGCTCAGGAGCCGCCCGGATTTTTCTCGGACAGTTTTTTCTCGTCCATTTTTCTCGTTTTGTTCTGTATCAAGTATTTGATTTTTCCTTGTGTCATCCTGCTTAATTTTAATCTATTAAGCCTCAAAATTTTCAACAAAACATAGACATGAAACACTTATATATACTTTAATTTTGAGTTTAACATTCAAAATTTACAAAAGAAATCATTCATCATTGAAGAATTTCTTGCCAATTTCAATTCACCGAGCTATTGCTCCTCCCAACCAACCCAAGCAGAATATTTCCAAGATTTTAGTAAGTCGGTGCATGTGAATTACATGTACCACTGAGTCTATCGATGCATGTAAATTACATGTACCGAAGACTCATGCTATATTTAACCAAAAACGTAGTCATGAGACATCTCAAATACACTTAAATGTTGAGTTTCATAATCAAAATCTACAAAAGAAATCATTTCTCAATGAAGAATTGCCAATTTCAATTTACCGAGCTACTACTCCTCCCAACCAACCCAACCAGAATATTTCCAAGAATTTAGTAACTCAGTGCATGTGAATTACATGCACCGTCATGAGACATCTCAAATAAACTTTAATTTTGAGTTTCAAATTCAAAATCTACAAAAAAATTCATTTCTCATTGAAGAATTTTTTTGTCAATTTCAATTCCCCGAGCTACTGCTCCTCCCACCAACCCAAGCATAATATTTTAAAGATTTTAGAAAGTCGCTGCATGTGAATTACATGCGCCACTGAGTCTGTCGGTGCATGTAAATTAAATGCACCAGTAGACTTATATTGTAAACCAAAAATATAGTCATAGAACATCTCAAATACACTGTAATTTTGAGTTTTACATTCAAAATCTATAAAAAGAAAATAATTTCTCATTGAAGACTTTTATGCAAATTTCAATTCCCCGAGCTACTGCTCCTCCCAACCAATCCAACTAGAATATTTCCAAGAATTTTAGTAAGTCGGTACATGTGAACTACATGAACCGCTGAATTTGTCGCTGTATGTAAATTGCATACACCGATAGACTCGTACACTGTAATATATCTTTATAATTCATGTGCCACCCAATACACTTATTTTTTGTTCATATTATAAATTATTTTCTTGTTCAATTTTATCTCTGTGTTTATATCTAAAATCATAATATTTTAGACACTCCAAATTTAACTAAAGCAATACTTAAACATCCACTTAAACAGTAAGTCTAAGTTAAGAGACATTTTCACAAATATATGACATGCACAAAATTAAAATAACAATTCAATGCTAATTGTAGCACGAAAATCCATAAAAAAACACAAAATTCCATAAAGTGGAGTAGAAGAAGAAGATGTTTTTGCGACAACCATACATCCTTTGACATTCTTTAATCTTCACAACAACCATACATTCATTTACATTCTTCAATCAATATGATCAAAAAAAATTTACATTCTTCAATCTTCACAACAGAGGCTTTCTAGAAAGAGTTATCTGCTCCCAAGGATGACGTGAAGGGGGAGGAACATCCGTCGACGCGCTTTTGCATTTCCGGAGGATTTCCGGAGTTTGAAGCGTACTTTCATATGCACGAAGAAGAGAGTGATGGATAATTTTGTAATTTTGACTTAAAATGTACCTAGTTGAAAGCAAAATAATTTAGTGGCGTGGGCCGAAAAATTTTTATCGTCTGATACTGACCCGAAATTTTACCTATTTTAAATTCTTGTTAACGAAGGAACGAAGTGAGACCAACATTATTGGGTTACTTCGACTAGTTTCCGGGCATGGTCTAATGTCCAGTATTTATATGTTTTCTGGAAAACCTCATATCAATGATAATTCTTTTTACATGATATTATCCACTATGATTTAAATTCATGATTCCAAAAACATTGGTCATGTTTAAATGAATTTAATTTGAGTGAATTTCTAATTCACTGCCACTTAACCTTGTCAAAATCGTCAGTCAAAACTCAAAACGCAATATTAATAAATCTTCACAATCCACCACCTAAACCATATATCCCCACTTTCGAAGCTTCGGTGGCCATTATGCTGCAGGTTCTAGCCTTGTGGTGATCATTATGCTGCAGGTTTATATCTCCCAATTGATCGGTTGGATTTGTTTATGCTTCCCAAGAGTAGTGTCCCGAGCGATAACATCATCAAACTAACCATATATGTTCAATTAGATTGTTGACAAATTTATGAGAATTTTCAATTGTCGTGTCCTCGACTTATATCTACATATTTGCGCTTCTTTTTTAACTGATAGAACTGATTTTGAGAGAAGAATTGTTTTTGGAACATAGATGTGTCCTTTATTTTAGTGTTAGAGCAAATTTGTATGTAAAAAATGAAAAATAAAATATTTTGGACCTACTCGTGTATCATCTGATTTGCTCACCAATGTACTTATATTTTAGGTGTGAGCTATTGTTGTTCAAAATATTGTTATGTTGTTTTTGCTTAAAGTTGAAAAAATTTGATTTTAAACAAAAACATTACGTTTTTGTTATTAAAATAAAAATAATTGTTTAATGAACTTCAAATTAGTACAAATTTGCCAGCACACAAGTAAAAGCAGTGAAAAACATCTCATTACATGCTTCTCTACTTCTGCTTTTACCTGCTTATTTTTAGAGCAATAATAGCAGAATCAATGAAATAAAACACTTAATTTTTTTTTTGTCTGAAAAAAAGATAAGCAGTTTTGAAAAGTAATCACAAGCATGTGTGCAATGCATTCAGTTTTAATAATTTTATTGTGATTTCAGGCAGATATATAATTGTGTGCAATGCATTCAATTTTAATAATTTTATTGTGATTTCAGGCTGATGTCACAACATGTGGTGCAGTCAACTACAAGTAAATGTGGGTGGCAGTCGAAATAAAATAGTTGCTTATTAAAAGTTTTCAATATTATTAAATGCCAGATGTTATGTGCTCCACTCTCCCTAATATTATTGCACATTTTATTTGAAATTTTAGTCATATTAACCATTAACTCTTTTTAATTAAAATAGTTAGGAGAAGGACTAATTGTGAAAATGGCAGTGTAGTGTAGATGATGGAGAAAGGAATGGTTGTTGACCATACAATGTGCTTCATGGTTGTTTGGTGGAAAATGAATTAGCAATATTTTCTTGTTGCACTCACCAATCTTTCCGTCTCGATATTTAATTACAATTTTAACACGATAATATATGTTTTTTTTTATATAAAAAAAACTTAATCATGGCCAATTACTTATTTTCTGAAGTCGCAATGTTAATTTTGCTATGCTTTTGTCAATCGATGTTAACTCGAGAGAAAAGTATTTTGTTTTTTTCTATTAGTTGATCCAGAGGCGGAGCCACCTTGGTTTAGGGTGGGCTACATCACTACACAATTTTTCGAAAGAAAATATTTTTAATGTTAATTTTCAGAAATTTTAGTATTTTAGTACAACCCTTTAAATTGTCGTAGCCATCTAGCCCTACCTAATTCGATCAGCCCCATATAATATTAATTTATGGTTCCACCCATGAGTTGGTCATGTATTATTACAAGTATTTGACTAAGTAAATGATGCAATTGATCAAAACTTAGAAAAAAGCTTGAGTGCTTGACTCAACATGTAATGGTTGAAATATTTTATGTGAAAATGAGAAATTCCTAGAAACTGAGAACTAGCTTCTCAGACATTCAAACTTAAGGTGATATGACCTTTGGTTTGCTTGATTTCCACACCTGAAAAAGACTATTGACAATTAACCCTCATCGAGGAAGTTCCAACCCTCAAGTGATGACCCCAATTATTGTGTGGATCTCGTAGTCTCAAAATGAATTGGACCATTGATTTAGAGTTGCGGTATTACCCTGACTTAATGATTGAATCGATATGATTTTACGTAAAAATAAATAAAATTTATTTCGTGATAAATTTTTTTTAAGAAAAATATATTATATTTTGTCAAGCAGAAAAGATTTTGCCCATCTGCTTTTAAGTTAAGCTTGTATAATTTTAATATAAATTTTATATAAAGACAATAGATCCGACAGAGTAAAAGATATTTACTATGTATAGCAAACTCAATAATATGAAATTTATGAGTCGTGGATCGATAGTGCGTGAAGCATTAACATCCAAAATATTAAAGCCATAAATAATTAGATGAGGCCCACTGACGCTGTATGTGCAAAACTGCAGATACAGATGGGGAAACAGAAGAGATCCGGATGATCCATCTAGCAGCATAATTTCATCAATCCTTCTTATCTCTTGAATTTAATCGATACTTAATAATGTTTCTTTAAGTTCCGAAATAACAAAAGCAAAAGATTTTTAAATTTTGCGAGTCAAAGCCAAAGGGCTCTAGCTTCCCTTAATTTAGGCACCAATTCTCCAGAAATATGAGCGCCCATTATTTTTTCCAGCCCACCGATCAATTCCCCCCCGACAAAAACCGCGGGGAACTGCCACTCGGCGACGGCATTTCCGGATCCCACTACGCCGATAAGTTTGAACAATTCATTGGTCACGACGGCTTCATTTTGGTCGTCAACCTCAAATATGGTGGGGTTGACTCCATGTCCATGCAGCAAAAGCTCGACTACGTGGCACATGCAGCAGCCCTTTCTAGCAAACACCACTACAGCATTCTCTTTCACCAATTTTCTCAGACTTTCGATGTCTATCGCCTCGCGATCTGAGTCGGTCTTCACTGGCGGAGGAGTTGATGAGCCATCGGCTGCGGCGGCGGTTGTAGGAAGCCATGTCCTATGTGGGATTGCTTGTTCCATGGTTTGATGATATTGTGGATGAGTCACGAGGGGAGACAGAGGCGGTTGATTATATATATAGGAGTTTGGAAAGGAAGAATTAGCTATTACTATCTTTTACTTTATCATAAGAAGCAATTGGAACAGTGAAATGTTATTGCATAGTAAATATTGCTATATAATTTTTATGAATTTAATATAAAAATTATTTTTATAGCAACAATATTATTCTAACAATATCATATAAACTTAAATTATGGTTTCATAAATTAGAAACTTAAATCATGGTTAAATGAGAAATAAAAGCGTGGGATAATTTTGCAATTTAGAGGGTAGGAATTGACAGTTTCCATGTCCAAACCGTCATACAATCATGATGTCGTCTTGACGTCATGGATACTGTTGGTGACGTGTTGTGACGCCACCAATTTTGATAAGGGCCGACTTGAAGTTGCGACGTCGGTAGAACTTAGTGACGGCTTCTGGAATTGGCCTTGTTATTAGTCGTTAATAGTAAGAAGTATTCACATAAATTATATAAAAAAATTATGATTTTATTCATATTATAATAATCAAAAGAATTTTTGTTCAATTACCAGACTTTTACGTTTTATTTCATTATATTGTATTTTTTTAAAAAAAAAAAAGATACATGAAGAGAAAATTACAAAAAATATGATAAATATCTACATATATATTAGTAGTCCCAAATTTTTAGACTAATCAAAATATAAGCCCAAAAATTATGTTTTAAAACGTAGACCTATATAAATGTTTTATCAAATATTTAACAAGAAATGATCCCTAAATCCTTGACAAAACTTGGGACCATTTTTTGTTAAAAATTATTTTTGTAAGACTATATTTGATAAAAATACGTATGTATGACTATTTTTGTTAAAAATAATTTATTTAAAAAATATCTGATTAATTCTAAAAGTATGAGAATATTATTGCAAATACACCTGTTATAAAGAAGGATATTGAGAAATAATTTTTTATTAATAAATTATGAATATTACTCAATTTAAAATTAGAAAAATGCCAACTTTTTTTGAATAGAAACATAGATTATGTTAAGAGCAAATCCAATTACAAGAAATGTTCAGCCAATATGCGGCTAGACAACCCAAATACAACAGAAAATACAAACGCCAAACGTAGACACCGACTAAAATATAAAGATGAACAAAGAACCAAACACACGATTGTGACCAATAAGGGGCAAATACCCCCTGAGCCAACTTTTCTGTGAATGAAAAATCTCATTGTGGTCGCGATATTGGTCTATGCTCTTGATTGATATATTTTTAAGGGTTTAAAAATCTTGTTAAAAACTGTTTGGACAAAAAAAAAAAGTTTTTACCTATCAATGCAACTTGCTTTTGTTTATCTATGCATACGGTATTTACAGAATAAAATACTAACAGTAACACACCTTTTATAAAATATGTTAAGGAAGTGTCAAATATTCAATGAAGGTCACAATGCAATACAGAGTTTGCGCTAAGTATTCTAGAAGCCATCAACTTATAATTAGCCATTGGAATATATTGATCAAGAAGGCAGTTTGTGGCAGTTACATGTTTACCTGTTGACCGACTTGGATGCAAGATGTTCACCTTCTCAACCAGTGATAGATTCATACCTCTATATATATGACAGAAGGCTCTGTGCATGAAAGAGAGGTGAGGCGCACAAAAAAGAAGGGAACATGTGAGACATACACATCGAGAGAGGGGAAGAACAGGGGATTTTCTGAGAGTTTTTTTGGGGGCAAGAGGTGAATGAATTCACATGAGAATCTATTGTAATAAATAGAAGTGGATTATGGTGGGTGAATTCATATATTTTAAGCCCGTATACTCAAAGAAAATCAATGAAATCACCTCCCGTAGACATAGTGTTGTACAAAATTTCTCTCAAAGTGTATCTTAGGAATCAAAATAACAATGGCTTCAAAATAAATTTTATGTCGAGGCGAGATTTGTAATCTCCGTCTGTCCCGCTATGGTGCTAAAGGTTTGCTATGGCAATTTGTCTCCCAAGATACAACGACTATGACTTGTGATATGAGCACTCCAAATCACAAGTCCTCAAACCACAAAGGTTCAAAGCACTCAATTTGATGAACAATATATGCTCTCAAATTTCACTAAAAATATGATGTTGAATTCGAAAATCTATGTTTAAAACAAGTGGGGATATGTTATATATATATATTGAACCAAAAATCAAGTCCAAAGGACACCATTTGGAGTCAATATTTGGTCAAAAATCGCAGCTCAAACGTGAATGGACATACCATTTCACAAAACAAATACAATGCTCGATCGATCGAGTAAGATTCTCGATCGATCGAGCTACTGTTCACAATACATTAATTTTTTCTGGTCAGCTCGATCGATCGAGCAATTAATTTTAATTCATATACGCACTTTTTCCAACACGTAGATGATTAGTGATCGAACCACATAAATCGTGTCTCGTGTTCTTGAGTTTTCTAATTGTTATTTCATTGATGTTCTTGCTAAATCTCTTGTGTGTGTGTCGAACTTAATATGTGCTTATAACTCTACTTTCATATTGGTTGTCCATAGATGGTTATTTTGTAAGTGTTCGTTATGCATATAATATGTGGGTAAAGCGCACTCGGTGATCACATTTCTATTTGGCCGTGTAATGATTTTCTTGATCGGGGAATTTGAGGGATTAAATTCATAACAAGTGGCGCCGTCTGTGGAACCAAACCCACGACAAGAAAAACGATCAGAAAACGAGAAGATGCGGCCAAAAGATTGAGAAGGATCGATTTGACGGCAAGTTTGATCTCAGAAATTAAAGTGGTCGATGGGGCAGTTTCTGGTTGAGGTGAAGACGTGGAGTTAGTTATCATTGTCAAGAACAGAGGAGAGGCAGAACTTGTGAATTGATCGAGGATCGGTTCAGCTTGCTCGGAGTTCTCTGTGGGAAAAAGGAAGCATTGATCGATCATTTCTTGAAAGAACCAGTGAACAATCTTGTTTTTTGAAGCAGTTGAAACCAACAAAGTGAATAAAGAATATTGCTTGGTTATTAATTCTGATATGGATGATGATCTTTTGAACCTAGTTCAATATAGATCTTGATTTTGGATTCGGCATAGAAGTAGTTCTAGATTCTCTTATGTACTTTCTGATTGGGTGAATGAACCTAGAGTTTGTTAATTAGCATATTGATTTAGATTTTTCGGTGCAAGGAGTATTTGTAACTTTTGTAGTACCTCTAGTACTCTTATATATATCATGTCTATTTTTCCGACCAAAAAAAAAAAATCTGATATGGGTTGCAGTTTTTTAATGATGTTATCATATTGAGTTATGGGTACCGAGCAATTCAATTGATTGGAAGCGTGAGTTTTCAATTGGGTTTACATGAATTGCATTCTGGTTTAGGAAATATTCTCGGTTTACTGTAATTGCTTTCTTGCATTACGTCAATAATTCTTGGAGAGGAATTGTGGAAGTCCAAGGCAATTACACCACAACCAATAGCTCGCTCCAAATTCACTGAACAAATCAATTAATGCACTGTTTCTCCACGATAAACATATAATTGATGGGGTTTTTAATATAATAATCGAAAAAATAAATAAATTTAACAAAATAACCGGTGCATAGAAGCACTAAAATAACTCAAGTCATCATTTTAGATGTCACCTTCATTTTGCTGGGTTTTTTAATATAATAATCGAAAAATAAATAAATTTAACAAAATAACCGATGCGCAGAAGAAGCACTAAAATAACTCAAGTCGTCATTTCAGATGACGCCTTCATTTGAAGGCGTCATCTGCAATATCATCTTCATTTTTAAAAAGAATAAAAAATTGAAGGCGCCATTATAAATGGCGCCACCGTAAAAATTTTATTTTTTTAAGGAGGCGTCATCCTCCTTAAAGTTTTTATTATTTTTTACTGTTAGTTTTTAATGTTATGTTGGCTTTCTTTTCCCAAGAATTAACAGCAGAGTAGTTTGTTTTTAGTTTCTTTCAAATGTGATTTATTCATGTTCACATATGTAATCTTCAGTTGTCATATTCTCAACGATTCAGAGCCTTTTGATAGTCATAGGTGGCAAGATCGTCCAAGGGATCGGGCATAATGATGGTCAATATAACACAGGTCTTTCTACTTTTACTAATTTTTTATGCTAATATTTCTCCAAATATTAATCATGAACCGTTCGTTAATCCTTTTAACGGATGTCGTCGGGGGCGGATCTAGGGGGACCAAGGAGGGTGCGCACGCCCCCGGAAAAAAAAAATTACCCTTATTTTTTCGAAATTTTTTTTTGCACTCCTAAATTTGATTTAACCCTTTAAGTATTATCAAAACCAAAAATTTCTCCCCCGAGATTTTTTTCTGAGTCCGCCCCTGGATGTCGTTAATAATTGTATACAGGGAGGGATGTACCGAAAAATATACGAGAAAAATATAAATTTTGTATAACTTATATAGCTTGATTTATACTCCTGCACATTAAATCTAATATAATTTCAGTTACATTTTCGATCTCGATCTCGCTTTTAGAAGAAATCAAACCGTCAATTCTAGATTTTGATTATCGTGATACGATTAAGATCAGGGTTCATGGTTAGAAAGGACCAGTAAGAATTTAAGGGGAAAAGAAATTCGGGGGTGGGCGCACCCACCTCGGTCCCACTAGGCTCTCCCCCGACGACGTCTGTTAAAAGGATTAACAATGGTTCCTGATTAATATTTGGAGATATATTAGCATAAAAAAATAGTAAAAGTAGAAAGACCTTGTGTGATATTGATCATCATTATGCCCAACCCCTTGAATGATCTTGCCACCTATGACTATCAAAAGACTCTGATCTTTGAGAATAAGACAATTGAAGATTCCATACGTGAACAGGAATAAATCTCATTTGAAAGAAACGAAAAACAAACTACTCTGCTGTTAATTCTTCACTTCCTGGGACTGAGGGAGGATTGCTATTGTTACTGACACATCCGGTAAAGGAAGAGAGGGCTGCTCAACTCAAAAATCTCCTAAAGAAGGACGTACGGACCAATCATGGCCCCCTATGGCCATGTTCTATTCGTAGGAATAAAATAAAAATTATCTTTCGGGGAAATGAAAGCCAACATAACATTAAAAAATAATAAAAACTTTAAGGAAGATGGCGCCTCCTAAAAAAAAATTTTTTTTTACGGATGGCGCCTTCTATTTTTTATTCTTTTTAAATAATGAAGGCGCCATTGCAGATGGCGCCTTCAAAGAATTTGTCATCTGAACTGACGACTTGGGTCATTTTAGTGCATCTCTGCGCAACGGTTATTTTGTTAAATTGATTTATTTTTTTCAATTATTATATTAAAAAACCCTATAATTGCTCCTGTAATGAAGGGGACCTGCAACCAGCAGATGAAAAGGTAGCGTCGAGACGGTTTGTTTGATGATGTCCTTAAGGGTAGTGCTCTTAAGGAAATCATCAACATTCATTTGAAATCATTTTTTAAAAGGAAAAAAAAAAAGATTACACATTGATGGTGGATGCTCCTCCTCCTGAGGGCATTACCCTTAAAGACATCAACAATGTTTCCCGCTGAGACAACAGAGTGGGAAGCAGGCCCTTGTGCGGTTTATTGGTTGCTATATCATGGACACTAGTCCCGTGGAGAGTAGGGCTGACCTAAGTCACATAATCCTCCTACCCCCTCCACGCACTGGCGCTCCAGCCGCGAAGTGACGAACTTGGTGCGCGTGCTCCGCATTAAGGCAAATTAAGAATTTCTAGTTCGCGCTTTAAAAATTTCTAATTTGTGCACTAAGAATTCATAATTCGCGCACTAAGAATTCATAATTCGCACATTAAGACTTACTAAGTCACGCATTAAGTTACTAAGTTTTGTTAATCCTCCTTAATTCTCAGATTTTTTTTTAAATATTAAAAAAATTCTCCGATTTTGGGTTTAGATGAATTTTCATGGTTTCTAGATATTTCAGGCTGGTAATAAAATTATATTATATGGTAAATATATAGATAATAGTCACTAATATGTAATGAATCATGAAAAGATATAATAACATAGGAAATATTAAAATATGTGATAAAAGAAAGTAGGATAAATATGTGATTTTGTAACATTTTTGCGGAGTAAATAATAATAATTTTGATATCTTAGTTTTTTGCATGAAAATTAATAGAATGAACTTTAGAAATAAAACTTTTATTTTTATTGAGTTAATTTAAATGTTTATATTAGTCATTTCATAAGATAATAATATAAGTCTCTGGAAATAATATGAGGCATTCTTAATAAATTCATACTATTACCAAACATGTTGAAATATATATGTACTAAACGATCAAATACAAGATTCAAATTACGTTGTATTACTGGCTATACTATTTTGCAAAGCTGCAAATATTAGATCCTTCAATAAATCTAATTTTAATGCCTTTTTAGAATGATAAAGCTGCAAACACAAAAGTTGTTAAGAACTTCATATTGAAAATTTTTAAATAATATAATAATGATGTAAGTTTGTTAATACGATATATATTATGTATGTTTAACTTCATTTCATCCGTGTGCATGTATATATATATATATATATATATATATATATATTATTTAATCGGTGAATTAAGGCGTACACGCACTCAATTTTTTTTTGAAAATTGACGCACTCACGCATCCACATCCGCATCTACTCACGCCGGGGCGGGTCTGGACCCGCTTCAACCGGGTTTGGAAACGGGGCGGGGCGGGTCCTGGGATTGACCGAACCCCCCTGGACCCGCTCCGCGATACATTTTTAATTTTTTTTTTTTAAAAAATATGATATTGATTATACGTTTTACCTCTTTAATTGAAAGTGTCATTATTTAATTTTATATCAAAATTCATGTGTTCATGTTAAAGAAGTTGGACATTTTGAAGGAAATAAGAGTAAATTAATAAATATTTAGTAGTTTAAATATAGTTTACAATGATTATTATAAATATTTACTAGAGAAAACATGAAATTTAATCACAAACTCAATTTTTGTGTTTCAAAATTGATTTCTAGCTAATTTTTTATACAAAATAAAGAATAAAAAAAAAAACTGGAACCGGGGCGGGGCGGGTAAACCCGCCAGGTTCGCGGGTCTAAGCCGGGCGGGGTGGGTCCAGGTTTTATGTGTAGCGAGGCGGGTCCTAGGATTGACCAAACTCGTCCCATACCCGATCCGTTGACATTCCTAACCCTGCAGTACCCTAATCAAATATTAGGGTCGTGGGTCCCGGGTCCACACATACAGGCATAGGCCCAAATGAATTCTGGTAATCGTGCGAGGGATTTTGGGAGTCGAGAAAACAGGAACGTGAAAACTATGACGTGGCATGAAGAGTATTATTTGAAGTTTTTTTCAAAATAGGACCCGACATAAAATTGATGTCCTTACTGATTATAGGTTTCATTGGTCGAACCACCGTTTAAACCGGTATATGACGTCAGCATGATGTAATATTTATATTTATTTTTTGTAAAATATATATCATTATTTATCAATAATATAAATTCAAAATATAATCAAATAAATTCAAAATCTTAGATAATACAAAGATCTCTAAATATAGTCTCAATTATTTTATAATAATGAATATATAGTTTGGAAATGGTGTTTTTGTTCATACGTTCAAATAGAATTTTCAATTGCTACATATGTTAATATTTTATTATTGTTATTTTTAAAATATTACTAATTATTTACCGATAATAAATATGGCCACCAATCCCTACATGCCACCAATCCCTACATGCCACCAATCCAACCCTATTATTCTCATTTTCCCCAAATTCTTCGTCCACTTTAACCTCGAAACTTCAGTCGAAGATGTATGAAAAAATGTTCCTCAAATTTCGGATGATGTGATTCTCAAATATTCCCCGGCTCGAGGAATACCAGTGAAATTGGGCTCGCATAGCCTGCATCTCCAACAAGTTATCATCTTTGCTACGAACCATAACAAATTAAATCTAATATAATTTCAGTTACATTTTCGATCTCGATCCCGCTTTTAGAAGAAATCAAACCGTCAATTCTAGATTTTGATTCTAATTTTCGTGATACGATTAAGATCAGGGTTCATGGTTAGAAAGGACCAGTAAGAATTTATGGGGAAAAGAAATTCGGGGGTGGGCGCACCCACCTCGGTCCCACTAGGTTCTCCCCCGACGACGTCCGTTAAAAGGATTAACAATGGTTCCTGATTAATATTTGGAGATATATTAGCAGCAAAAATTAGTAAAAGTAGAAAGACCTTGTGTGATATTGATCATCATTATGCCCAACCTCTTGAATGATCTTGCCACCTATGACTATCAAAAGACTCTGATCTTTGAGAATAAGACAATTGAAGATTCCATACGTGAACATGAATAAATCTCATTTGAAAGAAACGAAAAACAAACTACTATGCTGTTAATTCTTCACTTCCTGGGACTGAGGGAGGATTGCTATTGTTACTGACACATTCGGTAAAGGAAGAGAGGGCTGCTCAACTCAAAAATCTCCTAAAGAAGGACGTACGGACCAATCATGGCCCCCTATGGCCATGTTCTATTCGTAGGAATAAAATAAAAATTGTCTTTCGGGGAAATGAAAGCCAACATAACATTAAAAAATAATAAAAACTTTAAAGAAGATGGCGCCTCCTACCTTCTATTTTTTATTCTTTTTAAATAATGAAGGTGCCATTGTAGATGGCGCCTTCAAAGAATGTGTCATCTGAACTGACGACTTAGGTCATTTTAATGCATCTCTGCACGACGGTTATTTTGTTAAATTGATTTATTTTTTTCAATTATTATATTAAAAAACCCTATAATTGCTCCTGTAATGAAGGGGACCTGCAACCAGCAGATGAAAAAGTAGCGTCGAGACGGTTTGTTTGATGATGTCCTTAAGGGTAGCGCTCTTAGGGAAATCATCAACATTCATTTGAAATCATTTTTTAAAAGGAAAAAAAAAGATTACACATTGATGGTGGATGCTGCTCCTCCTGAGGGCATTACCCTTAAAGACAGTAACAATGTTTCCCGCTGAGACAACAGTGTGGGAAGCAGGCCCTTGTGCGGTTTATTGGTTGCTATATCATGGACACTAGTCCCGTTAAGAGTAGGGCTGACCTAAGTCACATAATCCTCCTACCCCCCTCCACGCACTGGCGCTCCGGCCGCGAAGTGACGAACTGGGTGTGCGTGCTCCGCATTAAGGCAAATTAAGAATTTCTAGTTCGGCTTTAAAAATTTCTAATTCGCTCACTAAGATTTTATAATTCGCGCACTAAGAATTCCTAATTCGCACATTAAGACTTACTAAGTCACGCATTAAGTTACTAAGTCTTGTTAATCCTCCTTAATTCTCAGATTTTTTTTAAATATTAAAAAAATTCTCCGATTTTGGGTTTAGATGAATTTTCATGGTTTCTAGATATTTCAGGCTGGTAATAAAATTATATTATATGGTAAATATATAGATAATAGTCACTATTATGTAATGAATCATGAAAAGATATAATAACATAGGAAAGATTAAAATATGTGATAAAAGAAAGTAGGATAAATATGTGATTTTGTAACATTTTTGCAGAGTAAATAATAATAATTTTGATATCTTAGTTTTTTGAATGAAAGTTAATAGAATGAACTTTAGAAATAAAACTTTTATTTTTATTGAGTTAATTTAAATGTTTATATTAGTCATTTCATAAGATAATAATATAAGTCTCTGGAAATAATATGAGTCATTCTTAATAAATTCATACTATTACCAAACATGTTGAAATATATATGTACTAGAAGAACGATCAAATATAAGATTCAAATTTTGTTGTATTACTGGCTATACTATTTTGTAAAGCTGCAAATATTAGATCCTTCAATAAATCTAATTTTAATGCCTTTTTAGAATGATAAAGCTGCAAACACAAAAGTTGTTAAGAACTTCATATTGAAAATTTTTAAATAATATAATAATGATGTAAGTTTGTTAATACGATGTATATTATGTATGTTTAACTTCATTTCATCTGTATATATATATATATATATATATATATATATATATAATCGGTGAATTAAGGCGTACACGCACTCAATTTTTTTTGAAAATTGACGCACTCACGCATCCACATCCGCATCTACTCACGCATCGAACTTATGTGATATAGGGGCTGGCAGGGATTGTGTGCATGTGTTTGTGAATGGGAGACAAAATATTAGATTATGTATACACACATCAATCTGTATGTGAGCCGAGTTATTCGACCCTGCATAGGGTTGGCAATGGGATGGGTCCAGACCCGGACCCGCATTGAACCCGCACCGTCGGGGAGGGTCTGGACCCGCTTCAATCGGGTTTGGAAGCGTGGCGGGGCGGGTCCTGGGATTGACCGAACCCCCCCGGAACCGCTCCGCGATACATTTTTAATTTTTTTTATTTAAAAAATATGATATTGATTATACATTTTACCTCTTTATTTGAAAGTGTCATTATTTAATTTTATATCAAAATTAATGTGTTCATGTTAAAGAAGTTGGACGTTTTGAAGGAAATAAGAGCAAATTAATAAATATTTAGTAGTTTAAAGATAGTTTTACAATGCTTATTATAAATATTTACTAGAGAAAACATGAAATTTAATCACAAAACTCAACTTTTGTGTTTCAAAATTGATTTCTAGCTATTTTTTTTTATACAAAAAAAAAAATGGAATCGGGGCGGGGAGGGTAAACCCGCCGGGTTCGCAGGTCTAAGCGGGGCGGGGTGGGTCCACGTTTTATGTGTAGCGGGGCGGGTGCTAGGATTGACCAAACTCGTCCCATACCCGATCCGTTGTCATTCCTAACCCTGCAGTACCCTAATCAAATATTAGGGTCGTGGGTCCTGGTCCTCGGTCCACGCGTACGGGCATAGCCCCAAATGAATTCTGGTAATCGTGCGAGGGGTTTTGGGAGTCGAGAAAAGAGGAACTTGAAAACTATGACGTGGCATCAAGAGTATTATTAGAAGTTTTTTTCAAAATAGGACCCGACATAAAATTGATGTCCTTACTGATTATAGATTTCATTGGTTGAACCACCGGTTAAACCGGTATATGCCGTCAGCATGATGTAATATTTATATTTATTTTTTGTAAAATATATATCATTATTTATCAATAATATAAATTCAATAACTAATCAAATAAAATCAAAATCTTAGATAATATATATATATATATATATATATATATATATATATATATATATATATATATATATATATATATATATATCAAGATTACAAAGATCTCTAAATATAGTCTCAATTATTTTATAAAATAATGAATATATAGTTTGGAAATGGTGTTTTTGTTCATACGTTCAAATATCATCCCTGAATTTTCAATTGCTAAATATGTTAATATTTTATTATTATTATTTTTTAAATATTACTAATTATTTACCGATAATAAATTTGGCCACCAATCCCTACATGCCACCAATCCAACCCTATTATTCTCATTTTCCCCAAATTCTTCGTCCACTTTAACCTCGAAACTTCAGTCGAGGTGTATGAAAAAATGTTCCTCAAATTTCGGATGATGTGATTCTCAAATATTCCCCCGCTCGAGGAATACCAGTGAAATTGGGCTCGCATAGCCTGCATCTCCAACAAGTTATCATCTTTGCTACGAACCATAATAAATTATTATTATTATTATATATCAATTAATTAATCCAACCTGTAGGTCAACCCGCCAACCAAAACCCACACGAGTTGGCCCATAGGTGAGCTGAGTTTTTTTCCCCAACCCACCTATTTGACGGTCAAGTTGGGCCAACTCGATATGTCCAACCCATTTTGACAACCCTAGAATGATGATTGATCTAGAGACATGAAACATGAATGCAATCCAATATGAATACAAAATATAATAATTGTGAAATTTATGATCCGAAAACATAAGTATTTTCAAATGGCAAAATATAATGCTACTAAAAATAGCACAATCAATCTGAAGAACACCCAAATATAACCGAATGAAACTTTTTGAATAATAATCCAAGAATGAATGATATTAAATTAGTATGGCGTGAGCATGGATACCTTGTTAAACCAAAAAAAAAAAAATATTGATAGAACAAAATACTAAAGGCCCATCACAAATATAATTTGAAACAAAACGTAAGTATAAATACCTAATTCAACTACAATAATCATAACATTATCCAATGTAACAGAAACTGAAATCCATCAACACACACTGCATGCTAATCAAACGTACTGATAAATATTTATTTAGATAGATATATAGATGTAAAATCTTGATTGATACCAAAACAAACAACTAAACGTTACAAAAGTAGATATAGATCCACGCAGCAGACGCATCCTTCTCCAGCTTCAGCAATTCTCCAAATTAAATCTGTATTATGTGCAAGAAACCAATTATAACACAGAAATTAAAAAATAAAAATATAATAAGAATTGATATATCTTACCAAATGAATGGTCCTGTTATAATCTGGAGAAGGCGTGAATGGGCGAAACAGATAGTAAAATTCGCCATGGTGGAGAGGGTGCACTGTAACCCCCCACTCATTAGTGATCACTGGCTGCCCCGATGACTGTACAAGCACTGCATCACTACCAAATGCCTCTCTCACGTTAAACGGCCCAGATCCCACTTCCAAGCATACATCGTTGATGAACACTGTCGATTTTTTTGGGTCCATTTCTCCTACACCTGCTAAACCATAGGTCAAATCAAGTCACCACCACCATCGAGTTAATTATCCTCGAATAGTCAGACTTAATTTAATATATATTTTCAGAAATAAGTCTTATATGAAAAACATTATATTAAATTAATCCATTGCATGCTCTGAACTTTACTGTTATGGGACAGTCATTTACTCATTAGAGATTAGAAAGAGAGATTTGTTAAGTCAAACCATGCAAACTCATAAAGGGACAGTGAGCAAGAATTAGGGGCCAAAGACAAATGTATCCTTTTGTCTCTTACCAAATATGACATAAATGTCCATCAATACAAAACGTATCAAATGCCAGAAAGAGAGACTATACAGTGAACAATATTATCAGTCACTAATTACAATGATAACTTTACTCACTCATGCGGAAATATAGACCAGAATAGTGGACAGGCATGTTGATTTTCATTCAAGAAACCATCTTTGGATGTGATATTCATGTTTGTTAAAAAAAAATTTATACATAGAGGAAAATATGGAAGAAATTCGACTTTACGGGTTATCAAGTAACAAACCCTACGGTATAATAGTAATCCTTCATCAGGAATATAAAAAAGATAACTCCATGAGAAAAATCCTGAAACGATCTTTAGAGATACCTTGAAGAATGCAGTCGGTGGGGGATGTAATAGCGAGAGATGGAGTAAAAATGGCGGGAACAGTATTATTTGGTGCAGTAGCTAGGGTGTGACTAATCTGCTGCTGCAGTCTAATCTTCTCATCCTCAGCCTTCTTTTGAACAAAATCATTCATCAGCATGAGTTCACTAAGCGGAAGACTTGGGCAATTTCCAATACTCTGATCTATAACACTGGACAAATCTGGGAAGCAAAACCCTTGTGTTAAATCAGGAGCAGCAGTTGATCCTCCATTGTTTTGTTGCACATGAAAGGAGAAGTGTTCTCTCAAGAACTCTCTGGGAGCTTCGAAAAAGGGTTGGTTCACCGAAGCAGTTGGAGAATTAAGCAAATCTAACATAGTAGTAGAACCAACCGAAAGAGCTTTTTCTGTTGTGCTATTAGGAAATGTTTTATCAGAAGAGGATGATGAAGATGTTGGAACCGTGACAGTGGAGGTGATAAAGGTAGAAATGGGTGGCGGAGGGACGGTAGTTTGAGGCTGGGATTTGGTGATGTCAGTAAGTTTGCGTTGCTTGTGTTTGCTTCTTGATTTCCTATTCTGGAACCAGTAAAAAACATTGGCATCTCCAACTTGGCCATATTCCTGCAATTGTGCCCTAATCTTCCTTATCTCATCCCTTGGAGGAT
The DNA here is from genome assembly GCA_907163345.1 of Haberlea rhodopensis. Taxonomy (NCBI): domain Eukaryota; kingdom Viridiplantae; phylum Streptophyta; class Magnoliopsida; order Lamiales; family Gesneriaceae; genus Haberlea; species Haberlea rhodopensis. Next base: position 437,295 of record CAJQUN010000069.1, read on the forward strand.
TCACCATCCCTGAATTGAATATCGCTTCAAGTATGCGAATTTGCTCTGGTCTAGGGTTCCATCTTGGTTTTGGCTCGTGAGTTCTTTCTTCACATCCAGGAACTATCGGATCAAAAAACCCATTATCATTAATGTCAAATTTGAACTTTTTTCTCTTTTTTTGCAAAGAAAAAATAATAATTCACCATGCTAGATAATAGATATAATTGAACAAAATCCTTTGGAAAACTAAATACCCGTAACATGAAATTTATGTACCTGGTGTATATGGGGTTCTGTGGTAACCAGCAGTTAAGTCATGCTGCTGCCATTGGAGTTGAGTTGTGTTGCAGGGTTTGGATTTAAACATGCTAGGCCAATGTCTATTTGACGATGCCATGATTGGGGTTTTGATGTTATCTTTAAGCTGTAAATACAGTTCAAGAAATTTTAAAAAGCAGCCAACCAGAAGAGAAAAACAGAACTCAAATCTCTTAGTTCTTGCTAGTCTTTCACTGACTGAACCTTCTCTTTATAGCCTTTTTCACATCACCTACTCCTGTTTTTATTTCATAAGCAATAAATAAACAGTCATATTTAAAGCGCTGGAATAGAATAATTAAAACCGTAACAGTACTTATTTTATGCTGAATTATTAAGGTTTATAATCAAGAGAAAGTGATAAGATGGAATAAAATAGACAAAACCCAGAACAAGAATCGCCTGCAAAATCGCAACCTAAAACAGAAAAGGGATTAAATATAAAGTGAAATTATAGTACAGGCCCATACCCTTCTTTACAAACATGCATTAAAAACTAGAATTCTTGTTTGTTAAACATAGTACAAGCAAATTTCCACGGACGTGAAGCAAAGAGAACATTGAAAGAAACATATGGCCGGGCTTATATTAGAATCTTCATCAGAGTTGACAGATGGAGCCCTTAATGCACTAGGGTGGGATGGTGCAGCAACTGAACTGCCCGCACACAAACACACACTCAGAGAGAGAGAGATTGTTTTTAATGATTATTGTTTTGTGTATTTGATGTGAGATTGTGCTTGTGAGAGGGTTTTTGTTTAGCAGAAGAAGAGTATTAATGGTGGAAGAGAGAAATTACGTATATATATTAAAAATATTTTACATAGATTATTGTAATTCGAAGAGGTAGTTGCAGGAATTAAATAAAAGAGAGTTTGAAAGTCAAGAAAGGGCACATAGGGGTTTGGGAAATAAGTGCTGTATGGATTTGCTGCCGTCAGCATTTTCTGATTGTTTTTAACATATACAATTAAATTAATTCGAAATAAAATCGAATTAATCCCATGAAGAAAAACTTTGTAGTATCTATGGCTGTGTTTTAATTGATGTATTTCATTTTGAACCCTAGAATTTGATCTGAGAATGGATTTAAAAAGGACATATATCTTAGTTGCATTTCAAATCCATCATAATAACTATTATTTATATAAATTAATAAAAAATTGATATTTGAAATACATCCATTATAAATTTATCCAAACAATTAAATGAATTTAAAATCAAGGATTTGAATTCATAACTTCGAATCTTCCAATCCAAATAAACACTATATTTTCTTTCATAAGGCCAAACCTCAAATTTTAATTTAAGAAATAAAAGCTTTTTATTTTCAAGCTAACTTTATCAGGTCCAAATCTAAAATTTAATTTAAGGATATCAATTCTTATACTTTTATGTAACCTGGAAAATTTTTGTATGAAACAGTCAGGACCCATGTATCGACTAATATAAAAATAATAATTTTACCATGATTTGATTAACATTTGTTGACATATCTTGTATATTGGTGTATATGAGTCCAGACCCGATGTACATAAGAATTTCGAGTATGTGTGTAAGTGACCGGTCAATGATGTAGCATCCATGTACTTGATAGTAGGTATAACATAATTTTACTTTTTTAAACATTATTTCTATGATTGTATGATAAATGAATTTAATTTTGGATGAGAAAAGAAACAACTTAATATCTAAAATGCACACCTCAAACAAAGAATGAACACGATTCTTGGAATTAATTAGCTTTTAAGTTCCTTTTTGTAGATGATGAATATATTTATGGCACCGTTTGACCATATGGAAAGAGCATTGTTTGGCGTCAAGCGAAGTTTGAAGGTCGTAAATATTTTCCTTGGCAAGAAAGAGGTGGCCACATTGGTTTGATTTTCCCAATCTTTTTCCCTCTATTATTATCTCAGTGTGTGTGAATTAACTTGTAATTTGCTAATTGCAACTCCCTATGCATTTAAGGAGAGCAATTGCTTGGTCTATTTTGTGTCCGTCTGATCCCGACAAGCAAAGCTTCAAACTCAAACAATGGAGAACTTGTTACATAAATTTTAAAATTGTTAATTTCATCAATTTCTTACTTGTGGCAGATCTTGATACATTTTAAAAACATGTCATGATATTGGCAGTGCAATTTCTACGTTAAATTCATGAAAATTGCTCTGACAACAATAATAATTGATCTTTGAAAATATAGTTTGAAACTTTACGCCTTCCATTTCGTGATCAAAACAATAAAGTATAGTCATATGTATACCTCATGGACAGAAATCCAAGATAATGATTAATAGTCAAAATACTTATTTCTTCCAACGAACTAATCAAAAATTGTAGCCTTGAACCTGTAAATGTACCAAGACTAATTAAAAAAACTAATAAGCACCAGCATGATTTTTATAATTTTGGAGTTAAAAAGGTTTATGTTCTGCATCGCAGATGGACAATGAAATATCATGGAAAAGGGACAAAAAGCACAATCCCATCAAACGTCTCTCAGTTCTGAGTAGACCCATGATCAAATGCTGGGTACGGTATATTTTCGAACTGTAAAATGAATTCAAGAATTTAGGTAGATTTAATTCCAATACTCAGTCCAGATTGAACGTGCGTAAAACTGGGTTCAATCGTGGCGGGATCTTCAAGAAAAGAGGAGTTCTTGTACTTTTGGTGATATTTATTGAATAATTTCTATTATTATGTCACATTTACCTTTTCCATGGCTTTTGCTTCTCCCTTTCCTCCCATTTTGTCTGCAACATAAATGGTGGTTTTGGGTTTTAATTAATTCCATTATTCACCATTCCCTTACGCTTTTTTACCCTTTTTGTTGGTTTGGATAAACTTTTATTACCGTAGAGTGTAGACCTATTTAAACATTTGTATCGTGCAAGGAACATAAATACTGTCTCAATGCGTATTCGAGTTCGTGGAGCATGGTGAACTCCGGATTGTAATGTCATGAGTTGACGTGGTTTGCAGGCTATAGCGTCAATGAGGTGTATCGAGCAAGGAATATAAATACTAAAAGATCGTCATATTACAAAGTGACGCATGCACTTAGTGTAGATCCAATAACTAGAGAATATTAAAAATGACTATCCATATACTTTTGTATTCAATTGCCTTAGTCCTAGTACGCCTTTGAACAAAGCTCTCGTACCCTGTTTGATTTGAATCTATTTTCAATTGTGCAACTCAACTTAGAAATCAGGCTAATATTGTTTTAGTCTCTGATCATCCAGGTGGCTAAAATTGAGTCTAAAAGCAAGATGTGGGCGTTGGTTTGGGTTCTTAGAGTCGGGGTATATTGATCGAGTAGCAAATTTTGCTATCTGATCCCAACCCAACTTCTTTCTGGGTACTCGTTAGTCGGTAACCACCAAGTTTAAGCTCCCTTTGGAAAACTAATATTGCTCATACTCAATTGAAATATGACGCTTCGGGTTAAAAGATTTAGGTTGTACTGTTACCACCAATTATCATGTTTGGTAACGACAAACAAACGCTAGATTCTGCAACTTGTATCATAGCGGACCATGAATTATAATGTAGTATAATTATTGGGAGGTGGATAATTGAGAATCAATTATTTGACCTGCTTGAAGAGTAGTTGAAATATGACACTCGAACTACTGTATAATTTGAAATATTTGAGTTGCACCAGTTATAGTTTCCTATAAAGCGGTGAGCGCTAGATCCTATAAAAATCCATACCCAAATTAATATAAACAAGTTTTTATTTATGGCATAATAAGACATGGCGCAAATTAAAAATATTATACAAAAGCACTATAACTTCACCATTTTCCTAGCACCAAATTTATTTCCTTGTTTCAAAATATTCGTGATCACATAAATATACATATAAATATATTTGTTGGATAGTTTGGAAAATACATTTCAAAATCTTGATCAAACAACGTTCACCCGCCTCTTGCGTTGAATTAAGCTGCTTCACGAAGATTTTTTTAGCCTCCCTCAAGACCCATAGATCTCCCCATATATATGCACGAGCACGAGCACGACACTATAAAAATAGTATCAGATAATCGTGTAATGAGTGGGACACCACGGGATAGTTGATGAATCATGTTTAAGGTAGCACATGTAACAATTAATGAATGTTTCAATTATAAAAACGCATTTTACTGGAATAGGTATGTGTGTCTTGCGTGAAATGCGCTTACACCCTTCACTTAATGCAGACGCGCTCTCAGTCAATGCAAAGTGGACACGGTTTAATGTTTTGCACATGCAATAATGGTCGACGAGTTATATATTTACAGTAAAATAAAATTATTATTATTATTATTATTAACAATATACGTTTTTGGAACGGCGATGTCTTGGGAGTGTGAGATCCATTGAATGAAAATATTCTTATCCAAAAGTCGATGAGCTGTTAAAGAATATCATCAATTTAACATTGAAATGGGAGACCAATGGTACGATACTACTGTAACCATACTTGCGAGAAATTTTGGGAAAGTGAGGCATTACATAAATTAAAATCTCAAGGACTTAAAATTTATGGTTAAGGACATTAAATAATTCTTCAAGATTTGATTGTTTTGTTTTCCCCTTCTAACTATATATATATTGAAATTCATTTTTATCTTCTCGATAGTATAAATCCATTTTAAATAATGAATAATTAATTAATAGTAAGATGAAATGAAAATCTGTGTCATGATCCGCAAAACACGGATACATCCTTTATTAGATCCTGATGGTATTTTACCTGGGGAATTGAGGAGTTTACATTAAATCGATTATATTTATATTTATTCATATGTATTAACTAAAATAAAATGAAACACGTTGCGAACTAGAGGAAAATATTGTAAAAATATAATTTTGATACAGTAAAATTAAATACACCGTCGTATGGGTGCGCCAACAAGACAAGAATTATTATTATATAATTAAGAACAAGCTGCGGACTATTTCTCAAATTGAATGTATTAAGTTAATTTATTTAGAATATTGTATTATGTATTGGTGTGACAGTTAGAGTAAACAATTAATGCTACCAAAATATGAAAAAAATTTATATTCCATTTTAGAAAATTTGATAATAACATATATTTATAGATTCAATCCTCTATATTATCAAATTTAAGTCTTAGCTTTGTTATAAATTTTTTTAGCAATTTATTGGATTTTTTACGCAATGCCGACATGGTGTGTCAAGTGCAACATTAGAACTACCACGGAAAATGACTAAATTGTAAAACAAAAGATAAAAATTCCCAAAAAAGAAAAGATATAGGACTAATACTCAATTTTGGTAACATAGATGAACAAAATCGGAGAGAGATAAATATAAAGTACGGGAAAAGTATTTTTTCCTATATATGTGTGTGTGTAAAGATTCATACATGTGTGTGTATTGCTTGAATTTCAAAGGAATGTGCATTTTCTGAGCTTGCGGGGCTTTTTCTCCATTTTTGGTGGTTGCAAAACAACCTTTATTGCTGTATCAAAAACGGCTTTTATATTCTGAAATTAAATACAATAAACGGATTAGTAAAACCTTACAATGATGTTAAACCAATATCAGAATAATTACTCTCGTCTTTTAAAATAAATTAAGGCAAATATTCGACAAAATTTTCGTAATTTACCTGTTGAGTTTTAGCACTACACTCGATATAAGCTATGGCCCCAGTCAACTTCTTCAGTTCTTCACCCTGGTTTTAAAAATTTAAACCAAACTTAACTATTATGGAATTGATTACGATGGTATTATCTTAATTGCAAAATCAAATGATTGCTTGAAAGTTAATAAATTTGTTATACCTGAGCAGTTGATATAGGAACTGCACCGGCATGACCACTTAAAAATTGCTTGTCTTCTCTCAAGTCTGCATTTTTTTTTGTAATTCGGACTCAATAATGTGTTGTTTGCAATTGTAGAGTTTTGAGAGAAATATATCAAAAATAGTCATATAAGTTGACCTAATTTTAATTTTATCATATAATTAGTCAAATTTTAGTCATTGTGTAATGATTTTACTTCTTTTGCAATTTTAATTTTTTTCCTCTGGAATACTGATGTAGCACCACTAGACACGTTATCAATAATCAATAATAAACCTGTAATATCAGGTGTTGCATAAATGTTCCGATCAAAAATAATAAAATTACAAAAAAAAAATACAGTTTTTTAACTAAGACTAAAATTTGACTGATTAGAGGATCAAAATCAAAACTAGACCAACTTATAAGACCAATTTATTAACAATAAACACCACTAATTCATACTAGCCATAAGTAATACACCCTAATCATGAAAATTAAGTGGCAGACAGTGTTATTTTTCAAGTAAAATAAATTGACCATGACTCCCTGGAGTTCAAGTGTCACGTAATTTGCCTACGTTTGGTACATATGATTGGGGGCAATTTGCAATTACGATAATTACTCAAAGGGTGAAAAGAGTTAGCAAACTAATCTCACCGAGTTTGGTTCCCACGAGTACAATCGGTACATTGGGAGAGTAATGTCGCGATTCTGATATCCACTGTGAATAAAAGGAAAAACGCGTTTTGCTTTTTAAGTCGTTAGTTGGATCAGTATAAAGTTGTACAGCAGAGAAAACTTATAATAACAAAAGGAATCATAAGGTTTGGGAATCTAAGAAACTAACCTTCTTGTATATGTTCTCATAGCTAGCTTTGCTGATTAGTGAGAAGGCCAATAAAAATACATCAGCTCCTCTATAACTTAGGGGCCTCAGCCTGTTGTAATCTTCTTGCCCTGAACTTCATCAAATTTTTAACTAAAACTTAAATATATGTCCTCTTTTTTTGCAACATCAGAATTCGACCATCCATAGAATTATATAATAAAACATGTAGTAATAAATCACAACCATCTGAATGCTGGTTCGGCCAGTTACTCATTATTTACGACTCGAATTCGAGCTCTTAGATGGAAGAAAGCATAATGAAAAGATCAGCTAACCTGCTGTATCCCAGAGGCCAATGTTCACTGTGTTGCCATCGACGACCACGTTAGCACTGAAGTTGTCAAATACAGTTGGAACATAATCCTGCATATATCAAGTATTTGAAATTCTTGAAAAAAAAAAAAAAACTAAATTCGATTTCATGAACTAAGACTGTTATGTTATATAAATAAATAAATATACCGTTGGAAAAGTATTGCTGGTGTAAGAAATGAGCATGCACGTCTTCCCTACCGCGCCATCCCCCACGGTGACACACTTGATAAACCTAGTGGTAGTCATTTCTTAGCCCAACTATATAACCAGAATTTGCAAAACCCTAAATCTTTAATAGAATCTCCAACTTAGTCTTCTTCAAATGCCCATTTTAATGTAAGATTTAAGTGTAACATGAACATGAATATATTTGGGAAGTTTGCATTGTTTGACAACTTATATAATGATTGTTGCAAGACTTTACTTTTGTTTGAAGTTCAAGAACAAAGCCGATAAAAAATGGAGTGCAACAAATTAGGTGGTAGTGGTGTTGGCTGTTTGTTAGTTAAGTGTTGAACAAGGGAGGAAAAAGAATATTAAAAGAAGATTGCTTCATTAATAGCTATTTATACTATGATTATTTTGTTGGTAGGGTTTGAAATTTTGTCTAAAGTTGTGGCATGAAAGTCACAATATGTAAATCGTGTGTTTTTTTTTTTATATAACTTAGACCCATATTTAAATTTAAAAAGATTAAGGGTGCATTTGAGTTGATGGATTTGAAACCATTGATTTTAAATCCTTGATTTCAAATCCATTTATTAGTTTGGATGAATTTATAGGGAGCATTTTATTTACTAATCAATTTACATGTAACAGTCATTATGATGGATTTGAAATGCACCTAAATATATATAAGTTTCATATCTATTCTCAAATCAAAATCCATCCATTTAAATGAAATTTCAGTTTTCCAAACAACCTAATTCATTTTGAGCACTTTGCTAGGTAGTAGGTAGTTATTAAATGAGCCCAAGCCCTTTAGGAATTTTTGCCCATGACGCAATATTATTGATATTTTCAACTGATAATCTTTATCTAACTAATAATATCGCACACTAATTGATGGGTTGGGCTTTGTTAATTATCCCACGTCGGTGGGATATGAATTTTGGGGGCAAAGCTTTAGATATAAAAGAGGGCTTGAGGCTCCTGTTTTAAGTGCACCAGTCAATAGCTTGTCTAGCAAGTTTTGGCTTTAGATAAATTTCTCTATTGTTTTAGAATCTAGTAAAATTCTTAGTATGCTCTGTGGTTGCAGTTGTAACTGAGCTTCCACATTAGAAAAGATTTTATTAGTCGTCTTTCTTGTAACGGGAGTGGTGTGAGTTATAAAGTATGGATAGTGGGAAAACTTTGTGGGTGTGTTTGGGGTGAGAAGAAAAATTGCGTGATTGTAATAATTTTTCATATAGGTATTTTGTTCTCCGGTCCTGGTGGGTTTTCTCCTGATTTGGGAGTTTTTCATGTTAAATCCTCGTATAATTTTTTCTTATTTTGCTTGCTTTCCACATAAAAGGCGCAGATCATGTGGGTGAATTTAGAGGGTCAAATTCTCAACAAGTGGTATCAGAGCCTGAGTCATTTTGCTGTGGTGGAGCTTTGGTGTGGTAGACGAATACGTATTGACTAAGAAGGTTATGTCTAGGAAAATCGGTGTTTAAGTGGGACCAGTGTGACTCCACCAATTTTCCTGGGAATCTTGAAGTTCTGTCTAGGAAACATCTGGTCTCTTCCACATTCGTATGAGCACATGAAGTTGATACTGATTCATGGAAAGGAGAAAATCATTTTCTCAGAGGTTACTAGTAAGCTTATTTCTGAAGAGAGAAGATTTGGCGGGAGTAATGATTCACATGAAAGTTTTGCAATGGTGGCTCATAATTGGAAGAAGAAGAACTCCGTGAAGAAATTTTGTTGGAGATGTGAACAACCTGGCCACATCAAGAAATATTATCCAAGAGCTGGAGCGGGTTCGACAAATTGCTCCGTATTAGCAAGTGGAGATGATGATAATGAAGCTAACAATATCTCCTCTTTTGATGTCCTATGAAAAAGACATGTACATCCATATGTCATGCCGTTGTCCCCAAGTTGCCATGAAAAAGGATGTAAAATGTTAGCGGGTCCACAGTTTTGCACACGGGCATTGGTTTGTCATTGATGCAGGGTGTGCGGTGAAAATTCATGTCGATGGCTGATTAACTTCTAGAAGAGCCAAAACGTGGGAGTTGCACCATAATTTTCAGCATGGTTAATTTTTGACATGAGCCGAATTGAAATGCTTGGAATGACTTATTCTGAGTGGGATATGCTTTTATGGTGGAGCATGATAATTCTCTATATTGAGAATTATGACTGTATTGCAGTGTTGGTAGCAGAAGCTATGAAGATCTTCATCGATGTAGAGTATTGTGGGACGAAAAAGTCACAAGGTGGAAATTGATGGGTTGGACTTTGTTAATTATCCTACATCGGTGGGATATGAATTTTGGGCGCAAAGCTTTAGATAAAAGGGGGCTTGAGGCTCCTGTTTTAAGTGCACCAGCCAATAGCTTGTATATCAACTTTTGGTTTTAGATAAATTTATCTCTTGTTTTAGAATCTAGTAAAATTCTTAGTATGATCTATGGTTGCAGCTCTGATTGAGCTTCCACGTCAGAAAAGATTTTATTAGGTGTCTTTCTTGTAAGGGGATGGATGTGAGTTATAAAGTGTGGCTAGTGGGGAAGCTTTGTGGGTGTGTTAGGGGTGAGAAGAAAAATTGTGTGGTTGTAATAATTTTTCATATAGTGTATTTTCTTCTCTGGTCTTGGTGATTTTTCTCCTGATTTGGGAGTTTTTCACGTTAAATCATTGTCGTCATTATTTCTTATTTTGCTTCTTTCCACATAAACGATAAATATCCTGGATGATGAATTTGGAGGGTCAAATTTCCGACACTAACTATATACACTATCATTTGAGCACACATTGTATGCATACAAATAATAGATAACTTATAAATTATATGCAATAATTTAATAACCAAATTGAAGTGGAGACAAACATATGTATTAGAAATAAATAAAATAATTTTTAAAATTAGTTAAAAGAAAAAAAAAACCAAAAGCAACTATCCATTTTTTATCCTTTAAAACAGGAGAAACAGTTTTAGTATTGTTTAAACATATTTTCAGATTAACTATCAAAGAGCGGTGCAGGGAGCGAAACTCGAAGCAAACCACATATAAACATACTCGTACATAGACCCAATCAAGGGTCATCATCGACCCTGAACCGGCCCGGAATCGAATCGTGGTCAACGAGCTGGTTAACTGGGTCAACGGTTCGTAAGATCAGGCCCGTAACCGGCTCGTCTATAGAAAGACTGGTTAAGGTTCATAATTTTGCTAACCCGTGAACCTCGGTTAACCGGCGGTTCAATGGTTATTTTATTTTTTTACATTTTTAAGTGTAGATTTGAACTCATGACCACTAAATTAAATAATTAGCTTCAACCACTAAGCTATAAGAGCCTTGTTGATCTAAATATGGTGTTATAATTTATGTATATTAACTAAACAAATATATCTTACATATTTTAATTATCTGAGTTTGAACTTATTTCACGTTATTTTATATTTAATCCATGGATGAACACATTCAAACACATTTTACACTTTATTTCAAATTTTAATAATATTTTTTATTTTGTTTAAAAAATAAGGATCAAACTGTAACCGCAACCGTTGGTTAACCATAACCGTGACTGGCGGTTCATGAACCATAACCGGGACCATCAAGAAAGGTTAAGGTTAAGGGTCGATGTTTTTTGAACCGTCGAACCATCGATTCTGAACCGTCTAACTGTCGGTTCTGAACCGTGGTCGGGTCTACTCGTACATAGAAAAATAAGAATCCGTGCTTCAATCTTCTTGTTATGATATCCCCTTCTCCATGTACTAAAAAAAATGAATAAGATTGTAGTTTTGTTTTGTAGTATCAACAATATATTCTGTCACAAAGAGTTCAACAAACTCTCCAAGTACTCACTTCCAATATCCTCAAACTCTAACACACCAATTCCCCAGCTGTCCACCATTGATCTCCTCTGCGCAGGCTGTTCAACAAGAAACGGGTCCTCTCTCTGATGACCAGAAATAATCCCAGAAAATCCCAGTTGGACACCAGTGGACTCAATTGTTTGAGAATCAGTAGAAGAAAAATCTGTGCATTTTGTGCGACAAGAAATTCCCTTCGTCTTAGCCAAAGTTTCAAGTGGAAAATTTAAAAACGCCTTATGTCCTCTTACTCGTAAAGCTGCTTCGTCATACGCCATTGCAGCTTCCTCTGCTGTTTGAAAAGTCCCTAACCAAATTCTTGCTCCTTTCTTCGACGAATCTCTTATTTCTGCCGCGTATTTCCCCCAGGGGCGCCTTCTCACCCCTCTATAACGTTTTCTGACCTGTTTCTCGACTTTTGATGCATTTTCATTTGCATTTGGATCATTCTCATCTTTCCCTGAGCCCAAACTTTGTGGCTTCTCTGTATCATTGCTTGATATGGGGATCGTTTCTTCGAGAATTTGTCTCCACACCTCGTCTCCCATAGACATCCATTCACCTAAACTTGGCAACCTCTCTAAAATTTCCATTATGGATTCATCTCTGTCATGGGTTGGCACATATTCCCAAGAATTTGAGGACTCACTTGTAGCATGATGCGCTATGTTTGTATCCTTTTTTGCTATGAAATTTGCCCACGCATTTTCTAGAATTGCATCTGATGAGGGACAATGATCCATGTAACAATTCACCAAAACTTTGATGATTGATTTTTATTAAACAGATTGAAGGGTAACACTATTTATCATATATATATATATATATATATGTGTGTGTGTGGATATATATAACAGCTATATGAATTGGAACCCAGTAAGAAACTTATAGTGCAAACAATGAAAGCGAACTTCTAGGATGATACCCGGGTATTTATTACAAGCATTATAATATATAGAAGGGCGTTGATTTTTTTAATGTACTATATGTTTAACATTCCTTGCATTTATGATTGTCAGAAGAACAAGCTATACTTTTAGCTTATTTATGGGGATTTTTTTTATAGGTTTAAGCAAGTTAAATGTTGACTATTCTTTGAAGGTTGCTGATTTATTAAGAATATTTTAGCTTGTGTAGGATAAAGCAATCAATCCTAGGGATTTGATTGTCTTTAAACTTTGATTTTCGATTTCTTCATAAATTTATGCATTGGAGATTAACTAGATTAAGTTGAACATGCATGATGCCAAAATAGGGCTGGTTAACGGATTGATTCGGTTCGGTCCAGAACTGGTCCGACCTGTTAAGGAACCGGATCGGATTTGGTTTCGGATTGGACCAGTTCCAACCCGGAATCGTTTTTTTTTTTTTTCAAAAATCGAGGGTATATTTGCCAAAAAAAAAAAAAAAGTATTTTTTTACAAAAATAACGGACCGGTTCCTGTTCAGCCGTGAACCGGATCCGTTTGGTCCGGAACCAGTAAGATACCGGATCGGAACGGTAGAACCGATTCGCACCGGTATCTTATCGGTTCCGGACCGATTCGGAACCAAGCTAGCCGGTCCGATTTTGAGCCGGATCCAGGTTAACCCGACAAGTTAAACAACACTATGCCAAAACTTCTTGTTATTCTTTAAAAAAGTGTTTCTTACATATAATTTATTTATTTTTTATTTATGAATTATGACTGACGAATTATGCAAGCCGTAGAGAAAATAATAAATTTGAAATTTTCATATAAGAAGCTGGGATGAATTGGCCATACTCACAAAACTTGCGGCATATAATCCGCCCTTCATTACTAAAAAGTTTTCGATTGACTATAATCTTGCTTGTCCGTTGGGAATATCGGAAAGGCAACTAATACACCCCTAATATAGCGCTTGTTGCCGACATTAAATACATCTACACCATATATATGATATATATTTTATGCACACATACTAGATATGTCGTGTGGATGTCATAAATGACACCACCCTCACGGATAGAGCTGCAAATTTGGGTGCGGTAGCGGGTTGAGTTAACATTTTGCCAACCTTTTTAAAAGTGGGTCAAAATGAGTTAATCCATTTAGATTATAGGTTGGGTTGGGTTAGCCCGCGAGTTCAGCTTAGAAATTAGATCTAATATTTTATATGTTGATAATGAAGATAATACAAGTATTAAAACAACTTTATCCAATGAGAGATATATATTCTAGAGATTATTGCTAAAAATAAAGAAGGGTGATGTTGAGAAGAGTGAGAAGATGAAATGACATAATATTAATGGTTGATGAATTAATGAAACTTTGTATTATTTATTTAGTTTTGTTAGACCTTGTTAAATTTATGCACTTTTAAATTTTTTATATTAATGATATAGATTGTTGAACTATTTGTTCAAATGCTATAGAAAATATATGGATTATTAATAATTTTACTTCACTAAAACTTAATAAAATTATAATTTTATTTTATTTTTTGGTGGTTTGATCCGCCTAACACGCAACCCACATCGAGTTTGTTTGGGTTGGGGTTTTTTCAACACACATGGAGATGGGCCTAAATGAGTTGACTAGTTTGGATTACAGGTTCGAGCAGGTGGGGTCCACTACTATGCGACATTGAAGGGGCCTAATATAACGTTCACTGCCTCCTATAAAACTATCTAAAATTTTATATATAATATTTTTAAAAAATATAGTTTTATCTTAAATTTCATTAAATCGATTCCGCTAAACTCTAGATGTTATTTTGATGCAGTAAAAGGAAAAAAAAATCTAGATGTTTGATTGATTTTTTATTATTATTTTTCGATATTTCCATTTAAAAACAGAATGTAAATGAGAATGGTCCAATGATTTATCTCACTCGTAATAGTCATATACAAACTAGGCAAATATTTTAATTTGTGATTGTTAATCACATGAATAACACACTCGTTAAATGTGCAAAATGCATTATATATGTATTGTTCCTAATTATTTTGATACAATTCAGCCTACTCCTAGATCATGCCTACTCCTAGATCATGCTGCTTTACCGGGAGAAAAAAAATAACCCAAGCAGATAAAAGGAAATATAAACCTAATCAATAACGGTGAATGAATCGAAGTTTAGACAATGAATCGAAGTTTAGACTTTTTAGCTATTAATAGGGCTGCTTAACGGATCGGTCCGGTTTCAAAATCGGTCCGATCCGTTAAGGAAGCGGATTTGATTCGGTTCCGGGTTGGACCGGTTCCAACCCGGAACCGATTTTTTTGGATTTTTTTTCAAAAAATCGAGGAGGATATAGTTATCTAAATAAAAAAAATTAATTTTTTTTGGATACGGAATGGTAGAACCGATCCGGCCCGATATCTTATCGGTTCGAAACAGGTTAACCTGGTTCTGATTTCGAACCGGGTCCAGATTGACCCGGCTCGTTAAGCAGCCCTAGCTACTAACCAAGATCCAAGTCACATTTTTATACTAACTAGAAAGTTGTTGTCTTCCGCTTGCTTCGCTTCCTTAAAATCCACCCAATTCCGAAGATTTCTAATGCTCCAAATACTCCAAATCACAAAATTCCACATTGAACTCCAGAAAAACAAATCCAATTATCCCTGGCAAAATGAATACTATTGTGCATTCTACTCTTTCCATGTTCATTTCACAGCCAAGATACCTTTGTCTTCCCCCATTCTTTCCAATTTGAACACTTTTGAAATACTATGTCTCATACCAAAAAACTAAGCCAAATTACAAATACGTGCATTAAGTAAATGCTTATATATATGTATATATATATAAAGGGAAATTGGGATTATAACTTAATAGAGGGAAATTATATTCTATACTGGGAGTGTTACTCCCGGTGTGTGTGATATAAGTAACCATTAGGTTGGTTTTATGTGTGGGATCCATCACATCCATTGACTAAAATGAGATGGGAGTGGATAGAATTTTCTCTAAATAAACAATATTATAGGGAGGCAAAATAATTACCAGCATGAGTAACATTAATAATTACCCGTATTTTCATTACTTGTCAAATGTAATGAAAATATCAATTTGAGAGTCAAAATATTTTTGATTAGAAACTTACATAAGGTTTGACTCTTGAGAGGAATGATCAAAAACAATTTTTGATAGTTGATGGAAATGAACATTAAGAATTATAATTTTTTTTATGTATATTATTTAAAATATATAAAGATAATTAATGTAAATTATCTGAAAGTTGTAAATAGTGTAAAATAGATAATAAAAAGAATCCATTAACACTCGTATACAATTTTCAAAAATATGGTAAAATGTTAATACACACTCTATAATGTTTAGATTATACATGTAGAAAAAACTAACTTAGGTACTAAAACATCATTAGTAATTGTTTTTTTTTTTTAAAGAATAAAAGGTGACCTTCACTTTTAAATATAAAGTAAAACCTCGGTGGTTGAAGGGTGTGAAGGACCATCCCTCCGAAGATAATGTTTTTTTGAACAGTTAAAATGTATGGGAGATGTTATGTACTCTCTTGTAATTTACAGGCTACAATTAATAGCAACCCGGTGGGGCATTAATTTTTCTTTATACCCACAAAAATATCGATCGGCCATTAAATCTATTTTATTTTTCAAATTGTTTCTTTTGGCCCAGATAGCAGATCTTGAGTGGTTGTGCATCGATGTCTAGTCGCAATTAGTTAGTCATCTTAAATATGAACAACGTTCTTGAGGATCGTTGAAGGGGTGTTTGAGTTCGAACCCAATAGTTAGAATCGTTAAGGTGATTGATTACTTCACCTTGCTGCTTCCGGCTAAGTAAATTGTAATTGTTCTAGTTCATAAATGTTTGTACCGAGATATTAGGGTGATTTTGGTTTCAAAAAACTAGTGAAAAACACGCGAACTAACCAACTCTTAAGACTGTTCAGAGAAATAATAAAATCAAAGTAAAATAACAAAACAGACATAGAAGATAAATGCACAGATATTTTTTATGAAAGTTCGAATGTGGTTTAATTCTTATACGTCTCTCATTCTTCCACCAAATGGAATGATATCCACTAATAGATTTTGATTTATATAAGCTATTTGTACATACGTATATACCCACTCCAGCTCTGTTCACAGCTACAGTGAAACTCCTAGCTACTTTGTTGTCCTCAATTACACAGGTTTTCAAAGCATTTAAGCTATCAAACAAGATGTCTAACAGTTACACAAATCACTCGCTCCTATTAAACTTACTGGGTACAATGAATTGAAAGTTTGTGATGCACATATGATCCTATACATGATATGATATTTTAGAGATGCCAAACGGAGCGGACGGCACGGGACGTTTTGCTACAGTGTCGTGCCAAGCACGACCCGGAATATGGGCCGTGCCGGGCCCAACCATGCCAGCCCGTGGGCTGGCATGACACTGCTTGCTTTTTTTTTTTAACCAGGCGATCGATCGCCATATGTGGCGATCGATCGCCTAGAGGCAGTAAGCTAATACAGGGGGTTGGCGATCGATCGCCACATAAATGGCGATCAGCGATCGATCGCCTAGAGGCAATAAGCTAATACAGGGGGGGTAGCGATCGATCGCCAATGTCCAACGGTCAGAAAAATAGCCGTTCAAAGGCTTTTTTTGAAAAAAAAAAAAAAAAATTTGGTTGTTGTATATATGTGAGTGTTGAGGAAACATTTTATCATCTTAATCTCTAAGCTCTATACACTTGAGACGCTATACTCTCAATTTGTTCACAAGAAGAAAGAAATTCGTCTTACGTTTGCCAAGACAAGCACAAGCAACAAGGCCAACACTTCTCATAGCAAATATTTGGTAACTTTTATATTTGTTGCATTAGATAATTGTAGTCTATATACATAATGGCTGATTCATCTTATAAATGTGAATTCTGATGATGAAATCAATCAATTCCAAGAAAATGAAGAAATCACACCAAATATTCAATCATCAAGTAGAAGAACTTCAAAAAAAAAGAACTAGCAATGTATGGCAACTATTCGGTGTAGAAAATGTTGAGGGAAATGGATAAAGGACAGTTTGTAAAAAATGTAAAAAAAGATTATGCATATGCTTCTTTTGGTGGTACAGGTCATTTACTAAGACACATGGTTAAACATGAAAGAGAACCAACTGATGGTAACCAAACTACTCTTTCACAATTCGGTACTGGTAGTAGTAGTTCAAGTTTATGTATTTTCACTTATAATGTTGAAAGAGATAGGAGAGAATTAGCTAAATACATCGTATGGACGGAGAAACCTTTTTCAATGGGGGCGGATGCCAAATTCACTAATTATATTCATTTAGGTTTGCAACATCAACATAAACGATTTTCAAGGAATACTATTAAATCGGGTGCATTCACAATTTTTAGTGAATATAAAGCAAATTTAATTATGTATTTAGGTAATCTTTCATTGAAATTAGGACTAACAAGTGATATTGGACAACTTATCTTGGCAATGCATCATATCTCCGTGTTACAGGACATTGGATTGACGATAACTGGGTGTTACATAAAAAAAATTTAGGTTTCACAAAAATTGATTGGCCTCATACGGGTGGAGTTATTTCCAATGCCATTATGCAAGTTACTAATGAATATAATATAGCCTTTGACATGGATGTACATCAGATATATTAATATGCCCGTTGGAAGAGTTCTTGTATGGTTCTGACTTGGTTGTTGTTTCTTCGGACTTTCCAATTGTTATATTTGCTTATTAACTTCCTGCAGCTTGTTGTTTTTCGACCTTGCTGGCAACCTTTTTGTATGAGATCTTGCTGGTGATAGTTTAACTGGTACTTTTGCTAACAATCACTATGTTGATATCTACTTTTCTATTATGTGTGTTACTTGGATGGTCTTTACATATTCAACGATTGTTAAAGGACTAGTCTATTCTTATCTGAGTACATCGAGCTACTATTTTATCCTGGGGTAGATTAATACTGTTAATCTTCAGTTGGCTATGGATTGTCAATCTTTAGCTGGCTTAGAATAGATGACGAGTGATGCGATAATTTTGCTAGTGTGACTCTTCTAGCTTGAACTTCAATAACTCTATTGACATTTTTAGCGATAGACAACTTATTTGCACACTTGATAGATTTTATTAGTTATGAAGAGAACAAATTTGTTAACCTCAAAATTCAGATCTTTGTGGTTTTTCCCAAACCCAAAAAACATGTAGTGCTGATTCAGAAATTTTGACAATTGGGGAATAAGCCAACCAATACTCTACCTTCAATACAAATTAACTTGGCGAGTTTCAAAAGAAAACCAATCTAGATTGGTATGTAATGAGCATCATCACGCCCCGAGATCGGGGTCGATAACATCAACGTTTCTTTTAAACATAAATTTGGAAACAACACACATAATTTAATAAAACCAGTCTATTATCACATAAAATAAAACATGTCTTTATAACTCGAAATTATATATTAATAAAAAATGGTTACATAATTGTTTTAAGAAAAACAAATATGTCTGTGAAAGTTTTAACTAATTCAATTTCAGCGGAATCTTGAATAACAATATTTATAGAATCACTATCCTCAAAACTGGTATTGTTCTTCTTTCTTCTTTGATTTTTTTTCCACTTTTATATGAGGAGATAAGGGGTGGGCGTAATACTCTATTAAGTTGGCGAGTTTTCAAAAGAAAACCAATCTAGAATGGTACGTAATGGTCATGATTAATGTAATGTAGTTTTCATTTCGTTCAACCTAATAATGATTCATATCTGTTGGTGGTTAAAGTTCCATTCAAAACTTAATAATTTTCTTATATCTATCACCAATTGTTCACGCATTTACTGATTTCTTTATCGTTTTTTCCTAAAGTTGATCTATTTGATTTGGACCAAAACCACAGCGGTAATGAAAAATTATATGTTCCTACTTTTTTCATTGCTTTCTCACTTACTATGTCCTTTAGTCAATTCTTCAATAATGAGCTATCTCCACTCTTATTTTAAATGCGAATAAGACATACAAACTACAGATCAAAAAATAAAATAAAATACATAGTTTTAATGTATTTTCGTATATCTACACATTAAATACAATGTTTTCTCCAACACAGCGATGCGTAGAGTGGGTCATTTTCTATCATGTTGTCTCTCTCCAGTTCATCACGCTGCGTTGCCATACTCTTCCTTCTTGGTTATCTGCTTCTCGTTTCCATATACACTGCTGAGTCTAGAAGCTTAAAACAGCAAATCACTCCACTGAAAAATGTTTCCATTTCCGCCATTTTTGTGTTCGGGGATTCAACTGTTGATTCTGGCAACAATAATTTCCTCAAAACCGCTTTCAGGAGCAACTTCCCGCCTTATGGTCGGGAATTTCCCAACCACATGGCCACCGGAAGGTTTACCAATGGCCTTCTTGCTACGGATTTCGTGGGTACGTACATCTTGGTTTGTAATTTGATCGATGCATTTTATATTAATAAATCGTTTCTTTTTTTTAAAAAAAAAAGGTTTCTAACTGAGTGTAGTAGCTAGTAATGACATTCAAAGAAATGGATCGTTTACACACATGTTAATTCATTTTCACGGGAAAAAGGATTAAATTCAAGAACTATAATAATGGATAACTGAATAATTATGTCTTAGATTTTTAATTATACTTAATTATATAATAAGATTTGAAATTATTTTGTAAAGATTTTCAACTATTGTTTCAATTTTCCATAATATTGCATGATTATGACACATTATATCATAAATTGTTGTGCTAATTTTCAAATATTTAACAGCTCAGTACTTGGGGATTAAAGATTATATACCACCATATTTGGACTCAACACTCAGCCTTGATGAACTCAAGACCGGAGTTTGCTTTGCTTCAGCTGGCTCCGGCGTCGACCCACTTACAGCTCAATTAGATGTATCTTTCCCACTTCTTATCTTTCCTGTGCTATTAATTTTACACCTAATATGAGTTTTTAATCAATTATATAGGGGCGGACCCAATATTCAAAATTTACAGGGTGGTTACCGGTCAAGATAGGGTTAAAGAACTATCACAATTCAGAGGGTTGAGACTAAAAAACTAAATTTCCGCTTGGCTCAAGCCCGATGCAATTTTTCAAAAAAAAATTTTTTTATCAGGATTAATTTTTAGAAATTTTATTTTTAGCACAATCCACTAAATCATCGTAGTACACTAGTCCTACCTAATCCGGCCAACTCCAGGTAATAATATTGATTTCTGGATCCGTCCAACGCCCATGTATATATATAGGGATATTTGCCTCACGAGTTCAAAAAAAAAAAAACCCATTCATAAGTTTATGGTAAATTTCATGCAAGTGCTGTGTATATGGGGTAGGTTCAGCCGTTCAGGTACCACGTTGCGGCAAGTGCCCCTTGCAAAAAATAAATACATTTATTACCTTAAAAAAATTGCATTTTCCCCCTCAAAAAATCCATTTTACCCCCTAATATTTTTCTGTCCTCCATTTTAATATTTTTTGCTAATCCTAAACAAAAATTCTAGGTCCGAGGTAGGTTCCAAAATATTGGTGAAAAAAGACAGAATGTAGAGGCTACCTCGATTTGATCGGATAGTTAGTGTTTTTTGATCTTTCTACCAACTATTATAATGATTTTGACAGGGTGTGCTCACATTGCAAAAGCAATTGGACAACTTTAAAGAGTATAAAACGCGAATGGAGTCGTCCATTGGGAAAGATGCAGCCAAAGATCTGATAAATAATGCTCTTTTCCTTACAAGTGCAGGCACAAATGATTTCATGATCAATTACTATGGCCTGCAAGTCCGAAGACTAATCTACACCATCTCCGCTTACCAGAATTTCATTTTACATAACGTACAGTTATTCATACAGGTAGTAGTACAATTCTATCTTTCGACAATTTCATTTACTCATGATATCATTAATCTAATGGTCTAGCAATATTCGAAGTAAATAGACAAATGTTCACGTAAGTATTTACGACAATTCGGATGTGGTCCTTTTCCATTCATCAAACCCTACAATGTCTAATTACGTATTTGGAGAATCAAACTGGGGTCCGGAAAATTTGATGAATGTACTATTTAAGCTATATTAATAAATTTCATATCCATATTTATATGACCCACTTCTTTGGTGTCAACTTCCCACATCAATTTTAACATTCCCAATATAAAAATAAAGCATTTATCTTATTTTTTTTCTTATTCATTTCTCCAAATTATATATTTCAAAAATAGATTTACCTTTCTCAACTGATTTTTAATCCAAAACAATTGGGAAACATGTTGAAGTATTGCGACAAAAAAGGAAATTTAATTTAGGAAGGATCCTATGTGCTAGTCTTTTTTTCTTTATATTAATGACTGGGAAACCCACTGTCGCTATCCTTTGGTGTGCACGGATTAAACCCTCGTACAGACGTAATAGCCTACAAATCATGTCAGTCAGGTAAACCGTACTAGGCAAACTCGATGCGAAAATATTGTTAGGATGAATCAAACTCGTGACAAAAAAACACCCGCATTCACCTACTCCATCAACCAGCCATCTATAAGGGGCAAAAATAATTAGTGTATTCATATGTGCTACTCTAATCAGTCATGAATGAGATTTTTTGGGCAAATACTTTCATTGCATTTGTTTTAATAAACGTGATATGTGCTTCATTAAAAATATGAGGTGCCTGTATTAATTATTTTTATTATATTTAAATATGAATTGTTATGCATTTAGGATTTAATGGAGTTGGGAGCAAGGAAGATTGCCATAGTAGGACTGCCACCAATAGGATGTGTGCCAGCCGTCATAACCCTAAATTCTGACAGCCCTTTATTACATCGTGGGTGCATCGAGTCACTGTGCACCGTCGCACGCGATTACAACAGCATGCTCCAGACAACGCTCACGCATATGCAAATGAAACCTGGTGCCGCCAAACTGGCCTATATTGATATCTACAAACCGGTGGATGACATCATCAGGAATCCTCGCCGGTTTGGTAAGGAATTGTTTAAGTTAACAAAGCAAAACCCTTTTTGTAATTAATTATTTACGGATCTTTTTCAATATATAATTTCAGGGTTTGAGAAAGTAAACATTGGTTGCTGTGGAAGCGGACTACTAGAAACATCATTCATATGCAACCCACATTCGGTGATTTGCTCGGATGACTCGAAATATGTATTTTGGGATGCCATACACCCAACAGAAGCAGCCTACTACGCTATTTTTATGTCCATCCGGCCGAAAATCGGTTCTCTGTTAAATTAAGGATGTTTAATTAATCCTCGGATTATAATGTCATCTTCCTTTTTCATTTATGTTGATGAAGATATTTGAAATATACTATATTTCAAGTTATTTTAGTAATACATGCATAATTGAGTATACGATCCATTCCGGTATACACCCCCCCATCTTTGGTGACGACGCTCGGAGCTCGGAGTTTTGGTTCGAGACTCCAACCATCTCCTTCGTTCCTTGTACATAAATGTACTCAGAAAAAAGTTAATATGATGTGTTACTTTGCTTTGAATTAAAGATTTTGTAGAAATCAATTGCATTCATGATATGCATCAGTGAGTTGGTCAACTCGCTCCGTGATGAATCATTCGATCACATTGATTATTAGTCCTGCGAAATTAATTTTTTTTATATGGATGCAAATTGAAATGATTTAATGTTATACATACAAATTTCATTATAAAACCTCCTGCTTTCCTCGTTTTTAGCCGACGCATTGATACATACCACTTATATTTATGTGTTTAAAATAACAACACGTCAATGTTGCACAAGATCCGTTGTAGTCTAGTTGGTTAGGATACTCGGCTCTCACCCGAGAGACCCGGGTTCAAGTCCCGGCAACGGAAAATTTTTTAGTGAATGATGGGCGGGTATAATCCCCTACTTTATTTTATAATAATAATATTACAATTACAATATAAATATAATAATTATAATTATAACAATATACTTGTAGACATTTGATGTTTTTTGAGTATTACACAAAATAGTCTGATATCTCATGAATGATCTGCAATTTCTTATCTTTTATTTGGATATTGATTTTGAATTATTCTTGAAGCATTTCTTTCCGTTATAGCATTATATATTCCAGATTAATTTTGACGTGACGATATCCTAAACTTGAAATAATAGAAGACAAATTAAAAATATAGAAGGAATTAGATTTAATTTTTTAAAATATATTTAGATTGAATCATTTTAAAATAATGGATTTGAAATCAATAATTTTGAATCCAAATCTTAGTTGTATGGATAATTTCTCCTATGAATTAAAAATAATACTAATAATTACAATAAATTTCAAAGAGGGGTTGGTTGGGATTGTTTAAACAATTCACGAAATCGTTAATCTTTCGACAATTGATTCTGAATAGCTGATGAACCCAATATTTGTGACATTCGAAATTTTTATTCAAAACCTTTCCCTATATCAAATCTCTACATCATAACGAAAAATATGATAGCCACGCCTCTAGGATCCAGGTGAGGTCTCGATTTCGGGTCTCATTACCCCATCTCCTATGTTTAATTTAGTATTACTTAGAATGTTCAAATGCACCACCCTTATTATTCATTTAAAATCTATATTCCAAATCACTCTCTAGAATAGTTTTTTTATCCAAATAAAATCTTTCCATCCCGATCTTCAATATTTTGTGCAGATATCCTCCATTGGGAGTAAATCCAAACTTTAGATCTCTGAAATCTATAATTAAATATTCTATGCAACCACATGAGCACTATACCATGGGAGAGCAACCCTTGACCGTTTAGATATTAGGATTGCCCCATTAATTTTATTTTATGTTACAATAACAAAAGAGTGAAGATATTACATGAAACACTTGTATATTAGTTAAGTTTTGAAGTACATTTGATGTAAATATCATGTGGGTAAACATTAATCATAGTAATTGTAATCTAAAATTTATCATACAATTTTTTTTATAACATCAAATAGACTTAGGGATGGCAATGGGATGGGTCCAAACCCGGACCCGCATTGAACCCGTCCCGCCGTGGCGTGTCTGGACCCGCTTCAACCTGGTTTGAAAGCGGGGCAGGGCGGGTCCTGGGATTGCCCGGACCCGCCCCGCTATACATTTTTAATTTTTTTTAGACAAAATATGATATTGATTATACATTTTACTTCTTTGATTGAACAATAAAGTGTCATTATTTAATTTTATATCAAAATTCATGTTTTCATGTTAAAGAAGTTGGACATTTTGAAGAAAATAAGAGCAAATTAATAAATATTTAGTAGTTTAAAGATATTTTTACAATGTTTATTATAAATATTTACTAGAGAAAACATGAAATTTAATCACAAAAATCAACTTTTGTGTTTCAAAATTAATTTCTAGCTAAATCTTTTAAAAATAAAAAATGAAAAAAATTGGAACCGGGGCGGGAGGGTAAACCCGCCGTGTTCGCGGGTATAGGCGGGGTGGGGCGGGGCGGGTCCGGGTTTAATGTATAGCGGGGCGGGTCGTGGGATTGGTCAAACCCGTCCCATACCCGACCTGTTGCCATTCCTAAATAGATTACTATCAGCCAAAATCTTTATCAGGAGCCCAAAAATCCAACCCAATCAAGGTAGCCTTGGCTGGCACAAAATTTAAAAAATAAAGGTTATGTTGGGGTGCTCTTAAGGGCATTATTCTTTGGGCATCCTCAATCATTGGATTGGCCCATCCAAATGTTGAGTGTGCTAATCTAATGATCATTCTGTCTTTCAGGGCATCATCAAATAAACCGGTAGATATACCCATTGTGCATCACAAGTTAGACTTCACGTTATTTCTCGATAGCAGATAATAAAATAATCCCTCGTGAAAATTGCCCGATATTTCTGAAGGAGTGATGACTCCTCGCCGCACCAAAACTCCACCATCATTAGCATTTTCACTTTTCTTCATTTTACCCATATTACCAATCTGCCATTCGGCTCGGGGATGCTTCGAATCCATCATCAGCTTCGGCGATTCCCTGGCTGACACAGGAAATCTGCTCAGGTTAAGCAAATCAAATGTTATCATACCCCCGTCCTCTCGACTTCCCTACGGCGAAACTTTCTTCCACCGACCCACCGGACGCTATTCCGATGGCCGTCTCGTCATTGATTTCTTCGGTACGTATATTTATAGTGTTCGATGTGCGAGGAAAAGTAACGACTGTCACAAGTGGAGGATGCTGTAATTTCACGTGATTTTTTTGTTTTCGTTTTGTAGCTGAGAGTTTTGAGCTGCCTTTAGTGGAGCCATATGTTGGAGGTGAAAATTATAATATGAGCGGCCAAAATTTTGATAAAGGGGGTGAATTTTGCGGTGGCCGGAGCTACGGCGCTGGATCATGAGTATCTGGAGGAGAGAGGGATTTATAATCCGGTGACGAATGTGTCTCTGGGGATTCAAATGGATTGGTTCAAACAATTTTTGGGAACACTTGATGGTAAGCCTGGTTTTACATATTATATTTGATTTCTGTGACTTTCCGATCAAATTCAATACTGTGATGCCCGTTTACTTGCTGTGATGGGATAAACAATCCAGCCAATCTCATCTTTTAAGAACGGAAAATGAAAAATGTGGTTATTTGTTTTTCTTGAAAAATACATTACATCCATGGTTTGTGGTCGCGGTGTCCAGAATGGAGACCTCAATTCCAATTCCAACGATATTTCACTGAATAATTGCGGTTATTGTGTCCATTCCAATTCCAACGATATTTTACAGAACGATCGCGGTTATTGTGACGGTATTTTTTAAAATTAAAATTAAAATTAATTAAATAAATTATTTAATAAATTATTGAAAAAAATTAAATAAATTCTGTTCCGGCTGTTCCATTCCTTTCCGACCGTGAAATCACCGTTTTACTCCGCGAAATCCCTGTTCCGTTTCGCAAAGGCCGCAAAATCTCCGATATAGATACATACCCGTTTTAGCCTGTAACTTTACAATGAAAGGAGTCGTTCCCATTCCCATTTAGTTCCGACCGTTCCGTTCTCATTTTTGCAAACCATGATTACATCTCATTTATTGATCTACAATAATTTAGAAAATAAAGTAGTTTTTTAAAATTCAAATCTATATTGTTTTTGAAAAAAGTCAGTGGAGAGAAAATTAAATAAAAGGACCCACGAACACGATATTTTAATAATGTGTTGGTTGAATTGCCATAATCAGATGATTGAATAATGCGGTATTAAATATGCTTCGTTTGGAAATGAATTATTGCCGCATTAGAGTTAAAATACATTATCATAAATAAAAATGAATGAATTCCACGTCAGACTTTGACTAAATACAAAATTATTTAACTCCAATCAAATGTAAATATGTTGAATATAATCTGGTTTAAATTTTATTTTAGTTCAAAATGTGTGCAAACATATTTAAAAGAAACGAACTTGTTAAAAGTATATAGGTTCCAACTCAAAATCAATTGATAATAAGTGTAGTTACTCATGTATTTTATAAATAGTTAGCTTGTAAATTCTCGTGGAACAACTCTCAACAATGCTCAAAGAGTTCAACCCATTATTCGAGCATTGGCTTGATAAATCTCGAGAATTAAATTTTGATCAGGTCGATCAAATTTAAAAAGATTTATTTTAGGTTGCATTTGGACGGGAGAATTTCATTTCAACAATAGATTTGAAATGACTTCAATAATTAAGAATTTTAAATACATTGGGATTGTTAAAAAAAGCCTTATGTTGGATTTAAAATCCATGAATTTCAAATTTAATTGGATTTCAAAATTAGTTAAACAATTTGTATAGATTTGAGTTAAAGACTTGGTATTTGAATGGATTCGTATTAAGGTTTTGAAATCCAAATCCATCAAATTATTCCATCCAAATGGAGTCTTAGTGCATTTGGATTGAGGGATTTGAAGTCATGGATTTCAAATCCTTGATTTCAAATTCATTTAATTTTTGGATGAATTTATATTAGGAATATTTCAAATCCACCATTTTACTAACTTATGTAAATGTAATGATAATTATCATGTATTTGAAATGAACATAAGATATGTTTCATTTCAAATCCAATTTTAAATTCATTCTCAAATCAAATCACTCACACTCAAATGAAAATCATCAATCCTTCCAAACATTACTTTAGGTTGCATTTGGATTGAAGGATTTTATTTCAACAATGAATTTCAAAATTCAGATTTGAAATGACTTCAATAATTAAGAATTTCAAATATCTTCGTATTATTAAAATATGGCTTCAAATTGGAGATGGTGGAAAATCAATGAATTGCAAAATTAGCCAAACAATTTGAAAATATTTGTATTAAGGATTTGCAATCCAAATATATCAAATCTTTCCATCCAAGTGGAGCCTTAACGAATTTCAAATCAAGTATTGAGTTTGACTGGAAAAGTTTGATTTTTATATTCGAGTATAAAATTATGACATTTAATTCCTTTTTATAATTATTTCTTTTTTTGAACTAATTTGAAAATTAATTTTTGAGTGATTATTTTCTCCTTTCCTTATCTTATCTTCAGTTGTTGCCTCCTTCACCAAGTCCATATCCTGAACTTCCAATTTCTTTATCCTTTCAATCTTATCTCCCTATCTCATTCGATCATTCACCATACCCTCTGGGTGAATCATTTGCTGTATTGTACGGTTTAGCCAAGAATTTTTCCTAGGCGAACACTATTCTTCATTAATTAATTGTCTTTTCTTGTTGCACTTGCTGGTTCATTTTTCATCAGCTACTCAGTCCACAGCCTTTTTCCTCTTAAATATGAATTTTTTTGTAGAACTCCCTATTCTTTTGGAGATTTTAACTCTTGTACTTTTATATATTGTTAGATTGGAAGAATATAGACCACAAGGCAATATAATCTAAGAAATGCCTATCCAAGAAATTGTTAATTTTAAGTGTTGATGTCACGCCACGAGACCGGGGTCGATAACACCGACGTTGATTCTAAATACAACTCAAAATTAACAAGCCTCGTAATACAGAATTCTATGAAAACCAGTCTATTATTCCAAAAAATAAATAATTCTTACAAATATCAGCGGAAGCTTCATAAATTAATGACAGGTACATCTTGAACAATAGCATCTAATTCACCATCTCCAAAACTGATTTGATCTCTCTTTTCGATTTTGGATTTGCTTATATATGGGAAGTGGATGTAAGGGGTGAACGTTTTGGAAAACACTCAGCAAGCGGGGGCCAATCGCATGTGATAACAATAATACTTTTTCAAAATTTTCCAAAACATATATCATAATCGGAGCATAAAATGATACGAATACTGAAACATAAACTTAACAGAATTGCTCTAATCAGAACCAGAACATAACATAGTATATCAGATCATAACTCATATCACTTAAACATATATTCATAACACCGACAATCTAGAGGGACTTGCATAGACTCAAGTGGTGGCTCCCGTATATGTAGCACTTTGCTCCGCCGGCTCAAGAGGTGGCTCTCATGTACGTGGCACTTTGCCCCGCGGGCTCAAGAGGTGGCCCCCATACACGTAGCACTTTGCCCTTTGGACTCGAGAGGTGGCTCCCATCATACGTAGCACTTTGCTCCGTATAGCCCTTCTTTCTCGATGATCAAAATTTATTCTCAGAATATCGTAGTTTTAAAATATATCACATATTCGATTGCAATTTAGAATCATACTTATAATTTTAAAAAAAACGAATGAATTATATTTAGCAAAAACCCACTTACAGAAATTAGAAACGATTCTTGCATGTTTCAATGACTTTGAGTGACAGAAACACGATGAATTTCCTCTCCTTTCCTTGCAGAAAATTTTACACCTTTTAGTGTATGCTAGTGTGTGTTTCGAAAATTGTTGAATGTGAGGTAATTGATTGACTCTTTGCCTATTTATTAGCTTGTATCAAGAGTCCTAGCATAATACTATCTCTTGATATTATAATTCAATATTATCTATCAACTTTTTATTTTTTTAAAACTTTACAAGATTAAATCATATAAACTAAATATTATCTTTGTACAAATCAATATTATCTTTAATACAATTCAGTATTATTCTTTAATTTATAATATTATATTGATATCAAGTAGTTGTGTTTGACTAAATTTCGGGTAATTGAGCAGACCAAAATACCGTGTAGTTGAGTTGACCAAAACTCTAGTTATTGACTTGGTTGAAAAACCAGGTTCTTACAGTTGATGTGAAGTTAGTTTTTTATTTTGTGTTGCAAATCCACTTTTGTCCCACATCCAGAAGAAAAGAGAAAAGGGGTCAAGTCCTTCAATATAACAGGAGGTTTGGTCTTTCTGTTTTAAGTGCACCAGTTAATAGCTTGTCGATCAATTTTTGGCTTTAGTTAAATTCATCTCTTTTTGTAGAATCCAGTAAAAATTTTAGTATGATCTGTGGTTGCATCTTGACTGGGCTTCCACATCAGAAATTTTTTTATTAGGTGTCCTTCTTGTAAAAGTGAGAGGGGTATGAGTTATAAAGTGTGGCTAGTGAGAAAGCTTTGTGGGTGTGTTTGGGGTGAGAAGAAAAATTGTGTGGTTGTAATAATTTTCCATATAGTATATTTTTCTTTTCTGGTTCTGGTGGTTTTTATCCTGATTTGGGAGTTTTCCACATTAAATCCTTGTGTCATATTTCTCTTTTTTCTTTCTTTTCCCATAAAAAATGTGCAGATCCTAGGGGTGAATTTGGAAGGTCAAATTCACAACATAAGATTCGTTGCAACAAGAGTTCTATGACATCTAAACATTATCCAAGTCCTTATTGAAGTCACTTTTGGGTTTTGAATCTGATCCACATTTGTTTCTTGCAAATTAAAACTCCTGGAAAATTAGTACAAATACTAAAATCTCCATCAATAATTAAGGTTCCTCTTTTTCAAACTTGGTTCCAATACCCTATTCATCTAATACATCAAAAATTATCTTCTACAACCAATCATACCAAACAACATTATTTGTTCTTATCTGATAATTTTACATGCCAAAACAGTTGTTCAAAATTGAGTGTATGGACTTTGGACTTCACAGTTTTGTGTATTAACAGCACCATGCACACTTAAATCAATTTACTGATAATGGTTGCTTGTGTTCTTACGTAGATGGTAAAAGATATGTCCAAAAATCTCTAATTCTTTTGGGCGAGATAGGAGGCAACGATTACAATCATGCATTCGCACTCAGAATGAACCCCGAAGTGCTTCGTTCACTTGCACCTGCTGTTGTTGAATACATTGGATCGACACTTGAGGTACTTTATACCAAACCACGGATATTACACACACAAAAACCTTAATTTGAGCAACCTTAAAAATCTAGTTTTATTTTGCAGGTACTAATAAAGCTTGGTGCTGAGACAATTTTAGTTCCTGGAAACTTTCCAATTGGCTGCTTTCCTGTGTATCTGACTGAGTTCAAATCAGATGATGAAACTTATTATGATCCCAAAACAAGCTGCATTAACTGGTTGAATGAGTTTTCGATGTACCATAATGATTTGCTGGAGAAGGAGCTGAACCGCATACGGGAGCTCCATCCTCGCACTTCCATAATATATGCAGACTACTACAACGCCGTTATGCAGTTTTTCATTTCCCCAAATGAATTTGGTACTTTTCAAACTTCTATTTTGTTTGCATACTAAAGTTGTGTCCGCTAGGAGAGTTTTGAAACTCGCAAGTTACTTTATTCATGCGCTCAATGTGGAGAGTGTAACTTTGTTCACTGGAAGAGAGAAGAATGCTCAATGGTTTATGCTTTGAACTTTCACTCATCCATCAATATGCACTAGATGCATGCTAATTCACCCTAGAATGA
The DNA here is from genome assembly GCA_907163345.1 of Haberlea rhodopensis. Lineage (NCBI taxonomy): Eukaryota > Viridiplantae > Streptophyta > Magnoliopsida > Lamiales > Gesneriaceae > Haberlea > Haberlea rhodopensis. Next base: position 468,511 of record CAJQUN010000069.1, read on the forward strand.
GAATATGAACACGATATTTTTGGCACTAGAACCCCAATAATAAGCCATAAGCTCAAGATAAAGGTAAAAATTGAAAAACCTAGCCTATTAATTAGTGGAGGCCCTCAAAATTATTTATCATTCACATCGTTACATTAAAGGAAATCAACACTGGCTATGACTGTTGATGCAGGATTTGGAAAGGGAGTCCTTAGCGCTTGCTGCGGTGGAGGAGGGTCGTACAATTACAACACATCGAGGTTATGTACCTTACCTTCGGCAACATGTTGTGAAGATCCTTCTTTATATGTTAGTTGGGATGGTATACACTTGACAGAGGTGGCTTACAGATTCTTGGCCCAAGGTTTACTTGAAGGGCACTACACTGTTCCTCATGACCTCGCAACAATGTGTCCTTCTGGATTTTACGTATATTAAGAATACTTTGCCTTCTCTTCGTTGAATATAGATATATGTTATCTATTTATCCGTCCCTCTGTTTAATATTGCAAGTGATATAGGTTTCTGTGATATTGTGAAAACACAGCACGTAATTGGTAATTCTTCTTCATTACCAGTTGCTGCTTTTAATTTCTTATCATATTTAAACCCTAAGGTTTGCGTAATGTGGCCCGGGCCGATATGATAAAAGATGTATAATTTTTTTTATAGCGGGGAAGGGGCGAAAGTGTTCAGTTGAGTAAAGCTATATTTTATTTCAGTTGTGTTTAATTTATATTTTCATCCTAATAGAAATTAGGAACGACCCTTAATATAAGAAATCCCGATTTAAGCTTGATAGCTATTCCTCTTGGGCTTATTGTCACGGGCTCAGAGTTTTGGCGCAGACGACAACCCGTGCGGCGACCCCGGATCCCCATAACTCCGAGGTTAAGCCTTATTCCATCTCCGATGCCTACTGGTTTCGCCCTCCCATGGGCTCATCAGGGAAGCGGGAACAGCTCCCAACCAGTCTAGTGTCTAGAATGCTCGCCCTTCCGTCCTAGTCAGGTCCAAGACCAGCGACAAGCTCCCCAAACTCAATTGGGTCGGCATGCCTAACTCAGGACGGACGAACATCTAAGACACGTACTCGACTCTTATGAGCCGTCCCGCAATCCCGTAATCCCACGTTATAACCAACCAGCAAGCATCTCGCGCATGTCTGCGTGTCACGATATTTGGTACGTGACATTCTCCCCCACTCAATCCATGCACGCCCTCGTGCATGGGGGAGTACTCTTCCCCTCTTTAATTTTGACCAGAATCCGTGTACGACTTTCCTGCTTACTCGTCCTCCATTAGAGCGCTTGGCAAAGTATCACTGATGTTTCCTGCCTACTCGTCGGACCGACTTGCGAACACCCCCCCTTTGGGTGCGAGCAACCCACTTGCTCGTCCATTCCTCTTGGACCCGCCAGTGCAGTGAGAGCGCTTGGCAACCAATGCAGTGTGCACACAACCTGGCTCTGATACCATTTGTCACGGGATGAGAGTTTCACCCAGATTTTCTCGAACCCGTGCGGCACTTGACTAGTAACCCCGCGTTGCTAGCAAGTCAGCCTTTCTCCCAAGTTGGTTACTAAAGTGCTAGAAGAGAAAGAACACAAAGAGAGTTGTGGAGTATGCTTTGTATTACTTGAATGCTTGAAACTTGGATGCTTACAAATGAACTCCTACATCCTATATATACATGTCCACCTCCTCAATGGATGGTGGTGATCAATTTGATCTAATGGTTGGGAAAGACCTTCTAGGATCTTCTTCCATTCTACATGTTTCTACCATGTTCTATGTACAAGATTCTAGAACATCTACATGCTTCTATAATGTCCTATGTATGCTCCACAAGATTCTAGAATCCAAAAGAATGTGCAAGTGAAGTCAAGAGTCTTCCGGGTTGCTCCAAAGTGTTCTTCAAGCTTCCAGGAGCTTCCGGAATGTCCCAAAGCCCCAAAACTATGTGAAATTACAATCTTGCCCCCAGTTGGAAAGAAATGAGTTTGAACCTCCGTAATGCTTATCCGGCAAGATTGGGTGCAACACTGCGGGTCGTGACATTATGGCCTTGTTCTCTAATGACTACTCTTCAAAATTTTTGTGTGTGATCTGATATATGGCCTAGAAACTAGTCCTTTATTTTTAGACGTAATATCGTGAATCAACAAGGACTTAAAATTTAATCAGGAATAAGTAGGGGTGGTTAACGGATTAATCCGGTCTGGTCCGGCCCGATCCGTTAAGGAACCGGATCGGATCCGGGTCCGATCCAACCGGTTCCAACCCGGAACCGATTTTTTATTTTCTTTTTCCCAAAAATCGATGATATATTTACTAAATAACAATTTTTTAAAAAATAACGGATCAGGTTCCGGTTCAACCCGGAACCGGTTTGCCTTGATATATATTATGCTTTTATGTTCAAAAAAAAAAAGTTGGTGTTATATATGATCACATGTTAATATGTGGCACAAATTAAAAAGCCATGATCCTGTAACTTACGATCTATTTGGATGGATGGTTAAAGTCATAAATTTCAAATCCATGATTTCAAATCTATATGATTATTTGGATGAATTTATTTTGGGTGGATCAAATCTATCACTTTCTTAATTTATGTTGATGTAATGTGAATTATGATGGATTTGAAATACATCTAAGATGAGTGTCATTTTCAAATCCATTATTCAATTTCCTCTCCAAATCAAATCACATCCTCCAAATCAAATCCTTCAAGCCAAACACAACCTTAGGGAATTCAATTTTCAAGGACCATTTTCATTTTTATTCACATTATTAGCTTCTTCATGTCGCATTCTTCTCATGCCATTCACACACCGTCACATTATCTCCTTATTTTCTTTCTTCTTACACTTATTCCCCAAAAAAATGAGTTAAATAATGAATAAATAATAGTATCAATTGCTAGACATATTATAACTTAATAGTTATAAAAAAATATTTTTGTGTAGAATAATGGGGCCAAATGACGTCGAATTAGATCTTATTTGGTAGGATATTGTAAGATTTGATTTTCATGTCACAAAAGGATGGAGACCCCTAACATAATATTTAGTGGTATATTTTTGTCAAATCTTAGAGGGATCTGATCCCACTTAAATAAGATATCTCAACTAGCAAATCAAGTGAGTTTCGAAAGTCATAGGGAATTGTAATAGTACATCTTATGAAATCAAATTATTCTAGTAAACAAATCAGGCTACTCGCAGTGCAATTTGAGTTAATATTTAACGTTTGTATTTCTTGTCATAGCAATTTAAATAGTCATTTCCTCTTGTCTATTTTAAGATCTCTATGATCTTTAGTTTGATATACTATTAATGTAATAACAAGTCCATCTATTATTATGTTTGATATCCCGATAAGAGGTCACTACGGCATCGACCCTTACTCCTGGGGTATAATCCGACCCTTACTCCGGGTATAACCCGACCCTACTTCTTCGTCTGCCTCAAGTGCTCAACTCGGGAGATATTTTCATGCCACGGGAGAAAAAATAAACCTCATGAACTCAGCTCGGTGAACAAACTCGTAACCCCAGCCTGAGACTTATCTTTGTGTCCTCAGCTCAACATGTGTCTTCAACCCTACTTGATCAAACCAATCCAGCCCAGGTTGTGTTCGCATGAATCTTGCATTGTGATCAGGACGTCGACCATGCTGGTGTCCCAACTTTAAGCAATTCCCCTAGTTTCTTCGACATTGGCTAGGAGATACCTTGGGCACTAGTGTGGTCCCTCATCCGAGCTGTCTGTAATGGAATTTTATTCCCAACAGAGGACCACTCATGAATGGATCAATCAGAGAATGATTAATGTTCAGGAATATCTTCTAGTACTGTCAAGATCTCGCAGGTGGTGCGTCGGACGAGGTGTACAGTATTTGTCATTGATCCCCATACTCTGAGACACTGACAGTGGAGTCCCCGCGGTGGTATCCCGAGGCTCCCGCCGGCCGTAGCAGGTTTCTTATCTCACTGCCCAGTATATATATATATATATATAGTCCTCGCGGTGGTATCCCGAGGCTCCCGCCGGCCGTAGCAGGTTTCTTATCTCACCGCCCAGTATATATGATGTGATCCGTTATTTTACGTGTTTGGTAGAAATAAATGTGTACGAAAAATAAAAGGAATACACCAAGATTTTTTACGTGGAAAACCCTCAAATTGAGAGAAAAACCACGGGACCCAGTCCAGTATAAAGTTCCACTATAAATATTACTGATTTACAAGAGGATCTGGACACAAGAAAGTTATTCAATGACTTACACAACTAACGTTGTAGAAATTATAAAAAAGACCGAACAGACTCAAGCTTGCTCTCCTTGGAGTCTTTTGCCCAGAAAAATTCCAACCTTTTTATGAAGTTATTTGAGGGTATTTATAGGACTGCCCTTAGTAATTAACTCGCGGAAAACCAGCCATATGATGTCCTTTGATCGTGGCTTGATGGGAGCCAAGCGTGTCCGAGAAATCCGCTCCATTAAAGCACGTTCCATCTCCGCCGGTTAATCAGTTTTAGTTATGACCGGGTCTTCCGCTACTCTTTGACCAAAATCCCGAGGAGGGCAAAGGATGCTCGAGAATATGCTGATCAGTATCCTGGGTTCGACAAGCATCTCTTCGGTATAGCTTCTGCTCGGCAATTTTAGGGTTTGTGTCTTCATAAATGGATTTTACCCGAGAAATCAATATGTCATATGACATCACCTCACCCCCCCCCAAAGTAAAGCAAGATGAGAGTAGTGAAATCTTGGTTTATTGTCTTCGGGTAAAATCCTGACATGCTCGGGATATTTTAACCGCCTAATTCTCCCGCCTGAAAATTTCAAAAATCTCGCGACGTTTCGTTTCCCAAAGCACATCTATAACCGTTCATGGGTTTTTATTTGAACGGTGCTGATTTAACGACTGTTCCAGTGGCACCCCACTATAAATACTCGTTCATTTTGCGGATTTAACTTACTTTACTGCAGTTTGCTTCCGAGCTAGCATTTCAGACGTCCGACCAATCTTTTCATCCATACTTATTTTCTTTCCATTCATCGAGTATGTCTTCTTCTGACGATATTTCGAAGACTATAGATATGTTCGAGGAAGAGGGTATCCTGGGTCCCTCTCCTCGACACTCTTCTGCCTCTGATAGTGAGGAGACTTCCAGCTCGTCGACAACCCCTGATGCTCGTGGAGAAGAGCTTCAGGCTGCGACAGAGCAGGATCTGATAAAAGCCCGCGTTCCTTGGTTTGAGATATTTGAATCAGGGATTAAATCGCAACGGCACATATCCAGTATCCAAACTAAATGGGGGATTTCAGAGGGGACATCTATTATTGTTCCCCCTCCCGGATCTCGCCCCCACCTGCCTCCCATGGGTTATTTTCCCTTCTACTTAGACCAACTTCGAGGGGGACTTCGCTTTCCTATCCCTTCTTTCTTTGTAGATGTTGCCTCCTACTTTGCCATTTCTCTAAGTCAGTTGTTCCCCAACAGTTACCGATTGTTAGCGGGTTTCTACATAGTCCTATCCTTTCTTGGCTTTTCCCCGACCCCCGAACTCATTCATTGCTTCTTTCAATTAAACCGAAAAGAGATCGGACTTTTTTATTTTTCTTCCCGAACAGGGATGGGTTTTCTTAAAAATTACCCCTCTTCCATAAAAAATTGGAAAAGATTTTTCTTTTTTGCTCGCCCACTCCAACCTTGGGACTGTCCCATGGAGTGGAAAGAAAACTTACCGAAGGGCAAGTCAATCAAGGGGCTACTTGAGGGAGAAACATATCTATCGGTTCGTCGTAAGCTTGGCGATCAGTGTTTTAACCTTGGGGAGCTGATTGACGACGGACTGCTGTACTTGTTCCAGCTTAGTCCTAAGGGTGTTTCCCTAAAAATGCCCCTCGGTGAGTATTTACCGAGCATCTTGCTTTGTTTGCATATTTTGTAATAACATGCTTGAATAATTGCTATGATGTTTCTCTCTTGCAGAAAACAAGATGCTGAAAGCCAAGATTGCTGCTAGCCTGAAGAAAATTGCCGCACCAGAGAAGGCTACCAAACCGACCACTGAAACAAATCCTCCCCCTTCTATTACACATGCTCCCCCCGAAGAGGTGATTGAAATACCGGAGACGGAGGCCTTGATTCCTCGATCACTGAAGAGGACGGCCCCCGAGGGCCCAGGTTCTTCATCTAAACTTCCTCCTGCCAAGAAAACTCCCCCCCGAATCTCCCTTACCCACCGAGCTAATCCGTCTCTTCAAACTCGGGCTACTTCTCAACCTGCTCCTGGTGGTTCTAGCTCTTCTCGCCCAACCTCCAGATACCACATACCTGATTGGATTTATCCCCCCAACGTCCCGATTCTGAGAAAACCGGACCCCAAAATTTCCCATTCTATTATTTGCAATTGGGCCAATTCTCCCGACCGCAAATACCTGGGAGGATTGGCCTTCAGCAATTTGATAAATGACTTTTCCACCTCCCTCACTCAGGTACCTTATATCTATTTCCATCTGATAAACGTTTCGGTCTTCGGTATATTAACTTCGTTTATTTGCTCGCAGACCAATCTGATGGCTGGTGAGATTATGACTCGCTTCCAATCCATGCGATCCTCAGATGGGGAGAATCAGAAACATCTTAAACAGCTAGAAGGTATTGGTGAGGAGATGAAGAAATCCATAAAGTTATTGGAAGAGCGATACTCTGCTGCTGTTGTTACTCGAGATAAGGCAGTGGCAGCTCTCGAGGAAGCGCATGGTAAATTAGCCGACTTTGAGGAGGCTAACACCACTTTATCCGGGCAATTCAGGTCCGTGACTGAAGAGAATAAATCCCTCTTAGAACAACTTTCACAAGAGAGATCACTGCGAGCTGAAGAGAACAAAGCCCTTTCTGAACAACTTGATCAGGAGAAACTATCTCGGGCTACTCAGATCGAGGAATCCTGGCTCATCAAAAAGGAAGAGTTTATGAAGTCTGAGGAGTATGGTGATATTCTGGGCGAACGCGCTGCTAAGTTCCTTAACTATGGCTTTGAAGCGTCTGTTCGTCAATTTAAAGCCGCTGGCTATCCTCCTGAAGGAACTTCAACAGATTTTATAAATGTTGATGAGGCCCTGAATACCGTTCCAGATGAATTCCTCCAGTTGTAAATTTAGGAATGTACTCTTTTTGTTTTAAAGTTGTAATCTTTGGACTATGATATTATGAGTTTCCCTGTCTTCTTACACTCTTGTGCAAACTAGTCTCTCCAACAAGCAAACTTTTTAGAACACACCTCAAAGTAATGAATATAACAGAACTCGGGGAAAAGACATCCCGAGCCAACGATTAAACCGAACATAAGCTCGCAAACCCGAGCACAATAACATGGTAATTTCAAGTTAAACGTTGACCCAACATCTCGATCCAACGATTAAACCGAACATAAGCTCGCAAAACCGAGCACAATAACATGGTAATTTCAAGTTAAACGTTGACCAAACATCTCGATCCAACGATAAACCCGAACACTGCTCGATACCCCGAGCACGATCACTTAGTCCCATTTTAGGTTCAAATACAGACCAAACTTCCCGATCCTGTATTTAACCTGCCAACAATGGACTATAACAACATAAGCTCGCTACCCTGAGCACAATCATTTGGTGTTTTCAAGTTTAAACGTTGACCAAACATCCCGATCCAACGAGTAAACGATGGTATTTTCAAGTTTAAACGTTGACCAAACATCCCGATCCAACGAGTAAACGATGGTATTTTCAAGTTTAAACGTTGACCAAACATCCCGATCCAACGAGTAAACGATGGTATTTTCAAGTTTAAACGTTGACCAAACATCCCGATCCAACGATAAACGATGGTATTTTCAAGTTTAAACGTTGACCAAACATCCCGATCCAACGAGTAAACGATGGTATTTTCAAGTTTAAACGTTGACCAAACATCCCGATCCAACGATAAACCCGAACACTGCTCGCTACCCCGAGCACAATCACTTAGTCCCATTTTAGGTTCAAATACAGACCAAACTTCCCGATCCTGTATTTAACCTGCCAACAATGGACTATAACAACATAAGCTCGCTACCCCGAGCACAATCACTTAGTCCCATTTTAGGTTCAAATACAGACCAAACTTCCCGATCCTGTATTTAACCTGCCAACAATGGACTATAACAACATAAGCTCGCTACCCCGAGCACAATCACTTAGTCCCATTTTAGGTTCAAATACAGACCAAACTTCCCGATCCTGTATTTAACCTGCCAACAATGGACTATAACAACATAAGCTCGCTACCCCGAGCACAATCACTTGGTGTTTTCAAGTTTAAACGTTGACCAAACATCCCGATCCAACGAGTAAACGATGGTATTTTCAAGTTTAAACGTTGACCAAACATCCCGATCCAACGAGTAAACGATGGTATTTTCAAGTTTAAACGTTGACCAAACATCCCGATCCAACGAGTAAACGATGGTATTTTCAAGTTTAAACGTTGACCAAACATCCCGATCCAACGATAAACCCGAACACTGCTCGCTACCCCGAGCACAATCACTTAGTCCCATTTTAGGTTCAAATACAGACCAAACTTCCCGATCCTGTATTTAACCTGCCAACAATGGACTATAACAACATAAGCTCGCTACCCCGAGCACAATCACTTGGTGTTTTCAAGTTTAAACGTTGACCAAACATCCCGATCCAACGAGTAAACGATGGTATTTTCAAGTTTAAACGTTGACCAAACATCCCGATCCAACGAGTAAACGATGGTATTTTCAAGTTTAAACGTTGACCAAACATCCCGATCCAACGATTAACCCGAACATTGATCGATAACAGGAAATTTATTTATTTCAGAAATACATATGGGAATAGTAACGATAATTGAAAGATTACACAAAGTACTTTCTTAAATTATGAATGTTCCAAGGTCTCACCAGTTCCCGACCTTCGCGATCTTCCAGCCTGTAGGCTCCTCTTCCAATCACCCCTTTTATCTTATAAGGACCCTCCCATTTGGGGGCTAACTTCTTTACCTCCCCCGCGGGATTTACTCTTCGCAGCACCAGATCTCCCACTTGAAAAGCCCTCGGGCGAACCCTCCGATTGTAAGCATTGGTCACCCTTACCTTATACAATTCTACTTTAGCCAAGGCCTTCTCTCTCAATTCCATAACCCCGTCTAACTCTAACTTCCTTTTTTCTTCATTCTGGTCGGGATCATAGCTCTGTACTCGAAGAGATTCAACTCCAATTTCTACTGGAATGAGGGCCTCAGATCCATATACTAAGCTATATGGAGTCTCTCCTGTAGATACCCGAGGAGTCGTTCTATAGGCCCATAAGACCCCGGGTAATTCGTTTACCCACTCCCCTCGAGCCCCTTCTAGTCTTGTTTTGATCCCGTGCAATAAAATTCGATTAATCACTTCCGCCTGCCCATTTGCTTGAGGATAAGCGACTGAAGTGAAGACTTGTTTAATTTTCATATCTTTGCACCATTCTTGTATTCTTCCTCCCTGGAATTGTCTTCCGTTATCGGAAATTATTCTTCGAGGTATTCCGAAGCGGCATACTACATTTCTCCATAAAAATCTGATGACTTCCTCCTCAGTTATTTTAGCCAATGGTTCGGCTTCTACCCACTTAGTGAAGTACTCGACGGCTACCAGGAGAAATTTTCTCTGCCCTGTAGCAGGAGGAAATGGCCCAACAATATCCATTCCCCATTGGTCAAAGGGGCAGGAAATGATGCTACTATTAAGAATTTCTGCAGGTACATGGGATAAATTTGCGTGCCTTTGGCAATTAATGCATTTCTTCACAACTTCTTCAGCATCTTCCCTCATCGTCGGCCAATAATACCCAGCTCGAATAGATTTCTGATATAACATGTTAGTTCCTATATGATTCCCGCAACATCCTTCATGAATCTCTTTTAATAAATGCTCCCCTTCTTCCTTCGAGGCACATTGTAAGAAAGGAATTGAGAATCCTTTTTTGAACAACTTGCCTTCTATCAACACAAATCGGTTCCCCATTCTTTTAACCTTAGCAGCTTCCTTTGGGTCAGAAGGCATAACCTTTGTTTTCAAGAAATTAATAAGATGCTCTCGCCAATCGGATATAATATATGGCTCCATACTCAGGATGCTATTGACGGATATATGAGAAATTAAGAGCTCTTGCACGAGCACATTCCTGTTCTTCCATTCGTGTACTGAACTAGCCAGCTTTGCTAATTCATCAGCACGGGTATTCTCCTCCCTTGGTATCTGCATCAATTCCACTTCTTGAAATTGAGCTATCATCGCCCGTACCTTTTCTACATACTTCCAAAGTTTTTCTTCTTTCACCTTATATATCCCCTTCACTTGATGAACGACTAGCATCGAGTCCATAAAAGCTTTTATCTTCATGGCTCCAGCGTCCAATGCTATTTGGAGACCTGAAATGATAGCTTCAAATTCAGCTTCATTGTTTGAGGATAAGAATCCAAACTGGACGGCAACCCTGACTTCCTCCCCTTCAGGACTAATGAGTATGACACCTGCTCCACTTCCCAATCGAGTAGATGATCCATCCACAAACAAACTCCACTCTTTTTCTTCCGAGGTATGGGTGACTTCTACAAGAAAATCTGACAGAGCTTGTGCTTTAATTGTAGTTCGGGGTTGATAAGTGACCTCAAACTCGCTCAGCTCTGTGGCCCATTTTACCATCCTCCCTGATATTTCGGATTTGGATAAAAGCCTACCCAAAGGAGTGTTTGTTACTACCACGATAGGGTGAGACAGGAAGTATGGCCTAAGTCTTCTCGCTGTGGTGACCAGAGCTAAGGCCAACTTTTCAATTTCCGGGTATCGCTGCTCGGCTCCTTGCAGGGCTCGGCTGACATAATATACAGGCTGTTGTTGTCCTGATTTTTCTCTGATTAGCACGGAACTAATGACTTCTTCTGCCACCGATAAATACACGAGAAGTGTTTCTTTGGGCTCAGGCTTATTTATTAATGGTAGCTGAGCCAAATAATCCTTCAAATCCTCGAAGGCCTTTTGGCACTGGTCATTCCACTCGAACTTGACTCCCTGCCTTAATGCTTTGAAGAAAGGCAAGCTTCTATCGGCTGATCGGGATATAAATCGGCTCAATGCCGCTATTCTTCCTGCCAATCTCTGCACTTCATTCAACGTCCTCGGAGGATTCATTTCTCGTATGGCTTGGATTTTCTCCGGGTTAGCTTCAACACCTCTTTCTGTAACCATGTATCCTAGAAATTTGCCCCTACGAATACCGAAAGTACATTTTGCGGGATTCAATTTCATGCCAAATTTTCGTAAAGTGTTGAAAACTTCTTCCATATCTTTGACCAAGTCCTTGGCTTTTCGGCTTTTGATCAGGACATCATCCACATACACTTCCACGTTCCGACCAATTTGTTCTTTAAACATTTTATCCATCAACCTTTGATAGGTAGCCCCAGCATTTTTCAATCCAAAAGGCATTACCACATAACAAAAAGTTCCCCCTGCTGTTACAAAACTTACTTTTGATTGATCTTCCTGTGCCAAAGGGATCTGATGATATCCCTGATAGGCATCCATGAGACACAACAGCTCGTGTCCAGCAGTAGAATCTACAAGCTGATCGATCCTGGGCAAGGGATAACAATCCTTGGGACATGCCTTATTCACATCCCTGAAATCCACACACATTCTCCATTTATCACCAGCTTTAGGTACCAACACTACATTCGACAGCCATGTAGGGAAGCCGATCTCACGAATGTGGCCTGCTTTTAACAACTCTTCCACCTGCTTGGCAATGACAGCGTCTTTTTCTGGTCCAAAATGCCTTCTCTTTTGCCTTATTACTCGAACATTAGGGTCTACATTGAGGCGGTGTTCGGCAATCTCAGGCTTAACTCCCTTTAAATCAGATGTGCTCCATGCAAATACATCCACATGCTGATTCAAACAATTAATCACTTTTTCTCGTAATTCTGGATCAAGCTGGGATCCTACCCTAGTAACTCGAGTAGGGTGACCCAGTTCGATGTTGAGGAACTCCTCTTCGGGTGTTATTCGTTCTTCCTCGCCCCGTTTCCTCTTTTCATTTCCCCTTCGTTCTTTTCCTTCGTTATTCTGCTCTTTTTCTTGCTTTAACTCTTGCACATAACACTTCCGAGACGAGCTTTGATCACCCCTTACTTGCCCCACCTCCTCGCCTACTGGAAATTTCATGATTAAATGATAGGTGGAGGCAACGGCTTCAAAAGCAGCTAGGGCTGGTCTCCCCAATATTATATTATAAGAAGATGGTGCATCCACAATGAGGAAATTTATCATCTTTGTTTTGATCCTTGATGCTTCACCAATTGTAACTGGCAGAGACACTTGCCCTATCGGGTTTATGACTTCCCCTGCAAACCCGTGCAAGGACGTATTCACTTTCGATATAGGTAAGCTTCCTAAGTTCATTTGGCTTAACGTACCAAGAAAAAGTACATCCGCCGAGCTTCCTGTGTCCACGAAAATCCTCTGCACATTATAATTAGCCACTGTGGCAGAGATAACCAATGCATCATCATGAGGAAAATGAACTCCTTGCAGATCTGCGGGCCCAAAAGATATAGACGGACCCTCATGTGCTTGATTGGGGTCAACAGATAGCACTTGAAGCCTCCGGGCGTGATTCCTTCTTGCTCTGTTCGAATCTCCTCCCGACGTTCCTCCAGCTATCATGTGTATAGTTCCCCGATTAGGAATATTGTTCAAGGTTTCCTCTTCTCCCTCTACTCTTTCTCCTCGAGCTGACCAAGGGACTGGCTGCGGTGCTCCTCTTCCAGGATTTATATTGATTCTAGGAGTGAAATTATTGTCTTTGAACTCCTCGTTAAACCCTCGCCCTCCACCAGACTCGTTAGATCTTCCACCTCGAAACCCCCCTCCTCGATATCCTCTTCCTCGGAAGGACCCTCCTCGGATCATTGTTCCTCGGAAAGGTCCCCCCCTATGAGGTCCACCGCGTCCTCTCTTCGGCATACTCTGATTCATTGCTACTTCCCGATGGGGTCTCATCGGTAGAAATTGGTCAAAACTTCTCTTGACTGGCTCCACCGGTTTATTCTTTCTGTTTACCTCTTCCCCAGTTTTGCCATCTCTTCTTTGCTTCATCCTCTGGGCTTCTTCCAGGTTAATGTATTTAGAAGCTCTTCCCAACAATTCATCATAATCAGAAGGTGGCTTTTTTGCCAAAGATCGAAATAAGTCTCCTTCTTTTAATCCTTGAGTGAACGCGCTGATTAGTATTTCCGAGGTGACATGCGGAATGTCAAGACATGCATGACTAAATCTTTTCAGAAAATCTCGAAGAGATTCCTTCTCCGCTTGCTTAATCCCGAATAGACTAAGAGCTGTTCTTTTGCAACTCCGGCTGCTTGCAAACTGGTGCAAAAATAGAGAACTAAACTTCGGGAAGGAGTCTATGATTCTTGCTGGCAACTGATTAAACCATGCTTGTGCTGCTCCCGATAATGTGGTCAGGAAAACCCGACATTTCACTCCATCCGTAAGTTGATGAAGAAGCGAAGCGTTTTCAAATCGAGACAGATATTCTTCGGGATCTGTACCACCATCGTAATTTCCCACATTTAAAGCCCTGAAATTTGGGGGCAAAGGATCATCAACCACATGGGAGGCAAATGGAGTACTCCTCTGCGGAGGATACAGACGTCCTTCCATCCTATTACGCATCTGCTGCAGCTCATTTTTCAGCTCTTCCATTTGGCGATTTAAAGCTTTGTCAGCTTCTTCGTTCAAATGATTAGAAACAGGTCTAACTTCCTTAGGCTCTTTTTCAGGTTCTCTTTCAGGCTCTCTTTCAGGTTCTTGCCGAGAAGCCAATTCTTCCCCCTCTTCGTCTTGTACATTTTCTTGTTCCTGGGGGGGGGCCATAAATTGCTTCATAATCTCTCCCACAGTTTTGGTTATCATTTCCGTCAAATGCTCCATGGGAATTCCCCCAACAGGAAATGACTGAGGAACATGTTGAGATGATCCTACATCTTCTGGCCCTTCTCCGGGTTCAGTGAACATGTATGGGTGAGAATTGGATCCGTTTCCCCTGGAAGCTTGCCCCCTGCCTTTACCTCTGGCCATCTCGCCCTTTGATTTATTTTTTGTTTAGAAAATTCGTCCTACTTCAACGCCTTAGATCAAATTTTCCCACAGACGGCGCCAATGATGTGATCCGTTATTTTACGTGTTTGGTAGAAATAAATGTGTACGAAAAATAAAAGGAATACACCAAGATTTTTTACGTGGAAAACCCTCAAATTGAGAGAAAAACCACGGGACCCAGTCCAGTATAAAGTTCCACTATAAATATTACTGATTTACAAGAGGATCTGGACACAAGAAAGTTATTCAATGACTTACACAACTAACGTTGTAGAAATTATAAAAAAGACCGAACAGACTCAAGCTTGCTCTCCTTGGAGTCTTTTGCCCAGAAAAATTCCAACCTTTTTATGAAGTTATTTGAGGGTATTTATAGGACTGCCCTTAGTAATTAACTCGCGGAAAACCAGCCATATGATGTCCTTTGATCGTGGCTTGATGGGAGCCAAGCGTGTCCGAGAAATCCGCTCCATTAAAGCACGTTCCATCTCCGCCGGTTAATCAGTTTTAGTTATGACCGGGTCTTCCGCTACTCTTTGACCAAAATCCCGAGGAGGGCAAAGGATGCTCGAGAATATGCTGATCAGTATCCTGGGTTCGACAAGCATCTCTTCGGTATAGCTTCTGCTCGGCAATTTTAGGGTTTGTGTCTTCATAAATGGATTTTACCCGAGAAATCAATATGTCATATGACATCATATATATATATATATATATATATATATATATGAAGCATCAGGTTTGAAAACCAACTAGACTCCGTCATCTCTCTGCAAAAATTTTTTTATTCCCTATCCTATATCCAGACTTGATCGTCGGAAAGGCCCCACCGGAGAACCCTCTCCGGCTCCCTTCAGACCTTTTTCTTTCAGGACAGCTCATTTCCGAAAAGGGAGGAGCTATTGTTAGTCGAGGAAGACACCCTACCAAAATCCGAGGTAACAATGTTGTTTATGATTAAAACGTTTTTCAAATTTAAATACCGATTAACCCTTGAGATTACTTTTTTTTTGCCAATAAAAAAGGGATTATTGGCAACGAAACTCGTGTAGTTTTTTGAATAAGCAGATTACAACATGTGATTTGAAAGTAGAAAATTATCTTTTATGATTTTTAAAATAGATAGTTTATTCATTGTGATCGATAAAAAAACATCAGGAATAAAAAATTGCCAAATAGAAAAAAATATACATTGGGAAAATATGAAATATCTAACTTCCCCTATCTTAACTGTTCTCGAATCATATTCAAATCAAGCTAATTTTATCCGGCCAAATTAAAATGTAAGCTAGAAAAGCATCATATACAATCCATATAACATCGATTCCCACCATCTGGATTCGTCCTATACAAAAGGATCAATAAATAATTATATATTATAAAATATGAGGGCTTCTCCGCTAACCGAGGACACCATCAAGCGGCGCATGCTACCTTTTCTTGTTAAAATTACCAGAGATAATGCTTGATGTTTTCCTCAAAGCCACCATCATTGAGAGCAACATCAAACATTAGTGCATATCATACAGTGCATTTAGTTTATATGTCTCTTCGTATTTTTTCCTTATTTGTATTTTAAATTAAAACAGAAGCAAAATAATATTATATGAAGGAAGGATAAGTTGCTGGTCGCATTCGTGTTGCTTAGCTGCTTACATTTGAGAGTGATATATCAGCCATGAAATTAATAGAAGTCCACCCCCTCACCTAATACTTAAACCTAATTATAACAACAAAAAGTTGTTGGGGTGAGTTTTATTTAAGTTTTACTACTTTTGTGGGAAAAAAAGTTGGTGATTTTACTCAATTCATTTCATATAAAAGGTTGATGTCATCTTTCACAAAATTGGGGAAAACTTTATTTTTTGGTTAAACTTATCTAATTAGTTGCATGTATCAAACTGTTGAAGTCGATTTCATAAAAATCATGTCTAGTTTATGCATGCTTATGTTTATGTTTTTTTTTTATATATGTGAGTCATACGTAAATTGCATAAAACCCCTCGTGTTATAATAAATTTGTACGAGACGTTAATGTGTTACAAAATAGACAAAAAAACCCATGTTTTCTTAAATATGCATGAAACACCATTGTGTTACAAAAAGACAAAAAAAAAAACCATCTTTTTAAAACTTTGCACGAAACCCCTTTATTAAACAAAATATGCAAAAGAAACCACTCTATTTTGCACAAAACCCAA
This sequence comes from Haberlea rhodopensis, assembly GCA_907163345.1. Classification (NCBI taxonomy): domain Eukaryota; kingdom Viridiplantae; phylum Streptophyta; class Magnoliopsida; order Lamiales; family Gesneriaceae; genus Haberlea; species Haberlea rhodopensis. The sequence continues at coordinate 484,905 of CAJQUN010000069.1, forward strand.
TCGAATGTCTAATATACCTTCCTTTTTTTTTTTCTACATCTACATTATTTTCTATTTTTTGGTAATGATTCTTCTTTTAATTTTAAAACGAACAATTCAAAATTTTAAAGTGAATAATTTTTAAGATGTAATTTTAAAATATATTATTAAAAATATTATGAACTTTTCTTTTAATATATGGATGCTTTCTTTTTTTTTTCTTTCAAATTTTGGATATATCGAGTAAACAATAATTGCACATATAAAAAATATACATATATACAAAAAAATCATAAAATATATTTTCACAATAATAAACAATTATATGAACATTTACGAACTTGTTTTCATAAAACTAATATATAGTTTTAATGAGATTAATACAATGGAGTTTAGTGCATTATTTAAGAAAATAAAGGATTTTTTTGCATATTTTGTTTAACACGGGGTTTCATAAATATTTATTATAACATGATGGGTTTTATGCAATCTACCTTTGTACAAATTAGTATGTGAAAAGTAGTATTATAAGTTTGGTAAAAATTTTAAAAAAAACTTTATAGGTTTATTGCCAATGAGTTGTGGACATTTCATAGGGTATTCTCAAATTGAGGGTATTTGACACTATCCAATAATTACAAAATTAATTCTAACATTTATAATTGAGTTAAGTTTCAAATGGAAGTCATTGAGAAACGTTAAAGAAGTTGGGTTAATTAATCATTACCCTTTTTTCTCACTTCTTTGATTCATAATGATCATTAAGATATAAAATTAATATTTTCTCATTCGACGACCATTACCCACTCAATATATTAAAACAAATTCATGTATCTCATAATTTTCCAAGTATATTTTTCCAAGTAAATTTCTTTTACCCTTTTTAAATATTTTTTTTACATTAAGTATTATAAAAAAAAAATTTACCCCCAATTTTTTTTTTACTGGCTCCACCTCTTAAATTAATGAATCGTGTCCATGTCAATTTTAATCTAAATTCACAATTCAAATAGAATATATATATATATGGATTAGGATCAAATAAGAGAACATTTGTATGCATCCGATTTGTGACAATTTATACATCAACTCAATATTAAAATATACAATATTTTAATAAAAAAATACATAAACTAAAATATTAGGCCAATCGTATTGAGTTGATACAAAGTGGATCCTACGTCGGATCCGTAAAAGCATTTTCCGATCAAATACATAACTTTAAATCCCAATCCAAATTTATACCAAATTCATTTCAAATAATTTGCCCTCCTTAAATGCACAAAATTCACCAAAAAAAAGTTGTATAGAATAATCGAAGATCTTTGGCTTGGGTACAAAGCGACCGTTAGAAAGAAACTTTAACTTTTTTAAATTTTATTGCTATTAAAATTATTTTGTTAAGAAAACTCGAAAGAGTTTTATACAAAAGATATGCTAAATAAAACAAGTTCATATATACAATGTTAGAAGAAATTTTAATATCTTATTTTATATACTTTAATAGACAACATTTGTCTATTATAAAATGTGAGACGTTTAAGATTGTGGATCATGAGGAAAATAATATTCTTTTAGCTCTTAGTTGTATATATCATCCCCTCAAAAATTAAGTTTGTCCTCCTAAAATTATATTTTGATCTGCTAAACTTTTTTACCTCAATTTTTAATGTTAATAATTTTTGCTCTCCTATATATATATTTTTGTTTTCGCCACTTATTATACATGTTCTAAACAATTTTCTTCAAGAAAAAATAAATATTATCGAGATAAGAATGGAACCTGTCCAAACTAAGTAAATATTTGTAAAACATTATAATCAGTTCTCATTAATTATTATTATATTACTTAATTTTATTTATCAACAACAATAATATAAATATAACATTCAAAAGGAAGGAAGGTGATATTTTATTTTCTGCAAACAGAGAATTTCATCTCTTATAATGTAAGAAAAGATGTCTTCATATATTTATTCAAGGTGAGAAAATATATATATATAAATCTTTCTATTTTTTTAACACTGAATCAAATAATTAATTTCACGTATATATATATATATATATATATATATATATTTGTGAATTTGTCGTCGTTGTATCAGAGTGGATTCAAGAACAGAGTTCCTCGATATGAGTGCCTGGAAGTCTTGAACCCACAAAAGTTCACACGGACCCTGGAACAAAGCCCTTTCTAGATTCTATACAGTCTGTCTGATTATACATACAGGTAAAAGAGAGCGACCCATGTAGAATTGTAGACATGTCCTTCTCCATTCACTTTTGGTTACGATTAACCGTAAAAGGTTTGGTGACCGATAAGGAGAGCTCAGAGTTTTCTTAAAATCTCTATAATGGTAGCTGGGAAAGTGAAAGTGGCGATTGGTTTGCAACAAAATTCAAAGCCAGATTTGTCGCAAAAACCGCCATTGTTATCACCACCAAATTCTGCTAAGAAACAGCAACCGCATAAAGTATCAGCACCGGGAGGCGCCGGGTTCTCACGTTCTTTCGGTGTTTATTTTCCACGCGCCTCCGCCCAAGTCCAACCCCGACGACCTGATGTAGACGAGCTCCTCCGCCTCATCGAAGACCTGCGAGAGAAAGAGTCCCTTTTGAGAACAGAACTATTGGAGCAGAAACTGCTCAAGGAGTCCGCCGCAGTTGTTCCAGTTCTTGAGAACGAGATTTCGAGTAAGGATTTGGAAATCGGACGGGCGAAAACGAAGATCGAGTGCTTGGAATCGGAAAACGAGAGGCTAAGAGACGAGAATGAGTTTTTACACATGGAGCTTGCGAAACAGAATCACAAGTATACAGAAAAAATCAAATGCATGCAGGCTGAGTTAGCTGAGATAAAGTTAGCTGTTGCGGAGAGCCAACGAGAGCAAGAGGAGGCGTCGTCGTCATTGACCGCTACGAAACTTATTGATGTAACAAATAATTACAAATCGTGTGTCACTGTAAAGTCACTGAGAAAATGCACGACACAAAATCATATCTTGGGCAATGTTATGGAAAGTGGAACGGATATGCATGCGAATATTGAGACTGAAATTGTAAAGAAAGATGAATTTGTTGGTGCGGTAGAGGAGAGTATGGAAAGGCCGAGGCTTTCCTGGTATAACTCCGAGGAAATCCTAGAGACTTCGGATGGATTAATGGGTTCAAGATCTCGTGCTCCGCGGGTTCCTAAGCCGCCGCCGCCGAGGCCATACACTGCGCTTTTGTCGTCGTTATCTTCGACGTTCACTCCACCGATATCATCGTCTGTTTCTTCCCCTTCTTACGGTTCTTTATCTGATTCAACAGAGCGAGCATTGGCAGAGATTTCCTACATTCCTCCTCCACCCCCTCCTCCGCCGATGAAAATTAAAGCTCCTCCTGCTCCTCCCCCGCCTCCGCTTCGTTATAAAGTTGTGCCACCGCCTCCTCCACCTCCGTCAGACAGGGGTCTGAAGAAGGTACCCGATAAGGTGAGGCGAATCCCGGAGGTTGTGGAGTTTTACCATTCTCTGATGCGGAGGGATTCGAGCACACGTCGGGATGCTGGTGGCGGTGCCGCCGATGGGTTGGCGGCGGGGGCCACGACGAAGGATATGATAGGAGAGATTGAAAACCGGTCCGCCCATTTGCTTGCTGTGAGTTTCCTTCTTTTCCCTTTTTGGTCATGGATTGAGGATTTATTTACAGTTATTGCCACTGACTTTTAGCCACTCTTGTGCCTTTTCTGGTACCCTTGCTCTTTTTCTTGGAATTTATATATGTTTCTTACAAGATAAGTCAGGTTCTCGATTCGTAATCCAAATTGGTAATGCAGAAAGTTGTAAATTGAATGAAACCATGTGGGCGTTCACTTCAATTCTATGTTACACGTCCCTTGTGCTACTTTTGCTTGGCTATTTTAATTCCATATGTACCTTTTGGTGGTTAGCCACAGGAAACACCCGCATTACTGTTCATAAAGTTTGAGCAAACATGGTAATATTATCAGGTGTGTTAAAGCTCCATATTTTCAAGCATCAGCCAGTGCAAGTTTTAACTGAGATTGACTAAAACAACCATTTATATTTATAAACTAATTATTATACTCGAGTTACTCGAATCAAGCTTTGAACGAGCCTTTAACACTCGGTTCAGCTTACTTGCACTCATAGTAGTGCTGTTGTGGGGAGAAATAATTTTTTGTGTATGTGACTTTGCAATGTTTAATAGGACAAACAATCTTAAGATTGTTGGGAAAAGTTATATATCATGTTTGATGTTTTTTCAATGTACATTCTACACATGCGAGGGTCTCGACAAATCCTACCTTTTCTTTAGTTCGCCCAATTTTTGGACCACATATTTTATGTTTATTCTATACTGCATTAGGAATTTGATCTGTTAATGATTACCTGATTCTGGATTATCTTAATTACAGATCAAGACAGATGTAGAAACACAGGGAGATTTCATTAGGTTCTTAATTAAAGAAGTTGAATGTGCAGCATTTGCTGATATAGAAGATGTAGTGCCGTTTGTGAAATGGCTTGATGATGAGCTCTCTTACCTGGTAACCCGAAAAAAGTATTTCATTCAATTTATTTTAGTCTTCAGTATACATAGGAAAAATGATTTTGAGAATTATACAGGTTGATGAAAGGGCGGTTTTGAAGCACTTCGATTGGCCCGAACATAAGGCTGATGCGTTGAGAGAAGCAGCGTTTGGGTATTGTGATTTAAAGAAGATCGAATCTGAAGCCTCGTCTTTTCGTGATGATCCGAGACAGCCTTGTTTTCATGCTCTCAAGAAAATGCAGTCCTTGTTTGATAAGTATGATTTTTTGTACAAAGTTTTAAATTTTTTATTTCATTTTCAAATGATGGTTCGTTTTCCCTATCATGATACTTGTTTTGGAGAAGATTGGAGCATGGTGTTTACAATCTTTCAAGAATGAGAGAATCTGCCACCAAGCGGTACAAAGTGTTTCAAATTCCAATAAATTGGATGCTGGAAACCGGTTTTATAATTCAGGTATACTTCGTTTGATCAGTCCATATACATTTTCTTTTTTCACAAAATTCACCACTGTATTCTTATCCTGTCAAGAAATACCTAGCCGCACATGTGATTCCAAATTCCGGGCTTCGATGGAATTGCAAATTTGATAATTTTATTTCTAAAATTTGTGCGATAGATGGATACAGATTTGAATGTTCTAGTTATGCTTGTTGTGGCACATGTAAGTCGTTTGATAGATACGGTCAGCATGTGAGGCAGGTGTTTCTTCTTATCCAATGGTCTAGATGTCTGGGAGCAGATAAGAGAGAGGCACCCATTTGACCAGGCAACAGCTTCCATAAAAAACCCATTGCCCTTCTCCTATCCGACTTTTAAAATTACAATGAATAATCTTTAGCGCAACTTGTTGAAGAAACCTTCATTGTTTTCAATATTATATTTTATTTCATAAAGAATACGTGAACCTTTATTTCCTGCCCCAAAAATAAGTTACATTTTGTTTCTACAACCATTAAAAAAAGTCACTGTTACCGCGGCAGATATCATGTGTTGTATCCACAGGTTTTCTAACTACGCGCTAACTTTTAGCATCATCACTCTGTTTGGTTTGGAGAGCTGGCTTTTGTTAGTTATGACGACGCTGACATTTCTCTGAATTTCTTATCGTTGAGATGCTGATATGTTACTTTACCCGCCCTTAACAGAGGGGAATCTTGGAAAGAAATGCAGCAACGCTGAACTTATTAAATGATCAATTAAATAGCGAACAATCTATTGATTATATGGTTATTGTTATGGTCCCCAGGGTAGAAAAATTGCATTGCACCACCATACACCAAGTGTCATACTATATTATTAATAGTAGTTAACTACAAGACAAAAGATGAGTAGAATTTGCCTCATTTTGCAAGTCCGGATTCTTGGGTTCGCACATGTGAAAGTCTCAGATTTCTAGAAGCGTATTGGTTTATGTTAGATTTACCTTTTTTCAATGTTCTAGGAAACCCGTCAAGAATATTTTAATTCTTGGAATCGACTTCTCTTCCCAGCTATGAGTTTTTTTAAGTCAACTTGTTTACATTTTGTTAGATGTTAAGATACACATCATTATATTTTTTATTGATAAAGTGTGATTAGAAGCATTTAATGTAAGCTTCATAGAGATTTTCCCATGTCTTGTTTCTAGATCTGATATATTTTATTTGTTTCCTAGTTCACTTTGAAAATCAATATTTTGATAAAATGGTGCCCTACAGAAATGTGTAATCTCATTTTAGCTGAATCTGCGATTCCCATCTAATATGATCATCTTGATTTTGTTTTGGACCGATATGAAAAGCTCATGCGAATATATAGAGAAGAAAGTTAAGTTAATAGCCGCGCTAAAACTCTGATCATACCATCCCTACAACTTAATGTATTTATCCTCTTTCTGTATTTTTTCCATGAGGGTTTTCCACGTAATTTTTTGTGCTGTCTAGTAATGACTGATTACATGCATTTTGAGGAACAGTTTGTGTCTGCTAAACAAAGCAAGAAACTGATATGGACGAACTGGGGAAATTGTACTAAAACATTCTACTTTTTCACTGGATGACCTTATTTTGGTATCGGTCGTGAAAGTAACCTCAAATTCGCCCGAGCTTGTTTTAGAAAGTTTGGTGCAAAGCTTTTTTAAAACTGCCGGTTGTATTTATAGTGCTGATGACATCAGCTTTATACATTCTAGATCAAACTGGCATCAGTGAAATTGGCCATGAAGTACATGAAGAGAGTACTGGCCGAGCTTGAATTAGTAGGTGGTGGTGGTGGTCCTGAAGAAGAAGAGCTTATAGTTCAAGGCGTCAAATTTGCATTTCGTGTACACCAGGTAATTTAATTTCGCCATGATCGTTTTTTTTTTGTTAATTCAGTATTCTGATTTCTCTCTTGTAACCTAGTTTGCGGGTGGATTTGATGTTGAAACTATGAAAGCGTTTCAAGAATTGAGGGATAAAGCTCGATCCTGCAACATCCAGTGCCATAATCAACATCAGCAGAAACTTGTTTGCAGGTCTTCATCTGCTGCTTTCTAATCTCTAGCAATCTCGAAATATTTGTCGAGTTAAAGTGAAATTATCAATTTGAATATGATTGAGAACTACTTTTTTACATGCTCGATTCAGGAGACATCTACCGCTACTAATTTAGGGTGCTTGTGTGGGTAAATATATATGTTGGATTTGTTCATGTCCTCTCTATGTTGTAATTGTTTAGTAGCTTCAGAAATATGCTAAATATACATCGAACTTTAGGGTAAGTTTGGGGCATTGGTGCTGTTTTGTGGCCTAAGAATATGGTGCACATACGGACATATCTTGTATTTGTAATACAACCAATCTTATGAATTAAAGATTTTTTATAGTTCGGCAGTGATTGCCATGTGAATTTGCTACTTTTTTTTTTGGTTGCCACAAGTCCTTGACATGCCGAGTGGTTTGGGCTGTGACCATCACAGCTCAAGGCCCCGGGGGACAGGATAGGTTCACGAGGTCCGAGCCTGAGATCCCAGCTGGGATCGACGCTGGCCTGGCAACACAGTACTGGTTCAAATGTCCCTTGAACATTGGGAAACCTGAGCTGAGCTCAGTACTTTACTGAATGGGCTTGGCTTGGCTTGGTTCTGGACCAACCTTGCCCGGTTATTTGTCGAGCTTGCCAATTTCTATCTGGTCCTGGCCATTTTGACACTAACTCATACATAGTTGTGTTTTAACCAGAGTACTGATCATATTTCTTTTTACATTGATTCAGTTTAAATTTTTCTAGCCAACTCGAATATTGGAAATCGAGTATTTTGAGTTCAAATGAAGTTTGAAATCGAATCGAGCTCTAAACATTTATCGGGCGAAATTACATTTAACAGTTCGAGATGACGACAATTTGTAAGTTCAATTTGAAATATATGCAAATATATTTGAATTTGACAATAGTTCAATAATTTCAATCATGAATCGAATAAATATTTGAGACAGTTTGCGAAGAAAAAAACTAATTCAAGAACTCCATCCCATATTAATTAGCATCACATTACCAGGGCTGCATACATCAACTGGTTCCAAGTATCAGGTAACCCAGGAATGCACCAGTGGCTACAATCTATCCCGTAAAGAGCCCCACTGTACGCTTCTGGGTGAGCATCCTTTCTCAACTGAGACAGAGTAGTAATATCCAACAAAAACACTGGTTTCACAATCCTGCTCAGTACTCTGTAAACTACTTCAGCCTCGGGTGGCGTCCCACCTGGATATGTTGATCCTGCCAATGGTTGTTGTTCTCGATTACAATCCTTTGAGCTTGATCTCCACTCATAACCCCTGTCGTTGTATGGATCAAGTGATGTATATGATTATGATGAGGAAATTTGAAAATTCGATGTAAGTCATGTAAATTACTTACTGAGAGTGGGTAGGAGAAATTCCCTGGAAGAAAACTTTGGTCTTGAGAGGATCGATATTTTGGTTGATCCAGCGACCCCATGTGGTTAACCCTTTATAGAAGGCAATCAGGCGGTTCATGTCTTTGGATATGGTGCTGCCATCTTGTATATAATCCCATCTGCGAAAACATATCAAAAACAATGTTTTACATATGCATATATACATTTGATCCAACTCCCATACACCTTTAACATGTCCCGCAACCGCGTAGATCGGATCATCCAACAAGAATTCAGACAGTAGGCTTACACATTTTAAGAAATTGATTCATTCCAACTTATGATGTCTTCACTATACCAATCCAAATTGTCATAAATTCATTGAAAATATTCTCTCAATGAGAAAAACCCATGATTTTGAAACAACTAAAAATTTAATAACAAGAGGGGGTAAAATATGTACGATTGTTCTCTCCCTTTATGAGTCCACCAATGCCATGTATTGAATATTAGCACATCCATGCCTTTCCATGCATTGCCTTGTTCAATGGAGTCCAGCTTCAATACTCTCCCGATCCTCTCTCTTTTTATATCTACTAAGTATGTTGACCGAAAAAGAAGTATTGTTACTCCATAATCCTGCATATGAAGGCTTTTTATTTATTAATTATTTCTTAATCATAAATAACCACAGATCAATAAGGTTATAATTTTTGGGAATTAATGAAAATGGCTACAGAAATTTCTTTAGAGTAATAGTATATTTTGTTAATCGAGACAAGAGATGAGCTCTTGGTCATTAAAATGATATTGCTCAACTATGGTGCTTGGTTCTAAACTTATAAAGCTATGAACCAAAAATTATTTAGAGCACTTCAGTTATTTAACACTATAAATCTCTATGTATTTTATTTCTTAGATATCAAGTGCCTGCAATCTTAAAAATTCAAAATTTACATTTCATGTTGTATAAAATTGAATGTGAGTTTATTTTCAGAACTTCGCAATAGAAATAAGTTGAAGAAAAAAAAATAGTAGGATTGTTGTACAAAATTTATGGGTGTGTATTATAGGAAAGTAGCAAGCAAAAACAACAAATGACTTTGTATTAGAAATGTCGAGGCGAGATTTATAATATCTGTCATTAAGACAATATTGCTCCGCTACGGTGCTAACAGTTTGCTATGGCAATTTGACTCCCAAGATATAACGACTATGACTTATGATATGAGCACTCCAAATCACAAGTCTTCAAACCACAAAGGTTCAAAGCACTCAACAAGAAGAAATTTGATGAACAAACTAATTGCTCACAATTTGATCTTTTGTATGATGTAGATTTCGAAAATCATCCTTGTCACAAGTGGGAATGTCCTAATATAGTAAATGAAAGATAGAACTCCAAAGGACACCATTTGGATGCATTCTATCAAGGAAAAAACGCACCCCAACGTGAATTGACACATCATTTCAAGCAAAGGGACGAAAATTTCTGACTAACTCGATCGATCGAGCACAAAAAAATTATTTATTTCATTTCGTTTTTCAACAATCCCCCACATGAATTAAATTAATGCATGTATGCAATTGAGTGCTTTGACGAACTATTATGGCATCTGCAGAGATAACTTGCGGCTTTGAATCTTCCGTAGTAGTATTCAATCGGATTTACTTGACTTAATAGTGAACTTATATTCTTGAACTATTTAGTCGTTGGTGTAAACCAAGACAATTGAACCTACACCATAATAATTCTAACATTCGTACTGGTTTCTTACGGTTGTGTCCGTTTCGACCATAGATCACACTTGGTTTCATAAGTGATTTCCATTCTTTTGAAGCGGCCACACTTCGCACTTACGTAGGTGATCTCCTAAAAGAGTATCTCGCTATACTCCAACATATCCTAATATGTCTTAGGAATCATTAAAAACCTTTTGCCTTACCCTTTTTTGCATACTACACCCTTATCATATGAATGGGTTGCAGAGTGATCTTCAAGGTGTTTATACAATCTCATAATTTAGTTGTCCATTTTGAACCTAGATCTTGGGATCTCCAGTCAACAAGGTTGGGTATCCACTATGAGATTTTGATTATATGGTTTTAACCCCATTCCCCTCGATAAACTTCCACATGATCTCTTGGTTAACCAATTTATATGCTCGGTTTCACATAATCACTCATTATGCCACTAGAGATCATTTGGTCATATAGCATTATCGCAACAAATTTTAGTTGCATGCACATGATTTTTCTCTAACAACTTATAAAACCACTCGGTCGAAGAAGCTTTATATGTTTTTCATAGAGAATTTTCCACACCAGTATATCTTCAGTTTTGGTAATCACATTACCTCTTTTGCACCATTTTATCCTTTTAGGATATTTTCATCATCGAATTTTAAGTGTTGTTAGCGCATTATTTCTGACAAAATTCGAGAGCAGAGGAAATACTCAACTTTAATTCACAATACAAAATTTTTAAGCGCATAAAAATTACAAGTTCAAGATTCTATTTCTTGCAAACTTGAAATTTAAACACAAAGCTTAAAATTTGAAACTCGAACTAATCATTGAGTTTTTATTCTTCATATGTCTTGGAAACTTTAATTCCAAGTATTGTTCTTGATGCACACATTTCAAAAATGTATCGTTCACATTTTTCTTTGTTTACTGTTGATTTCTAAATTGCTTATCCAATGAACATATCATCAATACACAAGCATGTATATGCTTAGGAGTGTACACATTTATCACACTCGTTGATCTATTTGACAATATTATTTGTCAAACTCTTAATGTCACTTATTTGACGTTTGTTTATGACTTCACTTCATATTTCTAGTTAAGCCAAGTACCCCTTGTAGGAAACTATATTTTCCTTCAATCATAAGGTTTTTTCGTCATTGCCTAAATGTGGTACTTAGTATATGATTGAATCCTAGAATTACAATCCCCACAACTTTGTGTAATAACGAAGTGCACTGGATGAGAATATTCATATCCACATGATAGCTATCCTAAAGGGCACCTGCGGTTGGGGTGTCTATTAGTATCTTGACGAATGAGAATGAGTGTTTTTGCTGATTGGGCAGAGATATCCCTACGGTTCACACGTCTTGTGTCACAATGCTGTTGATAATTAGCACAATTGATATAATTAAATTATTTGAACCACATTATCATTCTCCGCCAATTATCGGCTGCCATCGCCAAAGTTCTGGCAAACTTCCACAATGAGCTTCGATGTGTTCTAGTGACCTTCCGATTGACCACAGATAAGTTCCAATGACCTTTTGGAGGATCTTCATGTGATTATTATTTTTAACTATATATTATGATAATTGACTTGATTATGGTTATCCAAAGAATTTTCTAATCAACTAACGATTCACTATTTTTTTAAGATTTGGATATACAAATCTCATACACGAACTCCATATTAAAACACATCTTTTAAATAAAAATATATATAAAATAACAAATTAATCATTCTAGATCGATCATATTGAGTTGGTCCATGAGTGATGCACAAACGGGAAATTTTTCAATTTTTCGTATATAAATTCATTTTTTCTGTACAAAATAAAAAAAAATAAAGATTGATAATGAGACCGAATGAAGTGTGGCCCACTGGAATTGGCCCACTAAAAGCATATTTATGTTCAGTTGGAGGGTAACGTCGTGTAGCCCATTTTCATAGGCCATGCTATGAAAAACGACCGTTGGTGATCGATCATTATTTTCATTAAAGATTCTTTAAACGGATAATAACCGACAAGGACATTAAGTTTCATTATTTTGTCAAAAGATACTCTTTATTTTTATCCTTTAATGTTTATATCAATACTACTATATTATTATAAAAAAATATAGATAGATAATAAAGGTTCTTTAACAACTACGATATCATAATGTGTCCACAAAATAAATAAATAATAATTTAAAAACTGCTTCTTTTAATTACTATTACCCAGCAACGAAATATTACTTGATATATGTACATTCTTTTAATTTTAAACTTTTATGTCATAACTCGTCTAAGAATTATTAAGTATGCATAAGGAAAAAATATTGATTTCTTAGATGAGAGATTTTGTCCATGCTACTCTAGAGGATATCACCCTTGGAGATAATCCAACAATCGATATTGGACCAATTTTTCTTTTTGACCAATATGGGCTGTTGGATGTGAGAGCATAGAACGAAACAGGTTTGAAATTAAAAGTGAAGCATATAGTCAGCAGTAAGGGTGTGAACGAATCGAATCGAGACGGATATGAAGAAAATTTGAAGGTCGATTTGAAATAGTTATACTCGAGCTCGAGTTCGATCCGAAGTTCGAATAGTTTTAAAATTTTGGCTCGAGTTCGACTCGAATAAAAGTTCAAGTTCCAATTCGAGTTCGGCTCGAAAAGATTCGGACATGTTTGTGAGCTATTCAAATTATCGCAATATATTTATTTAATATATAATGATATTATATTAAAAAAATATCAAAATATCAAACAAAATAATTTGAGTTCGAGTTCGACTCATATCAACTGCAAACTCATAAATACAAATTTATAATATTTTTTTTTGAAATAATAACTTTATTTAGTTATAATATATTTTTAAAAAAATTTAACTTCTACACCTAATAATTGTTGAATTCGCCTTAAATACAATATTGTATACTTTCCAATTTACCAAATCTACCTACTTAAATGTCTGGTAGCAGAAAAAGATAATTAATGTCCTATCTACCTATTTATTTTATTCCTCAAAATAAAATGGATACAATGAAGAAACTTTTGTTACTGCCGACACAAATATTTAACTTAAGCGAACTTTTATTAATTTATTTATCTTTGTATGTCTAAAAAATGGAGTAGAATATGAAATTTTTACGAACCTGAAAGGTCACAGAAGAGAGCGACTCTTGTCTGACGATTTTGAACTTAGAATTGGGAACTGATGCATGAATCATACAAGCAAGAGAAACCCACTGATTTAAACTCAGTGAATCCCCAACGAACATTATCTTCTTCCCACTCCATCTCTTCAACAAATCCAGCCCATCAAATCTACAATGTTCAAGAAAATATTGCAAAAATTATCATAAATTCAAATGTTTTCTGTACTAAATTCTTTCGAAGGTAGTTTTCTATTATCAGGCCGCCTGAATACATTTCACCCCATAATAAATTGCCCATTCTCTGTAACTTTTTTGGGCTCGCCTCATAATCCGGCCGAGATGATAATTGGAATGTGGACCATAAAGTTTTCAAAAACAGATAGTTTTCATCAAAATATTTTCTATATAATTCGGCTGGTCTTGCCCCATTAATTGAGTTTTCGAATGCTAGTACCTGGGCATCGTGCAGGAGTTTGGTGACCAAGAATACTTGAGATACAGTTTATCGGGGCGTCCATATTTGATGCAATCGAATTCCGGGTCGATGAATGGGCAGCTGGAGGGTTCAAAGAGAGGATATGAAGGGTTGAAAACCCATTTTCCTTGGAACAGATTGCAGCCCGATGCAGCGTCCGGTTTTATACTTGTGGAAATGCTGCTGAAATTATTGCTTAGCAGCTCCGAGTTTGTGTATTTTGGCAGTGGCAACAGTAAGAATACGTAAAGCAGGGTTTGAGTAAGCAAGTTTTGGCACCAAAAACTCACCATTAGAGGCTGTTTTGGTACACAAAGCGGGAGGATGATAAGGAAGAGGGGTTTATGTTCACTGAGTGATTACTTAACACATTTCCTCTGATAAATAAATAGTTCAACTTTATTTAAGTATTAATTAATAAGCAGTTCATTTATGTCTGTTATATGAGAGGGCTGGATGCTTTCTCTAGGAAGATATTATATTTGTCTTCGTTTGCCTTCACGTATATACCAGCGGTTATAATATATACCACGTTACAAAAATTGACGATATAATTAGAGGTTTTGAACATGCTTATGTACGTAGATGCATGATTGTTGTTAGGCATTAGCTTTATCAAAGAAAAGAAAAGGGAAACAAATGTAACCTGATGAAAATTTAGTCTTTTGCTTCAATTTCTAAACATGTTGGGTTATATGTTTTTTGCAAAGAATCTTGGAAAATAAAAGATTATACATCCTCATAAATATAAGTGGTTTTCGATTAAATTTCTTGGTTGTATTAATGTATTTTTGTGCGGGCGGTTGTGGGTGGGTAACATTGTTTGTATGTGCTAGTGAAATATTATTTATTATTATTATTTTGTGGCCTCCAATGAGTTGGAAATATTGGAAGCATTCAAGTTTTAACGTGGTCTGATAATTTGGTTATGTATGTTGTTAATAGAGCTGTCAGAACGGGCCAGCCCGACCGATCCAAACGGGTTGGCCCGCCCAATCTGCGGTCCAAACGGGCCCAACCCTTTTGGGCCCGCCTCCAGGCGGGTTGGGAAAACCCCAACCCAACCCGACCCGAAGCGGGCCGCGGGTTGGGGCGGGTTGACCCGCCGAAATATTTTTTTTTTACTTTTAGTTTTTTTAAAAACAAAAATTTAAATTTTTTTTTTAAAGAAACTTCAAAAAAATATTCCCAACTAAACTTGTCGAAACTGAAACTGATGCTATAAGAATACTGAAATTTGTTTCAGCTTTTATCTAGATATTAACACTGCTACTAAAAAAACTTTATTAGTGAATCAGTATTTTACTCATTTTTGAAATACTTGTTGCAACTTTCAAGCAAGATCAAGTGAAAAATATATTGTAGATCGAATGCTTCAATGTGATATTGAGTTTTTATCTATGAATTGAGCTTAAAAAAAAGAAATAACAAATTTTTATTTTTTTTTTAAATGGGGCCAACCCCCGGGCCAGCCCGCCAACCCGCGGGTTGACCCGCCAAAACCCGTGGCCCGGTTGGGCCAGCCCGTATAGGCCCGCCTGCTGGCGGGCCATAAAAATGCTGGCCCAACCCGCCTATTTGGCAGGTTGGGTTGGGTCAGGCCCGCAGGCCTGACCCATTTTGACAGTTCTAGTTGTTAATGATCTTCGTCGAACTTATTTGCATATACACAAGAAAACAATTTGTTAAGTCAAATAATTCGGCAAAAAATGTCAAGAAACACAGCTGTGATCGATGATGCCACAAAACAAAATCATTATATAACTACAGCTAATTATTATAGTGAATGTGATCGATGATATAAAAGTTTCGGAAATTTTGGTATAATTATTGGCCAATTGTATTCACCAATAAATTCAAATCTCAATAATGAAAGCAGCTCATACCAAGTAGGTGTGCGTTGCCATTCTCAGCTACATAAGTATAAGACATGAGTGATTTAAAAATGAATTAAGCCACACATCCATGTCTTTCTCGCTCCGGGTACTTGGTTATTGGCAGGTGCGGAGGTAGGAATATTAGAAGGGGGGGGGGGGGGGGGGTAAAAAAAAGTTTACAAAATTTTATGGCCAAAAAAAATGTTGAGGGGTCAAAAAATACATTAAGAGGGCAAACTGCATTTTTTGGGGCGTAAAATTCAATTTTAACAGGTAAAGATGCAATTTTTTTTTAAAAAAAATTTAGCGTAAAAAATAGACAGTTCACCAAATGCGATTTGAAAATATGCAGTTTACACATGTGGTTTTTGAATATGTGCAAGACATACACCCCCTTCTGTGTATGACGTGTGAGGATGGAGCAGTGTACTATACTTTTTAAAACCACAATGGAGTAAAATGCTTATTAACAATATGAAAGGGGGGGTAAAGTGCATATTATTGATACAACATAAGATAAAAATACTTATTTACAAAACATCATAGATAAAACACTATTAATGGTATCGCGTATATATAAAATATCTATTTACGATAGTACATGTAATAACTTACCACTTACTCTCAAAGTTCTCTTTGCTTATTTTCTTGTAGCAATCACAAATTTAATGATCGTAAATAGTGAATTACCACTGATTATCCACGTCATTGAGAAATATCTAATCTGTTGTTGCTTGTTTAAAAATCTGTACAAACAAGTCATACCTGAATGCAAATATATGAGTTACTGTGTATTATAACTACATCTTTTTTTTTTAATCAATTATAATTGGGGAGGAGGAATTAGTTTTACATGGGTTTGAACTCGCGTCTCTCCCAAAATGAGAGAGATTTATGTCACTAGACCAAGTGATCTATGACATAACTACATCTTTTAATCTCATTTAATGTTGTCACGAATTTGCTAACACTCGTTGAAAATTCATATGGCATATTGAATTGTGTGGTTTAATTAGTTAGGTTTGTGAAGACATGGAATGGGATCCATTTTGCTAACAAGACAAAACTTCCTTAGATTGATTCTCTAAAAAAATGGGGATATTTTTCAGTTGAGATTCTTAAATTAGAAACAAAAGTATCGATAACTTATAATTTGGTTCTGATTCCTACAAACGAGATATCAGAATCGCCGTGATCAGAACCTTAAGATTGTGTTTGGACCGAAGGATTTGAAATTAATAGATTTCAAATTCCTCACTAAAATCTATTATTTAAATGTGGGTCAGAAATTGAATTAGGTATTTCAAATTTCTCATACATTTTCCTATGATTTTGCAAGAATTTGAAATAACAATATATTAAATATCATTTTAAATCTATAGATTTTAAATGATTAGTTATCATATATTTTCCCCAAACCTAAACACTTCCATCAAAATACAATTGAAATTCATATTAAATTATTAAGTTTTAAGGGCTCAATTAAGAGTCGCCTTCAAGCAATTGGGTTGGGCTCCAATTCGACCATGCATTAGAAGTTTAGAACTAGGGGGTTTGATTGGTTTTGAGTTCATTGCCCTGTCTACATCTGGATTTTTCTCATCGGCTGCCTTTCAATAAGTACCATATTTGGAGATAAATATTCGAATTTTTTATATTTTTTTCAACATATTATATCTCGTATTTTATTGTATAGTTATAATATGATCATCAAATGTTTATTTAATTTTATGTCCTAACTGATACTCTTATATGATTTAAAATATTGATTAATTATGGCTTTACGAAGTTCATATTTTGTTTCAAAATATAAGATATGACATTTAGAATATGTTTTTCTTTGTTGGCTCGATATTACATGTTTCGGCAATAACAACAAAGTAATAGTTTTTAGGTCCTCTGTATACATGCATATGATTAGCGCTGTCAAAATAGGTTGGGTATGCCAGATTGGCCAAACACAATCTGTCAAATAGATGGGTTGGACCAATATTTTCAGGCGGGCCTAACGGACCAACTCGTTTGGGTTGCTGGGTTAGGGTGGGTCGTCCCACATGTTGGCGGGTTGGCCAGCCTAACAACAAAAAATTTGCAGCTTACCATATTCATTTCTACTTAACATACGTATCTATATATATCCAACAAAAGAAAACGGAACAAATGGTACAAGAGAGCACACAATTAGTTCATATTTATTGAACATACATATATATATACTAGTTTATTGGCACCGCACAAGGTGCGGTGCCAGGTACCAATATGTTAGATCAATTTTTTCTTAAATTGATCGAAAATAACATTTCAAATAACTTATTTTAACAAACATTTTTAAAAAAAACGACAATGCTACTGTAATTGAATTGGAAAAAAATAACCAAAGGACTTGCTCTAACTTTTTTAAAAAAAAATGATGCTCATCTCGCTAAAAACTGAAAAAAAAACATTTGAAGTTGTGCGCATGAACAACCGATTAAGATATATTTTTCCTAGTTGGTTTAGGCCAAATCCGGTCATCAACAAAAAAAATTAAAGCGAGCATGCTACTGTAATTGAATGGAAAAAAATAACCGAAGGACCGACTCTAACTTTTTTAAAAAAAACATGATGTTCATCTTACTATAAATTGAAGTTGCGCGTATCAACAATCGATTAATATATTTTTTTTCATGTCGGTTCAGGTTAAACCCGCACATCAACAAAAATAAATTTTTTGAAAAAAAAACATTTTTTAAGAAAAATAATTGTAATAAATAGTGAAATACTATTCATTACTATTCCTTGCAATAGTACTAAATACTATTCATTACTATTCCTTGCAATAGTACTATTCCAAACTCTTACACACTTATTAAAGTTTGTCACGACGAAAACATATTTTGAACTCTCTGTTTTTTTGAAGTCAGCTCATATAAAAAATTATTATTAAAGTTTGCCACGACGAAAACATGTTTTAAACTCTTTGTTTTTTTTTAAAATCAATTCATACTTGACAAAATCAACAAGGTTTTTTCTAAAAAAAAGAAAACATTTTAAATTTAAAACAAATAAGATGAGAGGGATGCACTATTGGGGCAAAGATCAAATCTTTCCAAACAAATCCGTATTTATACAAAATAATAATAAATAACAAAAATAAAAGAAAATAGGATGGACGTTTACTGTTCATACCCTATGCAAAAAAATAATAAATAACAAAAATAAAAGAAAAAAACAAAAGAAAAAAAATTGAGATAAGTTGGATGCACTATTAGGGCAAAGATCAAATCTTTCCAAACAAATCCGTATTTATACAAAATAATAATAAATAACAAAAATAAAAGAAAATATGATAGATGTTTACTGTTCATCAGAACAGTACACGATGCAAAAAATTAATAAATAGCAAAAATAAAAGAAAAAAAAACAAAAGAAAAAGGAAATAAAAAAGGAAAAAAGAAAAAAACGTATGGTTACTGTTTATTGGAACAACACAGTTGGGTCAAGGGTCAAATCTTTCCAAACAAATCAGTACTCATACAAAAAAATAATAAATAACAAAATAAAAGAAAATAAGATTGACATTTATTGTTCATGGGAACAATATCCGATATATAAAAAATAATAAATAATAAATAACAAAAACAAAAGAAAAACAAAAGA
Organism: Haberlea rhodopensis; assembly: GCA_907163345.1. NCBI lineage: Eukaryota > Viridiplantae > Streptophyta > Magnoliopsida > Lamiales > Gesneriaceae > Haberlea > Haberlea rhodopensis. The sequence continues at coordinate 504,201 of CAJQUN010000069.1, forward strand.
AATAAGAAATAAAAAAAAATTTTAAAAAAGAAGAATACGTCTAATATATGTATGATCAAAAATAAAAGAAAAAGAAAAGAAATAAAAAATAAAAAAATTTAAAAAAAAAAAAGAAAAAGCCGAAAGTTACTGTTCATAGGACCAGTAACTTTTAAGTGGCTTATATATATGGTCTAATATATATATATATAACACCAAATAGGTTGAACAAAACAAAAGTTATTCCCAGCCGTGCACAACAAACCCCACAACAAAAGTCATTTCAAAAAGTGGCTTAAGGAGATAGTTATCAGATATGATAACAAAAGTTATTTCCAACAGACTCCAAAACAACACAAAAGTTATTCGCGTGAGTTTTCAAAATGATGATGGTTCGTATTACCATGAAAATATGTGTTTGCTATTTCGTAGCAGAAGCTGGCTAGCTAGTCAATTTCTTGGCCCTAATGATCCTTTCCCTTGTGGACCTCTTCATTCTTGTTATTTGGTCATCGTAGAACCTAATACATTGTTTAGCCTTTATATAGGGACAACTGCAGGGAAAATGTGAAGATCATATATGATATATGAAATAGAAGGAAATAAGCTTTGAGAGTAGTTTCATCTTGTTCGAGTTTCTCAGGAACATTAAGATAATCTTCTTAACAATCGTCATCATTGAGGACACACTGTGAATACCTCTTCTTCGTTTGTTTTTTATAAGCATTGCCAACTGTATGACAACATTTTTCCTGCATTGTATAAATATGGTTCATATAAAAGCCCCTTGATGGAAAAAAAGCTCGAACAAGATGAAACCTCTTTTGGGTCTGGAGGGTTGGCCTATGGGTTGGATAAATTAATTAATTTATAATAAAATTTAAAATTAAAATATGATTGGTCCACCAAACCTACAACCACATCAGGTTGGGTTGAGAGTTTTTCAACCAATGGGTTGGGCTGATGAAACGAGCTGATCCTTTTTGACATCTCTCGTGACAGTGCATTATTATAATAACTTATAATATTCAAATTATTTACAGTTACTTTTTTTAAAAAAGTTAAAATTTACTATATTTTGTATTTTAAACGCACGGGTTTATTTATTTTTGTAAACGAAAAATCAAGTCATTATCGATCCTAAGAAACAGATGAAAGGGTTTTGTAAAATGTTCATGTTTGTTTCTTTTTCAAGAAATCCTTATTTTGATTTACTTATTTGGTTTATTGTTGTTCACAACCCATTAAAACATTGTTTATCTCAGATTGTTTATATATCAATTGTAAATCCTTTGCGATCTTTAACAAAACAAAAGTGACATTGGTGCATAATTGTAAATCCTTACCATCTTGTTTATTTTCTGTTATCGAGGTATGTTATTTTTATGAATGCCCGTATGAATGTCAATTTGTATGGAAACAAAGAATTTCATTCTGTAAGATTTTGGCATTTTTTGTTAACTTTAATAAACATTTTAGCTTTTTAAATTTAGTGATGTCACATAAAACTTTGAACAGAAATGAACGTTTAGTTTTGAAGAAAAACCCTATTTTTCTAATCATAAGATCCTTATTATACCAAATTTCATACCAAAAACTTAATATTTGAAAATTTACCGTTTTCCTTTAATTGTAGTTTATGCTTGGTTGATAAACAAACCCCAAACATTTGCTTTATACAAGCTAACCGAGCTTATATATATTTGATTCTCCACATCCATTCATAAATTTTCATAATGCTTAAAACTAAAAAGGAAATTTTGAATAAAGCAAGAATTAAGCGAGTTGATAGTTTTGACACTTTTGTCTGTTAATGCAACAGCAAAACAACCCAGACAGATAAGAAACCAAGGATTCCTGCTGCTGGCTTAGAAGGGCTTAGATTCCTCATTGTCCGTGTGCAACCGAGGGAAGCAAATAAAAAGATGAAATTTCATTCTTCAAAGCAGTTGAAAAATAATTTAAGAGGATGACATACCTATCAAGAGCAAGAGTCAACTGAAATGAACCTTCTGAGTATTTCATGGTGACCTGATTCAATAGAACTATCTGCATCATTGCACAGGGAGTCATAATTTCTGCAGTGATCTTTGTGGTGTAAAGATTGTTTCACTAAGTTCTCCTGTAATCAGGTTCGAGTGTTATTTTCTTTCTCTGAGAGTCATTTTATGCGATTGACTGATCTTAAATATTGCGAGTGAATGTGTCTAGTGTCGCTTAGCTAACATGTTGTGTGGTCTTCATTAACATCCCTACAATTCCGCTTGTTATAACTACGGCCTTTACTTCGATGATTTTAGACAAAATAACATCAAGAAAGAGTTCACAGGCATGTAATGCCAGACCACAACATCCACCATAAGATTTAAATAAAGCATTAATGTATCCATGAAACACTCATGACATGCAACAAGATCATTTGCAAGATGTTTCCTTCACCCAAATAAATGTAAGACGATGAATACATTTCCTACAAATAAGTATATTAACAAATTTTTCGAAAGTCCAAACAGATTACAAAGAGACTCAAACATCACACGAACAAAATCAAGTCTACAGAAAACTGATTTAGCTTTTCATAGATAATAAGAAGCAAAGAAATCCAACACAGATAAGCCAAACTATAAGAATAATACATGGAACAAAGTGTACAAAACTTAGGGGGGAAATTACTGCTAATAAGAAGGAAATTCTTGTTTAAGAAGCTTAAGAACGAATGCCACAAGAAAACCAATACAGACGTAAACCAATACAAGAAATTTCTTGGGTTTTGGAGTGTCTGTACTGCACATGAAAACCAATACAACCATGAATCATATGATTATGATTGTTTATATGTGCTTCCAAGAACACCAACACAAGCACTCCAATTTCCACAAAGAAAAAGCCGTAAACAACAACCATAATCATGCTTAAGCAAGATAACCAAATGAAAGAACAATCGTAAACATCATAAAATCAAATGGAGCAAAAGAAACCAACCTTAATTAAAGAAATGCTCCAGCAAAGGCGGCAAGAAGAAACGACACAAAAAAAGGGACAACCAACAAGGGTTTATTTGATGATGCATGACCATTCACAGAACAAAATCGCAACAGTTGATGCATCAAATGAACCGTACGGTGCTTTCGTTTTTCCACAAGAAATAAAGAGAGCACTTCCGTTTGTCCACTGGAAAGGAAGAGAACAGAGCCTTGGAGAAACCTAGCACCAACACCCTAGAACAAAAACCAATCACAATCAATCCAGAAAAGCCAAAAAGGTACCACAATCAGCAGAAAAAATAGTCTAATCACTTACCACCAGCGCAGCGACGTGACACCAGAAAAACAGGCCTACCACGATCACGTACGAACAGGACCTAATGAGCTACGACAGCACGCCTCATCAGGAGAAGGGAGAAAGAAGAAACAGAAGCCTCGTCAGGAGTCTCAGGACCTTTGCTCTTGTTTCTGACTATAAATAGAAGCGCAAGAGAAATACAAGCCCATGAGTTTCAAAAGTTAATGAAAGCCCAAGACCCATAACAAAGTAGCACTGTTCATTGTTCAACCAAAATAGACTCAAAACACTGTAGATAGGCTTATTGCCTTATTATATTCTACTACATGGAACAAAGTGTACAAAACTTAGGGGGGAAATTACTGTTAATAAGAAGGAAATTCTTGTTTATGAAGCTTAAGAACGAATGCCACAAGAAAACCAATACAGACGTAAACCATTACAAGAAATTTATTTCTTGGATTTTGGAGTGTCTGTATTGCACATGAAAACCAATACAACCATGAATCATATGATTATGATTGTTTATATGTGCTTCCAAGAACACCAACACAAGCACTCCCATTTCCACAAAGAAAAAGCCGTAAACAACAACCATAATCATGCTTAAGCAAGTTAACCGAAGGAAAGAACAATCGTAAACATCATAAAATCAAATGGAGCAAAAGAAACCAACCTTAATTAAAGAAATGCTCCAGCAATAACCAGCAAAGGCGGCAAGATGAAACAACACAAAAAAAGGGGACAACCAACAAGGGTTTATTTGATGATGCATGACTATTCACATAACAGAATCGCAACAGTGGATGCATCAAATGAACCGTACGGTGCTTTTGTTTTTCCACAAGAAATAAAGAGAGCACTTCTGTTTGTCCACTGGAAAGAAAGAGAACAGAGCCTTGGAGAAACCTAGCACCAACACCCTAGAACAAAAACCAATCACAATCAATCCAGATAAGCCAAAAAGCTACCACCATCAGTCGAAAAAATAGTCTAATCACTTACCACAAGCGCGACGACGTGACACCAGAAAAACAGGCCTACCACCATCACGGACGAACAAGACCTAATGAGCTACGACAACATGCCTCATCGGGAGAAGGGAGAAAGAAGAAACAAAAGCCTCGTCAGGAGTCTCAGGACCTTTGGTCTTGTTTCTGACTTTAGAATAGAAGTCCAAAAGAAATACAAGCCCATGAGTTTCAAAAGTTAATGAAAGCCCAAGACCTATAACAAAGTAGCACTGTTCATTGTTCAACCAAAATAGACTCAAAACACTGCTTCTGATATTAAGCCTGCTCTCTTTCATATGCGTACGTGGAAAGCGCCGGGACCTGATGACTTTCATGCGGGGTTTTTCCAAGCCCAATGGGAAATATTTGGTCCAACGATCTCTAGTCTCTGTTTGGACATTCTAAATCATGTCAAGTCTTATGGCTCGCTCAATCATACTCACTTGCTGCTTATTCCTAAGACCCCTCAGCCAACTTACGTTACTCAATTCCGTCCGTTGAGTATGCGTAATGTAATTGCAAAAATTATCGACAAAACTATGGCAAATCGACTTAGGGATTTTTTAGAGATTATTATTGATACCCCGATATTTGGTGGGGTTTGGACCCGAATTCTATAGGCTCGACCCGGTCTCGTAAAATACTAGGGCCCATTTTCATTACACATGCCCATTTTGTGGCCCATTTAATTTAATAAAAGGCTTTGGCCCATTAGCCATAAAGGAGGGGATAAAACAGTAGGTAAAAGGGGGGGTTTGGGAGGTCGGCTGGATCATCGCCTCTCTCAGCGTGCAAAAGTCATTCTCCACCATTTTCATGCTTTCATGGCGTTGCTTCTTCCATTTTTGTAAAGAAAGACCATTGTAAATTCTTGTTCATAGTGAAGATTTAAACTGGACTAGGTCACGTGGTTTTTCCCTTCGGTTTCCACGTAAAAAATCTCGATGTCTATTTATTTTATGTATATTCATTCATTGTTACAAATCGAACCAAAAAATGAGGTAACAATTGGCGCCGTCTGTGGGAAAAAGGAGCTAGGGCGTTGATGTATAGCGCTGGTTTGAGCTGAGATTTCCTGGGCAGCTTTGGGAAAGAGGTTTTCTGCCTTTCTGATCACACGTTGTCGCTGCGGTGGTGGGTTGCAGGATTCACGAGTTTGGTTCTGGGGTGAGCTTCAGACAGCGGCTCGGATTTTGGGGTGAGCGAGAAGGGTCGCAGGTCTCTTGGTGGCAGCAAGAAGGGGAGGAGGGGGAGCGTGACTGTAAAAAAGAAATGGAGAAAACGCTCTTAATCACTACAACTGTTATCGATGAGCATGGAGATAAGAGAGCACTTTCTACTGGTTCTGTGTGTAGATTTTTTTTCGCTGCCGAGCAGCTGTGGCGGTGGGTTCGTGTAGTGCAGCTCTGGACAGCGGCATCAGTGGTGCACTTTCACGAAGATCTGAAGAGGGTAACCTTTCCTCTCTTGCACCAAACCGGCGCCGTTCTTCCGCGTTCATGAGAAAACACTTGGCCCGCCTCCGTGAGTCATACTCTTGGGTGGCCCGATCCACCATCGGTCCTCTGGCTTACCAACAAACTTTTCTGAACTGTCCAGCCCCTTCCATTGCCTCTTTAATTTCGCACAAAAAGTCAGGGATTCGAGCGACATGGTGACTTCCATGAAACAGGGCTGAAAAACTTGAGAAATTGGGTCTTCAGGAAGCTTTTCAATATGAGGCATCTACTTTTCATTTGAGAGTTTGGATGTTCCATATTACCGCAGCCAGGGAAGTTCTTTAATTGTATTATTTAATTTATTTACTTCTCATTACTATAACCTATTTGCTCAACAACACCTTCAAAATGTGGGGCTATAGTTAAAGCCATTCCACTGCCTAGTCTCGGAAGAGATCGAACTTACTTGTCTTATTCCCTATGTTGAATGATATAGTCACTGTTATGGGAGAAATCAATAACATTGATGGATTTAGCGGCAAATGTGGATATACTTATGTAGGAAATCACTTACTATAATTGGAATATGCATAGCTGATCTATTCTCACCATGCTATCATGACTCCTTGATTCGAGCTAACGTGGCTGGCAATTTTTAGGAAGAATGGATTGAAAGTGTATGTTGAACACATAAAGCTGGTTTTATTTTCATTAGCGTATACTTGTTGTTGTTGGGGAATAATCTTTTCTACCTCTGAAGCTACCGTTGTTCAGTAGATCGTCTATGAGGCATATGAAACTTCTAATCTTGCACTTCATTTCAACTTGATAGAATAGAGTACTGTAGTAGAATTTGCTAAGATATCATCATTTGAAAGTAAAGTACCTTCTCTTAAAACATCGATACATTGACTTCACAAGAATGAAAATATTGTGGGAATTCTTTAAAGAAATATGGCCCAAAATATAGCTTTGGTGCATTTAATCGGGGTTCTGATTGCTTCATGATTTTTAGTATTAGTTCCACATTCTCACTATTCATGGCTTTATTTCGAGTTGTATGCATGAAGAAGTTAGGTTTCTTGGAATGTTACCAGCCAACTATTCCTACATTTCAGCTCGATTCTAGATGACCAACATGTTGGGCCAATGTCACCCTTCGTGATTTGACGATCATCAATCTAACCGGGGCATTGTCGTGACCTCATCATCAGTTAGGCTTCGGTCTCAAATTCCCTCTCAACTTGATCTACACTCATTATCTTGGTCCATAGATTTCTTCGACTGGTCACAATCCGGCTCAATCATATGTCTGCAAACCACCTAATTGTTCGAGAAAGCTACTCAAAGAAAAATAATGGGCTGAAAATACACCTTCAAGATGTACATTATGATTGTTTTTCTCTTATGGTGCAACCCACGGTGTAGGAAATCTAGCAATTATCGGACTTACAAATTGAATCGAAGATTTTGGAACAGATATTAGAAGAAACGGAGCAACTAACTAGAGCCTATTCAATAGAGAAGTTCAAAAGTTTCACGCCAGAACTTGTGAAAATGGGTGAGAAAGCTTGGAAGAGAATCTTCAAGAATATGTGCAGTCTCTGCAGCTCCAGATTATGAAATTGAAAGTAAGAGTGGGTAACTCTTCCTTTAGAGTGAACAATTTACCGCCTAGGCAGCAAGGCAAATTTGTGTCATGGGCTTTAAAGTCTCCATCAGATCTCTCTAAAGCACTTTAAAGCTGAAGTTAGTTACAGCTCGGGCATGCAATCTTGCAGTAAGCCCCTATTACGCCAGCTCGGGCATGCAATCTCGCAGTAAGCCCCTATTCAGTAGTTCAGCTCGGGCGTGCAATCTTGCAGTAAGCCCCTATTATATTCAGCTCGGGCATGCAATCTAGCAGTAAGGCCCGATTATATTGAGCTCGGGTACGCAATCTCGCAGTAAGCCCCTATTATATCAGCTCAGGCATGCGATCTCGCTGTAAGGCCTTATTCATCAGCTTTTGATCTTTATTTGATCTGGATTTTTGATTAACTTATTCGGATGTGGTGTAGTGGTATGGAGGTTCGGGAGTGGTGTGTGAGTGTGGGAGTTGAGATGTTGAGATATGTCATGGTCCGCCCAGACATGTGTGGCCATGGTCAGCCCAGGCACACGAGATGAGGAGATATGTCATGGTCCGCCCAGACATGTGTGGCTATGGTCAGCCCAGGCACACTAGATAAGGAGGAAAGTTATGGTCCGCCCTGACTATGAAAGTTATGGTCCGCCCTGACTACTATAAAAAGTTATGGTCCGCCCTGACTATGAAAGTTATGGTCCGCCCTGGCTACTATAAAAGTTATGGTCCGCCCTGACTATGAAAGTTATGGTCCGCCCTGACTACTATGAAAGCTAATGGTCCGCCCTGGCTACTATGAAAGCTATGGTCCGCCCTGGCTACTATGAAAGTTAAGGTCCGCCCTGACTACGATGAAAGTTAAGGTATCGCCCTGACTACGATAGAAGTTAAGGTCAGCCCTGACTGGGAAAATTAAGTTCCGCCCAGGCACAATTTTATTGGATAGTCTGCCCCGGAGTTCGAATCAGATGAGAATCATTCGCTCATATTTATTATCTGGAGTCCAGACCGAACATGTCTTATATGCTCATATTTATTCTCTGGGATCAGATGAGACGAGCTTTATTTGCTCAACATTTTATCATCTCAAGAGCTCAAGTCATCTGTCACTTTGAAAATTCAGATGAGCTATATCTCCTACGCGCATTTATTATGGAGTTCAATACGTACGAGTTGTATGTGCTCAGCTTATTATTCTGGAGCTCAGGTCATGCGACCTTATGTCAGTTTGTTATTTCTGGAGTTCAGGACAGACGAGTTGTATGTGCAGTTTATTATTCAGGGAGTATAGACTTGTATGCTCGGTTTATTATCTTCGGAGTTATTGCAGGTCAGCCCTGCACAGATAACAGACAGGTGCCATTTGCTCGATATATCTCGTCTCTAGAGCTCACATCAACTTATTCACTCCTCGGCTCGGTACTACTTATGGAGCTCAGATCAGCCCGGATTTATTTGCTCTGTACATGGATCATTTTTGGAGCTCATTTGTATTTTGTTTGCTCAGCACATATTTATTAGCTCTGGATATCCAGAGGGTTATTAGCTCTGGAGTTCGGCGAGTTTTATCTGCTATGGAATTGAGCTAGCTTTATTGATTATGGAGTTCAGGCGAGCATTATTTGCTCTTATTTATGTCGGAGCTAAGATCAGATCAGGTCGGGCGAGCAATATTTGTTCATATCATGGCGGAGGGGTATTATCTTCTCATACATCATCTCAGGAGATCAGGTCGGGCTAGCTTTATTTGCTCAGTCCGGCCCAACAAAGATAAGCACTTTATCACCTCAGATCTCTCGATCACCTTTGTCAGCTCGGAACTCTCGATTATTGTAGCTTCAGTTCTGATTCCTACTGCCCAGTTCGACATACTATTATTGACAGAAGTTCAGTACCGTGATTACACCGGTTCCTCATAGGGGCTTTACGAGTCGCTTATTCTATCAAGGATCGACATTCGAATTGTCATGACTCTGCTGACAGCATGACTTGGGAACTCGGGACGGCGCAAGGTCACATCGTGGTTTGGCATTGGAAGGATTACTGATCCGGGTCCTCACCTAACCAGTTGGAGTCGATACAGCGCTACTCTAGCTCGACTAGAGGGGGATACTCATGATACCCCGATATTTGGTGGGGTTTGGACCCGAATTCTATAGGCTCGACCCGGTCTCGTAAAATACTAGGGCCCATTTTCATGACACAGGCCCATTTTGTGGCCCATTTAATTTAATAAAAGGCTTTGGCCCATTAGCCATAAAGGAGGGGATAAAACAGTAGGTAAAAGGGGGGGTTTGGGAGGTCGGCTGGATCATCGCCTCTCTCAGCGTGCAAAAGTCATTCTCCACCATTTTCATGCTTTCATGGCGTTGCTTCTTCCATTTTTGTAAAGAAAGACCATTGTAAATTCTTGTTCATAGTGAAGATTTAAACTGGACTAGGTCCCGTGGTTTTTCCCTTCGAGGTTTCCACGTAAAAAATCTCGATGTCTATTTATTTTCTGTATATTCATTCATTGTTATAAATCGAACCAAAAAATGAGGTAAATTATTTAGCAGGAGCAAAGTGCATTCATCCCAGGTTGATTAATATCTGACAATATTCTCATTTCCATTGAATGTCTTCATACTCTTCGTCGACGTAAAAGAGGACGTCATGGGCTTATGGCCTTGAAACTTGATATTAGTAGATCATACGATTGTGTTGAGTGGGGTTTCCTAAGAGCGATTATGCGACAGTTGGTATTCTCAACATGTTGGATTGAACGGATTATGCATTACCTCAGCTCCGTTCGTTTGTCTGTGCTTCTCAATGGCCGTCCTACCAGTGCTTTTCTTCCCAGCAGAGGACTTCGTCAAGGTTTTCCTCTTTCCCCTTATTTATTTTTGATTTGTAATGAAGACATCTGTACTTACTCGTCAATATGTGAACTCTGGATTATTGAAAGGTATCAAATATGCAAGATCAGCTCCGTCTATCTCTCACCTTTTCTTCGCAGATAACAATCTCATTTTGGGCACAACGGATATCTCCAACTGTATCTCAAAATGTAATATATTAGAGCTATATGCCAAAGCTCCGGGACAATCTATCAATTTACAAAAAAAATCAGCCATTACATTCAACCCCAACTTAGATGCTTCTCAGAAAGCTCATGTGGTCACTATTTTGGGAGTGCCTTATAATGAGTGTCACGATACATGTCTAGGCCTTCCAGCTTTTGTGGGGACAAGCAAAAGACAAGTCTTCGTGGGTCTTCAACAGCGCATCAGGCGTAAAATTCAGGAATGGATGGGAAATCTTTTTTCCGCAAGTGGTCGAGAAGTCTTGATCAAAGCGGTGGTTCAGACCATCTCCACTTACACAATGTCTATATTTAAATTGCCTCTTAGTGTCAGTCAATCGATCCGAAGTATGATTTCTAAATTCTGATGGAGTAACTCCATACAACAAAAGTGCATTCATTGGATCAAAGGTTCTAAATTGTGCTCATCTAAGGCATCTGGAGGAAAGGGTTTTCGATGTATTTGGAGTTGTAATCAAGCACCGTTGGCAAAACAAGGATGACGCATACTTAACTACCCAAATGCACTTTTCTCTCAAATTTTCAAAGCCAGATATTTCCCTTCTAATACCTTTTTAAATGTAGCATTGGGCTGTTCCCCTTCCTATTGTTGCCGTAGCATTTTGTGGGGCTGAGATTTACTTAGTCGAGGAATCCGTTGGCGCATTGATGATGATGACCATATTAAGATTTTCATGACCCTTGGCTTTACGACCACTAACTTTTAAACCAATTACTATTCCTACTCAAAGTATTGACCAAGTCACGGTCAAGGATTTGAGGACTGAGCAAGGAGATTAAAATTGGACAAGAATTGATCAGTTTTTGTGGCCAATAGACCATGCTGAATTGAGGAAAATTCCTATCAGGTTTTTGAGTGGCATGGATCATCAGATTTGGCATTACACTACTAACGGTGAGTATTCTGTTAAATCAGGGTATGCATTGGCGACTCGGGGATTGGTGGGCAGCAGCCACGGTACACTTTCTGACTCGTCCAAATAATTTGGTAAATTATGGAAACTCAAAATTCCTACTAAAATTATAATTCATAATTGGCAGGCTATAAATGACGTTATGCCCTCTCTGTTTAATTTGGCTCAACGTGGGATTTTAGTTGATCATATGTGTCCAAGATGTGTAGCTTATCCAGAGAACTATTTTCATGCACTTTGGCATTGTAAACACGTTCAGAAAATTTGGCAGTTGACAGCACTTTGGCCATTACTTCATACATTCTGTGGAAAAATATATGGATTTGTGGTGGTGGATACTTGAAAATGGTTTGTCCTCAGATCTTGAAATTCTTGCTTTAGTGTCATGAAGCATTTGGATTGATCGTAATAATTTAGTGTTTAATACTAAATCTGACTCGCCAATGTATATTGTCAGCCGGGCTAGTTTTTTTAATCAGATTTCTTCACTTTCAGTTTCGTCAACCATTACTGCTATGGATTCAAGTTCCAATTGTTTGGTTTGGCAGCCCCCCTTGCATAGTTTGGTTAAAATTAATGCTGACGCATCTATCCCTTCTCAATTTGATTTTATTGGGGTTGGTGTGGTGATTAAGGATTCACATGGTATTGTTTTGTTGGTGCATGCTTGTCGTATTCCTGGTAATTTTTCACCATATATTACTGAACTTCTTGATGTTAGAGAGGGTTCTCCATTGCTAGACATCATAATTGGGCTCGTGGTATTTTGGAATCTGATGCTGAGATGGTGGTAAAGGCTATCAATAAACCTACCTTATGTCATGCTGAAGCTGCTATCATAGATTCAATTACACAACTCAGCACAGATTTTGTTATAAATCATTGTAGACGCCCAGCAAATGTTATTGCTCATAAGTTAGCAACTTGTGCTGTGTTTTACGGGCCTCTTATGGGTGGTTTGGATTGTTGCCCATTTTTTTTTTTTTTTTTCTATTAGCTTTGTTTAAGGTTTTACATATTACAATTATTGTAATTTGCATAATAATTTTCCAACAAAGTTCAAAACTGATAATTAGTTCATCAAGTCTCAGAAGTGTACATTGTTTGATATAAGATAATTGAATCTATACATGCATTATTATTATGCACACTCCGCACAACTTCAAGAAAGCAATGTTAGTCACAGATTCGGCCCTCGTCTCGGCTTGTTAACACAAATTCAAAAAAACAAGAAACATAACTCAAGCAGTCGGATAAGAAGCATCCATGGCAATCCCACACATCCCTTCCTTAGACTTAACATCTTTCTCAATTTTTACATACCCCCCCTCACCCCAATCTGATCCCCAAGAATTCTTAACCAACCAATATTTCGTCCCATTTTCAGTCTTCCCGTATCCAACCGCCGTAACACCATGATCTAAAATTGTCCCACAATCGCCTGTAAGCACGCCACTCGAGTAAAAATGGAAAGATGCCCCACTTGCATCAATGGACACCGATACGGGTTGGTTTGCCACAGCTTTTAATAAGGCAGATTCGTCGTTGGCTGGAACGTCTTCGTAGCCAGTGATTGTTGCTGCACTCGAGGCTTCCTTTTTGCTGTCACAGGTGCCAGAGATTCCTTGATATGGGTACTTAGCTTCTGTTGTGAGGCCATTGTTCTTTACTATGAATTTGAATGCAACGTCCATTAAACCTCCATTACAGCCCTGATTGTCGCTGGTTTTGTCACAGTCCATGAGTTCTTGTTCGGATAATGAGATCAGTTTTCCTTTAGAAATCTGGTTGATACCTTCCATTGCTGCAACTGTTGAAAATGCCCAGCAGGACCCTGTACAAACAAGATTTTAAACTATTTTACAAATGTGATTTAGAGTAATTTCAAAATTTTACAGTTAATTTAATGAAGTTTTATTTTGTTTACCACATTGGCCTTGATCCTTGACTCCAGTTACAGCTCCTTTTGCTCTCCAATCCATGCTCTCAGGAGCATCTTTTACACCTTCGTATCTAAAGGTTGTCGACGATTTCTTGTGAGGGAACTTGTATCCATTACGAGCGGCAACGAATTCGTCGGTTTCCAAATCAGCAAATTCATTTATACCAAGCTTATAAGTCCTAGTTCCTGCGCTGTTCGAATATTCAATAAACTCCACATTCTTCTTGAATATCTTGAATCTTTTTGCTTTCTCATCTCCGTCTTTGTAAGCACGTCCATACTTATGCATCCACTGCTCGTGTCTCGCAGCCATATTGCTTCGGTCTAGACCTCTTCGACATGTTCCTAAAGACGAATACATCCCAAGAATTAACACTAGTGTTAGACAGATTCTTGTGTCAAATTTTGAAGCCATTGATAATGAAACACTAAAATATATATGATTTTGTAGAATGAGAATGAATAGATATAGGAATCAAGACTATGGTATTTATAGAGGTTAAATTGTTTGTTAAATGATTAATTGAACGAGTCACCAGGAGATGAAGAGCTCGACAAGTTTGTTAAGATATGGATAGGACTAAGATTTGGGGTTTTCAAAGAATTATCCATTGAGGAAGTTCTTTTGGATTATGTCCTAAAGATCACGCAGATCAGACATCAGACCCGGAGCTATCACTATGTAGGAGGAAGAATGTGCATTGGTCTGACGACAAATGGCAATAATAAAATCGGAAATAATTTATGCTTTTAAGACAAAATTATCCTAAGCCAAGATATATAAACGCTAAAACCTCGTATCCTAAAAACTTGGAGCGGTTATCTCGTGCTGGATCAAAATTAGAATAACTACGCCCATCAACTTTGACGTAATTATAAAAAAAATCACATATGATTTAAAAAATTACATAAACATCACCTCAAGTTAGGTTAAACATTACAGATAAATCCTACAGTTAATAAAATAGACGGCCGTTGCAGAAGACTCCCTAATTTTTAATGAAAACCCAAATTTCCCATAGTCAACTTTCACATTTATTTTGACCTAAATTTTTAGAGGGAAGTCTTTGTAATTATCGTATTTTTTAGGGGGGGTGATCGTAATGAAACCATTATTTTATATTTCGAATTGTTTATTTCAAATATAATTATTACTTACTCTTTTTTATTTTCCTAATAATATATATATATATATATATATAATTTAAAAACTTTTGTTAGAAATAACGATATTTTCTATATTTTGAATTAAATCAAATTGAAAGTCAAAATTAAAGAATAATATGTTCGATTGCCATTTCTTAAAATGACGTCAATAAATATTGGTTCGCCAAAAAATACCGTAAAAACTAAATAATTTATAATCATCGTGCTTTCAATAAATGGTTTAAATGTAAATAATATATGATTAATAATTAGAGAAACAAAATAAAATCTAAACTTTGAAAATAAACTATCCAAATACGAGTTCAACTGGGAGTGAACATTCGGTCAAAATCGAACAGAATTTGTGAAAACTGAATATACCGAATTTGTTTTTCAGCCATCCAAACTGACTGATTTTTACATTAAATCGAACAACCGATTCGATAAAACATCGATTGTCATTAAAGATCGTGGTCTAAATGTATCATTTAAATGCAACATCTAAACATATGATTGCCTAAAAGATATTTGGCTAAGCATATTTCAAACAGCTCATAAGTTAACATGTCTTAAATTAACAATAGAATATTAAAATATTTGGATAAGATTATTTTAAATATGTTAAAGATGTTGATGCGTTTGATATTACAAGATTTTTTTATCATCATTATTACAAAAAAAAAGATATGATACTATGAGAATAATATAATTAGTTAATTTTGAACGTATCTTTATATATAAGTAATTTTAAAATATTATCATTAATATGAAAACTAGTTTATAGTTTAAAAATATAATTCTTTGAAATAAAAATAATACGACACAATAAGGGTGTAACTGTAATGTATAGGAGTGTATATGTAATGCTTTGATAATTTTGTATTACATATAATATAGGTGATGTATCTGTAATACTTTGATAATTTTATATTACATATACAAGAGGGCAAAAACGTTATTTCGTGCATTCTGTTAATTGTTTTTTATGACATTACACTAAATGGGAGTCTCCGTAATTAGGTCAAAGTCGAGTGATATATATGTAATTATCCCTAAAGTATATCATCTCTTTTTATATTTGGGTTGTTTTTATTTATTATTCCCCCATGCATTAATTAAATCTGCACATAAATTTACTACTACGATTATTATAGACGGACCTCTGACTTGATGTGTCTACATATACATCATATGATTAATTGAATAGTTTGCAAAATCATAATATTAAGCACAAGATCATAAAAGTTGAGCTGGAGGCAATTTGCAAAATGGAACTTGGGTCAAGATCAACTCATGTTGTTACACGGATATTATCAAGGGGTGAGAGAGAGAGCAACTGCTAAATTTAGAGTTTAACAAATAATTTATCAAACTCAATAAGTTAACTGCGTTATTTAAGCCATAACCAGTGGATTCTCTTGTTTTCTTAATTGTTTACATTTCAAGAATTTAAGGTGAATTTAAACCGAAATTAATTCTTGGAGCACCGAAGATGTTTTACATAAACATTCATCTACACAGAATTAAGGGATATTTCTTTACAAACAGAGCACAGAACACACAGAATTATGGGATATTTCCCACTTAAGAAACTTTACAAACAAATTCATATGAGTATTCAACAACAATCACACAGTCGGGTACGAAGCTTGCATGGCAATGCCGCACAGCCCTTCTGCAGCACCAATGTCCCTTTCCATTCTAATATATCCATTCTCACCCCAGCTACTTCCCCATGAATTCTTAACCAACCAATACTTGGTTCCATCGCTAGTTTTCCCATAACCAACTGCAGTAACACCATGGTCTAGCTCCGTTCCACACTCGCCTGTAAAGACTCCACTTGAATAGAACTGGAAATCTGATCCGCCAGCATCAATGGCAACAGATACCGGCTGGTTAACCACGGCTTTTAGCAACGAGGACTCGCTGTTTTGTGGGACATCTTCGTAACCTGTAATCTTGACAGCATGAGAGGATTCTTTCTTAGGGTTGCAGGTTCCGTCTACTCCCTCATATGGGTAGTTGGATTCGGTTGTGAGGCCGTGGTTTTGTATTATGTACTCGAATGCATAGTCCATCAGACCACCGTTGCAGCCTTGATCTTCGCTCGTGTCACAGTCTACTAGTTCTTGTTCGGATAAGGAAACTAGTTTTTTTGTTTTGATCTGGCCGATTCCTTCCGTTGCTGCCACAGCCGAAAATGCCCAGCAACATCCTAAGTTTTTTTAATAAATGTTAGATTTCAAGAAATACATAATTCTAATAAAATAGAAATAAAGATTCCATTTTCATTACCGCATTGGCCTTGGTCCTTGACACCTGTAACAGCTCCCTTTTGTCTCCAGTCTATGCTCGGTGGAACTGCAGTCACGTTCGAATATCTAAACGAAGAAAATTTATGTGAATGTTGACGAAACCCCAGTTTGTATCCATTTCGGGACAATTGAAACTCCTGGTTTGTCAAATCAGCAAACTGGTTTACAGCAAGCTTGTATAGCCTGGCCCCCGCTTCGTTAAAAGATTCGATGTATTCCACGTTCTCCTTGAATATCTTGAATCTCTCGACCTTCTCAGCATCGTCTTTATACACACGCCCATATCGTTTCATCCACATCTCGTGTCTCGCAGCTACTGATGCATCAGGAAGTGTGCGGGCTGTGGATTGAGAAACCCACATCCCCAACAAAACAATTGCAGCAAAGATAAGTTTCAAAGAGGTGGTCAAGGCCATTGATTCTTGCGACACGGGCATATATATGAATGTAAAACTTTAGTGATGTATTAGTTTTTGTGAAGTGCTATGAATCCATTCAAGAGATGTGAGGTACTTATAGAATTAGTTGAGCTCATCCTTCTTGGAAGATTGCATTGAATCGGTAGTCTGAATGCGATAAAGAGCTAATCAAAGTCCCTGGAATGGCCGGTAAGTTGCAAATGATAGAGAAACTAAAAACTCAGTGCCGTGGACGTTGCTTTATTTAACATATTTTTTTAAATAATTGCAACGTAACTAATAAACATAGGTGATCTATGACAGACAGAGTCAATGCTAAATCATAAGCCTAAAAACTGATAAACCCAAAAAAACAATATTCTACATGGAACTCATATCAATTATTTCACAATTGTTTGTAGATCCTAATGAACATATTAGGTAATACTTGCCTCCATTGATGATGTTGTTTCAGACCCAAAACATGTTTGTTAGATCTTTCTGTTTAAATTTTTAAATCTGAATGTGATGATCACCACTTGCAAACATGTTACAACATGATACCACAACATGTTACATTGCCACAACATGATACCACAACATGTTACATTGAATTTAGGTAATCAAACTATCCTTAAATACATCATTGCTTACATAATATTAAGTTGATGTCATTGATTACATAATATTAAGTTGATGTCATTGATTACATAATATTAACATGATGTCATTGATTACATAATATTAACTTGATGTCATTGCTTACATATTTTCTTGCAAAACTTCTATAAATACCAAGCTAGATTCATTAGTAGAAACACAAACAAATTTAAAGGAAATACTCTCAAGATACTCTCAAAATATCAAATATTCTAGCAAGGAAAGAAGTTGATTTTGAAGGTTGTAGATCCATACTCTTTCAAGTTAAAATAATCATCGTAAACAATCAGGTAAGTGGGCTTTTGTTATATTATCCTTTTCGTTTTGATACCATATGAAATGCTTATGAAAAATACAGTCGAATATGTGAACTATTTAAAAACTATGATGTCATGAAAATTCTGAATATCGGGAGATAAGTGCTATGCGAAACAACGTGCTACGTACGTGTGAGCCACCTCTTGAACCAATGGGGCAAAGTGCTATACATACGAGAGCCACCTCTTGAATTCGTAGGAGCCACCTCTATAATCCTTATGTTATGTCGATCGATCTAATTTGATAAGTATATGACATGTGTTCTAATATGATGCTTTTGGTATGACTCAAAGAAGCAAAATTCTGTTATGTGTATCAGTTTATGTTTTGAAATCTGTTTTGAAATCTGTATAAGTATATGTTTTTGGCATATTCGATTGGCCCCCGCTTACTGAGTGTCAACCAGAACACTCACCCCTTACATCCCCTCCCCAGATAAAAGTGAGACAGATACCGAAGATGCAGAACAACACAACTTTTGGGGTTGGTGATCTACCGCAATTATTTCAAGATTTTACATAATTATGCTTCCGCTAAACTCTGTTAAGATTTAAGTTATGGTTTTATTTTCAGTTGTAAAACATTTATGTTTATGGAATAAATAGACTGGTTGTATTAAATTCTGTACTATGAGGCTTGTTGATTTTCAATTGTATTTGGAATCAACGCCGGTGTTATCGATCCCGGTCTCGGGGCGTGACATTTAAGTGGTATCAGAGCTAAACCAGGTTCCATAATCCTGCTGGGAAAAGATTTCTGGTTGATACAAATTAACCGGAATATGAATCCCGGATCCAATAGACCAACTGATTAAATCTAAAAATCAGTTGGGGATCGAATAACAATCTGAACCAACTGATTAAATCTAAAAATAAATCAGTTTGAGGGATCAAATAACAGTCTGAATAAAAAAATAAAAAAAAAATAAAAATAAAAAAAGAAACTTAAATTGGCTACTGCCTGTTCCATATCGCCGCCGCCGCCGCCGTCCTTACCTGAAAGTAGACCCGTCACCATGACCGCCTAAACGAGACGAAGACACTACAACAAAAATCGAACCGAACGGACTACGATTTCCCGGCCAAATCACCGATAACAACTCACGCATGAACAAGGACGTCATTTTTCCGATGCGCCGTCTCCGACCGCCGATGGTCCAATCGGGCATATCACTGTAACCGGAATCAACTCTACTATAAAAGCCCTCTACAATTTCCAAGTTCCAACTACCGGAAGATGTCCAATTGATCGATGGAAACCGAGCATTGAAGAACCCTAACCCTAACCCTAACTGGCGAAACTTCATTCGATAAAATTCTCGACCATTCGAACGCCAAATCTTAATTAATTTCGTTTTTATACTCGTCATTATATGGGTATTAAAATCCCTCTATCATATCGTTCTTACAAACAAATTAAAATGCTCAATTTTGAATCAAATTTCACGCCATAGAACCCTAAAATTTCAAAATTTTTGAGCTTCGATTTCTCTCAAATTCGAACACCATTTTCAAATTAATTCTGGGTTTATGATACTCATATAATGCTTATTAAAATACCTTGGCCAATTTTGAATTTTCAGATCCGGATTGACAGAATTTTTGAGCAATTTTTGCGCCCATTAGCCTATAAAAAGCTTGAGATTTATCACTCAATAACTTGAACATAATTTTTTTCAAAATACACCAAGATTATGATTATTCATGTTCTGTTTTACATAAATTTTTGGTTAATAAGAATAGACTAAACTTTTAGATATTAGTGTTATATGTTTCATTAAAACTTTCTTTTAGCATATTCTCCCCACAAATTTACTTTTTTAAACTCATTTCTCATTGACAAATCTATATGATTACCATATAGTCTCGCTTGTAAGAATGACCTTAAACTTTTCAAATTTCTTCAATAGTTTTAAGCTATGAACATTTTGCAAATCGACAATCTTTATTAACATAAATTTAGAGGAGTGTAATTTATAACTGCAATATTAGCGGTGTGGAACCTTTATTTCTTTTATATAATTATCATTACAAACTGAATATTTAGTTCAAAATATTACATATCTGATCCACAATACAAAAAGAAATAAACTCATGATAAATAAAATTACATTTCCAAACGACATCACCAACAGACATGAAAACACAATAAACTGCAAAATATAATACAAAATTTAAAACATTGGGATTTCTTCAGACATGTTTTGAAGCTCGCCCTCGTCCAAATGAACCACCCTTGCTTCTAGCCAAACTTTAGACTAAAAAGTTCAGTCTCAGTAGTAATTACTGAAACCAAACACTAAATGATAACAAAGAAGATTTTCGAGGTGTGATTTTCAACTCAGCATCAAGCCATTATTTATAATAAAATTGAGGCTTGGATTGATGAATGACTCGATGTGGGAGAATTACTTATGGACCAAAATTACAAATGTGTGAAATTGTAGGACATGGCTGGACGACCACCCCGTAACAACCGCAACCCACGATATGGATTTCCACGCAATAATGATAATGAAGCTGGAGGAAGCCAAGATCCACCACAATCTCCAAAAACGGGTTTAAGTCGTGAAGACTTCATGGTCCATAGCTACCATAGTAGCCACTACTCTTCAGGGGATTATTAACCCAACTGCTAATCAGGCACAACCACAGCCTCAGCCGCATGGGATAAAATATCATTATGAGTCTCTTCGCAAGAATCGAATGTCAACATTCGATGGGAACTCAAAACCAGAAGTGGCTCAGCATTGGCTGAAAGAAGTAGAGAAACATCATAGACTACTGGAAGTGCCTCAAGAAATCAAAGTGGAAGTTACATCGCCATTTCTTGTTGACGATGCAAATAAGTGGTGGGATAGTATGTCACCCTCGATGGAAGTGACCGGACCAATCACTTGGCAAAGGTTCCGTGGTGCATTTCTAAAACAATACTTCCCAGCAGCCATTAAACTCCAAAAGTTGGAGGAATTTGATAACCTGACACAAACTCCAGGAATGTCAGTGGTAGAGTATTCCTCAAAATTCCATTCTCTTGGAACTTACGCCCCAACCATTATGGCAGATGATGACTTAAAGCTACACCGTTTCAAGAAGGGTCTGAACAGTCGGATCCAATCAGCATTAGCAGTGTTGGATACCATCAACTTTGAAGATGTGATGGGAGCAGCTATCAAGGCCGAGTCTGACATACACCGCCGAGAAGAAGAGTTCAAGCGCAAACGACCTCTCCCTCATCAGCCCTCTAACAATGGCCATAAGTTCAAACGGCCAAATCAGTTTCATAATCAACAAAGGGGATCTACATCTACCCCAAACAACAAAGAATTCCCAAAGTGCCCAATCTGTAATCTTGCACATACTGGGGAATGTCGTAGACAAAGTGGTGCTTGCTTCCGATGTGGGAAGTTTGGACATAGAATTGCTAATTGCCCTGAGACTGAGAAGAAGGGGACTGGAGCAGGCAATGGCATCCCTCCAAACAAACCCAATGCCAGGGTGTTCGCCATGACACAGAATGAGGCGAATAATGCCAATGACGTTGTGGCAGGTACTGTCTTAATCAACAAATTGCCTGCTTATGTGCTGTTTGATTGTGGTGCTACGCACTCGTTTATATCTAAGAGGTTCGCTAAGAAGTTAAAGCTTGTACCTGACATACTTAGTGAACCATATAGAGTAGCAACTCCTGCTAACAAAACCTTGGAAACACATAGTATTCATCGAGGTTGCAACATTCACATAAGTGACAAAAAGTTCAACACCGATCTGATTCAACTCAACATGGTGGAGTTTGATGCTATCCTAGGAATGGATTGGTTATCTAAACACCATGCCTTAGTTGACTGCCATAATAAGAAAGTCAAACTAGGAGCACCAGACCAAGAAGAAATCTTATATTGTGGCAATACAAAAGAGCGTAAAGTTCTTTTATCTGCTTCTCAAACTTGGAAAGCCATGAGAAGCGGTGAGAGAATTTACCTAGCCATGATAAACAAAGTCACGGAAGGAGCTGAACTCAGACTAGAAGATATTCCGGTAGCACAAGAATTTCCGGATGTTTTTCCAGATGATCTCCCCGGATTAGTCCCGGATCGTGAAATAGAGTTTGAAATTAACTTGGTGCCAGGCGCTGCATCCATTTCGAAGGCACCATATCGAATGGCTCCAGCTGAATTGAAAGAGCTAAAAGAACAACTGCAAGAACTCTTGGACAAGAAGCACATCAGACCAAGTACATCTCCATGGGGAGCTCCAGTACTATTTGTAAAAAAGAAAGATGGGAGTATGAGATTGTGTATCGATTACAGAGAATTAAATAAGATCACAATCAAAAATAGATATCCTCTCCCAAGGATAGACGACCTATTCGATCAACTCAAGGGAGCTAAAGTCTTTTCTAAACTTGATCTAAGATCGGGCTATCATCAGCTCAAGATTAAGGCAGGAGATATTTCAAAGACTGCCTTCCGAACAAGATATGGGCATTACGAGTTCACAGTGATGCCATTTGGTTTGACGAATGCTCCAGCCGCATTCATGGACTTGATGAATCGAGTATTCAAGCCATTCCTGGACAAGTTCGTGGTAGTGTTCATCGATGACATTCTGGTCTATTCACCAAGTAAAGAGAAACACGAGGAACATCTTCGTCTTACTCTACAGACCTTAAGAGAGAAAGAACTCTTTGCCAAGTTCAAGAAATGCGAATTTTGGCTAGACAATGTTGCATTCTTAGGGCATATCATCTCTGAAGCAGGCGTGTCCGTAGATCCTAAGAAAGTGGAAGCAATTATGGACTGGCCAAGACCAAAGACTGTTACAGAAATTCGAAGTTTCTTAGGGCTAGCTGGCTATTATCGAAAATTTGTTGAAGGATTTTCCTCGATAGCCATACCCCTTACAAAACTCACACAAAAGAACTCCAAATTCATATGGAGTAAGGAATCTGAGAAGAGTTTCGAGACTTTGAAGAAGAAGCTTGCATCTACACCTGTATTGGTATTGCCAACTGAGAATATGGGTTTTACCATCTACAGCGATGCATCAAAAGAAGGTCTAGGATGTGTGCTCATGCAAGAAGGAAGAGTGATTGCCTATGCATCAAGGCAACTTAAACCGTATGAACAAAACTACCCTACGCATGACCTTGAGTTAGCAGCCGTAGTTTTTGCCTTGAAAATATGGAGGCATTACCTTTACGGTGCCAAGTGTGAAATTTTCACGGACCATCAGAGTCTCAAGTATTTGTTCACCCAGAAGGAATTAAATATGAGGCAAAGACGATGGATAGAACTATTGAAGGACTATGACCTTACGATAAGCTACCATCCAGGGAAAGCAAATAAGGTCGCAGACGCACTAAGTCGGAAGGGCACAGGGCAGATGATTTTAGCATCCCTTTCAGCTTATCCCTGCCTCCGTGAAATGATAAAGTTAGAGCAAAGTCAGGATCCCAGCCTAACTAAACTGAAAGAACAAGTTAAGGAAGGAAAATTTCCCGATTTTACGACAGACAACGATGGAACTTTATGGATGAAAAGAAGGTTATGTGTGCCAAACGTGAAGGACCTTAGACGAGAAGTGATGATTACAGCACATAAATCAAAGTTCTCCATCCATCCTGGAAGCACGAAGATGTACAAAGACCTCAAAGAAAGCTTCTGGTGGAATGGAATGAAGAAAGACGTTGCTGAATTTGTCGCTAGATGCTTAGTTTGTCAGCAAATTAAAGCTGAACATCAAAGACCAGGAGGATTACTTCAACCTCTTGAGATTCCAGAATGGAAGTGGGAACATATCTCCATGGACTTTGTAGTAGGATTGCCAAAGTCTCGACAAAGTCATGACGGTATATGGGTGATTGTGGATAGACTCACAAAATCTGCACATTTCCTCCCAGTCCGTATGAATTATAACTTGGATAAACTGGCGACCTTATACATGGATAATATTGTGCGACTTCATGGAGTCCCGATAAGTATCGTATCCGATAGAGATCCCAGATTCGTGTCACGCTTCTGGAATAGTTTTCAACAAGCTATGGGAACTAAGGTAACTCTTAGCACGGCCTATCACCCACAAACCGATGGCCAAACAGAGAGGACAATCCAAACCCTCGAGGATATGTTAAGAGCTTGTACCATAGATTTCAGTGCAAACTGGAGTGAGCTCTTGCCTCTGATCGAGTTCGCCTACAACAATAGTTATCATAGCAGCATTGGAATGGCACCATACGAAGCACTCTATGGGCGAAAATGTCGATCACCGTTATATTGGGATGAAATTGGAGAGAAAGCTATCACCGGACCTGAGCTTGTACAGAGCACAATCGACAAAGTCACAATCATTAGAGATAGGCTCAAGGCAGCTCAAAATCGACAAAAGAGTTGGGCTGATATGAAAAGAAGACCGTTAGAATTCGAGATTGGCGACAAGGTTTATGTAAAGGTCTCACCAATGAAAGGAGTCATCCGATTTGACAAAGCAGGGAAGCTAAGACCAAGATATGTTGGACCATTTGAAATCTTAGAGAAAGTGGGAACTTTAGCTTATAGAATAGCACTACCTCCAAGCCTCTCAAGAATTCATAATGTATTTCACGTATCACAATTAAGGAAGTACATTGCTGATCCAAATCATGTACTCGAAGCAGAACCTTTAGTAGATCAAGGAAACTTGAACGAAACCCTGAAGTATGAAGAAATTCCGATCCGAATCATAGACTCAAAGGATCAAGTACTGAGACGAAGGACCATTCCATATATCAAAGTTCAATGGTCGAACCATACAGAGAGAGAAGCCACTTGGGAACCAGAGGAGAAAATGCGAGAAAAATATCCCTATCTGTTCCAAGATCAAGCTGTTTCAAGTTTCGAGGACGAAACTCCTCATAAGGAGGGAAGAATGTGATGATCACCACTTGCAAACATGTTACAACATGATACCACAACATGTTACATTGCCACAACATGATACCACAACATGTTACATTGAATTTAGGTAATCAAACTATCCTTAAATACATCATTGCTTACATAATATTAAGTTGATGTCATTGATTACATAATATTAAGTTGATGTCATTGATTACATAATATTAACATGATGTCATGGATTACATAATATTAACTTGATGTCATTGCTTACATATTTTCTTGCAAAACTTCTATAAATACCAAGCTAGATTCATTAGTAGAAACACAAACAAATTTAAAGGAAATACTCTCAAGATACTCTCAAAATATCAAATATTCTAGCAAGGAAAGAAGTTGATTTTTGAAGGTTGTAGATCCATACTCTTTCAAGTTAAAATAATCATCGTAAACAATCAGGTAAGTGGGCTTTTGTTATATTATCCTTTTCGTTTTGATACCATATGAAATGCTTATGAAAAATACAGTCGAATATGTGAACTATTTTAAAAACTATGATGTCATGAAAATTCTGAATATCGGGAGATAAGTGCTATGCGAAACAACGTGCTACGTACGTGTGAGCCACCTCTTGAACCAATGGGGCAAAGTGCTATACATACGAGAGCCACCTCTTGAATTCGTAGGAGCCACCTCTATAATCCTTATGTTATGTCGATCGATCTAATTTGATAAGTATATGACATGTGTTCTAATATGATGCTTTTGGTATGACTCAAAGAAGCAAAATTCTGTTATGTGTATCAGTTTATGTTTTGAAATCTGTTTTGAAATCTGTATAAGTATATGTTTTTGGCATATTCGATTGGCCCCCGCTTACTGAGTGTCAACCAGAACACTCACCCCTTACATCCCCTCCCCAGATAAAAGTGAGACAGATACCGAAGATGCAGAACAACACAACTTTTGGGGTTGGTGATCTACCGCAATTATTTCAAGATTTTACATAATTATGCTTCCGCTAAACTCTGTTAAGATTTAAGTTATGGTTTTATTTTCAGTTGTAAAACATTTATGTTTATGGAATAAATAGACTGGTTGTATTAAATTCTGTACTATGAGGCTTGTTGATTTTCAATTGTATTTGGAATCAACGCCGGTGTTATCGATCCCGGTCTCGGGGCGTGACACTGAATTTGGTAAAAAGAGATAAATAATACAAGAAAAAGAGAACTGCCCCGAAAACTAAGTAGATTAGTACTATTTGTGAAAGCAGCGAGGGATGCCTATATTTTGTCCATATATGTCAACTTTAATTTCAATTTCCTCAGAACCATATTTCCATCACATATGTTTGGAATCCATATGTCACAAAAGTTACATCTTTACGATTATGCTCATCATCATTGCATCGATTCCCAAGTTCATGTCTCGCGTGATCTCAGAAGCTTCGATGCGGGTGAGGCATGCGCAGTGGATGGATCAATATGGACAAACGTATAAGGATGATACAGAGAAAAGGGGGCCGGTTTGGGATCTTCAATAAATATTCAAGAACAATTTTCTTTTAACATTTGAGATATGATTCTAAGATTTTAATATAGAGCAGTGAATTAAACTAAGAATTAACGATACAGGAGCCTGGACCTTTCCTGCTGTTGATACTGTGGAAGGAATAACCAAGATCAAAGGTGGAAAACTGTACAGTTTATCAGTCCAGGAAATAGTGGACTGCATTGGGGGTTTGAAGTAGGCTGTGATGGAGGCTTCGTATCTGATGCTTTTGAGTTCATAAAAAATAATGAGGAAGCAGTCATGAAGACTGTTGCTAACCAACCAGTTGCTGTCAGTGGCATTGCTAGCGGTATCGACTTCCGGTTCTACTCGAGTGGCGTTTTTACTGGCCAATGTGGAGATACCTTGGATCATGGTGTAACGGTTGTAGGATATGGTACGGAAAACGGTAAGTTGAAATATTGGATAATCAAGAATTCATGGGGGATTTCTTGGGGTGAAGATGGCTACATGAGGTTGCAAAGGATATTGCTGATAAAGGAAGGTCTATGTGGGATTGCCATGGAAGTCTACTATCCTGAAATCTAGCTGATTCTGTAAATGACATATGGCACGTGATGTTTCTGTTTCTATATGTTCAATGAAACTAAATTGACATTTTGCATACAAAAATATGATATGAAACAAATAAAATATTTCTTGTCAAAATTCATGATCATCACGGATCATAATTTTCCTCAATTTACAACCAAAATCAACATTTCAAACACTTCGTTGCATCCTCTACTCCAACCACTATGATTTGTGAATGATTTGCTCTAGTAAGTCAAGCTTTTGGAACTCGAACTAGTCACCAAAGCCTTAATCTTCAAGGAATCTCCAGCTGCATTAGCTCGACGAGTAATAAGAACTTGTACTATTCCAGCCTTAGCCATTTTCTGCCTCTGAAATGAGCTCTGATGTACTAAAATCATCAAAATGTAAGATGTCAATTCTTGGCATTTGGGCTTCTCTTCCCATGTCATGATCTCGATAAACGCCTCGGGGACGGCTGGATTATGTTCCAATGCTTTCCTCCCTGCTGGCGTTACAACCAAGATTCCTAAAGTCGCTAATGCTTTTTCTGACACTGATCTTCCACGGACAATTTCATTAGTGTTTCAATGACCCCGGAATTGATTATATGGCATGTATTGTCCAAGATCGAAGATAGATTGTATAATATGCTTAAACATGATTCTTTCATCTCGATGTTACTTGAACTTGACTGGAGAGAGGAGACTACAAAAGGGATAATTCTTGTAGATTTGAGGAAGAATTGGCTGTTGGCCAGGGCTGATAGTGATAAGATCAGATGTGCAAATTCTTGTTTATGCGTTTCATCCAGAAACTCGATTTTTTCGGGTAAGTTTGACAAGAACCCTGCCTCCACGATTAGAGCTTTGTTCCTAAAACAAGATCAAAAGGAGGGATGAATGTTAGGATCAAGGATAAAGCGGATTCGAGATCGCTAATCTCCTAAAAATTGGGAGAGGGGATTGAGAGAAGAATTTGAGATTGAGAACTATTATTTCACTAACTTTCGTTGGCACCACGCTATTATTTCATTAGTTTTCGTTGGCACCGCGCTTGGTACTAGCATGTTGGTCAATTTTTCATAATTTGACCGAAATAACATTTGAAATGACTGACTTCAACAAACAATTTTAAAGAAACGACAATGCTACTGTAATTGAATGGAAAAAATAATCAAATTATTGACTCTAATTTTTTTAAAAACAAATGATGCACATCTTATTATAAACTGAAAAAATAACATTTGAAGTTGCTAAATGTTGGAGTAGATAAAATACTTTTAGGATATATGTACTCAAATATATATCAACTCTATTTTATAAATATATGCAAGAAATATTATATGTCGCATATTGAATATATATATATAAAATATGTCAGCAATGTTCAACAACCTATAATGATCATAAAAATTACATTTTTCGTAATATCTGTAATTCTAATATTAATAATAATAACAGTTAAAAATACTTATTTAGTTAGGTTGACCAACAAGATAATGTTACCATGACTTAACCAATCGAGTTGGTTCAGGCAAAACCCGCATATCAACAACCGATTAAAATATGTTTTTTTCTAGTCGGTTCAGGCCAAACCCGCGCATCAACAAAAATATTGTTATTTAACAAAAAAAAATTGTTAAAATTTTTTAATAAAAAAAAGAAATTTTTTTAAAAAAAATCTTTGTTTAAGAAATTGATTAGGAAAAAAAAATTAATTTGTTTAGCTTTACTATTCATTAGAATAATAATGAATAGTAAAGCTTCCTCTCTTATTGTATAGGTAAATATAGTGGTTGAATGACTACAATGCTATTTATACTATCCCATGCATTGTGCTAACTTCTAACCACTAACAACTAGTTGTAGATGATTTACTAAACTAACTATTTAACTCCATCATTAGCTAAATATGTAGGCATTGACTTGCTTGGTAATATTCTTCTCGTCTTGCATTTTATACCATCTTACAGCTATCCAGTCTTCCGCTAATTTTATTACATGCATGGTCGAATCAATGAATGTCTTTAAATGTCACTCTTTATCACATTGAACTGTTTCTTTATATATATTTTTTAATTGTAGGTGGGTCTATAGCAGAAACTAATAAAGTAGGGGTGTTTAATGGGTCGGGTCAATCCGAACCCGGCCCAAAATCGGACTGGTTAGTCAGGTGCGGAACTGGAACCGGTAAGATACCGGTACGGATCGGTTCTACCGTTCCGGAACCAGTATCTTACCGATTCTGGACAAAACGGATCTGGTTCCGGATTGAACCGGATCCGTTATTTTAAATTATATAAATATATTTAAGGTTAGTTTACAAACGCAAAGTCATATTAGCTCAATTGGTTAGAGCTTTAGAGTAGAAGACGATGATCGCGTGTTCGAATCCTTCAAGCAACAATTTCCCTTTTTTTTTTTAAGAAAAAAAATTCAAAAAAACCGGTTTTGGGTTGGAACCGGTCCAACCGAAACCGAATCGGATCGGGTTCCTTATCAGATCGGATCGATTCTGAAATTAGGATATCCAAAACCGGCCGATTCCGGATCGGATCGATTTGGGTTGTCCCGTTAAACACCCCTAAATAAAGGCATAATGCAGTGTAAACAATTCTCTGGAATCTGACACTTTTCAAAATTGATTTAATATTTTTTAAACTATAAAATTTGTCATCTCTAAATATAATAACGCGTTTCATTTGTGACATGAAATCCATCACAGTCAAGGTTTTGTCAAAAGTGGCCTGTGATGTTAGCTCAACAACCTTTGTCCTAACCTCAATAATATATATAATATTTCCGGCCATATTTAGCCTATGACTTTTATATCATGTCACATTTAATTTATTTTTTTGTGTATCTTTTTGTGTGCATCGAAATGGTAAATCAGTTGCACGAAACTCTCATTATGTGAGGGTCTGAAAAAGGGTCGAGCTATATTTGACATAAATTTAAATTATGTATGCACAAAGTTTTCACTATAAGTAGGATAAAGAAAAGGGTCGTGCCACTTTTTGGGTGCTGAAATGTACAAATGATCAGTTTTAGTAAATTCTTATGTATCTGAAGTAAGACCTACAAGAACCTAAAAGCATATACTCAATGAGAACAATAAAAAAAATATTCAGCGAGGATATATTTTCCCACGTAAAAGATATATATATATATACATATTAAATTGTAAAAGACTTAATTTGACACCCAATTTCTCCAACTCAATTAATTTATCGACTTTCAAGAAACTTATCTAATCTTGAGGCACCGAACTTCATTTAACGAACATCTACGAATTAATTCTTTTTAATAAAAGATAAAAAAAAATTAAACTATGGATGTAAAAGATCTTTTTTAAATAATAAACTTAAAACAAGACTTCTACTTTCCGTTTGTCTTACAAATAACAATAATTATTGTTTCTGTTTTTGATTTTTTAAATATTGAGCTAACAATAATCTTACTTTTTTCTGCTAATTGCTAGAACGCGAAAGGGTTGCCTCCTCCACCGGTGCCGCAAAAGAAGGGCCGGCGAATTGGATTTGGCGTAGAAAATAATTTATTTGGGTGTACGAAGTCCACATATTTGTACGGATCTAACATACCAAATCGTTCTTAGATCTAGTGTTAGGGTTGTGCCCATATGTTAGCAAAGCTGCTGACTAAAATCATTTATCATCAATGCCATGAAGTCCAATTCAACTCCACCAACTATGAAATTTATTTAATAATAATATTCTTATGTATACAACTGATCGAATCAGTTTGTACGATAAAATTTTATATTTAAAAATTATTTAGGCTTGATATTAAAAAATATTATAAAAATAAATAAATTTCGAATTTAGAAATTACTTGCAAGAACAATTCGAGTAATTATCAAGAAAATTGAGACTCACGCGGAAGAGCCATTGGCGAGCTCAATTAACGATCGAACAGCCATTCTTCGACGCGCCACCACTTCCGAACCCACCATGTCAACCAGCGGCGGAATAACACCGAGCTCCACGATGGTTTTCCGCCTCTTCAAGTCATCTTCCGCCAGCTTCTGTATTTCTTCCACCGCCGCTTCTTTCTCTTCCCAGCTCCCAAAATGAAGCCTCTTCACACACGTATGCAAAACCACCACCCAACCATCATCATAATCGCGTCGACCCTCCAATTTTTCTTCCATGCAATCATCAATCTTTGCTTCTCTATATGCATCCATGACCTTTTCCGACGGTTTCTTCGATTGATTACGCTGTCTTCCGACGGCGTTTAAGCGGAGGAATCGTCGCAAGCTAGTAAAGAACCTCTGTTTTGTACACGCAAAGAACCAATTATTCAAAGAATCTGACCTTTTTTCTTCCAGTGGAGCTGACATATTTCAAGATGTTAATTTGGTTCAAACTTTTATAGGTCAATTCGTCTGACCAAGGAGAAAGGAAAGTGAAGAATCGGACAAAGGGAAAGAGGAGACTTTGTATGCAAAAACAAGGAGATCTACAAGAGGGAGCACATCTGCACATGCAGACTGAGACAGATGTGTGCTTCAGAAACAATTGTTTGGTTTATATTGAATTTGAATTCTTATATTCCCGTAATGCCCTCTGCTATCTTTGGGATGCACACCAAAGTTTTTAAAGGGAAAGAGGAAGTTTTTTTGTTTTGTTGTAAGGAAGATAGTTTTTTGATAATACATGTTTTTTTATGAGCATAAATACGCAAATTGATTATATTATAAGTTTTTACATCCAATTGTATAAAACACGTGAGGCATACTTGAGAAATCGTGCCTTTGTTGCTTACGGTTTGTTTGATATGTCCTTAAGGGTAGTGCCTTTAAGGGCATCATTACCATTCATTTGAAATCTTTTTTTAAAAAAAAAAAAAGATTCAATTTGGATGGTTGATGTTGCTCCTGATGGCAGCGCCCTCAAAGGCAGCAACAAAGTTTCCGTTGCTTACGGGGGTTCCACTAAATCAATAGGAGGTGGTGAATGCAATAATCTCATATCTGAAAGCAACAACCATGATTTCATTATTTAAAAGAGTAATTTTTCCATTAGTTTTGAATTCAAGCCTAACATATTTGGTAAAAGCTCATTTTCTTTTTGGAGAAAACTCATGTTTCGAGTCTCGTAAAAAATATTTAGCCCATCCCTTATCAAAAATCAACCACGATTTTAATCTGTGGAAATATTCAGTCTAAAATATAAGAACTGGGGGATATAAAATGGGTTACTAGAAATTGAATCGATGGCTTATTGTACCAAATTTGGCCTTCCTTTTTTCTTATCTTTGTCTTAAATATTAAAAACCAAAAAGGAACTGCACCAGCCGGGAATCGAACCCGGGTCTGTACCGTGGCAGGGTACTATTCTACCACTAGACCACTGGTGCTCCTTGGCATGAAATTTGGAGAAGAATAAAGTTATAGGTTTTATTATTTGGGGTACTCAGACGTGAAACAGGAGTTGGCCACTGCCCGCCTTAATAAAGACAAACGCCAAATGGTGTTAATTAATTCATCCAATGAATTTAATTTCCCTTCTCGATTTAATCTTTTGTGCGACCCGATAGGATCTTGTAATGTATCTTATTTTACGTTACAAGCAAGGAGCGGTGTCTAGCAACACATCGAGGCTACCCAAATTACAAGAATGTCAATGACTCGACATAACCTTTAGAACTTGTGATAATATTAATCATGTAACTTAATCCCTTTGTCCTTTGTGTTTAGATTAAACACGAGTCATGGAATAGTCATACTCGTATATTCAATCTTTATTTCTTGATCCCCAAGTAGAACTAGAATAAACGAATAAGCTCGATATCTCATATCGACTCATTCGAGCATGGCCATGCATTTTAGTTCTCACTTGATCAAGGGCCAAACACTTCTCCTGTTATATAGGAGGGACAAATCCTATCTCGATCAGTCAACATCCCTCTACATAATTCGTAGTGTATTCAATAGTCGCCTTTATAGTTTACCCTGTTACGGGTAACGTTTGACAATATCAAGATACATAACTCCTTATGTTGGGATCTCTGATGATCACAAGTCGTAAGGATTACATACATTATTATCACTATGAGAATTGCATATGACGATCATATAACTATCCATGTTGCATTCTCATGGTGGGTCTGTCCAGTACATCGTTCTCCAACATGTACCCATGTGTTGATTTGATATCTCATATCAATGAACAATTCATCAATCAACACATACTAGTCTCTACGTATTATCATTATCCCTATTCATGATAATACTTGACTAGGGACATCTTTAAGAATAATACAATATTATTCTAAGGACATTAACATATATATTAATTCATATTGCACAGTTAATCGAATAATATATAATAATGAATTGCCATTCATAAAATCATAAACATTGTATGTCAAAACAATCATCTAATGACTTGTCTTAGGGCATATCCCAACAAATCTCCCACTTGCACTAAGACCACTCAGACATATACCTAATGCCTAGAGATCTAGTATGACGATCATGCTTCTGCTGTGACAGTGGCTTCGTCAATGGGTCAGATACGTTATCATCTGTTGGTACTTTGCATATTTTAACATCTTCCCTTTCAACGATTTCTCGAATGAAATGAAAGCGCCGAAGTATGTGCTTGGATCTTTGGTGAGATCTAGGTTCCTTAGCCAATGTGATCGCTCTATTGTTGTCACAATAGAGTTCTATCGGATCTTTAATGCTAGGCACCACTCCAAGTTCAGAAATGAACTTCCTCATCCAAACAGCTTCCTTTGCTGCATCCGAGGCAGCAATATACTCAGCTTTCGTTGTAGAATCGGCTACTGTTTCTTGCTTTGAACTCTTCCAGCTCACATCACCTCCATTTAGGCAATACACATATCCAGATTGCGATCGAAAATCATCTTTGTCAGTTTGGAAGCTTGCATCAGTGTAACCCATTACATTGAGCTCTTCCTCACCTCCATAAATCAAGAATGTATCCTTAGTTCTTCTCAAGTACTTCAGGATATTCTTGACAGCAATCCAGTGACCTTCACCTGGATCAACTTGATATCTGCTCGTCATGCTCAAAGCATACGATACATCGGGACGAGTACATATCATGGCATACATGATAGATCCAATTGCTGACGCATATGGAATCTTACTCATGCGTTGTCTCTCATCTGGTGTTGAAGGACACTGTTCCTTCGAGAGATAAATACCATGCGTCATAGGCACGAATCCTTTCTTTGATTCTTGCATGCTAAACCTTTTAAGCACTTTGTCTATGCATGTACTTTGACTTAGGCCGAGAAGCCTTCTCGATCTATCTCTATAGATCTTTATTCCTAATACATAGGTGGCTTCTCCCAAGTCTTTCACCGAAAAGCAGTTCCCTAGCCAAATCTTTACAGATTGTAAGGCAGGGATATCATTCCCAATGAGAAGTATGCCATCTACATACAACACTAAGAAAATGATTAAGCTCCCACTGACCTTCTTGTAGACACAAGGTTCATCTACGTTTTTGATAAAACCAAACTCTTTGATTTCATCATCAAAACGAAGATTCCAACTCCGAGAAGCTTGCTTCAATCCGTAAATGGATCGTTGTAGCTTGCATATCTTTCCAGCATCCTTTGGATCGACAAAACCCTCGGGTTGTGTCATGTACACATCCTCGAGCAGATTTCCATTAAGGAAAGCTGTTTTGACATCCATCTGCCAGATTTCATAATCATGAAATGCAGCTATTGCAAGCAAGATCCTTATGGATTTAACCATGGCCACTGGTGAAAATGTTTCATCATAGTCAATACCATGAATTTGTTTGAATCCTTTTGCAACCAGCCGACCTTTATAGGTTTGTACATTACCATCCATATCGGTCTTTTTCTTGAAAATCCATTTGCACCCTATGGGTCGTACCCCTTCAGGTGGATCAACCAAAGTCCATACTTGGTTTGCATACATGGATTCCATCTCAGATTTCATGGCTTCTTGCCATTTCTCAGAATCAGTGCCATTATAGCTTGTTGATAAGATGACGGCTCATCCTCATCAATAAGTAGTAAGTCACCTTGTTGAGTCACAAGAAATCCATATCTCTGTGGCTCCGGTGTTCTCTTACAGACCTACGCTGGGATTGTGTCTCTTGAGCAGGTACTTCTTCCACAACAGCTTGCGGTGCCTGCTCTGTTTCCATCTCAATATCAGGTTCAGTGTTTTCTTGTGGTTGAACTTCACTAAGTTCTATTTTTCTCCCACTGGTTTTTCTAGAAATAAATTCTCTTTCAAGAAATACACCAGTCCGAGCAACAACTACTTTGTTCTCGGTGGGATAATAGAAATAGTATCCATTCGTTTTCTTAGGATACCCCACAAATAAACACTTATCAGATTTGGGTCCAAGTTTGTTAGTGGCGTGACGTCTAACGAAAGCCTCACAACCCCAAATCTTCATAAAAGACATACTAGGACACTTCACAGTCCATATTTCATATGGTGTCTTTTCCACTGATTTAGATGGAACACGGTTCAGTAAGAAAATTGATGTTTCTAAAGCGTGTCCCCAAAACGATATTGGAAGATCTGCATGACTCATCATTGATCTAACCATGTATAACAAGGTTCGATTTCTCCTCTCGGACACACCATTCCATTGTGGAGTATACGGAGGAGTGAGTTGTGGGACTATCCCACACTCCTTTATATAAGATGAAACTCTTGGCTTAAGTATTCACCTCCTCGATCTGATCGAAGGATTTTGATACTTTTGCCAAGTTGGTTTTGTACTTCATTCTTGAAATCTTTGAACTTTTCAAAGGTTTCATGCTTATGCTTCATTAGGTATACATACCCATATCTACTGAGGTCATCAGTAAATGTAACGAAGTATTGAAAATCACCTCTAGCTTGTGTACTTATTGGTCCACATACATCACTATGTATTAGTCCCAATAAAACATTTGCCCTTTCAACATGTCCTTTGAAAGGGGCTTTAGTCATCTTGCCCATTAAACAAGATTCGCATGTTTCATATGATTCAAAATCAAATGAATCTAATACTCCATCCTTATGAAGTTTAGATATGCGGTTTTCGTTTATGTGGCCCAAGCGACAATGCCAGAGATAAGTCGGATTACAATCATTATTTTAATCCTTTTAGTATTTATGTTATAGATAGGCATATCAAGATTTAATAAATAAAGACCATTCACCATTTGTGCACTAGCATAAAACAACAGTTGTCCTTTATTATAAATGAAAAACCACACTTGTCTAAACAAGAAATAAAAATTATGTTTTTGGTAATAGATGGCACAAAATAACAGTCTTTTAAAATCAACGATAAACCAGAAGGCAAATGTTGAGCCTTAAACGCATGGTTGCGTTTAATGCGTTAAAGTATCCCCGGTCAATCTTTGAGTTTTGATGATCAACAAAACTTGTGTTTGTTATACTAATACATCTACGTAGTGTGCAGATTAAGTGATGAAAAGTGGATTGGAATGAAGAATTTCAAGTGTGCATATTCTGGCCTGGATCGCCCCAGGCGATGGTGATCATCGCCCCAGGCGATGGGTGCCAGGAGGGGCATCGCCACGCACATCGACAGAGGCGATGGCTAGGCGAGCATGCGAGGAAGATCGCCCCAGGCGATGGTGACCAACGCCTGAGGCGATGGCAGCCACAGGGACTTCGACCCCGCACATCGACTGAAGCGACGCCGAGACATGCGCGGGCATGTGCGCAGGGAAGATCGCCCGAGGCGATGGCTGGAACGCCTGAGGCGATGTGGACTTCGCCCGAGGCGATGCAAGATTTCAGGCTGCTGAAGCTACGGCATTGGGATTTAATTTGGATCGCCTGAGGCGATCCGTGATTTTTGCTGACCGTTGGGGCGCGGCGATAGCGATCGCCCGAGGCGATTTCCGAGGCGATCGATGAGTGATTCAAGCCTTATTTGAAGCAACGGCTAGTAGGAGCCTAGGGGGCCTCCTACACTATAAATATGGATGCTTTGGAGCATTTTGAAGCCAAGGAACAAGCCTACAACTTATACAAAAGTCTTGATAATTATTATTTGAATTAAGCTTTGCAATCTCCATACATTGTTATTGTATTGGAGCTTGCAATTCTTCTATTGTGTGTGAGTCTTGTTCACTTCGTGTTGGTACACCGTGAAGGTGTGTGTTGAGTTATTGTAAAGGTCCTCCAACACCAAAGCAAGTTGGAAAATTGTAAAGTCATCAACAAGTCTAGTTGGTGCAAGTGTGTGGCTATCCTTGGAGCCCTTAAGGCCAAGAAGACTCGTGAAGAGTGTTGGTAGCTCGGGAAGAGCTTTGTATACTCGGGAAGAGTATTGTGCTCGGGAAGAGCTTGTGTATTCGGGAAGAGTATTGTGCTCGGGAAGAGCGTTGTATACTCGGGAAGAGTAGTGTGCTCGGGAAGAGCGTTGTAAACTCGGGAAGAGTTGTTGTGTGGCTAACTTGGAGCCCTCAAGACCAAGATCTATTGTTCTAGTGGAACCTCGGTTGGAGGTTATCTAACCGGGAAGAGGAGACGTAGGCGATTCATCGCCGAACTTCTATAACAAATATCCTTGTCATTTACCGCATTATTTCTTTACGCATTTATTTATTTTATTCTTTGCATTTATCGATTGACTAAAGGCTTCCGCAAGCGCAAACTCTTTTATTTTTACAAACTCATTTTAAAACGCTAAAGTAGCCAAGGAATCTCATTCACCCCCCCCCCCCCCCCCCCTCTTCGATTCCAACAGCAAAGATAAATAATAATCTCCTATAGCTAATGCAAGCAACTCTTGCTCTATTTCCAACTCGGAGATCAACTTCGCCTTTCGCCAACAATCTACTCTTTTTGAGGTCTTGCACATTTACACAAATGTGAGATCCACATCCAGTATCTAATACCCTTGATGAAGAAGTAGATAAATTGACTTCTATAACAAAAATACTTGAAGTGGAAGTCACACTTCCTTTCTTTAGATCCTCCAGATATACTTTGCAGTTTCTTTTCCAATGGCCGGTCTCACCGCAATGGAAACAGTTCCCTTCCTTCGCTATCCCTCCCTTTGGTTTCAGTGCAGATGACTTTGGCTTAGATTTAACAAAGACCTTCTTGTTTTTCTTGAAGTTCTTAGCTTTAGTCTTTCCTTTGCTCTTATTCACATTAAGAACATTTGTAGTTTTAGACTTCTTGCTATTTGCTTCAAAAGTTCTAAGCATGCCAAGTAACTGTGGTAGTGTCTTTTCAATTTCAATCATATTGTAATTTAAGACAAATTGACTGAAGCTTTCAGGCAACGATTGCAAGATCACGTCAGTGGCCAACTCTTGGTCCAAAGGAAAACCCAGCTTCTCCAGATTCTCAATATACCCAATCATCTTGAGTACATGAGTACCAACCAGACTTCCTTCTACCATTCTACACTGGAATAACGCCTTAGAGACGTCATACCTCTCTTGTCTTGCTTGTTGTTGGTACAGTTGCTTAAGATGCTTGATCATATCAAACGCCTCCATTTCCTCATGTTGTTTCTGAAGCTCAGAGTTCATGGTGGCTAGCATAAGGCACCCAACATCAAGTGCGTCACTTTGATGCTTCTTGTAAGCATTTTTTTCGGCTCTTGTAGCCGTTAGGGGAGGTTCCTCAGCAGGTAAGGGTTCCTCTAGGACATATTGTTTCTTTTCTTGTTTGAGGACTATCCTCAAGTTCCTATGCCAGTCTAGGAAATTTGTCCCATTTAATTTGTCCTTCTCAAGGACCGATCGCAGATATAAAGTGCTTGTTACGTTGTTAGTTGCCATGGTATCTACAATATAAATATGCAAAATAAGTTTATGATTTAATCATTTAACATGGTCTTATATTAAATGATGCTCCCACTATTTTGTTTAAAAAATATCAACCCTCAAAACCTTTAGTGGGCCAAGATCCATATTTCGCCTAATCTTGAGTTAGCTTTGGTTAATCGCCCAAGACTCGGTTATTTAGGTAGACAACACTTTGTCAATTATATCACATATAATTCTTGGATAGTTGGACGAACAACGCTTTGTTCAATTCATCAAATGAATTATTATCCAACACATGCCTCTAGGTTCCCAATCCTATTGAGATAACCTAGTTAAGTCGTACCCAATTTAAAGTATAACGGATATCACTTTTATCCTTTCACGCCTTACTAAGATTGCCACGGTACTTTGCTTTGGCAAACCCACACATGTACAATCGAAGTTTTTGACGAGTACTTTTAATTTTGGAAGGCATCTAAAACTTAATATTTTAGAGGGATTTATTGATCTCATGATTAGTTTGATAATTTAAAATATGTCCACTACATATAGTTGTATACATATCTACATATATGTGTAATACAATTATCAATCTAAAGCATAAGATAAATCATGTATCAACATACATAATTAAACGTGACATGGTTGTAGCCCCTACTAACGATTTTCTCAAGCCAATGAGAAAAACCTAAGAGTCAACCTAAGGTAACTTCACAAGCACCTTCCTTTGGCTCCTATTTGTGAATGGCCTCCTCGTCCCGGCACCTTGCTCCATCTTCATTGATCACCATCAACAATTTAAACTATACTATTTATAAGATATAGAATTCCTCGATTCACATTCGAGTGGAACATAGGGGAGTGATAACATTTAGAATAAAAGAGAGAAGTGTTGGAATCGAAGAGGGGGGGGGGGGGGTGAATGAGATTCCTTGGCTACTTTAGCGTTTTAAAATGAGTTTGTAAAATAAAAATATTTTGCGCTTGCGGAAGCCTTTAGTCAATCGATAAATGCAAAGAATAAAATAAATAAATGCGTAAAGGAAATAAAGCAATAAAATGACAAGGATATTTGTTATAGAAGTTCGGCGATGAATCGCCTACGTCTCCTCTTCCCGGTTAGATAACCTCCAACCGAGGTTCCACTAGAATAAACGATCTTGGCCTTG
This sequence comes from Haberlea rhodopensis, assembly GCA_907163345.1. Lineage (NCBI taxonomy): Eukaryota > Viridiplantae > Streptophyta > Magnoliopsida > Lamiales > Gesneriaceae > Haberlea > Haberlea rhodopensis. The sequence goes on from CAJQUN010000069.1 coordinate 544,254, forward strand.
AGGGCTCCAAGTTAGCCACACAACAACTCTTCCCGAGTTTACAACGCTCTTCCCGAGCACACTACTCTTCCCGAGTACACAAAGCTCTTCCCGAGCACAATACTCTTCCCGAGTACACAAAGCTCTTCCCGAGCTACCAACACTCTTCACGAGTCTTCTTGGCCTTAAGGGCTCCAAGGATAGCCACACACTTGCACCAACTAGACTTGTTGATGACTTTACAATTTTCCAACTTGCTTTGGTGTTGGAGAACCTTTACAATAAATTAAACCAACAAACACCTTCACGGTGTACTCACACGAAGAAACACAAGACTCTAACAAAGAAAAGAATTACAAGCTCCAATACAACAACAATGTATGGAGATTGCAAAGCAATATGAATTTGAATTGATCAAGGCTTTGTAGAAGTTTGTAGACTTGTTTCTTAGCTTCAAAATGCTCCAAAGCATCAATATTTATAGTGTAGAAGGCCCCCTAGGCTCCTACTAGCCGTTGCTCCACAAAAGGCTGAAATCACTCGTCGATCGCCTCAGCCATCGCCTCAGGCGATCTCCATCGCCGCGCTCCAACGGTCAGTATAAATCACGGATCGCCTCAGGCGATGTCCGATCGCCTCAGGCGATCCAGCCACAAATCCAATGCCGTAGCCTCAGCAGCTTAAATCCTTGCATCGCCTCAGGCGAAGTCCAGATCGCCTCAGGCGTTCAACGCATCGCCTCAGGCGTTCCCAGCATCGCCTCAGGCGATCTCCCCCTGCGCGCATGCTCGCGCATCCTCGGCGTCGCTTCAGTCGATGTGCGGGGCGAAGTGTCAAATGGTTGCCATCGCCTCAGGCGTTGGTCATCATCGCCTGGGGCGATCTTCTGTTGGAATCGAAGAGGGGGGTGAATGAGATTCCTTGGCTACTTTAGCGTTTTAAAATGAGTTTGTAAAAATAAAAGAGTTTGCGCTTGCGGAAGCCTTTAGTCAATCGATAAATGCAAAGAATAAAATAAATAAATGCGTAAAGAAATAATACGGTAAATGACAAGGATATTTGTTATAGAAGTTCGGCGATGAATCGCCTACGTCTCCTCTTCCCGGTTAGATAACCTCCAACCGAGGTTCCACTAGAACAATAGATCTTGGCCTTGAGGGCTCCAAGTTAGCCACACAACAACTCTTCCCGAGTTTACAACGCTCTTCCCGAGCACACTACTCTTCCCGAGTACACAACGCTCTTCCCGAGCACAATACTCTTCCCGAGTACACAAGCTCTTCCCGAGCACAATACTCTTCCCGAGTATACAAAGCTCTTCCCGAGCTACCAACACTCTTCACGAGTCTTCTTGGCCTTAAGGGCTCCAAGGATAGCCACACACTTGCACCAACTAGACTTGTTGATGACTTTACAATTTTCCAACTTGCTTTGGTGTTGGAGGACCTTTACAATAACTCAACACACACCTTCACGGTGTACCAACACGAAGTGAACAAGACTCACACACAATAGAAGAATTGCAAGCTCCAATACAATAACAATGTATGGAGATTGCAAAGCTTAATTCAAATAATAATTATCAAGACTTTTGTATAAGTTGTAGGCTTGTTCCTTGGCTTCAAAATGCTCCAAAGCATCCATATTTATAGTGTAGGAGCCCACCTAGGCTCCTACTAGCCGTTGCTTCAAATAAGGCTTGAATCACTTCTCGATCGCCTCGGAAATCGCCTCGGGCGATCGCCATCGCCGCGCCCCAACGGTCAGCAAAAATCACGGATCGCCTCAGGCGATCGGTGGATCGCCTCAGGCGATCCAAATTAAATCCCAATGCCGTAGCTTCAGCAGCGTGAAATCTTGCATCGCCTCGGGCGAAGTCCACATCGCCTCAGGCGTTCCAGCCATCGCCTCGGGCGTTCAGCCCATCGCCTCGGGCGATCTTCCCTGCGCGCATGCCCGCGCATGTCTCGGCGTCGCTTCAGTCGATGTGCGGGGGCGAAGTCCCTGTGGCTGCCATCGCCTCAGGCGTTGGTCACCATCGCCTGGGGCGATCTTCCTCGCATGCTCGCCTAGCCATCGCCTCTGTCGATGTGCGTGGCGATGCCCCTCCTGGCACCCATCGCCTGGGGCGATGATCACCATCGCCCCATCGCCTGGGGCGATGATCACCATCGCCCCATCGCCTGGGGCGATCCAGGCCAGAATATGCACACTTGAAATTCTTCATTCCAATCCACTTTTCATCACTTAATATGCACACTACGTAGATGCATTAGTATAACAAACACAAGTTTTGTTGATCATCAAAACTCAAAGATTGACCGGGGATACTTTAACGCATTAAACACAACCATGCGTTTAAGGCCCAACAATCTCCCCCTTTTTGATGATCACAAAACTTGATAAACTTGAATAAGTAATATGCATGAAATGTGAGTAAAAATGACTCCCCCTTAACAATTGCATACACATACAAGATTAAACCAAGTAATGCATAGAACAAACAACTCTCCCCCCTCAAACCATGCATACATAAGCTCTCCCCCTTAAACTATCCATGTATTGAGGTTCAAGTTTATCACAAAATTCTCCCCCTTTTTGTGATAATCAAAAAGCATAAAATTTAAATAAGCATTACTCAAATATGTTGACACATAGCCATATTTTATCAATTTTACACATGGTCCTCACCAAGCATGTAATAGCCATTAGATTAAATTAATTAGATGGAAACACATGCGTTTAAGGCACTCAACAATAAATTCTAAATGTTGCAATGTGTGCATATGTTCATGCATTCATACCCAATAAACAATAAAATTATCAAAGCATTATAACACATCATATAATTGCACATTTTCACATAGCATATTCAAATTTGAATACAAAGCATATCAAGCTACTTACTATAAAAAGATAAGCATGCATCATGCATTAAACAAATTATGCTAAGGGGTTATGCATTTTACTCCAATGAATATTGAGCTTCAATATTTATTGATCATAATTGATTTGTGCCAATGAATTTTTGAATTGCTCTTTTAAAATAAATCAAATAAATTTTACCCTTGATGACAAGAGTTAGTTTTTGTCATAGGTCCAACGCCTCTCGCCTCTTCTATGGTGGTGAATAGAATAAGCTCCTCCTTTGAGTTGCTTGGTCCTTCATCCTTCAATCCATGGTTGTCCCTACAAGACAAATTAACAATAGAAGAATCTTTGGTACCCATTTGATTTTTGGGTCCTTGTGGGTTAACTTTCAATGGCACTTTTGGAATCCATTTCCACCTCTTATTAGGTTGATATTGGATTCTAGCATACCTACATTTGTTCTTGGTATGACCATTTTTGCAACAATAATTACAAGTAGTAGAGTCATGCTTTGCTTTGGCCAACAAGCTAGAAAAGGATTTTGATTTGCTTGAGAAGCCTAACCCGGCTTTGTCAAAGCTACAATGTTGTAAGCCAAGCAATTCATTCATCTTTAAACTACTATCACTAAACTTGGCAAGAGAAGTCTTTAAGTCAAGCACTTGGTTTTTCAAAATAATATTTTCTTTTTCCTTCTTGTCCAAGTCTAGCTTAAGCACTTTGTTGCTCTTCTTGGTTTTACCAAGACAATCAATGAGTTCATTATAAGCATCTAATAATTCATCATAAGATGGTACCTCATTGTCGCTTTCATCTCCTTCATCTCCAAGAGCCATTAAACAAAGATTTGTGGCTTCTTCTTCATCGGAGTCGCTATCACTCCATGTGGCTATAAACGCCTTCTTCTTGCCTTTGTCCTCATTCTTCTTCCTAGGACATTTGTTAGCATAATGGCCTATTTCTTGACAATTGTAACACGTTACCTCATTTTTGGATTCTTGTTTGGTGGCATTGGAGGTCTTTGACTTGCTATGTTTGTTGAAGAGCTTCTTGAACTTCTTTGTGAACAACCTCATCTCTTCATCATCATCATCTTCTTCATCATCGGAATGGTCTTTCCTTCCAACCAAGGCAATCCCATTTCTTTTGGATCTATCCTCCTCCTTTACTTCTCTCCTTGTGGCAACTTCAAGTTCATGAGTCACCAAGGTGCCATGGAGCTCATCAAGATCATAGGAAGCACTTTCTCTTTTGTTGGACTCGATGATGGCCGTCCTTTTTGCATCTCATTCCTTAGGCAAGGCTCTTAGAGCTCTCCTCCATATTTTCTTTGGAGGGTACTTCTCTCCAAGTTGGGCAAGCTCATTGATAATTAGGGTGAGCCTCCTAAATATTGAATCCACTTCTTCTCCGGACTCCATCTCAAATGTCTCATATTTGAGTTGTAGGAGGTCTATCTTTGTCTCCTTTACTTGGTTGGTTCCTTCATGACAAATTTTCAACTTGTCCCATATCTCCTTAGCGGTTGAGCACATTGAGATCCGGTTGTACTCCTTCATATCTAAAGCACAATGCAAAATATTAATCGCTTTAGCATTTTGAGAAATTAACATCATATCCGCTTTTGTGAAGTCGTCCATTTCTTTGGGAACACTTATTCCCCCAACATCCTTTAAAGGAGTGTGTGGACCTTTCACAATTATCTTCCAAAGATCATAATCCACGGATTGGATGTATAGAGAAATTCTATTTTTCCAATAGCCGTAATTATCACCCGTGAAGAGCGGAGGACGATTTGTCGATTGACCTTGAGCAAACTCAATTGCTAGATTAGCCATAAAAAGATTTTGATTTAAAAACAAAAATCAAATGGCTCTGATACCACTTGTTGGAATCGAAGAGGGGGGGTGAATGAGATTCATTGGCTACTTTAGCGTTTTAAAATGAGTTTGTAAAAATAAAAGAGTTTGCGCTTGCGGAAGCCTTTAGTCAATCGATAAATGCAAAGAATAAAATAAATAAATGCGTAAAGAAATAATGCGGTAAATGACAGAGATATTTGTTATAGAAGTTCGGCGATGAATCGCCTACGTCTCCTCTTCCCGGTTAGATAACCTCCAACCGAGGTTCCACTAGAACAATAGATCTTGGCCTTGAGGGCTCCAAGTTAGCCACACAACAACTCTTCCCGAGTTTACAACGTTATTCCCGAGCACACTACTCTTCCCGAGTACACAACGCTCTTCCCGAGCACAATACTCTTCCCGAGTACACAAGCTCTTCCCGAGCACAATACTCTTCCCGAGTATACAAAGCTCTTCCCGAGCTACCAACACTCTTCACGAGTATTCTTGGCCTTAAGGGCTCCAAGGATAGCCACACACTTGCACCAACTAGACTTGTTGATGACTTTACAATTTCCCAACTTGCTTTGGTGTTGGAGGACCTTTACAATAACTCAACACACACCTTCACGGTGTACCAACACGAAGTGAACAAGACTCACACACAATAGAAGAATTGCAAGCTCCAATACAATAACAATGTATGGAGATTGCAAAGCTTAATTCAAATAATAATTATCAAGACTTTTGTATAAGTTGTAGGCTTGTTCCTTGGCTTCAAAATGCTCCAAAGCATCCATATTTATAGTGTAGGAGGCCCCCTAGGCTCCTACTAGTCGTTGCTTCAAATAAGGCTTGAATCACTCCTCGATCGCCTCGGAAATCTCCTCGGGCGATCGCCATCGCCGCGCCCCAACGGTCAGCAAAAATCACGGATCGCCTCAGGCGATCGGTGGATCGCCTCAGGCGATCCAAATTAAATCCCAATGCCGTAGCTTTAGCAGCCAGAAATCTTGCATCGCCTCGGGCGAAGTCCACATCGCCTCAGGCGTTCCAGCCATCGCCTCGGGCGTTCAGCCCATCGCCTCGGGCGATCTTCCCTGCGCGCATGCCCGCGCATGTCTCGGCGTCGATTCAGTCGATGTGCGGGGGCGAAGTCTCTGTGGCTGCCATCACCTCAGGCGTTGGTCACCATCGCCTGGGGCGATCTTCCTCGCATGCTCGCCTAGCCATCGCCTCTGTCGATGTGCGTGGCGATGCCCCTCCTGGCACCCATCGCCTGGGGCGATGATCACCATCGCCTGGGGCGATCCAGGCCAGAATATGCACACTTGAAATTCTTCATTCCAATCCACTTTTCATCACTTAATCTGCACACTACGTAGATGCATTAGTATAACAAACACAAGTTTTGTTGATCATCAAAACTCAAAGATTGACCGGGGATACTTTAACGCATTAAACGCAATCATTCGTTTAAGGCTCAACATATTCCTCGCATGCTCGCCTAGCCATCGCCTCTGTCGATGTGCGTGGCGATGCCTCGCCTGGCACCCATCGCCTGGGGCGATGATCACCATCGCCTGTGGCGATCCAGGCCAGAATATGCACACTTGATTTTCTTCATTCCAATCCACTTTTCATCACTTAATCAGCACACTAAGTAGATGCATTAGTATAACAAATACAAGTTTTGTTGATCATCATAACTCAAAGATTGACCGGGAATAGTTTAACGCATTAAACGCAACCATGCGTTTAAGGCTCAACAATCTCCCCCTTTTTGATGATCACAAAACATGATAAACTTGAATAAGTAATATGCATGAATGTGAGTAAAAATAACTCCCCCTTAACAATTGCATAACACATACAAGTTATCAAGTAAATCATTAAACAAATAACTCTCCCCCTCAAACCATGCATACATAAGCTCTCCCCCTCAAACTATGCATGTATTAAGGTTCAAGTTTATCACAAAATTCTCCCCCTTTTTGTGATAATCAAAAATCATAAAATTCAAATAAACATGGCATAATTTATATGTTGACACATAGCTTCAAATTACTCAAATTTCTCATCAAACAAGATTAAATCATATAGAGGTGAATCACAACCATGTGTTTAAGGCACTCAACAATTAATTCTAAAAGTTGCAATGTGTGCATATGTTCATGCATTCATGCCCAAAACAAAATAATAAAAATATCAAGGCATTATAACAAATCATATACTTGCACATTTTCATATAGCATATTCAAATTTGAATGCAAAGCATATCAAGCTACTTACTATAAAAAGATAAGCATACATCATGCATTAAACAAATTATGCTAAGGCTCAATGCATATTGAGCTTCATAATTTATTGATCACAATTAATTTGTGCCAATGAATTTTGAAATTGCTCTTTTAACATGTAAAAAGTAAATTTTACCCTCGATGACAAGAGTTCGTTCTTGTCATTTGTCCAACACCTCGAGCCTCTTCTATAGTTGTGAATAATACAAACTCCTCATATTGAGTTGCTTGGTCCTTCATCCTTCATTCCATTGTTGTCCCTACAAGACAAACTTACAATAGGAGGTTCTTTGGTACCCATTTGATTTTTGGGTCCTTGATGGTTAGCTTTCAATGGCACTTTTGGAATCCATTTCCACCTCTTATTAGGTTGGTATTGGATTCTCGCAAACCTACACTTATTTTTAGTGTGGCCATTTTTGCAACAATAGTTACAAGTAGGAAGAATCATGCTTTGCATTGGCCAACAAGCTAGAAAAAGTTTTTGATTTGCTTGAGTAGTCTAACCCGGCTTTGTCAAAGCTACAACGTTGCAAGCCAAGCAATTCATTCATCTTTTTACTACTTTCACTAAATTTGCAAAATGATTTCTTTAAAGAGTTTAATTCATTTTTCAACGAATTATTTTCTTCATCTTTCTTAGCAATCTCAAGTTTGAGTAATTTGTTATTCATCTTGGTTTTGCCAAGAGCATCAATAAGATCATTATAAGACTCTAAAAGTTCATCAAATGAAGGTACCTCATCGTCGCTTTCATCTCCTTCATCTCCAAGAGCCATTAAACAAAGATTGGTGGCTTCTTCTTCATCGGAGTCGCTATCACTCCATGTGGCTATAAACGCCTTCTTCTTGCCTTTGTCCTCATTCTTCTTCCTAGGACATTTGTTAGCATAATGACATTTATCATGACAATTATAGCAAGTTACCTCATTTTTGGATTCTTGTTTGGTAGCATTGGAGGTCTTTGACTTGCTATGTTTGGTGAAGAGCTTTTTGAACTTCTTTGTGAACAACATCATCTCTTCATCATCATCATCTTCTTCATCATCGGAATGGATCTTTCCTTCCCACCAAGGCAATCCCATTTCTTTTGGATCTATCCTCCTCCTTTACTTCTCTCCTTGTTGCAACTTCAAGCTCATGAGTCACCAATGTGCCATGGAGCTCATCAAGATCATAAGATGCGTTCTCCCCTTTGTTGGACTCGATAATGGCCGTCCTCTTGGCATCCCATTCTTTAGGTAAGGCCCTTAGAGCTCTCCTCCATATTTGATTTGGAGGGTACTTCTCTCCAAGTTGGGCAAGCTCATTTATGATAAGGGTGAGCCTCCTAAACATGGAATCCACCTCTTCTCCGGACTCCATCTCAAACGTCTCATATTTGAGTTGTAGGAGATCAATCTTGGTCTCCTTCACTTGATTAGTGCCTTCATGACAAATTTGTAATTTGTCCCATATCTCCTTAGCCGTTGAGCACATCGAGATCCGGTTGTACTCCTTCATATCTAAAGCACAATGCAAAATATTAATAGCTTTAGCATTTTGAGATGTTAAAATCATATCCGCTCTAGTGAAATCGTCCATTTCTTTGGGAACACTAATTCCCCCAATTTCCTTTAAAGGAATATGTGGACCTTTCACTATGATTTTCCATAGATCATAATCTACGGATTGGATGTATAGAGAAATTCTATTCTTCCAATAACCGTAGTTATCACCCGTGAAAAGCGGAGGGCGATTCGTCGATTGACCTTGAGCAAACTCATTTGCTAGATTAGCCATAAAAGAATTTGATTTAAAAACAAAAATCAAATGGCTCTGATACCACTTGTTGGAATCGAAGAGGGGGGTGAATGAGATTCCTTGGCTACTTTAGCGTTTTAAAATGAGTTTGTAAAATAAAAATATTTTGCGCTTGCGGAAGCCTTTAGTCAATCGATAAATGCAAAGAATAAAATAAATAAATGCGTAAAGGAAATAAAGCAATAAAATGACAAGGATGATTCGCCTACGTCTCCTCTTTCCGTTTAGATAACCTCCAACCGAGGTTCCACTAGAATAAACGATCTTGGCCTTGAGGGCTCCAAGTTAGCCACACAACAACTCTTCCCGAGTTTACAACGCTCTTCCCGAGCACACTACTCTTCCCGAGCACACTACTCTTCCCGAGTACACAAAGCTCTTCCCGAGCATAATACTCTTCCCGAGTACACAAAGCTCTTCCCGAGCTACCAACACTCTTCACGAGTCTTCTTGGCCTTAAGGGCTCCATGGATAGCCACACACTTGCACCAACTAGACTTGTTGATGACTTTACAATTTTCCAACTTGCTTTGGTGTTGGAGGACCTTTACAATAAATTAAACCAACAAACACCTTCACGGTGTACTCACACGAAGATACAAAACTCTAACAAAGAAAAGAATTACAAGCTCCAATACAACAACAATGTATGGAGATTGCAATGCAATATGAATTTGAATTGATCAAGGCTTTGTAGAAGTTTGTAGACTTGTTTCTTAGCTTCAAAATGCTCCAAAGCATCAATATTTATAGTGTAGAAGGCCCCCTAGGCTCCTACTAGCCGTTGCTCCACAAAAGGCTGAAATCACTCGTCGATCGCCTCAGGCGATCTCCATCGCCGCGCTCCAACGGTCAGCATAAATCACGGATCGCCTCAGGCGATGTCCCGCCACAAATCCAATGCCGTAGCCTCAGCAGCTTAAATCCTTGCATCGCCTCAGGCGAAGTCCAGATCGCCTCAGGCGTTCAACGCATCGCCTCAGGCGTTCCCAGCATCGCCTCGGGCGATCTCCCCCTGCACGCATGCCCGCGCATCCTCGGCGTCGCTTCAGTCGATGTGCGGGGCGAAGTGTCAAATGGTTGCCATCGCCTCAGGCGTTGGTCATCATCGCCTGGGGCGATCTTCCTCGCATGCTCGCCTAGCCATCGCCTCTGTCGATGTGCGTGGCGATGCCTCGCCTGGCACCCATCGCCTGGGGCGATGATCACCATCGCCTGGGGCGATCCAGGCCAGAATATGCACACTTGATTTTCTTCATTCCAATCCACTTTTCATCACTTAATCTGCACACTAAGTAGATGCATTAGTATAACAAACATAAGTTTTGTTGATCATCAAAACTCAAAGATTGACCGGGGATAATTTAACGCATTAAACACAACCATGCGTTTAAGGCTCAACAAGAAGGCACGACACGCAGGTCGTATTATAAGTTACAAACATTCACAAATCATATCTAATAGGTCAAAGGGCTATAACCACGCACCATGCTCAAACAACACATAAAGCATGCATTAACATTTAATTAATTAAATTCTAAACATTTTAAATTTAATTCTTATTAAAACTGCAAAATAAATTTCGAAAATTATCGTACGCTCGGGACATCACATGTCACGAACTAAAAACGACCAAACCATGAACCATCATGATTCGAATCATCATAGACCATGGCTGGACCAAACATGGGCCTAGGGTTTGAAACCCTAGCCCATGGCCGAACCATGGCTCGGGTGCGGCGCCGCTAGGGTTCCAAACCCTAGCCGCCAAGCACCATTTTGTTTTTTCCATCGAGCCAACTTGGTTCGAAACGCCAGCAAAAGGGCGACGATGGCCGAGCCCATGCACGGCTACTAGGGTTCGAAACCCTAGCCGTCATGAGCTAGCCGTCACGAGCCTATGGGTTCTAAACCCTAATAAAGTTTCGACACTTCCATGCACAATTATTAGCCACAACGACTAAGCCATCTCGAGCCAAGGGTTCGAAAACCCTAGCCCTCATGTGGCAGCCGTGTGTCATTTGTGATGGTGGTGGTCGAACCATCTCATACTTTGGGCTCGGTTTTGCGCATTCATGTATCGTATACAACAAACATCAATTATATCAAATATAATTTCATGATAATTTCACAAACTTAATATTAACATATCATATATGTTCATACAGTTTTAAATAGCATGCAATATTAATCTAAATATGATTAAACTATTTCACCACATAAATCCGATATGAGCCTTGTACACGGCTCTGATACCACTGTAAGTAATCCAACAATCATGGAACGCAGCGGAATTAAAAATTTGGATTACTATAACCGCGGATCTATACATAGGTTGTTCATATCGGATAAAGGAATAAAGGTCTCACCCTTGTAGCGCGTTTGAGCAGATTCCACGGAGCAGCACCATGTCCAACGCCTCCTCCGAGTCACTAGCGAAAACTTAACAAGTTTTGCCTCAACGGTATCCACACGATCAAATCGGGTGAAGGGATAGTTTAAGAACAAGTTGCTAGACAAGTTCTTAAACCGGAACAAGAAACACACTCGATTCTAAATCGAAAAGGATGGCACAAAACACCAAGAACCACACGGCTATGAAGAAGCCGAGAGCTCGAGTTGATGGTGCGGCCGTGTGCCTTTTGTGGTTTTAGGTTGGAATGATATTAATTAATTCAAACAATTAATCATAACCTTGTATTTATATTATAAGATTTAATTAAGGTTTAAGGCTTTCTTAAAGCCTCATGGGCCCAAACCCATGATTTAATTAAATCTTTATAATCTTTTAATTAAGACTCTTCTTAATTAATTAATTCATCCAATGAATTTAATTTCTCTTCTCGATTTAATCTTTTGTGCGACCCGATAGGATCTTGTAATGTTGGCAGTTACATAAAATCTTATTTTACGTTACAAGCAAGGAGCGGTGTCTAGCAACACATCGAGGCTACCCAAATTACAAGAATGTCAATGACTCGACATAACCTTTAGAACTTGTGATAATATTAATCATGTAACTTAATCCCTTTGTCCTTTGTGTTTAGATTGAACACGAGTCATGGAATAGTCATACTCGTATATTCAATCTTATTTCTTGATCCCCAAGTAGAACTAGAATAAACGAATAAGCTCGATATCTCATATCGACTCATTCGAGCATGGCCATGCATTTTAGTTCTCACTTCCTCAAGGGCCAAACATTTCTCCTGTTATATAGGAGGGACAAATCCTATCTCGATCAGTCAACATCCCTCTATATAATTCGTAGTGTATCCAATAGTCGCCTTTATAGTTTACCCTGTTACGGGTAACGTTTGACAATATCAAGATACATAACTCCTTATGTTGGGATCTCTGATGATCACAAGTCGTAAGGATTACATACATTATTATCACTATGAGAATTGCATATGACGATCATATAACTATCCATGTTGCATTCTCATGGTGGGTCTGTCCAGTCATCGTTCTCCAACATGTACCCATGTGTTGTTTTGATATCTCATATCAATGAACAATTCATCAATCAACACATACTAGTCTCTACGTATTATCATTATCCCTATTCATGATAATACTTGACTAGGGACATCTTTAAGAATAATACAATATTATTCTAAGGACATTAACATATATATTAATTCATATTGCACAGTTAATCGAATAATATATAATAATGAATTGCCATTCATAAAATCATAAACATTGTATGTCAAAACAATCATCTAATGACTTGTCTTAGGGCATATCCCAACATTTTGGTGCATGTAAATTACATGCACCTATAGATTTATACAATATTTAACAAAAAATAGCCTTTTATATATAATTTTGAATATGTAACATTTTTCCTCATTAATTTTTTTTTATTTAATAGCAAACTGAAATAGAAGGCTTGAGATGTGAAATAACAAAATGAATAAGAAAGCAAAACCTAAGTCTAAAGATGCATGGAAGTTACATGCACCAATGAGTCTATCGGTGCATGTGAATTACATGCACCGATAGACTCAGTGGTGCATGTAAATTACATGCACCACTGAGTCTATCGGTGCATGTAATTTACATGCACCGATAGACTCATGAACTGCCGGTGCATGTAAATTACATGCAACAATGGTTTCAATATCATTACATTCTCAAAATTTACATTCAAACAATTGATCGAACATCTCAAATACATTATAATTTTGAGTTTTACATTAAAAATCTACAAACAATCATTACAATAAAATTGAAATTCATAATAAATATAAATTTTTTATCAAACAATTGAAATTAAAAATCAACGTACAGACATTACAAAAAAATTGAAATTCATAATCGGTAAATATATGATAAATAGAAGTGCGGTGATTTTGTCTTCTTGCACAACCGTTTTGTTTTCGTTTGACCAATGCGCGCAGCTCCGACGCCATGGGAGGAGCGACAACTTCCGACGACTGCGTTAGTGGTTGGGACATGTGGCTGATGTGAGGGTTGGAGACTAGTGTTTTGATATTGAAGGAGGTGATCCAAGGAAGGCAGAAGACTATTTTGGTCATTTTGACCAAAATTGGACCTAACTGAAAGAAATTTTTTTGGGTGACTGGGCTGAAAAATCTTTTACCAAGTAGTACCGGCCCGAAATTTTCCCATTTATGTATATATACCCGAAATATTATGTGATTTATGGAGGCCCATTTATAAACTACCTTAATAACACACCAATCCATTATTTCACCAAGTCTTTTTCCAAAGCCCAATTACAATTTACGGGTCAAAGCAAACCCAAATCGCCCTCGAGTTCCTTTTCCTCGGAACCCTAATTCTGCCAATCCTCCGAATTTTTTAGAACCTGCACTTGTATCCACTCTTTTGGCTCTGCCTCTTGATCCTTACTTTATCACCTTCATGTTTGTTTTTTATTGCTAAAACGAACATAAAACATGGAAAACTATGGCTCCTGCAAAAATTGCAGGAAGCGAACTCTCGTCCCGGACGATGTAACGGGAAATATGGTTTGCACATCATGCGACATTGTTCAAGAGTTTGACAATTTTCAGGCGAATATTGGTGGCATTACCGGCGAAGCCGGTACATATGTTCGTGTTGGCACGGTGGGGGTTGGCGGTACTCTCAATTACAAGGAAAACAAAATTTTTGAATCCCAGAAATTAATTATTGATTTCACGTTCAAGTTAGGGCTTTCGGGTTCGAAACCAAACGAGGTTAAGCTTTTGGCTGAGAAAATCACAAAGGGTGAATATGGTCGAGGGCAGTGGTTCCCTGTATTTGTGGGTGCTTGTGCTTATGTTGTGATGAGAAAGGATGACAAAATGCTGCCTATCGTTGAAGTTGCGGATGTAGTAGGTTGTGATGTTTTTGAGTTGGGTCGAATGATTGGTCGTGTTGTTGATTTTATTGATTTGAAGTTGCCCGAGTTTGATATTGTCAACTCTTTTGAACGTTCTATTAGAAGTTGTCCGAGTTTTGGCAGGGTTTCGGCTGATATTATGAGTAGGATGCTGCTGCAAGGAGTGTTCTTGGTGCAGTGTTTGATCAAATGGTTTATTACTACAGGAAGGAGGCCAATACCTGTGGTGGCTGCAGTCTTGGTGTTTGTTAGTGAATTAAATCAAGTTCCCGTAAAGATTGAGGATGTTGCAAATGAGTTGCATGTAGTGGTTGGTACGTGCAAGAAGAGGTATAAGGAACTTTTGGAACGACTTGTGGAAGTTGCGCGAGTTTTGCCTTGGGGTAAAGATGTGACCGTGAAGAACATTTTGAAGAGTGCTCCATTTGTCATCCAGTATATGGAGATGAAGTCTAGCACGACATGCAATGGGAAAAGGGATAGCTTTGAGCATGTCCAGTGTGATATGGAAGGACTGATTGGTGACTGTTTGGGCAAAGAAATTGGATATGGGATTTCTAGTTCCTCCACAAAAGATTGCAACTTACGGTATTTTGAAGTGGACCATTCGTCCAAACTAAATGATGACTCTCCCGATAGATTTCAGATCTCTCCTGAATGTTTATCCATGATTTATTCTAATTTCTTGGATGAAGTTTCTCTTGCCAAGGTCAGTGCAGAGAGAGGGATGGGAAACAGAAGGAAACCGCTAAGAAGTTTGGATTTTCAAACATGTACAGATTGGTGGAAAGGAAAATCTGAGCTGAGCAAGAAGCTTTTACTAATGCAGATATTTGATAAGGATGTGGGATTGGACACAACTCCTCCATCTTTCGAGAAGGGACGCCTAGCCAAGCAACAGAGACAGGAAAAAATGAAAAATGCCAAGCTTCGCATACGTAGAATCATGCATCCCTCTATGTCTGACTTGGGTTATAACAAAGATCATTGTTCCTACGAGCCTGAAAAATCTGACAAGAAGAAGAGGAAGAAAATGCAAATGGATATTGATTGGGAAGATCTCATTATTGAAACCCTTCTTCTCCATAATGTAGAGGATGATGAGATAGTGAATGGGCATTATAATGTCTTGTTGGCTTTGCATGTTTTTGACGATGGCATCGCCCGATTGGCTTCAGGGAATTGCAATGGTGATATTAATGCCATTACCCCTTGAGTAGTATGCAAGGCAATTATTTCGTATTGTCTATCTTCAAGATCAAATATTTTATTCCCCTGTAACATGAAAAAATTATTAAAAAAAATATAAATTCGTTCTTCCTATCAGAGATTATTCGGTTCCCTCACATGCAAGAGAGACGAGCTGCTCGTGAGTACTGAGCAAGGCCCATAATCTATTTTTTTTTTCAAATCAATCCATTCCGGTCGTTGGAGCAGCTCTGGGACGAAATTGGCTGATCTTCCCCAAAGAGCTCACATCCATAAGATTTACCTCTTTTATTATTATATGTTAAATGAATCCAAAAGACGAAATTGATTGACTAATCCTCTACATTGGAAAGGAGTACTCTCGAGTAATTTTAGGCTCGAGTACTCTTTGAACTCAAAGTTGTGATTTTTCTAATTTATTTTAATTACTATTATATTCTTTATTATTTCATAAATTATATATTTCAGTCTTTATTTTAATACAAATTTTGGACATCTGGTATTATTTGAGTTTGAACTCGACGCAAGTAAGTTTACAGTCAATAAGTTTGAGTTTGGTAAGCTCGATAAATCGAACACCAATCGAGCTTGAGGCGAATTCGAGGTCAAAGTTCAATATCGGTCGAATTTGAGCTCCAGTCAGGTGCTCGAGTGAAGCCAATGACCTATACACAAGCATCAGGCAACGGACACATTTTTTGGTGGTGGACATATGCAACATAAACCCCATAACCCTTTTTTCTACTCATCTTGTTATATTGGAAGCTATACAATTTGATTTGAACTTCTTTCTTAGACAGGTTCCAGTTTTCTTTCTTCTTTTTCCTTTCTTGTTGGGTTGATCAAGTGTAGAGGGGATTTTAGGTTAGTATTGAAGTAGTAGAGCTAGGCTATTCATTGGTTTCCATGTCAGCTTTCCACTCTATTTTTTTCCATGAAGTTAAACTGAAAATACACTTGCCAGTTCCAGGTTTTTATCTAAATTCAGTTTATGGCTAAAACTGCAGTTAGGACACTTCTTTTTCTCGCTTAGGACACCATTTAGATGGTAAATTTCAAGTAATATTTACCTCTTATTGTACAAATTTATTGTGGATAACCTGCTAAATTACCCTGTGAGTCTACACTGTAAACCCATAGCTTATATGAAAACAGCAGTTCAGTACCGTTTTGATAAACTGGAGCAGCGTCCACGGAATGAATTCTTATTTTTTCTCCTCACTCTACAAGATCTGGATTTGTGGACTTAGGTAACCTATCGCAAATCCTAGAGGGCACTCCGAAGAATCTTGCGCTCGATGAATTATATAAATGCCTACCCAACCGAATGAAAGGATTCACATCAAATACATTGCTTTGCTAATTAAACCATCAAGAATGGCCTCGACACCCTCTCTGAAGGTGTTTTTTGCTGCACTGATACTATTCGAGGTGTGGGCTTTTCAAGCCATAGCTCGCTCGATTTCTGATGGACTTATGGTTGAAAGACACGAGATATGGATTAAGCAATATGGACGTATGTATAAAGACGATGCTGAGAAGGCGAAGAGATTCAAAATATTCAAAGAGAATGTGGAATACATTGAATCTTTCAATGAAGCAGGGGCTCAACCTTACAAGCTTGCTGTAAACCAGTTTGCTGATTTAACAAACCGGGAGTTTCTAGCAGCCTACACGGGATACAATAAGGGCTCTAACCCAAAGAGCACTAAAGTTGCATCATTTAGATACGTGAACATGACAGCTGTACCAAAGAGCATGGACTGGAGAAAAAAGGGAGCTGTCACTGGTGTGAAGGACCAAGGCTTCTGTGGTAAGTAAAACAATATACACATATGTATGTGTTTATCAATTCTAACAGCCCTCAAAATCTGATTTTTCATAAATAAAACAATAGGAAGTTGCTGGGCTTTCTCAGCCGTTGCAGCCATGGAAGGTATCCACCAGCTCAAAACGGGGAAATTGGTTTCCTTATCCGAACAAGAACTAGTAGATTGTGACAGAGAAGGTAAAGACCAAGGTTGTGATGGCGGTTTCATGGACCAGGCGTTTGAGTTCATCCTCGAAAAGGATGGACTCACAACCGAAGCAAACTATCCATACCGAGGAGTAGATGGAACTTGCGATATGAAAAAAGCATCCTCCCATGTTGTCAAGATTAAAGGTTACGAAAAGGTCCCAGAAAACAGCGAGTCCTCGTTGCTGAAAACTGTGGCTAACCATCCAGTAGCTGTTGGCATAGAAGCTAGCGAAGACTTCCAATTCTACTCAAGTGGAGTTTTTACTGGAAAGTGTGGAACTATGCTAAATCATGGTGTTGCTGCAGTTGGATATGGCGTGTCAGGTAATGGAACCAAGTATTGGCTGGTTAAGAATTCATGGGGAACAGAATGGGGTGAGAAAGGATACATTAGGATGCAAAGAGATATTGATGGTAAAGAAGGGATGTGTGGGATTGCCATGGAAGCTTGTTATCCAACTGCTTAAAGTTTTTGAAACTTCAATAAAGTTGTACAAGGTTTTTTACCGTCATTATAAGATATAAATACATACGAAGATATTCGTAAAATAAATACTTGTATGCCTCAAGGAATGTATGCCATTTTTCACAGCAAAGTCAACCACACCATATAGATGAGGCTCGAAACAACATATATAAGACAAAAAAGGAACTATAATTACTGACCAGCTGCGTGATATTGAGTGAACGACTCAACCTGGAAAGTCTCAGTGATCCACAGCATCAACTTCTTAGCATTCTCTTTGAGCTTCTTGATTAGCTTCTTCTCTTTCTATCATGGCTCCTTTCTTTGGTTGAATTGGAGTTGTTTTAGTGAAGATAATGGAACCTTGTATGGGCTGCTCTGTGTGAGACAGCAAAATGAAAAGAGCTCTTTCAACATCAGTTGGTACACGTTGAGCCATTTCAGAATGCTTCATTTAACCATTATTACCACAAGTTATTTACAAATTACAAAAGGAAGTTGACAACACTTGGAAATGTTAAAAATAATGTAAGCACTATTACAATGACCACAAGCATGACTGCCAACGGCAGCCACCCTCTCTCTCCATTGCTCTCTACAAATTGACAAGCGCCATTCTAGAAAAAATGTTATTGGCAGTGTAAATAACTAACATATTTTATATACAGAGGTGGTGGTTATTTCTATGATAAAATGTTGGGCATTTTATTTTACAGAGGTTATCTATCAGCTACAAGCTAGCAGCAATGTATGTAGGAGCGTCCTGTTGCTTCTCTTGTCGGTTTATGGTGTCTGCTACATGAAACCAACGAATTTTCACCTACTTCTTACAAGATAACAATCAGGCAAGAACCAAGAACATTTCGAAAACATCACGAATGACGGACCATGCTTACATGGATATTATTGTGTGCGAAGAACGGCCAAAATGCTGAGTAAAAACTGACATGACTTTCCATCATCCTATTCGTTATAAACCATGTATCATTTCCTCTGTAATAAATAAACTTTCATTTCCGTGAACTCGAGAAAAATACATGTGTTGACAAAGCTGTCAGCTTCAGTTAATCTAGACTAATTAGTTACCTTCCATGATTTCATGATAATCATTTTTTTTTTTTTTGTGCTTGGCTCATTTTGAGAAGCTTCCTTTGCTTTTGCTGCTTCCGGAGGGAACCTTGGGACCTAGGAAAAAACTGGTGGACAATATGTAGCCATCCAATGACCGACTAGGGGGCTGTCAGATAGAAAAATAATAAAAAGTTTCACCAAGATATGAACTTGTTAAGCCTTCACACCATGGATTCATTTGGCAACTTAAAAGAAAATCAGTTGCCCATAAAAATGAAACTATGCGTATCTGTTATGATTGAAGGCTGACGTTACGAAAAAATGATAAAAAGATAGTTATGTAACAAAGGCAACAGACTTTTAAATTTTATTTTATTCAAAACTTAATTCTTAATATCTCATTAATATAACATCTGTATTATACAATGAAAATCCATATCTCAAATAAACCAACAATCCTATAAAATAAATTCTAGATTAACCAAAATCATAGATAAAACCAAATCCTAAATCTGATCCTAAAGTCCAAACTACTCATTTTTTGTTGGGCAAACCATGAGCTTCGTTTCCTCCACGAAAAATCTGTAAGCTGGTGACAAACCCAACAAAAGTAGCAAAATGGTCTCTGCAAACCGACTTAGATTGATAAAAAGTTGAACAGCTTGGCGCTAGATGTGATTAACATAAAAAGCTCCAATTAACTAAATATTTAGAGTCACATGATGGAAATTCAAAGGAAAAAAAAAAAAGAAAGGAAAATGGAGAAAAAGAAAAGAAAAGGATACATGAATTCCCACTTCCATCAAGCATCCAAACTAAGAATGCTTATGCATCTAACATGATGACCTTCTTCGACCAAAAAAAAAAAATTTTAAGACAGTGTGAATAGAACTCGAGTTACTAAAGGCCTACCAATATTCAGAGCTCGATACAACAAAATTTTGGGAAAACTATTTGATAAAAAGTAAGGAATTACCTTGACAAACTCTATCTCCCTGCGTATAGAGTATGTCCGCCAACCAACCATATCAAGTTTGTGTTAAAATTTTCAATATTGATAACACAGAGAATCCTTTGAAACAAACTAATTGGAAGGTGTTTTAATGTCAATTGAACAACATTAAATTTCTGGATACGTTCATTAGAGACTTTAGCATGTCCCGAGTCAATTGGCACATGGCCCGTGGCCAATGGCCCGTGACCATGACTAGGGGAATTCGCCCATGACCCGAGGCAATTGGCCCACAATCCTTGGCAAATTGTGGTTTGTTGTTGTAATAGAAAATCTATTGGTAATTATTCTCTTCTCTAAAACAGAATGTAGAAAGTAATCATGTGCTCTTCATACGTCTATGCTTGGATGCATTTGTATTGAGGGATTTGAAGTCTTGAATTTCAACTCCATTTAATTGTTTGGAAGAATTTATATTAAGTGTATTTCAAATCTACACATTTACTAATTTATGTAAACATAATGATAATTATGATAAATTTTATATGCATCTGATATATGTATCATTTCAAATCCAAGTTTTAAATTCATTCACAAATCAAATCCATCGATTAAAATGAAATTTATTCATCAAAACACAACCTAAGAGATCGAGTCCAATTACTATTATTATTTTATATAATATGCTATTGATTGTATTCCGAAGATCAACCACTTTTGTTCCACTGCAATTATTTATTACAATATATAATCTTTCGTCAAATTCCACTGAATTTATTAATCCCTCATTAATTTTAAAATAATTTGGATTTAATTCCATGCCTGCAACCTAATGACCCTTAATTTAATTTGTAACATTCAATTTGGTATTCATGTAATTATCACCTGGGACCCATGACATTGGACCAATGGACTGCAGATGACTTAGTTTCATTATTACCAAAAATTTCTCCCTATTCTACGCTTTTGATTATCTTATCGACACAATAATTTATTTGATTAATTGGTTTCGAATACTTACAAGATTCAATGTTTATATTTTAACTTTTTAAATAAGTAAACATGTAATAAATTTACTTTCAAATTTCTTAACAAACACTTTCAAATTTCAACATCCAGTCATGATAAATGAATCTCAAATTAAAATGAGGGTAAATTTAAAATTTTCGGATTAATCAAATATAGTCCCACAGAAATTGTTTGATCAAAAATAGTCTCGTTTTTAACAAATTCAGTCTCACAGAAATTAATTATTAACAAAAGTGGTCTCTCATAATTGAATAGATGGTTTTGCGACCACTTTTGATTAAAAACAAAAGTTTGAGACTAATTTTTTATTAAAAATCATTTTCATGGGACTATATTTGATTAGTTCTAAAAGTTTGGGACTAGTATTAAAAAAATCTCTATTTATGGGATCGTTTTTTTTAAAATTTACCTTGGTATTTATATTTTTGTAGTTAAACATATGTATATGATATTTTCAATTATTCTTTTTACTAAAAGAGTCTTAAGTCCAATAAAAATAATTAGAAGAAAGGGTTTATTGAGTTATAATTAGCATAAATATTAAATTACAAGCTAAGACAGGTTGTATGTACAAGAAGAAGCTACTTAGACAACTAGCAAATATCTTTTTTTTAATACTTTTCTAATAATTATTTTCTTCTTGGAAACTACATGACAAACTGGGAGAACATTAATAGCTTTGACTATTCGAGGCGCATCTCCTCCTCTTCGCCGGAAAAATATGCCGTAAACCGCCGTGTTCCGCCACATGCCACTCCTCCACCATCTCGTCGAAATTCAGCTGTTGCATCTCGGAAGCATCAAACAAGCAGCCCTCAGACAACGACGCCATCCCCCCACACGGTGGCTTGGTTTTCCTGCGGCCAGCGCCCACGGGGACGTTACGAAGGGCTCCGCCGGCGGTCCAGTATCTTTGGCAGCCCTTGCAGAAGTGTCTAGGCTGATTAACATTGTAGTTGTTGAAGTAACAGAACTTGGTTTCCATGCTCTTGCATCTTGGGCATGGTATGATCTTGTCTGGTCTCTTTTCAGCACTTGGATCAGTTTTTTTGGCGTCTTCTTGATCGTCTGATACTCTGCTTCAAAGAAATTGTAGCGCCGAATAGTTTGATTCTTGATGATGGTTTGCTCTCCTCTTGCACCTCTGCCATGCTATTGATTCTGGGTAGACTAATATGATAATTAGTTAGGGTTTGATTATGCAGACTATTTTGTGATTGATGAAGAATAAGTATTGGAAAAATAAGTTACATGGAGCAAAAGTTCATTTGTGGTATTGACGAAGATAGTCTTTGGAAGGGTTTGGTGTATATATATATATATATATATATATATATGTATTTGGATTGACCTACGATTTAGTTTGAGTTGTTCTGTTTTCATGAGATAACTTTTAAGGTTAGATGAGCCATAATTATTAATTATTACTTTTTCAGTAATATCATCATATCTATGGTACCAAATGGTGCCTAAAATAGCAATCACTCAATCATATATTATATATTTGTTATTAATTAGATTGTCAAATGTATTTATTTAGGTCCTTTTATTATAGATGTGTGTAAACTGAGACTGATGATGCTCACAACAGATGAAATATATTTGCCATATTTTAATATTGAACTATTTACGAATTTTATTTTTGTAAAAGATTCACACATTTTTCAATGTGTTAATTGTGTTCAATATTATAATCCCGATCAAGACATATAGATAAATAAAAGGATAGGTAGTCCATCCCTTGATTAATACAAAAATGTAATAACACTAATAAAATAAGAAAAAGGGCAAAGGAGCAAAAAGTGCACAAAAATGCGTAAAATTCTATGTAAAGGTGAAAGGGGAAAGAATAGAGATATTAAAAAAAGAGAGCCGCCAGCAGCAAATTGAAAAGGTCCCTTGGTGGTGTCTAAAATAAATAATAAATAAATAAATAAAAGTGGATGCTGAACTTTTAGTCCACATCATTCTCCACGTCATCATTTGGTTGAGTTTCAAAGTCATTTGAAGGTGGGTCCGAGGTTTGAGTACAAAGTATTTAAAAGTAGGAGCATAAAGATAAAGATTAAAGGGAGGATAAAGCTAAAAGTTGGACTTTTGATTTGATTAACATGGAATCCATTTACTTTTGTCTATTATAATCAAAATATTTTATGTTTTTGCTTTGATTGGGCGGATCTATCTAGCTCATGACCTGAGCTACAGTTCGGGATGAATTATTATTTTTTTTTTATCTATGTTAAGCCATTGTTTCTGTCCTTCTATGTGCACAAATTTTGGATTTTATGAGACAAAATCTTGGAACGAATGAAGCTGTAGTCCAATCTCGATCCTGCCTTGTCGAGGATATTGGAGAGAAAATGAGACGAAAATGCTCGTTTAAGAGGTTGTCAGCCCATGACGGAATCCTGGGACCTTTTTATTCCATCCATGTTAACTAATATCAATACATCTTAATAATTATAGTACTCTTTAAATACATCACATCTAAATCAGATCTATCCATCCCAACAAAACCTTAGAGGTTTGATTAATTTGATATTTATAAAGTGTTATTTCTAAGCATTGATACGAAATTATTGCCATAATTTAAATATCTATCCTTAACTTGGCGTTCTATTATAGTGTAAACCACAATTAAATAGTAATTTAGATCGAAATTTATCTAATTGCTTACCCATGCAAACCCATCCTTCTAACAACTAGATGATTTACTTGTCTTTCCACTTACAATATTGGCTTGAGATTCGAATACATAATGAAGATCATAAAGCATCGATCGTGTAGTCTTAACTCTTAATCCGTAAAGCTGAAGCTGGGGAATATGACAGATAACGACTTGGTAATATTACACGTACGTCAACTATACTTTAACAATTTCGTATGTGAAGTCTTGAAAAATTAAATTGGAAAATTCATATAAGATTAGACGAATTAAAAAATAAAGTATGCCTACATAGAAATTTAATCAAGAAAGTCAATTAATGCAAGTGGTTGGCTAATAGTTTACCTAGTTTTTTTTTTTATTATATGGAAAAAATGCCACGATTCGTTGCATATTTCGGGGTCAAACACACGTTTCGTTCAAAAATATATATGTATAGGAAAGGGTAGATGACAAATATAAAGCTATGAAAAATATTTTCTACAATAAAAATTAAAACTCTAAGAAAAATTGTCAATCTAATTCCAAATATCATTCATAGACTGTTTCTCTTAATATTTATTTTAAGACGTCCATGAATATTATGTGTTTTTGGCATGCTTGGTAGCCTAAATAAACATAAAGAATTAAATTTATTAGAGTTAGTGTTACTTTATCCCCCACTTTACCCCACGTGGTATCGCTAATAGACATTTACCCCCTTTTGGTTTGTAAATAGACAGTTTATACACATATAGTTTGGAAATAGGCAGTTTACCCATTAGTTTTCAAAATAGGTAAACTGTCTAATTTGAAAATCATACGAAGGAGAATTGCGTATTGTCAACCCAATGATCCTTCAAACCGTTAATGTGCTAAAAAGAAAGAAAGAAATCCAAAAGATATGAATAAATCCTTAGAGCCGGATGCTTGTTTTGGTAATGCTTTTCCTTTTGGCTGCATATCTTCTTCTGTTTTTTTACTTTTCTTTTAAGGCTAAATTCTCTAATATTATTCTAATAAAAATTTTTAATATCACTTTAGATGATGTTTTGCTCAAAATTTATTATCATTATTATCCCTTTTCATCACAGATGTTATGGGCTTGGAGTAGTTTTCGATAACAATTAAACAATTTAATAAAATCGCAAGATGGTTTGATTATGGGATCCCTTTAACAATTTAAAGGTGTCTTTATCTTTGTTTAATAATTTAAAAAAGTCATATACTTTTTTTCCCATCTTACAATCCCGACAATAATCATTCATTTTCGCTCTTTTGTTGGAAAGACGAACACTTTTCTTTAGGTTTTTGGGGTTTCTTTAATATGGAAAAGGTTTATGAATCTGCTGTGTTTATTATTAATTTTTTTAGAGGGTGATATGTTAAATATTTTTTAGTACACTGCAGGACTCGAACTTGAATCTTTCTAAAATGGAGATAAACTCTTAACAATTTGGCTAGACTCATGAGCTCACGGTCTTTATTATGTTTTGTGTTCTCTTATTTTATTTTTACATACATATCTCTTGAAAATTATTTTCACGTCTCATTTTTCAAAAGTTGGGGCTACAATTTATTACACCATAACTTTAAATAATAAAATTGAGAATGAAATATATTTTGTAATAAAATTTATGTCATAATAATAATAAGGAGAAGGAAGAAAAAAAGAAGAAGAAGCAATAATGTGGCAGAGTTGTCACCAACCAAGCCTAGAAATGAAGTGACATAAACCCATCTCATTAGGGAGAAACCTATGTTCCAACCCATGTTAAAGCACACAAAACCCCACCCCCATTGTACTAAAAACAATGTGGTAAAAATAATTAACAGTGTCATACTTTTTTTACAAATGAAATTACCCTCCAATCATTATCTTTTTCCCCCTTCTTTTGTTCTTTTCTTAGCATACGAACCATTAATTGGATTATTGTAGAAAGTAGAAAATATTACAAGCAAGAACAAAATGATGACAAAGGAAGAAACACTTGGCCTTTCTGTTCAATACACAGAATTTAAACTTGACCTTTTTGAGAAGCCAACATAATCCTAGTCGATCCTGGCTTGTTTGCGTCTTCATCTCTAATAGCTGTGCTTTCTCATCTCTATCACCAATAAATTCAAATTCAAATTCAAATTCAAAGCAAGTAAGTGACATGGCATCACGTTGTGACCGCAGCAATGCAAATGCAAATTCTACCAGACTTAAATAAGTTGTTTAAAATAATTTTATTTCCCTCTCTTTCGGACGAGAGGAAGCATATCCTGGCCCTGGGAGTAGTAAAAAACAATTTTTTTTCACTCAACCCCAATGGAGCTTTCTTCATATTAAATTAAACTAGCACCTTTTCCGCCATTCTTGGTTGACCAAAAGTGGTGATAATTGCAGACAATAAGTTTAAACAAATTGATCATGGAATATTTTGAAGATGTTGAAAGTAAGTAATATTCACATTGCATTGTATATGGTGTGTTTGCACTTGCTTATTAACAGCATTTTTATGTTACTTTTGCTCAAAGTTGGAAAAAAAATTGATTTTAATCAAAAGCATAGAGTGCTTATTATTAAAATAAAAAAAAATAACTTAATAAAGTTCAATTAATTACAAAATTGTCACCGCATAACTCAAAAACATTTTATGACTTGCTTATCTGCTTCTGTTTGTACATGCTTTATTTTAGAGAAGCAATTGCAGAAACAAGAAAAGCAAACACCAAAAATCTCTTTTTTCTGTGTGAAAAGCAGATAAGCATGAGAAGTATTTTGCAAACACACACATAGCCTAGCATGCAACGTTGAGTATAGCTAGTAAATATTTAAAAAGTAGCACGCAGGCAAACTGGGCGGGCAGTTACAACTAGTTGACCCATGATAAAATAGTATGCACAGCCAAGCATCACATGGAAATTAATTTGCGCCAAGGTTCAATGATCACAGCAGGACTTTAGCTTTCACCTTTTTGTTCATCAAATTATTTGAAGCTATCCAAGAGAAAAACATTGTGAATTTTTATTTTTTATTTTTGAAAAAAACATCAAATTAAATACATAATGTAAACGGGTTATTCACAAATATTTACTCAGTTTGACATAATATGGAAATCAAAACTTTAATGGTCTGACTACCATTGAGATTCCAGGGTACCAACACAATCATGTCGAGACGAGAATACTTAAGCGTCGCTCCAATTACCATCGTCATCACTAGCAACAGCCTGAATGGGCAAAAGAATTTTATAAATACATAAGGTAACTTTTTGTTTACCTCGGATTCTGTATAGGATTTCTTTGATTAGTGTGTGTGAGATAAGATACCTGGCGAACTGCATTCGCCTTTTCCAGAATTGCAGTGACTTGGACATTTGAATGCCCAACCGATTGTACAAATGGTTTTGTTGTCGTAGTTGGTCTCAGACTGAATGACTGAAGCCATTAAAAAAGAAAGGGGTTAGTGTCCATGGAACATTGCACTACCATGATTGTGAACTTCAAGTAATCCCAGTCCAAATTGTAAAAATAATCTACTTCTGAAACAAGCACTAGACTACAAAGTTGTGAGCACAGTAGTTCAATTCACCAACAATAACAAACACATTATGAAACGAACAAATATAATTGAACGATGAGGGCATCCCACAAGCTGAAAAATAATATATCTTTCTATGTAACGTACTCCTATATATCTCTGTATATATGTACATGGAAATTGCGAAGTACTAGAACTTATGCACTACACAATTTTCATTAGTATATGCAAGGTTCTAAAACTGATGTGCTAGTCAAAAGCTTGAACATAGCTCCAGTTTCTGGGAACTCACTCTTGTTTTTATTTGGTGCAGGAAGTCCTCTTTTTTGTCTATGCTCTTCTGCCGCGTGTCCTTTTCTTTTGCATTGGAGTCATGCAAGTCTGACTGCTGTTACATAAATCACAGAATCATAACATTCTTTTCAACGTAAAATATTAGATGAAATAGCAAAAAACAAAGAAGACTCGAAATAGTTGACCTCGGTATCCGGTATATTTGTGTTCTCCATATGATTTTGATTCAAAGGGGCTGGCTTAGGTAGCTGAGAAATGGTAGATCCTGAAAGGTTACGATCAAATGCATATTTGAAGGCTTCTGGCAATGCCTCACAATTAGCATTCTGATGGGGCATAATACCCCGCCATTGCACAGGAGGTAGAGGTGGAGTAGCAGGACTAATCATACATTGTGACCCTGAAGGATACTGTGAATTGGCGTTTTTTATACATTCCTCCCTGAATGAGTGATTTTGGGTGTCTAAGCTTTGAAGATCAGATGAATTCTGAGATTTAGAATTTTGCACACCATTTCCAACAAAAGGAGACTGAAGTTTGCAATTTTCAGGGATATCTCCTTGGCTTTTCCTCCCAGCTCCATTAACCATTGAAACAGACTCTGTCAAAGAGATCCGGCAAAAAGAATCATATAAGTCATGGTCCTTGCTACAGGAAGATTCCCCGGACTCCCACTGATCAGAATTTGATTCAGACTGACGACTAATACAACCATCTATTAAAGAAGGCGATGATCTATAAAATGTGTCATCATCTGAGTTATCTGAGTTTGAGCCATCATTTTGCAAAGTGCCAGACACCTCGGGGACCAACTGAAATGAAGGAAAGATACCTCTGCTGCTTTCGTTATTATAGTTTCTGTCAGGGAATTCAAGTTTCAGCTTGGAAGTCTCAAAGCCATCAATTGGCTGGAATGATATTTTCATGTGCTCGAGTGGAGGTGATGAAGAAGGTGATAGTATTTGAGATCCACGTCCAATCAGGTCTTTATATGGTCCTGAAAATGTTTGATATGCAAACTTTTGATGATTTTTCTGCCCAAAGCCTCTAGCAGTTTGATAGCTGGCAGGGCTGACGCTTATCATTCCCATAATGTAATTGTTTCTCATTAGCTCCCGTTGTAAACAATCTATTGCCAAGTTCAAATATACGAGAACTTGTGCTATTTTCTTGATGGTTTGTGGAAGATTGGAATGCTGAATCTACAGGTAGAAGACTTCTAGAGGCCACACTACTGTCTACAGTGGAACTGTCATTACTTTGATCAATTAAATCCCTAGTATTTCCATGTTTGATTGCTAAATCAGCAGGTGATATCGTAGAAGATGTCTTCCTATTTTTTTCATCATTCTCGGATGAGGGATCTTGTGGAAGAGCATTTACCAAACTGTAATCTGGTGGTTTTGAAGGACTAAGACCTAGCAAGCCACCATTAGTCCAGAACATGACAGAAGTAACATTAGAAGTTTTTGGTGCAGGTTTCTTAGACTCAGGACTGTTCCTTGCTCCATCAATAGTTGTCAACCCCCGCATATCGTCTCTATAGTTGGACAATACTGTATTTGAAACATGTCCCTCAACTGCACCATCATCAATGTCAGCCATGTTCGAGAGGATCAACTTTCAGCATACCTTCTCGATTCAATGACTCTCCTGTTCTTAAAGCTGATTGGAGATTCTTGTCCTGTGGGGAAGCTGTCGAAGGGGATTTCGGAGAAACTAAAAAGGCATCATGTTCAAAACTGACATCGATCATAGAACCATTGGCCACAACATTAGATTCAGACTTCAAAGATTAGGTGTTCCAAATTACTATTTTTGAGACTAGCATACTCTATCATCTGCTCCTATGTCATCCAAATTAGAGTAACACCCTTCTTTCTCTTTCGTGCAGTTTGCATCAATTTCAAAGTCTGACTCAATCGTATTCAGTGCATCCATAAATTGATCAGTTTCACTGTCAATGTCTTCAACAAGGATATCACTGGACTCCAATGTTGGTAAAGCCTCATTACAAGGTATGACATCGTTTTTGTCAACAGTTTCCAAATTAACACCCTGATTTTCTAAGTTCGATTTTGAGGAAAATGACACTGTATTTCTTTCAAGATCATCCTCCTGTGTTGTGCCACTGGCATCATACTCCTGCGCTGCAGATCCAACTGCATATGTCTTTTCATCCCAAGTAACATAAGATGAACTACAGTCAGCTTGATCTCGTGATGGATTGATCTGGATACCATCATATACATCTGTAACTTTTTGCCCAAGAAAATTGCAATCTAGGAAATCACTATCATGCCTCTTTGCAGGAGAAGATATAGATTCTCGAGACTCTAGTTTTTCAGGTTGGATTGAGTAACTCGAACGGAAATCGCTTTCAATGTAGCCAGACCCATTTGTCAAGTCTAATTTCGATGGTTCGCCCATATCTGATCTTACTATATCCTCACTTGTGCACGTCATTTGAGAAGAAGACTTCCCACCAACATTCAGCTGAGTGAACTGGACTCTGCAAATGTAAAAATCACGAATTTATTCTTTATCAAAATCACAGTACTTTTCAAATTAAACGAACCCAAAGTCACCATTTCCCCCAGTTTACTTATCTTTTCTCCATTCCCACATCCCACATCCATAAAAGAACATAAATACAAATTACCTGCCACCGTGGTCGAAAAAAGTTGCACCTTTTGATCCTTCTCCACTCCTGGGCTTTGCTCTCCTTTTCTGCTTATGTTTCAGTATGTCTCAGTGTATTTGGACAGAAACGACATTACTAAAACGGAAAAATCATGTATAGCATCTATCATGCTTCCATTCGGACAGATAACAAAGTTTTATTGTCTTTTATATTCCTCTGTTGATTTCTTTTGCGCTATTAGATACCAACACAAGCAAAACACAACAGTTTTATTAATCATCATTTTAACTCCTAAAGGAGCAAGCATTCCCAGAAAAGGTAAATTCCAGAAAAAAATTAGTTTACATGAATAGAGGCCCATTTAAGCTGGACCAGCATTTTAGGTTGACATAAAAGATGAACCATCATTAAGCTGAACATACCCAAAATGGCAATATCATTTCCAAAATGCAATAATCATTTAACGGGACTTAGCTGTTAAGCACCCAAAAAACTGATAAGTGAGCCCGTAAATCTCTTTCCATCATTCATTTCTGTCCTCATAACGAAATTCAATTACTTCTAGTGTGCAAAATATTTTTCGAGCCCAAGACATTCAAAACTACAATGGATTCAGGTATAGGCAATAGCTGATATGTCAACATTTAAAAACAAAGATGGATTGAGAGATAACCGAGAGCAGTTCAAAGCTAGACAACAAACAAATTATGCTCAAGTAATAGTTCACCATAAGGTTAGGTTGATGTAATGTTTTCAGATCTAATACCTTTATCTTTCGCCTGTTTTTATCTTTTGAATTTTTCTCGGTGCTTGCCTCACCAGATGCCACTGATGCCCTCTTAAAAAAAGTTGGGTCTGAATATCTTTTCAAGCATGATCCACGGCCACCAGGGTCAAACCTAGAAGAGCAGCAAAAGGTTTATCTGCATGGCAGAAGATGATGATCAGGAACTAAATTTTAAGAGTATATCATACCTATCAAGCAAGTGCAAACGCGGACAGCCACGGCAGTCTTCATAAGAATCCATGATAAACTGAGGCACATCACTGCATATAAAATGATTTTGTTCACACTGGATATGAGCTTGCCAATTAGAACCTGCAAACAGAATTTTGTCAGAAGGACTAAAAGAGATGGTATGGCAGTGATGTGGAAGGAGAAATGATTAATTAAGTTCAAATAATAAAATAGGGTAAAAGGTAGTTTGGTTGAGTGTATAATACGATTTTGGGGTTAAAAGGGTGTAGCTTTAACAATCACTTTCTGAAAAAAGGAAGGTGAGATATCAACATAGACAATTAAAAGTTAGTATATTAACCATACCAGCTGTAGAAATAAAATAAAATAAAACAAAACGTACCAGCTGTATAAGCAAAGTGCAGGTGGCTCCTTTGAGACAGAACAGCCTTCTCAAGTGGAGGTAGTGCAGCTTCAATGTGTTGAACACGAGCCATCAACTTGTGGCTTCTAGAAGATGTTGTCATCACGTCATCCTGCAATCCATGGAAAACTTCTGCTGCAAATCTACCACATGCAGAGATGCTATTTCAGCTTAATTGTAACAGAGTTTTGTGTTCTCGAGGATGAAGATTGTAGCAAATAGTATAATATCAAACATAATTATTTCTTTAGCTTCAAAAAGGTAGAGATTGAAATACCTTGTCCCACATCAAAATGTTAGGACAAGCTGAATGGGAATTTAAGGATCTACAACTGATATGTGTAGTTAATCATTGCAGGTCGATTACCGATGTGAAGTAGTTGCTAATGAAGCCCATTGTGCACACTATTGTTTTCGCAGACCCACACCCCTGAGTTTGAGGCACGACAGACTGGGAGAGCCCAGCTAAATATGTATCTAACTGGATATTTGCAATATCCTGTCCCACATCAAAATATTGGACTAGAGTTGTAAACAAATCGATCTGGATTGCGAGCTTTTCGAGCCAGTTCGCATCTCATCAGCTTGTGTTAGGGATCATTGAACTCAAGTCGATCTCAAACATGTTCAGATATTTTTGAGTCAAACTCGAGCTAGAGTTAATTTTTTTTTTATGACTCTGAGCCGCTTGCGAGCTTTAATATTTTATAAACATACTAAAAATTACATGAGTTCACTAGCTTGATCCCGAATTCGAGCATTTGCTTGATAGACTCGATAACTGAGTTCAAACCAAATCAATTCAAGCTTGATTTCGAACTTTAAACCGAGCCTAAAATAATTCATTTTCGAGCTCAAGCCGGCTAAACTCGAACTCGATGACGTAGAAATGTCTAATATTTGGCTCAATTCAGTTCATATGCACCTCTAGTTGGAACGATGTGGATAGCTTTATAAAGGTATACAATAGACTCGAGTTAGTTGGATAGTAAATTGGATCTTCATAATTCTCATTAATTCTAAATATACATTAAAAAATGATTGTCTAAATATAAAAAAAATTCTTATAAACTCTAAAACAGATCAGGTCGCAACTCTACGGATATTATAATCTGATATTTTATTTAATCTGGTAATATGGAATACCCGAAATATTTTGATCCATTATCTGCAGATATACGATCAAACGTAGTTTTTCGGATCGGATACACAAAAATTCGGATTTCTAGATTTTTTTTGCTCATATTGAAGAGGGAGTCAAATGCAAAGTAGTTGTTATCGAAACCTATTATATACTCTCACTTGTACAGTCCCCACCCAATGGGCCCGGGGCATTCTAGGAGGAGAAGGGGTGAGTGGGGAGTCTAAGTAGAAGCAAATCCATAAATCATAAGGTAAGTATACGAGTAGCCAAACAAGAAAAGCCAGTGTGTTTGAATCATCTCCCATCACCCGATACTAAATGTACGAACAAACCACAAGAAGTAAAGCTTATGTTCCTAAGTGGGTATGTGCATTATGCATGTCTGGACAACCTTTGACCTCAGCACAATTAGCTCGATTCGTAATTAAATTTCTCTAGCCCTAGAACTTTCGATCATTTAAAATGAAAGGTTTACATGTTTAGCAAACTATTTCCCAGAACCCATTACAACACTGAAAAAACTGGAAACTGATTTCGATGACATATTAAATTGACTTCCCCAGAACACCATAACTTTAAAAGACAGAAATTCAAATCCGAAATCAAACAACTCTTACTACAATACCAAAAACGCGGTAGCCAGTATCCAGAAAGTAAAGACAAAATTTTCCAAATGAAACCAAATAATGAACCAAACTAAAGACTTTTCCCATATTAAGCAAACAGAACTCAAAACACAACTAAAAAAAGAACTTCAACCAGCAACAGCGAGACGGAAAATCAGTGAAAAACTCACTCAGCTAGATCGCCGAGCTGACGTAAGACTCCGACGAGACCAGAAACGGCGAGTCCTTCTAAAATCTCCTTGGGATCTTCCTCGTTCACCTGCCTGTACAGCTCCGATGATCCGAGGGCGTACTCACTCTTCACCTCCACTCTCACCAACGGCATCGTTTTACCAACAACCACAGGAAACGAGGAATTCCAAGAGACTCAGTGCTTCAGTCTCTATGTGTGACAGTAGACACCAGGAAATAAATGAAACAAATGAATGCGCGGAATTAAATGAAGGAATTATGTGTGTGTGTGTGTGTGTGTGAGAGAGAGAGAGAGAGAGAGAGAGAGAGAGAGAGAGAGATTAGGCCAGCAGTTTAACTGCAGAGAGAGTGCTGCTTTTGGAAAAAAAGATCCATTTTTGTATGTGTGTGTTATCGTATAAAATATAACTGTTCTGCCTGCGTTAAACCAGAAGGCGGAGGAAGACGTTGCCAACTCTGCAAGCCATTCCTGAGACAGTAGTACCATGAAAAGACGAAAATAGGCTTCTGCTTCAAATTGGAATCGTCGCCCGGCTGGCTGAGAAATGACGGAAGTGGGCATCGGCAAGGCCCTTTTTTGTTTGAGGCGGCATCACACATGTCCGTTTTTGTTATAAAAAAATTATAAACATATGTTATAAGATATCGCTCCTCCTAACAATATCATCCTTTCAAAACGATTCAAACAGACCCTGTTCGTCAAACAAACCCCATGTTGGATTCGTCAGGACATAATTACTTAAGGAGTCGATTAAATTTAAATCATGAAATATAGTTCATTTTTCTCTTCCTCATGAAATATCATATTTAAATCAGATATTTGAAATACAAAAATTTAGTGTGCATATATTATATATTAAATTTAAAATTTCATTACACATAACTTGTATGTGTCGCCCGCTAATTATATATTACACACAAGCACGTGATTCTATACGTACAAATGTCAATTTAATATAAAAGTACTTTATCGTGATTAAAAAATTAATATATATAAAAATATTACACATAAAATTTAAAAACCAAATCCATTGCAGTTAATGCTAATAATTATCATCGCACATTACACATGGAGGAATCATATATAAGTGTATCCTACTTCTTATTTACAATTAGGTATCTTTAAATATTTCTAATTGTCAATTGTAAATTAATTATTTTGGTTGTCCATCATACAATCCAAGATTGCCAGATCTAATGCAGATTTTTTTTTCTTCTTGCTTTAAAAAATTGTTTATTGGTTGATATCCCTTGAGCACTATTCTTACCCTTTGGGGACACCCAATCATTATTGGCACATCCAAATGTTGGGTGTGCCAATCCAATGGTCATGCTGCCCTGCAGGACAATGCCCTTCAGGGCATTGTCAAATAAACTCCTTAAGGATAAACAATAACTAGATCAGAATATTCTTTGTTAATAGTAGATGAGAATATTCACATACAATGATTTGTTGTACCATTGGGCATTGTTTCGTACTGTGGATGTAATTGGATAAATGATGGAAGAATAGTTAAAAATTATGGCACATCATATACTAAACAATATGTCAAGGTAAATGTAACATTACACCAACCTTAGAAAATATAGTCAGCATAGTTGACTTGGACCTTCGGTTTGATTTAAGGGTTTTGAATTAATTTAGAACCGTGTTAGGTATATGTGGATTTAATCTAATAATTATAAAATTAGTGACTAATCTCGCCGACTACTCTTATTTTTTTAAAAAAAAAAACAATTATGGACAATGAATTGGGAGCAGTGACCATCTCAGTCAGATCTTCTGTTCATTATTTATTTTATTTTCAAGAACAATCTTTTTAAAAAAATCCCTTATAAAATGATATATTAGCGTGTTTGTTATGGAAGTAGGTAAACAGTTTAATTCAATAACAATAAATATTTTGATGGATCTTATGGCGAGCAGGTACAAACATGGTGGACAGAGACATTGATCCAAACAATCTCTCTCTCTCTCTCTCTCTTTTGGGAGAAAATATATATAAAGTATATCGACAATCATATTATTAATTAAGAAAAAGCAATATAAATTAATTATTTTAGACTAATCGCGTCTTTTTGTTTTTTTTCTAATACACCCTATATATAATATTTATATCTACATGTGATTTCGAAAAAAAAAATCATTTTTTAATAGAAAAATAAGCTTAAAAAAATTTAGCAAAGTATATTTCAATTAAATATTTCTATATCCAAACTCATAATCTAGAAAAAAAAAAAACATTAGGCAAGTTACCGAATTGGATCGATTCCGTGATGGAATAAATCGATTTCGACTGTAAGGTCATAAAATCAGGCTAATGCTGTAACATACTGGGTTGGACATGTTCGGGATTTATCGAGTTGAGAGTAGGGGCAGCTCAAACTTTTCGGAGACTTTAGACAAAAATGGAGTCTTACCAAGTATACATTATCTCATATGCTAATATGGATCTACTCAACAAATACATATACAAGAGCTTGAAAGACACTATAAAATGAGAAACTGATTTTACAATGTCATCTTCATTTATAGGGCTCTATTATATGCCAAATACTTGATTTTTTCAGCATACAATCTCGGTTGCTGTAAATTCTTGTAATCCAAATGAAGTTAAAAAATAACTTCACAATAGGAATTTGATTTTTTTTAACATAATTAATGTATTTAAAAATACTAAAATAATAGATATTTTGAGGGAGCCTAAGAGAAAAGCCTTAATGACCTTTATATATGAGCCGCCCCTGGTTGAGAGTGTAATCCAATCCAAAATTAGATCTGAATCAAACTGGATAGAACTGGTTTGAAACTAAACTAGAACCTAATTGGAATCGATTTTTTTTTATTTTCAATCATTATGTACATAAGAAGCTATCTATCAAACAAAGTACTCATATCATATTTAGAAGTTTAGAAGTGAAAATGACAATTATTAATAATAATTACTCAAAAAACTTTGAAAAATTACAATGCTTCCTTAACTGGATCAAACCTGTTCCAGATCCGTTTTAAAAGCAATCCAATCTGATTGAGTTTTGGTGCCAGATTCGGTTCAATATCGGAACCCATGTAATAAGTTCGAGATTCGGTGCAATTGTCGGATCGATATGGTCCATTAAGCATCATTAATATTGGCTTTTATTGCCCAAGAATCCAGGATTTGGTGCCCTTCTTTATGTTTAATAACGAATCCCAAAAGAAACGAGACTTGAACACCTTCGGCAATACTTCAAAAAACAGAAGCCTCCGCTTTCTTTAAAACAGATGAATTTATTAATTGTTGAGAGTATTAGTTGTGAATTTATTCTATGTTGTCATCAGCTCGGGATACTACAACAGAACAATCATAAGCTGCAATAAAGATCATCAAAAATTTGCATTACTAACAACCATATTTGAAAAGGTGTCCACCTAATTGTGTGTATTTATGCTGTGAAGATTGAAAGACGAGGACTAACGCAGCACGACGCATATCGTTCACAGTGACATGAAGTCTCTCCTCTGCTGTTAAGTTCTTTATGGTACGAAATCTTCTTGAACTATTAACAGCAACAAATGTAATTCGAACAAATACATGATTCATCTGCCTTCTCCGACAGGATGCGATCACATTGTAGTCATATCGAATAATTATACATCTGCACTGCAGCAAATGTATATAGATCACCACTAAGGAAACAAATAGGGAAAACAGAAGACAAGAATACGTTTTGAAATGGCTAACTACTTGATGTATGCAACTGACCCATACCTGAATCATTGTGGACTATAATCACATCCATAATCAAAATTCAGGTTTGTAACAACTGGTGTAATGAGTAGCATCAGTAAGATAAATTATAAGGGTAAACATACAAAACAATGGTATCAAAAGGTAGCAAAAAGCTCACTCAAACCAAAAAAATACTTGCGTAAATCTTAATGCAATCACAAGCTAAAAGTCTGCGAGGGTGATATTGAACTTGTAAGGTGAACCTTCACTAAGTAATGCGATAATTCAATTAAACTAAATTCAAACAGAAATTTTATTCCCCTCAAATCTCAGAGTGATTTCCAAAGAGATCACTTCAGAACACGGTCTGTTAGGATTCTGTATCATGTACTATCATATATGCTAAACTATGATTTGCCAAGTTTCTTGAAACACATTCAACAGCTTCTGGTAACATATAAAAGTAAGTAAAACTACAGATCAGTCTCATCGTGGGCATGCTATTACATTCCAAGATTCAACCTTTATTGGTTCTCAGAGATCCTACCAATAAGAACCCACTTGATTTCTCCCTCAAATACATTATTCTCAAAATAAAACTGCCCCACATATAGACGATGAACTAAGCAGAAAAATTTTGCTTTAATGAGTTAATCTGCAAGAGAACACATGTACAATGCAGCAAACAAAAATCGGGCAAAGCATTTGGTAATAACGTACCCACATAAGCCCATTTAACAATTTTTTACTCACATAAATCACATGTCAAACTGTAAACCAAATAAATCCCAAAAATGAAACGTTTTGTGCACTGCTACATAATTAACCAGAAAGAAAGCATTTTTAGCAGTAAAAGCTCAAATTAGCTGACATGTTAACCAACAGACTTCATGATCCTACCCTCGAAAGATCCAAATTGCTTAGCCTGCTTCATCTTCACCACGTGGACCTGAGTATCCATAAGCAACTGCATCCTCTGGGCCTCCAAATCTTTTGCAAACTGCATCCTTTGCTTCTCCAACTCCACCATCTGTCTTTGCTTCATACCCTCCACCTTCTCATAAATCTCTCCAAACCTTTCAATGGCTTTCGTCAATCTCCTCATCCCTACTTCCACACTCACATCCTCGCTGCCCTCTGTTTCCTCCACTTCAGATTCTCCATCGTCTTCCTCCCCATCCAGTGCATCCTCCGCTGCCGCAGCAGCAGCAGCCATGGCAGAATAATTTCTCCTGAAGCCGTCCACAGCTGGGGACGGCGCTGGGCGTTTCCGAGGTAAAATCATTGACGTAAGCATATTTGAGGACGGAGGTCTATGATACTGCAACGGTAGAGCCATAGGCGGCGATGGTAGAGATAGAGGCGGCGGAGATTGATAAAACGTCGACGAGATTGGTGATGGTGTCAGTTTATTATTCTGATTAAAGAGATCGTTTCCGATCATTTGTTGGAGGCGAGAGAAAAAAGGCCATGAAGATGTTCAGATTCCGTCAGATTCAGCGATCTTCGTTTTCTCTACCTTATACTTCTTCTTGAGAGTATCGATCCGATTCTTGCGCTGAACATCGGTGCGGCTAACGGCGTCCGCCACCTCCTGCCAATCCTTCTGGCGCAAATGACCACGATCAGCTCCAGGTATCGGCGTCCCCATAATTGAATAAGTGTGGAAGTTGCCTCCGCCGTCCAGCAGTCCTCACGGAAGGGAACTTTCCGTGCCTGAGGAGTCAACGACTCCGTCAAATCACCCATAGATCAAGATAAAACGCGAATCATGATATAATCTCCGAAAAGACCACAAAGATAAGGAAAAAGAAGAAACGGCGATAGGAATGAGATAAAAGTAAGTGCTGCGGCGGATGGAGAAAATGCATGTGGGAAAGTTAAGAGGGGATTGGGATAGTTGGCATCGGCGGGGGAGCGCGTGTTGACGACGGTCACGCGATTTCGGCAGCATCGTCATTGGTAAACGGCGTTACTTTACGTCGTAGTTTTCCGCGACGATCGATAGGGTAATATGGATTTTCAGAGAATTAAGATTGTCTTGTGCTTTAAATGACTGTTTTGCCCTTCGATCAGTCATGTGGTGACGAAGTAAGTTGGTCGAAACCAAAAGGACATGTCCATTTTGAAATTGGGCCAATGCTTAGATTTTGAAGTAGTTGAATGCATGTAAATGTTTTTATAATTTGCTTCTCAGTTTTCTAAAAAAGAAGATTTTAGTGGTTTATTTTCTTGTTTATGTTATTACTTTTTAAAAAATAAGTAGAAAAAACAGTAGTTGATAAACAGGTGATGTCATATTTTTGACTATTTTAAGTTGTTTGATGACAATTTTGTAATTAATTGAAGTTTATTAAGCTGTTTTTTTTATTTTAATAGCAAACACTCATAAAATCAACTTTTTTCAACCTTAAGTAAAAGCAATATAGAAATGTTTTGAATAAGCAATTGAAAACATATCCGAAATATTATTAATTTGATTGTGTGGTGCCTAGGTTTTTTTTTTAAAAAAATAATTTAAAAAAAACTTAATTTGCACAAATAATCTAAAATGGAAGGTTTATAAAAAATAAGGCAAAAACACATTGCAGCATCCACCACTCATAATGACGATTGCTGTCAGTTTTATGCACTAAACGTGACTCAAATTTAAGTCTAATCAAAGTGAGTATGTGCTATTATCTATTTTGGCAAGATCGGGGAGTTCCGATTTTTATTTTGTTACACAAATTATTGGATCTTAAAGTTGCTGATTGTTAATGATTTAATTAAGAAAAAATTCCATTTAAATTATTAAGTAAAATGATGGAGGATAACAGGCATGCACGAAGCAGAGAAAGAGTGGGACCCAGACAACGAATGCTGTGACCAACCGTTTACTACGGATCGGAGGTCTCGCACCACCCCATTTCAAGAACCGCCGCATCACACCTAGCCGGCGGCGTACCGTTACCGAATCCTTGTTTCCCCAATTTCGGCCGTTAACCTATTCCGTCGGTATGTATATCAGTATATGAAATATTTTTCCGAATTTTTTTTGTCGAATAAAAAAAGCGATCTTTTTTTTGTCCGCCGAAAAAAAATAATAGAAAAAAAAAACAAGAGAGAGACTGACGGACCCTCAGAGTTTTCCCTCTGAAAGATGGTCGAAGAGAGTTCCAACCTCTGAGATCATCCTGAGAAGGGCAGTCAAAAAATTCTCATCAAATTCTTCTGCATGTTATTAATAATTAATCATTCTTTTAACTGTTAAGCGTTTCCAAGCTGCCATTTTGAATCCCAAAGAACAATTTTTCATATATAGAATTTATTATTACCAATTGTCCTTTTTCTGCCCTCTGCAATTCCTTGGAAACAATCTGTCTAACTGTATCATAATTGACTGCCTTTTTGTCCGTCCTTATAATATTGGTGAGTTTTTACCTTGCATTGCTCTTTACGTTTGCATGACGTTTTGCTTTTTCAAGAGATTGCTTATTCCAGAGTTTATTCTTTTCTGGCTCTTATTTGCTTTTTCCCTTCAAGCCTTAATTTTTTTCTATGATTCTGTGGAGGGTTGTGGAATACTCTTGTTTTTTTATCCATTTCACCCGTTCAAGAACAAGATTTCGTATTTGTGACCTTTTTTGCATTTTCCAGCTGAATTTTGAATCTTGGAGATACTTCGTTCGGGCAGGTTCTGCAATTGTTCATGAAATCGGAAG
Source organism: Haberlea rhodopensis (assembly GCA_907163345.1). NCBI lineage: Eukaryota > Viridiplantae > Streptophyta > Magnoliopsida > Lamiales > Gesneriaceae > Haberlea > Haberlea rhodopensis. The sequence goes on from CAJQUN010000069.1 coordinate 585,029, forward strand.
CGCTGTAGCGTAAATTACAAGATAGTTGAAGATGAGAGACCCCAATTCGGTTGATTGGTTCAAGAGGGCGAATATAGATTCTTTTATTTGTTATGTTGTTTGTGTCTGCTAGGGAATCTGTGTACATACCGTTCTCTTTGATTTTCTGTGCTGTGTTGTTGGTACTTTGTCCAAGTAATCATATATTGCTCGGAGGATTATTTTCACCAAAAAGCTGGCGATTTTGTGTTGCATCTTGTCTAGAGTCCTGGCTGCTGGTGTAAATCCAAACCGCCTCCGCCACTGTGACGAATGGTTCGGCCAGCGATGGGTGTTAGTTGGACTGTTTATGGGACTTATTTGACATCTTTAGTGTTTTTTGTTCTTCTTTTGGAAATTCATGGATGTTGGTCCCTCAATTCTGAAGGTAATAAGGGCATATTCGATATTGAATACACTTTGATAGCTGGTTTTGAGTTTGTAGCTTGATGTGACATTGTTAACTTCGGAAACCAATGGGAAGTGCAGGATTAGCATTGTTGCAATTCCGAACAAAGGTGGAGTTTGACCCGTTTGGAGCTTTAACAAATTGGAATCCCAATGACTGTGACCCGTGCATGTGGTCAGGTGTTCATTGTCTCGATGGGAAAGTGTTTACCCTGTGAGTCAATTTCATGAGTTTCACGTCATGATGAAATTTTTTAATGTTGATTGAAGTTCTTGTATGTTCTTTAATTCATTAATATTACTTGTTGAATAGAGATCTCAATGGACATGACTTGGAGGGCGTATTGGCACCAGAGCTTGGAAGTCTTACTCATTTAAGATTTCTGTGAGTGTTTGACTTTGTTTCTGTACTGTTATTTGAATTTTTGAGTTCATATTTGCATGTGTGTGTACTATGGTGTCTTCGTTTAAACTCTGTTGCGTTTACAAACCAAGTTACCCGATAACTTGGCAGCTTTTAATCTTGTGATCACCATGTTACTATGATTATATTAGATCATACCTTCCTTAGTTAATGTTTTCCAACTGTGTCACAAGTGGCCTCTCCAAGAACCATCTCTCTGGCACGATTCCTCATCAGTTTGGAAGGCTTATGGATCTTGAAACTTTGGACTTGAGGCATAATAATTTGACTGGAACCATTCCTGCAGAATTAGGAGGGTTGCATTCACTAAGAAGCTTGTAAGTATAATCTTTTGATTCCATTTTATGTTTATTTCCTCAATGTAATTAGTTATCTCAAGCCATCGACAAACTTCAATTCATTGTTCTAGGTTGCTATGTGATAATAAATTTGAAGGAAGCATTCCTATGGAGATTGGGAAGCTTAGTTTGCTTACTGATATACAATTTGATGAGAACCTTACAATTGCTGCTTCTGCAATTGGCTGTATTAACAGAAAGATCGGGCTCTGGTGAGATATTCAAGACAACATTGTCATGTTAACGCATCTTTGGCGTTAATTATGTGAAATATTGTCCCCTGTTGTCGAACTATATTTCTGTTGGATAAATAGAATGATTAGTTTTAACTCGTCGTTGATTCCTGCCTTATTTAGGAATCTCATGTTTTTGAATATCTTCTTGCTAACATTGTGATGCAATTACTGAGCAGCACGGGGCAGAGTGTTTCAAAACACTTGCATGAATCAGATTCATTCCAGCTACAAATTAAAGGGACCATTATTCGTTACCTCAATCAGTTCGCATCGTAAGCACTCCTCTTTTGTGCTCATTATGCTAATTTTTCATAGTTCTCTTTGTATCTTATAAACCGAAAAAGAATTTCCATTTATCAAGGTTCAAGTTCGGAAGCGAGCGACATGATCATGTTGATGACAGTTGTGACGATCGAACAAGTGAGCAACGAAGTCTTTTTCTACTTGGTATTAGCAATTTCTCAACTAAACGTCTTGATATTTGTTCTTTCATCTTCTAGGTTCATATAAGCCGCGTATTGTCCATAATATCAAGAACCAGGTAAATGTTATACGTCAAAAACTAGTCGAACAGTCAAGTAATCTTGCTGCCATTCCACCCAAAATTGGAACGCCATTGGATCCAAACATCTCTCTTCCAAGCAGAAGTAGTGGGTCGTTTCCGGCTATTCCAAACTGGAAGAAACTTTCTTCTCCTCCCATAGCCTCACCCACTGCACGTCAAGAACATAAGCCAACTGACCCGACTAATCCCAGTGCTGTTAGTCAACCAACGAACAAAAAGTCTTCGGCTGATGGGAAATCCGAGACTTTGTTTAAGCTTCTAATTGGAATTTCGAGTGTTGTTTTTTTGTTCGTAGTGGTTGTGGCCTTAGTTTTCATCTGCAGAAGCAGAGCAGCAAGAAATATTAGTCCTTGGAAGACTGGATTGAGCGGGCAATTGCAGAAAGCTTTCATAACAGGTATGCTTATCCAGTTATTCTGTTGGATCCGCTGACTATATGATTGATTCTGTGTTATTCTACGTAACATCTTTGACTGCTCGTTGAATTATTTGTTTTTGTGGGCATTTTTGCAAATCGTTTCAGTTGTCCTAGAGATCATATATAAATGCTTTAATATACAATTCTATGTTTAACAAAAGAAAATATTTTGACTCTAATTGGTAGAAAAACATACTGTTGAACTACTCGTAAAATTGCTCAATGGCACTTGATGCAGGACTTAACTATCGAAGGTTCAAGAATTGCAAATTAACCACTTGGAAGTTGGAAGCAATAACCATTGTTTAAATTCCGTACATATGTAATATTCTTTAATGTGTATTGAAGTGAATTTGCTTCATTTGTAGGAGTCCCTAAGCTGAACAGAGCTGAGCTTGAAACAGCATGTGAAGATTTCAGCAACATTATTAATACTTATGAAGGCAGCGCTATTGTGTACAAGGGAACTCTATCAAGTGGGGTGGAGATAGCTGTTGTTTCAACTGTTATACAATCTTTAAAAGACTGGTCGAAGAGTTCAGAATTGGCATTCAGAAAGAAGGTTAGTTGAAAATTTTGTGTATTATCACGATAGTCATCAATGTTAAGCCGTGATAACCATCTTCAATTCATTGCTATCCTACATTATTTGGGTTTTTTTCTGCCATGACTACAAGATTGATAGCTTGTCACGTGTGAACCACAAGAATTTTGTTAATCTAATCGGCTATTGTGAGGAGGAAGAACCCTTTACTAGGATGATGGTCTTCGAGTATGCTCCAAATGGCACCCTTTTCGAGCATCTGTATGGTAATACAAGTATAATCATTCTGCATACACATTTGCCCTTTTACAAGAAATTCTGAATTTGTAATTTCTTTATTTAGTTAAAGAAGTAGAACACCTCGACTGGAATACGAGGATGCGAGTAATCATGGGGATTGCGTATTGCCTTCAGTACATGCATGACCTCAACCCACCAATGGTGCATTTCAACCTGAATTCAAGTGATATACTTTTGACAGATGATTATGCAGCTAAAGTAGGTTTCACTCTCTTCAAAACATTATGCATTATTATTTAAATAACACAAACAAGAAGCACATCAAGGATAAGTTTCATGAATTCGTTCGTTAACCAGCAAAACCAAAAAAAATCTCATTGTCGCAGATTGCGGATATCAGTTTCTGGGCAGAACTTGTAGCCAAGTCGATGAACCATGATGAAAATGAAATGGAGCATTCCCGACTGCCACCACCTGCCGATGTGGGAACAAACATACACAGTTTTGGAATCTTGTTGCTTGAAATAATCTCTGGGAAGCTCCTTCATTCTGAAGAGCAAGTGCATCTTGAAAACTGGGTTAGTATCTATATAACTCTGTTAATGTCTCTTCTTCGACCCCGGGCGGGCCTAGAGACTCCGTGCCCTCGTCCCCTCTACTAAATTCCAAACGGCACCTCTATATCTCTTTCCATATACCATTTTGTTGAACATTAATATGAATATATTGTTTACAATGAAGGTCCACATCTACAATACAGTGCCTTCCTACAGAGATAAAACTGTGTTAATCTCTCTTGGTTTAGATTACAAACCATCTCAACCCTTTATATAAATGAACATATCTCGAGATTAATATGGTAGGAATATATTTCCTATAATTAAATCACAATTAAATGTTATTAAGGAAATTTTATAAAATTTTATCACTGAATATATTCTTATATTTCTAGAAGTTTATAAAATGAAGATTTGCATAAATTTTTTTTTTTCAGGCCGCTCAATACTTGAATGACAAGAAAGCAATCGGCTACTTGATCGATCCAACCCTGAAGGCATTCAAAGATGAGGAACTCGATGTGGTGTGTGAAGTAATACAAAGCTGCATCCAACAAGATTCGAGAAAACGGCCTTCCATGAAGGAAGTGATTCAGAAACTGCGACAGGCTATCGATGTTTCACCGGAAGCAGCAACTCCAAGGCTTTCTCCTCTTTGGTGGGCTGAACTTGAGATTTTATCTGCAGAAGCTGCTTGATTTCATGCGTGCATGCAAATAAGATTTGCTTTTATTTACAACATTAATCATTCGTGTGTGTATATATTTTACAATGTCTCATCTCCTCCCTTGGTTGCTTTAGATAAGGGCTTTGGTAAAGACCTGTAATTCTATTTCATTCACCGAAAACTTATCATTGTTGAAAATAATAATTTGAGCGATCATATTTGACTTTCTCAATTGGTACACAGTAACCAATGTAAGAAACGTGAGGAATTGAAAGCTGCTGAATATTTGAGAAAACAATTTAGTTTTTTTATCTATAATATTTGTATTGTTATTCATTAGAATTGAGAAATTGAGAATGAGTAAAATCATTTCTCATGTTCTTTAGTCTTCTAAAAATCATAAATATGAAGAAAAAACATTAAACATAACATTCTTTCGCCTAATCAATGTATCAAAATGTTACATATTTTTAGCACATGATTTAAAATCATACAAACTAAACAGTGACAAAAACTCTGGAATCCACGGTCATAATCAACACATATATCATTCAAAACTACTATAAATTTCTTGGCATCCTTCAGTGTCTTCCACACTCGTGATCCTCATCCTACCCCATTCATGAAGACAAAGATGAAGCTTCTTCCCCGCAGCAAGAAATGCCACGGCCTGAAATGGCGTCAGGATACTAATCACTTCCTTCATCGTATTCAACCTCAGATTATCCGCTTCTTCCAGCACATTCACCATCAACGCGGCGTGCTTATTCAAGGCGTCATTCAGCTCCCTGTTCGGTACCCTGTGGGTGTGCGACTCCTGGGCCATTGTAGCAATCGGCTGATCCGCCATTTCTTCTTGCAAACTAGCCAATTTGCTGGACAGCTTATCCTCTTGCCTAACAGTCTTGATCTGTAAACTGTTTATCAACCCAATCTGACTCGCTGATATATCCCCAAGCCCACCATTAATTATCCTGCCCTGAAGATACTCCTTGAGATTCAACTCGAATTCGTTACCAGAGAGGGCGTAAACGAGCCTGATGAAGATAGATGGCCTGCACCCTCCAGCCCACAACATGGAACCCTCCAAAGATGAGCACCAGGCGGGCGAAAAGTAAGAAGATACGTCGTCTTGGGCCAGGCTGCGCCGCTGGGTTGCGTATTCTTGAAAATGCATCATGTTCTTTTCTGCAAGTTGTTTTAGTTCTACTGTGTGATCACCTCCATCTGCGTTTAGATCAAGTGCTTGGTGGAGCTCCGAGAGGTCTTCTTCTTGGATATTCATCCATTGTCGGAAGCAACTGATATGAGAACCATGACAGCTATTTTCTGTAATGATATTATTCTCCATCTTTGAGCAATCTATATCTGCAGAATTTACTAAATGAGATACATCAATAAGAACTCAAGCTCACGTCAATCAAAGGGCTTAGTTTGTAAAAGGATAAGTATGTACAAACCAATAGTTTTGATGTAAAGTGAAACAGATGAGGCAGCCAGATGCATGTTCTGAAATTATAAAATTGTTGTGTATTCCCTATGATACAAGCTGACAAACTCTTCAATTTATGTATTTTTGAGTTATTTATTCTAAAAACGAGATGTAAAACTGAAAACTAAGGCTCCAATTAAACTCTTCGTTTTAATTCTTGTTTCGTACGTACTTTACAAAACTTGCGTATCAATTAGATATACCAGGGCACATTTGGATTGCAGATTCTCTGATCAGAGGCTACGTACGCGTGATGAAAGGGATGATGTCTTTTTCCCCCCGAGTAGAAAAGGGATGATGTTTAATTACTCTGATTTTGAGCAACCAGAAAGACTGTGCCAAATGATAATATGCATGCACTAGACTTCATACTGGTAATCTACATTCCATGGCAAAAGAGTCTCCTTTCTTAGATGTGATTGTAATACTAATCCAACAACAATAATCAGATGGCATCTTTTTGAAGGAAAAAAAAATCAACACAGTTCAATGGGCATCTCTAACAATTAGGGATGATTATTTTTGTAAAGCATGTGACAAAATATATTGTTTTTCCGCTAAAAAAGTATTTTGGTTTAAGTTTAGCTTGAACTTTGAAATTAATATCTCATTTCTTCGTGGCGCTTTCCTCTGTTACTTCTGCACAAATAACCATTTTAAGGAAAAGAACCGAATATCTAAGCGATCGGCTGATCAGCTAAGTGTGATGACATGATGTGCTGGTTCTTGTAACATACATGTACAAAATTATAAAATTTTCACTTAATAACCGACCCTTCAAACCAAAACATAAAGTGAAGAACCCTATGCATAAGTTTTTTTAAAAACTAAATTACAGCGAACTCACGTGGTTTGCAAAATCACAATAAAACTCCATTGTTTTTTTTATGGACGCTGCATGCTAAGTTACAGCAAACCCATGTGTTTGCACAATCAGAATCACAATAAAGCTTCCGTCTCTCCCAGGATGACCTCTATAGTGTGTATGTTCTCATCTTTTTCTTTCCTGGCGATGGTTGCGAGGCAACCCCACCAATTGCTACGAGTCTCCTTCTTTGCAATGCTCGGGACTTGGGAGAATCCCGAGCACTCAATCGCTTGCAGATGTCTATAGGTGAGATGTCTACCCTTTTGGTGCTACTATCTGCATTTTACATTATATACTTTTATAACCTCTTCGCTGAATGGTCGACCGAGTTTTATCTTTAGGTGGAGACTACTTCATGGCTTGCTGCATCCACGATGTTATTTCGTTATGTGCGGTAATTCGGTGTTTTCATCTTGCAATTGTTGTCACCTTTATTTCAGCCTTATTGTGTTCATAATCATTGCTGGAGCTTGACAAATGTAGTAGTTTTTTTATGTAGCCTTTCTACAAATGTTTTCTGGGTAAATTAATGTTAGGATGAAATTATGCCTTATTTGTTACTTGGGTTTATCATTAATGTATCATATTTTAGTTAAAAAAAAAAAAAATACGTCGCATCTCACAACTTTCCGAGCACCAACCTTTTCAAAAGAAGGGAAAAAAGAGGAAAGAGAAAAGCCCATGACAAAATGAGTTGTAATCAATACGTATAGTGAGGAATCACCAAATTCACCTATTTTTTAGGTGAATTCAACCTTCCGTCACCAAACAAAGAAAAAACAATCCTAAAAAAGTAGTGGTTCAGTGTCCTTGGAAGACCCCATATTTCAATGAGAAATTGTTGGATTGACCGTGCGTGGGCCCCGGTGGTCCATGCACCAATGCATACGAAAGGTCAGGTTTCGACGACAAGTGTTCATTAAGTTCGATTTGAACCGAACCGAAAATTTCGATTTTGAAATTTCAAAACAGAAAATCGATCCGAAATTGTGTGGTTCTATTTTGGTTTTAATAGAATTTTTTCAATTCGATTTTGGTTAGAACTGTTTTTATTTTTTTGTGAAATGATGATTAATTGATGAAAATTCAACGTAAATACAAACATTAATACATTATACATTGGATCCAAATGAATTTTGAACATTTGACCATTTAATTTAAACTTGTAATATTATTTTGACGCGATTTTCTTACAAAAAATCGAGTTTAAAGGAGACAACAAAATAAATTATATTATAATTGAAAACACGTTAATTTACGAGTTCTTATTCATACACGAGTTCGTATTCATACGATCATGTGCGAAACCATTAAAAAAATATTTAAACCATAATTAAAATTTCAAAATTTTAATTTTTTTTTAAATTTCGGTTTTCGGTTCGGTTAACCGGACCTTCTACCAGAAAACCGAATTGAAAACCCTTTTTTTTAAAAACCGAACCAAAAAATTTCGGTTCGGTTCGGTCGGTTAACCGAAACGGTGAACACCCCTACTCGTTGAGATACACACTACATGCTCTAATTTCTATTAGATCTCAAAAATGTAATCACTTTTCTTAACGACTCTGAGCTTACATGAGATAACATAATTACATCTCTTTATGCGCAAGACTAAACTAGACAATATGTGTCCGAAATTAATATCCCAATAGATTATCGGAGATTGAAATATGAGTAGTAGGCAACAAGTGACCCAAGACCAATTGAATAGATTTTTTATGTACAAAGACTTTGAACCTTTGTTCTCTTTGAGTAAACCACTTTTCCCAAAAGCTTGAGCTCATGAGATGTGTGCCAATAACACACTTAAACTTCACCACATATTAGATATCAATTTTACATAGGACAATTGGATCCTATGACATTTAGCATGTAGGGTATAAATCACCGAACCAAACCTTATATGATTAGAAGAGGATTTGCACATACAACCACGTCAAGAAAACAAATGTAGAAGAATAAATGCAACCGCAGGAAATGTGATGGCCAAGCGCAAAACGTACCAAAAAGGCCGGGCGCCAAATCAAGAACACTAGGTTGTTTCTTTCTATCTTTCTTTATCTTTCCAGGAAATTCTCAGATCAAAGGTATGTTTCAGCGGTAAATTGCACTGAACTTACATCCAACGGAATGAGATGCATTATAAGAATAGATTTAATGCGGAACATAAGCTCCACAATTATCTAACAAATGTGCAATAAAGGAATGCATTTGCAGTAAAGAATGGTAACTTTTCGAGGATGCTTCGGTTCTAACAATTATGTACAAAAGATAGGGAAATATAGGATCTTTTCCAAATCAAATTCAGGCTATCACTGGCATTTTATTTAGTTTAAGATCTTTTTCCCCTGGCCTTGTCCCTTTTGTGACCAGTGACGTTACATTTCTAACTCTGATCAAAGACTTTTATTTGGTTCAATGCAAGAAGTTCAATTGTTCAAAGAGGATAATTAAAGTAGTGAAGTGCACATGGGGTGTAAATGTAATATCCAAAGAAAACAGCTGACGAAGATGAATATGTTGACACATGTCATTAGGGAAAGGAATGAAGAAATATTCCTACAACCCAGATGGCAGAATAAACACGATGAATATACAATAAATACAAGACAATGGAATAAATGAGTTACATGGAAAACCCCAAGACAGGAAAAAAACATGGGTGGAGGTGAAAACTTTCACAGTATCAACTGAAGATTACCAAGTGTATCAATCGCTCCCTAAAATCTTAGAAATTGATATAAAAAACGAGCATATAGGTGGCTAACATGAACCCTAGCATTAAACAGGCTCCGATGCCACCCCCTCACCCCCCTTGAGGATAGTGTTAGACCACGAGAATGAGTTATCTGCTACCACCACATATCTTTAATTTACAAAACAAAATATATTTTTTCCACAAATTTAGCCACACCATGAGCTTTTCGAGCTAAACCAAACAGAATTTAGGTCACCATAATCCAACACCAGGTAAGGAATCTGAAAATCCACCGACCTTAAAATACCCAACAATGACATTGAGGAAGTATAATGGCGTTCTCAAATATTAAATCAGATATCAAGTGTGCCTCTCAATGACAAATTAATTAAATTTCACAAATTTGTGATACCTTTTAAACAGATCATCTTTACAATTACAAGTTGATATTGTATTGTTTTCAAGAAAGAAAGCCCCTATACTGTGTCCGTTAACTAAGTAGTAAACGTAAGGGTTCTTGAAAAGCAAATTTGTTTCCCCTAATCCAATGCGTTTATGCAGCATTAAAAACATTCAGTATCTTGTGCTATGCAACAGACAAATGCATAGCAAGAATTGGAGTATTTCAGTTTAAAAAAAAGTCATGACTCGTGATCAATAAGGCGGTAGCTTTATTAGCTTTATTTATTTACTTGATACGATTAATCAAGAAACTGATACAGTGGTGTATTCATCTTCTAGAGGGTTTTACAGGATCTGCCTTAACGACAAAAGTGAATCTAACAACAAAACATAAGGAAACATTTGAGCTTCATTTAGCTAACAGTATCAGAGGAGCACTAAGGATGACAAAACGAAGCATTTATCATCCAAAAGCAACAAAGTGCCAAAGAACGGAGAAAAAAGAAAAGCATACTCTTTTCCCTTCTTACTCATTTATTCGGTATCTGAAGGCAAGAAAGAAGAATCAGTAACATTTCCAAGCATAAGGCTTTGCAATCCTGGTTTCAATTCACGGATAAAGAAATCATCATATTCCGATACATCCCCTCCTTTCTTCCTCACCTCTACCACTCTCAACATTGGTGTCAATTCGAATATCTCTGCTGCAATCGTTAAGGGTCCCTTTGCACCATCCCGGGATCCCTCAAGGCTCACTCTACAATCCTTTTTTCGAACAGTGAAACTCACTATTTTCGCTATTTCCTCCAATTTTGATATGATTTTCGACACTGGCGCCCCTGAAACAAATCTTGCTCCCCCATCTGATCCTTCTTCAAACAAACCTGACAGGTCAAAACCCCTCGAAAATGAAATGATATCGAACGCATTCAAGCTAGCAGGTCTAGGAAGACTTGTGATCTTCCTTCTGCTCTCCAACTCGGAATCAGATTCGGACAAAGACTGATCCGATAAACAATCAATATCATTATTCGTATCGTCGTCAACAGTAAATAATTTATCGTCATCAATATAAAATTTCACATTCTTAAACCCCTTCTTGAACCATTTATTATTCATGATCTCCGGAATTGTGATCCGGGTCTCAGGATTCATGTCGAGTAAACGCTTCAAAAATCGAATCAACTCAGGCGAAAACCACCTCGGGCATCTGAATTCACCTTTATAAATCTTCTTATACATAGCCATAACATTCTGATCGTGGAATGGCAAGTAACCCGCCATCAAAACAAACAATATCACACCACAGCTCCAAATATCAACCTTCGCCGCATTATAGCCCTTTCTAGCTAACACCTCCGGGGAGACATACGCGGGCGTTCCGCAAAAAGTATGAAAAAGGCCATCTTGTTTAATCTGCTCGGATATAGCACTCAACCCAAAATCAGAAACTTTAAGATTCCCATCTTCATCTAGCAAAATATTTTCGGGCTTCAAATCGCGATGATAAACGCCGCGGGCGTGGCAGAACGCTACCGCAGAAATCACTTGCTGGAAATATTTTCTGGCAACTTCCTCTTTCAGCCTGCCCTTTGCAACCTTGTTGAATAACTCACCACCCTTCACATATTCCATCACAAAGAAGATCTTAGACTTGGTTGCCATAACCTCAAACAACTGCACAATGTTGGGGTGGCGAACCCTTCTCAAAATCGAGATCTCACGCTTGATGTGAGCAATCAACCCAACTTTCAAGATCTTCTCTTTATCGATCACCTTAATCGCAACGCTTTCCCCGGTTTTCACGTTCCTCGCGTGATATACTTTGGCGAATGTTCCGTGCCCCAGGAGTTTGCCGATTTCATATCGGCCTAACAGAAGTCCGCTCATTTCTTTCTGCTTCGCGACTTTCGTCGCGGTGGAGGTGGAGGGTATGGCGGCGGCGGCCATGGATACGCAAAAAATTGGGTAAGAAGGATTAAAGGGGCGTAATTAATGTTGCTGGTGGGTGGATTTCGCCATTGTGTTAGAGGTTGTGAGCTGGAGTTTGTTTCTGTGTTCTGTTTTTTTTGTTTGCTTTGGTTGTGCTGATTTGTGAGGCTTATAATATCGAAAGAAATGTTTGATATGTAAAGGAAAAGAAAGAGCGCTAGGGCATTAACAAATAATAATTCACACAAATAAAATTAATTTACAATATAATGTTATAAATATATATGATTCAAAGATTTTTAACAAAATTAAATTACATAATTAATTGTATGTAACTCTTCTAAGTTAATTACATAATTAAATTGTATCTTATTTCTATTTATTCTTATTCTATTAAAACTGATTTTTTTTAAAATAAAGAGTGCCCACAACATAAATGTCATGTTTCATTGTGACACTACCTCATGGTGTTGCCATGCTATTTTTGAAAAATATACACATTTTACCTATTGTTTTTATCGTATTTAGAATATTTATGTAATATTTTTAACATTGTATTACATATGTGTTATGATATTTTCAAAGCAATTATTATTGATATCAAAACAATTTCCAACAATAAAGATAACATTTCTCTTTATTAACATAGGAGTAAGGGCATGGCTAAGTTGGCTATCAAAGTTTAAGGTTAACTAGACACATCCCAGTCCACCCACCTCTAATATACTAAAGGGAAGGTCCACAACCAATTAAGGACAAACATCCTATAAATTCTGGGATATCCAATTATCACAAATACTGAATGAATAGGGGGGATTTCCCCAAATATCCAAGCCAATCATATCTAAATCCCATATACAGGAGAAGTACAATTCATACCTATAAATACATACCTCGGTATTTTTTTTTACCCTTTTGCTCATAATTTTGGCTTTCATATTTCATAATCTCAACAGACCTTAAATTTCAGACTCGGGCCGTTATTGCTAAAAACCAATTCGAGAAAATATTCGTGAACAACATTGCAACCATAAATCCTAATCCAGACCGTAATGATCCTTAAGAAAATCACCATTAATTCAATGTAAATTTTGACCGTACAAATAAATAATCATGACTTAATATTGATATCATCAAAAGTTGTGAATTCCATAAATATCGAGCTGATGCAACCAAACTGTTTATCTTCAATTAAAACCGAAGGAACCACTCTCAAAAATATATGTCACACCCCCCGGGCCAAGTCCCGCGCAAACGCGACTGCACAAGGGTCTTATAGCAACTACTTGTATCCGTCCTCGCTTTAAAAATGGATAACCCAAGTGCTATATATCATTGTGTATCAAAGAAAAAGAGTGAGATGACTCCACCCGTAGACGAAGCCACTCCGACGCCCAAGTCAATATATGTTTCAATAGAAAAAAAGTATTGAAATTATAGACTTTTGCATAAGTAATCACGTAAGTAATACGTAAGTATTTGCATAAGTAATCGCATAAGTATTTGCGTAAGTAATCGCATACCTCAATGAGGGTTAGGAGTCCTCTATTTATAGATGTAGATGCAGAGTCTCAATCAATATAGGAGAATAGTTCTAATCAATATAAGAGAATAGTTCTGATCAATATGAAATTGTATTGTATATGTCAAGATATATGTATAGTCCCAAGCAACATAGGATAAGAGTTGTAGTCAATATGAAATTGTATTATATATGACAACTAGATCCAAGTCTATCATGAGAATATTGAGAGATATCTTCCAAAACCCTACAACTCCTTTTTTTTTTTTAAGAAAATGGGTCCTTGCAAATGGGCATCAGTCAATGGGCCAGACTAGATGATTTTTATTTGAATAAGCAGTGTAAATGGACTATATCTTGCTTAATCAGATTGTGTCAGTTAAAACTCATTAGGTAGATCGATCCCCATCGAATGGTATCAAATATTTACTATTATATTATATGAATGTTAACCTTAAGCAATCAATTCATTAAATAATTAAAGATTATACCATATATGTTTTTATGACAAATTATTTACCTAAATGACTTAATTTTAAATGACGGGAAATAATAGCAAAAATTGTTGAGAAGAAACTGTGATTGATTTTTTAACCACTTGTTTTAATATAGGGAGTTTTAAAAATAGTGACAATTAGTATTTTTTTTTTTAAAGAACAAATAGTTAATTTTGAACTAATAAGAGGATTCCAACTGGGAAATTTATTAGAGTTAAAATCTCTCTTATAGACAAAATACAATTAATATAAGTAAATGTATTTTGAAAAGACAAAAAAAAAAAAAAGATTCAGTTTTTGGCTTTTATTTCAACTTCTAAATTTTTTAAAAATTAATATCCACAAGTTTAAATAAAATACATTTTAAAAGAACCCATCAAAACATATTTACTGATACATCACAGCTTTTCTTTCTATTTTAAATGAATTATTTTAATTTTTTTATTCTGGTCGAATATCACTTTCATTATTGAAATATCACTCATAAACTTTTTAATATTATTATAATTTTTTAAAAAAAAAATCTAGATGAATATTGGGGATTTGGTGGATGCTGCATAGGTAGGTAGGTGATTGTTGGCCCCAATTTTAAAAAAATTAATAATAACAACAATAAATAAAAAAAAGTATTATTACATTTGAGGGTGATGAGTCATCAACTTTTTTGAAAAATAATGTTGTATTTTCTGATCAGGTATATAGGTATATAGGAGCAAATAAATAGAGAATAAAAAATACAAGATTTATGTGATTCGGCAAAAATAAGTCTACGTCAATGGGGCTGCTGCAAATCTTTTATTGAAGAAAAATATTACAAGTGTTTACAAAACACTGAATCTGAAAAACACTCAGAAAATTAAAATATAATTTTCTCCCACTAGTATTTTTACTCTGCTTATATTGTGTTGTATTTTTTCTATACAATTTTTAGGTGTAATTTTTCTAAATGAATTGCAAATCTATTTATAGAGTTTCTTCACGTGTCATTTTTAAAAATTCTTCACGCTGACTTTGAAAAGTCTTCACTTGCTTTTCAAATTTTCTTCGGTAGTAAAAAATTTCTTCACGCATTAATTTGCCAGCCAAAAAAGGTCTTCACTTGCCCGCTTGCTTTTAATTTTTTTTTTCTTCTTTTGTGTGCCGTCGCCACTTTTGCTGACGTGTATTCGTGACGAAATTGGGTTGACGGAGTCAAGTCAACCTCATCGCTGCATGCGTGATAAAATAATTTTATTAATTACACAAAAATATACATGACATTCAAAATTCATTTATAAAATTTAAATTTTTTGTTAAATGTTTTGTTAATTTAGATACTTGTGGATTTTTGAATTAACAAAACCACCCACCCCCACCAACCAATTTGTGTGTTCATGGAGGAATAACGTCCCCAAATGATTTACGGACCACCCCAGCAAAAGTTAACATCAAACGTGACCAAACGGAAACCCATTAGGTGGCCTAACATGTGCAACCAAATTGATAGGAAATTGCCACGAAAGGTGATACGTATTGCATCATATGTTGTAACAACAGAAGTTGAAAAATGGGTAAATTTTATTTTCCCATAATGTTATATTTTTAACTATTTTTCTTTGCACAAAATTGCTCAGAAATTACTAATGAATCCATATGGAAAAAATGGATCATGTAATAGTGTTTTATCATTTCGAAGAATATTAAATAAATAAAGTATTTTTCATCTTATGAAAATTCAAAATACAAGAGATATAGTCGTATACAATTATATTAAATATTTTTATTGTAATAGCTAACTTTGAAAATAAATTTTTCAACCAATAAAAACTTTGAATATATCTATGAAGGATAAAATAATGTAAATATTTTTTTACAAGTTGGGTTTTTTTTATATATAAAATAAGCAGTAGAATGGGTTTAAAATTTTAATATAAAATTAGCTTAAATATTTAGAATTTTAAATAAATACAATAGTTTATATACCATATAAATTTTTTTAAAAAGTTTGTATAAAATTATATGTGCTCGCATCGCATGTTAAAAACCTAGTTGTAACTATGTGTGGATATATGACATATAAATTTGGACAATTTTATATTATATATATTGTCGTTAGTCAACGTCTGTTTCTAACTCAAGATTTAAGACAAATCGAAAATAAATTTAGTTGGATTCGATTTGATATGAGAAGACGGATAGGCATCTGATTGAAGACGAGGAGAGATATCAAAGATTTGGTTTTGGTTATTTGAACACAGTTATGTATTATCAGTTTAAAAAAATTGGTTTGGTCGGCAATCAAACTGACCGAATAATCACCTATACTCGTAAGGTCGTATTTTTACGGATACACTATAGTTACTTCTATGTTAACAATTAAATAGATTGAATATCACGTCTATAAGTAACATACACAAGTCTTCAAATACATTTTACACCATCACTCCATTAAACACCCGAAATTCGGCAGTCTATTACAAAAAAATATAATCACAGCCCAAATTTTAATTTCCCACCATTATGCTGATTTCTTTCTTGGTTTAACAAGGTATCCAGGCTTGCACGTACTAATCTTTGGGTGACGACCCCGGCCCCTCATGACCGCCACCAAGTAAAACGAGGGATGTGCACGGATGGCAAGTTTCTGATGGAGCGGACCAACAGGACCCGAACTCATGACAAACCCCCACAATATTTTAGTGAAGAATTTGTCACACATGAGATTCGAACCTGCGACGTCGATGGATTTCTCTCCACTTCACCTCAGCCCTCGTCTATGCCATTCATGCTGATTTCTTATTCCAAATTCTTTTTACACACGTGCTTGAAGAGTAATGGAAAGGACCAAACACTTGAAATTTGGGTTGTTATGATAAGGCCCATTTAATCAATAATGGGCCGATTGGATACAGATAAAAGCGAACCTGGAGAAGCCAGGCACTCAAACTCCATAATAATTCCATTATTTAACCTGTCCAACAAATACTAATACACATATGAATCTTGATATTTAAATGTAAATAGAATTTAAGCATTCCTCGGCTCCTAATTAGCACATGGGGGAATGTTACAGAACTTTAATAATAAGTCTTATAATTAAACATTAAATTTTTTATACAAATATAAATAAAATAGCATAGAATTTTGAATGGATGCGTACGTCATTGCAAATGGAAAAAAACTATTGACTCAAAAATAAAATATAGCATTATTAAAACTTTTTTAGGATTTTTTAATTAATATTCGAAAAAATATATATATTAACAAAATAATCGATTTTGGTTTACTTTAATAAAGTGACCCGATGGCGGCTTTAATTTATTTTAAAAAAAATATGAAAGCGTCATCTGAGATAGCGCCTTCAATATAAATTTTTTTTTATATAGAAGGTGAGATGGCGCCTTCCACATAATTTTTTTTTTAATATACAGAAGGCGCCATCTCAGATGGCACATTCTATATAATTTTTTTTTATAGAAGGCGTCATTTTAGTCATCTAAGATGACATCCTTCTATATAAATCGTAGTCATCAAGTCAATTTTACGTTATGAA
The DNA here is from genome assembly GCA_907163345.1 of Haberlea rhodopensis. Classification (NCBI taxonomy): domain Eukaryota; kingdom Viridiplantae; phylum Streptophyta; class Magnoliopsida; order Lamiales; family Gesneriaceae; genus Haberlea; species Haberlea rhodopensis. The sequence continues at coordinate 602,387 of CAJQUN010000069.1, forward strand.
TCATGCGACTGATTTGTACAAATTATGATTCCGTAAAATTAAATCTTACTATGATTAATCAAAATATGAAATTTCCTATCTGATTAGCGCCTTACATATAAAAAAATATATATAGAATACGACATCTAAAATGACGTAATCCGAAATAATTTTTTTATATATATAGAAGGCATGATCTCATATGTTTATTATATATATGTTAATTATATGCTAATTAATTAACTGAAAAAATATAAAGTAACCAATTATGGATTAAGAACGTGGTACAGTTTGAGGGCATCGGAATTGTGAGTACAACTTTGTTCAAAATATAAATAAATGAAAAGTATAATGTCTTTTTTAATAACAATAAGGAAAATAAATGTAAAAATGGGAAGGATGATGTATGTAAATATGCATAAATGCATTGTAAATATATCTGTTGGAATCGAAGAGGGGGGGTGAATGAGATTCCTTGGCTACTTTAGCTTTTTAAAATGAGTTTGTAAAATAAAAATATTTTGCGCTTTGCGGAAGCCTTTAGTCAATCGATAAATGAACAATAAAATAAATAAATGCGTAAATGAAATAATGCGGTAAATGACAAAAAGATTTGTTATAGAAGTTCGGCGATGAATCGCCTACGTCTCCTCTTCCCGGTTAGATAACCTCCAACCGAGGTTCCACTAGAATAATTGATCTTGGCCTTGAGGGCTCCAAGTAAGCCACAACACAACTCTTCCCGAGTTACAACGCTCTTCCCGAGCACAATACTCTTCCCGAGTACACAAGCTCTTCCCGAGCAACCAACACTCTTCACGAGTCTTCTTGGCCTTAAGGGCTCCAAGGATAGCCACACAATTGCACCACCTTCACTTGATGGCGACTTTACAATTTTCCAACTTGCTTTGGTGTTGGAGGACCTTTACAATGAATTAAACCAACAGAAACACCTTCACGGTGTACTCACACGAAGACAACAAGACTCAACAAATGAAAACAATCACAAGCTCCAATACAACAACAATGTATGGAGAGTATGATATAATTTGAACCAACAATTGATCAACACTTTGTATGAGTTGTAGACTTGTTCCTTAGCTTCAAAATGCTCCAAAGCATCCATATTTATAGAGTAGAAGGCCCCCTAGGCTCATACTAGCCGTTGCACTTCATATGGCTGAAATCACTCCTGGATCGCCTCGGACATCGCCTCGGGCGATCACCCATCGCCGCGTTCCAACGGTCAAAATTGCACAGATCGCCTCAGGCGATCGCTGGATCGCCTCAGGCGATCACTGGCTAAAATCAAGGCCGTAGCTTTAGCACCTTCAAAATTTGCATCGCCTCGGGCGAAGTCCACATCGCCTCAGGCGTTCCAGCCCATCGCCTCAGGCGTTCGTGCCATCGCCTCGGGCGATCCCCTGCGCGCGTGCCCGCGCCAAGCTCGGCGTCGCTTCAGTCGATGTGCGGGGGCGAAGTCCCTGTGGCTGCCATCGCCTCAGGCGATGGTCACCATCGCCTGGGGCGATCTGCCCCGCATGCTCGCCTAGCCATCGCCTCTGTCGATGGGCGTGGCGATCCTCGCCTGGCACCCATCGCCTGGGGCGATGGCACCCATCGCCTGGGGCGATCCGTGTCTTCCAAAAGACAATTTCTTTGGCATTTCAATACTATTATAATCTTCAACTTTGATCATAATTTATGCTGCATACTCAATAAAAATCATTAGTACAAAATGTATAGGTTTTGTAATCATCAAAATAAAAACGATAATTTTATTTAAAATAGAGGAATGAGAGTTGTAGCGTTTTAAGGCGCAACAATCTCCCCCTTTTTGATGATCACAAAACCCGGTAAACTTGAAAGAAAATAAGACTTATAACAATGCAATGCATAGAGAGTTTAAACTCCCCCTTAATGAATGCAATGATAAACAATGTTTCAATGTGCATTTTTATCACCTTTACAAAATGTGTCACAAGTTGTAAAAACAATTAGGTGCAAATAGCATTTCATCAATTAAGATTACACCAAGTTTACACATACATTCTCCCCCTTTTTGTGAGAATAAAAAAGGGTAAAGGATTTTTAAGAAAATTGGACATAGTTCCCTTTAAAAATTGAATAAACCATAAATTCAACCAAGTAATACACAATCAACTCAAAATCCAATCAACATCTTAAAATCCATCAACATAAACAATAAATCCATTCCAACATCATTTAACAATTACAATCCTTACAAACAATTACAAAAGGATAAAATCTAAAAAACACAAAAACAAAGACAACTCAATCCAAGCCGCCATCACCATCACCATCACCATCATTCCCGTGAGTAGTATCCTCATCCATGTGAGTACTGGAAAACTGAGAACGAAGAGCGTCCACTTCATGTCGTAAATACGACAAATCTTCTCTCGAGGAGTCTTGGTAAGCTCGAAGAGACGCAACATCATCTCGAAGGGAATGGAATTGAGAATTCATATCGACTCTCAAGGATTGAAATTGTGAGTTCATATCCTCACGAAGGCTTTGGAATTGCGAAGTAAAGAAAGCAAAAGCGTCTTGATTGAATTCAAAAGACGAAGAAGGTTGATGACTATCAGGAGCTGGAATATCCGCCCCAATATTCATCATGTCATCAAATGTAGATGGAGATTGATGCTGAATGGGTGGCTCATCGATATTTGGTTCAATCAAGAAGGGAAAATGAACCCTTTGGGCACTAGTCATCCTATCAATGGGTAATGAGGGGTGATCTTTAGGATTGAAGGCAGAAAGTAGGTTCCCCGGATCATTAACCCAACAGGAAGTGAAAGGATTCCAAGATATTTTGTTAAACAAAAAACACCTTAGATTGAAGGTGTCCTTGGACTTGATAGGGAGTTTCTCATTGTCATCAAAAGGAAGGTTGAAATGAAGAAAAATCTTTGTTAGGACACGGCCGAATGGGAGAATAACCTTTTTAGGATTATGGGCGGTGTTCCTAAAGATTTGGACAATGAATCTAGGTAGGTTGAAAGGGGTCATTGTAATGATGTAATACATCAAGTATACATCAGAGAATTTCAACCTAAGACGATCACCATCCCGAGGGATCATAGAGGTGATCACAATCTTGTGAAGGATTTGGTAGTTTGTAGGGATGGAATTCACAAGAAAGGATTGGTTTGGACATTGAGGGGTTCCGCCAAATATGAGATACAAGGCTTGGGCAGGATCACATACCCCATCATTGGGCCAAGAAGCTAGAGCAAATTTAGCCGGACCCTCCGAAGGAATGCGAAGAATATTTCCTAATTCAGTGCTATTGAATTCGATTGGGCGATTACACACGATGGTTTTGATAGTTAACTCACCATCACCCTCAAACAGTTCAAGATTGGCATAGAAAGAATGAATCATGGATGGATACAAAAAATCGTTCTTTCTAGGGGGTTTGAAAAATTTTTCCCATTGTTGGAATTGAATCCAATCAAGAATTGGGAGCTGGGAAGTCCTAAGGAAATCGAAATCAAAGATATAACCCGGAATTAATTTGCGAGTAAGATAGTCTTCCGGAATTGGCTTACCATCAAGTGGAGGACCCGAATAATTCCTATTGGAGCGATTAGAGCGTCTCCTCCGGCTTGATTCTCCTTCTTCACGGTTGCTTCGAGACATATTGCAAGAAATTTAAGAGAATTGAGGTAAAGATTCGATTTTGAGAAATGGGGTTAGGGTTTGCAAAAATTTCGAATTGGAAGATTTGGTGTTTGGAAAGTGAAATTGATGGTTTGGAAAGGCTTATGATGATCGATTATAACAATGATGAAGAAATCTCGAATTATGGGTGAAAAACACGAATTGTTGCTGAAAAAATGAGAAAAAGCCGTAGCCTTCAGACTTTAAAAATCGAGATCGCCTGAGGCGATCTGGAGAACGCCTGAGGCGATAGAGAACGCCTGAGGCGATGCTTGCGATCGCCTGAGGCGATACGAGCCACGCCCGAGGCGATGCTTGCGATCGTTTGAGGCGATGCGAGCCACGGACGAGCACTTCGCACAGAATGCTGAGGCGATGGTTTGGCAACATTTTGAGCTAATTTTTGGACCAAAAAATTATTTTTGATAATTCTAACTAACATTAAACCATCTAACAACAAAAATTAAACACATAATCTCAAAAACATAATAATTCACAATTTGTGACTATTAAAAGGTGATTTCAAAATGCATTTTTGAAATTAAATGTGAGTAAACTTGATTCCCCCTTAACAATTGTATAGCACATACAAAATAATCAAGTAAAGCATAAAGTAAACAACTCTCCCCCTCAAACCATGCATACACAAGCTCTCCCCCTTAAACTATGCATGAAGTAAACTTCAAGATTATCACACAATTATCCCCCTTTTTGTGATAATCAAAAAGTACAAAAAATAAATAGACAAATCACAAATATATGTTGACACATAGCCATATTTTATACATGTTCCTCATCAAGCATATAATAGCCCAAATAAGCATAAGATTAATTCATTTTGAGGAATACAAACATGCGTTTTAAGGCGATCAACAATGAATTCAAAACGTGCATATGTTCTACCAAAATTTCATGCATTTGTGCCCAATAAACATTAGAATTCTCAAATCATCATTTGATAAATTTATTAAGATCATGATAGCATTATTTCAAAGATAGAGCATCTAAACAAATATATCATGCTTAATCACATAATATCATATAACATATTCAAATTAGAATTCATTGCACTTACTATAAAAGGATAGGCATACATCATGCAATAAAACAATTTATATGTGCACATGCTAAGGGGTTATGCATTTTACTCCAATCAATATTGAGCTTCATTATTTATTGGTCACAATTAATTTGTGCCAATTAAATTTTGAATTGCTCTTTTAATATGTAAAAAAAATGTTACCCTCGATGACAAGAGTTCGTTCTTGTCATTGGTCCAACGCCTCGAGCCTCTTCTATAGTTGTGAATAATACAAACTCCTCTTTTGAGTTGCTTGGCCCTTCATCCTCCATTCCATTTTTGTTCCTACAAGACAAATTAATAATAGGAGAATCTTTGGTACCCATTTGATTTTTGGGTCCTTGATGGTTAGCTTTCAAAGGCACTTTTGGAATCCATTTCCACCTCTTGTTAGGATGGTATTGGATTCTAGCAAACCTACACTTATTTTTGGTATGACCACTTTTACAACAATAGTTACAAGTAGGAGAGTTGTGCTTTGCTTTGGCCAACAAGCTTGAAAAAGATTTTGATTTGTTTGAAAAGCCTAACCCGGCTTTGTCAAAGCTACATCGTTGTAATCCAAGCAATTCACTCATCTTTTGACTACTTTCACTATATTTGCAAAATGATGTCTTTAAAGAATCTAATTCATTTTTCAATGAATTATTTTCTTCAACTTTCTTAGCAATCTCAAGTTTGAGTAGTTTATTACTCATCTTGGTTTTGCCAAGAGCATCAATAAGATTATTATAAGACTCTAAAAGTTCATCAAAAGAAGGTACCTCATCATCGCTTTCATCTCCTTCATCTCCAAGAGCCATTAAACAAAGATTGGTGGCTTCTTCTTCATCGGAGTCGCTATCACTCCATGTAGCTATAAAAGCCTTCTTCTTGCCTTTGTCCTCATTCTTCTTCCTAGGACATTTGTTAGCATAGTGGCCTTTTTCTTGACAATTATAGCAAGTTACCTCATTTTTGGATTCATGTTTGGTTGCACTTGAGGTCTTTGACTTGCCATGTTTGTTGAAGAACTTCTTGAACTTTCTTGTGAACAATGCCATCTCCTCATCATCATCATCTTCTTCATCATCGGAGTGATCTTTCCTTCCAACCAAGGCAATCCCATTTCTCTTGGATCTATCCTCCTCCTTTACTTCTCTCCTTGTGGCAACTTCAAGCTCATGAGTCACCAATGTGCCATGGAGCTCATCAAGATTATAGGAAGCACTTTCTCCTTTGTTGGACTCGATGATGGCCGTCCTCTTGGCATCCCATTCCTTTGGTAAGGCTCTTAGTGCTCTCCTCCATATTTGCTTTGGAGGATACCTCTCTCCAAGTTGGGCAAGCTCATTTATGATTTGAGTGAGCCTCCTAAACATGGAATCCACATCTTCTCCGGAATCCATCTCAAATGTTTCATACTTGAGTTGCAATAGATCAATCTTGGTCTCCTTTACTTGATTAGTGCCTTCATGACAAATTTGCAATTTGTCCCAAATTTCCTTTGCCGTTGAGCACATTGAGATCCGGTTGTACTCCTTCATATCTAAAGCACAATGCAAAATATTAATCGCTTTAGCATTTTGTGAAATTAATATCATATCCGCTCTAGTGAAATCGTCCATATCTTTGGGAACACTAATTCCCCCAACTTCCTTTAAAGGAACATGTGGACCTTTCACTATGATTTTCCATAGATCATAATCTACGGATTGGATGTATAGAGAAATTCTATTCTTCCAATAACCGTAGTTATCACCCGTGAAAAGCGGAGGGCGATTCGTCGATTGACCTTGAGCAAACTCATTTGCTAGATTAGCCATAAAAAGGATTTGATTTAAAAACAAAAATCAAATGGCTCTGATACCACTTGTTGGAATCGAAGAGGGGGGGTGAATGAGATTCCTTGGCTACTTTAGCTTTTTAAAATGAGTTTGTAAAATAAAAATATTTTGCGCTTTGCGGAAGCCTTTAGTCAATCGATAAATGAACAATAAAATAAATAAATGCGTAAATGAAATAATGCGGTAAATGACAAAAAGATTTGTTATAGAAGTTCGGCGATGAATCGCCTACGTCTCCTCTTCCCGGTTAGATAACCTCCAACCGAGGTTCCACTAGAATAATTGATCTTGGCCTTGAGGGCTCCAAGTAAGCCACAACACAACTCTTCCCGAGTTACAACGCTCTTCCCGAGCACAATACTCTTCCCGAGTACACAAGCTCTTCCCGAGCAACCAACACTCTTCACGAGTCTTCTTGGCCTTAAGGGCTCCAAGGATAGCCACACAATTGCACCACCTTCACTTGATGGCGACTTTACAATTTTCCAACTTGCTTTGGTGTTGGAGGACCTTTACAATGAATTAAACCAACAGAAACACCTTCACGGTGTACTCACACGAAGACAACAAGACTCAACAAATGAAAACAATCACAAGCTCCAATACAACAACAATGTATGGAGAGTATGATATAATTTGAACCAACAATTGATCAACACTTTGTATGAGTTGTAGACTTGTTCCTTAGCTTCAAAATGCTCCAAAGCATCCATATTTATAGAGTAGAAGGCCCCCTAGGCTCATACTAGCCGTTGCACTTCATATGGCTGAAATCACTCCTGGATCGCCTCGGACATCGCCTCGGGCGATCACCCATCGCCGCGTTCCAACGGTCAAAATTGCACAGATCGCCTCAGGCGATCGCTGGATCGCCTCAGGCGATCACTGGCTAAAATCAAGGCCGTAGCTTTAGCACCTTCAAAATTTGCATCGCCTCGGGCGAAGTCCACATCGCCTCAGGCGTTCCAGCCCATCGCCTCAGGCGTTCGTGCCATCGCCTCGGGCGATCCCCTGCGCGCGTGCCCGCGCCAAGCTCGGCGTCGCTTCAGTCGATGTGCGGGGGCGAAGTCCCTGTGGCTGCCATCGCCTCAGGCGATGGTCACCATCGCCTGGGGCGATCTGCCCCGCATGCTCGCCTAGCCATCGCCTCTGTCGATGGGCGTGGCGATCCTCGCCTGGCACCCATCGCCTGGGGCGATGGCACCCATCGCCTGGGGCGATCCGTGTCTTCCAAAAGACAATTTCTTTGGCATTTCAATACTATTATAATCTTCAACTTTGATCATAATTTATGCTGCATACTCAATAAAAATCATTAGTACAAAATGTATAGGTTTTGTAATCATCAAAATAAAAACGATAATTTTATTTAAAATAGAGGAATGAGAGTTGTAGCGTTTTAAGGCGCAACAATATCTCAAAGAAAAATTATAAGTTATGAGTAACCGATGCAATATTTAACAAACACCATTCGAATTTCAAACATCTAATTTCAAGAGATACAATGAACAATAGATGAGATGGAATAATTGAATATTGAGTTACTAAAAAATATGGCCGATCTCACTTTTATCAATTTGCTCAAGAAGATTATTTCCTTATGTGATATCCACTGAAAATAGATATAGGCCAAAATTATTTCAATATGTGGGATAGACTGAAAATAAATATAGGCCAAAATTACGGAGTGATGATAGTAGGGCGCCATCTCAATAGATAAATAGATATAAAAAAATTTATATTGAAGGCATCATCTGAGATGACGCCTTCTATATAAATAAAATTTTATATAGAAAACGCCTTCTATGTATATAAAATTTATATGGAAGCCGACATCTAATACGACGCCTTCTATATATATATATATGGAATGCGCCAGCTGAGATGACGCCTTCTATTTAAAAATATATATATATTGAAGGCGCCAACAATCATATTTTTTTTTTTTTAAAGTAAAGACGACATCGAAGATGACGACTTGGGTTACTTTAATAATTAAAGTAACCACAAAAGCGATTATTTTGTTAAAAACTTTTTTTTTTGAATTATTTATTAAAAACCCACTTTTTTGGGTCAAATTTATTTTAACATTTTATGAGCGACAGGATGGAAATTTGATATGAATTTAAAGGTCGATGGAATTTTTTTTTGGGAATGTCAGTTGGCATCATTCCTTTAGGAATTGCATGAGATTAGGTGAGAAGTTATTCCAAAGTGTATTTAGACGATTAATTAAGCCGATAATCACGTGTGATGACCAAACCCAGATGTGAACCATGGAGCAAGTCGCCTGCTAGCTTCCAAATCCATTGACAACCTAGTCTCCTCTATTCAAATTGGAGTCTTAAAATTTACTAGCTTCCAAAATGGCACATAGATATCCATATATACTAGTCTTTCCTTGAATGCGTTACGTGCTGTATTTATTTTTTTCTAAACTGGATTTTTTTAATTTTATCTTTTGGGATGTAATAAATTTTTTCCAATTTGATTTTGTAGTTAATACCCTTCTATGTTTTTTTTATGTTATTGTGGTTATCCAAATTAGCAGTGGTCTTACGGTCATTTAGCACATTGTACATCTTTGTTATTTGATAACATATGTGAGTGTATTATGACAAGTTCATTTTAGGTCAAACAACTAACACCCTCACACATTATTTATAGTATAGATGTTCAAGATTTTAACAATTAGATATATAATGTTACGAAATTTAAAATATTATGAAACTAAATGTTCAATTTCAAAATTTTATCATTGATATGGTCCTATGGATCATGAGTATAAGTTTAAACATTGGCTTAGGTGATATTGAGCAGTTGAAAAGGGAAGTAGCCAACAAGAAAGACCAAGCCAAGTTATAACGTGCAGCTGCATCTCTCTCCATCGTCCCTCTCTTTATATGGAAACTACTGAAGTTTGAAAGTGGCAGACTTTGAATCGCTGCATCCCCCAGCATGAATCCCCTTTTCAAAGTAATCCACATCATTCCCCTTTTCTTCATAGCAGAATCCACACAAACATGCAGGAACAGCACCACGGACCAAGCTCTAATTTCCAAAGCATTCGTCTCTGTTTCTGGGTTCAACATTTCTTGGTTCTTCAACAACTGTTCAACTCTCCCCATCTCGGAAATCAAACTTCCCTCCAGGAATCTCACCGGCACGATTTCGTGGAAGTTTCTTGCAAACATGACGCAGCTGCAAGTAATAGACCTCTCCAACAATTCTTTAGCAGGTTCTGTTTCGCCTGTAATATGGTTTCTTCCGAATCTAGTTGAAATCAACCTGTCGAACAACAGGTTTGGAGGTGTATTTGGTCTTCCGAAGCCGGACACGCTGAACTTTAATTCATCGTTGCGAAAGATTGATGTTTCGTTTAACAGGTTTAAGAATTTTGCTTACGTTCCGAATTTTAGGAATCTCACGTCTCTTGATCTTTCGCATAATAGTTTCAGAGCTGTGTTGCTGCCTTTTTGGTTTACCAACTTAACTAATCTAGAATATCTCCACATTTCTGGTTGCAATTTTTCTGGGAATGTAAAGGCCATTTCTCATCTTCAATTCTTGAAATATCTTGATGTTTCCAACAACGGATTCACTGGAAATTTCCCTGCCGATTTTCCACCATTGAGTGAAGTTAAGTTATTGAATGTCTCATTCAATAACTTTTCCGGTGAATTGGACTCAAATTTTGTCCAAAGGTTTGGTTACTCAGCCTTCAATCACGCCGGAAAATTCATCACTAGGAATAGCACCACCGCCGCCACCGCTACGCCTGAATTACACATCAAACCTCACCCGGCAGCCCCGCCACCGCATAAACCACGACAGAAAAACACAAGCAAAATTCCCAAACTTGTCAAGAAAGATAAACCCAAAAGAACCTTAATCTTAGCTATCTTACTACCATCAACATTAATCCTAATCCTGATAAGTATCTTCACGTACTGCATATGCATGAAGAGAACTTCTAAACAAACTAAATGGGCAATCTCAAAGCCGATTCAAATCCCATTCAGATTCGAAAAATCCGGCCCGTTCTCCTTCGAAACAGAATCCGGGTCCTCGTGGGTAGCTGATCTTAAAGAACCCGCTTCAGCTCCAGTTGTAATGTTCGAGAAGCCATTGCTGAAACTCACCTTCAAAGACCTTATCGCCGCGACTTCACACTTCGGCAAAGAATACCTTCTTGCAGAGGGAAAAAGCGGGCCCCTTTACCGGGCCGTGCTGCCCGGAGACCTCCACGTGGCAATCAAAGTCTTGGAAAATGCCAGAAGCCTGAGCCATGATGAAGCTGTGTCAATTTTTGAAGACTTTTCTAAGCTCAAGCACCATAATCTGCTACCTATCTCTGGATACTGCATTGCAGGTACCTGTACTGTGGGTAATTGTTGTTTTGCCTGATTTTACATTGTTTAGCTATCTTATTTAATAGATTCACGTGAAATTTGACTTCTGAGAGCATAGCAGAGTATAGATGCATAGGATTATTACTAGAATAGGTTTCCGTAATTACTTTCTTGGAGGGTAGTGCTAAGATTCAAATTTTCAGTTCTGTAAAATTTCCTTCTCATGAAGATGCATTGATGTTCGTGTCATCATGAAAGTCAAACATGGAGATTTTAGGCAACTGGGATTTTAATTCCAGGAAGTATGCATGTCCACATTTTGTAGTGGAATTTAATATAGAAATTTAAAAATCAAAACTTTATATATACACACACAAATTCAACAAAATCATGAGTCAATATGATTGAAAATTCAATCACACTGTATGGAATTTCTGAATTTTGATAGCACACCCACTTTCATTAATGAGAGGTGGATATTTGTGTGACTGGCAGTCGACAGAGACTTGACGATAAAAGAATGAAACATTAAATTTAGTGATAATATTGGTTCCTTTAATTTTTCTTTTCTTTACATTAATGCAGGTAAAGAAAAGTTGGTGTTGTACGAATTTATGGCGAACGGCGACCTACACAGGTGGATGCATGAACTCCCGACTGGAGCACCAAACGTCGAAGATTGGAGCACCGACACGTGGGAGGTTCGTACCGGGTCCCACTACACTTCCCCGGAGGAAATGGAATGGCTCACCCGCCACCGTATCGCCATAGGTGTGGCTCGTGGGTTGGCCTACCTCCACAATGCCCGGTCCAAGCCAGTGGTGCATGGGAACCTAGTACCGTCAAATATCTTATTGATGGATGATCTTGAGCCTAGAATCTCGGGTCTTGCTCTAGCTGATCAAGATGGACTTGGTGGGTCCTCGGTGGACGATGTGTATAATTTTGGTGTGGTTCTTGTGGAGTTGTTGACGGGTAAGGTGGGTTCAGCCGAGACAGTTGATTGGGTGAGACGGTTGGTGAAGGATAGGCGTGGTGTGAATGCACTCGATTCGAGGCTGAAGCGTGGTGACGAATCCGTGGGCAAGATGGTGGAGTGTCTCGGAGTTGGGTACCTGTGTACGGCGGAGGCCCCGGGGAAGAGGCCCACGATGCAGCAAGTCTTGGGTTTGCTCAAAGACTTGCATCCTTCCCCACTAGAGTTGATTTGAGTTGACCCCACGATGTAAAAACATTTAAATTATTAGACTTAGTGCCTTTTTTTTTTTTTTGTCTCTGATGATTGGACCGTAGTATATACAACATAGATTGGAGAATATTTTTCAAAAGAGAAGTTATTTCAATTCCTACAAGTAATTTATGTCTTGGATATTGTTTAGAGGAAATTTCTTAAATTATATTCCAAGTGAATGAAAGACCAAGTGATTACATGTATTTTATGATGTAAAAACCAAGAAGAGGTTGAATGAAAACAATTTTTTTGTCCCTGATGTTTGCTCTTTTTTGTATATACTTATAGCTTTATTCCTCCCTTTGTTTTTTTAAAAAATATTCCCTGTAATTTTCTAAGCTTTCATAAAAGTAATATTCCATTGTCATTAAAGTGCATAACAACAATCTTCAGCAACAAGTTTGGGTCGATAGAGAAAAAAAGAGAATGGACCATTTACCATTCTATTTGGATTTATTTATGTATTCAATCGACCAAGAATTTGAAATTATGATAATGTAATCTGCATGGATTTTGACAATTTTGTGGAAGACCATGAAAAGTGAGATAGCGATACTAATTGATCAACTGTCGAAAATTAACAAGTTAATTCTCAGTATTTATTCCTCGGTCTCTGATTCACATGAACTGAACCGCAAGATATGCCTATATGGTGATTGCAAGCTGCATTTATGAATTTCAAGGGGAAATTTTTCGCGCAAATACAATCTGATATATCAGAAAAAATGAAGGAAAAACGAAACTTACAAATATCAGCTGGAATAACACTCCAGAAACAAGAAATAGGCAAGTTTGGCATATTGATCCTTGCACATGCACTCTTTACATCTTGGATGTCGATAAACGCTTTTGCTAGAACTCGTGTTATGCACTGCTGTTTGACCTTCCTCGATCATCTTTCGTATTCTGCTCTCAAAACTATGCCAGCTGATTGTGTTATTTTCGTGAAGGATTGCGGCCAACCTCTTCCTGGTTGGCCTCAAGACGGAGCAATTTCCCCACCATAATACGTTCGAAATCCAGACACCAAGGATGATAGCTACCTCCCCGAGTCAGTCATGGAGAAAACATCAGAAAGCAGCACAAGCAATAAAGTCCAAAGCTGAAAGCTGCATCCAATACAAGGAACATGTCACGGTAGTGTGTAAACTTATATAAAATGTATATGCATTGTGACAAAATAGGATAACTGTGAATGGTAGCTATATGTCCGACCCAATATTAATCGCTTTACCTAAAAAATATTGTACAACGGCTTATCCAATAACTGTTTATCCTTCCTCCTAAATTTTAGTATTTTGTGAAATTGAAAACATGTGTCTAAATCCATCTTGTTCATCTGAGATGAAAAATTCATGAGAGGTTCGAATTCTTTTGGAGAAGAGATCCTCCTTTAGTCCTTTGTTACTGTATTCGGGTAGAGGTCAGTAAATAGATTTCATCCTTGATTTTCCTCCATAGATTTTGGATCCATCAAGATATATGTAAGTTCCACTGTAAAATCCGAGACCAGCAAGAACCAATGCCGATTCTTCTGGTGTTAATTCTCCTGCTAAGCTCCATTTTCTCATCTTCACCGCTTCCAAAATCACACATACAATATGCCACCATATCAACTTCGAACCTCAAATGCAACGCAAGGTATTTGTAAGAGCTTGTTATGGTAACTTTCTTTCTTGAAGGGACACTCGAGATATATTTTCCAAGAAGCTTTTTGTCTACAAGGCTTTTTGCACTATCATATTTTCTTATCCTCTTCGATAATAAAGAACCGATTTTTTGAATTCTTGGGACAAACTTTAATGCATGAAAGTTACACTTGCATCTTAGTTTCTATGAAATTGTTGAAGGTATCAGAACAAAATTTGAAGTAATATCTTAGAGGGACTTGAAAGAAGATTTCTTCTTTTACCTGAACATCAGAAGGCATTATTGTTACGAATTAAAATAGGGAGTATGGGGAGTATGCTCTTTATGTCTTTTTCAGGTGTTGCCTCCTTCCAAATCTCTGAATCTGTTACCTGTCAAGCAGCAACAGAAAACTACAACATTGGTCCCAAAAACCCTGTTCTTAATTCAAAAAGATAAATAGGGCACACACAAGACTATCAATTGCCTTAAGATCTCTTGATTTCAGATTTGAAGGGAGCTCCTTCACAATATTTATATTACTCTTCACTGTATTCGTAAATGTCACGTCCCGAGACCTGGGGTCAATAACACCAGCATTGATTTTCAATAACCACTTGAAATCAATAAGCCTCGTAATATCGTATTCAACGAAAACCAGTCTATTATTCCATAAAAATAAATAATTGTCTTTACAACTGAAATTAAATTGCATATCCAATTCCTAAAAGTCTTAAAACGAAATAAAATAACGAAATCATATCAAAACAAAATTTAAAGTCTTCAATTCATAGAAACACAGCGGATCACCAACCCCAAAATTGGTGTTATTCTTCATCTTCAATTTCTTCAGTCATCTTTATCTAGGGAGGGAGAGTAAGGAGTGAGTGTTTTGGAAAATACTCAGCAAGCGGGGGCCAATCCATGTGACAATATAATACATATTCATAATTTTTCCAAAACATATTTCATAATCGAATCATAAACTGATATGAATGCATCTTAACATAATTGTTCCCATCGAGCCATAACCTATCATAATTGCTCACATCGAGTCATAAGATAATATATCATATCAGGCAATATTTTTCATATACGTTAAGCACAATAAATCCTCTAATTTTCTCTTGGTACTGATATCAGTCTCTAGACTTAACCCTCCTAGAGATAATGTCATAACATCGGATCATCCCACGAATAAATGGTCTGGACTTCTCAGAACAACGGTTAACCACCGTATCAGGTCAGAAAACGGATATAATCCCACCGCATCAGGGCCATAAAGAATTCCTTCCCATCAGATTTTGAAATTTAAAGTGCATAAAAAAATATAATTTTCATCAGAACTGCATAGTTTCAACATAATTTACATAATTGTTTGAAGTTTCAAAACATACATATGATATTCCAAAAACGTAACAAATATATAACAAAAGCCCTCTTACATCGATTATAGACGTGTTTAAACGATTTAATGTGCGAAAATACTATGAAATCCTCCTCCTTAAAGTTGAAAAGATCGAATTATATACTGTGTGAAACTGTGTGTGTTCACTGTGCGAAAATCTCAAATTTAAAGGCTGTAATTTTCGAAAGTTTATTGCTGAATTTTCAAAGATATAATATACTGAAAGCGATGCACCTGGACAAAGTGGGAAGTTTAGAAAGACTGAAACTTTCGGTTATTATGTGCTGAAAAATTATGAGTGCTTTGATCTTATTTATTAAGTGTAGGTTAGACAAGATAATGATGGACTTGATTCAATCATATCCCTACTAGAATTCTTAATTATCAATCTTATTATTTAGAGTTTTATTCCTACTAGAATTCTTAATTACCTAATAGGTGTTTGACTTGAACAAGGTACCTTAAGTTGTTGGATGACAACAAATTCTCGGGTCTTTACATCCCTCCCTCCTTATTGAAAGTTTCAGTCCTCGAAACTTGAATCAGCTTGGTCTTGAAAAAGGTAGGGGTATTTCTCTCGCATCATTTCTCATACTTCCCATGTAGCTTCTCTTTGTTTATGGTTTGACCATTGGACTCCATACGTATGGAATAGTCCCTTCGTCTAAGTACTTGATTTTTGGAATCCACAATACGGATGGGGATTTCTTCGTATTTAAAAGTCTCGTCCAAGCTCCCTTGAGCCACTAGGGGTTTTGCTTCAAGCACATGATTTGGGTCAGCAATGTATTTCCTTAGTTGTGATACATAGAAGACATTGTGAATTCTTGACAGGCTTGGTAGTAGTGCTACTTTATAAGCTAGCGTTCGCACTTTTTTTAGAACTTCTAATCGTCCCACATATCTCGGACTCAACTTCCCCCCTTTGTCAAATCGAATAACTACTTTCATTGGTGAAATCTTTACATAGACTTTTTCACCAATCTCAATTTATACTAGTCTCATCTTCATATCAGCCCAACTTTTCTGTCAATCCTGGGCTGCCTTAAGTCTGTCTCTGATGATAGATATCTTGTCAGTGGTAGTTTGCACTAACTCAAGTCCTGTGATAGCTCTTTCTCCTACCTCATCTCAGTATAACGGTGATCGACATTTGCGCCCATAGAGTGCTTCGTACGGCGCCATCCCAATACTACTATGGTAGTTGTTGTTATAAGCGAACTCAACCAGAGGCAAAAGTTCACTCCAATTAGCCGTTAAATCCATGGTACAAACTCTTAGCATATCCTCGAGAGTTTGGATAGTTCTCTCTATCCGGCCATCGATCTGTGGGTGATAGGTTGTACTAAGAGTTACTTTACTTCCCATAGCATGCTGAAAACTTTTCCAGAAGCGTGATACGAACCTAGGATCTCTGTCAGATAGGATGCTCACTGGACTCCATGCAGTCTCACTATATTTTCCATGTATAGAGTTGCCAACTTGTCCAAGTTATAATTCATACGGACATGTAGAAATGTGCTGATTTAGTTAGTCTATCCATGATTACCCATATTCCGTCATGACTCTGTCGTGATTTTGGTAGACCTACTACGAAGTCCATAGAGATGTGTTCCCATTTCCATTCAGAAATTTCCAGAGGTTGAAGAAGTCCTCCGGGTCTCTGGTGCTCAGCCTTAACTTGTTGACATACTAAGCATCGAACGACGAATTCTGCAACATCTTTCTTCATTGCATTCCACCAGAAGCTTTCCTTCAAATCCTTGTACAATTTTGTACTTCCAGGATGGACTAAAAAATTTGATTTATGCCCTTCGACATCACATCTTGTCTAATGTTGTCCACATTTGGCACGCACAATCATCCCTTCAACCATAGAATTCCATCACTATCAGTCTCGAAGTCAGTGATTTTTTCCTCTTTGACTTGTTCTTTTAACTTTGCCAGACTGGGATCTCGATCTTGACTTAATTTGATGGTCTCTCGGAGGCAAGGTTGGGCTGAGAGCGTAGCTATGATCATTTTTCTTTGCCTTTCCGGCTCAATGCGTCTGCCACTTTGTTTGCCTTGCCATGATGGTAGTTAATTGTGAGATCGTAGTCTTTCAGGAGTTCAATCCATCGTCTCTGCCTCATGTTCAATTCTTGAGGCTTTGATGGTCCGTGAAAATTTCACGCTTGGAGCCATAAAGGTAGTGCCTCCAAATTTTTAAGGCGAAAACCACAGCGTCTACTTCAAGATAATGCGTAAGGTAGTTTTGCTCATGTGGCTTGAGTTGCCTTGAGGCATAATCAATTACTCTTCCTTCTTGCATGAGTACACCTCCCGGTCATTCTTTCGATGCATCACTATAAATAGTGAAACTCATGCCTTCGGTGGGTAGTACCAATAAGGTGCAGATGAAAGCTTTTTCTTCGAAGTCTCAAAAATTTTCTCACACTCTCCACTCCAGATGAATTTTGAGTTTTTTTGTATGAGCCTTGTAAGAGGTACGACTATTGAGTAAAATCCTTCAACAAACTTCCGGTAATAACCAGTTAGCCCCATGAAGCTTCGAATTTCTGTCACAATCGTTGGCCTTTGCCACTCCAAATTGTCTCTACCTTCTTAGGATCCACAGAGACACCTGCTTTTGATATAATATGTCCTAAGAAAGAGACGCTCTCTAGCCAGAATTCACATTTCTTAAATTTGGCGTAGAGCTCTTTCTCTCTTAATGTCCGGAGAGTGAGGCGAAGATGTCGTTCGTGTTCTTCCTTGCTCGACGAATAAATGAGAATGCTGTCGATAATACCACCACAAAGTTATCTATAAATGGCTTGAATATTCGATTCATCAAATCCATGAATACTGCTGGAGCATTTGTCAAGCCAAATGGCATCGCCATGAACTCGTAATGCCCATATCTCGTTCTGAAGGCGGTTTTCGATACATCATCTGCTTTTATCTTGAGTTGGCGATAGCCTGACCTCAGATCGAGCTTAGAATTTCGAACAAGAAATTGATCGGCCAAACGTTGTCCGATCGATCTGAAATTTTGATAGTGTCTTCGTCTTGGAGAGGCGGTACTGATGGTATGTTGGCCGACGGGTATGGTGGCGGCAGGCGGTAGGCGGCTGCTGTTGAGGCAGCAGGTTAGGGTATCGATTTTCGAATTTATCTTTTTATCTAATTTTTTTAAATTAAATTTATGGGAATTAAAACAGAAAATTCGTTGCTCACTTGATTAATCAGATTGGTACTCTTCTGATTATCGTAATTAGTGAGGTTCGACTTTTTCCAAGTGATTTTATTTCCTTCAGTTGGTCTATTCTACTGGGTTTTATAATCTAGTGTTATACTCAACTAGAAGTCTTTTCCCAGCGATATTATGGAACCTGGTTCGCTCTGATACCACTAAAATGTCACGCCCCGAGGCCGGGGTCAATAATATCGACATTGATTTTCAATAACCACTTGAAATCAATAAGCCTCGCAATACCATATTCAACGAAAATCAGTCTATATTCCATAAAAGTAAATAATTATCTTTACAACTGAAAATAAATTGCATAACCAATTCCTAAAAGCCTTAAAACGAAATAAAATAACGAAATCATAACAAAACAAAATTTAAAGTCTTTAATTTATAGAAACGCAGCGGATCACCAACCCCAAAATTGGTATTATTCTTCATCTTCAATTTCTTCATTGTCTTTATCTGGGGATGGAGAGTAAGGGATGAATGTTTTGGAAAACACTCAGCAAGCGGGGGTCAATCGATGTGACAATATAATACATATTCATAATTTTTCCAAAACATATTTCATAATCAAATCAATAAACTGATAAGAATACATCTTAACATAATTGCTCTCATCGAGCCATAACTTATCATAATTTCTCACATCGAGCCATAACATAACATATCATAACAACAATATTTTTCATATACGTTAAGCACAATAAATCCTCTAATTTCCTCTTGGTACTGATTTCAGTCTTTAGACTTAACCCTCCTAGAGATAAGGTCATAACATCGGATCACCCACGAATAAAGGTTCTGGACTTCCCAGAACAACGGTTAACCACCGTATCAGGTCAGAAAAATGGTTATAATCCCACCGCATCAGGGCCATAAAGAATTCCTTCCAATTAGATTTCGAAATTTAAAGTGCTTAAAAAAATATATTTTTCATCAGAACTGCATAGTTTCAACATACATAATCGATTGAAGTTTCAAAACATACATATGATTTTCCAAAAAACGAAACGAATATATAACAAAAGCCTACTTACAACGATTATAGACGTGTTTAAACGATTTAAGATGCGAAAACACGATGAAATCCTCCTCCTTAAAGTTGAAAAGTGATCGAATTCTATACTGTGTGAAACTGTGTGTGTTTACTGTGTGAAAATCTCAGATTTAGAGGCTGTAAAGGCTGTAATTTTTGAAAGTTTATTGCTGAATTTTCAGAGATATAATATGCTGAAAGCGATGCACCTGGACAAAGTGGGAAGCTTAGAAAGACTGAAACTTTCGGTTATCATGTGCTGAAAAATTATGAGTGCTTTGATCTTATTTATTAAGTGTAAGTTATACAAGATAATGATGGCTTGATTCAATCATATCCCTGCTAGGATTCTTAATTAATTAATGTTTGACTTGAACAAGGTAGGTAAGTTATTGGATGACGACAAATTTTTAGGTTGTTTACAATAAAGGTATCATCTTGATAAATATCATGAAACTGGACCAATTTATTCCTGAGAGTCACAACCCTGATTATTATTTCTTGGGATGTCTTAGTTTTTATATTAGTTGTTTATTATGTATTAAAAAAGAAAAAGGAAAAATTGTAATTAAGTGTTGTTTACATGAACTTATTATAAATAAATCTGCAAAAAAAAACTTCTTACCAAAAAATACACTTAGGAGAAAATTATATTCACATAAGTCCAATTTTTTAACTATTGGTTTGAAAATGTATTTTTTAGTTACCAAAAATACCATTCAGTTGAAAACACTTTAAACCTAATTTTAGATATTTCTTTTCTTCCTCATCTCGTCGCCCCACACCTTAAATTTTCTGCTAAAATTTTCCGGCGGTTCTCAGATCATTATTTTCTTCATCATCTCGTCGCCTCATCTCTAAAACTTATTTGCTGAAATGTTCTGTACATGAAATATGTTTGAATCGAAACATCTAATTTTCGTAGCATTTGGAATATTTTTTAATCGAAGAAGATCTCGGACTACACTGCACATATAATTTTCGTATCTGCTCTGCACATTCCATCGTGTATGTGTGTGTATACTTTGTGTGTATGTGCATTATAAATTTGAATACCGATGCTAAATTATAAATAGCGGAAATCTGTTGGTAAGTTTTTTCTTTTTTAAAAAAAAAATCTCTCATGGCTTTGACTGATGCATATGTATGAAGAAGTAAGGTGTGCATTGATGTCCGTGCTTGTTTGCTCAATTCCAAGATTTATAGTCCGACAACAAGATATTACAACGAAGAAAATGACCCAAAGAAAAAGTAACAGGTGCACGACAATTATAAAAAGTAACTAGTGCACGAAAATATAACATTGGTGCACGAAAATCATAAAAAATAACTAGTGCACAAAAATTATAAAAAAAGTAACTGGTGCACGAAAATATAACATTGGTGTACGAAAATCATAAAAAGTAAATGGTGCACGAAAATATAACCTTGGTGCACGAAAATATAACCTTGGTGCACCAAAATATAACCTTTGGTGCAAGAAAATATAACATTGGTGCAAGAAAATATAACATTGGTGCACTAAAATTTATAAAAAGTAAATGGTGCACGAAAATATAACCTTGGTGCACGAAAATATAACACCGGTGCACGAAAATACAACACCGGTGCACGAACTTTGTGTTAATTAACTGATGCACAAAATTTACAAAAAACAAACTGGTGCACGAAATAAAATAACTGGTGCACGAAATTAAATAGTTCGTGCATCACTTACTTAATTGTATGGTTCATGCATCACATATTTTTTCTATGTTTCGTGCATCTTTGACTGATTTTAATTTTCATGCATCAATTACTGATTTTCAATTTTTGTGCATCAGTTACCGATTTTCATTTTTCGAGCACCACTTAATGATTTTCAATTTTTCGTGCACCAGTTACTGTTAATAATTTTCGTGCACCAGTTACTTTTTATAATTTTCGTGCACCAATTAATTTTTCTATGAGTCATCTCCTTCGTTGCAAGTTTCAAACTCTAAATTCTGAGAATGAGCAAAGAAACACGTACATCAATGAATCATAACTAAAAAATCTCAAAATGCAACAAACAATATATATATATATATACACACATTTACAAAAAAAAAAAAACACACACACACATACCAGAATTGAAAAAAAATCTGGAACGAAGTGATGGAAAGGGAAATCGAAGAGATGAAGAGAAAAATCATCAGTAAGAAAGCGTAACTGGCAAGAGAGATTTACGAGGAGATTTGAATCGCAGTGGTGAATGAAAGAGCTCGAACGAAGTACTGAATGGAAGAGATTGAAAATTTATGAGATTGCCGCGGTTTTTATTAATGGCGGTTTTGTCATTTTAACCTAAAATGAATTTAAATGATTGTAAGTTTTTTTATTGGATTATGATGAATAAAGTTTCAATATAAGGTACGGCTTGAACTTTGCCAAAAAAAGAAAAAGGAAAGGAAAAATTGATGTGAATGTGACAAAATAGAGCCCAAGCCCACAAACTCTATTGGCCCACTATCCTCCATTCATATCATAACTCGCAGGAACAACTTCAGTTACTAAACGCGCTTTCATCAAAACTGGAGCTTAACTGGCACAACTCGGTAATTAAAGCACAACTTCCATTTTATCTGTAAAAAAAATATAATGAAGGGAAAAAGGTGAATAGCTGTAATCAGACGGAGTGCTGTTTGGTTGATGGGTCCTGCTGCACCACTGCCCACACCTTTTTCTTGTTTCTTCTTTTCCCTTGCTGACAATGATGAACTCTGAATCGTGATTAGAATTCTTTTAGTCAAAATAACTTCTTATTCTACTGACTTTTCCTCGCCGGAATTTTGTTTCGTTGTAGTGCATGCAACGGCCGACGATAAGGTAAATGTTTTGTTTTGTTTTTTTTTTTTGAATTTGGAATCTATGGGTTGTGCAGCACTGCGGCAGCAAGATTTGTTTTTTTAAGCTAGAAATGTTTGTTGAAACCTAGGATGTGGTTAATCTCTTCGTTTTTATCTTTTCAATTAAACAAATATGCCATAGAAATTGCAGATCTAGTTTTAGATTGGATCCGGTGTCTTGTGGGTGCATTTGTCAATTGTGGTACTTTTGAGCTCAATAATTGGGATTATTGTGGCCTTTTTTTTGTTTTTTTCCCCCCAAAAATATGAGTTCTTGAAATTTTTGTGAACGTGATTTTTTTAACGGAAGTGGGATTAATGTCATGATGGTATGTCTTGTTTGTTTGCTCTATATTACGGAACTTCCTTGGTTTCTTTGTGGTTGATCGGGCTAGGTTTCCGTAGAATTGTCTCGGTGGCAAAAGGGGACTGACTATATTAACGTTTTATTCTATGAACTTTGCCATATTTTTTTATCTGGTTTCATTTATACATCTTTAGTGAATAACTTGGCATTGACTGATATCTGAGTAACCTGTGTGTTGGTGGTATTATTGATGTGTTTTGGTTTTACTTCCTGGAGTTTTGACTGGGTTATTACTGTATGAATCTTTTTTACTCGGTCTAATTAAGTTGTGTATTCTTACATTGATGGAATTCCTATTTCAAAAGGTGTTTTCGTTCTTTACTTGTTAAATGGCTGATGAACCTAAATTTATTCTTCCTTCGATTCATAATTCTTATTTTTTAGCAAATTATTTTTCAGTTTGTCATTCATTGTTACTTGGCTTTTGGTATGATTATGATTTGCTAAATTAGGAAATATCTGCTTCTGTAATGGGTGGGAATGATTCAGTCAGTGGCCACATAATTTCTACAACCATTGGTGGCAAGAATGGAGAACCTAAGCAGGTAAAACTGCTCATTTTTTGTAACTCTTGTTGACTGATGACGAAAGTGATCTTACATATTAATATTATCCATTTATCTGGAACATCTTTTTAAGCTTGTCGTGTAGTCATATGGCTGAGCTTGAGCAACCATCTTGTTTCCAGTGACACAAACCATGTTTTCATTATTACAAGCTATTATCTTTCTGAGTTGTTATATGGCTTGATTATTTTGTGATCTGATAATTGGACAACAAAAAGAAAAAGCTATCAAAATCTTTTTTTTTGTTTTGAAATTTATCTGCAGACAGTTAGTTATATGGCAGAGCAAGCTGTGGGGACAGGTTCATTTGGAATCGTATTTCGGGTACACGTATCTTTGCGCCAGTAGTGCTATTCACTGTTAATTTCTATTTTGTTTTGTTAAATATATTGTGCTGTTTTTTATTTTACTGTAGGCAAAATGCCTTGAAACTGGGGATACTGTGGCTATAAAGAAGGTTTTACAAGACAGAAGATACAAGAATCGTGAATTGCAGTTAATGAGGACAATGGATCATCCTAATATTGTTTCCCTGAAGCATTGTTTCTATTCAACTACAGTTAAAAACGAGTTATTTCTCAATTTAGTTATGGAATATGTTCCGGAATCTATGTTTCATGTTATTAAGCATTACAGTAACATGAATCAGAAAATGCCTCTTATCTATGTGAAGCTATATACCTACCAAGTAAGCGACGAATTTCCTTATGGGTTGTGTAGAAGTCATAGTTCTTTAATCAAAATGACTCCATGACATTGCTTTTTACAGATTTTCAGAGGGTTGGCATACATGCATTCTGTTGCTGGTGTGTGCCATAGAGACTTGAAGCCACAAAATGTTCTGGTACAGATCAGGAGCATCGTTTGAAGACTAAGTACTTGATTTGAGGATTTTTGCTCTTTTTCTTGATTCATTCTTTTTGTTTTGTTTATAGGTTGATCCTGTAACACAACAAGTGAAAATATGCGATTTTGGAAGTGCAAAAGCATTAGTAACACTCTTTTGAACTCAAATCCCTAAAGCTTATCTTTTGCTTCTCGAACTTTTCGTGACAATGAGTTGAACAATTTTGTATAGTTTACCGGCGTTGCTTCTAGTTTCCTTCTAATGTGTTTCTGACAATTTTATTTTGAATAGGTGACAGGCGAGACAAACATAGCATACATCTGTTCACGGTTTTATCGTGCTCCTGAACTAATATTTGGTGCAACGGAATACACTACATCTATTGATATTTGGTCAGCTGGTTGTGTCCTTGCTGAGCTTCTTCTGGGCCAAGTGAGTTGCATTCTTTATATTTGCCATCAGTTAATAGCTGATATGTTTTTTTCATTTTTCTTTTTCAAGTATGGGTATCTGCATTGATCTGACTTATGAATTCGAATTGTTTAGCCTTTATTTCCCGGGGAGAATGCTGTGGATCAGCTTGTGGAGATAATCAAGGTACAGTTTCATCATTATATCTGGAAGTGATCTGAAGTATTATCTAATGGATTAAATATTTTATCTTCAAGGTTCTTGGAACTCCAACAAGGGAGGAAATTCGATGTATGAATCCAAATTATACTGATTTTAGATTTCCACAAATAAAGGCACACCCTTGGCACAAGGTACACCTTCCCCTTTGAAAGTTTTTATTAGGTTGAGTGGAGTTTATGCCTTTGTACCTTGTTTTCCAATTTTATGTTGTTGTTTTGAACTTCATTCTCCTTCTAGTTTCATCTGATTTTTCATTTTTGCGATTACGTTTGTTAAGCTGTCATACGTGTGTTTCGGTGAATTGACCAATTTCCTATAAGAAAAGAAAAGATAATAAAATAATGAAGAGTCTCTATTTTTGCAAGGGATTGAAAAGAAAAACAGTAGGTAACACAACTTTGATAGAATGTTTTTGTGGACATCTAGAAGCACTATGACTTTGTCATTCATTAATAATTGGGACACTGAGCATCACTCAGTGGGGTGTTTTTTTTGCCATTTTTTCACGAGCTGAGTAACATCTACAAATATAACAAGAACTAAGCCTTTAATCTTAATGGATTCGCGCACATGTTCATTATTCTCCAAAGTTTTTTTGGGTCAGAATATCCTCATTAATTCTTTTAGACTCCATATTTTGTATATAACTTTGAACCACGTCTTCGTCAGTCGTTTCATTCCTCTCTTGAAAGGGCCGAATGAACCTCACTCGACACACAGAGGTGTAATTATGATGGCAAGTTTTTCCGTTGAAATTATTTGCACTGGAGAAGACAGATATTAATTCCGTGCTACAGACACCCAAGCATTTTTAAGCTATTCGTATATAAAGATAGTGGCACAAACATTCCGTGATGTCTGATCAGAGAGTTGAATATTGATGTCCAGACATCTGGATGCTCCTCATTTTGGCTTACACCTACATAATAGTGAAATACGCAGGGGTTAGTGGACGCAGGTTTTATAGAAGAATTTTGCTGAAAAAGAATGGCTGGTAAAAAATTAGGAAGAACAAATAAGAGGAAGAAAATCCTTTACGATCAACGTGTCCAGTTGAATTTGTCCTTGTTGGAATAAACTGTTGCTCGTGGCAATTTTATTTGTTCCATACCTTATGATACTGTTTTCTGTCTTGAATTTATTTGAATGGAATCTTAATATTGTTTATATCTTTTTCACTGGTTTTTGTAAATCAACTTTCTTCGTACCTATGCGATGCTATCAGGTTTTTCAAAAACGAATGCCTCCAGAAGCGATAGACCTTGCCTCCAGGTTGCTGCAATACTCTCCAAATCTCCGTTGCAATGCAGTGAGTTTCATTTACTTTCCTTTTTGTAATATTAAAATGATAATTTCCGTTGCAATGACTTAAGTCTCTGGTTTAACTATTATTGGCGCCGTACTTCTATATAATCAGATTTTATGTGTTTGTATCTTCTTTTTTTTTTTGGTAACCATGATGCTACTTATTGCAGCTAGAAGCTTGTGCACATTCATTCTTTGATGAGCTCAGAGAACCCAACACTCGATTGCCAAATGGTCGCCCACTGCCACCTTTGTTCAATTTCGAACGGGAGGTGTGTGCATTTGGCTTGATATTTATTCTCTAATCTCTGTTACAAATTTAAATGAATGCACGTTGTATGGGAAAATTACCCAACAACGCACACTACAAAATTTTAAATCCAAAATATTCATGAATTAAAGTTTTACCTATAAACACATATTACTAAATTTTGTAACAAAATATCAATGAGTTACTTGATTTATATGCTTGAAAAATCTTTTATACTAAAAAGATTGTAAGAATCAATATTAGATAATTGGTTAATTTCAGCATAAAGTTTGTAATATAAATTAAATATAATTCCATCAATGAAACTGAACTTGGATGAAATAATTTATTTCTTAATTATGTTTAATTTTGTTGTGAAACATTTAGTAAGTTTATTTCAAATATTTAAGATAAAAAATTATCAAAATAGAAAGATTCTTAAAAAAATTAATATAATGATTATTTTGTATTAAAATTATCTTTAATAAATAATTACTTTATATATGAGTGAGGGGAATTTCGGAATAAAGTATTATATGTTGGTCAAATGGATTTTTTGGCATGAGAATAAAATGTGTTCTTAGATAAAATCTTTATTTCATGGGTTTTCGGAATATTGAAATTTTATAAAGTGGATTGATTGGTAATTTCCCTCATTTCGTTCACACAGGCTTTTGGTTATGCATACATACTAGAATTTGCAATATTTCTTCACTATCTATGTTTATTCTGTCATGGTCTTTCGTGCTTAGTTGCACCAAATTTATCTTTCTCCTGATAATTTTGGGGAGAGCATTATGTTCATCAGACACTAATATCCTGAAGTAGCCAACTTTGCTAAGTTTTGCTGGATATTTATCATTGTTTACACTCCCACAGTGAGGGGATTAGTTTTGTTTGTGGTGTTTTAAAATATACTAATCATGGTTTTTCTTCTTCCCGTAGCTGTCTAGTGCTTCACCAGACCTCATTAACAAGCTGATACCCGATCATGTGAAAAGACAAATGGGTATGCAGTTTTTTGCATCCTACGAGGGCATGCCGTGAGGTTAAGAATTACTGTTGAGCTACGCAGTATTAATGTGAAGGGTTATAAATCGCCTCTAAAAGATAAGGATATATCCTACCAGCCTTATCCCTTGAGATTTGAGGACAAAGTATGGGAGGATCAAGGATGCAGCCTGCAAATCAGTTCATTTCGTTCTCTATAGGTGCTGTTTTCTAGCTATTTCTACCTGTTCTTTCAGCAGCATGCTATCTGGAAAGGGAAATATCGTTTTTTGTATATGTTTGGTGGTTGACAAGAATGCTTGCCGCTGGCAGAACTTTGGAGTCTATGAATATATAAACCGTTAATGTCCCAGAAGGAGCAGCCGGAACATTTTAATGGCCGGGCTGTATCTATTTTATACCTTTTTTCCCAGTTTTGATCGGCTTCTCTTTCGTTTCTGCTGACTTCCACTTGTGAAAAATATATGTGGTTTTTATTGTGCCAAGTAAGTTATCAGCATAATATCTGAGTTTGTCTGCAATTGTATCCCGAGTTAGCGTCTTTTTTTTGCTGGAATTTATTAAAAAGATTGAGCGAGAATTTTAGAATTCGTGAGTGCTGATGTGGAGTTGATATAGTAGTCATGTTTGTTCTCGCTATCTTACCCCTGGAAATACAAGAATTCGAAACAAATATAAAATTAACAAGCGCATAATCAGGACTTAGCTTCGCTCGGTAGCCAATACTCATTGCACCACAGTCGGGCTCAGCAAAGATCTAAACTTTTTCGGATTAATTCACGCAAAACACAAAATAGATCAGTATAAAATTACCTGGAAAGTCTTTCTTTTGCAGTTATATTCTATGCATGTATGCCAATAACCTGCAACAACTAAATTTTTTTTTGATTCCAATGCTGGCCAGTTAACTTGCATTGCACATAGTTTAGTCCCACCTGTATGAATAATAGTATCAACATTGTTTTATTGTTATGTGTCCACTCATTTGATTGAAAGTGGACACGAATTGAGGTGATTATGAATTGGCACCCTACCATTTGGTACCGATAGACAATGTGACAGCCCCTCTTTGCGTTGTCGGTTGATTCTCATTAGGGGTGGGCATTCGGGTCGGGTTTTCGGGTACCCGACCCGACCCCATTGGGTATTCCCGAACGAGAATGAAAAACGGTAATTTTTCGGGTTCGGGACAATACCCGATTCCTGACCCGAAAATTTAGGGTCGGGAATCGGTACCTTCTTGGAACCCGATCGGGAATCGGGTACCCTATCGGGTTCCAAGAAATAAAAAAAATTTGTTTGTTATGTATTGTAGAAGCAAAAAAAAATTAAATAAAAAAATTTAAAAGAAAAACCAAAAATAGGGTACCCGAACCCGAATTGTTCGGGTACCCGAACAATTCGGGTCGGGAATCGGCATGTCCTATGGAGTTCGGGAAATTCGGGTACCCGACCCGAATTTCCCGATTCCCGAGATACCCGACCCAATCCCATCCCTAATTCTCATCCAATAGTTTGATGTACCCTTAAAGGTAGCATAATACTTAATTAGATTCACTTTAAATTTAAAATAAAAAGGCAAATATATATTTTATGATGGTAAAAAATTTTCAAAATAAATAATATTTTTGTTCCAAACATTGTATAGTTTATCATAAATGGTCAAACAATAATTCATCATTTGATCATAATATTAATATATATTCTCTTAATTCCAAATTTTAAAATAATTTTTTTCATGTTATTAAGTGTAATTCCTTCAAATATTATTATGAACCTTTACACCTATATCATATTAAACATATATTGGACTTCTTTTCTAACAAAGTAACATATATCTTTATATTTAATATTCTATAGAATTAAATATAAGTTAATTTAAATATACACAATAATATTTAATATAACATAGGTTGGGTTCAACAATTGCCTCTGCTTTGTGATCGGTCGAACATGTGGCGATTGTGCCAGTGTATGGTTGAAAAGATTGAAGTTGCACCATTACCCTTAACTATAGTTATTGGTAAAGCGGTAAGTGCTCGATCCTACAATTGGTATCAGAGTCAAGGTCGCGTGTTCGATTTTCATGAGTTGCAGATAGTGCAATTATTGGGGGAGAGATTGTTGGGGTTCAACAATTGACTCTGCTTTGTGATCGGTCGAATACATGGCATTTGTGCTAGTGTATGGTTGAAAAGATTGAAGTTGCACAATTACCCTTAACTATAGTTATTGGTAAAGCGATAAGCGCTCGATCCTACAACATAGTATTAAATATTAAATATATATTAATTTAAAATATACAAGGCATATGCATGCATTCTTACGTTTTACCGATGTAATTCAACCCATCAATTAGGGGGATGTAAAAGAAAATTTTCCAATCATTTCGTTGCACGCTTTGTGCGCAACTCATTCATATGTGGTGACCGACTTTACTTCAAATTAAATGTTAATTACGTTAAAAATGTCCATGAGTTTATTGTTCAGTTTATAAAATTTTCAGTAACTCTGGTTTAATCCTTAAATTTTGTTAAAAAAATTCAATTCAGTCTCTGTGGTTAACTCGGCCATAAAAAGCAAACAGAGATGAACTCAATGTACTAAATTTAGGATAAATCAGACCCAGTTAGCTCCTAAAGTTTTTCAATTTTCCCGAACAAACCCCTCTCCGTGCTTCTCACCCGACTTAAAGTCGAGGATTGAATTCGGAATTGTTTTAAAATTTTAGGAACTATATATAATTATTTAAATTTTTAGGAACTGAATCGATAGTGAACAAAATAATTAAAAAATATTTTACTGTATTATCCTAAATTAAATCGAAACCTTTTCCAGTTGTCCCAATATTCTGTGTTTTTTAACAACATACTCTGTTTCCATATATAAATAAATACTCGCATTATTGATCAATGTCAACTGTCAAAGTGAATGTGGTGAAATTGACAGTGTAAAGAAACTTTTGAGCGAAATACCGAACACCCAGATCAGGTCCAACAAGACTGCTTCTTTGTGAGCTATGCCCTTTTGAGTCCACGTGTCACCATCCTGTCTCAATCTTTGAGTCAACTGTATTCATTCTCCGTACCTTCCGTTCTGGGTTACGTACTTTTGTTTTTTCCTCCGTTGATTTTGATTTTCATGCTTTTATGTTGTGTAGATTGTTTTGTACGGGATTATGTGGGTTGTCATTTTGAAGTTTTGAGTTTGATCTGTGAACTGCTGTTTAAACATTGATGGATCCTGATTTGAGAAATTCAGCTAATCTGGAGACTGTAATCGAAGTAGGAGAAAATGAACTTGCAGATTCAAATTTGAAGTTAAATGGCTCGACG
Organism: Haberlea rhodopensis; assembly: GCA_907163345.1. NCBI lineage: Eukaryota > Viridiplantae > Streptophyta > Magnoliopsida > Lamiales > Gesneriaceae > Haberlea > Haberlea rhodopensis. The sequence continues at coordinate 633,044 of CAJQUN010000069.1, forward strand.
GTAAATAATGCAGCACCTGTGGATGATACGGCGAAAATCGAAGATGAGTTTTCTTCTACTGTAATTGATGTTAATTGCAACGATGCTATGGGGGAAAATCAAAGGGATTGTAGAATATGCCATCTGAGTGCCAAGGAAAGTGGAAAGAGTTTGATGGGGTTGATCGAGCTTGGTTGTGGATGTAAAGGGGATCTTGGAGTTGCACATTTGGATTGTGCTGAGGCTTGGTTTAGGATCCGAGGAAATAGGTAATCGTCTAACTTCCTTTAATTTGTTTTATTTTTTTACTAATTTATGAGGGAAATATCCATTCCTTGTTAAATTTCATGTTTGTCCAATCTATGGATCTTCCTGTTTTGAAATGTTCATTAGCTTCTCGATCTGCCTTTGGTGATCTTGTTTGTGTTTATATTGCTTTAGGATGATGATTTCCTGGTTTTGTTAAAGATTGTCATAATTCATAAATGGAACTCTAAACGTAGTGCATTCTTTTGAAGTGTATAAGAAATTTCATTTGCATATGATGAAGGCGGCCTTGAAATTCCCAGAAAACTTCAAGCAAGCTATCTATAATCCAAAAGGAAGCATCTTTGTGAAAAAACAATGAACCATTACTAATGTGGTCTAAGAACAAAAAGTTTGAAAACATGAATTGTAAAATGTGAGAAACCTTCATTTGATGTTTATATCACCCTCAAGTTCTTTTGGTTCAACTTTCATGTTCAAGAGCTTTTCAATATGCCATATGCTTTAGTTTCCATCCTGTCAGTTTTAAGGTTTTTAAAGTCCAAACAAGTTTTGTCGATCCGGGGATTCTTAGAATGAAATTCAGTTTTATTATGAGTACAGATGTAAGCCAAGTTCCTTATCAAATATTTTCCTCCTTCCAAGGGTCTTTTATCATCTAAATCTTCCAATAGCAAATCACGTTTCTACTCTCTTCTGCTCATATGAACTTCTCAACTACTTTTTTGTGTGCCTTTCTTTGACAGGCACTTTTCGTCCTCCTCTCCATTATATATGATTTGTTTTGAATATGTGCTTACAGAGTTTGCGAGATATGCGGCAACATTGCAAAAAACGTCAAAGGTGTCACTGATTATGGATTCATGGAAGCATGGAATGACAGGAGTTCCTCAGACCCTGGTACTGTCTCATCAGAGGGAAGCAGAAGGTGTTTGCGAGGGCGACCTTTATGTAACTTCATAATGGCATGCCTCGTAATTGCGTTCGTCCTCCCATGGTTTTTTCGTGTAAATATGTTTTAGTGAGGTGATTTAAATTCACAAAAAAAAGACCATTTATTATACTTTCAGTGTGAGTTATTCAGCCGCCTTTGCCTTTGCACAGTCTTCTGTGAGTCTCAGAGATCAACATAAGAGTAAGTTCACCTATGTGGATGATGGTTGAATTTGAAAAATCATTTGCGTAGTGTTTGAAGTATGACAGTGTTGGCTATCAATCAATGAAAAGCTGAAGAAGAAAAAAAAGCTTTCTTTCTTCCTCTCTCTTTTTTTTTTTAAAGATGCACACATTCTCTTGATCTAAATATCTAAGACCCGCCCGTTTATAAGCAATGGTTGTGTTAATCGTACAGACCCGGAAATGAGATCCTAGCGTCATGTATCACCCTCGTGCAAAATCCAATGGTCCAAGTTTGATTTGGATATGTGGAGTCTGTTGGATTGGGCTTTTATTTTGTCCCACATTGAAGAAAGTAAATAAAATGGCCAACCATTTGACTATAAAAGAAGGTTTAGAATCTAGTAAAATTCTTAGTATTCTCTGTGGTTGTAGCTATGGCTGAACTTCCACATCAGAAAAGATTTTACTAGATGTCTTTCTTGTAAGGAGAGGGGTGTGAGTTATAAAGTGTGGTTAGTGGGAAAAGTTTCGTGGGTGTGTTTGGGGTGAGAAGAGAAATTATGTGGTTGTAATAATTTTTCATATAGTGTATTTTCTTCTTTGGTCCTGGTGGTTTTTCTCATGATTTGGGAGTTTTCCACGTTAAATCATTGTGTTGTTATTATTTCTCATTTTGTTTGCTTTCACATAAAAGCTGCATCCTGGGGGTTGATTTTGGAGGGTCAAATTCCAACATCGTGGTATCAGAGCCTGTGTCCTTTTGCTGCGGTGGAGCTTTGGTGTGGTAGGTGAATACATAATGACTAAGGAGGTTCTGTCTAGGAAAATTGGTATTTAAGTGAGATCATTGTGACCCCACCAATTTACCTGGGAACCTTGAAGTTCTGTCTATGAAAGATCGAGATTCTCTCTTTCCTGGGAGCTTACTTAGTGTGTACTATTCAGTTCTACGGTAAAATTCATCAAAGTATCACAAGAAATGTCGGGAAGCAGAGTTTCAAATGCAGTCAGATTTGATATTGAGAAATTTGATGGGAAAATCAACTTTGGCTTGTGGCAAGTGCAAGTCAGGGATGTGTTAATTCATTTACACAAGGCGTTGAAGGACAGGGTATTCCCTGAAAGCAGCAGTGATACTTGTTCGACTGGTGGAACGACTAGTGCAACATGTAAAGCTGGAATAAGCAATGAAGATTGGGAGGATCTGAATTTGAGAGCAGCAAGTGCTATCTGTATGTGCATGGCCACAAATGTTCTTACAAATGTGCATGGAATGTCTACAGCGAAGGAACTCTGGGAAAAACTGGAAGAGTTGTATCAGATAAATGGCGTCTCAAATCGGGTGTATCTGAAAGAGCAGTTTCATATATTGCGAATGAATAAATGTACTACTATTTCAGATCATTTAAGCGTTCTCAATGGCATTGTTTCAGAGCTGGAATCCATTTGAGTTAGAATTGATGATGAGGATCATGCCTTGAGACTCATCTGGTCTCCTCCACGTTCGTATGAGCACATGAAGCCGATACTGATTCATGGAAAGGATTTCTCAGAGGTTACTGGTAAGCTTCTTTCTGAAAAGAGGAGACTTGGCGGGAGTAACGGTTCACATGAAAGTTTTGCAATTGTGGCTCAAAATTGGAAGAAGGAGAACTTAGTGAAGAAATCCTGTTGGGGATGTGGACAACCTGTCCACATCAAGAAACATTGTCCAACAGCTGGAGCGGGTTCGGCAAATTGATCTGTATCAGCAAGTGGATATGCTGATAATGAAGCTAACATTGTCTCATCTTTTGATGTCCTATGAAAACATGTACATCCTTATGGTATGCCGATGTCCCGAAGTTGCCATGAAAAGGATGTAAAATGTTAGCGGGTCTACAGTTTGCACACGGACATTGGATTGGCATTGATGCAGGGTGTGTGATGGAAATTTATGTCGATGACTGATTAACTTCCAGGAGAGCCAAAACTTGGGAGTTGCACCATAATTTTCAGTATGGTTATTTTTCAACATGGGCCGAATTGAAATGCTTGGAATGACTTATTCTGAGTGACGTATGTTTTTATGGTGGAGCATGATAATTCTCTACATTGAGAATTATGACTGTCTTGCAGTGTTGGTAGCGTAATCTATGAAGATCTTCATCGAGGTGGAGTGTTGTGGGACGACAAAGCCACAAGGTGGAGATTGTTGGATTGGGCTTTTCTTTTGTCCCACATTGAAGAAAGTAAATAAAATGGCAAACCATTTGACTATAAAAGAAGGCTCGGGGCATTTGATTTAAGTGCACCAGTCAATAGCTTGTCTAGCAACTTTTAGCTTTAGATACATTTCTCTTGTTTTAGAATCTAGTAAAATTCTTAGTATGCTCTGTGGTTGCAACTATGGCTGAGCTTCCATTTCAGAAAATATTTTACTAGATGTCTTTCTTGTAAGGGGAGGGGTGTGAGTTATAAAGTGTGGCTAGTGGGAAAAGCTTTGTGGGTGTGTTTGGGGTGAGAATGGAAATTATGTGATTGTAATAATTTTTCATATAGTGTATTTTCTTCTTTGGTTCTGGTGGTTTTTCTCCTGATTTGAGAGTTTTCCACGTTAAATCCTTGTGTTGTTATTATTTTCCATTTTGCTTGCTTTTCACATAAAAGGTGTATCCTGGGGGTTGAATTTGGAGGGTCAAATTCCCAACAGAGTCCACATATTTGTGTGAACCCACATATCCAAATCACATTTAGACAATTTGTTGAGCCTTAAACGCATGGTTGCGTTTAATGCGTTAAATTATCCCCGGTTAATCTTTGAGTTTTGATGATCAACAAAACTTGTGTTTGTTGTACTAATACATCTACTTAGTGTACAGATTAAGTGATGAAAAGAGGATTGGAATGAAGAAAATCAAGTGTGCGTATTCTGGGTTGGATCGCCCCAGGCGATGGTGACCATCGCCCCAGGCGATGGCAGCCAGGGAGGGCATCGCCCCGCACATCGACTGAAGCGACGCCGAGGCTTGCGCGGGCATGCGCGCAGGGGGAGATCGCCTGGCGCGATGGCACGAACGCCCGAGGCGATGCGCTGAACGCCTGAGGTGATCTGGACTTCGCCCGAGGCGATGCAAGGATTTGACCTGCTGAGGCTACGGCATTGGATTTGTGCTTGGATCGCCTGAGGCGATCGGGACATCGCCTGAGGCGATGCGTGATTTATGCTGACCGTTGGGGCGCGGCGATGGCTGAGGCGATCGACGAGTGATTTCAGCCTTTTGTGTAGCAACGGCTAGTAGGAGCCTAGGGGGCCTCCTACACTATAAATATTGATGCTTTGGAGCATTTTGGAGCTAAGGAACAAGCCTACAACTTATACAAAGTCTTGATCAATTATTATTTCAAATTGTATTGCAATCTCCATACATTGTTGTTGTATTGGAGTTTGTAATTCTCTTCTTTGTTAGAGTCTTGTTTTCTTCGTGTGAGTACACCGTGAAGGTGTTTTTGATCTGATCTATGGTAAAGGTCCTCCAACACCAAAGCAAGTTGGAAAATTGTAAAATCATCAACAAGTCTAGTTGGTGCAAGTGTGTGGCTATCCTTGGAGCCCTTAGCCAAGAAGACTCGTGAAGAGTGTTGGTAGCTCGGGAAGAGCTTTGTGTACTCGGGAAGAGTATTGTGCTCGGGAAGAGCTTTGTAAACTCGGGAAGAGTTGTTGTGTGGCTAACTTGGAGCCCTCAAGGCCAAGACCAATTGTTCTAGTGGAACCTCGGTTGGAGGTTAGCTAACAGGGAAGATGAGACGTAGACGATTCATCGCCGAACTTCTATAACAAATATCCTTGTCTTTTATTGCTTTAATTTCCATTACGCATTTATTTACTTATTCTTTTTATTTATCGATTGACTAAAGGCTTCCGCAAAACGCAAAACTCTTTTATTTTTCAAACTCATTTTAAAACGCTAAAGTAGCCAAGGAATCTCATTCACCCCCCTCTTCGATTCCAACAAGTGGTATCGGAGCCATTTGATTTTTGTTTTAAATCAAAAACTTTTATATGGCTAATCTAGCAAATGAGTTTGCTCAAGGTCAATCGACGAATCGTCCTCCGCTCTTCACGGGTGATAATTACGGCTATTGGAAAAATAGAATTTCTCTATACATCCAATCCGTAGATTATGATCTATGGAAAATCATTGTGAAAGGTCCACACACTCCTTTAAAGGATGTTGGGGGAATAAGTGTTCCCAAAGAAATGGACGACTTCACAAAAGCGGATATGATGTTAATTTCTCAAAATGCTAAAGCTATTAATATTTTGCATTGTGCTTTAGATATGAAGGAGTACAACCGGATCTCAATGTGCTCAACCGCTAAGGAAATATGGGACAAATTGAAAATTTGTCATGAGGGCACTAATCAAGTGAAGGAGACCAAGATTGATCTATTGCAACTCAAGTATGAAACTTTTGAGATGGAGTCCGGAGAAGAAGTTGATTCCATGTTTAGGAGGCTCACCCTTATCATAAATGAGCTTGCCCAACTTGGAGAGAAGTACCCTCCAAAGCAAATATGGAGGAGAGCACTAAGAGCCTTACCAAAGGAATGGGATGCCAAGAGGACGGCCATCATCGAGTCCAACAAAGGGGAGAACGCATCTTATGATCTTGATGAGCTCCATTGCACATTGGTGACTCATGAGCTAGAAGTTGCCACAAGGAGAGAAGTAAAGGAGGAGGATAGATCCAAGAGAAATGGGATCGCCTTGGTTGGAAGGAAGGACCACTCCGATGATGAAGAAGATGATGATGATGAAGAGATGAGGTTGTTCACAAAGAAGTTCAAGAAGCTCTTCAACAAACATAGCAAGTCAAAGACCTCTAATGCTACCAAACAAGAATCCAAACATGAGGTAACTTGCTATAATTGTCAAGAAAAAGGCCATTATGCTAACAAATGCCCTAGGAAGAAGAATGAAAACAAAGGCAAGAAGAAGACGTTTATAGCCACATGGAGTGATAGTGACTCCGATGAAGAAGAAGCAACTAATCTATGTCTAATGGCCATTGGAGATGAAGATGAAGAGGATGATAATGAGGTACCATCTTATGATGAATTATTAGATGCTTATAATGAACTAATTGATTGTATTGGTAGAACCAAGAAGAACAATAAAGTGCTTAAGCTAAACTTGGCTAAGAAGGAAGAAGAAAATATTATTTTGAAAAATCAAGTGCATGATTTAAAGACATCTTTTGCCAAGTTTAATGAGAGTAGTTTAAAGATGAATGAGTTGATTGGCTTGCAACGTTGTAGCTTTGATAAAGCCGGACTAGGCTTCTCAAGCAAATCTAAAACATTTTCAAGCTTGTTAGCTAAAGCCAAGCACAATTCTCCTACTTGCACTTATTGTTGCAAAGATGGCCATATTAAGAATAAATGTAGGTTTGCTAGAATCCAATACCAACCTAATAAGAGGTGGAAATGGATTCCAAAAGTGCCATTGAAAGTTAACCCTCTAGGACCCAAAAATCAAATGGGTTCCAAAGACCCCCCTATTGTTAATTTGTTTTGTAGGGACAACCATGGATTGGAGGATGAAGGACCAAGCAACTCAAAGGAGGAGTTTATTCTATTCACCACCATAGAAGAGGCGAGAGGCGTTGGACCTATGACAAGAACGAACTCTTGTCATCGAGGGTAAAATTTATGTTTTACATGTTAAAAGAGCAATTCAAAATTTAATTGACACAAAGCAATTGTGATCAATAAATATTGAAGCTCAATATTCATTGGAGTAAAATGCATAACCCCTTAGCATAATTGTTTAATGCATGATGTATGCTTATCTTTTTATAGTAAGTATCTTGATATGCCTTGCATTCAAATTTGAATATGCTATGTGAAAATGTGCAATTATATGATTTGTTAAAATGCTTTGATAATTTTATTGTTTATTGGGCATGAATGCATGAACATATGCACACATTGCAACATTTAGAATTTATTGTTGAGTGCCTTAAACACATGGTTGTGATTCATCTCTATGATTTAATCTTAGGCTTGTTATGCCTATTATATGCTTGATGATGGACATGTGAAAAATGTTATATTATGCTATGTTTATTTGAATATTATGCTTTTTGATTATCACAAAAAGGGGGAGAATTTTGTGATAAACTTGAACCTTAATACATGCATAGTTTAAGGGGGAGAGCTTGTGTATGCATGGTTTGAGGGGGAGAGTTAGTTGTTTAATGATTTACTTGATTATCTTGAATGTGCTATGCAATTGTTAAGGGGGAGTTATTTTTACTCACATTTCATGCATATTACTTATTCAAGTTTATCAAGTTTTGTGATCATAAAAAGGGGAGATTGTTGAGCCTTAAACGCATGGTTGCGTTTAATGCGTTAAATTATCCCCGGTTAATCTTTGAGTTTTGATGATCAACAAAACTTGTGTTTGTTGTACTAATACATCTACTTAGTGTGCAGATTAAGTGATGAAAAGAGGATTGGAATGAAGAAAATCAAGTGTGCGTATTCTGGGTTGGATCGCCCCAGGCGATGGCAGCCAGGGAGGGCATCGCCCCGCACATCGACTGAAGCGACGCCGAGGCTTGCGCGGGCATGCGCGCAGGGGGAGATCGCCTGGCGCGATGGCACGAACGCCCGAGGCGATGCGCTGAACGCCTGAGGCGATCTGGACTTCGCTCGAGGCGATGCAAGGATTTGAGCTGCTGAGGCTAGGGCATTGGATTTGTGCTTGGATCGCCTGAGGCGATCGGGACATCGTCTGAGGTGATGCGTGATTTATGCTGACCGTTGGGGCGCGGCGATGGAGATCGCCTGAGGTGATGGCTGAGGCGATCGACGAGTGATTTCAGCCTTTTGTGTAGCAACGGCTAGTAGGAGCCTAGGGGGCCTCCTACACTATAAATATTGATGGTTTTGAGCATTTTGGAGCTAAGGAACAAGCCTACAACTTATACAAAGTCTTGATCAATTATTATTTCAAATTGTATTGCAATCTCCATACATTTTTGTTGTATTGGAGTTTGTAATTCTCTTCTTTGTTAGAGTCTTGTTTTCTTCGTGTGAGTACACCGTGAAGGTGTTTTTGATTTGATCTATTGTAGTGTAGGGGGCCTCCTACACTATAAATATTGATGGTTTGGAGCATTTTGGAGCTAAGGAACAAGCCTACAACTTATACAAAGTCTTGATCAATTATTATTTCAAATTGTATTGCAATCTCCATACATTTTTGTTGTATTGGAGTTTGTAATTCTCTTCTTTGTTAGAGTCTTGTTTTCTTCGTGTGAGTACACCGTGAAGGTGTTTTTGATTTGATCTATTGTAAAGGTCCTACAACACCAAAGCAAGTTGGAAAATTGTAAAATCATCAACAAGTCTAGTTGGTGCAAGTGTGTGGCTATCCTTGGAGCCCTTAAGGCCAAGAAGACTCGTGAAGAGTGTTGGTAGCTCGGGAAGAGCTTTGTGTACTCGGGAAGAGTATTGTGCTCGGGAAGAGCTTTGTAAACTCGGGAAAAGTTGTTGTGTGGCTAACTTGGAGCCCTCAAGGCCAAGACCAAATGTTCTAGTGGAACCTCGGTTGGAGGTTATCTAACCGGGAAGAGGAGACGTAGGTGATTCATCGCCGAACTTCTATAACAAATATCATTGTCTTTTATTGCTTTAATTTCCATTACGCATTTATTTACTTATTCTTTTTATTTATCGATTGACTAAAGGCTTCCGCAAAGCGCAAAACTCTTTTATTTTTCAAACTCATTTTAAAACGCTAAAGTAGCCAAGGAATCTCATTCACCCCCTCTTCGATTCCAACACAATTTGATTTAGCATAAGGACAATACTTTATGCTAGGTTGAACTCTCCCGAACAGACCAATGTGGCCTATTGGTCATGGTAAAGATGAGCATTTCTTTTTATGCCACTCTAGCAAAAAGGTGGTGGCAAATAATTACTTTTCTAGTGGGCAAATCCGATCGATGCACGACGCTCCTGCGATGCGAAAGATTTTCATTTATTTTTATACATGAAGTCGAGTATAAATTATAAAAATTGGATTGTAAATTACATTAGCCTATCCAAAAAATCCAAATAAATGAATATCATACTAAAAATAAACTCAATAATTTAGTTTAAAGATAATTAAAAGTGAAGCTGTTGATTTTGATGTTTAAACAATATTAACTTAATATATATGAAATAATTTATTTTTTGATAAAGTTTAATTAGTCCATACCACTTAATAATAAAAAAAATTAGCTAATTATTTTTGTTTAATTATAGATTGCATGGTCTATTCTATTTATTCTAAGCAAAATTAATTTGTACATACATGGATATGAACCATGAACATCTTATAATTATATAATTTCAGAATGAAAACAAAAGAAGTATTTATATTAACTTATTTGTGAAAAAACTTATGGTTCAATATTAATTAAAGGCTTGAAATACTAGAAATATGGAAGACTCGTACGTATTTACTGACCAAATAAACAATTCAGGACATGGAAATATCCTTACTCTATTTTCGGGAAGACTGTCCATTTAACAATAAATTTAATGACTATAATTAATTTTATATAATTTAAAGAAAATTGTCATGTTCAGATATTCAAGTACTCAAAGTGTTAAGTGGTAAACATAGGAACTTAGATAATTTTTTAGTCGATAATCAATGTCACAAAAAATATCAATTTTAATATCTTTCAAATCGTAAATAATAAAGTGATAAGTAAATTTTGTAACAGACTCCTTAACAACAGGTCCGTTGTAGTCTAGTTGGTTAGGATACTCGGCTCTCACCCGAGAGACCCGGGTTCAAGTCCCGGCAACGGAAATGTCCTTCTGTTTTTGTTTTAAAATTTTTTGAATGGAGCACTTGACTGTAGCATGTATGTTGATGGTTGGAATTTTAAAAGCAGTAATTGCACTTTTAACAAAATAGCTGTGGTCTCCGAACTGTCGTCTTGGGGTGATAGTACCCTCATATAGGTAGATAACAGTTGGATTCATAATTTTGTATCCTTATATTTTCTGGATAATGTTATAGCGGAGCGTCAAATGAACGACTAGATTGGTTGGTATCAATTAAATTTCAAACACAAGATATATTGCAAAGTAATCTACAAACACCCATGTTTTCAGGCAAAAATGTCACTATATCCTCCGTTCCTCTCCCGTATCCTCCTCTCTCTCCCACCAACTTTGCCGCTGCCATACGGCGGCTATCTCCCCTACTTAAATTGGATCCACCGGATCATATCTTGTTCTTGGGTTTACTTGATGCTGGCTATAAGGAGATGTGATAGTTTGGATGTACATTTTTTAGCCATTGGATTTTGATATTTTTACACAAATTGCAATCTCCATAAGAATCGAGTGATGGGAATGGTTAAAGATTTGCCTTTTTATTTATTATCCGTTAAAAGGTGTAAAGATCCGATATTTTGATATAAGCTTTCACCGTCATGGCCATTTCATAATAATTCTTTCTGCAACAGTTGTTATAAACTACTTTCTGTGGAGATTTTGAGACTTTGGGTTTAATTTTACGTTATGGTTTGACCCCATCACTAAGAACATGGCAGAGAGTAGAATATGTGACAACTCAACTCCATATAATCTTGATTCCCAAGTACCAAAACTGTTTATTTTAACTGTAATCATTCTCACTTATTTGAAGTATAGTTGATTAGTAATTTGTTCGATTAGGAGATGAAAGAAACTAAGCATCATGGCTCCATGCCCAATCATCTTTCTCAATAAAAAGTTAAGTTCTGGCGCGTTGTCCAAAATTCAAGCAATTGTTGAACTCTTAAAGCTTATGATGACGAGCAGTATAAATTTAGGTCTGGTCGACCTTCTAATTTGAAAGATAGACCTCTCCTTGACCAGGGTTGATTTTCAAATTTTCCATGCGAGTAATAAAAAGTATCAATGCTCATTGATGTTTCATCACTTGCACATTTTTATGCACCAAATCATGATTTGTATCTCAAACCAAAACCAACTTCTTACAACATTAACCTCAATAAAACAAGCATTCTTGGCTGCTAAATGTTACCCTTTACATCATCTTAAACTCAACAATCAATAGCAACGCAGTTTTGAGCAGCTGTGGAGGCATCATTTGCGTTTACAAATGGATTTATCTTCACCCAAACAAGAGAGAAAACAGATGCTAAAAGAACAGACCACAACACAACAATGGTGGGAGTCCGGTTCTGTCGACCCATCAGACCCTTGAGGAATGGATAGAGATGAAGAATAACCCAAAACGCAAAGAAGACCTTACCAAACAGAGGCCCCCAAGATTCGTATCCACTGTTTAATGCATCGGAAAATCCAGCAACGACCCCGACCAAGTTCACAATTAGAATAGTCGTTGGCGGGATCAAAACTGTCGTCCATTTGAATACATAGAGCTCACCAAAATCTGCATCGTCTGCTGCTTTTGCTGTCACGGTGAAGTTTGTGTCAATTCCAGCAAGCATTTTCAAGAATCCTTGGAAGACTGCGAAAAGATGAGCTGAGACGCCTCCTATGACCCAAAATTGCTCATTACGCCACAATGCTTCAATGCTTACCCCACTCCACCTCAGTTCGAGCACACTAGTGACAATGATGGAGAGGAAGAGCCCGAGAAATAGGATACTAGCCAGGTTGGAGAGCTGAACAAGGAAAACAATGTGCAAGATCGGTTAAAAACACAGAGAAATGGTAGATATTTGAACCAAGTTTGGAAGATTAAGAAGGGACTTCTTACCGTTGGTATGATGAATTTACCGGTCAGAAGGCAAATGGCAGGCAATGAGCAGTATGCGACGAGTGGGATGGATGTGAAAGGATAGACAATGGTGTTGATGTAGGCTAGGCGTTGGAGCCATTTGAGGCGGCCACCTCCAAATCCATACCACAAAGGGCAGTGTCGACTCAAGAAAATTTCGACAGATCCTAGAGCCCATCTAAGTACCTGGTGCAGTCTATCAGACAAGTTGATTGGTGCCGATCCCTTGAATGCTGGCCTTAAGGGCATGCAGTAGATTGATCTCCATCCACGGCATTGCATCTTGAAACCAGTTAAGATGTCCTCAGTGACTGACCCGTATATCCAACCAATCTACAAAAACACAAACGTTTCGCAGATTCAGGGCCAGCGAAAATATTATCAGCATGTGGCAAAAATAATAAGTTAAGATACTAAATATAAGTAAATTTCTTACCTCTTTACCCCAAGCAGTCTTTTCTTCGTACCCACAGCTTATGACATGTATTGCTTCTTTGATCAGTGTAGATGGATTTGCCGATTCAGCTACTCCTCCATTTTCCATCAAAGTAGACTCGATAAAAACCGAAGATAAGCCAAACGTTTTCTCAAAGCTCATCTGAGAGATGAGCAATGACCTTTCGTGCTCATCATAACCTACAGATGTGACCAAATATATGCACTTTAATATTTGAAGTTCCACATTTGACGCCTGTAGCCTAATAATTTGGTATATCAAAATTCAAAACATACTTTCGATCTCCCTAAGGTTAAAAATGGCAGCATTAAGGTCTTCCCTTTTCGCGTCACGATAGACCTCTGAGAGATCCTTTTCTTTTACAGACTTCTTGCCGCGGCAGCAACAGCAGCAACTGCCACACCAGGTGCAAGATGAAGAAGAGGTCTTTCGTATAGTGGGAAGAGACGAAGGTCCATAGCCATAGAGAGCTTGTCTGTTAAAAACACATCCTGTTCCCACATAAACGGGTCCTTGAATTCCGTCCAGCCCTTTCATGTTAACCTGAGAGAAACATATTTACCAACTGCCTTAATATTTTCTAGTTTTTACTGACAGGGAATCATGATTTTAAATTTAATAGCTCAAGAGTCTTTACATCAAAGAAAACTGTGTTTCGGTTGGCATAACGATCACTCTTATCTATCCCATCGAACCTCTGAGGGAACTGCACATAACATACATCTGGACCAACTTGGGGATCCATTAGAAAACACATTGCCTCACGAATTGCCTTGCTATTGTTAACATAGTGATCGCAATCAAGATTGAGGATATAAGGTGCATTTGTAAGAACAGCAGATACTCTCACCTTAAAGAAAAGAGACCAAACGTCATTTTTAAAAGCAAGAAATAATACAAAAGAAACATTGAACACTATCAGCACCAGAGCATTTTCAGCACCGGCTTTTTTATGATGTTGATAGCCAGGTCTCTTCTCCCTTGAGACGTAAACTAGCCGAGGAAGTTCATTATCCTCTATATCGTGTGCGCCAGTATTCCCTAAAAACACCTGGAGATGAAACAGGAAATTCTATGATCATTAGGTTACTTCATTCAGGCCAACTTTTCCCTACAGAAGCTTCTATGAAGAAGCACAAATCTAGATTACAGTATCAACAATGATACTGGTAAGACAAAAATTGTTGGTGGGAATGCATAATAAGTTCAACAACTGAATCCTGAGTTTTAAACCAATATATTAAACCTGGATCATGCCCGGATGGTCACGTGTGTTATTTCCTGGCCAACTTGTTCCATCGGCCATGGTCCAGCCATCATCTGGCGTTTTCTGAGCCTTTGCTACCAAAGCATTGACCCGGACTTTATACTCTTCATAATCTCTCTAAATCCAAAATGAGAAACAGTAAGAAAACTATATCAATGATTAATCAGCTAAAATTGATATTATTAAACAATAAAAACAATATCATTGTTAGATAGATCTTGTAGGCTATTTACGGTGCAGATATACTTACTTTCATTGATCTGCGTTCCTTGACAAACGAAGGTTGTATTTTATCCTTCAAGTAATCGATCTTCTGTGAGAAGTAATACTCAGGTGCTCTTGGTTCAATTGAATACTTCTTGCAGAAAGGTACCCATTTCCTTGCGAAATCGGCAGTTTCAACAAGAGACTCAAAGGTAAGCATAGCGGCACCATCATCAGATACATAGCAAGAGACCTTATCAACAGGATAATCAATGGCCAGGATTGAAAGAACAGTGTTTGCAGTAATCAAAGGAGGTTCTTTCAATGGATCGACAGTGCTGACAAAAAAATCAACTGCAGCAAGCTCAGAGGGTTCCCCATCTCGCTCGTACCTAGCCAAGCAGATAATAAAATTCATATTTCATAAAGATCGATATACAAAAAATACATTTTGGAAATAATTTCGTACTCAGGAAAATATTTGCTTTGGCCTTTTATAAAACGTCCAACGGGTGCAACTTATAACAAACGAATGGATGAAAAGAAGATAAAAATACTATGTTGTCTACATGTTGAAGTTCGAAAGATTCAGACTTTACACTGCAAGCACAGAAAACAATAGCGTTAAGGATCAAAGAGAGCACACCTGGCAGATAACCTATCAATGTATGTTTCCCTGTTAACTGGAGACCACTTAGGGAATTGATCCAGCACCCACGAAAATGCAAACCAGATCTCACAAACTACTGAAGTTAACCATAGACCAAATGCACTATCAACGGGGTTTGTTACTCGATAGTTGAAGAAAAAGGCCAGAATAATGAGTCGCATAATGATTATAACCCTGTATGGTGTGAGTTGGGACTTGGGTAATGGAACCACTCTTGAAAGTGGTTGTGAAGCGTCTACCGACCTGCATAAGTTTGTGTTTTATCCAAGGTAAGAAAAATCCAAAATCAACAATTTTCAAGAAGGTTCACAACCCTGAACCCGTATACTTACTGTGGCTTTTCTTCCATTTGCTGCTCGGATGGAATTTGTGCTTCTGTCTTATCCTTCGTTGCAGGCTGTTTCTTCTTGTTTTTCTTGTCTTTCCAACTTTCCACCCGACTCTTCCATATTGGATTCCCAGAATCATCTATATATTCTACATAGATAAGAGAAGAATACTTCATTAAAATTTTACTCACTAGTATAAATGGATAAGTATTGTACCGGTTATCATGGAAAGATGATTATTTACTCACCACTGTCGACTGTAGAAACAGTACTAATATTTCTTGCATGGATTCCAGTATCCTGCAATCAAGCCAAAACAGAGATTCTATGCATTAAGATTAATCGTCTTTGCAATTTTAACAAACAATGAAATACGCCGTCTTCACATCCAAGCAAAAATGGTATCGTTTTACTTCAAAACCGTTGGAACAATTTTGGTGGACAATACCTGAACTGTATCAAGACGTGACGCCATTTTCATATGATTTCCAGATTCTTGTTCTCCAATATCAATCTCCTCCTTGTCATCTGTTCATTCAATCGATCACCAAGTTAATGTTGCAAATATTGAGATAAAAGTGAAGTCTTTTTCTTTTAAGGTCCAAGCAGAGGGCCGATTTTTGCTGCAATCAAGGTAAGTTGCAACGAGCATTATCATGAATATCGGGCTTACTGCCGGTACTAAACAAAGCCTTTTGACATGAACGGTTAGAAACACAATTACGAAAGGAGAAATAAAGTTAAAAGTTAGTACCATCATTATAAGGAGCGCCGCACTGCATGCACCTATTGCGCCCCTCCTTGATTTCGTAGTCCATACAGTGCCTACAGACGGGATAGTTGCACTCGTGACAAGCCACAAACAACGGACCATTAGAACTCAATCCCAGTTTTTCACCACAAGTGCTGCATAAAAGAACCCCAGGCTCCATCATTTTCACTCCTCACCTCCTGCTTTAATTTTCCACAATTCCTCTATAATTGAAATTCTTAATTCTTGTTTTGCTACTTTATAAGTATGCTAAAAAGTAACCCTGCTGCTTGGTTTGTAATCAATCTGAAGTATGAGCTATTTTTGTAATGGAATTCGAAAGATGGAGAAGGGTTGTTGAGTAGGATGTGGGTTGAGGTGTTGGTGTCATGTATATGTAAACCCAGATAGAGAAAGATGGATGCAATGTTGTTTTCTTGATAGAAAGATTTGAAATTTTGCGGGAATTTGAAGTAAAATTGCAGTTGGGTTTGCTACATCTCAACCCACCCAACCAACAATCCTTGAGGTTTAAGCCTCCTTTGGACCAAACCAAAATGCATAGAAAAGCTGAAAGTAATGCTGGCTAAAATTTTGAGCAAATCGAGCATCACTTGCATTTTTATCAAAAGCTCAAACAAGTTTGTTGTGTTGGCAGAAATCTGGCGCTCAGCTCGAAAACTTTGACTATTTTGGTTTCTCGCAAGTTATTTTTACCAACTGTCTGCACATTTCAGACTCCATTACCAGCTTAAAATGCAAGATTACTAACATTTATATGCTTTCCACAAGTAGTTCTTTTGCAGATTCAAACTAGATAACGCAATGGGCCGAACAGAAGTAGGAGGGAAGTGCAGAAGAAACAATAGTCTTCATACGTACAAAAATACTCGCCGACGTAAAATTACATTGTAATTATATTTGCGTTCCAGCCCACGTGAATATAACCAGGCAAATAAACATGACAGAAAGGCATTAATACATTCACCTCCACATTATGCACCATTTTAAAGATGGAGATACTTGTTGCGAATATAAAACATTTATGGAAAATAATAGATCAAAGCCCAGTCATTACATCAAAAGTTACAGAACACAATTCGCACAAAATCTTGTGGAGAAGAATCAACCAGTAACTTTTGCTTCAATGATCTTAGAGATCATAAATACACTCGTTAAAACTAACATCAAGTTCTAAAGAATACATTTCAAAGCCACAAACTAAAACATCAGAAAACAAATACACTCGTTAAAACGAACATCAAACTCTAAGAGTACATTTCAAAGCCACAAACTAAAATACCATTAAACAGTCTAGAAAATTGATGTATGTGCAAGAAGCCATCTCAAAATGCTTGGCTTTCCAGCAGTAGCACACACACCCTAAGGCCCGGCACTGATACACCCAACAGTATAAACCTTCACTATGTTGGATGTGTCACAAACAACTAGGTTTTCTGAATCAGAGGGAGTGGTGCAGAGCCAATTGACCTGAGCAGGAAAAAATGCCATGATAACCAGAAAAACAAAAAAGTAAGTCCTCCGCAGTTAAATAACCAAGGAGAAGATTGTGTTCACCCACCTTCTTTTTCATACTAATGTTCAAACGTAGAAGTTGGTTGCCATGATTAGCCAGACCATCCTCATAAGCTTTTGACCAATCCCACAACTTTATAGACTTATCGTTCCCACCTGAAATGATAAACTTTCCTTTCTCTCCAAACATAGAAAAGGTCCTGATAGAATATTATTTTATCAACTACAAATACAAATACAAGATTCTTTGTAACAACTAGATTTCGACAATCAAGCACAACACCACAGTATAACTTACACACAGGATACTGCAGCAGTGTGTCCACCAATTGAGTAGTCTAAATGCAGTCCTCTATCAATTTGATCTGGATCCTGGGAACCAAAAGGCTGAAAATCTTTTGATGTCGACTTAGATTTAGTTCCTAGCTTCGGCTTTACTGAACTTCTGGTTTTAAGAGGCACAGTAAGCTCTGTGTCAATATTGTGTATACTGAGAACACCATCACCCTGAGCCACAACACAGATCTTTCCAACTTTATCCACCATGTCTACGTCAGGAACTGCTAGACCATGGATAAAAGCTGGGTTCAGACACTGTCCCGCATCACCTTTATTGCCTGTATCAGGTATTTCAATGACAAATGTGAATGAGGGAAAAAGGAGAACAGATGAGGACAACATATATAGGATGGATTTATACCCATGTCCATAATTTTATTTGGTCGTCCTTTCGAGAAGTCCCACATCACAAGTTTTGAATCAAGACCCCCAGATATGACTGCAGTAACAACCACATCCAAAAATAGAATAAAATAAGAGACAGTACTGCACATTTCATAGCAACTAAACACAAATATTTAATGACCAGAATATCATATTTGTCAACTCAATAATATCCAAGACAACATATGATGATAATGATGCAACACAGGTATCAACACATAGAAAACTACAGAAAAAACAACCTCCTTTATTAGCTGGAAAATCGATTGTGAGATATTTAAAATTTTCCTGCCCGCGTAAAGGAACGTTGAACAAATGGCCAAATGCACTCGGCACAGCTCATGCATATAAACAAAATAACTGATTACCTTCCCAAGTCTTCCAAGGAAGAAACTGAACAGCGCTGCAAATCTGAAGAGAACGGTAAATATTACGAAAGTTCAAGAGTAATTTCAAAAGTAAAAAACAATCAACACACAGAACCGTAGTGTACTGTAATAAATCAACATCAAAGGGTTAACAACCTTGACATGTTTTAAGGTCAACAGGCTTTCCATAAGATCAAGAGATCAGAACCCTGCATCTAATGTTTGAAGGGAAAATAAAAATCCCAAAATAAACAGAACAAAGACACTGTAATCTTCTTAATGAAATAAATTTCAAAATATCTTATGAAGAGAAGGATACACTCTTGTGGCCAGCTCTTAGAGTTTTGAACATACATCGTTGTTGGATGTCAATGATCTGCAACATAAGTCAAGAGTCATTGGCTCAGCCATTAGCTCCATAAACATTACATATGACATACTCCCGTGGACCGTGGTGGACAAAACCTCTACATTGCAAAAAAGTACCTTCACATCTCCAGTATCATCTGCCGCAGCAAGGAAAGATGACTTTGAATGGAAAGCAATCTGCAATGTGCAAATGACATATCTATATCAAAACGTTGGTATATATCATTTAGTTTTCCTAAACGAGAAAAACAATGAGATTGTCTACATCAACGTGGATAGATCAAAACATGCTATTTTATACCTGATTTATCTCATCCTTGTTATAGTTGTAGCATTCAAGTTGCTTCCATGAACCTGCCTTTAATGATGACAATCAATGGATTAATTTCATGGTTAGTATCTGGTAAGCAATAAATATAAGTTTCAGGAAGTGAAGGGTATGAAATTTGCAAAGCTAGTACATTTAAATCAAATGCATATTATTAGTAGAATGCATGAGAGACATAAAATAAAATCACACACAAACAGAAGAGATATTGCTCGAGATATCAGACAGATTAATTTGTATACTTTTGAGAAAACATTCCAAAAACAAGCTCACAAGGTCAAATCAATGCATAAAGCATACCATATGCAGATCAAAACACTTGACTTCATTGCCAGCAGAAACATAAATGATATCTTCATTCCCTGTGCATGCAACAATCACATCAGATCACACTTGCAAGATGACTCTACCAAACTATTAAAAGAAGACTGCATGGAAATTCTCCAAGAACATAAACTGCATCAACAAAACATATCTTTCACATTGTTGGTCTATAAAAATGTTACAAGTACTCATAATGTAGATGTAACAGATGGTAAATTTTATCAGGAAGGGAAATATTTTCAAAAGTGCATCATCAACTCAAAATTTTTCCTTCCAACCTATATGTACCAACATTAGCTACGATGATATTCTTCCAAAAAAATCCTTGACTTAAACAAAAGTCTATTATAACATGCATGCACTTAAAACAAAGAAATGAAGCATACGGAACCATGTTAAAAACTTGATAGTATCTCAGAATAAAAACCAGTCTGTAAAAAAAGCCACAGTAGACACAAATTTCTGCTCTGCCAGACTTGTAAACTGGCTTCGCGCTATAGTATAAACACGAACCAAGAAAGCATATATATGAAAGGAAATACAGAGGTCCGCGAAGCCAATAAAACAAAGAAAAACGGAAAGGAAAGTAGTAACCTGATTTAAAGCATAATGATGAAACAGGAATTCCATTCGCCACATCCATCTTAAACAACACATCTTTGCACCGCAAATCAAACCAGCAGACGAGACCATCCTAACGCACATACAAAATCGAGAGAATACAAACTCCGTAAATGATCAACAAAAGGAAAATAGATCCAAAAACGTTAATAGTTGTCAAAATCAAATCTTTCTACATCACTCCCAGGAAAATTACAAGTAAACACATAAAAACACGCAAACATTCAATGAGTTTGAGCAGGGAGAGAAGGAGAGGGACCTCCGCGGCCGTGGCCAGGATTCCAGGGCGGAGGCGAGAAGCGATACATGAAGTGGCGGCAGCGGAGTGGCCTCGCAATCTTCTTGGTTCCATCACTTGGGGTTTTCCAGTCGAGTATCAGCTGCCTGCACCTAGAATCTACCTCTACCCCCTTCCTTCGATCTTCTAATTTCTAATCTAAACCACAAAATATCATCATTAAATTGTTCTTTAATGTAAATGTTGTAAATAAATTTAAGATTAAATTTAAAGATTTACCACGGGTTTTTAATAAATTAATAGAAAAAATTATTATGTTCAAACTAATCGATTTTTAAACGTATTTTTAAACTAACCTAAGACGTTATTTCAATTGACGACTTTAGTTGAAGTCGCCATTTGAGATGAAATCTTATGTTCTGGAAAAAGAAAAAAATATTTTTTTGAAGGCGCCATCTGATATGGCGCCTTCACGAATAATATTATTTTTTAATAAGAAGACGTCATTACAAATGACGTCTTCTTAAGTATAATCGGTCGAAGCCCTTCATTTTCTACACCAAACGAAATCATATAACATTTATAGTTTTTTTCTCTGGTTTTATCGTTGAAATTGTCGAATCTCCAATCTTAATTTGCATCCCTTCAAGAATTTTTCAAGTAAAAATCTTGTTATTTATTGATCTTCCAGATTATATAAATTTGTTAAACTGAATTTATTAATTACTTGTAATATTTTAATTCTTTTTTTCAGAGATGTAGATTCAAATTTTATTATATTGGGGATGTAATATATTACAAGACTCAGATACAATTAGATATGATCGTGGTCCATTAAGAGGTACAACAATATATCGCAATTAATTTTATGCAGTTGTTGAACGAAATATATAATATAACTGGCATCGACCGCAACCAGTTCCTTCTGAAAATATATGTAAGACACACGAAATATATTTAAATTAATTGAGTTTTGTACTTATTTTCTAGTGTATAAGATACTCATAAGATTTCGAATGAAATCATGTACATCAACCGCAACCAGTTCCTTCTAAAAATACATGTTCAGAGATTTTTCCGGGATACGATACAATTTGCCAATAGATAATGATTATAATTTAGCATGGTTATTGGATTCAGAACATGACCATAGTTGTTTGGAAATTTACATAGAAACATAACCACGAAACTATGATTATATTCCAGAAAATGTATGTTGTGTGCCTGTAGTTGCAGAAGGATTGACTACCTCTGACAGAGATCCGGATGACGATCTCATAGATGCTGATGTTATTGCTCCTGAGCCACTAGCAGACAGTTTTGCTGAATTGGAAAATGATATTAAGTCTGGACCAGATGAGATTCCGTCTGAGGATGAGGCTGATGACAACCAGGTTGACATTTGTGTCATGTCTGAAACAATTGCAGATCAAGATGATGAGATACCAATCACACAAGAAGTGTCAGTAACTGTACCGGAAACAATCACGACAAATACTGATGTCCTTTATCAACAATTTCATTCTTCTCAATGACACATCCCGTAGTATTTGGAGACTCAGTAGATATTCCAATAGGTAGATTGAGGAGTTATTACGACTACTCCGAAGAGGATATCCATCTAGATATGGTCTTAAAAATAAAGCTCATCTGCAGGCAGCTGTAAATGATTACACTGTACGTATTGCAAAACGGGAGTACTGCGTCGTCAAGGGTACAAAAAATATTGTGAAAAGTGGTGTACAAACAAAGTACATAAGATATACCTTGTAGATAGTATCTGCGCGCTTCGTTGAATAAAAAAGTTGGATTATTCAAAATAAACAAGTATGACGGTTCTAACACCTGCCTTTTGAGTTAACTGTCGATCGATCATGCAAATTTGGACAAAAACATGATTGCTAGCTTGTTAGTGGAAATTGTTCAGCGTGATCCAGCTTACGAAATAAAGTATGTAATTCAAAATGGAATCCCAGCACAGTAGTTGAGTGGGTTTACCTTGACAATGCAAGACCTAGAGAAAAGACTTTGAATTATGTATTCTGGGCTTTCCATCCATGTCTAGAAGGATTTCAACATTACCGCCATGTAATAAGTGTGGATGGAACACATCTGTATACGAATATCAACATAAGATGTTGATTGCCGTGGCAATGGACGCAAATAATCAAGTCTTATATTTCGCATTTGCAATTGTTAAAGAAGAAAACTTTGTGTCATGGAGATGATTTTTGGAGATGATTAGCAAGCATATTGTGAGAAGATCTCAGGGTGTGTGTTTGATTTCTGACAGTCATCTGTGCCTCATTGCATCAGCCGATTGTATTCCTAATTTCAAATAACCTCGTGGTGTACATCGGCTTTGTTTGAGACATGATTGTTCAAACTCTAATAGTCGCTTCAAATCTGTTTATTGAAAGACTTATATTGGAGAGCGGGATCGAAAATCAGTTGAGAAAATTTGATTGCACAACGAAAGAGATAAAACTTATAGAACCAATGGCTTTTGATTACTAGAGTCGTATTGGTAAGTGTCAATGGTCTCTTGCTCATGACAGAGGCTGTCGTTGTGGTATCATGACCACAAATATGTCAGAATGCATAAATGGAGTTATGAAATGTGCTCGTCGACTTCCAATCACCGCCATTGTGCAATTAACTTTTGATCGTTGTGTGCTATATTTTTTTGAACGGCTTAAGAAGACGGAGCGTACATAATATATTGCTTACTTGAGTTGATGGCTGCTCATCAAGAATGTCCATGATGATGCGTATAGAATGCCTCATTGTTTCCATAAACCTTAAATGACATGTCCATATGTAGAATCAAAATTACAAAATCTATAAATATTTTAAAACATATAAATAACACAAGACATAATTACATAATTACATTGCACCATATGAAGCAGCAGGTAACATATTCTCCTCATCGATAATGATTGTGCCAAAGTCGAATCTAGGCCTACCCATTTGAGGAGTTAAACCTGGTATTCTTGACCATGTCCAAATCTAAAATATTATCATGAATAATATTAGTTAAGTATGACGAGAAAATATTTCAAACATTTGAAAAGCGCAAACGTAAAGTTTACCTGTACGACCTGTAATGCACCATCTATCACTTTTTTTCCTCTAACTGCGGAAGTGAATAACTCACGGTACAAATAAGCCAACACGACACTACCCCAACTATAATTGCCAACATAATCAGTATCATCTAACTTCTGTAAAAAGAAAAAAAAAAAGAAAAAAAGTAACTTTACAGTATTGCTGAAGGAATCAGGGCACAAAATTCCACCTAACATCAATAATACACAAGCCCGAGTATATCTGACTAATCTTCTGCCGTACTGTGCTCATTAAGATCATTATTTCACCAAATGATGCTTTATTGCAGATATGTACAACTTTGCACCTTTAAAGTGTGCAGTATCTGGTGTAAATCCCAAAAGCATATGACAATATTTTTGCCACTCATGTATACTCCTATCATAATCAACACTAGATAATACGATACCATCTACTGGCAATGACATATCACTGCAATGTATTGCAGTGTGATGGTTGTCTCTCCAGATCTGAAGTGGAAAGTATGTGTTTCATGGTGCCATATCTCAACTAAAGTCGTGATGTGGTGAAAGTCAAGTGCAATTTTACATGAACTATAAACACCATAAAAATCAATATTGTCCAACAAACTCACAACAGTATCGAGGGGACAAAGATCCCAAAAAATTTATCAGGGTTTCTGCCTCGATGTATTGTATCAATATCACCTGCCCAAACATTCTCAGATCAATGAGTTGACTGCAATGATAGAATATGACTGTCAATCGGGCCTAGTGCTCTTTGTAAG
Source organism: Haberlea rhodopensis (assembly GCA_907163345.1). Classification (NCBI taxonomy): domain Eukaryota; kingdom Viridiplantae; phylum Streptophyta; class Magnoliopsida; order Lamiales; family Gesneriaceae; genus Haberlea; species Haberlea rhodopensis. The sequence continues at coordinate 657,263 of CAJQUN010000069.1, forward strand.
TCCATCATGAAATATTACACAGCAGATATCAATATAACAAATATATAAACATGGCCACCATCACCCGCCACCAGCCACCGCCGCCGGACGTCGATCGACAACCGCCGGCCGCCGACCACTAGACATCAGCCTTAACCCAATTTGGCCGTAAATCGTCCGGCGGTCTCTGCCACTCATCTCCAAACTATAACTATCTTTTCAAATAACAACTACCAAACAACAACAAAATCAAACACAAACAACAAAATAATGTGAATTCTACAACTTGTTGGGGGGTCAACAATTGCCTCTGCTTAGTGATCGGTCGAACACGTGGTGCTTGTGCCGGTGTATGGTTGAAAAGATTGATGTTGCGCCATTACCCTTAACTATAGTTATTGGTAAAGCGGTAAGCGCTCGATCCAACAATTGGTATCAGAGCCAAGGTCGCGTGTTCGATTCCCATGAGTTGCAGAGAGTGCAATTATTGGGGGAGAGATTGTTGGGGTTTAACAATTGCCTCTGCTTAGTGATCGGTCAAACACGTGGTGCTTGTGCCAGTGTTTGGTTGAAAAGATTGATGTTGCGCCATTACCCTTAACTATAGTTATTGGTAAAGCGGTAAGCGCTCGATCCAACTCAACTTTTTACGGAAAAAAAATATTATATCAGCTTCAAAAATGGTAAACACTGAGCACCACAAATTGCAAATTACAACAACTTTGGAAATGCAAAAAAAAAAATGTAAGGATTTTCAAAAAAATTTGGGAGAAATTTCGTCTGAAAGAGAAGAAGAAAAGAGAAGAAAAGAAAGGAAGAAGAAGAAGAAGAAGAAGAATGAAGAGGATGGCCGACGAATTAATGCATCATTGAAGGCGCATTCAATAATATTTTTTTAAAAATATCTGAAGACATCATTTGAGATGGCGTCTTCAATAATTTTTTTTCCAGACTAGAAGATGTCATCTCAAGCGGCGACTGCAAAATCGCCAACTGAAATGGTGTCTTGGGTTAGCTTAAAAATACGTTTAATAATCGATTATTTTGTCAACATAATATTTATTTTTGATTAATTAATTAATTAAAAACCCATTTACCACGGTGTTTAAAATATAAATATATGAAATTTTATACCTTCTATTCAATTAAAATAAAATTATGCCATGCATTAGATGCTCGGATTTAGAGCAACTTTATCACAATATTTTAAAAATAGTAAAACATAAAATATACTTTGCAATTACATAATATTTATTCAAAGAAAAATAAAATATACGTTAATTGTCGTGCAAATTTATCTTTATTCGTGTTGAAATTTAGCATTGTTGTCCCTCAATTTATCAATTCCACTTTGTAATAGTATTTACTTGTTACAATAATCAAATTCCCGCAAAAGTGATATTTGGATAATATAGGTGTCAAAACGTGTCAACTCGAACTAATTAAGCTGACCAACTCAAATCTGTAAAAAAACTGGCCCGTCCCATTTAGGTCCACCTTCAATGGATTGAAAAATTCACAACTAAGGGCTGAAAATTAAAATTATAAAATAAATTTGTAATAAATAAAATTTTAAGTAATTATTATACATTTTAATTATAAATTAAATGATTAATAAGCGGGTCAACCCGATCAAAACATCCCCAACCTACAATCCAAATAGGCCGTTTAGGCATACATTCACATGGGCTAAAAATCATGATCCAACCCATATATTTGGTGGGTCAAGTTAAGCTAGCCAAGATGACGCACTCCATTTTGACGGCACAACTGATACATATAATTACATCAATCTAACTTTAAGTTGTACATGTGCAACAACTATTAGAGAGCTATTCTTTATGATTAGGAAATTCTTTGGTGCACCTGATATATCAAAGACAAACACACATACACATATATACATATATTGTGTTGTGTGTTGGTGTTTGGATGTACCCAAGAATTTTCCCTCGATGATCCATGAATCACTAATTATTTGTTATATCACATATATATATAAAATATCATATATAAAAAATTGAGAAGGCAGCTTCCTTCAAACCTCTTCCTAAATTTTCCCTTAGAGGAGGGAGTATAAAATTTTACCTCACGAAATATATCGTTTCAGTTTGTGTATTGCGTGGTTGCATTACGGGACAAATCTCCTTTGGCGGAAAGCTTGTTTAATCTGCTGCTCATTAGCCATTTTGCTTACAGTAATTAAGCTTCTGCCAAAGGAGTCATTGCCCAGAAAAGCACATACACATCTGAGCTACCTTAATAAAAAAAATACTCAAGTTCGAAGGTATATATACATAATGTTCTTGGGAATCAAGCTGGCAACAGCTTGATCGAGTGAGATATGATTCTAACAAAAAATGCCTCAACGACTACACTTTTTTTTCGTACAAATGGTATATTATATAGGAACCGAATAAACCTTGAAGTTTGGTGCATAGGGTCATGGGCGATAGCACATATTGGGGAGGCGGCAGCTAAAAAAAAAATTTCTACTTTAATTTTTTTAAAAAAATTACATTTTGCTCTCACAAGTTACATTTATCCTCCAAAAATTATATTTCGACCCTCTTAAATCTATTCGCCACTGCATCAAGTGATCTGATATACATGTTTGGTAGCTTAATTTTGACTCCATGTTCGGCTTCTTGCTACATATAATTCGTGTGGGAGGGCTATCGAGAAGTATATTTTTCATACAATTAATGGAATATTTTGAAATAATTCTTTATGCTATATGCAAATGTTACTTTGTATGGTCATGATTCTCTTGGAGATCTTGATTTACTACTACCTAGAAATTTACAAGATTGTCGCGGAACGAAATTTTTTAGCTGAAATACTAGGTGGATTATTGATCATGATTGGTATTAATTGCATGATAACTAGAGGCGGAGCTACTAGTTAGCCCCACCACATTTTTTTTTAAAAAAATATGCATTAGTTTGGGAAAAAATTTTAGTGTTAATTTTGGAAAATTTATGTTTTAGCCTAATCCTTTAAACCGATATAGTTCATTAATACTATGACTAGCTCGACAAGCCCCAAAAAAATTTACATCCTGGATCCGCTCCCGATAATATTACTAGATTAACCGTGGGGCCTACACGTAGGAACTGATACGTAGAATTGATTTGAGCCTTTAACATTGCAAGAGGCTCAATAAATAATTTAAGAAAAATACTATTTCAGATGAAAATCTCAACTGTTTTCAGGACTGACTTTATCCATTAAGTAGTTCTTTAATTAGCATTGCTTTTGACGTAATTTCATATGGTCTTCCTTGATGTCTAGTGGGAAGATAGAATATGGACTCAAAATTAATTTGACAATGGCTGATAATCAATTAACCTACTCTGTATTTTAAATACAAATTGTGTTTTCTTTGAAAACAAAATTGCATCAGGAGTGGGTTACTCCTTTTATTTGTTCGCCTCAACTGGGTAAGTGAAATAATGCGGTGGATGAAAGGTTAAAATAGTTTATAATGTTTTACAATTAACTACTATAATAATTTGGGTTAATCATTTTCGTAGAACGATAACGGATACGTAGTAGTTGATACAGGAACCCATTGTGCAGTCACGTTTGCGCGGATCTGGGACCGAGGAGTAACAATCAGGTCTTGCCCCTTTCTGGTCAAAGACATGTGATTTTGCTGTAATTTCCTCTCTATTTCCACTGGACAGTACCACGTTAGAATGGAATAGTGGCCGATCTTCTGTTAGTGCATTGTTTTTTATGTTAGTTGTATATGGTTCTTCTGGTCGCTCACGTTTATGTACTTTGGTGTAATCGTCAATTTGACACTACTTTAATAATGTTATCTTCTTCTCTTAAAAAAAGAAGAAGAAAAGAAGCAACAAATCGGATTGTATTTGTTAAAGAGGAATTCTCTGCAAGAATTGTTGTCCAGCATATGCCACTCATTTCCCCGGCATATCCTAAACTTAGGTGCCAACATTAGATTTATGGGAAAACGCGAGCGCGTATACTTAGTAAAATGATTCAAAGATGTAACTTATCAGGGATTGATTAAATTAAAACAGCATATCCATGGAACAAAAAGGAAGTGCTTGAGGAAAAGAAACTTCAACCATGTACAACTTGGCCCTGACACCGCCCGATATAAAAAGTAAAAGTAAACATGAAAACATATGTTGATTCCTTCATCAGCATATGCGAATGAAGAAGAATAATTTGCATGCACGCACGTATGCTGTAGTGTACTTCAATGTGGGTTTATTTTTAAAAATGATTTGTACAAAAAATGAAATTTAAAAAATACCACATTTTTTACGTTGCAAAACTACCCCAAAACATCGTTCGAGACGACGGCTTAGACTTAGTGAAAGGTCGCTTGTAGAAGAAGCTGCACCTCCCCCATTTAGTGACCGCCCGAGTCAAGGGCGGCCACTCACTCATGAGTGTCCGCCCCTGAACATCAGGCGGCCACTCACTCATTGAGGAACCTCCATCTCACTTTTTAAAATTTTTTTTTTATTTACTTGTTTTACTTTAATTTTTTTATTAAATTTATTTTGGATGATTTTTATGTTTAACAAAATGATGAATGTTGTTAAAATTTATTCGTACAAATATGCCGAACCAGTGGGATTAGATTCAAAAAAGATGATCAATAAGAGTTTGATAGTTTGAGATACATACCGATTAGTTTTAAAAAATAACGAATTATTAAAACAATATTGGTTGTCATCTTTTTCCCAATGTGGGTCAATTTAATATATCGATATAACAGCAACACCTAGTGATTGTCATCTATTTTCTAATGTAAGAGGTCTCGTATTCGAGTCTCTCCTCCCAAAAAAAATAATAATAATATTTTTTTACTACAAAGTCGAGTCGCATTGCATCCATCTATATTGATTAATTGAAATTAATTTTGTTTGGTCTATAAAGGATTAATTTAATCTTTATTTATTCAAATAGTCGAAATATTAATTACTCAAAGTATTCTTAAAAAATTATAACTCCCAAAAAATATTAAATTGACACTCATTTTTTAAAACTAATTCGGTATGGATCTCAAACTATCAAACTCTTATTGGTCATCTTTTTTACCACAAATAAGTCAGAATGCATAAATGGAGTTATGAAAGGTGCTCGTCGACTTCCAATCATCGCCATTGTGCAATTAACTTTTGATCTTTGTGTGCTATATTTTTTCGAACGGCTTAAGAAGACGGTGCGTACATAATATATTGCTTACTTGAGTTGATGGCTGCTCATCAAGAATGTCCATAATGATGCGTACAGAATGCCTCATTGTTTCCATAAACCTTAAATGACACGCCCATATGTAGAATCAAAATTACAAAATCTATAAATATTTTAAAACATATAAAATAACACAAAACATAATTACATAATTACCTTGCACCATATGAAGCAGCAGATAACATATTCTCCTCATCGATAATGATTGTGCCAACGTCGAATCTAGGCCCACCCATTTGAGGAGTTAAACCTGGTATTCTTGACCATGCCCAAATCTAAAATACTGTCATGAATAATATTAGTTAAGTATGACGAGAAAATATTTCAAACATTTGAAAAGCGCAAACGTAAAGTTTACCTATACGACCTGTAATGCATCACCTATCACTTTTTTCCCTCTCATTGCGAAAGTGCATAACTCACGGTACAAATAAGCCAACACAACACCTCCTCAACTATAACTGCCAACATAATCAGTATCCTCTAACTTCAGTAAAAAAAAAAGAAGTAACTTTACAGTATTGCTGAAGGAATCAGGGCACAAAATTCCACCTAACATCAATAATACGCAAGCCCGAGTATATCAGACTACATCTTCTGCGTAATGTGCTCATTAAGAGCATTATTCACCAAATGATGCTTTATTCCAGATAGGTACAACTTTACACCTTTAAAGTGTGCAGTATCTGGTGTAAATCCCACAAGCATATGTCAATATTTTTGCCACTCAGGTATACTCATATCGTAATCAACACCGGATAATATGATAACATCTACTGGCAATGCCCATATCACTGCAATGTTGACTCTCCGGATCTGAAGTGAAAAGTATGTGTTTCACGGCGTCATATCTCAACTAAAGCCATGATGAGGTGAAAGTCAAATGTAATTTTACCTGACCTATAAACACCATAAAAATCAATATTGTCCAACAAACTCACAACACGCGTATCGAGAGGACAAAAATATTTCTTCTAAGCAGATTAGTTTTAATAGGTGCTAAATTTAACAAAATCTTCCACACAAAACAATTAACCTTACTTGGAGTAGCTTTAATCCAAATGTGTTTACATCCTGTCTCCATTTGACTAGAACTCGAAACTCAACTTCAACCTAGGTGGTTAATACCGGTTTAAGTATTAAATGTTCATTAATTATCTAAGTAAGGCGTTCATGTTCTTTAAACTTGTGTTGTGATAACATTGTAACTCAAAGATGTGAATTAAATATTAGAGCTAGTGACAATTTACCCCTCCGTGTTTTGTAAATAATATATTTTATCTCTCTGTGGTTTTCAATATGCACTTTATCACGTGTGGGTTGAAAAACATACCATATATCAAGTGTATATTTTGCACATATTCACAAACTACAGGGGGTAAATTACATATTTTCATTAATCGCGTGGAAATAAACTATTTATTTTTAAACCACAATAATATAATCTGCTTATTTGAAAATTACATAGGGTTGTAGACAGGAAGACGAGAGAGAATACAAGTCAAAGAAGTTAGAGACCCATTGGGGAATGAATGAAAAAAAGATAGAGACAAATGAAAGGGGAATGGCCCATTGGGGAATGACCTTTGCAACCTTGGAATTTACAAAAAATGAGAGATAAATAAATAAACCCCTGCAGGAAAGGGCATCGATAGTACGTTACGCAAAAACAAAACCTATACGAGTGAGGGTCATTTCCATTATTTGCATCATTTCGAAGGAAAATTCAAAACTAGGGGTGTTCAAAACTGGTCAAATTCAACGGCCTCACTTGATTTGGAGCCTTGAGATCCACATGTTAAGATATGAATGCAATTGTGGCCGTTAATATGGGCGACGGTATTAGTGAGGGTCAATCCAAGATCGACTTTTCTCATTTCGAACATGGCATGCCAAGGTTGTTAGTCAAAAGAAGGAGCATAGGCTAAGGACCCACAGAAGAAGAAAAATACAAAGAAGACAAAAAGCAAGCTGACCAATTAACGCGTGTTGAAAATTTGCACCAAACAACTTTGAAAAGCAAATGAAGATTTTGCAGAATCAGCGTTAAGACTTTTGCATCAGGTGAAGAAAAATTGGACAAAAATGAGTGGAAAATCTCTATAAATAGAGATATAATTTCATTCAGTTTAATACACCTAAAATTGTAGAGAGAAAAATACAACACAGTGCAATCATAGTAAAAATACTAGTGAGAGAAAATTGATGTATAATTTTCTGAGTGTATTTTTAGATTGAGTGTTGTCAGTATTTGTAAACACTTGTATATTTTCTTCAATAAAAGATATGCAGCAGCCCCGTGGACGTAGGCTTATTTTTGTCGTACCACGTAAACCTTGTAGTTTTTTTATTTCATATTTATTTTTGCTCTCACATATCTGACAAGAGACAATATGGCGTTATATTCCAACAACTGGTATCAGGCCAAGATTATTAATTTTGTCAATTTTTTTTGGAGAATTACTATTCATGTATAGTGAATTTAGTGAATAGTGATTTTGTGAATAGTAGAATTTGGTCAGCCCTACCAAATTCGTCCGCAGCGGTGTTTTTCAATAACACGATGATTTTCAAAAATTATCAAAAACATCAATCCGGTGGGAATCAGGTTCGAGTGGAGTAATGGCAGCAGATGAATGAATAATAAATATTGAAAAGTTCAATGGTTCGGATTTTGGCTTTTGGAAAATGCAAATAGAAGACTATATGTATCAAAAAGGCCTTTATCAGCCTCTCTCGGATGTGAAGCCAGAAGGCATGAAAGATGAAGAATGGGCTCTTCTAGATAGAAAAGCCATTGGAGTTATCCGATTGACGTTGTCACGCAACATTGCTTTCAACATAGTAAAAGAAAATACCACGGCGGGTCTTATGGCGGCTCTTTCAAGCATGTACGAAAAGCCATCAGCTTCAAACAAAGTTCATTTGATGAGGCGGTTATTCAATTTACGGATGGTAGAAGGCGGATCGGTAGCTCAACACCTCAATGAACTCAACACAGTGACAACCCAAATGAGTTCAATTAAAATTGATTTTGATGATGATGTACGAGCATTAATACTTTTGTCTTCCCTCCCAAAAAGTTGGAATGCTACTGTCACAGCTGTGAATAGCTCATCGGGAAGTAATAAGTTGAATATGAAGAAATTCAAGAAGTTCTGTTATGAGCACGGGATCAGAATGGAGAGAACCGTGCCTGGTACGCCTCAACACAATGGTGTAGCTGAGCGTATGCACCGGACATTGACAGAACGAGCCAGAAGTATGTGGTTACAATCAGGCATGCCAAAGCATTTCTGGGCAGAAGCAGTCAACACAACAGGTTACTTGATAAACTGAGGTCCATCGGTACCATTGGAGCACAGAATACCAGAAGAGGTATGGAGCGGAAAAGAGGTAAACCTCTCATATCTTAAAGTTTTCGGCTGTGTAGCATACGTTCATATCAGTGATGTGCTCAGAAATAAACTTGATCCCAAATCAAAGAAGTGCACTTTTATTGGTTATGGTGAAGATGAGTTTGGCTACCGCATTGGGATAATGAAAACAAGAAGATGATCCGCAGCAGAGATGTAATCTTCAACGGATGAGTGATTATAAGGACATGCATAACACAGTTGTCAGCGACTCAGAACAGAGTGAGCCAATGTATGCAGAGGTGGACGATGTCCCAGAAAGTCATGTGGAGCAGATATTTGAGATTCCTCAGTTGGGGGAATCAATTGATCAAAACAGCCAGCAACATCCTGATGCATCACAATCTCCTGCTCCAGTTCATGAATTGAGAAGGAGTTCTCGCCTCATGTACCTAACATAAGGTATATGAACTATCTGTTGCTAACTGATGCAGGTGAGTCTGAATGCTACGATGAAGCATGTCAGACCAAAGATGTCGGCAAGTGGGAGCTTGCCATAAAAGACGAGATGAAGTCTTTGATGTCCAATCAGACATGTGAACTTGTTGAGTTGCCTATGGACAAGAAGACACTTCACAACAAATGGGTGTATCGGGTGAAGGAAGAGCATGATGGTTCCTGGAGATACAAAGCCCGACTCGTCGTCAAAGGGTTTCAGCAAAAAGAAGGAGTTGACTACCCAAAAATTTTTGCTCCAGTTGTGAAGCTCAATACTATTAAGACTGTATTGAGTATTGTTGCCAGTGAAAACCTCCATCTTGAGCAATTGGACGTGAAGACTGTGTTCCTTCACGGAGACATTGATAAGGAAATCTATATGTTTCAACCAGAAGGTTTCATAGAGAAAGAAATGGACAAAAATGTGTGCAAATTGAAAAAGAGCTTGTACGACCTGAAACAAGCTCCAAGGCAGTGGTACTTGAAGTTTGATGGTTTTATGCACAAGGAAGGTTTCCAGAGGTGCAACGCCGACCATTGTTGTTACTTCAAGAAATATAAGTCCAATTATATCATTTTGCTACTTTATGTCGATGATATGTTAGTGGCTGGTTCTGATATGAACGAGATCAGAAACTTGAAGCAGCACTTGTCAAAAGAATTTGACATGCAGGACTTGGGTCCAGCAAAAAAAGGTACTTGGAATGCAAATCACAAGAGATAGGCAAAAGAGAATTTTGGGATAAGGGTTGCTACAGTCAACCCGCAGCCGGGAGTTACCCGCAGCAACAGCCAGAATTCAGGGGCAGCACTCAGAATTTGGGTACTCAAATGGAACAACTAACAAGATCGATCAATAGGATAGAAGCATGAGTAACAAGCAAATACACATATATAGTCTTTGTGTTCAGTGTCATTTATTGTTAAAGCGGATATGTGTATTTTCCATTTTGATGTTATCTTAGGCGGAGTACATCAATCGGGTCTTGCAGAGATTCAACATGGGCGACGCCAAATCAGTTAGCACACATTTGGCTAGTCATTTTTCGCCTATCCAAGGACCAGTGTCCTCAGACGGAGGAAGAAAAAGAATCCATAGCTAAAGTTCCTTACGCTTCAGCCATTGGGAGTTTGATGTACACGATGGTCTGTACAAGGCCCGACATTGGCCATGAAGTGGGAGTTCTCAGCAGGTTTATGCCAAATCTAGGAAAGGCTCATTGGGAAGCAGTTAAGTGGATTTCACTGCAAAAAAGTGTTTGTACTTTGGAAAAGAGAACTAAAAGTACAATGTTACGTAGATACAGACTATGGAGGTGATGTCGATCATCGGAGAAGCACCACATGTTATGTATTCACTGTTGGAACTACAGCTGTTAGTTGGATGTCGCAGATACAAAATAGTGTAGCTTTATCCACTACTGAGGCTGAGTATGTTGCAGTGACAGAAGCCAGTAAAGAGTTGATATGACTTCAAGGTTTGTTAATAGAGCTGAGATTCAACCAGGAGAAGAATGTTGGGTATAGTGATAGTCAGAGTGCAATACATCTGGCAAAGAATTCAGCATTTCACTCTAGAACAAAACACATTGGTCCGTTATCACTTCATCAGGTCTCTGCTTGAGGATGATGCACTAACATTAGAGAAGATCCAATGAAGTAAGAATCCAGCAGATATGTTAACAAAAGTGGTGACCATTGATAAACTGAAGTTGTGCACAACTTCAGTTGGCTTGTTGGATTAACAGACCAGAAAAGACTGTTGCATTGATCGAAGTATGAAGACAGTTTGAGATCAGTCTTCAAGTTGGAGATTGTTAATCAAAAGAAGGAACATGTGCTATGGACCCCACAGAAGAAAAAAATGCAAAGAAGACAAAAAATAAGATGGCCAATTAATGCGTGTTGAAAATTTGCACCAAACAACTTTGAAAAGCAAGTGAAGATTTTGCAAAATCAGCGTGAAAACTTTTGCACCGGGTGAAGAAAAATTGGACAAAACGAGTGGAAAATCTCTATAAATAGAGATATTATTTCATTCAGTTTAATACACCTAAAATTGTAGAGAGAAAAATATAACACAATATAATTAGAGTAAAAATACTAGTGAGAGAAAATTGCTGTATAATTTTCTGAGTGTTTTTTTAAATTGAGTGTTGTCAGTATTTGTAAACACTTGTATATTTTTCTTCAATAAAAGATCTGCAGCAGCCCCTTGGATGTAAGCTTATTTTTGTCGTACCACGTAAACCTTGTAGTTTTTTATTTAACATTTATTTTTGCTCCCACATATCTGACAAAAGAAAATATGGCGTTATTTTCCCAACAAAGGCATCATATTTGGATTTTAGTCTATTTTGAAATAAGTTGGATTATGTATGAGCTTCATAATCATCTAAGGCACCGTTTGGGGTGCGGGATAGGATTAATAATCTTCGGATTATTAATCATATCCCATGTTTGTTTCAATTTTTTTTTTAAAATTATCCTACTATATTTATTTCATTCTAATCCCAATTTACAACAAAATGACATAAATATCCTTACCACCTTTTTTACTATCTCAAAATTTGAAATTCCCGCCAAAAATTAAAACTTATTTCATACAACTTTATTTTTATATTGTATTATTTTATTTATTTCATTCTTATTTTTATTATTTTATTATTATTATATAATGATTATTATAATATATTATATTATTATTATTATTAAAAAATAATAATTTAATATTATTCATTTATATGTGTGCATATATATATATATATTGCATATATATATATATTATGATTATTATACATATTATTATGTAGCACGCATATATATATATATATATATATATATATATATATATATATATATATATATAAATTATATACATATTTATATATATATGCGTGGTGTGTATATATATATAATAATAATAAATTATTATAATATGTTATTAATATAATAATTTTATATACATATTTATATATATATATATATATGCGTGCGTGTGTATATATATATATAATAATAATAATAAGAATAATATATATATATACTATGTATATTATTATATATATAATAATATATATAAATTATATATATTATTATTATTATATATGCATATATATATATATATATATTATTACATAATAATAATTATTATTATTATATAATTATTATAATATGCTATAAATATAATAATTTATATATTATATTATATATATACTATTATTATATATATTATTATTATTATTACTATTATATATATGTATATATACGCACACATATATATATATATAATAATGTATATCAATTATATATATATTACTATATTATTATATATGCATATATATATATTCATATATATATATTTTATTATTATTTATATTAGTATTATTATTTTTTATTTTATTTTATTAATATTATAATATATATATTATTATTATATGCTAATATATTTAATATTATTATTATATTATAGATATAATAATAATAATTATTATTATATAATATATACTATTATTAGTATATATAGCATACACACAATTATTATTATTTATATTAGTATTATTATTTTTATTTTATTTTATTAATAATTATAATATAATAATAATTATTATTATTATATAATATAAAATTATTATTTATAATATAATAATAATAATAAGTATTATATATTATATATATTATTATTATTATATATACATACACACAATTATTATTACTATATATTATATTATGATTATTAGATATAAACTATTATTTTTATTATATTTATTATTATATGATAGATAGGGTATTTTAGACATTATAACCAATATATACTCCTTATTAACCATCTTATTCTCCATCAAACAACATATAACTTATCACATACTATTTTTACAATCATTTCACAACTTTTTAATCATTACATTACTTATCATATCCATCACTTCAAACTGTACCTAAATGAATTATACAATTATTATAAGTTATAAAATAATTAATGATTCTATAATAATAATAATAATTATTATTATTGTTAGAATCAGAATCATCACGGGTATAACTTCAAGTGTGAACATTGAATACTGTCACCAATTGGCCTTTGTAATAAATGCCTGAATATGAAGTTATGAACCGATTGGCCTTTATTGTACAGAGTGGGATTCACTTTTTTTTTTTTTTCATTCAACTTTGATTTATAAGGTATCCAGGCTTTCGCCTGACTAATCATTGGATGACGGAACCGGCCCCTCAACGCCGCCACCAGATGGGATTCACTTATTTGAAAGGGTTAAATTGCAAACCATCCTGGATTCACTTACGTTGTATTAACGTGAAGGAGAAGGGCAGATAATTAACCTAAACTAATTGAAGAACGAACAAACTAACTAATTTGAAAAATATCAGTATTGATCAAAATCCGCATTTGTCTGAATATGTGAATATATGTTTACAGTCAAGTGAAAACACCACACCACAACAAAGAACTGAAGTAGGGCATTCGTGACGCATTACATGCATATGCCTTAGCTATATATGATTCTTCTGCATATAATCTGACTCCTAATTTGCTGCATGCCCACTTATAAGCATAAATCGTCCTGCATGTTCCATACAAAATGCGATATTTTTACTGTAAACTCCAAATTTAGGCTCTACAACATGATCCTATGCCTGCAATATTGTGTGCAGTGATGGACTTTGGTGGTCTGCAATTGGCCTTTACTGTATTCTGCTGGTCTAATTAGGGAGTAGAGCATTCTATTTATGATGGCCCATTGATCGTCTTCAATAATGCATCTCGATTATTATTCGACAAAATAAATTCAAAACGAGACAGGAGAATTTCTAAGATATGAGTTCAATTTTTTTGGAGTATTAATGAGTTGGAACTCAATGTTTGACATGGTATTTACTAATGTGTCTCTCATAGTTTTAAATTTCATTTTCAAAATATGCATGTCATATTTATAAAAAGGATATTTAAATAACATTTTAGTAATTACACAAAATAATATAACATTATAACTTGAACGCTGAGTAACTTAACATATGAGTATTCGAGTTTGATTCGATTACACATCAAACACATGATGCGGTCAAAGTTGAACTAAATGTGAACATTGGTCAAGCGGATTAAATCTTTCATTTGGAATATTTTGAATCAAGAAGTGATACATACTTAATGAATTGTCCAGAGAATAGCATAAAAAAATCCAGCAGTGGTTTCGACCGTTCAAAAAACTTCAACCCTTAACCTTAACCTTCCTTGACGGTTCCGGTTGTGGTTCAAAAATTGAAATAAATATTGAAAGAAAAGAATCAACTACTACTTTAATGTATTGACAAACAAAGCCTGTATTGGCAAAGTTACAGTATCAATTACTTGGATTGTAAGAAATTTGCATATTGTCAATATATTTACCATATATATATGTGAGGAAGGAGTTACTGTTCCAATGAACAGTAACTCCTCCCTTTTTTTCTTTTTTTTTTTGTTATATATATATTTTATTTATTATTTGTTCTTTTATTTCCTTTTATTTTTAGTTTTTCTTTATTTTTGTATTTTTATAAAAATTTTGGCATGAACTCCTCCCTTTTTTCACTTATTTTTTCTTTTTTTGTGTTATATATTTTTTTTATTTATTATTTGTTTATTTATTTCCTTTTTCTTTTAGTTTTTCTTTATTTTTGTATTTTTTATAAAAATTTTGGCATAATAAATTTCTGATAGATTGCAGGTCGTCGATTTTGCTTGTTAATGTACATTTTGATTTTTTGCTTACCTACGACTTATTGCTAATATATGGTGTTACATTTGTTCAAATATTCCCTTAATGTATAAGGAGATTATATCAAAACCCTTGACCCAATAGTGCATCCCTCTTACCTCAATTTTTAAAAATTAAAATGTTTCCTTTTTTTTTTTTAGAAAAAAACTTGTTGATTTTGTCAAGTATGAACTAAAAAAAAAAAGATAGTTCAAAATAGATTTTTGTCGTGGCAAACTTTAATAATACTTTTTTATGTGAACTTATTTTATAAAAAAAAGTTAAAAATAAGTTTTCGTGGTGGCAAACTTTAATAATAATTTTTTATAAAATATTCGGCATAATGAATTTTTGGTAGATTACAGGTCGTCAATTTTGCTTGTTTGTATACATTTTGAGTTTTGGCTTACCTACGACCCGTTGTTAATATGTGAATGTTATCGGTTACCTTTGATATGTCGTTTGTCATCAAATTTTCCCTTCATGTACAAGGAGATTATATCAAAAAAATTAGAAAATATTAAATTATAATAATTATATGTTACTTGTTTGATAATAATTTGGGACGTCACATTTACATTCATTTTGTCAGAAAGTTTATAAATAATTATAAAAGTAAGATGACTAATTAATCATGAGGCCATAGCAAGTAATATAAGAGCAATATCCTAAAATAACAATGCAACTATAACAATGAATATAAACTATAATTCCTCTTATGGGATGCTCGCTACTGCTATGAGAAACCGAACACATATCTGCATTATGAAATGAACCATCGTCATTTTGAAAACTCTTGCGAACAACTTTTGATTGGTTTTTTGGAGTTCATTGAGATTTACTTTTATTGTTATATCTGTTGCCATCTACTACTGCACTTTCGTAGATGACTTTTGTTTAGAGTCTATTAGGCCCTACAAGGATATCATATGCCAACTCTTGCTATGATGTACTGTTGGGGAAGACTTTTGTTTACTCCAACATATTTGATGTTATATACGTACGATTTTGTATGTTAAATGCGTATGAACCATCTTTTATTCTCTAGAACTGTCTGTTGAACTTGTGTCGGACGCTTTATTGGACATATATACTAGATTATAAGCTCACTGGCACCGCGCCTTGCGTGGTGCCAAATTAACTAGTAACTATATAAGAAAACAAAAACAGAAAATAATATTGCAATGGTTTTTGATCATGGAACAGAAAAATTGCAATTGCTACAAGAATATGATAATGAGGATACATTCTAGACCAAATCAATGAATTGCAATTGATAACTCAAGTAAAGCTATGGAGCCGTCACATTATTTTCTATGAACTTCATTTCTTTTGATAGTTTCAAGTGAGTCGTCTCTGTAACCAATGATACCTTCATCGACCGAAAGGAAGAAAAGAGCCAGTGCATATCCATGCCGACGATTCAATTCCGACATCACATATGCAAGGACGGTTGAATCTAGAACAATCCAATTCACTCCAAAGGTTAATAGATCTCATAGGAAGGGCGCATAAGAACGTCGATAAAAATGAAATAAAATTTCAAATCGAACATATTTTTTTCTGAATAAGTAAGTTTCACTATTCCTCAACTAAATTCCAATTGGTCTATATAAGCTCACACCTTATATTAAATTCGTAAAAGATTAAAATATCTCATTCCAACCACCTGAAACATAACTTTCTACCTTAAAATATAAAATAGTCCTAAACAAAATTATTGCAATGCTACAATTCCACATTACATTAAATTTATAAATAACTTTCAATTCCAATTACTTGAAAAGTCTTAATCCATGTAACAAATTTAGGACTTTTGTAATCAACTCCAATGCGAATTTTCTAACCTTTTTCCGCCAGAAGTCCAATGGCAATGCGCTCACCGGGCTTGAGAAGATGGTTATCTACTACCACTCTGTGAATTTCATCTCCAAACACAGTGTAAAAGCACCCCCTGCATATATTTTCCCTACTACTTAGCTAAAGCTTCGAAAGAACAAACAAAAATTCAAAACAAGCAAATAGATACATACTTGTTCGAGGTTTTCCGGGTGCGTCTGGTGCTGCAGATGCTGCAGAAACGACCACCCTTAGGCTTTGTAACCGTCTCCGAGGACACCTCCGCTACACAAAACTCGTAGGATAATTTTGTCGACCATGGTGAAACATCAGGGTTTACGGCGAGAAAGAGAATAAAAGGGATGCTGGAAGAATATTTTGCATAGAATGTGGATTTGTTGGAGGAATGAGGGTTTTGAGTGGAAGTGATCATACAAGTAAAAATGGGGGGAAAAAGAAAAAGAAAAATGAGTTTCCTGTTATACTGTTTCTCCCGGTTAGTCTCTCCCAACAGTAAGAGCTTGTAATAATTATCTCTATATATATAACAATCCTAAATAATATTCAAATAACACGTTAAAGAGAAATGGGTAGCTCTAAAATGGAAAAGAGAATGGCTTTGTGTAGAAAACTTCACATTTTGAGAACTCTTACCCACTCCAAATCTGTAAGTTATTTTATTTATTACTCTTACTTTCAAATTTTCATTTTGATCCAAGGTTTTTCTTTCAACTCGGGACATAATTTATTTAATGTTTTTAAAAACATAGAGTGATATTATACTTATTTATTTTGTTGCTTCGACTGGGCAGGTGAAGAAGAGCTCTATTATCATGGATACTTTCCTCGACATCTACGAGTTGAAGCTCAGAGTGGAAGCTATCAAAAGAGAATACCAATAACTAATCAACCACATCCAAGTACTCTCTCTCACACATTGTAAAACTATAAACATTACTAAATATTATTTAAATTTTCAAATACTGCTATGTCATAATATATATTGGTGTTGCTCCGTTTGGAGAGAACGATCAAAACACGTGACGTAAGTTTGGGAAAGGGTTTTTTTACTGTAAGACTGACATGCAAGAAAAGTGAAGAAATACTGGGGTATATTCTTGAAGTCTTTGAAGAGATGAAAGTGAAATGTTATCAAAGCAAGAGTGACCTGCAAACACTTTTTTGGAATGGAAGCCATTGTCGAAGTTTCAGCTGGTACTGATGAAACAATGGTGAATCAAGCTATACTCAAGGCTGTTCAAAGGCAGTGACTGGATTTGATTTGTTATCGATTATTCACCAAGTGTTAATGTCATTTTCGTTTTGAAGTTTGAATACTTCAGAGAAAGTGATGCTGAAGGCTTATTTAAGGCTAAAAGCGTGTTTTATTGTAACACAACAATTAATAATTAAGAAATAATTATAGACTTTATGGCGAGCTTTCTAAGCCTTAGCAATAAAAAGCAAGCACACACAGTTAACAATTTTGCTTTATTTTTCAATAAAAGTCGCTTTTATGTATTTATTGGTTTAATATTAAATAAAAGAATTTAATGTAGGACATAACCATGTTTTAAAAAAGAAATATTATAGTGAATTGACGAACAAAAAAAAAAATACAAGATGTTACGGCTCATTTTGTGAGGGGTATTTTAGGAAATTAAGAAAATTTAGTAACAAAAATCGAATTTTAATATCTAAAATTGTATTCGATGGATAAATTGATTGAAGTAAATGAATTTAGTTTGAAGATGAATTTTAAAATTATAAGTATTTGAAATCAATCAAAATCACTAATTTGTGTTAAAATTAGTGAAATCGATGATGGTTGGATACAATCTTAAACTGTTATCAATCTTATATTTATTTGTTAATTATTACATATGAACAAACGGCTGGGCACGATGATATCCTTCTGACATTAATTTTGTAAAGAATAAATTCTCAGATCTTTGTATATAATAAGGCAAAGTAACAAACGCTCAGGATGAACGTCGAAGCGAGATTTATAATCTATGTTCTTAAAACGATATTACTCCACTACGGTGCTAACCGTTTCAATGGCAATACAACTATAATTCGTGATAGAAGCAATTCAAATCACGAATCCTTGAAGCACAAATGTTTAAAAGCATTCAAATTTTGAACACGAAAGAGGATGCACAGATTTTGATCTTTAATCTTGTGGTTTAATCTGAAAAAGACAAGTTTAATCCAAGAGGGATTCGTTCTATTTATACTAAACCGATGAATGTCATCAAAAGATATCATTTCATTAAAAAAACACATCTGCAAGCTAAGAGACACCCCCTTCTGAAAATCTGCACGATCACGCGCTATTTTTTCAACTTGATGCTAGGCGAGATCAATCGCACCCTCTTTTTACAACATGCTGGGTCGATCGATCGCGCTTGACGAACTCGATGGCATTTTTTCCCAACTTTTTTATGTTGGTTTTAATTCACCAAGAATTTTCCAACAATTTGTTAATACAAACAACGTACCTACGTATTATCTTAGCCGGTAAGACGAGATTCTTTGCTTTTTCTTGACCTTTGACTTTTCTATGTTTCATCGTAAACTTACATATATAGACCAGATTTTCAGGAAATAATTCTGGTAGCTAATCTTCTTGCATTGCTATTACCACTAACTATCTCGACCACTATCCATGGTAATAAAGGTTATTTTATATAACTTAGAAAGAGAATCACTTTAAACCCCAACCATATTTTAGCTGAAAATATATGCATGCAAACACATTAAAGATCACCAAATGTTGGGTTTTAATGATGCTTCCCACGTCCACTCAATGATTGCATACAGCCATACCAGTCATTTTCATGCATCAATCTTTTTACATAACATCATATCTTTTTCAAAAAACCCGACTTACACTATTTGTTATCTCCTTCTCCAAGTATACCCCACCATTGACCCAAAGATCAAACCTTTACTCGTGTTTACACTACTAGCACTATTGGATCATCCATTTTTTAGGCTCAATCACTTGAAAGAACATATGTCTATCTCAGAAATCTCATCTGAGACTCAACTGGTCTCTCCCACTTCTTCTTCTTCTTCACTGAGAATTCAATTGGTTTCCAAATCTGTATCGGAAAGATTACTTACCAAGTTCTGTGATGTCTCAGAATTTAACTTTGATTACTCACAGAGCGGGCTGTGGTCTCCTCCGATCCAAAGAAGCGTTTTCTTGAGTTCCCCAGGACGTATTTTAACGGAACATGACATGGTTGAGCAGCTCAGGAGCGCTCTGGAAAGACATAGAAGAAGAAGAAGTCACAGGTTTTCTTTCAATGTAAGTGAATAACTACAGGCAACAACAGGAGAAAATGTTCACGATATCACATTGATTTCAAGAATACAATGTTCGAACTTCGAACTCTTCTCTTGCACTTATGTTTTAACACAGAAAAGCTGGACTTCATGCCGTGCAACTATTATGTTCAAGTGTTTAACCTTTAATATATATTTGTTCTTGCAGGTATGCTTGTGCTCTCCAAAAAGAAACTAGAAGAATGAATAGATGATTTCAGCGGACTGATTAACAATGAATGGAAATACAATATGCAATTAATGTAAGTTAACTTGTTGATCTTCTGTACTTGAGTTTATGTGGTTGATTTAATGCCAAATGCTTCAGCAAATATTTCTGGTCCAGGTCCATGTGAAAATCTATCGTATTCGAGTTTCTTTCACATTCTTTGGGGAAAAAAGAAAAAAAGAAACCAAGTTTTACACCCTCCTGCAATAGTATATAGCTTTCAACTAATGGGACCGACCCCGGAATTATGTCGACAGATGAAACTTAAATTTGCAAAAAAGAATTCTTTAAAGAGCCCAGATAGCTGGGGTCCTCCCCTGCACATATATATCAAGTCATCTGAGAAAAGGGAAAAGGAAAAACATAGAGACGGACGGTCCTTTTGTTCATTTCGCTCAACCGGGTACTTTTGTCCAGGTATTTCAAGATTAAAGAGAACGTTTTGCGGAGCCAGGTACAATGTGATGTAAGAACAAACACATGCATTGATAAATTTAAGGATATCCTAAATTGTCCAACTCACTTAGGCAATATGCCATGTGATGTTGTATTATTGCACACTATAAGTATCAATACCATATCAATTATTACTCTACCTAAAATGAAATATCTGAGGTTGTATTTGAACTGAACGACTTGTGTTTGCGGAGATGATTTGAATGTTGGATTTCAAATTATCTGGTTTGAAAGGATTTGATATCGATCACATTGATTCAAATAACCAAAATTGTGAAAGGAAGGATTTGAAATTCACCAAATTTAAAGGTATCCAAATTGATAACAATAGATTTTAAATCATGTATTGAAGTTACTTGATTTTAAATAATTTGTTGATTTGATTGAGTCTATAAAATCCCGGATTTCAATTGAATGATTCCAAATTTATTTTAGTTATTTCAATGATTTTGATCATGAAGGAATCAAATTCACCTTCTATCGATTTACACTATTATAACGAAGTTATAATGGAACTCGAACACATCGGTATCATTTAATCCATACATGCAAGTCAATTCACTTCATCCAAACACAATCTAAATCATTTTGTACAGCATGCAGTCTCGGAGATTAAGATTAATATTTTATCAAAGGAATATTGTCTACTCCAACATTAAGAAAAGTTGGCACTCAAAGCCCAGCAATCAGTGCTATTCTTAAATGGTACTAGGAGGATGTATAGTTGGCACCCAAAAATGATTCGAACTCATGTAGTAAAATGTATTAGTTGCATTACAGCGAGCAGTAAAAGAAAGATTGCGAACCTGACGTATCTGCTCCGAGCAGTGAATTAATCACTAATGGCTAATGAGTCTGCACAATGTCCTTCTTCAGATCTAAATATTTCATACCAGAAACTGTGGTTGCAAAAGTTCGGGTTGTAGCTGCGCTGTCATCACTGCCAAATTTTGGATAAATTTGGAGGGATCTGGAATCCTGAACAACCAAAACTTATCATTTAAAACAAGATAAGAAGTTGCAAGATCAGGTCTGAGTGGAACTTGTTAGTTTTGAAATAGACTGGATTTAGAAAGTGGGAATAAATGAGAATTTTTTTTGAAATAGATTGGATTCAGTAAGAGGGAATAGCACATGATGAAAAGCCACATCACTATTAGATTCAGAACTATAAATTACCGCTAACTCGAGTTAATCAAAATAAAATTATGATAATACATTTAAGTTTCTCAGGAAGACAGACACAATATAACATAAAACTCAGTCTTGCTCTATTCTCCCATCTCCGACATTCACATCGACTATTCAAGGACATATACAGGAGAAGAGTCTTTCCCCAAGACAAAACCAGACAAGCTAATCACCCTCTTGATCCTTCTCATATCCTTGTGTTTAAAAGTTTAACCGAAGCCTGCTAATAGCAAATAACTAAATTCACTCAATGAAGTAGAAAAAAAAAAAAAGGAAAAGACGAAAGAACCTAAAAGATTAACTCTGTGATAGCTAATTGAAGAATTGGACCAATGATTAGGCACTTCGAGGTTGCCCACAACTCCAAAAACTGGGAAGGGGAAACATAGAATTGACCAATTATCGATAAAAAAATATTGAGCTGATGAACTCAATGCCATAACGGCACATTAAATACAACCCAACATGTAACACTCCGCTCTGAATCAAATGAGATGCTACTTCATATTTTGTACACAATTTTACAGAATAATCAAAAGTTTTAAACTGCTGCGAAGAAAACAGCCATCAATTGAATATACTAAAATAGTTTATCTATCCAATGATAATAAAAATGGAAATTAAGAGCTTCATATCTTTATAGAATATCATGAAACAATATTTTCACATTAACAACCTACGATTGAGATGGAAACTGCATGTTAGCCAATGTTATTACACAAACCACCAAAGGGTGATAAACTGCTCAAATCAACTGAGCACGCATGGTTTTAGACAGGAGCAGGAGTTTGTTCTAAGCTTTCTTTTTCTGTAATACCATCTTTAAGATCCTGGAAGTATGCATTATAGTCTTTTTCTGCCTGGAGGATTTTCGGGATCCACAGTATATGGTTCACTGAATGGAACAACACTCTTAACCTGTAAAAGAAAGAGAAGGGAATAAATAAACCACCTTTAAGTTTGTTGAAGAAGAAAAGGACGCACGTAACATATACATCCTAAATCTTGTTAAAAAGGTTCAAGCACCCATCTTAAAATTCTGAGAGTATGAATTTTACCCCTTGTAGAAACATATTATTTCATTTTACATTCAAAGTTAAAACCTCCAAATTTACGGGAAAAATGTAGTAGATGATAAACAAGTCCTCTACAGCAAATTCATAAAGATAACCTCAAATGTATTGTCACATGCAAATGGGCTTTCAAGAGAAACAATACATATTCGTGCAATCTCTTCCCTCGAAACTTTACCCTGCCCATGAAAAAATATAAGATATCACATGAAGCAAAATGGAGTCATAAGTGGTACCCAAGACCATAATGAACTTTTGTATATACTTCATCTGATAAAGGGTAAACTTTTGTATTTACTTATCTGGTAACCATACCGTCTCCCTGCTCAAAGATGAAATCGCTCCAGCAGGCTCCTCAGTTAATGCACAGGGCCTGATAATTGTGTATGAAATCCCACTTTGCCTGATCAAATCCTCCCCCTGCAATTATTTAACAGTAAAAGAATAAAAAATTAAGTCTGTAAGCTAATCAGAATATTGAGTTGAGCATTAGCTTGATGACATGAATTGGAAAGTTAACTGTGATAATATACCTATAAGTCTATAGCCTAAAATAATTGGAATGTGAGTGAAAGGAAAATTTCCTTCATTCTGATTTTAGCTTCTAGTTACTTATGTTTTCTGCTGCATTAGATCACAATAAAGGATTGTCTGGGGAAAAAGTTGGAACTAACATGAAAACTCAATACACATCACTTGATTGACTAATAACCGGCATGTGAAAGGAACAGATTTCGTCATTCTGATGTTGGCTTCAAGCTATCTATGTGTGTGTGTGTATGTAATCATGTATATACTAGTTAATTTAGCACCGCGTAAGGCGTGGTGCCAGTGACCATGTTAATTGGGCTTTCGTTCTCTAATCCAGAGCATCTTTAATCCTATTTCATGTTCTGCCCGTGACTTCGTCGAGAGCAAGGCCTGATTAGTAAGAAGATAAATACGTTTTGCATGAACAAATTTGGCTACAACTATTAGCGAGGTAACGTTTACAACTATAAACAAATACACATTTATATATATATGCAACATGTTATTAGCATAGATAGAACAAGCACCTCAAACATAGCTTATTGTCCCACTTTTATTTTTGTATTTAATTTAAAATTGAGCAAGGTCGGGGAATAATGTGAATTTTATCGAAACTCATCACATGATATATATACTGAGCATTTTGTCACACGGAAAGTATATATATATATATATAGTTGATTCCATAGTTTTATAATTTCACTGGCAACTCAGCAAGTAAGGCAAATCACAAAACCGACAACATTAGCCCCTGATAATGTGTGTCTGCATATATATATATATATACTAGTTAATTTGGCACCGCGCCCCTGCTAATGTGTGTCTGCATATATGTATATATACTAGTTAATTTGGCACCGCGCCAGTGAACTTATAACCTGGTATATATATCCAACAAAGCGTCCGACACAAGTTCAACAGACAGTTCTAGAGAATAAAAAGATGGTTCATACGCATTGAACATACATAATCGTATGTATATAAAATCAAATAGGTTGGAGTAAACAGAAGTCTTCCCCAACAGTACACCATAGCAATAGTTGGCATATGATATCCTTGTAGGGCCCAATAGACTCTCTAAACAAAAGTCATCTACGAAAGTGCAGTAGTAGATTACATCAATCACAATAAATTTAAATCTCAACGAGCTCAAAAAAACCAATCAAAAGTTGTTCGCAAGAGTTTTCAAAATGACGATGGCTAGAATTATAGTTTATATTTATTGTTGTAGTTGCATTGTTATTTTAGGATATTGCTCTTATTACTTGCTATGGCCTCAAGATTAATGAATCATCTTACTTTTATAATTATTTATATACTTTCTGACAAATAATGAATGTAAATGTGACGTCCCAAATTATTATCAAACAAGTAATATATAATTATCATAATTTAATTTTTCTAATTTTTTTGATATAATCTCCTTATACATGAAGGGAAAATTTGATGTCAAACACCATAACAAAGGTAATCGAGAACAATCACATATTAGCAACGGGTAGTAGGTAAGCCAAAACTCAAAATGTATACAAACAAGCAAAACTGACGACCTATAATCTACCAAAAATTCATCATGCCGAATATTTTATAAAAAAATATTATTAAAGTTTGCCACAACGAAAACTTATTTTTAACTCTTTTTTTTTTCAAATAAGTTCATACAAAAATTTATTATTAAAGTTTGCCACGAGAAAAATCTATTTTGAACTATCTGTTTTTTTTAATTCATACTTGACAAAATCAACAAGTTTTTTTCTTAAAAAAAAAAAGATAACATTTTAAGTTTTAAAAATTGAGATAAGATGGATGCACTGTTGGGTCAATGGTTTGATATAATCTCCTTATATATTAAGGGAATATTTGATGCCAAACATAAGAACAAAGGTAAATAGGTAATACCACATATTAGCAATGGGTCGTAGGTAAGAAAAAAATCAAAATGTACATAAACAAGCAAAATCGACGATATGTGATCTACCAGAAATTCATCATACCGAATATTTTATAAAAAAGAAAAAATAAAAGAAAAAGGAAATAAAAAAATTTTAAAATTAAAAAATTAAAAAAGTGACGTAATGGTTACTGTTCATGGGAACAGTAACAATTACGCTGCTTATTATATATGGGTAATATATATATATATATATATATATATATATATATATATATATATATGCAGCTTTACAAATGTATTATCAAATGGTGGTTAGAGAAAGTAGCCAAAAGACTCACATCGTGAATATTCACTTCTTTTGGAAATCTAAGATTTTCAACATTAACATGAAAACACGTATCAAAAACATAAATATAATTAAACAGAGCTCAAATGTTACATATGCACAACAAAGTCCATAATATATTAAGAAGATTTATATGATTCTACGAAGCCATTCAAATTGCATTCCAATGGGTTTTTCCAGTTATGGAGATAAATTCATGTAGAATGTAGTTTCGCAAGATTTAGGTGACAGGTTATGTTGTCTCTTCGAATTGCATAACAATACGTCATTCCATTCATGTATTTGCATTTCTACGTGACTGGTCAGCATTATATATTTTTGTCTCACATGAAAATCAATAAGAATCAGAATTAAATATAAAGTATAATATCAGATAGAATACACACAATATGATATAATTCATGATGCTGGTAAACATAAGTAGTCAAGAATGTGGATAAATCAAAGAGTGGCATCAATACCAAAATGTAGTATGTAAGGAAGGCCTTAGGCTAGTTGAACTGTGAAATAATTTCCATTGCTGAAGCATTTACATGAAAGACCACCCAGTCTGGTATCGTAGAAAGTTTTTATATTCTGAGATAGGGTGACTTGGAGATGGAAGAGCTCTCTAACTTGGAGTAAGGTAGAGAAACTATAAAAGATTAAAAGTTATTTATGTACCTTACCTTAAAACCAAAAATCTACTAATTTTTTCTCAAATGGTAAATCAAATCTACTGTGTTTCACATTAATAAAGAAACAAATGTCCAAATCACCCGAACACAATGAGGTGTTGCAGAAAGCTGACCTCTTGACAATTTCTCTGTTGATTCACCATTTGGTAAGCTATTTCATCTTCTCCATACAACACCCACATTATTAAGAGTATGGTAAAGTTCCACAGCCAAATATAAACCTAAAATGACATAAAATGATTAATGTCATTTAATGGCAAAAATGAATCTAACATGACTGCATACTAAAATTGAATAACAAAGACATATTTTGCAATGAAAAAACAGATTGACAAGTTTCTAAGTTCTAACCCTCAAGTCAAAAGGTTCATTTATATGTTCTAAAGTTTACTTTTATATGTGATTCATCTCATAGATACTATTTAAAACCATCAGTTTGACAAGGAATTTAGAAGCATTTGATTATAGCCCATATCTCGAGTGAGCATTTTCACCACCAACATCACATTTTTCAGTCCGTCCACCACTCAAAACCTGCATAAATAATGTGAAGGTAGTTTAATACAACTCAATTATTGGCTCTCTTGGCCAAACCTTACAAAATTTTAAAATCTATCTGAATTTTGACATCGGACCTGGACCAGAACCAGAAAATTCAACGAGACGCATGTTAAATCTCGTAATTTTAGATTAATCGCACACCGAATTTGAAAATTATTTATTTTGAGAGAAATGACCACCCTGGTTTGCTCCTCTCTATGGGTTGTCACAGTCTTCATTGCAGCATATCAGTTACCTTTAAGGCAACTTCCACATCATACAACCTCACAAATAGAACATAATATTTCTGATACACGTATCTCGTATATAAATATTTCTATATCGTAAGTGATAGATGAAAATTTATTGATCATCAAATTCGAACCTGCTTAAGAAGGTCATTAGGCGCGCTTTAGCCTTTGCGGAATGCTCCGAGTTTCTCATCTCAAGACATGTGAAGTTCAGTGTTCCATAATGTCTAGTTACCATCCCGGAAATGGGACGGTATCCATCCTTGCCCTTTATGTTATAGTATCCAGATGTTAACTCACAAGCATGACTTGTCATCCTTGTCCCACCAATGGATACCAGAAACCTCTTTTCAAGATATGACCTAGGAGACAATGTAGCTGTTACAAGAAATTGGGATAGTGGTTCTTGAGAGACAATGGCATACAAAAGAAGGGTAATGTAGCTGCAGAAGAACATAAGCGACACCTTGTAATGAAAGTCACAACAAAGTTTACTCTATACTATGAAGGTGTAACTATCCAGGACTTCAAAAACTCATAAACAAAGGCGATACCTATACGAGATGAGCAAGGGAAGGTTGGCAGCTGCGAATTATCGTAGTTTCTTTTGCTTAAGATGGCTGAATGTGACTTATCTCAACGTAACTTTCGCAATCACAAACTTATTGTCATCTTGGAAGCAAGCCGAGATACCATATCCATACTGAAAGAACAAAGAAAAATACTTTGGTTACTGATGTTTCAGATAAGCATCTAAATATTCGAGGATAGTTGTTACCCAAATCCAAAAAAAGTATGTGATTTGGAATACATCATGCAAAGTCGAATAATAAACCAATTAGCACTACTACTTATTTTTGCTTTTGACTAATTATTTTATTTAATCTGGCTCTAATACCTGAAACAATGCAAAATAAGCTTCAGTATACACTGGGGATGACCAAACAAAA
Organism: Haberlea rhodopensis; assembly: GCA_907163345.1. Classification (NCBI taxonomy): domain Eukaryota; kingdom Viridiplantae; phylum Streptophyta; class Magnoliopsida; order Lamiales; family Gesneriaceae; genus Haberlea; species Haberlea rhodopensis. The sequence goes on from CAJQUN010000069.1 coordinate 685,400, forward strand.
AATATTTATATGAGCCCTGCACATGAGGTCTGCCTTGGACTACTGCTTGCCTCTCAATTATTTAAACCGCTATTTTGGTCAAAATAGCTTGTAACTTCGTGCCAATGGCTAAGGTTGTATGTGAAATGTTACATGATAAGGGATTCTTATATTTTCCTACACTTGAGATCATAACGACAACTACAGATACTTACGACTAAAGGAATTAGTGAAGCCCAAAAAAGTTTCTTCCACCCAGCTGTTCAATAATCATGACAAAAGGATGTAAAGAATGAAGGGAATTTCACGGCACATGATGATTATGTCTCAGTAAAAGAAAGTAGTGACTTACCGGTAAAGTTTATGAGCAGGACCATGCGAAACGACGCATGTTGATTCAGTTGACGAATCTGCATTCTGCACATCAATATGAAAGGATCGGAATCAGGATTGAACGATCACCAGAGAAAAATCAGACCTGATTCCAAGCCCGAGACTCCGCTCCAGATTGGGTGGCTTCTTATCCAATCCTTCAAGGCCTCGCCTGACCACCGTTAAAAAAATCCCGTGGGTGCACTTGCAGCCGCACCTCCATTCCTTGCGCGTGGAGAAGATCGTATTGCAGCAGCGTCTCGTCGGCGGTGTTGGGCAGAATGAATGAGGGAAGAAAATAACCCTACCAAATGATCGCCCTAACAAATGACAAATGAGAATAGGCGAGATTGAAGTAAAAAAAAAGGATAATAAAATAATATAAACTGTTCATTACTTTTGCAAAACAGATTCAGAATACTGTTGAAAGCCCTCTCCACTTATTATATTGTATAATATTGAAGATCATTATGATGCGTTGTATAATGTGAACCTTCAATTTGTAAGTAAGAATGAAATACAATTCCTTGTTCAATCAAACATCTGGAGGCTGCTTGTTTAAATCAATTCCTGGCCTATCAGGCCTAGTGACTCCAGCTGACCTTATATTATGAACATATGGGATCATGAAGTTGGCAAAGTAGAGAACATAAAATCAGCATATAGATCAAACTTTCCACGAGCAAATATTGCAAGAAAGATCCTGTTATTATGAACCTTGATGTTATTGGCTCTTATAGGTATGCCCTGAAGTTGAAATAGACCTTCCTTGAAAGTTGGGTTTAACTTACCATCATACTCAAACTTACTGAACATGAGCTGTATATAATGTTTCACATGAGTGTGTTTTACAGAAGAATATGAATACTTGAAATGAAAAGTGATAACGGAACCACACTAAATTATTATTGAAGCATGCCTGCAATTATGTAATTTCCCTGGGTCAAATGGTGGTGCATCAGGCACCATTCGTGCTCTAAATATAGGCCTCAAAGAAGAGAAAGGCAGGCTCACCAGGAAGTGATTACAAAAAGAGGAAATTATTATTTATCCTTAATAGGTGGTGGACAAGAAAAACACATTTACTGACCGACTGGCATTGGTGATTCACAGTGTTGAAACCAGTTGTATGACCAAGGTGTCCCAGTCACGGCTAGTTTGGATTATGAGTTTATAACTATGGCCATTACCTTTGAGGTGTAATTCAAGACCATCATATGCAGAAAGATCTTTTGGCTCTGAGATTCTTCTAATGCAAAAAAATAGAGAAACTTTAAACTCTGAAATATCGTCTTAAACTGCATTTTCATATAAATAAACTTAATGAAGTCTACTCTCATGGTTATTTAGGATTTGCTACATGGATTTTTTCATCTAAGCTCTTGGCCATGACCTTCTATATAGTTGAACCATAAAAGACAAATTCTTTAACGATTATCTCAGTCGGATATAACTAAGATAAGGTCATTTTCAGCTTTATTAACGTTCCCTCGTATTCCATCCGCACTTCATCACGAAGTCTAGTTAAGGAAATGAAATTTATGTCCTGAGATATTCTTAAGCATGAAATCTATCTTGACATTTTGTGGAGCTATGATTTCAGAGTAAAATGTTGCAATATCGACATCTAATGTTGCAAGATAACATAAGAAACAAAGAAAATATTCTTAGAGGAAACGACATACAATAGAAAGCAACTATTAGGATGTTTCTTAGCAAAGAGAGAATGAGCAGGAGTGAAATGCTAACATAACATTTAAAGAAATGCACAAAATGGTTCATCAAGCATTAAAGGGATCAAACCAGCACTTACCCTTGTCCTGATACTAGTAAAACCACCATTGTTTGCAGTGGAAACAACTCCTAAAGAGAACATGTTAATAGCTTTGTTGCAGCAAGAAGTGCAAACCTCTGAAAATTCCTGTTGGACCATCCATTTGGATCGATTTGAAATGAACTTTCACTCACCCCTCCCATGACAACATCATCAAATGTACCCCAAGTAAGTTCCCTGGATGAGATATTATCTGTGCAGGAAATGGAGACGCAAATACAAACAGCGCAAACAATATATTGATCAGAAAGGCGAAAAAATAACCAAAAGAAGGGAGAAGTGTGAAGCACAAATGTTGTCAATACAGAAAGACGGTAATCACAGGTAACTCAGAAGAATTTTCATGATTTGCAGCTAAAAAGAAAAAGAGTACAAACCTTTGAATCCAAATACCAGTTTCCCATGACGAAGTCCAACAGTATCCCTAATGACATTAATCAGATTTTTCATCCCAATAAACTCCACCATTTCAGGGGAATCACCTTTTATCTACTTTCACCAGTCAATTACAACCCTTATAAATCATAATAAGCCATTGTACAGCTGGATAAACTGGAACAGCAGAGAATGAAGGTCAAGCTACTCCACAAACAGATGATTACAGAGATGTTTGGAAAGGTAATGTATTGCCAATCTCTGGTTCAAATAACTTAATTCCCTGCTAAACACATGACAACATTGTTAAAGATTGACACACTCAACAATGCATGAACTCAAAACTGTTTAAATATTATTGGCACAACATTTTCTCAGTGCAAAAGTTTATTCACTGCTTCGTTAACAAGCATTAACGCTATAAAAAGTATGAATGGTCTTCATCTACTATGAGGTTAATTCATACCTGACTGTACTTGGCCCTATCCTTAGTATCACCCTCCTTTGGGCCAACAATGACTGAAACAGTGTTGATAACCGTTCTCACTCCCTTGAAGTTCTCCAGTAGCAAACTACTTGTCTTTGTAACATCTCCAATTATCTGAATTAATATATTTGAAAATGCGCAGAAGAAGAAGTTAAAAATGCTGAACATCCAAACAAGTAAAATTAGTACCTAAAAGTTCTGAAATTTAAAATTACAATAACGTTAATGCTTCATTAAGAAATAGCCATTGCATAAGATATATTCATCAAGAACCAAAACTAAAATGATAATCAGAATTGTTCTCCTCCTTAGACTTGGTTGAAAGGCAGCAAACTCACCAAGTCCACATCTGGACCCAGCAGTCTCCTAGCTTTCTCTTCATTCCTGACCTGAAACCATGTCAATGAGATTGAAATGAAATGTATCCAATTCAAAAATTAGAATTCTTCGTTAATCAAAAAGTGTTCTACCATCATCAATAAACAAATCTAAATAACAGCAGAAAGTAAAATTCATGATAATTGGAATTACCAATACTCGAATTCGTAACCCTTTTCTCTGCAAGAGATTCACGATCCTTCTGCCAACACCACCAGTAGCCCCAGTCACTAGCATGATTCCAGAAGTGTTCATTGGCTTTACTTCTTCTCTAGGTGAAGTACCAGAGAATTTTTTCAATCAGAAATTCAAAGATCTTCAAATATGAATGAACATTCAGATTGAAGATTGAAAACCATCAAGACCCAGGCATATGAAAAAAAAAAAAGGGGTTTAGTTGGGTCAACCTTTGCAGGAGAGGGAGGGGAGGTCCATTAAAGAAATAAAATGTTCATTTTTTTAAATCTGCCCACATTCCAACCTTTCTTTCCAGCTTCTGAGAGAATGCAGACTCTCGGGGAATGTAATGGTGCTTTTGTTGGTAAACAATGGATTGAAATTTAAGTTGAACAAAAGGATTTGGAAGTGGACAAGGCAACACCAATGGAAATTGAGATGTCCCAGGCAACTTTTCCCCAACAAATGTAACACCCTGCAGCATAGAATAAATTGGCTTCCAGCTATGAAATGAATTAAACAACATGCCTTAAACCAACACAAGAAAATAAACTAGAACAATGCAATTCTACTCATTTGTATTGCTTACATTTTTTCAAGTAGTACTGGTACTATCGATCGTAGTTAGTTAAGTCTTGAAACATGAACAAGGAAAAAGGCACAACACTTAAACTAAAACAACGTTTATGGCATACCTTGGATGATGTCATACATCAATTACGGTAAATTACACTCATGCACCATGTCTAATGGTGCAAAGTCCTAATGATATAGGAGCAAATCCCAGCAAAAGACTAAATGGCTTTGGAAGTAACCAATATAGATATAGTGAGAACCACGTATTTTGTTGTAAGTGACAAGATTTCAAGATAACAAATTTCAAAAATCAGGAAAAAGTATCACAAAATACGATACATGATCAATCATGATTAATCCCTGGAACAAGCATGGGGAAAAGACACAATACTAAAACCTGATGCTAATCAATCAAGAAACCATAAGTCTCAATCCGGAGACTATATTCATCAACCACACTTCTCATGCACTACTAATTGTAATTCGATGATCAATAATTCATACACATCAATCATCTCTCATAATCTATAGTACATCAAATAAAAGAAAAGAAACCAAGATACTAATTAAAACATCCGGTGAAATTAAGGAAAAAAATACCAAAACAACAACAAAAATAACAGATTTCTGAAGGCCTTCAAGAAACTTGCAAACCTGGTAGTTCAAATTTCTGGCGCAAGAAAACGAGCAGACACACAAACGATTTATAGAGATAGAAGGTGCTGGGTCTGATTTTGGATAGCAGGGTAGTTGCACCCCACATATTTTCTTAGAACTATACACACTCCTGGAGAGGACGTTGGACATAAGACCTTGGAGATTTGTCTACCGTAACATTATATGTGATTAAGGAAGTTACAATTGAAATCGTTATGCAGAGCAATAGAAAGGGCATGTGTGACAGGAGCCGTTGGGCTTTTTGACCCAACGGTTTTTTTTTTTAAATATTATTAATATATTTTTATTAAATTTTTAAATTTTATTTAATTAAAAATAATAAAATTTAATTATTGTCGTAAAAGTTTTTAAGTTTATTAATGTAATTTCAATTATAATTATTAATGTAATTCAATTATTTACTTGATTTATTATAATTAAATTGATGCATTAATATTTACTAATAATGATTTGGAACTACATAATGACAAATGATTTGGTAAGCCCCAAAATTGAACCTGAACGAGGGATGATGAACATTGTGACACACTAAAAATGGATTTAGACCTAAATGGAAGTATGAGACTGAATGACTTGCACTTGACCTAATGCAATTGTTAATTAACATGCAATTTTACCGTGAGAAGGGCGAGGCAAGTAACTGTGTAATAGCGATCTTGTCGGGATGGATAAGGGCACATGTTCATTTTGAGCATACACGAGTTTGAGTCGTGTTTGACGCAAAAAATTTATTTAGTCCATCCACCACTCAAAAAAAAACTAACTCTGTAACACGTGTTGACTCAATTGGTAATATGGTGTGTTTTAAGTTTTTTTAAAAAGAGAAAGAAACTATGGCAAATTTTGGGCCGATGCCAGTAGTAGAAGAAACTTTTTTCGTCATAATCCACTAAAAAAAATTCTTTCAATAATGTCCAAATTTGGATGCAATGACCAAATTAACCCTAACCTATTGTCTTCTTCATTTCTTCTCCAAGACAGAAATCTCCAACCATCTTTATGAAGGTTCACGGTCAATTTTCATGTACATGAGTTACTGTCGTCGCAAGGGTTTACATATATATTTATATATATATATATATATATATATATATCGAAAGTATTTTGAGTCTAACTAAGTTCTGGAAATTACGATTAAATAGATTATATGGGTAAATTTATTTTGACAGTAACCAATGTGGAATATAGTATGGTTGGAAGGATAAAATATTGCAGCTTTGAAAATAATGCAGATATTTTATTTTTTTGTCTTGTCAATATTTATTTTGATTCACCGTCTGTACAGATTTGAGGAAAGTGATCTTTATAACTCTGAAAATTTCTTAGAAACTAAAACTCGATTTTTTCATTGTTGGACTCCTGTGGATGCTGTTAACTTTATTCTTATATATCCAGAAACATTCAAATCATCCCCATAATGTCTTTTTTTTCTTTCCAGAGCAATTCGTTTATAATTATGATGTTAAAAATGGTTTCAACTTGATCAGTCGGTGCATGTAATATACACACATCGCCTGATTTTATCGGTGCATGTAACTTACATGCGCCGATAAACTCTGTTTTTTGGTAAAAGACAATATGTAAGGCTATCGATGCATATAATAAAAACAATATCTGAGTCTATCGATACATGTAATATACATGCACCGATAGGCTCAGGCACCACTAGGTAATTCCTGACAATATATCACTGGATGTAACACCAACTAAAAAGACATTTTAACAAACACATAATATGCACCAAAATTATATAAAAATTCAATGTTAATTGAAGCACAACAATCCTCTGAAAGTCTCAATCTGAAATAATAAATTTGAACAAATCTATATATATATATATATATAGTGTATGTAATTTACGTGCTCCATCGCATGATTCTACTGGTGCTTATAATTTTACATGCACTGCTAGATACAAGTGATGCATATATATTATATTAAGATACACCGTATGATTCTAGTGATGCATGTCATTTATATGCACCGCTAGACACAATTGCTGGTTGTTTAGTTAGTTGTTAAAGAACTTTTATGCATTTTGAGAAGACCATATGCGATTGTTAACTTGTAGACAATAACTAGATGCTATGGTCTCTATCAAAAGTGAGCGGACATTGGAAGAAATTCAAAGTTTAATGACTATGTTTTTGGTTAAAGACGGTATGAGTCTATCGATGCATGTGATTTACATGCACCGATAGACTCGACGATGCATGTAATTTACACGTACCGCCTTATTAAAACCTTTGAAATATTCTGATTCTTCTTGATTTTTTGAAATTTGTTAAAATTTGCGATTGCTTGGGTTGGATGGGAGGATCAATAGCTTGGGGAATTGAAATATGCAAAGAATTCTTTACATGCACCGACTTATTATATTTTTTGTTAAAGAGAATACATGAGTCTATCAGTGCATATAAGTTACATGCACAGTTAGATCCGACGGTGCATGTAAATTACATACACCACTAGGTAATTCCTAGCAATATTTATTATGTTTATTATTGTAGATCGATTGCTCTGCCACCACTGTGATATTGTACGGTCTAGTGGTGCACATAATCTAATTTAAAGTCTATCAATGCACGCAATTATACTACATTGATGCATTCAGTTATACTACACTGATGCATGTAATTTAAAGTCTACCAATGTATGCAATTATACTATACTGGTGCACACAATTATACTACATCGGTGAACTTAATTTAAATTAGAGTGGTGCATTTAATTTAATATTGTTGATGCACCTAATTCAATTTAAAGTCTACCGGTGCATGTATTTATTCTATATTTGTGCATGAATTTATATTACACCGATGCATGTAATTTACGTGTACCAACACACATGTGATGCATATATACTATTTGCATGCATCGCATGAGTCTAACGTACATATACTGCTAGATACAAGTTTATATCTACGAACTCAACTCATGCAATTAACAAATTTACCAAAAGAAAAGAAACAATCTTTCATTTATGGTTTTCCAGGAAAAAAAAAAGTGACATCATAGTTTTTTTACAGCAATGAACTCAACTCATCTGTTCTTGAAGATCATTATCGTTCATCACAAGACAATTCACTCACACATGGAAATACACCGCACACATGCACGTACGCACAAATAACAACAGAGAAATTCTCCACTTTCCATTTCATTCCATAATTTTGCAAGAAACTCACTTGCTTATTCAATCTCATGAACATGAAGAGTTCAAGAATATACAATTTGATTGAAATCTTTCACTATCAGGCCCACCATCGCCCGTTGAACTAAACCTGTCATAATCGCTCACCACCATCCACTGGTTCAAACCTTTCACAGTCGCTCCCACCACTCATAGATGAAACATTTCACCCATTGAACCAATTATTCTATTATTTATTAGATAAAAAAGAATCCAACGAGGAAATATTAATCGTGAAAATATTCCCGTGCTTGTGTTTTCATGTTTTTAATATATAATAATATCCTAATTAATGTATTTCTGAATTTTGCAATTCGAAAGTGCAAATTTAAGTGTGAATCTAATGAGGAAATATTATTATTTTGTGCTTTATGGAAGAATATGATTGCAGTTTATTTAATTTGTTTGTATAGTCAATCAAAGTAAAATAATGGCCTTATAATTCTTGTTAGATGCTTTCATAAGGTTGGAAGGCCTATCTCATAAATGGTAGATGAGATAAAGATTGGGGATGAATGTGAGTATTTTAGTCATAATTAATGGACCAATTAGATTAGGGTTTGATAAAATGGACTTATCTAAAATAAGATTTCTAAAAGATGTATTTAGTTGAAAGAATATTTTTTTGAATATTTAGTTGAAAGATGTTTTAAAAAGTGGTACATTTATATAATTTTCTCAAGAAATTGTGACGTGTTTTTACTTTTAAGAAAACATGGGCTCACGATGAAGCCCAAATTAGCAAATTGGGCTGATTTCTTAGGATCGTATTATTTTCTTTTCTGAGTTAAATTTCCTTGGATTGTTTTACGGACACTATAACATGTAATTACTAATTAGACCTAACTCATTGGGCAAACACCATGGGTTCATACGAGGTTATTTAATTAAATAACCTTAATTAAGTAAACAAATAACAAAATAACCTCAAAATTTAACAAATTTAAAAACTAACTTTAGCCGCCAACTCAGTTGGCGTGTTCAATGTGTCACGCCAACTGAGTTGGCGTGACCATAATAAATATTGGTCATGCCAACTGAGTTGGCGTGACCATTATTTCACACCAACTGGTTCCAGCTTTTTTCCCAGTTGGCGTGAATAATTGGTCACGCCAACCGAGTTGGCGTGACCAATTAATATCACGTGTCATGCCAACTAAGTTGGCGTGACTTGGTGTTATAAATTTTGCCCGTCCCCGTTCTTCTTCGGCAACCTCCAACTTACAGTCTAAATTTCTTCCTCGGCAACACCTCCAAGTTACAATCGTTTTTCTCATTTTGCTTCCAGTCACTTCATAGTTTCAGAATTTAGAGGTAAAAATCCTGTCGCCGTGTATTAATTTCTATCGCAGTTTGTCGCCGCCGTCTGCCGCCGCCATCGCCGATTGCTGATGGCTGGTGGTTGTCGGCGGTGGCTGCTATGCTTCGTCATGTTTTATCAGTTTTAAATTATTTTGTTTACTTTATGTTGTCTATATGTACTAATGTATTTTTGTATCATATAATAGGATAGATCCGATGACCGTACCAGGCCCAATCGATGATCATCTGTTGTCATTGCAGTCATGTCATCGTTCTGAAGATGTATGGGCAGGTGATATTGATCGGCCATTGCTTGTGAGAAATCCGGGTGGCTATTTTTGGGATCTTTGCCCATTAGACATACACGTTGTAAGTATGTTAAATGAGTTTGGGTTTTATGGTGTATATAGGTGTAATAAGATTATCATTGACCCTCATCTGATCACGGCGTTAGTAGAGAGATGGCGTCGTGAAACGCACACATTCCATCTTAGATCTGGAGAGGCGACTATTACACTGCAAGACATTGTAGTTATTTGGGGTCTGCCAATAAATGGTCTTGCAGTGTCAGGTACCAATTTTGATAAGACAATACCCGAGTGACAAGACTATTGTGATCGTCATTTGGGATTTACACCAGATCCGGGTCACTTTAAATGTGCATGTTTGTTGTTGCGAAAAATCCCTTACCGCAAGCGCACGGTAGTCAAGTTTTAGTATAAAAAGATGTCGAACCCACAAAGATTGATTAAATAGTTAAATCTAAGTACTGAATTAAAATAATCTTTGTTTTATTTAGAGAATCGAATAGTTGAGTGTTATGCGAATAATAAAAATTAATTAACTAACGATGATCAAATACTGAGTTGAAAAGAAATCAATTGGAGACGAATCTAGGAGTACGATTTCACTTGTTCATCCACTACACTTATCATTCCTTGATTTCCATGTTATGGATTTCCTAGTTTACTAGCCGAGAATTCTTATTTGTTTCTACTCCCTCTCCCGAGTGTTAAGCAGAAGTAATTATCCAACATCAATCTTGATATCCCTATCTAAGATCAATTATCAAACAATTGTAAAAGCGCAGTAATTCCTCTAACAACTTCTATGGAGTTATAGGCCTTCCGAACAATATAACTACCACGATACGAATTCCTTCTTTCCTATTCACAACCCCCTCTCCCGAGTGATAGATCACGAACATAACATCATACAATCCATGGCCAGTAGATTAAAAGCATTAAGAACAGAAAAACATAAATAAACCATACGGAAATCCAAATACTTCAATCAATTCATAACAAGTGTAGTTTCAAAACAAGCTACATCATCTCCTAGAAAATAAAATTAGCTCATGCTAGAAGTATTTAAACACATAGACATGTTTAAATAATCCATAAAAATTGCTAAAAGTTTAGAGATACAAAACAAATTGGACGCTATTCTTCGATCTCCGATGAACGCCGTCGTCTCGTGATGAAATCTCTACTTTTTGCTCCGAGCCGTCGTCGTTATTTTTCTCCGTTCTTCAACCCTAGCCTCCTTCTCTCCAAAAGTGTGTCTAAGTCTGAATCAATGCCTTTGTTCCTTCGTTAATTATCTTTAAAAATCCTGTGTGCATCAGATAAGGAAAGTCTCCAAAATTACCGAAATTCCATTGGCGTAATTACGCCTCTGAAGTGGCGTAGTTACGCCTGTCGATGTGTCAAAAAGCATGGCCTCCCGCGTGACTGGCGTAATTACGCCTGAAGGTGGCGTCTTTACGCCTGAATAAATAATGAAAATTCGTAGCTTAGGCGTATTTACGCCTGAATGAGGCGTAGTTACGCCTCATGTATTTCTTCAAACTCTCAAATGGCTTAGGCGTAGTTACGCCTCAAGAAATTCTCCGAATAATGATTCGCCGTGGGTTAGGCGTCTTTACGCCTCAAAGTAGGCGTAGTTACGCCTGTTGCAATGATTGAAAGTGTAGATTTTTGACTTCAATTCATCCATTCTTTCCGCCATTTGCACCCTTTTAGTCCACAAAACATGTAATTACCTGGATTCCTGCAAAACAAAACAAAACAAAACCAAAAGCGTAATTCTGATCGAAAACTAGCACTAAACCATGCAAAATAAGAAGAAATATAAGTGTATAAAATACACTTATCATTTGTTAATGTCTGCGTTGAGTCATCATTTACTGATTAATCGCCTCCATTTGCATAGTACGGCGGATGAGGTTGCTAAATATGCACGAGGTTGTGCATTATTAATGTAGGTGGATTATGTGCCCTGATAGCTCTGGCAATACTGTAAAATTATTATATATACAGAAATTAGAAGATATTAGTTCTGTTGGTAATTTTAGCTGGGGTAGTGTTGTGCTGACATTCTTATATCGTGAGTTGTGCACTTCAGCGGAGAGAGGGAAAAAAGTAATATGTGGTGCATTACAACTCCTACAGGTAATCGTTACCTTTATTTTAAAATACTGAAAAATATATCTTGTATATTTAATTTATATTCTTCATGTTAATGTTTTAGATTTGGGCATGGTCCCGGCTCGAAAGTTTAGCTCCTCAACTAGGACGCCCGAGAATTGATATTGGGCCAATACCAATCGACGAGGACAATTACTTACCTGTTGCTCCATATGGTGCAAGATGATGTATTACAAATTATGTTGCAATGTATAATATTATATTTAATATTTTGTTATATAATTTATGTTTTTTTATGATGATTATGAGTACACAGGTGGACATGTAAAGTAAGATTTACAGAAAGTGTCACACATTCATTACGAATTATTAGGGACATCCTTGACTAGCAGCCATTAAGCCAAGTAATTTTATTTTTTATGTTCATGTATAAAACATAATAGTCTTTGAACATTATTTTAATGTAATACTATATTTGTAGTTTAATTGGCAGCCGTACCCTGATGATTATATTGAAGGACTGCATACTGAGTTATGGACATACAGCGGCCCACTGATTTTGTATGACATAGTTGAGATGCATCGTCCTGAGCGGGTGTTTCGTCAATTCGGCATGGTACAAAACATCCCACCAGATCCACGGTTAGGGGATGATATATTACATGCAGTTAACCGCAGGGGTAAAACAAATAATGACTGGTCTGCACACCATAGGCGGTACATGACTATATGGGTTAATGCACCTGCTCATACTGTGGACAGCCCGCGATATGAGTCAGCTGGACAGGGTGTAATTGTCGGGTACAATTAGGGGTGTGCAATCGGTCGGTTCGGTTAATAACCAAACCGAACTTTGCTATAACCGATAAACCGAACTTATGTTTCATATAACCGAACCGAACGTTTTTTCATAATAACCGATGTAACCGAAACCGATAAAAACATCGGTTATATCGGTTGATGACCGATATAACCGAAATTTTCTCTAAAAAAAATTCAGCGGAGATCGAGTAGACGGCTTCACCTATTCTGCGCTTCATGTCCACCGATCCTTCATTATACTTTCAAGTTTCAATTATGAGTTAGGGTTGAATGGGTTATGGACTTATGGGAGTATAACTTTTGGAAGGCTAATAAGTAATCAAGCATTTCAATAAGGCTAATCCAAATTTTATAAACAAGCCCAATAGCATGGATGGTGGCCCAAATCCAGTTTTTTAATTTAAACATTCCAAATCGGTTTATTCGGTTAACCGAACTTTTAAAAACTAAAACCGTAACCGAAACCGATTTAACCGATGTTTTTTAAAAAAATAACCGAACTACCGAACTAACCGAACCGAACTTTCAAAATTATTCGGTTCGGTCGAAAAGTTCGGTTTAACCGACCGTTTGCTCACCCCTAGGTACAATGACTGGTATGGACGAGTAACACGTAGATTCATTGGCCATCAACGACAATTTGTGGAGGCTGGTTATCAACATGGAGATGGCCCCGCATGGCAGCATGTGGTATGTTGCTTTATTACATATGTATTACATATTTGAAAATTGTGTTTAGAGTTTTAGTCTTAATATATGTAGTCATGTTTGCCTATTGTCAATCTTATTATTAAATGTAATGAATGTACTTCCATATGAATGTCTTATTTGATATGTGACAATAACGCACACAACGATCAAATGTTAATTGTACAATGGCAGTGATTGGAAGGTAACGTGCACCTTTCATTACTCCATTTATGCACTCCGACATATTTGTTGTTAGGATACCACAACGCCATCCTTCATCATGAGCAAGTGTCCACTGAGACTTATCAATCCGATTCAGGTAATCAAGAGCCCTTGGTTCAATGGTTTTGATCTCTTCCATCGTACGCTCAAATTTTATCAGCTGATTTTCTGATCCAGCTTTCCAACACAAGTCTTTTAAGTGCACGTTTTTGAAACGACTATTAAAGTTTGAGCAAAGATGTCTCAAACAAAATCGATGCACTCCACGGGGGGGTTTGAAGTCGGGGATACATTCGGCTGCTGCAATAAGGCCCGGATGTCGATCAGAAATCAAACACACGCCGCCAGATTCTCCAATAATGTGTTTGCTAACCATCTCCAAGAACCATTTCCATGACAAAAAGTTCTCTTCATCGACAATTGAAAATGCCAGCGGTAACACTTGATTATTCGCGTCCATGGAGACAGCATTCAACATCTTATGCTGATATTTTATATACAGATGTGTGCCATCCACTGTAATAACTTGACGACAGTGCCGGAAACCATCTATACACGGTTGGAAGGCCCAGAAAACATAACTCAAAGTTTTTTCTCTTGGTCTTGCATTATCAAGATGATCCCGCTCCACGACCGTGCCTGGATTCCATTTTTGCAAAGCTCCCATATAGAAAGGTAATTTATTGACCGAGCTCTCCCAGGTTCCATACATGTTTCGTACTGCACGTTTCAAACTATGCCAGCCTTTTGCATATGATATTTCAAATCCATACTTATCTTTCACTGTTTGAATCACATACTTGATTTCATAAGCTGGATCACGACGAACGATTCCCAATAACAAGCTAGCAATCATATTCTTATCCAAGTTCGAATGATCAAGCGACAACTCACTCAGCAGACAAGTGTGAGGACCACCATATTTGGTTATTTTGAATAACCCAACTTTTTTATCCAAACATGCACGCAGGTACCATCTGCAAGGTATATCATCTGTACCGTGTTTGCATATTACTTTCCACAATGTTTTTGTACTCTTAACAACGTGCTACTCACGTTTTGCAACACGTACTGAATAATCCTTCACATCTGCCTGCAGATGAAATTTATCTTTGAAGACCATGTTGCGATGGATTTCACCTTAGGAGTAATCATAAAAACTCCCCCAACGGCCTGTTGGATTGTCAATCGAATCTCCAAAAACTTCTGGATGTGTCATGGAAAAGAATGGGATTGTTGGATAAAGATTATGATCATTTGTCATGGTTGTAACTGACACTTCTCGTCTCATTGGTGCCCCCTCCTCTTGGTTTTCAACTGCTTCTGCCATCACACCAATATCAACTTCATCATCATCAGCATCAGTCTCATCATCAGATGGAATCCCCTCTAGTTCAGAATTAATTTGATTACCAAAATCAGCAAAACTGTCTGCTCGTTGCTCATCGGCAACATTATCAACATCTACTGGATGATCATCTCGGTCTCTACCACTATATGAACCCTCAGCTTGATGTCGAGCAACAGACGTCTCTTGAATAACAGATGTCGTCAATCCTTCTGAAAAACTGCCACTCATTGGCATTTCTGGAATATAATCATAATTCCTTGGTTCTGCTTGTATATAAAATTCCAAGCAACTATGACCCTATTCTGAATCAAGTAGCCATGCTAAATTGTAATCATCATCTATGGGTAAAATAGTCCGACGTAACCCCGAAAAATCTTTGAACATATGCCTAGCATATAATTTCAAAAGAAACTGGTTGCGATCGAACCCAGTGATATCATATACTTTATCTAATAATTGTAGAAAATTAATTGTACGACGTATCGTTGTACCTCTTGATGGACCACGATCATATCGGACGAACTCAGAATCTTGTATAATATTACCCCCCAATAAAATAAAACTCGAATAGACATATTTTGATAACTGTAGATAATTAAATATTACTAGTAGCTAATAAAATCTTTTCTGATGTAGAAGATCAACTAAAGCTGCAACTACATAGCATAATCAGAATTTTATCATATAACATAAATATTAAAAGAAACTCGAGTGAATGTGTGGGAGAAATGAGAGGCGGAGGGCTTTATTTATAGCACAAGTTCCGCCAACTGAGTTGACGGAACTATTATAATAATGTCACGCCAACCCAGTTGGCGTGACCGTATAAAAACAAAGGTCACACCAACTTAGTTGGCGTGACTATTATTCTACGTGGCGTGACCAATATTTTATATGGTCACGCCAACTCAGTTGGCGTTACATATTGGACACGCCAACTGAATTGGCGGCTAAGGTTACTTTTTAGATTTGTTAATTTTTCAGGTTATTTTTATAATTGTTTATTTAATATAGATTATTTAATTAAATAACCCGTTCATACGAAGCGCCAAAAAAATATTTGTTTTTAATTGGAAAAAAACCACTTTTTTTCTCCCAAAAGGACAGATTGTCTCTCGTCAGACACCTATTTCGTGAACAAAATAAACAGTCCCTGGACCAAGTGTTGTTAATCTCACGGCATCATCACCTCTCCAACACCCCTTTCTTGCCGACAATTCACGCTTTTCGCTACTTGATTTAGGCGTTGATTGTGCTCGTATATTGAGTGCGGCTCAAAAAGTTTAATAAGATTAGGTGTAATTAACTACAGATTAAATGATTACCTAGGTTGAAAAGATTTCATGTTTTTTTCAAAAAAAAAATTGTATACAAGTTCCGAGGACTACAATAATTTGACTGAGTCAATATCAATATGGTTTATCGTGAGACAGGTAATACCCTCACTCCAACATTAAAGGCCCTAAATTATTTGGGGCCGTTGGATCTTTTCCTAAGACAACTCCGAATTTCCCGATAATATGTATAAATAACCAAAGAAGACATCAGAATCATTTTACAAAAAAATATTTTCGTACCAAAACTATGTTAGATTGATTCAGATAAGATGAGGGTCGGTTGAGGAATTTGAGGTGGAGCATACTCGAGTTTTTGAAGCTTTTTCAAGTATATAATAAGTCCATAGGAAACACCTACTTTTGCAACATCTTAATTATTTAATGATCACGTAATTGGGTAAGTAATTAGTTGCTTAATGAGCCAATAACTAAGTTGACACAATCAGAAATAATAAGATAATAGAAATGAAAAGTGGTAATAACCTCAGCAGAATCCTCTAATGCATGAGATTAATTTTAATGCAAATATGATCATAATGATTATGATAGTTGAACCTTAGACATGAGTATTATTACATTAATAATATAAAAAGAACAGTTTGCAGGGCAATCCTAATTTGACTATAAGAGTAGATTTTTTTTTATTTTTTTATTTTAAAGAAAAAAGGATAAAAGTTTTATAAAAAAATTATTCAAAGATTCAACGACGACTCTCAAGCGTCAATATTAATTCTCATGGAAGGTTTTCGAACATGCCTACATCTAATTTAGACAAATTACAGCTTACAAGGGTCAAATTACGCCGTGTACATATATTTTTATTATTTTTTTAGCGTGGGGAGTTGATTTTGTAGGAATATTTGTATGGATGTGTATTTTTGGGATATAAGACTAACAATGGCTCAATATGATGAATGTCAATGTGAGATTTTTAATCTCCATCCTTGAAACGATATTGTCCCGCTATGGTGCTCACGATTTAGAGGCAATCGTTCCTTAAGATACAAACTACTATGATTCGTGATAGAAGCACTTTAAAATCACTAATCCTTAAAACACAAAGGTTTAAAGGCACTCAAACAAGAACAATGGATGAACAAGATGAATATGCAGAAATTTGCTTTGATCTTGTGTTTTAATCACTTCAAAAG
Source organism: Haberlea rhodopensis (assembly GCA_907163345.1). Taxonomy (NCBI): domain Eukaryota; kingdom Viridiplantae; phylum Streptophyta; class Magnoliopsida; order Lamiales; family Gesneriaceae; genus Haberlea; species Haberlea rhodopensis. The sequence continues at coordinate 702,753 of CAJQUN010000069.1, forward strand.
TATGTTTAATTATATTTAATTCAATCATGGGTTGTTCCTTTTATACTAAACCATAAAACATCATTAAGTGACACATTTTGGAAGTGTTTTTTCATTAAAAAAAGAGCAACTATACGCGAAATGGTACACAATCCTTTGGGAAAAACCACATAGACAAAATCAGGCAGAACCCGAGGCGCCTGCCCTACTGCCCAAATATCGGGCAGCACTCAGGCGCTGCTTCGGGTAGCGCTCGAACGCTGCCCAAGTTGCTCAAGTTTTTTCCCGGCAGTTTTTTCTTGTCCGTTTCGTCCGTTTTTCCACCATTCATATTATTTCAACAGATTTTGTAGTTAACAAGACTCCATCTTGAGTCATTCTCAAGTGTGTGAGGATGACAATCATTGGGGCAAGCCCTGGTGTCTGTATATATATTATTATGAGTAAATAAACATGAAATCTTCATCTAGTCGAATGTTTTATTCTAGTTATAACGATGATATATACTTGTGTACGGTCCTAAAATCTTAGTCATTCACTTATTATATTACTTTTTTTAATTTAATCGAATTTACTATGTTTTATTTGGATTGAAGGATTTGATTGATATGGATTTCAAATCCTTAATGTAAATTCATCTAACAGTTTGGCAAATTTTGAAATCCGTAGATTCCAAATATATGATCTTCAATTTTAATGTATTTTTTTAGCAATACCAAGATATTCAAATTTATGAAGTCATTTCAAATACATTGTTGAAATGAAATATTTCTATCCAAATGCAACTTTAAGGAATATTGAAATTCATTTTGAGTATTTAATATTAAAGTACTCATCATACATTTTTAAAATATTTACAAATTAAATTTAAACATGTTTCTCATTATAAACTCTAGTTAATTAGTCTCAGTTTGTCCATGTTTATATAATGTATTGATCCATTTAAATTTTAATTATATGTCTCATTCTAGCCTATGACAAATTCGCAACACACCGAAACACATCAAATCCGCTCAATCGACAGTTTCCCAAACATATGTACACCAATTTCAACCCATAAATGAGTATTAAATTAATTATGTCCAACTGATTTATTTTGTTTTCATGATGATAATTTAACTCATCATCTCACACCTTAAATCAATTTTTACGACCCTACAGTCCTAACCTGATTGGTAAAACTCATCATTCCTATTTTGGGAATGCTTCGGTTCGAGGCTTGTACATAAAAAAAAAAATCAGTTTGTACAATATATAATCATAGTAGTTCTCATTGAAAACGCTTTCCAATTAAGTGACTTACATCCTATGTTGCACCGATACTCCAAAAAATTTTGCGGTCAAGTATCGGATACTTCTGGGATACGGATACGGCAGGATACGGCACCGATACGTATCGGATACGCCACGTGGCGTATCCGAGGATAAAAAATAAATTTTTATTTCGGATACGTTTCGAATACGGTCAAGATACGCCGTTGACCGTATCCGATACGGGTAGGATACGGCAAATTCGAATTTTTTTAAAAAAATAGGGTTGAAACTGTAATTAAATTAAATTATTTAACTAAATCCCTATTTCCTAACCACTTTAATGTGTTTATGTCGATTATATGCTTGAAATTTTTAGATGTTCTGGATTAATATTTTACCATTTGTCGTGAAGTTGGTGAGTTTGCAACTTTATTCTGATTTCTAATGTGTTTAATGTTGATTATATGCTTGAAACTTGATTTATTACAAATATTATTAATTATATATTTATATATATATAAATAAATTAATAAAATTTGCCGTATCCGGACGTATCGTATCCTACAAATTTTGAAAATCCCGTGCAGCCGTACCCGTATCTGCGTATCCACGTATCCGCGTATCCGTATCCGTGCAACATAGCTTACATCCCAAAATTCTTCCACATACATTTTATGTATCAAAATTTTATGACTATTATTAGTAGATAAAAAGAATTAGGACACTATTATAATAAAATTATTAATTACTTTATACTTGTTGGATGAAGAAGTATTATAAAAATAAAAAAAAATACATCAAATAGGTCGATGAAAAGTTATATACGTCAATTTCAAATATATATTGATGTAATCTCAAATTTTTTTAGGTTCGGTAGAATAAGTGCAATAAAAAATATATAAGAGACACCATAATTTTTTACATGAAAACTCTGTAAAATGAAGGGAAAACCACGGATCATTGTCCAGTATAAATTTTTCGTTATAAACGTTGATTTGTTACATGACTCTGACACAATATTTGGACAATGTATTTAAATAAAACACAAGAACAAAAAGACCGAACATACAGTATATTATATTCTCTTCGTAGTCTTTTATTGCCCAGAAAGTCCAACACTTTGCAATGACACCACATGCTTGTACTTATAGTGCTGAATCTGGGCGTTAATCAACCTAGGACACAATCTCCTCTGATAGTGACGTTATTGGTTCAAAACGTGTCCGAGAAATCCGTGGGTCATTAACGCACGTTCGTCAGCGCCCGTTGATTGTCAGTTATGTTCGGGTCTTCCGCTATAGTTTGATTAATAATCCGAGCAGGTATTGACAATGCTCGGGTAACTTGTATTCGGAACTCTTTGCTCGGGGTATTTTTTGCTCGACACTTGTATGTGATTTTACTCGAAAGGGCTAATTCATCCTGTAATATCATATATCGTTCTCAAGGCTGAAAAAAAATTTGTGGACAAGCATGAAATTACTAAGAAATTTAGCCGACGGCTTAGCTCATCCCCCACCTAATTCAACTTCCACGCGGTGCTCACTCACCAAAGTTACTACTTTCCATCATCCCACCCAAGTAGACTTTTGAGTTCAAACCCTCGTGTTCGATCGATAATTAATTCATATATTTTATTTTATTTTATCAATCAATATATTTATTAAAATTATATAATTTAAAATCCATCAATTTTATAAGTTGATGATACAATTTGAAAGAAAAAAAACTTAAGAAGTATAAAGATTCTACTAATTGATAACAAGCCATCAATGTTAGTTGACAATAAAATCTTTGTCTAGTGATTATCATCTATTTCCCAATATAAAAGGTCTCGGGTTCGATTCATATCACCCTCCCCTGATTAAAATATTTTTTTTTAAAAAAAGCCATCAATGTTAATCGAATGACTATAATGATAATTCTACAATTTAAATTTCATAAATAACTTATAAAGATATTGTCCTTGTTTCTCATGTTTAGTTATTCCGGCGATAAAACTTATTTGCATTTATAAAATCGAGACCGATCAAGTTTGAAAAATAGCAAGAAGAAAGTCAAGAAACCTTCAAACTTGACTTGGCCCAAACAAACTTGCACCCCAAGAACCTCTCTTTTGCCGTCACGCGTTCCAATTTCCAATAGTCTCTTCAATTTTTTCCACTCACGATATTGTGTATATATACATACAAGCGTCCACGCCACAAAATCACTCCCCATTAATTTCCCCTCTCCCACCAAAAACAACCCACAAAATCACCCATCTCCACCTCAAAACCTTAAATATATGGCTCGAAAAAGTCTAGGATTCTCCATTTTCTTGATGATGTTCTTTGTTTTGGTATCATCCATAAATGGAAGAAAGCTGTTGATGGACATGGAACAGAATAATGTCCCAAGCGCAGATGCTAGGATGTACTTAACGTCGCTTCCGAAAGGCACCCTGCCGGCTTCTGCTCCTAGCAAGAAAGGCCACGCCACAACGATCGACGAAAAGCTCATCGCACGCCACCTCGCCGTCATCGATCGGATTCTACGCTCGGTTCCTAGCCCCGGCGTTGGTCACTAATTTTACAGGGATCTTTGATTCTGTTATTTTGCTATATAATCAACAATTTTGGATTCTTTTGATTGGTACGTAGGTTAGAAATGTAAGTATGTATACATGGAAATGTATAGCATGAGAGAGAGATATAAGGCTAGTTTTTTTATTTTTATTTTAAATTTTAAGTTATTGGATCTGCGATCCGTGTTTATTTATTCTTTAGTTATAGGATTAAGTTTTGAAAACAAAATTTAATCCTAGGATTAATAAATTATTAGTACTAGACTCGATAGATTAAAATTTTTAACTAATTTTTTGAATTTTCATAATAATTGTCTCTATTTACGTCTACATTAACGTCGATTGGTGTCTTCTCATTAATTAATTTCGGAGCTAGTGGTGGATTACCCTACGTGGTTTTGAAAATAGACAGATTACTCCATCTGATTTGAAAATAAACATTTTACCCCGTTGTGGTTTTGAAAATAGTCAGATTACCCTCATGCATTTTACCTCTTGTGGTTTGCAAAATATAGCATCCACAGAAGGGGTATTTGCATTTATTCACAAACCACAATGGATAAATTGCTTATATTCAAAATTACAGGGGTAAAATACATATTTTCAAACCACATTAAGATATTCTCATCTTGTGATTATAAGTACATCTCTATGAGGGAACCGACTGGTGGAGTTGTAACCCAATTTTCAGACCGGATCGATAGAAATCAGATTGACCAGATCAATCGGACTCAACAGAGCAAGATGGCAAAGCATTTCAGACCGGATCGATGGAAATTAGGCATACCAGATCGATCGGACATATCAGGGCAAACTGATAAAGAATAGTACATATCAGACCGGATCGATGGATTCCAGAATGACAAGATCGATGCTTCAGATCGATCTCAATCTTTATCAGATCAGAGCAGTCAAGGATACATAAAGGATGGCTTCTCAGTCCGAATCATCAACGGATATTTATTGCAGCATTTAATGCTGCAATTAATGCTACAAAGGACCAAAGACTGAAGATTGCCATAATAGGTAAGAAGACAAAGAAGAGCTTACCTGACAGTCGCCGAAAGCATATACCAGAACGGCAAGTATCCTGAAGAAGAAGACTGTAGCTTTCTCAGAGTCTAAAAAGAGTCATAGCTGCACATTAAGGGAAACAATGCCGTTGCCACCTTCAACTATAAAAGGATGCAACAAACAGATGCAAAAAAACTCTGGACTCTACAATTCACGCTGATCAATTAAAAAATATACAAGAAAGCTAAACAGCACACGCTCACAAAGTACAGAAGCTTTCGAGCTGAAGTTATTCATTTAAGCGCAATTACTTTGTAACATTTGATCATTGTAGGATCACTGTGCGCATTGTGTATTGAAAAATAGAAGTGAGCAACATTTTGTAACTGTCAGACAGAGTGTGTCTGAGCAGGTTGAGTGACTAGGAGTTTCAGACTGGTAGTGAGGTAAATCCAGCCTGAATCGGGTTTGTACAACAGGATTGTATAAATCAAAGTCTTCTAGTATAAACCTTCCTTAATTGGAAGAAGGGGAGACGTAGAAGGATTACACCACCTTCGAACTTCCAGAAACATATCCTGTGTCTTATCATTCTGCACTTAGCCATCGAGCTGTTCTTACTTATACAAGAGCAGACCGTTTCCGCACTTACTTATTAGTGGTCTGTTCTGTTCAAAGAGTTGATTAAGTAACAGATTTCTTTCACTAATCAGAAAGAAATCACAAGGGATAAAATTTGTAAGGAGTGTTCATTCACCCCCCCCCCCCCTCTAAACACTCCGGACCGATCCTAACAAGTGGTATCAGAGCAGGTCATCTTAATCAGCACAAAGAATATTAAGCTGATGGCATCATTCAACAAAATTCCATGTTCTCAAAAGAAGATTATGATGACTGGAGAATCAGAATGCAAGCTCACCTGGCAGCTCAGGATGACGACATGTGGTTCGTCATCACCGATGGACCAATGAAGATCCTAAAAATAAATACAGCAGTCGCCACTACCAGTGGAGAACCACAAATGGTAGAAAAAGACAGATCCCTCTGGACGAATGAGGATAGAAAGAAAGCAAACCTCGACAATGTGGCCAAAGACATCTTGTTCAAAACTTTGGACAAGGACATGTTCAGCAAAATCAAAATGTGCTCTACTGCCAAAGAAATTTGGGAGAAGATAGCACAGCTATGTGAAGGCAACGACCAGACCAAAGAAAACAAGTTAACTGTGGCTCTTCAAAGATTTGAGAGCATAAAGATGAAAAGTGGTGAAACTCTAAATGAGTTTGATGAAAGAGTCACCAGCATCATAAATGAACTGAATGGTCTGGGGAAGGAATATTCTAACAGAGAGATCGCTCTGAAAGTAATGAGAGCTCTGCCAAAGGAATGGGATGTAAAGACCATTGCCATGAGGGAATCAAAAGACCTTAACAAGGTTGAACTTCATGATCTGTTTGCAGACCTCAAGGCCTATGAGTTTGAACTAATAAGCAGAGGTGAAGCAGAGCCATTCATCTCTCAACCCAACAAGGCCCTGGCAGCCATCCCAGACCAGATCGCTTCAACATCAGACCGATCTGCTGAACAGATGAGTAACGATGCTATGTCATTATTTATAAAGAAATTCGGTAAATTTATGTCTAAAAATAAGAGGAACTTCAAACCCTCTCATCATTATAAATCAAGAAAAGATGATACTGTTAACGATCAGGCTTGCTACAATTGTGGTAAGACCGGACACTTTATTGCAGATTGCACCAGACCGAAGAAAGAAGAAAGGAAAGAGAAGCATCGTGATGATAGAAAGAAGAAGCACCACAAAGACCGCAAGAATCATGGAAAATCCCAAAAAGTCTTAGTTGCTGAGGAAGGAAACAGCAAATGGGCTCAGACTGATTCCGATTCAGACAGCTCTGAATATTCTTCCAGCGAAAGCGAAGAAGAGGTTCAATGTCTGATGGCAGATGAAGAAATGAGTCAGACAGATGAGGTATTTGAATTTGAATCAAATGATTTTACACGAGAAGAGCTCATGTCCGCACTGCAAGACATGGCAAATGATTATAGGATCTTAGCTGAATCATTTGAGAAGAATAAAGCCAAAATCAGTACTCAAATGGATGAGCACAACAAACCAAGCTGCTCTGAGCAGGGTGAGTGCAAAAATCTCCAGATCGAGCTGAATAAGCTGAAAATCTCTTATGATCAGCTCCATGAAGAAAATAAGAGAATTAGCACACAAAATGCTAAGCTCTCACATATATTCAAAACATGGACAAAATCCAGAACATCATTGGAAGAATTACAAGAAGCTCAAAGAAATGTCGGTGATTTCACCGGCATAGGCTTTGACACCAAAGAATGCACCAAAGATGAGTCTGAGCTGTTGCTGGTAAAGAATCAAGTCAAACAAATGACATTTGTTAAATCCAGCACAGTATATGAAACTGAAGCACCTAAGATTCAAACAGGAGTCTCTTACGTAAATCAAAATTTGAGAAAAGGGATTGGTTATGTCAACCAAGCCAACGATAAGGCACCAGCAAGATTTGTGTCTGTGAGACCAAATTCAAAAATGCAAGATCGAAGGCAAGGAAGACAATACAATTACTATAACTCAAAACCGATTCAACGAAGATATAGACTACCTTATGAAAATCAAAGGTTTTCACAGCGCACACATTATCACACACAACATCGAAACAGACCAGCACATAGCACACCCTACACACACAAGCCACTAAAGCTGATACAGGTGTGGGTTCCCAAAGGGCTAATCCGTTATGGACCCAAATAGGATTGGGTACCAACAATAAATATGTGTGATGACAGGTACAGAAGAATCTCGCATCAGATTGGTACTTGGACAGCGGGTGCTCTCGTCACATGACTGGAAACATCAAGCTGCTGTCTGAAGTCACAGAATGCACTGGACCCAAAATCATCTTCGGAGATAACTCAAAGGGTAAGACCGTGGGCAAGGGTAAGATTGTCCATGGTAACATTATTATCAATGATGTGCTGTTAGTTGAAAATCTGTGCTATAATCTGATTAGTATCAGTCAACTCTGTGATAATGGTTATGCTGTAGAATTTCATAAACACACTTGCACTGTTAAATCATCAGACGGTATAACCATGCTCGTAGGAATCAGGAATGGAAACACATATAAGATTAACTGGAATCATGCTCAACCTGATAATCCTACTTGCTTCATCGCTAACAATGATAATAAACACTGGCTATGGCATAAGCGCTTGAATCATATCAACTTTAAGACCATTGCTAGCCTGTGTAAACATGATTTAGTTATCGGTCTGCCCAAGATCGACTTTGCTAAGGATAAGATCTGCGAAGCTTGCCAAATGGGCAAACAGATCAGATCATCCTTCAAAAACAAGAATACCAAATCCTCCTCCCGCTGTTTAGAATTACTGCATATGGACTTGTTTGGTCCTATACCAATAACAAGTTTAGGGGGAATGCGGTATACTCTTGTTGTTATTGATGATTATTCCCGCTTTACATGGACTATATTTCTGAGCAGTAAAGATCAGACCGGTCCGAAGTTGATCAAGCTGCTGAAACGCACTCAGAACGAGAAATCATCCAGCATAGACAGGATTCGAAGCGACAAAGGCACTGAGTTTTCAAATCAGAATCTTGAATCCTTTCTAGAAGATCATGGAATCAAGCATGAGTTTTCAGCCGCCAGAACTCCTCAACAGAATGGAGTTGCAGAACGAAGAAACAGAACGCTCAAGGAAGCAGCAAGAACAATGCTTGCTGATTCTGGAATCTCTCAAAAGTTCTGGGCAGAAGCTGTAAATACTGCTTGCTACACTCAAAACCGATCTATGATTAACAAGAAGCTGAATCTCACTCCATATGAAATATGGACTGGTAACAGACCATCTGTTTCTCACTTTCATGTATTTGGCTGTAAATGCTTCGTTCACAACAATGGTAAGAGTCATCTTACAGCATTTGAAGCTAAGTCAGATAATGGTATATTCTTAGGATATTCATCAATTAGCAAAGCTTATCGAGTGTTTAATAATCGAACTTTAACTGTAGAAGAATCTGTTCATATAGTTTTTGATGAATCATTATGTGTTGAGGGCAACAAAGATTCAATTCAAAATCAGATGGAAAGTATCCATCTCGAAGCTAACAGTGATGATGAGATTGTAGCTAACAGGTCAAGAGACAATCCACCAGAACCAGAAGTGCCAGACAGACCGGATCAGGCCATTGAAGCTTCTTCAGATCGAGCTGATCCAGATGCTCCTGACTCAAATATTAAAGTAGATGCAGATCATGCTGATACTATTATTCCGACCGAACCAGACAATCCAGAGTCAAGCTATCGATGGACTAAGAAGCATCCACCTAATCTAGTGATTGGTCGTCCTTCTGCACCGATTAGAACCAGAGGACAGATGATGGATGAGTTCACTCATGCTGCTTTCATCTCAACTCTGGAACCCAAGAAGATCGATGAAGCTCTGACTGATTTCAACTGGATTAAAGCAATGCAAGAAGAGCTTAATCAATTCGAACAAAATCAAGTTTGGAGTCTAACTCCCAGACCAAGCGATCTGCCTGTTATTGGAACCAGATGGGTTTTCAGAAATAAGCTAGACGCCGATGGAACTGTGGTTAGAAACAAAGCCAGACTGGTGGCACAGGGATTCAGACAAGAAGAAGGAATCGACTTCGATGAATCATTTGCACCAGTCGCCAGACTTGAAGCAATCCGAATCTTTCTTGCATATGCTGCATTTAAAGACTTCAAAGTATATCAGATGGACGTCAAGAGCGCCTTTCTTAATGGAAAGCTTCAGGAAGAAGTCTACATTGAGCAACCACCTGGATTTCAGAACCATTCGTATCCTAATCATGTATACCTACTGAATAAAGCAGTGTATGGTCTGAAACAAGCTCCAAGAGCATGGTATGACACTCTATCTCAATTTCTGCTGAACCATGATTTTCAGATCGGTTCAGTAGATAAAACTCTCTTTAAATTCATTAAGGGGGAACATACCCTATTAGTTCAGATTTATGTTGATGACATAATCTTTGGGTCAACTAACCCCAAATTGTGCGAGAAATTTTCTAAGTTAATGCAGGGACAGTTCGAGATGAGCATGATGGGAGAATTGTCATTCTTTCTGGGTCTTCAAGTAAAACAGCTCAACAATGGCATTTTCATCAATCAGACCAAGTATACCAAAGAGCTCCTCAAGAGATTTGGAATGGAAACATGCTCAACTGCATCAACTCCAATGAGTCCAACAATCAAGTTAGACAAGGACGAAGGGGGAACGGCAGTTGAAGTAACCATGTATAGAGGACTCATCGGATCGCTATTGTATCTTACAGCGAGCCGGCCCGATATTATGTTTTCAGTCTGTATGTGCGCCAGATTTCAGACAGAACCAAAGCAATCACATTTCATTGCTGCCAAGCGTATTCTGAAATACTTAAAAGGATCTCAGAACGTTGGTCTTTGGTACTCCAAAGATTCAAACTTCAGCTTGATCGGATATTCAGACGCAGACTACGCTGGGTGTAAGATCGATCGTAAAGCACCAGTGGAACATGTCAATTTCTAGGTGAAAGATTGATCTCTTGGTTTAGTAAGAAGCAGACATCTATTGACACATCCACAGCTGAGGCAGAATACCTAGCCGCTGGAAGCTGTTGCGCTCAAATGCTCTGGATTCAACACCAGCTCAAAGACTACGGCATTCAAGCTGTTGACTCTCCGATATTTTGCGACAACACAAGTGCAATCGCTATAACGTATAATCCAGTTTTGCACTCTCGAACAAAGCACATTGATATTCGACACCATTTTATTCGAGATCATGTTGGCAAAAAGGAAATTTGGATCGAACACATTTCAACAGAGCAGCAAGCAGCAGACATCTTCACCAAACCACTTCCTGAGGCTAAGTTTAATCATTTCCGTCAAATTCTTGGTTTAATTGACTTATCTTAATTAGTTTAGATGTTTTTATTCTTTTCGCTCTTAAAAGATTTTTGTCACTACAGATCGATAATACAATGTTCAGAAAGACACAGACCGGTCCGAACTTTCAGACCGATACTTGTCAGTCTGATTTTATCCTATGATCTGTTTGGACAATTATTTGTTTTTTAAAAAAAAAAAAAAAAAACAGCCCGGACTGATTAACCTTTTTAACTAGTTGTACTTTAACCGCCTTATCTTTCTTCATCCTGACCGTTTATTTTGAATAATTTATTTCTCAGTCTTGGAGATAAAGACACGTGTCTTCTCTCTCCTATTTAGCGGGCTGAACATTTCATACTTTTTCACTTTTTACAGTTTACCGCTTTCTACCCTCTTACTCTCCTACTCTCTTACTCTTCGCACCTTCTTTAAACTTCTTTCATATGGCTACCATCACTCATAACTCACTCTCCGTTGAGTTTGATGACATCTACAGGGGAGAAGATGCTGCGATGGTGTCCATTTTTAGAGCCCTGGAATCCTCTGGTTTACGGAATTTTTTGGAGTGCGGATCCGTTGTTTATGAACCAGAAATCCGCGAGCTGTTCGCCAACGCCGTCTCCCGGAAGTCATCCATCTCTACAACTGTCCAGTGCAAATCTTTCGAGATCTCGCCAACAACAATGGCCAAGACCTTTGGCCTCCCCAGTTCCGGCCTGACAGAGTTCGGACAGACTCCTCCAGCATCTCTCTTAGATCTTCAGGGGAAGATTTCTATTTCTGGCCACCGATTGCAACCCTCATTTAAGAAGAAGGAAATGCTCTTCCATTTCCAGGTGTTGTGCGAAGTGGTAGCCAAGCCACTTTTGGGTAAAGCAGGAAGCTTCGATGCTGTAACCGCCGAGAAGTTCAGGGCTATGGCAGCTATTGTATCTGGACAGAAGATAAACTGGTCCATGATTTTGTTTGGAGTACTGCTGGAAACGGTGATTGCATCCAAGCACGCCGTATGCTTTGCTGTTCCTCTCAGCAAGCTCTTGGAGTCCTTAGGCCTCGAGCTGAGCAAGCCGTCTGCTCTCCGCCCCTTTAAGGTCCTTAACTCCAAAGGGCTTGCACTGCTGAAGTCCAAGAGTGCTCCGCCTACTCCCACAACTCTGGTCTCAGTCAAGATTGAGAAGGACGAGGAACAAGCTGATGTGCGCAAACCTCGGGTCAAGCGGAAGCTGACCATTCAGACTGACTCAGAAGAAACCCAGTCTGCTCACTCATCCCCAACCAAGCCACTTCCCAAAAAACCCCGAACCCAGATTACCAAACCAACCAGACATCTACCTCCACCCATACTGCCACCCACTAAAGCAACCCCTGCACTTCAACCCCCCACTCAGCCTTCACAAGCCTCAACCCCTGCACCCAAAGTCACCCTTAGAATTCCCTCTGCCAATCCCGTGGTCAAAGGGATAGTTATCACTGAGTTGGGTGACTATACCCAATCAGGGATTAAGTCCCCTTCCTCCACCGGCAAGGGAAAAGCCATTCTCACAGAACCCATCTCTTCTAAACCCAAATCTGCTGCACAGACTGCCATCGACATCGCTATGGAGGATGTTGATGAGAAGCTCGCTGAACTCCTTGTGGTCTTTGATGAATATGTCCAGTACCGGACTGTCAACCACATTGATATGTTCTACGGAAAGTTGCACAGACTGAAAAAGATGGAAGACGAGGTTCTGAGAGGCACAGAAACTGATGATGTTCGACTTGCGGTGCAGCGCAGAGCGTTATTTACGGCAAAACACAGATTCAGACTGGCCAATCTGCTTTTCACTGCCAAAAAGAAGAACTTCGATCCGCTTGCTCCTACTGCCAGAGATGATGGGGCTGTGATTGCTCAACTTGAGATGGATATTCATGCTCTATCCCTAGCTGTCCGCTTTCAACGACAGATGCTAGGTATCTCCACTCCAGCCACAAGCCCGAATCATCCTTCTGTCAGCAAGACTCTGGCAGAACCTTTTATCGAGGTTATTCCTTCTGCTGAAGCAAAACAGACAGAAGATCAGCCTGCAGAACTCGTACCAGAACAGACAGCGGAGCAGCCATTGCCTAATGCTCCGTCTGCAACAGCTGATGAATCAATGAATGTTCTGTTGGATTCTCCGACAACATCTATTCCATTGAAGTCATCAGCCTCCCTTGCTCAAAACAGTCCAGCTGAAGCATGTGCAACAACTGAAGTACCAGACCTCCTCGATCCGGATTTGGTGGTATCTACAGTGGTTGCGGCTCTCCAAGATGAGGAACCTTCCAGTCCCCACTCTCCTCCGGGACCATCAGATGAAGATTTGGCATTCATTCATAGTTTTTCTTCGGATCTGGTCACTCTGATCCGATCCGAAATTCATCAAGCTGCCATTTCTTCCATCGTGCCGATTGCTGAAGCAGATGCTCCTGCTATGTCATCATCAGATCACTCTCCCAGCCAGCTATCTGATGCACCTCCATCCCTGGCACGGACTATCCAGCACTTTTCTGATAACTGTCTGTCATTAACTCAACGAATTCTCGAAGTTCATCAAAGTCAAAGAGTCACAACTTTGGACTTTAATTCTTTCAAAGAGAAAATGACTGCCAGTATCGAAAGCCTCCAGCGCGGCATCAACGATCTGTTTTCTCAACAAGCCTCCTACAAGAACAGTCTGAGGAAAGAGCAGGTCGAGTTAGCCACTGAAGTCAGAGCATCTGTTTCTAACTCCCTCCGCGCTCAAGACGTTCGTCTTGACGCTATCAGCGCGCAGCTAGCCCAAGTTGTTGAATTCCTTCAAGAGATTGCTGCTGACAAAAAGGGGGAAAAGAAGACAGACTTCAAGCCACCACCAAGCTCAAGAAAATAGCAGTCTTAGTCATTTAACTTGTCAGACTGTCTGTATTTAGGATTTCTTGATGATCAATAAAATCCTTCTTTTGATTAAGTCCTTGTTCATTTATTTTGAACTTTAATAAAGGCTTAATAATAAAAGATTGAATCGATCAAACTTAATGATGTTCATTTATTTTGAACAAAGAAGTAATCGATCCAAAAGCATTCGCTTCAGAGCTCTTATCAAGACTGGTTATAAAGACTTAGAAGCTAGGTTTTGTCATCATCAAAAAGGGGGAATTTGTTAGTTCCGGACCTTATCGATGAGATTTTAAAGATGACAAAACAGTTCAGACCGGATCGATAGAAATCAGATTGACCAGATCAATCGGACTCAACAGAGCAAGATGGCAAAGCATTTCAGACCGGATCGATGGAAATTAGGCATACCAGATCGATCGGACATATCAGGGCAAACTGATAAAGAATAGTACATATCAGACCGGATCGATGGATTCCAGAATGACAAGATCGATGCTTCAGATCGATCTCAATCTTTATCAGATCAGAGCAGTCAAGGATACATAAAGGATGGCTTCTCAGTCCGAATCATCAACGGATATTTATTGCAGCATTTAATGCTGCAATTAATGCTACAAAGGACCAAAGACTGAAGATTGCCATAATAGGTAAGAAGACAAAGAAGAGCTTACCTGACAGTCGCCGAAAGCATATACCAGAACGGCAAGTATCCTGAAGAAGAAGACTGTAGCTTTCTCAGAGTCTAAAAAGAGTCATAGCTGCACATTAAGGGAAACAATGCCGTTGCCACCTTCAACTATAAAAGGATGCAACAAACAGATGCAAAAAAACTCTGGACTCTACAATTCACGCTGATCAATTAAAAAATATACAAGAAAGCTAAACAGCACACGCTCACAAAGTACAGAAGCTTTCGAGCTGAAGTTATTCATTTAAGCGCAATTACTTTGTAACATTTGATCATTGTAGGATCACTGTGCGCATTGTGTATTGAAAAATAGAAGTGAGCAACATTTTGTAACTGTCAGACAGAGTGTGTCTGAGCAGGTTGAGTGACTAGGAGTTTCAGACTGGTAGTGAGGTAAATCCAGCCTGAATCGGGTTTGTACAACAGGATTGTATAAATCAAAGTCTTCTAGTATAAACCTTCCTTAATTGGAAGAAGGGGAGACGTAGAAGGATTACACCACCTTCGAACTTCCAGAAACATATCCTGTGTCTTATCATTCTGCACTTAGCCATCGAGCTGTTCTTACTTATACAAGAGCAGACCGTTTCCGCACTTACTTATTAGTGGTCTGTTCTGTTCAAAGAGTTGATTAAGTAACAGATTTCTTTCACTAATCAGAAAGAAATCACAAGGGATAAAATTTGTAAGGAGTGTTCATTCACCCCCCCCCCCCCTCTAAACACTCCGGACCGATCCTAACAAACATGATCTTCAAATCGGGTTATGAATTATAATTAGAAGAACGTTATATGAGCTGCGAGTCCTTTGTAAAAGTATGCTCTTGGGTTCATCTCGAGATGACAGAAACTGAAGGATCTCTTGTTCATAAAATACTATTGTTTGGTGAATATTATGATAAAGCAGATGATAAATAGTATACAGAGGCATATTTGTTCTTTAAACATTTTGTTAGGGTTATGAATGCTATTTTATTAAAAGTTGGTTGGACCGCTTGGACCACTTGTACCACATGAGGTTATTGTTGTCATTTCAACCAAGAATGAACATAATTGAACTAGGGTGTTTCAGCTGAACTATGATGAATTATGTTTCAGAAAACGATACCGGTCCACGATTTTCCCTATATATTATTGAAATTACTAATCTCGATACTTCCAAATATTCGACGATACTTCCATATATTCGCCGATCGAGTGGGCGTAGTACTTACTTAGACCTCATGATCCATTCCATATTAATTGTAATTCAATCCTCTAACACAGTCAAAGATTACGTAATTTCATTGTAATTAAAACAAAAGTTCTTCACTTGAAGGAATTTGTTATCAACATTTTGTCGGTAACAAAAAATTTTACTTGCTTTATTTTGTTATAAACAATCCCTCTCTTATATAATAAATAATAAATTATTCAATCTCTCTAAAAACAATAATTTTTAGATGAGATGACAATCCAACTCTCAATCACGACAATGAAGAATCAATACTATCAATAGTGCCTGATTTGATTATTCATTATTGTTGAAAATTTGAAGATTTAAAGGCTTGGAAGGATTAGTCAAGTGTCATGGTAGGCAAATAGTCGTAAAAGTCAGCTAAGTTTCAATCTGTTCTTTGTTCCCAGTTTTAAATGCATTAAATGTTTTTTTTCTTGTGCAACATATTTTTATTTAACAAAGCAATTATTGTTACTGCTAAAGCAATTTTTATAAATTTAATATAGAATTTAGAATTTCTTTAACAACAACAATAATAGCTCTAAAAAATATTTATCTTTTATTTTATATATGTGTATGTAGTAATGAATGATAACTATTTTTAATAATCGTGTAACTCAAAAAATCCCTCAAATATTAGATCTCACAATTTGTGTGGATTTAAAATATTCACTCAAATCTATCATTTTTGTTTGTGTAAAGAATTGAAGTATGTATTTCAATTTCCTTCTCCTTGTTTTAATAATTTTTCTTTGCATTTTGGAATGATTTAAAATAAGAACCAACCACTTGTCATTTCAAATCCATGAATTTTAAATGATTAGATTTCAAATCATTTTCTTCAAATCAAATACTCACGTCCAAATACAACCTAAAATAAATATATAAATAATGCAATACAAGCTTCAAAAAGTCTTGCACAATATTTTGACCCGCAAAGGCCAAGGGTCCAAATTTAACTAAAATGTAAAAGCATAAGCAGCCTTTTAAGTTAATATGCAATTTTTCAAGGGAAAGAAAAGGTTTGCAATTGGGACCGCACGTGATTAGATCTCAGTTCTCAAGCTGTTTAACGGATTGGGTTAACTGGACTCGATCCAGAACTGTCATGCCTCGAGATCGGAGCGCATGACACCGACGTTGATTCCAAAAATTTATTCAAAATCAACAAGCCTCGTGTACAAATCTATGATAAAAACCATTCTATTTATTCCATTAAAAATTATAATTTTCTTTACAATGAAAAATCAACTTGAATAAGTTGTTCATAAAACACATTAGATCTAAACAGAGTTTTGTGAAAGCATAACGTAATAAAATCTTGAAATCTCATCGGTAGATCACCAGCCCAAAATTGGTCTTGTTCTTCGTCTTCAACCTATTCTCCGTCCTTAACTAGGGAGGGTGGTAAGGGGTAAGTATTTTGGGAAAATACTCAGCAAGCAGGGGACAGTTGAACATGATAAAACATACATATAGCTTTTCAAATAACTTTTTATCAAACACATAATAGATCGATTCAAATACTCATAATTGCTCACACTAGAGCCTCATCACATAAACACGTAATCACATAATATCCTTCTTGGGATTAAGAGGTGGCTCCCGTGGCATATTACTTTGCTCTTAAGGATCAAGAGGCGACTCTCGTGCATGTGGCACGCCCACATCATATAGCACTTTGCCCCACCGAATCAAGTGGTGACTCTTACACATGTAGCACTTTCCACCGCAGAGCCTTCGACTTTCGATGCGCATTTCTCATAAACTTTCATAATATGATCTTTAAAATACATTTCTATGTTCAACTGAAATTTTAACACATATATAGAGTTTCAAAAACGAAATGATATTCATAGCAAAAACCCACTTACTGTCGTTGAAGATTCGAAGCACGTTGAGATGAGATTCGGGTTGAGAAAATGGTGAAAATCTCCTCCTCTTTTCCTTGCAAGTTTCGAAATATTTGCGTGTGTAGTGTATGATCTCGAACAATGCTAAGTGTAAGAGTAGCCATTTTCTTGGCAAGAAGTTCATAGTAAACTGCAATCACAGAGCATATGAAGACTTCCTATGGTATACCAGTTGTTGGGGTATCAAGAAAATCAACATATAATTGATATAATTACGGAGCGGTATCACAAGAACGTAAACAACAATTGAACAATATGAACACCAATATTTATAGTGGTTCACCCCAAATTGTGCTACGTCCACTCAAGAACCCTTAAGTATATTACTTCTTTATTGATAACAAATAAGACAAGAGAATTGAAAGTAGAAAGTATTTCACTCAGAACAATCTGATTTTAATGCTTACTTTCTCTCCACTAACCATATTCCTTCCAAGGATAAAAATCTCCTTAATAAATTCTAACACTCAATCTCACTTTTACCTCAACACTTTAATTTATAGAAAAAGAAAATATTTGTGTTTTTTTGGATGATTTTAGAATGAAGAATGGGTATGTATTTATATGTGGAGATTATGGAAGAAAACAAAAATTAATACATCATTGCTTACATAATCAAACCCATCAAATTTGACTAAACACAAATATGTGTTAATTGTTGTCCAAGTTCTGTGTTAAAAGGCTTGATTATCTTGCAATCCCAACAACATGTTGATTTGATACTATTCTTTAAGGACCAACACTCAAACAAACCATGTAATTTCTTGACTAAGGCCTAACTAAGAATGGTTCAAAAGCAAAGTTCCGGTGTCTTGTTAAAGCCCAATTATGAAACTATTCAATAAAAAAAATAACAGAATCTTCCTGTTCAAGGCCTAATAAGGAAACCATGCAGAAGCTTCGACCAAATTATTTCAAGCATTGGAGCTTGAGTACTAAAAATATATATTATATTTGTATGATTCAAAATAAAAGTTAAAATATTGATCTCTCATTAATGCTTCTTTAAATATATTTACCCTAATTTGACCACATTTGACCATAAATCTGTTATTTCTTTTAATTAAAGTGTAAATTAAAACAAAAGAAAAAATCGTTAACAATTCATAGTGTTCCTATTCATAATCAATTCATTAATGATAAAGTGACCCAGAATCTTTTATAAGGAGCAAATATAGCTTTCAAGTTCTCAATATATGACCACAACTCAAAACATGCACCCTCATGCGTTATATTATATAAGTCAAACACGTGAATTGATTACCAGGGGACGATGATCATATGAGCGGCATAACCAACCATATGAAAAACCTTGTTCTGATACCATGTTAAGAATTCATGAGATTCTTACTCATGACCAATTGGTAGCAAACAATGACAAATATAGCAAGAATGCTTGTTTAATTAGTACAATTTTGAGGATAAAACAAATTAGTACAATTGTGGACAACCTTAGGTTTGGGTTGAGAATAATAGGATATGCTTTTGATGAAGAAAATATTAAGTTAATTGATTTTAAAAATAATAATAATATTAAACTATATAATGTATAGTGTATAAGCATCCAGAAACAATAAATTATATTATCCATAAAAATACATATATGTTAAAAATGATGGATTGAATAATAAAAAATAAATAAAACGGGTCATAAAAGCTACATTGTGCACATTCCATGGCATATTCCGCCTATTATCCCAAATGTTTTTTTACATGACCCAAATGCCCTTCGGTATAATTTTTTTAATGTTTTATTGTTCTTGTTATTGTTCATAAATAAATTAGAATCTGCATTTGGAAGAGTTAGGTTTGACTTCAAAACATGCCAACTAACAATATAATTTTAAAATTTATTAAGCTCCTCGTTGTTAACTATGCTTTTAACATTACCTAAAATTACATATAGAGATGTTCATAAAAAAATTGCGTGACAATATGGTGTTCTGTACGGATTTTATTCACTACTCATTATTTTCTTTCGGACAGGATGGAAGGATTTCAATTCGAAAAAATATCTTATGTTTAAGGTCTAAATTTATTTTATTTATTTGTGTATTTTTAGATTTATTGAACTTAAAACTCGTTCTGTTTTAAATTGTTGTTAGAATTAACACGACAATATTTCAATTCAATATAGTTGGTCACCGTTGGCAGTATTGATTAGATGAGATCAGTTAGTGATAAGTAGTTAAAAATTATGGAGTATCTTACTTTTATTAAATGTACTAAACGGTGCTTATGGTTACTATTTAATATAATTTACGCAGGTAAATTTGATATTTTTTTTCCCATTTCCAAAACACATAATTCCCTATTTGGTGTACATAATTATAGCCAGATATTTTCCAAACTCTAAGACATACAAAAGAATAGACAAGATATGTTGTAGAAGCAAACACATAAATATCCCATGGAAATCCAAATCCAATAAATACTCTGAATATCAACCACATCACCTTTTTGTTGATGAAGGCTTTGTTTCGCCATTTGGAATTTTGCACCCAAAACCATTTTAAATTGGGTCTCTCGACAAAATTGGCTTATCCATGTGTCGATTATACTACACAGGACACAGCCCCATTCCTTGATATCTTGTCCCTTCCGTTAAACTCCCCATTTTTTCCCAAACAACCCCCCTTAGGTCCCCACTGCTTTCATTGTCCACAAAAAGGTCAAGGCCAATCTCGACATTTCACACTTGACCCAGCTGTTCCAGCACACCGCTCCATTTACCAACCGGGTAAATGTGTGGGATAAAAAAAAAACGGATCTCACGTGCCGCCACGTCGTCACCATGACGCCATTGATGATGTCACTATCAGTCCATGCACGTTATTCGTTACCACTTACCAGGCACTGAGTCGTGCCACGGTGGATCTCTCACCCACTCATTTGACAAACCCAAAATAAACAAATTATATTAAGAAAATGAGGTATATTTCTAATATCTATGTTTAGTTTTTAGAACTTATGATTAAACCTTCAGTACCATTTTATATTTTTTAACCAAACTAACCTCAAAGACTTACAATTCTAGGCGCAGAATCGTAATAAACTCATATGCGGATACATGGTAAAAGCATATGTCAAAGCAAAGAAAAATAGAAATATCAGATTCCTACGCCCCTCTCTCTATTGGGCTCTCATGCCCTCTCGCTTTTGGTGAAAAAATTAAACTGGACCAATCAGTCATTTAAAATACGATAATTCGAATCAAAACGATTCTCGAAGAACAGGAACCGAGACCCCTGCATTTAGATCGAAGGCTTAGGGCGGAAAGGTGAAGAATGGCTTATCTAAAGAATCCATCTATGAGTGTTTTAGATGTCATTTTTTGATTTCCTAT
Source organism: Haberlea rhodopensis (assembly GCA_907163345.1). Classification (NCBI taxonomy): domain Eukaryota; kingdom Viridiplantae; phylum Streptophyta; class Magnoliopsida; order Lamiales; family Gesneriaceae; genus Haberlea; species Haberlea rhodopensis. The sequence continues at coordinate 723,617 of CAJQUN010000069.1, forward strand.
ATTCTAAGTGAAATGGTTAAGCTAAAATCCCCATTTTTACACTTCTGTCTAGCAATGGTGTGTATAAAGTGTATTTTTTTCCAAACTTAGGCCCCACGATGAAATGACTGGTTGGTGAAGTCCTATGATGACTAACTTTGTAACTTTGAAGCCAGTAGTTGTTCTCAGTAAACATGAATTTCTAGAGTAAGATTCAATAGATGGGCAAAGAACTCCAATAGCAAAGGCCCCACATATAACATCATGTTTGTCTTTCCAACTCAAACAAATTGAGAATAGTGGAGTAATTCATGCATTTTATAAAGATCTAACATGTTTTCTAAACTCCCAATGTGGGGCAATTATCAACACACCTTATTAGTGTGACATTATATAAGTCAAACATGTGGACTGATACGCGGCCTAACTCTGATACCATGTTAAGAAGACATGTAGTTCCAACTCAAAATCAATTGACAATAAATGAAGTAGCACATATATCTTATAAAGAGGTATCACAGCTTCTAAACTCCTAATATGAGACAATTTTCAATAAATTATATTATGCAAAAAGAAACGGCTAATACATTTTGCACCCTAAGATATTTTACCCCATTTTTAATACCAAATTAGTATTTTTAATCCTTGGTTAAGCAGATTGCTAATGGATATAAGGTCGGAGAGAATACGTGTGTGGAACACGCGAAGCTGACACATTTTACCAAACCGAGAAACAGCGCGTGACAGAAAAGTGCCCCAACGTGCCAGCTGTCACCTTGAAGTTTCTGCTGGCCGATCTTATCCTTTCCAAAATTTTAATATATTTTAATTCGTTGGGTCGGATAAATTTGTATGTTCTGGTTCAACAGAGTGAAGAAAACACCTTGACAGGGAGGGAGGCGAGAGAGAGAGGGGAGGCCCTATATTTCATACTGGCTTGAAACCAGAGTTTTGGGATTCTCAGTATCACAGATCATCAGAAAAGCTACACCAAAAACTTTAATCTTATTGGCTACAGTTAGTGACCAGTTTCAATTTTTTAAAATCTTTTCAGTGATATGACTTGATGCTGAGTTATTTTTTTTCATTTCTTTGATATTATCTTGTTATGTGTTTCGTTTATGTGTAGCTTGGCTGATTGTGAAGTGTAGCGGAATCTACTCTCGTTTACGAGATTGAGCTGTAATTTTTTTGCGTGAGATTGATTGTGTTTTTGGTATGGGAGTTTCTGTTTGGCTTTAGGATCTATTGTGTTTTGATGTGTTTTGAGACGGCGTTGAATGTGATGGTAGGTTTTTATTAATGTTTGTGCTGCAGATCCCTCTCTGCTTCTTGTTTTGACCATAGAAAAGCATATTTGGTGGGTTCAGGAAAGGAGGATTACAGAAAAGGAATCTTGGTCCTAGGTATTCTTTGCTTTCATACCAAAAAACAGGCAGATTTAGAGAACTTTGGGCCTTTTTTGGCGGCAATTCGAAAGATCATTTCGAGGAATTGTGCTTTAAATAAAATCTTGTGAAGATGATGTCTAAGTCGTATACCAACCTAATGGATTTAGCATCTGGGAATTTCCCCGCCATGGGTCTAGAAAGGAGGCGCTTACCTCGCGTGATGACTGTTGCTGGGGTTATTTCGGAGCTTGATGATGATCAAGCTAATAGTGTTTCTTCCGATGCTGCATTATCTTCTGATCGACTTATTATTGTAGCGAATCAGCTTCCGATTAAAGCTAAGCGAAGGCCAGATAATAAAGCATGGAGCTTAAGTTGGGACGAAGATTCATTATTGTTTCACATAAAGGATGGTTTACCTGATGATATGGAAGTCTTATATGTTGGCTCATTGAAGGTCGAGGTTGAACTGAGTGAACAAGATGAAGTAGCACAATTGCTATTGGACAGGTTTAAGTGTGTTGCAGCCTTTCTTCCTTTGGAGATTTTGTCCAAGTATTACCATGGATTTTGTAAGCAGTATTTGTGGCCCCAATTCCATTACATGCTTCCGTATGCTGCTAGTCATGGAGGTCGATTTGATCGCTCATGGTGGGAAGCATATGTTGCTGCTAACAAGATTTTTTCGCAGAAGGTGATCGAGGTGATAAATCCAGATGATGACTACGTCTGGATTCATGATTATCATCTGATGGTTTTGCCTAGCTTCTTGCGAAGGCGTTTCAACAGGCTAAGAATGGGATTCTTCCTTCACAGTCCTTTTCCTTCATCGGAGATATACCGGACCATACCTGTAAGAGAAGAAATTTTAAAGTCTTTACTGAATGCTGACCTCATCGGCTTTCACACGTTTGATTATGCGAGGCATTTCCTTTCTTCTTGCAGCAGAATGCTTGGTTTAGAGTATCAGTCAAAAAGGGGTTATATCGGTTTAGAATACTATGGAAGAACAGTTGGAATAAAAATCATGCCAGTGGGGATTCGCATGGCACAAATTGAGGCTGTTCTGAACAAGGCCGATAAGGAGTGGATGGTTGGAGAGCTCAGACAACAGTTTGAAGGAAAAACTGTATTTCTTGGAGTAGATGACATGGATATATTTAAAGGTGTCGATTTGAAACTCTTGGCAATGGAGCAAATGTTGAAGCAGCATCCAAAGTGGCAAGGAAGGGCTGTACTGGTACAGATTGCAAATCCGGCTAGAGGGAAGGGTAAGGATCTCGAGCAAATAAGAGCTGAAATTCATGCGAGTTGCAAAAGGATTAATGATACTTTTAGACAGCCTGGTTACGAACCGGTTGTTTATATTGACAAGCTCGTTTCTCCCACTGAACGAGCTGCATATTACTCTATAGCTGAGTGTGTTGTCGTCACAGCTGTACGGGATGGAATGAATCTCACACCATATGAATATATTGTATGTCGGCAGGGAATCCCTGGAAATGAATCTAGTTCAAATTCAAGTTCTCCGAAGAAGAGCATGCTAGTTCTGTCTGAATTTATTGGATGCTCCCCATCACTGAGTGGAGCTATTAGAGTCAACCCATGGAATACAGAAGCCACCGCTGAAGCGTTAAATGAAGCCATTTCAATGGCTGATGTAGAGAAACAGTTGCGGCACGAAAAACACTACAAGCATGTGAGCACACATGATGTGGCTTTTTGGTCTCAAAGCTTCTTCCAAGATTTAGAGAGAACCTGTAAAGACCATTTCAGGCTGCACTACTGGGGAGTTGGTTTAAGCTTTGGTTTCAGGGTTGTAGCACTTGATCCTAATTTTAAAAAGCTGACTATTGATACCATTTTGTCTGCTTATTCAAGGGTGAAAAGCAGGGTGATCTTCCTGGATTATGATGTTACTGTCATGCCTCAAAGGACTATTAATAAGAATCCAAGCCAGGAAGTCATATCTATCATCAAGGCACTCAGTGGTGATGTTAAAAACATTGTATTTCTTGTTAGTGGGCGAGGAAAAGATAGTTTAGGCAAATGGTTCTCACCTTGCAAGAATCTTGGTATTGCGGCTGAACACGGATATTTTTTGAGGTCTCTCCTCTTTATTGATCTTCATTTCATGCTTGTTTAATATGTATTTTTCTTTGTACGCTTATTGACTCATATATTAGGTGGTCTGCTGATAAAGAATGGGAGACTTGCGGTAAGAGCGCTGATTTTGGTTGGCTCCAAATTGCAGAGTCTGTGATGAATTTGTATACAGAAGCTACAGATGGATCCTATATTGAAGCAAAAGAGAGTGCAATTGTTTGGCATCATCGAGATGCAGATCCTGGTTTTGGATCCTGCCAAGCAAAGGAAATGTTAGACCACCTTGAAAGTGTGCTAGCTAATGAGCCTGTTACTGTGAAAAGGGGTCAGTTCATCGTTGAGGTGAAGCCCCAGGTATGTGACAGTTTAAACCTACATTTTACGTTTTTGGTGGGATTCTCATGGATATGATTCAGTATGGTGTAGTAATTCTTGTGATGCACAATATTTTAATTTTGCCACATTACGTTTCCTTGCTGAAAATGCTTTATTGATGTAGGCTTCCTCTCGATAATGGAAAATGACTATAGTCACTTGTCGGCGCCAAGGCACTTATATGAAGTCTTCTCTTGTTAGTTAAGCTGAACCTTTAGCTGGCACCTGTCATGCTCTCCTATTCCTGTTTTTGCTTCTCCCTCTTTATCCTTACTTTCCCTTAATGGTGCGTCAGTCCTTGGCTTTTTGCAACTGTAGTTCTTAGCTGCCATAACATTTATAGTGGTAATATTTAGTTATAGCCATTTGATGTTAGCATTTATCACCCATTATGTTCTTCCAGTTTTTGGTTCAACTCATTTTGTTGCATCGTCCCAATATTTACTGGAATAATCAACGTTTCCTCAAAACGGCACTCTTAAGATTCCCACTAATGCAGCTGCATGACATCTGTCTCTGTTGTTGTGCTTTAAAGTTGATATACACCAGTTAATTGTTTTCTCTGATTTCCAGGGGGTTAGTAAAGGTTTAGTTGCAGAAAATATCTTTGCATCCATGGCTGAAAATGGACAGCAGGCTGATTTTGTTCTATGCATTGGTGATGATCGGTCTGATGAAGAAATGTTTGAGATGATTGGAGATTCTGTTAACAAAGGTGTTCTTTCCTCCAATACCTCAATTTTTGCCTGCACTGTTGGACAGAAACCAAGTAAAGCCAAGTATTATCTGGACGACACAGTGGAAGTCATAGCATTGCTCGAAGCTCTCGCTGAAAAGTCTGTGTCCCCACCACCTGTAGCGAGTCTGCATGCTCTTCAGATTTCTTCTTGAAACATTTGCCTACGATTACTTGAAAGTCCTGTGCATCAATATTCGTAGGAAGCCAAAGTTGGAAGTGTTACTGTACAGTTTTTTACATTCCACGACCGTCATGTTCTTGAACTGTAGCCAAGATTTTCGAAGCTAATATTGGGACGATCACTTGGACTTGTTTAATCTGTCTAGATGGGACAGCAGACGCTGGAAGTGATTCTGCGACAATGCATTTGTTGGTTAAATTTCAGGATTGTCGTGCCAGTTGTATTGCGGAAGGTGCTGGAGGTTTGGCTGCAATTGAGGGGAGAGATTTTCTTGTGGATTATTTTGTTAGTTTGCTTTATATGGTAATTTTTCGCAAAGTTGAAAACACTATTATACTCTTTGTAACCCATGTATGAACTGTTGTCTTTCTAATTGTAAATACTAGAAATCCTTGAAGAAGGGAGGGAATTGCTTTGCTGTAGCGGGGATGTCTTGCGCTGGATCATGTTATATAGGAGATGACCAGTTCTTGTGTTCTGGACTCCTTTTGACTTCAATACTTTTGTTTTTTGTTTTAAATATATGATTAATAATGCTGTTGCCGATGTTGAGCTGTTACTTAAATGTTCGATAATAAAAAAAAAATGATTTAGTTTGGAAGATGGCAAAATTTTCAGCTTCTGGAGTTGTGCAGAGTGCTTCATACATATGATTTCGGAAATTTTTTTGCTGATAATTTTGTTCTTAACTATGTGACTTAAGCATGCATTGTTTTATGTTTCCACCTTATGGATTCATGTGTCAAAAATTTATGGTTGGTGATATGAACATCTCAACCTTTTGTGTGAGTCCCAATCTCGAGTTCGTAGGCACAATAAGGAAATCAATCTTTTTTCTCCCAGTTTCTTGTTAAATTCTGTATATTTGAAGCAAGGAATATCAGTAGTCTGAAGCTTGTAATTCATGGCTTCCAAACAATTGTTGGGTGTCTATAGTCTAAGGAGGAGCTTGCCTGGAAAGATAATTGTGAAGAATTCAAGAGGTCGCGTTAACTTTTGGATGCTGGGCAATCTTCTCTATTTTAGTATTGGTGAAGGGGGCAATATGCTACTTTCTAGCTCCGCCTCCTCCTTCCCCCAAAAGCACCAACTGATAATTAAATATGTGCATGTAAGTGTTGTTCAAGTTTCTGTGCTTTAACATGAGAACTAAGGCCTTTTATATTCCCTATTATGTATTAAATATATATCGAGCTGCGTTCACATACCCTAGTTAATATTCAGGGGCGGAGCCAGAATAAATAATACATAATGTTCGGATTAAGTAGGGCTACGATGATTTAGAAGGTTGTGCTAAAAAATAAAATTTCTGAAAACTAAATTAAATTTTTTTTCTTCCGAAATATTGTATAGGCCCTAGCCCAAAAGTAGCTCAATCATTGGTAATCACTCGTAAACTAGATATACTCGAGAATAATGTTCTCCACTCTGTTCATTCACATGTCACGGGTTCGCGCCTACAATATCATATATTAGATTAAATACATGGCTAACATGTATATATATAATTTTGTTTAGCAACTATGACAACTATTTGGATTGGGTGGACGAAAACTCGAGATTTCGATGCCAGATGATCTACAAACCATCCGTATGTATATATTTATTATATTTTGAATTTATGTTATATTGTATGTTTCATTCCATAAAACATGAATTTGGTTGGGAATTTCTAGTAACATATATATTAGATAAATACATTAAATTTCAATAAGGAAAGCAATAATTAGTAGTTTTTGGAGTATAGTAATCATATTTTAACAATATTTGAATATAAATATAAAAAAAATCATTTGATTGAACATAATCGGTTGCCCAAATTGTTTTTTCCCGGTTTATTTGATGCTACCCTTAAGAACAGTACTCTTAGAGATATATATCATACATTCAAAATATCTCAAAATAAATATTCTCAAGTATGGTAGATAGACCATTCATAACACTGTCAGTCAGTGCGGTATAACATAAAAAAATCCATTTTTTTCCCATCATGAATTAAAATTAGGCAAAGCACCCAAATTGTTTTTTCCCAGTTTATTTGATGCTACCATTAAGGACAATACTCTTAAAGATACATATCATACATTGAAAATATCTCAAAAGAAATATTCTCAATATATGGTAGATAGACCATTCAGAACACTGTCAATAAAGTGTAACATAAAAAAATCCTTTTTTTCCCCACCATGAATTAAAGTAAGGCAAAGCATTACCTGATTATTCTCTCTGAAACTCAACATCTTGTTTTGTTGGCTAGAACTAGAACTAGGGCAAATGATTACGCTATCTAAAGTCTAGTACATGTAGCCACACAAATGAACACGTGTTTATAAGCTTTGTGACATTGAGGTTTTCATGTCTTTTATTTATTTATCGCAGCATCATAGGTTAATAATTATGCTTTATCTAAGCTGCTCCCTTAAATCATGTGATTGTGTTTGATAAATATTAAACTAACTTGATAAATGTTACTCACCACAATAGATTTCCAATTGGAAGTCGTGTTTCAATCAATTCATCATCCGGGAGAACTAAAATTTTAGTTTACACCGGGGCAAACAATAATAACATGAAATTACATGAAATTAGAGGGTAAAAAATAATTTATAGAATCAAATCTAATTTCAGGGGGTAAATTATAATTTTGGAGTTAAAAGAAAATGTTAGGGTATTAATTTTTTTGAAGGGTAGCTCTTCTCGTCCGTTAGCATTGCTACTGTCGGACTGGCTTTCTTTTATTTCTTAAAATTAAACATATGCTCATGATTTAACATATATAATAGTGTTACATTGGTACTATTATTAAGGGTAACATCACATTATTCTAGGATGTCGATACATAATATCAGTATAACTAGTATGTAGGTTTCTGAAGATGCAGAAAGATGCAGAAAGCAGTGAAAATCTTGTCACCTAAAGATATGTACAACATATAAATTTTCATAATACATAAATCATCTCCAACTCACCTTCATTGGCTTCGTTCATCCCTATTCCAGAGTATTTCAAAAGTTGCATTAATGTGTGACAAATTTCCAGAGTATTTCAAATTTCCAAGTGGATGAGAGACTATCTATTGGGATGAGGATAGCTTCTCTGTGATAGAACTATAGATAACAAAGAAATTAATTTTAAACATTGAACAGTGAAATGGAGAAAATTCGAAAAGCTTGGTCTATTTTTTTTTGTGAGGGAGGGGGTTAAATCAATTTTTTGCGCCAAACGCGACTCAAACTTGAGTATGCCAAAAGTATACATGAGCTCTTATCAATCACAGCAAGGTCGGGGAATTCGAAAACAGGGGCGGGGGTGTGCACGTCCCCTTCCCCCAAAAAAAATTCTTTTTACCCTTATTTTTTTAAAAACATTTTTTTTTGCACACCAAACCTTTTTTTAACCTTGAAATATTATAAAAAAAAAAAAATTCGACAGCGAAATTTTTCTTTTTTATCTGTGTCCACCCCTGCCCGAAAAAGCTTGGTCTAGTTATGGGTTCAAGGTTCAAATATGTAGAAACCACGTAATAAACTATTTTTATAGTCTAAAACCAACCAAAACCACAACTTTTTATTTTTTTTATTATTTACACAAAATGGTCAAAAGCTTTAAATTTTTTGTCCTAAAATAAATAAACAAATACTAAAGATTTTTTTATTTAAACTGAAATCAAATCGCATATTTCAGTTTAGTTTGGTTCAATTCATAAGTGGATTCATATCAATGTTGTTCGAAAAAAAACTTGAAATAATAAAATATACTGTTTGATGAATATTTATTCCAAACTTGAAATATTATTTTAATTGTATATGCCATCTAAGGCACGAAAGGGGCAAATTGTGTTATCCCTAATTTTTATTTAGAATAAAACCCAATGAGATACGACTAAGGTTACTAATTTCGGACAGTAAATAATACACTTGAAAATAATTGACAAGGTTTGGCATCTGTCCAATTTCGCTTAAAACTGAATTCTTACAATTGTCATCGAAAGAAATAATTAAATAAAATTGATTAAATATTTTAGTTTTGTAGTTAATGATGGTCAAAGATATGGGAAGCAAGTGCACCAACACCTATTATTAACTTAACTACTAACAACCTTGACCTAAGTATCTCTGAGCAATGCTACATTGGGGTATAGCTTTATATGATAATATTCTTGTCCTATTATTGATTTATCGTTAAGAACACATCAACTTAGCCGTCGAAGAACATGTACCACTTTATGTGTCATGTGACCAATTTGATAAAAATAAAATTTAGATTAAAATAATTTCTTGTCTAGTGATACTTTTTTTTCCAATACACAATTAATTGAGTGTTTTGGATTGTTTCGCAAAAGTATTTATCTGAAAATTCAGATTAAAAAGATAGATTTTGAGGGTTTGATTTCCTTGATTCTGTTATTGCTTCTTTAAAAAACAGCAGGAAAAGTAGAAGTACATAGACAAGTTATGATATGTTTTTGGTTGTTTTAACTTATATTATGGCAATTTTGGTAATAAATTGCAATAAATCAAGCTGTTTTTTTGTATTTTAATAGTAAACACTCAATTTTTTTACTTAAAAATAACTTTTTTCAACTTTAAACAAAAAAAATATAAAAGTTCTTTAAATAAACAATCCAAAACACATCCTAAAACTCGAACTTCAAATAATTCCATTCATCAAGAAGCTATTAAATTGTAGGTAGAGTAAATGTGCTGCTGTGGATGGCATACATACTTCCTTTCAAAAAAAATTTTAAAACAAATTTTACATTAATAAGCCAGGAAGTACAAAAAGGAAGACACAATTAACAAGCTGGAACAACAAAATATATAAGACAAGCATGACAGATACAACGCTATCCAGCAAGAAGAGGGGAAGCGGCAAGCACTTCGAAACACGAAGGAGGGACAACCGGAACCACCATAGCCAACTAAGTCCCTCAATCCAGGCAGACGATGAACTGATCGAATAATGGACCTGCCTTCGAAAAGTTCGGAAGGAACAAATGAGGATAATCGGGAGACAAAAACTGATAAGCTCCTGTATCGAGTATCCATATCAGAAAGACGTCGACCAAGGAATGACACTGCATGGAGCACAAGACTTAGAGTGTAAGAGATGAAAACCAAATCATCACTCAAAACTTAGAGTGTAAGAGATGAAAACCAAATCATCACTCAACTTCAGAGAAGCACCCGAGCCACAATAGACTCCTCCGCACCATGGAGGACCATCAGTCAAGTAACACATCCAGCAACCCAAAACAAAACAAATCCCCACAAGGCTAGCATATATACGACCAAAAGGAGCCGTGAGATGGACACCGACACAATCTGTCAAAATAGCAAAGCCGCCAAGTCATCTTTTACGGACCGAGCGTCCTTTTCCAATCCGGCCTGGAGGCTGGAACAGACCGGCCACCGCAGCGGCTAAGGAAGCAAAAACGCTCAAGAAACATCACCTCTGGAAGCGGTGCGGGCAGATTGGGAGGTAAACTCAGAACGTAGTCAGAAAATACATCGTGAGCGATGAACGTCGGGGAGCCCGATGTCAGGTGACTAGTGCAGAATTGGAACGAGGGACTGAGATCTGGTGCAACGAGCACAACAAGAGTGCGACGGGCGCAGAGGGAACCATTACTTCCTTTCATTTCGACTCGTATGAGTTTGTGTTGGTTGCCGATTCATTTCTTGGTATTTTATAAAAATATAATACTATTTTTAAAAATTAATGGAAATTCCAATTGTCCTGTCTATCCTTGGCCTGGAACCATTGTTGCTGCCCTGAAGGGCACTGTCCTCAGGGTCATCATCCACCATCCAAATAGAATCTTTTTTTTTCTTTTTTAAAAAAAGATTACAAATGAATGGTGATGATGCCCCTAAGGGCACTACCCTTAAGGGCATCATCAAACAAACCCCTTGGCCTGGCCCCCTCCTGTTTCTACGTTCAACGGTAGTTTCATCAATGGTCCTTTTAGGTCCCACAAATTTCGAATTGCATTTGCTCTTTCTGTCATTTTATTTATTGCCAAGAAATTTGGATACACATATTTTTATATAATAATCTTAATATTATTTCCAAGAGAGTAAAACAAAAGGAGCATCGGATTTCTCGCATCTGTCAGCATGCCACCCCACCGCCATCTGCATATCCACTATATTTTCATGCTTCCTCTCTCTGGTCAACTTTCTTTCTCGACTATCTAGCAACACTCTAAATTATACAAGTCACGAACAATACTTGTTCGTTGTTTTTTAACATTTTAGTTTACTGAGGAAGACGTATTAGAGGTTTGTTCCATGTTTTCTTGAAAGAAACCCTCGTGAAGTTGGGGAGAAAGAGATCTGAGAAAAGAGTGTTGTGGGAGGATGCAAGCAATTAATGATTGCAACGGGTAGCTTGCTTGCATAGCGGTAGTGAGCAGTTGCCTATAACTCCAAGATTCAGGTGATATCTCTCATTTTGTCCATGTGACTGAGATTTTTTGCACCAATTTTCTGGATTCTCAGTCCCTCTTGAAGTTTCTTGCCCCTGTTTTTGAAATGCTTGACCGACAATGAGAGTGAGAAATTGAATAAAGGACGGTGTCTTCTTGTTCGAACTGCAGGCACTGCTAGAGTTTGTTAAGTTATAATTTTTCTTTTGAGCTTCGTGCTAGAAAAGTTATTCGCTTTTTTCTTTTTTTTTCTTTTTTTTTGTAATTTTAGGTGTGTTTTGGTTCTTGTTCGTGATGTCCCAGATGGCAAAAGCTGTGCATCTTCGTACTAGGGATTTTGGGGTGTGATTATTAGAATGCAGGAGTTTTAATCGTAAAAAGTGAATGTTTAATGCGCGTAATAATGGTGGATGGAGTTTTTGATTGCTAGGGGTTGTGTTATTACCTCTGTGAGGGGATTAGTCGGGAGAACTTGAACTGTTGTAAATCATGAGCATGTTTTCTTCGCATAATTCAAAAACATATCCAGTGCATCGCTTTATGTTCTGACGATGACCAGGGCTGTTCGCAACCGGATACTCAAGGATGTGAATGGTAATATCAGCGATCATCTACGCAGTCACATTCATTTAACAAATTGCATTCATTTGAAAAACCACATGCATAAGAATAGCCCCATCTTGGCTGATAGGGCTCTTATGAGGGATCTTGTTGTCCTTCAGAGGTCGAAGTCTTTAAGGGATCCTTCTGCGAGTCCTCCCTCATTGCACTCTCCTTCTGGATTTGATGCCCGTCATACAAGAGCGGAAAGGGATGTCTTGGCCAATTCAAGACGGTCTGTTGGCAATGAGCGGCCTCAAGATAGTGGAAGAATGTCGGGAAGCTCTCCTCCAGTTGTTACTCAACCAAAATCAAAAGTAGCCACTGGCCAGGTTAGCAGGCATAAGGAGGGGGCAGCCACAACTAAGAGCGACCGTAGAATCAAGGATGTGATTCGTGAACAAAGAAGAGTCAAGAGGGAAGAATCAAGTAGAAAGTCTTGGGAAAATGATGCTATGTGGTGGCATGATGATTTTCCAGAACATGGAAATGTTTTAGTCCCTGATGGTGTTTCCGGTAACTCTGAATTACGAGACAGGAGAGTCAAAAAGAACCTCGGTCATCGACAAGACAGACACCATGAGACCCTTTCTGAGCAGTTAATAAAAATTAAAGATGAATGTGATGATGCAGCTTCATCTCGAAACATTGACAATGTAAGGCGGAATCAGGTTGGAAAAATATCTGAAGAAGCAGGAGCAAGCATTCACAGTCATGGTAATAATCTGAATAGGGCAAAAAGGCGCAGGTTTCTAGGGGCAAGAAGAAACTGGCTTTCCATTGCTGCCCGAGAAGCTGACACTCCAAATGAAATGTCGGTAGCCTCTAATTCATTTGCTCAAGGAAGAGCTTCCCAGAACTATTATGTGGAAGAGGAAGCACTAAAGCATGATGATCAAAATGTCGCTAGCATTCACAGGGATGGGTGTGGCATTCCTTGGAACTGGTCAAACATTCACCACAGAGGGAAGTCATTTATTGACATGGCTGGCCAGAGCCTTTCTTGTGGGTTATCTGATACAAGGTTAAAGAAAGGTGGCTCTATTTCCCAAGGAAGGAATATTCAAGACATGCCCATCATGTCAGAGCATTCAAGTTCGTCGACTAAATCTGAGGGGGTAGCATTGCCTCTGCTGCTTGATGCTTCTGGATCTCAAGGAAGCATCGATCGTGCTGATTGGCATCATGATTACTCAGGAGAGTTGGGCATTGTTGCCGACAATCTGCTTAAGCAGGAGATCAACTCCGATCTTGCATCAGAAGGTAGGTCCCATGAGCAACATAAATTTCGGAGGCAATGCAATGATATGCATCAAAATCTCACTCAAAAATACATGCCAAGAACATTCAAAGATCTCGTGGGTCAAAACCTGGTCGTGCAGGCTCTTTCAAATGCTATTGCAAAAAGAAAGGTTGGTTTGCTCTATGTGTTTTATGGTCCACATGGAACTGGTAAAACCTCCTGTGCACGTACATTTTCCAGAGCTTTAAATTGCCGGTCTTTAGAGCAACCAAAACCTTGTGGATTTTGCAATTCTTGTGTTGCACATAATACCGGAAAAAATCGCAATATTAGGGAAATTTGCCCAGTTAGTAACATTGACTTTCAAGGCATCGAATTTCTTGACAGTATGGTTACTTCGCAGCATCAATCTCAATACAGAGTCATCATATTCGATGAATGTGATACATTGTCTTCTGATTGTTGGAGTGCAATATTGAAGGTCATTGATCGATCCCCTAGGCATGTCGTTTTCATCCTTGTTTGCTCAAGTCTTGATGTGTTACCTCATATAATAATATCCAGGTGCCAGAAATTCTTTTTTCCAAAATTGAAGGAGGCAGACATAATATATACTCTGCAATGGGTAGCAACCAAAGAAGAGATAGAAATTGATAAGAATGCTCTTAAGCTAATCGCCTCAAGGTCAGATGGATCTTTGAGGGATGCTGAGATGACTTTGGAGCAATTAAATTTGCTTGGACAGAGAATTTCTCTTTGCCTGGTACAAGAACTGGTACGGGTGTGCTTGCCAATTTGTCTCATAGTATTTGCTTTTGATTGCTTGCTTTAGCTTACTCATGAGTTATATATTACCTTTCTTTTATTTGGATTCACTTAATCCCGATGCATAAAATGTATAAGAAACTCTTTATTGTTTTGTAGGTTGGGCTTATTTCAGATGAGAAGTTGGTAGATCTACTTGATTTGGCACTATCTGCTGACACTGCCAATACCGTGAAGAGTCTTAGAGAAATTATGGAATCTGGTGTAGAGCCATTGGCATTAATGTCACAGCTAGCTACAGTCATAACTGATATTCTTGCTGGAAACTATGATTTTCATGAAGGAAGACCTAAAAGAAAGTTTTTTCGGCGACAAATATGTGAGTCCCATGATCCAGTATCTCTTGAATCGGCACACAAAAATGCACTTAAGTTTTCAGCGTTCAAAACTTTGGGTAAGCCAAAGCTTTATTTCGTTGTTCTCCCTTTGCACAACAGTAACCAAAGAAGACATGGAAAAGCTGCGTCAAGCCCTGAAAATATTGTCTGAAGCAGAAAAACAGCTGAGGGTATCAAATGACAAGATGACTTGGCTGACAGCTGCATTGCTGCAGCTGGCTCCTGATCAACAGTACATGGTACCAAGTTCCTCGGCAGATACTAGTAATAATCACAGTCCCCTTTTAGAAGAGAGACCAAGGAAAAGCAATGCTGAAAGGCCAGCTGTTCAAGCTGGAAGTTCTGGGGTTGTTTATCAAAATGCCAAGTTAAAGGGTATTATTACGGACATGGAGGGCCGTGTTGGAAATGGGATGGTTTCTCAACAGGTGCACACCACCTCCAGTGATCAAAATATAATTAACAAGTTTCAAGCACAAGGTAAATTTCATCAGGAACTCGAAGAAATATGGTCGGAAGTGCTTGAAAAGATCCCAATCAATAGCATAAAAGAGTTTATGTATCAGGAGGGAAAGATGATCTCTCTCAGTTATGGTGCAGGTACTATCGTATTACGCTATGATCTGTCTTATGCCATAGTTCACCAATGTTTTAGTGAATACTTTAAAAGTAGTTGTTTTATGTATAATAACATATTATGGGGTAATGATATAATTTATATTGTAATTGTCTCTAAAACATGTACGAGTAAGGGCATAAAGATTAAACATTTCAGCCACTGCCAATTCAACAGTAATCGTTTTGTGAATGTCTTAAATAAAATATACATATTAAGGTTATATGTCTTAATAGCTGGCCTTTTTTTGCAGCTCCAACTGTGCAGTTGCTGTTCAATTCACAGCTGACAAAATCCAAGGCCGAAAAATTTAGTTCGTACATCTTACAAGCATTTGAGTCAGTCCTTAGATCCCCTGTGACTATAGAGATCAGCTGCGACACAAAAAAAGATATTGGCGCTGCACCAATTTTGTTACAAGCATCTCATGCTCCATCCCATTTGGATTTGAACCCCATTTTTCTCACTGGTACTGGGATTAATTCGTCAAATCATAGTGATACCAGAAGGCTCCAAGATAGAGATACTTCTTCTGCCAGATTGGGTAGGAGTGAAATTGTTGAACTTGAAGCTTCTCCTGGAAAGTATAGTGTAATTAAACACAGTGATGAAAAGGCAAACTTGGACAGGCAAAAAACTGTGAGCGCTTTAGCTGGAGCAACATCACAGAAGACGTCTACTAATACTTCATTTCCAGGTCAGAGAAAATTGGGAGATAGAAATCAGAGTCTTAGCCTTGTTAGAAGCCGGTTATCTCTTGCCTGTTTAATTCAACACACACAGGCTTGTTCACAACAAAATGGATGGTCAAAGCGTAAAGCAGTCTCCATCGCTGAAAAGCTTGAACAAGAAAATATGTATGTCTTGCTCTTTTATTGGGTGACGGATAATTATTGCTACCAGTTTTTGTTATTTTCTGGTCGGATGATGATTACTGCTATCTGTTTTAGAAGTTCGTATGTGACTAGGAGTTGGCTAGTGGAACTCGCATGTGTGTCTGTATTTGTGCATATATATTTACATATTTACCACTCCTATGAAACTGCAGAAGGTTTAATAAATGGAAACCACAACACTTCTTTAGCGCGGTCCTTTTGTCTTGGTTTGAACAATAAATTATAGCAGTTTCATCTATGATACCATATGGATATGATGATATCATTGCAGGAGACTAGAACCAAGATCGAGGAGATTGCTTTGCTGGAGTCCTCCAGCAGTTTCACGTCGAAAGGTAAATATCGAAAATAAAGAGGCTCATGTTTTGATTTCAGAGATTGATAATATTTTAGTAATACTGATGTCCAATAGGGTTCACGACATTTGTTAGTATGGTGTAATTAGATAAGCTAGTTGCACGCATTTGGTCTTTAAAATAAACAAGGTGACTTGTTTAAGTCATAAAAAAGTATTATCAAGTCTTCAATATCCAACCTTACATTCCAATTTCTTGAATTAGTCAATAGCGATCAGAGGATGTGGATACTGAATGTGCTTATATGAGTTACTCATATTTACTAAATCTCACTTGCGCAGCTTTCAAGATTGAGAATCAGAACAAGGAAGCCACATACATGTTTAAAACTTATCTCCTGCGGAAGGTGTCTCACCGGTAGGTCCCGAAGGTAATGTTAGGACTCGTCGTCAAATGCTTCAACTCGAATATCAGCGTTATAAATCCTTATTATTTGGAATAACTTAGAATAGATCATCTGGAAGACCATGGCGAATATCAAGTTTCGATTTTTTTCCTCAATATGAATAAATCATGTATTTTACCCATTTCCAGTTCTGCTGTAGTATTTAAATTCATAGGCTAATTGTCTCATGCATTGCTGTGCTATGTAATTATCGAAAGTTGTTTACTTATGGTTGCATGGGAATGAATAATGATTATTGTGGTTTACATGTCCCGGCTATATAAAATTTCCTAGTCCAGTTTCTATGCGAAATTTGTCAGTGCTTTGTTCGTTTTTATACTTTTTTTTGTGGAAAAAATGATTTTTTTTTTTAATCTTTTTGGGTTTTCAACAGAAAATAAGATTTGTTTATCTTTGTGGTTTACTTTAAATTGGAATTTAGGCCATTAATTTGGTTTAGTACCAAAATTCCAGCCAAACAAATAGACTGGTCAATCACGTAAGGTTCAAGTTGTTAGACTAAAGTTGTTGTCGAAGTTCAAAAAAATAAATTAGAAAATAAGTCAAATGCCGGATTAAATGCGAAATAATCTACGTTTGATGAAACAATAATTGTTCTCTAATGTTTGCTTAAATACTTGGTTTAGTACCTATTGTTTTCATCGACCTGATTTGATCCATGATGTTTTCAAAATATTTCCTAATCGATTCAACCGTTTAAGTATCACGTTAATTTGAATGTAATGACATATATCTTGCATGTCTATCAAATAATACCAAATAAATACGTCGCATGCCAATTGTTGTATGTTTGGTTATTTTTTATTTCCTAATAATATCATGATGATTGATGAACTATGAAGTATTAAATATAATGTATAATATAATATTTTAAAACATTCTATTTTTTTCTGAAATATCTAAATAATACTTTTTTTAAAACACCAGTTTCTGAAGTATCATGTTTATAACAAATCACCCTGATTTTTGTTAATTTTAATATTAATTCTCAATTATTTATAAAATAATCGGTTTAATTCAAAAAGATGTAAAGAATAAACAAGCAATTTTTTTTTCAAAAAAAATTGCTTGTGCACATAACAAATATATAGATAGTAAAGATCGCACAAGTGGAGCAAAAGGAAAGATTGTCAAAATGAAAGGACAGATATGCAAATCTGGATAATATGAGAAGTCTGTTGCTTGGGGCGGATGTTACTTTCAAGCAGCCTGCATTGAATTTCCTCCAGAACAACCCAGCCGATTACCTATTGCCTATTCCAGATTACCCGATTCAAAATTCAGTCAACCCATCATCAATCAAAGTGACCCAAAATCCTTACTTTTTTTCTTTGTTCCCTGTATTCATCTTTTGTGCACGGATTCAGAATCCATAATTTTTAATATATACACAGGGAGATCAAACTATCGGTTCTTAGTTGTCTAGGTTCTATTGTAAATCGTGTGTTATCGAGCACCCATCAAGTGTTTGCAAAAAAATTGTGTATAATTTTGGTGGTAAATGGCCTCCGCGGCAATGCTTTCGTCTTTGAGGAGGCGAAGGTCGCCGTCTTTGGACGCGTTTCTGGAGCCGATCGATCTATCGGATGCCTCTGTTATAAAAGCTTTACGCGCCATTTGTACAGAACTGGCCTCGTCGTTTTCAGGTGACTGTAGATTTACGCCATTTTTCCATGGCAGGAATAATAGATCTTTGATTCGGAAAATTCAAGTTATTTCCATTCTTTTGGATGCTTTTGGTGACGCGAGATTCTCGAAAATGTCTTCCACTGTGTTTTTATGCTTGAATGAGTTGTACCTTCTGCTTTATAGATCGAAAATTTTGATGGATTTCATTAGACGGTCCAGTAAGTTGTGGCTGTTGCTTCAGAACCACTCAATCAGTGGTCATTTCCATGATTTGAACCTGGAAATCTCGACCCTTTTGGATATTTTTCCTTCGAGTGAAATTGACTTATCCGGAGATGTTAAAGAACTGGTTGTATTGTTGAGAAAACAATTAGGGAATTCCACATTGTATATCAATAAGCATGACGATATGTTGAGGTTGAAGCTATATCATTTCTTGAATGAATTTGAAAATGGAAGGATTCCTGAGAAGGATGAATTGTACGATTTTTTGGTGGACAAAATGAGTATTTGCGACGTGAAAAGTTGTAGAGTTGAGATTGAGTTTTTAGAGGAGCAGATTGTGACTCATGATGGGGATGTCGAACCACCAACATCTGTTCTAAATGGATTTGTGGCTTTAATACGGTACTGTAGGTTCTTGCTGTTTCGATTCGAAGATGAAGAAGGTGAATTAGGAAAGTGGAAGCGGAGGAAGCCGAAGAAGGGATTAATCACTCAGAAGATAGCTGATACTTTTATTGCCATCCCCAAGGATTTAAGTTGTCCGATATCATTGGATTTGATGAAGGATCCGGTGATAGTATCAACAGGTCAGACTTATGATCGTGCATCAATTACAAGATGGATGGGGGAGGGCCGTAATACTTGCCCAAAGACAGGGCAGATGCTCCTCCATACTCGGTTGGTGCCTAATCGGGCTCTGAGTAATTTGATTATGCAATGGTGTTTGGCTAATGGGATTCCATATGATCTACCAGAAAATGCAGATTATTCATCTGAAAATGCATTGGCTGCCTCACCAAGCAAGGCAGCATTTGAAGCCACTAAAGCCACAGCTGGTCTTCTTATTGAGCAGCTATCAAATGGGACTTCAAGATCGAAGACTGTGGCTGCCAGGGAGATTAGATTGTTGGCAAAAACAGGAAGGGAGAATCGGGCTTGCATTGCTGAGGCTGGTGCTATACCGCTTTTAAAATTACTACTTTCCTCTTCAGATGCCTTTGCACAGGAGAACGCGATGACTGCAATGCTGAACTTGTCTATTTACAATAAGAATAAGAGCAGAATCATGGATGTAGAAGGGTGTTTAGGCGCTATTGTTGGAGTTTTAAAATATGGGACCACCACCGAGGCCAGGGAAAATGCTGCGGCGACATTGTTCAGTCTCTCTGCTGTTCACGACTATAAGAAACAGATAGCTCTAGAAGATGGAGCAAGCAAAGCCTTGGCTGGACTGTTGAAAGAGGGGACACCCAGAGGGAAAAAGGACGCTGTGACAGCTTTATTTAATTTGTCAACCCACACTGAGAATTGTGCTAGAATGATAGATTCTGGGGCTGTAACAGCACTAGTTGAGGCGCTAGGATGTGATGGCGTGTCTGAAGAAGCTGCAGGTGCATTGGTCCTGATTGTACGGCAGCCAATAGGAGCTGAAGCAGTCGGGAATGAGGAAAATGCGGTGACTGGGCTGATTGGAATTATGCGTTGTGGCACTCCAAAGGGGAAAGAAAATGCTGTTGCGGCTTTGCTTGAATTGTGTAGAAGTGGTGGGTCAGCTACCACAGAGAAGGTGGTGAAAGCTCCAGCATTGGTTGGTCTACTGCATAGTTTGCTCTTTACAGGGACAAGGCGTGCCAGGAGAAAAGCTGCATCACTTGCTAGAGTCTTCCAGAGGTCTGAAAATGCCTCCTTTCATTTTGGCAGGTTGGGTGTAGGGTATGCATTTGCTAGAAACTCAGCTGCACAAGATACAAGTTTTACTGGTGATGCTACAATGGCCGTGTCCATTTCGGTACCTGTATTATAGTGACAATATGAATATTCGTCGTTATGTTTACCCCATTCATTACTCTCTTGCTCTCCTTTTTTCCTTTATCTTTAATATGACAAAAAATCTTGTTCAGATAGTAGTAGAATTATATAGTCCATGTAAAAAAAAAATTGTAAACATACCAGAAGGCTGTCTTAATTTGTTCAACCAATTCATTATGTGGTGTCGGGTGAAATTTTTTTATCATCATTTATTGATTCCATTTCTGTTCCAATATGCATTAAGATATTGCTTTATCCATGCAGAAAACCTTATTCTATCTTTCTTTAATTTGCGGAGTCCATATTTTGAGCATGTATTTTAACTGTATGTCGGCAATGTATCACCCCTCGATATTGCTTATTTCACTTCTGGAAAGGAAATATGAATTTATATTTTTTGGGAGCAGTTTTAAACTTAGAACTCGATTCTTTGTACGTGATGCTGCTAATCTTGGCATGTTTATCCATAAAGATTTCTGGAGAAGTTTGACCTTAGTGGAAAATTTGGAATCAAAACAAGAGTCATTAATTAGAAACAGTCCATGTCTTTGTAAGTATGATATAACGTGATTTATGTAACTAATCAATGGCAAAATATTGGAGGGATATTAGCAGACGAGTAGAAATAGAATGACGTGATGGATAGAGTTGATTAGCGTACTGCAGTCAGCAAGAACCTGAAAATGAGACCATACTCTAAGAAGCAAAGTGCTGGCACATCTTACTTGCTAAAAAATGTAAAGCCTTAGATTGAGTTGTACTACTTGTTTAACTAGCAAAAAGTAAGATTGAAGACGGTTCATATAATGCCCGTAAGTCTATACGAACATACCCTCCACTTCTTGATCTGAGGCCTTTGCCTCGAGGTTCCCCCTTTCCATAGCTAGATGTGATTCCAACATCTTATCAAGTTCAACAATAGCTCTGGAGTGATTCACTGGTAGGTCTCCCCTCCCTTCTTCTATGCTGAAACATGCATCGTCCTCTAGTATTTTCTTCCAAAATTCAAAATTTTCAGCATTTTCTTGAGTTGACTGCATAGAGTTCGTTGAACCATCAGCTGAGGAAACTTTTGGTGTGGAAATTCCCATCTTATCTGAACTATTGACTCACTTTCTGTAATATTCACTTCAGCCAATCTTGGCTTCTTCGCATTATTTTTACTTGCAGGATCCTCTCTCTTTCAGACGCATCTTCTTTAAAAATACTGTTACATCCACTTCATTATCACCAAATTCAGGAAACTTCATGTTATTTTTTATGCTGGTAATCTGATGTTCAATGTTTCCTAGACTTTTCTTTGAGCTTCTGAATTTGCACTGTCATATTATTTTGCTCTGTCTTCAAAACATGCAGTTCTTTCTCCACCGCAGCATTCGTGGAGTCATGATTCAGAGTCGAGCAACTTCGTTTTTTGTGATTATAGGTTTTTGGTTCCTTCTTTTAATGCTCTGTAGCCAATCCTTTTTTCCTGCTTGAAACCATGGATTCGCGTATTCGTACCTTGCACAACTGATTTTTCTGAATCCCCTACTTAACAACAATTAAACCGCATTAGAAAGAAAATTAACACACAAAGACCGGACTAGAGAGAAAGAGAGAGATACTTACATATGCATTGAGCTGATAAACAAAGCTATAGAAAACGTTAATCTTGAAATACTTGGGAACAATCTTTCCTGAAAACTTGTTGTCATCCCAAATAATGAAACTGGTACCATTTGAATTCCATGATATGGTTGTTTTTGTTTCCGGATAGTCTGCTATTTCAAATATCTTCTGCAGAAACCGAGGCAGGATCGACTCCCATTTTTGCCCCGACTCCTCCATTTATATCACAGCAACCAACCTTTCCATGAACTCCTCCAGCAGTTACTGTAGTACTATTCTCCTTCTGTGACTTTTTCAAAATCCATCTCCCAAAACGGTCATAAAATTAGTTCTAGAGCTCATGCCTATGTTCCCTCTTTTTTTTAATCTTATTATTTGCAAATGTTAAGAGGAATCCTTCAGAATAGCTGTTTTATATGAAAGCTATTTATGCAGTGAATGCGTTTAGTTAAATACGGACCCCTCCCAATAAATTAATTGGTCATTTTCCTTGCTTAATATCTGTTGAATATATGAAAAACACACATGATTGTATAAGTGTATTTATTTAGTTCATTAAGTAAAACATTCTTTTAAATTCGTTTTGTTGCCTAAACAAGTGAGAGTTTCTTTGAAAAAATTATTTAAAAAAGAAAGGAGGAGAGCCAGTCGGCAGCAATGAGCCCGGATAAAAAAAAAATTATCAACACCATTGATAATTAACAAATTTTTTAAAGTTATATACGAAATTTGATTTAATATAGTTATCCGATAGTGGATGTACTTTTATTTTTTTCAAATATAAAATATTACGATAAAATTTGTCGGGTTAATTACCCGGAAAAAGTCTATTAATAAATATTTTGTTAATCTGTCACAAAGGCCCATTAGCTCAGTTGGTTAGAGCGTCGTGCTAATAACGCGAAGGTCGCAGGTTCGAGACCTGCATGGGCCACAGTTTTTTAACTCTTGTTCTTTTTAATCCCACTTTTCCCCTCCTATCTACTTTTCCTGATTTATACGACGCCGCTTTTGCCAATGACATTGGCCGTAATAAGATTCGCGGGCCAAAATTATCCACATTGCCAATTGATAAGAATCCGAAAAACTAGGGTCGACCCGGTTCGTGAGTGCAGCGAGATGAGCACCAGATCCGATAGAAATTTCAGTATTTGAAATTTGGAAAAAAAAAAAAAAAAAAAAAACCTGAAAATTATATTTAACATCAACGGCTCGGATAGGAAAACCCAAGTTTTTTCACAATTCGGACCAACATCAAGTGCTTCAGCCAGTTCATGGCACAATAGGCTAGGAAGACCATCACGTGAAAAGGGTCTTCCTTTATAATTAAGGTTGGTCGGGTGCTTGATTAATATGCTTGTGATTGGCTTTTCTCTTATATTCAGCTGATTGTAAACTTTATATTGATATGACAACTTCATCAACTAATCATCCAATTCTAAAATAAAAAACAATCGGTTCGAACCAAACCGAAAATTTTATGTTAAAAACGAAACCGAACCGAATTTGTGGGTTCGGTTTCGGTTTTAAAATTTAAGAACCGAAATTTTTTGTCATGTTTGGTTCAAAACCAAACCGATGAACACCCCGAATAAAAATAAGGTATTTACTAAAAAATAAAAATAATATGAATATTGAACTTTACTTCTTGCATTTTTTGATTCATAATTACTTATTAAACTTTTGTATTCCATTTTTAACCAATAAGTCATTATCGATGTTAGAACGGCTAATCCATTTAATCGATCGTGAGACATTGTTGTTCGTAATTTTTTTTTTATAATCTTTAGTTTTGAAAAACTTATGTTTGGTGTGAAATTATGTTACGAGCATGCCAAAATGAAAAACTAACTTCTAAACTAAGCGATGCAAGCCTTGATTCGATCATTGGTTATGATCTCCTCAATAACAATTCGAAAGAATTACGGAATTAATTAACTGAATGAATTAAACGAAATAGAAAGAAAATTCGACAATGAACATGAATACATGATTATGCTATTGAAAATTGAAGTAGACATCATTTACAGACTAGAAATGGAAAATAAAGTTGAAAAAACTACAAGTTAGACTAGAGGAATTGAACTTTACAAACTGAAATAATGAATATTAGACTAAAACTAAGCTAGAATTGCAAGCAATGTGCAGAGCATTTTGAGTAATTTTTGTTGATTGGTTTGTTGTATTTGGATTGTGTTCGATTCCTTTCCTTATCTTGGATGTTCTCGGCGGTTCCCACTCATTATCTTGGATAGTTGAGTAGTGATTTTATTACCATCTCAACTCTCAAGACTAAGTCAACACTATAACCACTTGTTATTTGATCTGCCAAAACTTCCCTTGCACGCGTGAGACTCAATTCCTTTTCAATTAAATGACACTTGTAAATTTACGACTATACTTGGGTTAAAATATTTGTTGGGCCAACAATTTTTTTTTCTGTAGATGCAACTGTAACAAGTATAATAAAGAGAAAATTACATATAGGTACCACTTTTCAAAACATCTTTCAACTAAATCTAGCAAAAAATTTTCTTTTCAACTAAATACATCTTGTGAGAATCTTCTTTCAACTAAGTCCATTTTTATGAAACCCTAATCTAATTAGTCCTTTGCTATTCCTAAAACACCCTTGTTCTAAAAACCAATTTGTAACAGTTGAATTATCTGTTCATCGTCGTGAGAGTTGGTGATGGTCGCGTGTTCTGGGAAATCAGCAATGGTGGCTAGGCGACGAGAATGGAGCGGTGGCGGTGTTGTGTGGAGGCGGCGGTGACTCCTTTTCATTTTGCCAAATGTCATTCTTCTCCGACAACGAAAAACCGACGTTTTGTTTCAATTTTATTTGCTGTTTTTATGGTATTTTTGGAGTTAAGTAACATTGAACTTTTATTACAATTTTGGTGCAGATTAAGTGTTTGCTAAAATGATACCTTGTATTTCTACGTATAGCACAGAGGTTGAACTGAGTTGGACTGAGATACTCCATACTGTAAAAGCGAATAATATTGGTTTCACTGTTGAACCCATCAATCTCAAGTAGCACATAATTTGCTAAGCAATAATATCAATTTTATACTTCCATTTTTCTGGATCAAGCTACGAGAAAGTAACTAAATTTATTTTCGATTTTAGCATAATACTTTAAAATACAGAAGGCATATTTCTTTGTTTAGAGCATAATATAATTTCTTTGCTAAAATGTTTCTTTAGGTAAACAAATTTTTTTGTAGCAAATTTGGAAAAGATAAACAACATATCATCTCATTCCAAAAGTTTTGATTTATTTTTTCTCAAATCAAAGTTGAAGAACTAACAATCTTAAAAACAAGCAACACATGGAGGTGCATGTAAATTACACACACCACTAGTCTACCGGTGCATGTAATTTACATGCACCGGCAGACTGTAGGTTACATGCACCTATAGTCTGCCGGTGCATGTAAATTACATGCACCGCTAGTCTACTGGTGCATGTAATTTACATGCACCTATAGTCTGCCGGTGCATGTAATTTACATGCACCGGTAGACTCAATATTTGCATTGTTTCTCAAATTACATAATAAAATGATATATTTTAGCAAAACTTCTCTTTGCAAGTAAAAAAGTTGGGTGGATTTTAGCATAAAAAATAAAATGATATATGTTTTATGCCTTTGTGCTAAAATCCACCCAACTTTTTTACTTGCAAAGAGAAGTTTTGTTTTTGAACTTGGGCTTGAGATAATCATTTTATTTTGTTTTCTCAAGAGTGGTCTACGTTCCAAACCTTGTGCGGGAGATGGGACATGGTCTACTAGGTTGAGTAGGCTGCAATCCAGTGTTAGAATCCTGACGGTTTTGCACGAAACGTTTTCCATTGCTTCAGTTGGTAGAGCTCCAGCACCACATAGAGGTGCATGTAATTTAGTCTACCGGTGCATGTAATTTACATGCACCTCTAGTCTACCGGTGCATGTAATTTACATGCACCGAGAGTCTATCGGTGCATGTAAATTACATGCACCGGTAGACTCAACATTTGCATTGATTATCAAATTACATAATAAATAAGTATCATACAGTAAGTGTTAAATACGATCACAAATAATACTTAAAAATTAAGACTCCTACAGTTTTTATCTACGAGACTGCATCCATCAATTCCTAATTCCCTTTGTACAGAGATTTCAACATCATTATGAATTTCCAGAAATTAATATCAGTTTAAAATAGAAAATCTTCGCATGATTCATTATTATCATCATTTTTCACTTTATTGTGTCTAGCGGTGCATGTAATTTACATGCACCGCTAGACTCATGCGATACATATCTCATGCGGTGCATGTAAATTACATGCACCGATAGACTCAGGTCTGTCTTTTAACCAAAAACATTGATAGATGCACCAATAGTTTCAATTTTCAGAAACGATTGAATTTTCAGAAAGCCCAACCAATGAAATGTTTTATTTCATTTCAGTAAATATGTCATTTGATGATAAAGAGGAAATTCTCTTGAATACCTCATATTTACGTAATGTTTTATTTAATTTCAGAAAGCCCAATCAATTTTATTCTTTTACGTAATTTTTTGTACGGCTCCATCTTGTTGGACATGCGAATACCTCATCTTCGCACAATAATCCATGAAGAGAACGACTCGATGGAAAGGGTGAGAAATTACAGGAAATTTTGAGCATTTTTCTGTGTAACATGGAGAAATTACAGAGATAAAATGGAGAAGACGATTCGAGTTGGAGATGCGACGAGGAAGATGACAGTTTATGGATATTTTGGTAATTTTGACCTAAAATGGACCTAGTTGAAAGCAAAATATTTTGGTAGACTGGACCGAAAAAACTTTCTACTCTTGGTACCGGCCTGAAATTTTCCCTATAATAAATAGATATTCTAGCCCAAGTTCTTTTATTAAATTTAATATTTCAAAAAATAAATCCAGACTATCAATATCATAATGTATATCATACTTAAGAAAAAAATTTCAAGATCAAAACATTATTTTCCAAATCATAATCAGAATTTGATTTGTGATTCAGTATAATCACTTATTAATATGGATAATTAATTAAATATGTAAATTTTTTTTAGATTCTCAATTAGATCTAGGTTTAGGAATTAAGAGATTTATTGGAATTGGGGCCTAAAATAAATGTTTTGTTGGCAGCTGTAATATTTAAAAAATATATAGGGTTAAAAACGATCCACATAAATAGATTTAAAATATATATATATATATATATATATATATATTTATGTAATTCGATTTTTCCGTGTTTGGTAGATTTAAGTGTTTGCGGGAAATAAAAGAAAGACACCAAAATTTTTACGTGGAAACCTCCAAATCGAAGGAAAAATCACGGGACCTTGTCCAGTATAAATTCTTCACTATAAAAATAAACCTGTTACAGGACTTTGACACGAAATACGAACAACGGACTTTAAACGAGAAAATTAGAAAATATGGGGAAAAACTGAACAGACTTGATATGCTATCTTCGGAGTCTTTTCTTGCCTCAAAAGTCCAACCTTTTTCCAATGAATCCCTAAGCATGTATTTATAGTGTTGCTCCCGGTAAGTGGTGTGCGAGAAATCCGGAACATGATCTCCTTTGATTACGGCGTCATGGATTTCGGACGTGTCTGAGAAATCCGCGCACCAATGACGCACGTTCGTGTGCGCCCATTAATTTGTCAGTTATGTCCGAATCTTACTCTACTAGTTTGACCATAAGTCCGAGCAGGATTTAATGATGTTCGGGTATCTTGTGCTCGGTATTCTGCACTCGAGATCTCTTTGTCCAGCCGCTGGAGGAAATGCCCTACAATGTCCATTCCTCATTGGTCGAATGGATAGGAAGTAGCACTGTTATTCAAAACTTCTGCATGAACATGTGATAATTTATCATGTTTCTGGCAATTGTTGCATTTCACAATCCCTTCGGCATCATTTATCATTGTAGGCCAATAGTATCTAGCTCGAAGAGCCTTTTGATATAGCATATTGACCCCGAGATTATTTCTGCAACAACCTTCATGGATTTCTTTCATTAAATTCTCCCCCTCTTGGACCAAATCGCATTGCAAGAAAGGAATTGAGAAGCCCAATTTGAACAACTTGCCTTCGACCAGTACAAAACGATTCTCCATTCTCTTCAACTGCGCAGCCTCTTTTGGGTCGGATGGCAAAACCTTGGTCTTCAGGAATTTAATGATATGCTCTCACCAATCTGCCACAATACACGGTTCGAGATTCATTATGCTATTGACAGATGTATGAGAGACCAATAGCTCTTGTACTAACACATTCCTGTTTTTCCATTCGTGGCTCGAGCTAGCCAGTTTTGCGAGTTCATCAGCTCGGCTATTTTCTTCCCTTGATACATGTGTTAATTTTACTTCCTGAAATTGACTCACCAGTGTCCGAGCAGTCTCCACATACTTCTTCAATTTTTCTTCTTTGACTTTATACATCCCGTTCACTTGCTGAACCACGAGCATAGAGTCCATAAATGTTATTATTTTTCGAGCCCCAGCATCCAACGCTGCTCGAAGACCCGAGATGAGATCCTCGAATTCAGCTTCATTATTTGAGGAATGAAACCCAAATTGAATGGCTACTTTAATCTCTTCTCCTTCGGGACTAATGGACACTAAACCAACACCGCTTCCCAGCTGAGTAGACGATCCATCTACATACATGTTCCACTCCTTATATTCGGGGATATGGGTCACCTCTGCTAGAAAATCCGATAGTGCTTGAGCTTTGATGGTAGTTTGGGGTTGATAAGTAATGTCGAATTCACTCAGCTCGGTGGCCCATTTCACCATTCGCCATGATATTTCTGCTTTAGATAGTAGCCTTCCTAGGGGAGTGTTTGTCCCCACCATGATGAGATGAAATAAAAAATATGGTCGAAGTTTTCTTGCCATAGTTATGAGGGCTAAAGCCAATTTTTTAACTTCGGGATACCTATGTTCTGCTCCTTGCAATGCTCTGCTGACATAATATACTGGTTGTTGTTGCCCTGACTTCTCTCTAACTAATACCAAGCTGATAACTTCCTCGGTCACAGATAGATAGACGAGGATGGTCTCACCACACTCGGGTTTATTCGTTAACGACAATCGGGACAGATAATCTTTCAAATCCTCGAAGGCCTTTTGACATTGATCATTCCATTCAAACCGAACTCATTGCCTTAATGCTTTAAAGAAAGGAAAGATTCTATCAGCTGAGCGAGATATGAAACGACTTAACACAGTTATTCTTCATGCCAACCTCTGTATTTCATTTAATGTCCGAGGAGGATTCATCTCTTGGATTGCTCTGATTTTCTCTGGGTTGGCCTCAACACCTCTCAGTGTTATTATATCCCAAGAACATCACACTATGTATTCCGAACATGCACTTAGCTGGATTCAACTTCATGTCAAATCTTCGTAGAGTGCCGAAGACTTCTTCCATATCCTCAATTAGAATTTTTGCCTTTTTACTCTTGATAAGGACGTCATCCACATACACTTCCACATTCCGTCATATCTGATCTCTGAATATTTTGTCCATTAATCTTTGATAAGTGGCCCCTACATCCTTTAGGCCAAAGGGCATGACTACGTAACAAAAAGTTCCCCGTGTTGCAACGAAGCTTACTTTTGGTTGATCCTCCTGTGCCAAAGGGATTTGATGATATCCCTGATATGCATCCATAAGGCAGAGCAATTCATGCCCCACAATCGAATCTAACTAGATGATCAATCCTTGACAACGGGTAGCAATATTTCGGGCATGCTTTGTTCAGAAATCCACAAGCATTCGCCACTTATCTCCTGATTTGGGCACTAAAACCACATTTGAAAGCCATGTAGGAAAACTAATTTCCCGCACGTGGCCTACTTTCAACTATTCTTCCACTTGCTTAGCAATAATTGTATCCTTCTCGGGCCCAAAATGCATTCTTTTCTGCTTGATCGCCCGGGCATTATGATCATCCTTTAGATGGTGTTCGGCAATTTCTGGCTTAACCCCGACTAGGTCAGTGGTATTCCATGCGAACACATCCACATTCTGATTTAAGCAATTAATTACCTTTCTTTGTAGTTATGGATTTAACTGAGAACCCACCATGGTGGTCTTAGTTGGGTGTCCCAGCTCAATTGTAAGGAATTCCTCCGCGGGAATTACTCGTTCTTTAATCGCACCAAGTTTTTCTCGTTTCCGCTTACCATTATCTTCTCGTTCATCATCCCCCTTCTTCTGTCTTTTTTCCTGCCTCAATTTCTGCACATAACACTTCCTCGATGAACCTTGATCTCATCGTGCTTGTCCCATTTCCTTACCTACTGGGAATTTCATCGTAAGGTGGTAAGTATATGCCACTGCCTGAAAAGCAGCTAAAGCTAGTTGTTCCAGAATTATGTTGTATGACGAAGGAGCATCCACGATGAGAAAATTGATCATCTTAGTCTTCGCCCTCGGTTCCTCGCCCAAGGTAACTGGCAAAGAAACCTGCCCCACTGGGCTTACCACCTGCCCAGCGAATCCATGAAGCGAAGTATTCACCCTCTGTATGGTTATGTTCCCCCAATTCCATCTGGGTTAATGTACTTAGAAAAAGCACATCGGTCGAACTTCCTGTATCCACAAATATTCTCTGCACATTATAATTAGCAACTATGAAATAAATAACAAATATGTCATCATGGGGGAAATGGATCCCTTGCAAATCTTCAGGCCCGAAAGCGATGATCGGCCCTTATGGCATGCTATCCGGGGCAATTGACATCACTTGCAGCTTCCGAGCATAACTCTTTCTTGCTCGATTAGAGTCCCCCCCCCCCCCCCCCCCCCCCCCCCCCGATATTCCACCAGAAATCATACGTATAGTTCCTCGGTTAGGAACATTGTTTGGGGCCACCTTCCCCACAGCTTGGATGTCATCCTCATCTCGCCTCTCTCCTCTGATTGCCCATGGTACTGGCTGAAGTTCTCCCCTCCCAGGATTGGCATTATTCCGAGGAGGTGGATTATTGCAAATTGGTCCCTCACGTGATATTGCCTTCCCCCAAATCTATTAACTCCTCTTCCTCGAAAATATCTTCCTCGAAATTGTCCTCCTCGGACATATCCACCTCGACCTCTCTTTGGACCCTTTGATTCATGGCTACTTCCCGATGAGGCCTCAACGGAGATACTGCTCAAAACTCCTTTTCGGCTGTTCCATCTGTTTATCCATCCGATTTGGCTCACTTCATCTCTTTTTTTTTGTTTCATTCTTTGGGCTTCTGTTAAGTTGATATATTTAGAAGCTCTTCCCAGCAGCTCGTCACAATCAAAAGGTGGTTTTAGCTAAAGATTTGAACAAATCTTGTGACACTCCATACACATAACACATACAAATGAGGCATATATCATAATATTTAATGGCAGCTAAACTTGCAATTTTATATCATCCAATCAAGACTTTTATCATATTATAATTTACAAGGCATATAGACATGTATGCCACAAAAATAACCAATATTGTACCCCTCACAACCCAACAAAAAACCTATACATTATATGCAAATGATGAATCGAGTGAGAAGGACTAGAGTCAGTCAGCCGACCTTGGATCCATGACTTCCAAAATACGTAGAAACACCTTGTAGAGTCAACTTTTATTTACAGCAACTGAAAAATAATATTTGCATTTGGGTGAGTTTCAAACTCAATGAGCATATTCAAATTACGTAGTATTTAACATCATGTAAGCATATAATTCATATCCACATAAGCACATGAATATAATCACATAATTCATCATAATCTGTACATCAATTCACATGATTCATATAAAACGAAATGATACACATGTATGTCTATATTGTTATTCTGTTATGAACCAACTAATTCCAAGAACAATTCGTGATCACTATATGGCCATGTCACTCTGTACTGTATAATCCCCAATGAACTCGGGATCTGTATTCTTTGATTCTGTAATTCCGATTGTACTCAGAATGAAATAACACATGGTTCAAGGTCATTAGCGGCCATAACAGAGTTCTTTAATCTCTTATGAATGGACATGTCATAATCATATGTATAACATCGTAATCATATAGATCATGTAACATCACGTCCCAACATATACATTAAAAACTCAATTAGTTCTTGCACATCATATTGCATTCATCTCAATCCATTCACCAATTCACGGTACTCATATAACACAAATCACATAATCATGTAAAGTTAAATGCCAAGTTATAAGGATATACTCACGATACATCTATCTCGAAGAACTCTGTTAGTTCGCCTTATCTGTGCCCTGATCGAAATTATGACCTATAAACGCATGTCAAATGCACAACCAAGTTTAATATCAAATTTCTACTACCCATTTCAGTATATGCATGTTCTCTATGATATGTCCATACTAGAGAATCCTATATCCATTATATCTCACATCTCAAATAGTTATGTACTTTTGGTTTACACATTAAAATTCGTAGAAAATCGAAACTACAACATAATCTTAATTTTCTTATTAAATATTGTTTATCATTGTTTAATATATTACATATATTAATTTCAGCATTATTTCAAATTAAGTCATAACATAAACATAAGAAAAAAAGTGAAGAAAAACTACCTCAAAAGGAAGGTAGCGATGCGAGAATTCCAGATATGTACTTATTTTCTAATTTTGACGACGTTTCGAAGTCCAAAAATCAACAAAACCGAAACACTCTCATTTCTCTCTTCTCTATTCTCACTCACGACATTTACACCTAGTAAAACATGTGAATGTGTGCAAATATTGTAATTCCATGGCGGTTCCCGAATTTCATAATTTTTTTTTACAAATTTCAAAAATTACCTAAATACCCTTCACATATATTCCTTAACTTTACTCTTCAATTCTGATCAATCTAAAAGAATATATTCACTATATTTTAGTCAATATATTAAATTTAAATCATATCTTTAACATCTATTCTAATTAATCAAACATCACATTTAATCAATATCTATTCAAAATATTCATTTTATATATTCTTATCAAATATTCATATATTAAATTTAATTCATTAAATTTATTCCATATATGAAAAATGTAGTCAATTAAAATCTATTCCAATGTAATTATTCTTCAAATTATTGTTTACTTCACAACCTCTAAATGCTTTCCAATGCCCATATGAAATGTAAAAATATAGGTAATGATGCTTGTGAATGATTTCATATATGCATGAATGGCGATGCATGATCAGTGTTAACAGTTTTCGGGTCCATGACAAATCTCCTTCTTGTGGCCCTTGAGTTAAAGGCGCTTGATGAAGTAGCTCTGAGGTAACATGAAGGAATGGTCGAGGCATGCTTGATTAAATCTTTTCAGGAAATCCCCAATAAACTCCTTTTTTATTTGCTTGAGTCCGAACATACTGAAGGTTGTTCTTTTGCAACTCCTGCTGCTCGTGAATAGATGTAAGAACAACGAGCTGAGTTTTGGGAATGAATCTATGATCCCCGACGACAGCTGATTAAACCAAGACTGAGCAGCCCCGGCTAGGGTAGTCAGGAAAACTCGACATTTCACTCTATCTGTAAGTTGGTGAAGGAGCGAAGCATTCTCAAATCGTGATAAATACTTCTTGGGATCCGTGCCACCATCATAATTTCCTACATTTAAGGTTCTGAAGTTGGATGGTAAAGGATCACCTACAACTTTCGGAGCGAATGGCGTGCTCCTCCGCACCAGGTATATACGCCCCTCCATTTTATTGTATATGCTGCATCTCATCTTTCAGATCCTCCATCTGATGGTGCAAAGTTTTATCACTTTCTCCCTCCATCTGACTGGAGAAATCCCTAACCTCCTTCACATCTTCTTTCCGTCCCTTTGAAGAGGCCAAATCTTCCTCCTCTTCAGTAGTTCTCTCTTGCTGGGGTGGGGTCATAAATTGCCTCATGACTTCCCACACAGTATTGGCAATTACTCCAGTTAATTGTTCCGTAGGCATTCCTCAAATAGGGAATGCTTGCGGAATATTGTGAGATAATTCCACATCACCGTCCATTCCTTCCCGTACCGCGGACGAATATGAAGGGGGATTTGGTATATACACTCTTGAACCTTGTCCACGGCCTTTACTTATAACAATAACTCATTTTCTTTGATCTACACGAAAAATTCTTTTCCTTCAACGTCTTAGCTCGAAAAATTTCCCACAGACAGCGCCAATGATGTAATTCTATTTTTTTCGTGTTCGGTAGATTTAAGTGTTTGTGGAAAATAAAAGAAAGACACCAAAATTTTATGTGGAAAACCTCCAAATCGAAGGAAAAATCACGAGACATTGTCCAGTATACTATAAAAATGGACCTGTTCGAACAACAATCTTTTAAACGAGAAAATTAGAAAATATGGGAAAAGACCGAACATACTTGATATGCTCTCTTCGGAGTCTTTTCTTGCATCAAAAGTCCAACATCTTACAATGAGACACTAAACATGTATTTATAGTGTTACGCCCGGTAAGTGGTACGCGAGAAGTCTGGAACATGATCTCCTTTGATTACGGCGTCAAGGATTCCGGACGTGTCCGAGAAATCCATGCACCAATGACGCACGTTCGTCCGTGTCCGTTAGTTTGTCAGTTAGGTCCGGGTCTTCCACTACTAATTTGACCAAAAGTTCGAACAGGGTTTAATGATGTTTGGGTATCTTGTACTCGGTATTTTACCCCTGGGATCTCTCTGTTCGCCATCTGTGAATGATTTTATCCGAGAAAACGAATTCATCATATATATATATATTTGGACTCTGAGATTGACAACGTGACCTAGTAGTAAAGCTACGGAGACCTAGTACAACATTTTAGACCATTTTCATATGATTTCCACGTACATGAAAACAGAATTACGTTTCAGAAAATACTAATAAATAAAGGATTTGAGATAACGGTTTCTGAAAAAGAAAGCGGTCCGAAGCAGCAGGCAGGACTTTGACATATATATAATTTAATTAATTAAATAAATAATGATCAATTCTACTGAAGCACAATAAACAATTATTTTAGTTTAAAATTAGCCAATTTTAAAATAATTAAAAATTTGAGCAGCCCAACTAGGTGTCAATCAAAAGAGACATTGCTTGACGTAATTGAATTTAATACCCTGATAATGGCCATTATGTTGGCTTTTTCCAAGCAATGAATGATGAATGGACACACATTCAAGAGCATACTAATAAAAAAATATTTAAATTTTATCTTCTAATTTTTTTTTTATATCAAAATTTATTGAATCATCCTCAAGTTGATTTCACAACTCCTTGTTCCAATTCTTGAATGACTGAGGCCATTGGGAAAAAATTATTATAAATGCCATGATACCTTTTTTTGAAAAATTAAATAGGTATGTCACGAGCTCATAACTTTTAAAATATTCCGATTAACGCAATGAAATATTGATGTTAGCAATTACATGGTGGAGTGGTTGATATCGAACAGTGTCCTGAAGGCGATACATAGATATTGATAGGACACAATATATATTTTTAAAATTTTCATGATACGACACGACTATGACACGTCTGTATATTTTTTATATTTTTATATATATTATACATATACTAGATTACAAAAAATACTAAATTTCACATTTTTTATATTCGAAAACCATGTAAAAAACAAAAAATATTCTTATCAAATTCAAGAAGCATATAAATAAACGCATGTCGCTGTAATCACCATAGTATCACATATACGAACACCAAATGTATATTACTTCAATTAACATAAAGTTTAACAAGCACTCTAAAAAGATAACACCAAATATATTCTTACCAAATTCAATAATTGTATAAATTAATGCATATCACTAAAATCAGCATAGTATAACCCACACTAGAACCAAATGCATAGTACTGTAATTAACATAAAGCTTAACAAACACATCAAAATTTTATTTTAGTCAAAAAAATTTTAAACTGTACAAATTACAATTAACCCTCAAAGTGTCATTTCCTCCGACACGCATCTCAGAAGTGTGATACATAGGTATATTTTATTTTATTTTAAAATTAAGGACACGCCATATGACATGTCCAACACGTGTCCGATGGATGTCGGTGTGCTAGAAATATCCGACACTACACCGAATAATTTTTAGGAGTGTCCGTGCATCATAACGGGCTGAGGGATAGCAACCATTTGAAAGAACATATTCACATCTAATAATTTCATGTTCATCTAAAGGCAATGTTCACCCAATTATAGATACTATTTAAGAATCGATAACGATGATATAACCACAAATTTGAATTTATCTTTTTATTATTTTAAAGAAATTATCATATTCATTTTTTATGATCATATTTTGAAAATGATTGATGTTATTTATACTCCATTTTATATACATCACACATTATTGATAAATGTTATACATTAATGTATCATTTAAAGTTAAAGATATGATAAATATGATGGTTATTAAAATTATGTGATGATGCTAAATAATATAATATGGTAAGTTATATGCTGTTTGTATGATTTTAAAATATTGGATTAATTTTATTATTTATTATAATATTAAATAATATCACTAACTAGTGTAAGGAAGCAACATAAAGTGAATCGTGTGTACGTGGACAAATTCAAAACGATAACGTGGTGATTTTCTTGGACATAAAAAAATATGATTATTAAATGCGTGCATGAATTCTTCTTCTTTTCCCGATGTGCAAAGCCTTGAATTATTATCAAGTACATCACGTACTCATTTGCAAGGTTACTTCTTGGGGGTCTGTCTTGGGTGCACCCGATGTTTGGTGCACTCAAGATACATACATTTGTATCTATATATATGTATAGATACACATGTGTCTTGGGTGCACCAAACACCGAGTGCACCCAAGATAAACCCACTTCTTGGCTATCCTCTCCTCGACATTACCTCACATATCCCTGAGGCACTATCTCACACTCATTTGCAAGGTTATTTCTTGGTTATCCCGAGGTACTTGGATCAATGATCCCTAAATTTATCAATATATTAAATCTCACATAAAAAAATGAGCATTGGTCTGGGATTGATATAATATTTAGGATAATCCCATGAAATAGCCAAGAATAATTCCATTTGTAAATAGAAGTTTGGAGTTTGGACCACGCAATATTTTTTTCTTGGTAAAGAAATCAATAACAAATGCGATTTTCTTTATTTTTTCCCCAACAAACTTACTATTTTTTCACTTCCTATTAAATTCTATCCACTCTTATTACAATTTCCAGTTTTAAATTTAGCATTTTTCCATAAAAGAAAATTTGGTGCTCTCAATCACCAACTACGTTTCATTAAAAAGGCAACATCGTTTTCTTGATCTCAGTCCATTTCATCCGAAGTAATGTATATAATCGGTCTAATACTGTTTTGAAGATAAAATTCGTTTTCAATTAATTGATGAAGGGATGAGAATCTTGCCATTAGAGTCCAAAATTCAAAGCTGCCAACTTTGAAATTTATAATTTTGGAAAAATTATGAGTAAAAACTAAAAAGAATCTCCAACTAAACCTTGTTACAGTACGGAATTTGAAAGATATTATTGGGTCCCTGTAAAAAAAATGTGGTCTTTTTTCATTCCATTCCAATAACAAAATGTTTCTTTAAACCGAGTAAAATCTACCCACTGATTATAGCTGTAAATTTATAAATGATACGTTATGGCTATCTAAAATAGCACGGCAGTTGTCAAACTTGTTTCTGTATGTAGATAAATCACTTGAGGATGCTGTTTAGGAACTCTCTCGCTGTTTCTTGTGTTTTTGTAGCGTGCTGTTTCGTGTTCCCGAAATTATCCGAGTCGCAAGTGCCAAAAGAAGAAGGTAAGCAACTGATTTATTATTCCTTTTAAAAATAGTATGACACTTTTTTGGCGGGTGCTCTGAAACTGGATTGAATAAAAGATTGGGTTCCTTGATACTCAAGATTGAATGAAAGAATATTCAAGTAATATATGAGATTGTAGTGAGATCTGAGAAATCTTTTGGTGAAGAGAGAGATTAAGTATTTAGTAAATATCGAGGAGTTGGGTCTGGAGCTGAGAAAAACTTGGGTACAATTTAAAAATGGTATTCTTCATCCTTTTCAGTTCACGTGTTTCTATGTGTTGATTGTGAGAATGAAATTTGGGGAAATCACGACTTAGAAAAGCATGTTTACTCACGCCAATTGGATGATTTTCAGCGAAGTGGCTCAAGATAAATTGACGTATCCTAGGATATAGTTTTGTTAACTTGATCGGGAAGGTTAAAGTTGATGGAATTAAGTCTTGGTCTTAGTTGTATTTCTTAAGGATTTTTTTATTTTTTGATATCAAGTACACATTTTTGGTACTTTCACATCAAGTACAATATTATTTTGCAAGCTCTCAAGTTTTGACTACTTGCCTTCTCAACTTATCTCATACTTTTAAAATTTATTTTCTGATTAGTGGATGCCCTACAACAAGTTGCCAATGAACTTGGCGCAACATTTTGGAGATTCAATGCTGACTCATGTGAAGTTGATATGGTTGGGATTTCACAAACAGCTCCGAGTGGCTCCGATGGTTATGTTGATTGTGATTGCAATTTTGCCAACAACACTGTCTGCCATGTTATAAGAATGTATAGTGCACAAATTTTCAGTTTTCATAACAGCTAGATTGATTTATACATTGTTATTTTGTGTAGGGCAATAAAATGTGATTTTCATATAGCATTACATTCTCACAATAACATAAATACAAGTTATGATGGGTTATCTTCAGCAGGTTGTCATCATACCATTTAGATTAAATTTTTCTTCTTTGGATTTTTCCATTTCGAATAAGCTTTTGTTATAGTTCCCCAGGAGCAAATAGACCTGTGCATGTAATCCTAGCTGCTTAGTTTTACAGTTCTCAAATAAGTGTTACTGGGCTTGTTTTAGATAGCTGCACTCATGTCTAAGCTCTGCAAATTTGAAAACAGTATCTACATAGTGGGTCATTCTTCATTTTACAAATGGAGATTATATTCATTTCAATAGTCTTAGTTCTTAAAAACGAGTGCTAGCTGAGTGCAAGCTAGCATTCAATGTGAAATGGATAACATTTATCTACATAAATTCTAATGGATTTCATTTTTGACATGATGGAGTTACTTTATTTGTCTACCTTTATTTATAATATAAGACAAAAACTATGTGTTTTCCCCTTGCATTGGCTAGGAGCTTTCCATTTTCAACTTTATTGCAGTGTCATTAAGGGCTACAATCTTCCAGGGATTCTTCCGCCTTCTATTGTGAAGCTTCCCTACCTCCAAGACGTGTAAGTTCACAAGACCAGTTTGAATTTTAGATTATACAATTTATCCGACTTTCATGCTTATATTGGCTCAACATAATCTGACTTGGTTTATTTTCAGTGATTTTGCCTACAACCTCCTCAGTCGTACAATTCCAAATGACTGGGCTTTAACACAATTGAACTCTATGTATGCTTCATCTCATACATGTTATTTTTTTTATGCTTAATCGTCTCTTTGGTCAATGATAATCATTTCAAATTTTTATACAGATCCGTTCTTGTAAACCGTTTATCAGGGGAAATTCCCAAGTTGTTGGGAAACATTACAAGCCTCACGTACCTGTATGTCTTCATCTAATCTCCCCTTATTTGTATCCTGACATAATTCATGACTGAAAATGGAACTTAGGTTAAACTATGAGGGTAATGCCATACATACTATTTGAAGGCAATTAAAGGGTTGTTTTATTGTGTTTTCATTTTTCTTGGAAGGTTAGTTAGTATTCATAAGGAAGAAGTAACTAGGGTGTGTGATTTGTTTTGAAGAATGCTGTCACAGTTCTCAGTATAGTCCATGTTTGGCCAAAGAAAGGAAAATCACTCTGCATTGTATACAATTGTTGAGCAGGAACCTTGAAGCTAACCAATTTTCCGGGACTATTCCTTCTGACCTCGGAAGGTTGTTGAATTTGAAAACCCTGTAAGAACTGCTCATGTGTAATTTTAATCTTTAATCATAGTTATGATATATATGACTCTGACCAACTATTTCATTATTCACGGCTGTTTATTGAATCGCAGGATGTTGTCCTCCAACCAATTAACAGGGCAGTTGCCAATGTCTTTTTCAGGATTAACTAATTTAAATGATTTGTAAGCACATTGTATTATAATCTTTAATCTAATTTAGTTTTTCTGAAATTCTCTGGTTTGTTGAATGGTATTGCTACTGCATTGCAGTAGGATAAATGATCTCAGCTTAAGTGGGAGAATTCCTGGCTTCATTCACAACTGGAAACTTCTTAACAAATTGTAAGATATCTTCGCATTCCCCAATTTGAAAATTTATGGAAAATTTCTTTTTGTGTACCTGTTGTAGTAATGTAATGTTTAATGAAGAGAAATGCAAGCTAGTGGACTGGAAGGGCCTATCCCCTTTAACATATCATATCTGAATGCTTTAACTGATCTGTAAGTATTTAACAATATTAAATTTGATGACATCCTTTTGCTGTCCTCATCTGGCTTTTGCATGCCTGTTGAAAAAGTTTCTGACAAATTATCTTTTACAGGATAATTAGTGACTTAAAAGGGCCACCTCAGGAATTTCCATTGTTACGGAGCTCTACACTCCTGGTGACGCTGTATGCCAAATTAAACTATCTCGTCAAGAGGGTTCTTCATTATTATTATTAATATCTGTATAATGGTTCGTTCTTTTGTAGGGTGTTGAGAAATTGTAACATTACTGGGGAGATTCCTGCATATGTCTGGAAACTCAGACTTCTGGAAATGTTGTGAGTAACATCACTATATATTAGAATTGATATGGTGATAGCTGTATGTTTTCTGTTGGCTTTTCGACCTCCTTTTCCTTCACTCTAACCAAAATCAACCCTCTTTCCATGCCTTTCTCTCTTATTTATGGAATCCATAGATCGCCACCTGGTTTTAGAGACCACATTTGACCATATTTGCTCCAGACAGAAGTTTCAATCTCTAATATTTTTCTTGGGACTCGCATTTGTTTCTTTGTTTTTACTCTTACTCAGCTATTTGCTCCAGACAGACCCTCTATCCACTGGTAACCATCAAACATCCATCATTGAGTTGATGGGTTTTTCAAGTTCTCTTAAACTTCGAGCACAGAGATGTCACTACTCAATGGAACTTGAATTTCCTTCAGATGATGTGAAAAAAGTAGAACTAATTGTCTTTCTTAAGTCAATATGGTAAACTAGGTAAAAACATGTTCCTTAATGAAAGTAACTTCTTCGTCGTAAAATTTTTATTTGTGAATGTTTCAAACTATATGAACTTAGTGTATGCTGAGTTGGACCCTTATCTTCTTGGGAAAAAAATTATAAAGTTGGAATTTACTGGTGTTGTATATTGAATTTTATGGAGATTGGTACTATAATAGCCTATATTGTTTTGGCTGTTCAATCCAATTTGATTCTTAAGCTCTCCTTGGAAGGAGTTAGATTTTCATCTCATTTTTGTTATACTCATGCTATTGTATCATTCAGATATTAAACTGACTGGTGTGATCATGTAATTCATGGTAATCACTTTTTCTCCTAACAGAATGCACCCACTTACCAAAAAAAAGAAAAAAAGAGTTTGTTCGAGCATTAATGAAAAATGATATTCTAAATCCTTTTTGACTATATTTTTATTCATCCATATTGACAGGGATGTCAGTTTCAATAAGCTAATGGGAGGGATTCGTAATAACATTGCCAGAAAACTGAAAGTTGTGTGAGTGTTGATATAATGTTCTGATTCATTTTATTTGACACAATATTATTTTTAGAGAAAGAAGCTCGTCTGATGGAAATATGATAATATGTTACAAATCAGGCTTTCCTTCTTACTTACCCTAATTCACTTCTTTTCTGGTGCAATTTCTCAGCCATCACATTTTCTAACCACATAATATTACTGTTGTAGTTTTTTGACTGGCAACATCCTGAATGGAAACATACCCGGGACAATCTTGAAGGATGGAGGCAACATGTATGTTTTATATTTTAATAATCATGAGACAATGTTCTTGGTTTGTTCTGTTTCATAAACAAAAACAAGTACCCCCTTTCAAATTCTTGGCATGAAGTAAACAGTTCTTGCTTTTTATGCTCTATAATTCATATTAACAGATTTAAATTCAAATTCTCAAGGTTATCATTTATGGACACTTGAGAGAACAGTGGGTCTTTCTTTTGTGGATTCTGAAAGTTTTCCGTCAGATGTTCAACACAGAAATAATAAAGTTAGAGGGGCTTACTTGAATAATATTTGTCCATACTGCATAAGAAATTTGATCAATTCAGTCCCTGAAAAGTTGATAAATATTTACATTATCAAAAGTAATTGTTAGGTGCTTATCTGACATCCTTATTACTTCGGTATCCAGACAATGACGACTAGCTTTTCTGTTCTGATACAGTGACCTGTCTTACAACAACTTTACTCTGCAAGGCCCTGATGATCCTGCTTGTCAGTCAAACATGTAAATCCATTAGTATTTGATCTTATAAGTTGATATAACTTTCACTTCTCCCATATATTTAGTTGTTTCTTGCTATTTTTTTTTTCTGTGGTAGGAATCAAATCGTTAACTTGTTCAAAGGCTCATCAACTGTTAATACACCGTAAGATGTGTTTTGGCTTTTTTCTCCTTAATGGTCAGTAGTTTGGACGTATGAAAGATAGCAAGTCGGTAAACTTGAGTTATCTTCTGATGCTAACCCTTCCCATGCTTGATCTCAACAGTGGACGAATCCTTCCATGTACTAAGAATTTATTATGTCCTAGATGTAAGTATGCTATCCTTTTCTTCCTTTGAAATTATGTAGTATGTTTCTTAAGTGATCAAAATTCGATTCAGTTATTTTCATACTTCCGGTTTTGATTATCCTTATTATTTTTGGTTGGTTTCAGTGTATAGAGTTTCTATATAACTTCTTTAGTTTGTGCAAAGATGAGAATAATTAGAAGTTGTAAGCTAGGGTTCTTTGTTTGCCTATATGACAGATAGATGCTCTTTACATGTTAATTGTGGTGGGGAAGATTTAACCATCAACGAAGGTGATAGAAAAGTTACTTATGAAGGAGACGTAGGAGGTGATTCTGCAAAATATTTAAGTGCTAACTATTGGGGCTTTACTAGCACTGGAGATTTCATGGATGAACCTAATTATCAAAATTCACGTACTATCAATGCTACCCCAGTTTCAAATTTGTCTGATTTGTACCTCACAGCACGCCTTAGCCCTCTTTCAATGACATATTTTCATTACTGCCTGGAAAATGGGAGTTACAATGTGAGCCTGCACTTCGCTGAAATTATTTTCACGGATGACGAAACATATACCAGTCTTGGCAGGCGGATGTTCAATATATACATCCAGGTTGTTTCTATGAAAAAAATGAAACACAATCTGCATATTGACTTGTAATTACTGATATTCCATTTCTACAACAGGGAAAGCTAGTCAGGGAAGATTTTAACATCAGAGAAGAGGCTCATGGAGCTCAAAGGCCTGTGATTAGAAACTTTAATGCTACAGTGGAAGATGGTACCCTGGAGATCAGATTTTACTGGGCTAGTAAAGGGACTACACGTATTCCTAACAGAGGAGATTATGGTTCACTTATATCAGCTATTTCGGTCAATTCTAGTGAGTTCTTCCAATCGTTTTCTTTGTTGTCCTTTTCTTAAATTTACTTTACTTAGTAATAACAGCATCATATATTATAACATGTTGATGACTTCTACAGTATGAGACCAAATAGGCAATATTTAGTGGCATTTGCAGGCTCTTATATTGTATGTTGTCATGTTTTGGCTCATAATCTTCTTAACGCAGTGCAACTGCATCTGTTCCACATAACTGAGAATGGTTTTATTCCTTTGTTGGAACCGGTTCCCACAAATCTAATGTAGTGACTTTGTAACTTGACTAACTTGTAAATCTAAATTGCTATTTATGTCTAGTTCAAGTACCGTATAAAAAAAATTATTTTATTAATAAATTAAATTAAAATTTACCTCAAGATTTAAGTGTGAAGTTGTGAATTGCATTACTTGTGAAATGCATCTCACACCATCAGAGGTAGACCATGGTAATATTTTCTTTAAAGTAGTCAATGGGTTTTTATAGTTGCTTTCA
Source organism: Haberlea rhodopensis (assembly GCA_907163345.1). Lineage (NCBI taxonomy): Eukaryota > Viridiplantae > Streptophyta > Magnoliopsida > Lamiales > Gesneriaceae > Haberlea > Haberlea rhodopensis. Next base: position 767,589 of record CAJQUN010000069.1, read on the forward strand.
GCAGTTATATATGCTACCCAAAACTCGAGAAAAGTACTTAAAAGCCGTTACCTTAGGAGTTAGCTATGTACTAAAAGTTGTAGTTGCGGCCGAATCTTGCCTTATTTATTATCTTTTGTTCTCTCTGTGCAAAGGTTGTGATACCTTCATTTACATGCTAGTTTTGTTTATTCGGTTCTTTAACTGTTGAAAGTGGGTGTAATTCAAAGATGTCTTTGGGTAGAATTTGCCAATGCATGTAAACATAGATGTGGCTGTTCTCCTTTGTTATACCTTAAAAATACCAAAAACAGTTGCATTACCTTATTAATGCCAATGTGAATGGGCAGCATACTAGTAGCAAATAAGAATCCAGTTGAGAAATGTATCGTGACAAATTTAGTTCCATAAATCTTATTTATCTATCTTAAGTTTCTTTGCAGATTTCAAAGTTTGTTCATATGGTAAAAAGAAGAATGTTACTGCTTACATTCTTGCGGCAGTACTTCCAGTATGTGTTATATTGGCAATTTTAGGCATCCTTTGGTGGAAAGGCTATCTAACAAGCAGGAGAAAATCAGGGATAGGTGATGTGCCGTATCTTTCACGTGACAGAACATTTCTTGATTTATAACCGATCAGCATTCCGTAATTTATTCATAGATGTAAAGTTAGACAACACTTTCTTTCAAACACAACATATCGCATCCGAGGATGTTTATAAATGTTTTTACAAATTCAAACACTCGAGCTGTATTATTATTTGGTGCAAATGGAATTTAAAGAGGCCTATCGTATTCATGTATATTGTATTATTTTGGAGTGTTAAATATTAAAATGTTGAGCAAATAAAGGCTCATTTTATGATTCTCATCGACAGATTTGGAAGGTCTAGAATTGCAAACTGTTGCTTTTACGCTGAAACAAATTACAACTGCTACTAACAACTTTGATGCTGCAAACAAGATCGGAGAAGGTGGTTTTGGTCCTGTTTACAAGGTAATAGTTTCTTATAACAAATTTGTCTCCCCCCTTTTGTAATTCTTAATTTCTTATTAACTGATGGAGAAACTGTTGCAGGGTCAACTATCTGATGGTACTGTAATTGCTGTGAAGCAGCTCTCCTCTAGATCAAGACAAGGAAACCGTGAATTTTTGAACGAGATTGGCATGATTTCTTGTTTACAACATCCGAATCTTGTTAAGTTGTATGGATGCTGTATTGAAGGAGATCAATTGCTGGTGGTATACGAGTACATGGAAAACAATAGCCTCGCCCATGTTTTGTTCGGTAGTTATTAACCGATTCAATGAAATCCCATTTGTCTTACGCATCTATTGCCTTCATTAGCCCGTAACAATAGTTGGATGATACTTTCCAGGGTCAAAGGAAAGCCAGTTGATGCTAAACTGGCCAACTCGTTTTTCAATCTGTATCGGAATTGCTAGAGGATTAGCTTTTCTTCACGATGAATCTAGGCTGAAAATTGTTCATCGAGACATTAAAGCTACAAATGTGCTTCTGGATAAAGATCTAAATCCGAAAATCTCAGATTTCGGATTGGCTAGGCTTAATGAAGATGAGAAGACACATATAAGCACCAAAGTAGCTGGAACAATGTGAGTTTATCTCATTGACCATGGATCAGTTTGAATTTTCCTCCCCATTACGTTGATACATATTTCCATCTTACTTGCAGAGGATACATGGCGCCTGAATATGCATTATGGGGTTATTTGACAGACAAAGTCGATGTTTATAGCTTCGGAGTTGTGATCTTGGAAATAGTCAGTGGCAAAAGCAACAACAATTACATGCCCAGTCATAGCTTCATTTGCCTTTTAGACTGGGTAACTAATATTTGAAACTATTCAGTACTACATTTATATGCCGCTGATTGTAATAGTGGAACACAAGTCTTTTGAACTATACATCAGCCTAAATTTCAAGTTTTGATTGTTATACCACATAGGCAGCCACGCAAAATTAGTAAGAGCAATCGCAGCTCCCTGACTTCCATGTAAAAGATTCTTGAAAACCGTTATTTTCCGTCAAAATAACAGCAGAACTGCCATAAATTTGCAGGCTTATCATCACTTGCAAGAGAGCAAAAACATTGAAGAACTAGCAGACGAGAGCCTGGATTCTCAAGTGAACAAAGAGGAAATAGAAAGGGTGGTGAAGATAGCACTCCTGTGCACAAATTCAACACCATCTATCAGGCCTACAATGTCTGAGGTGGTCCAAATGCTTGAAGGTAAAATGGCAATTCCAGATTTGATACCAGAAGGAAGCACATATACCAACGATGTCCAGTTTAAAGCCATCAAGGATTTCAACCAAGAGAGGCGAAGTCAAAATTCTAGCGCAATCCAAAAGCAGAAATCAACTACGATACTAACAGATGCAACTTTCACTTCTTCTAGCTCTGGTTTCCATGAAGCCGCTTGAGATACCAGATTACATTGATGAGTACTCATGTTATTATTGTATCTTTTGTAACTTATTTTAGAGGCTGTAAGGATTTGGTTTTGTGGGAATTCTCCTTCCTATATGTGGATTTTGTTTAGAAGAGAATTGATGTACATATCAGAGCATTGTTGTAAAAATAACAGATGATTTGAATTGCGCATGATCGTGTAGACCAATTTGCTTAGTATTGCATTTGTATTGCGCATGATCATGTAGACCACATTAATTGTTATTTCTGAATATTCAAATTTAATAAAGCAAAAATAATTATCAAAACATTAAAATAATATAGCCTTAAAAGCTTGGAGGTATGTTATTCTAAATAATAAAAAGATCAATAAAAGATATAAAATAGAGAGAATATATATATATATATATATATATATATATATATATATATATATATATATGTTATTACATTATTATAATTACATTATTATAAGTGACTAAGAGGTACTGTTGGCATTAACAGTACAACAGTATTAGATTGCGAAGCCGGGCCGTCACGCAATAGTATTAGAGGTACTGTTGGCATTTACATTTCATCTTTATGCTATTCATACATTTAAAAATTTTCACTTTTTTTTTTAAAAACAAATAAATGTTAGATTGCGAAGCCGGGCCATCACGCAGGAAAAAAAGCACTTTAAAATATACTGATCGTATCAGATGCATATCTACTGAAGTGTGGGTTTTACCTGAAGCCGAAGATTGTAGTTACTGTGGTGCACATCGATTTTTCAGAGAAACCCCTGGCTTCTGTTGTTCCACTGGGAAGATTTGTTTAGAGCGGTCAAAAATACCTCAAGAATTGTGGAACCTTTATGTTAACAATACTTCTCACATTGATGACCATTATCGGCAACGTTGTATCACATATAACAATTCATTCGCATTTACTTCTCTTGGTATCTATTACGATCACGAACTCTGAAAGGGGTCAAAAGGAGTTTACACGTTCAAGGTACAAGGAGGAATTTACCATTTCATTCACGATCTGGTTCCAGCGAGTGGTTGTGGTAAGCACTTCCAGCTATACTTCTACGGGACAGATACCGAAATAGACAATCGTATGACTCAGTCGGGCGATCTTGATGACAATGTTATATCGTTCATCATGCAGATTATGAAGCTTAATCCTTATGCAAATTTTTCAGAAGCTTGCGTAATAGACCTAATCTTGACTTATACAAATTGTTTTACGTGTTTGACCCTTCTTTGGACCAAAGAGTGTACAACTTACCTATTACTGATCATGTTGCTGTCATTTGGGATGAACAATCTGGTTAACCTTTGGATCGCCCGCATGATGTCCGAGTGTACACAAATCGGGCAACACACAGTTTGTGCATTACTATTATGGTTGCTATGATTCATTGCAATATCCGTTATTATTCCTCTATGGTTAACCGGGATGGCACACAGGATCCACAAAGAAACCTCTGACGGTCATGCTTCCGAGGAAACATCTCTTATGCTTGAGGACGATGGGTCTATACTTTTGCCCGGCCAACATCATTCTGGTCAATCGTTGTTGGATGCTGAGCATGAAAGTACTTTGTTATCTATTTGTCCTTTTCCTTCGTTCCCGTAACTTTAAAATCAACCTTTTATTCAAGTAAAAGTTCTAATTATATTTGTTGTATTTACCAGTCTACGTCTTCTATTCCAGATCTCGAGCGAAATCAGGATAACCAGAAGAATGTGGCCGCCAGAGAATTCTACGTTGTGATGATCTATGCAACATACGTTGTGCTAGACAGCTATTCAACAATATCAAATAGATATTTATGTCAAGATTGAAACCCAACGCCTGGATTACCTACGTAAAGCACAAGTTCAAAGTGAAATTCGGATGGAATCCTTTCAGGGTATTGTTGATAGCATGGCCTGTGACGGTGTTACCCATGGCAAATCCATTGGTCAACGCACAATTTTACCGTCTTCGTTCCTGGGCGGCCCTAGAGTTCTTTGACAGCGGTACATGAATGCACTTGCTTTGGTGACCAATTTTGGCCGACCTGATTTCTTTATAACTATGACGTGTAACCCAAGTTGGCAGGCGATACAGAAGGAACTCTTGCCTGGCGAACAAACACATAATCGGGCTGATTTGTTGTCAAGAGTATTTTGGGCGAAGAACAAGGAATTAAAAGATAACATCATGAATAAAGAAATCTTTGGGAAATTTGATGTGTACCTATATGTCGTTTAGTTGCAAAAGCGAGGCCTCCCTCATGTGCATTGGCTGATTATTCTAAAACAAAAATATAAGGTAACTTCCGTCGAGGCATATGATCGCTTAATCTCAGCAGAGATTCCTAACCCAGATACGTATCTTCTTCTACACACATGCGTGTCGAAACACATGATCCACAGTCCTTGTGGAGATTTGAACCCAACCAATGTATGCATGCATTTGGGTGCTTGTAAAAATTGGTATCCAAAAGAAATTACTTGTTCCACTACACATCGGCCCGATTCTTATCCTGTCTATAGACGCAAAAATGATGGCCTAACGGTTGTTGCAAGGAAAAAAAAAGATAATTGTTGGGTCATTCCATACAACCCCTAATGTCGAGATATGTGATGATGTAAAGGTTGTGAAATTCCTTTACAAATACATTTGCAAGGGAAATGATAAAGTTGCATATAATGTCATTGGAGCTTCCACACCTGAAGACATGGACGAAATACATGACTTCCAAGTAGCGCGATGGCTTTGCGCTCCTGAGCCAATGTGGCCCATTTATGGTTATGCACTTTATAAAATGAGCCCTAATGTTGTTCAACTCCACGCGCTTCTACCGAATTCCAATTATTTATTTTTCCATTCTACGCACTCCTTGGAATACATCTTATCAAATCCTAATAATTTGAGAACTCAAATGACAGAATTCCTCTCGATGAACGCTAACCATTCGGATGTATGTGCCATGAATCTACGTTATCGTGAATTTCCTAAGCACTTTGTATGGAAGCCTACACCTAAAAAGTGGACCCATCGCAAATGTGGTACTGCCCTTGTTCGACTGGTAATTGTTAGCCCTACAGAATCCGACAGGTACTATTTGAGACTCTTATTGAACAATCTGAGATCACCTACATCCTTTGAGAATTTAAGAACGCACAACGGTATACTATTGGATAGCTTCCGTGAATCAGCTTTGAAGCGTGGCTTGTTGGATGCAGACAATGATGTGCGTTCGGTCTTGGAAGAAGCATCGACTTATCAAGTACTGGATACTTTACGCCGTTTATTTGCCACACTCCTTATTTTCAACTTGCCTTCTGACCCGCTTCTTTGTGGAATGAGTTCAAACTACATCTTTCCGAAGATTTCTTACGGTCAACCTCCCAACAATTGAATATATCATATGACCGTGCTCTTCGGTCGATGTTTTCCTTCAATCGATGGGCAAAACAATCGACGACTTTAGCATTGTTCCATTTAAGAATTGGCTCAGTGCGGACGAAATGCATAGCAAGGATTACGAGAATGAGATGAACATTTATGTATCTGAAAATGACTTAGCCTCTATGGCTAAGTTGAATTCTAGGCAACCAGAAGCATTTGATAGAATCATAGCATCTGTAGACGATCCAAACGGAGGTGTTTTTTTATTGATGGCCCAGGTGGAAGCGATAAGACTTTTTTTTTTATTGATGGCCCAGGTGGAAGCGATAAGACTTTTCTATATAAAGCACTTCTTGCAGTTGTACGAACAACTCATGGACTTGCTCTTGCCGTGGCATCATCTGACGTTGTAGCATCATTGCTCCCTCGTTGGAGAACCGCTCATTCGGGGTTCAAACTTCCAACCATGGTCGATCAAACGATGACATATACGATAAAAAACAAAGTACGCATGCACAACTGTCATCCAAACTAATTATTTGGGACGAAGCTTCAATGGCCAATCGAAGATGCATTGAAGCATTAGATTCATTCTTGCAAGACATAACAGAAAAGGCCTTATTGTTTGGAGGCAAAATGATTGTTCTTGGTGGTGATTTCAGGCAGACTATCCCGATTGTTGTCGGTGGTTCTCGAGCAGATGTTATTGTCTCTTGTCTTTTCAACTCAAGGTTATGGCATTCTATTCATAGATTCCATCTGACTGAAAACATGCACGCGCGAGAGGATCCTGCTTTAATAGAATTCTCGCTACGCGTAGGAAACGGTACAGACCAAGTACTTCTGGTGACATAACATTGCCAAAGAATATGTGTGTGCCTTACGTTAATTGTGAAGAACCACTGGATCGTCTCATAGAACAAATATTCTCTTCATTCAATGACTATTATACATATCCGTTCTCAGTTATAAACAGAGCAATTTTGACATCCAAAAATGATTGCTTGGACAACATAAACAACGCTTTGATTGATAGATTCCCTGGAGACCTTGTTGAATATATAAGAAATGATATGACAAAGAACACACAACAACAGTGTCAATATCAAGATTTCTTGAATGGCATCTCAGCCAAGGTTTGCCACCAAATATTCTTCGGTTAATAATATCATAATAAGCACATATAAAGAAAATTAGGTGTTAATTCCATTTGTTACAATATTTAGATGTATCTTCAAGTATTCATTTATATGGCCAGGAAAAAAAACAGTTCTCTAGTTGCTTTTGTGGCGTCTATATTTTACCAATGGCTGGTGTTCAAACATTTGTGCTACCAATTTAGATTCTTATCATTGTTTTTTAAAATATTTTGTTTCTGCACATCAGTTGTGTTTCCACATGCTACGATGGAAAATAATAGAGAAGGCAAGAAGGTTTGCCTAACAAGATTTTTTTTGTTAATCAGATACTTAGCAGCAGCAAAGTAAAAAAATGTTCCTCAAACATGACAACAGATAGTACAAATTACTTTTTGGGATGATCCTATTTATTTTCATGATAGCTGAAATACTTACTAATCAAGAGTAGGAGAAGGAGATTTTAAGGAAACTGGACCTCGATGGACTGTGTGGAGTACTTTTTTTGTCACTAATTAAGCAATTGGAGGTAAAGCTTTACCTACGAAAATGACAACAGGTAACTAATGAATAAAAGCAAGAGAGTGCAGCGCCGAATACTGCCCAATTTAAATGTTCCTGGACAAGACAAGGAAACATGAAGAAAGTTAGACACTCATTGCATATCAAGTGACATAAATTAACAAAAAATAAAAGGTATTTGGAAAACTGTTGAAACCATTAATTAAGTTTTGGAAGAAGGTAAGAGAGGGAAGAAAAATAATAATAGCAGCATTTAGAAAAGAAAGCATGAGAATTTAATGGAAGACAACTAACAGTAAGACGAAGACAAATCATACAAAGCAATTACTTCATTATGAACAACACGAGTATAAAAAAAGTGCATCGCAATAGACACAATCCATTAAAAAAAAATTAAAATTAACAAGCATAAAAGCAAGATGTACAAAAATTGGTTGACCCATCAAAATACCAGTCGAACATTTGTGAGCATGCTTCATAACGATTATGCATTAAACTACTATGCCTAAACAAAATGAGTGCAAGAATTGACGCTGGAAACCTGAAACCCAGTTCGAAGAAGAAAACAGATAACTCTGGGCTCACAAAAACCCATTGGAGCTCATGGGCAAAAACTAAGCGACTCATATATAAAGTAGAAGCTCCCCAAAAGTAATTAATTTATTTACCTGAAAGACAACCAAACTTGGCAAAATGAAGAAAAGAACGCGTCGTTCAATCCTTGTACCCTTTTCTCGAAGACGATAAATAGAAACAAAGATAGAAAATTGCAAACCCACCTATATAAAGGCACTGAAGAAAGAGCGAAACAAACCACCCATACTCGTAGCTTCAGAGGACGATAGAACAGCTCAAAAGCATGGCCTCGCTACAGAATACATTAACTCCAAGCAGTAGGACCCGATTTGACATATTCCTGTGAAGACCACAAAATGAAAATTGATTATATATATATATATATTTTGAGTGGGGATGTGTAAATATTTTTTTCCGCGCTCGGCGGGACTCTAACTCGAGTCGCTTCCAAAGGGAGATGAGCTCTAACCATGTTGTTAGTTCCGGACCTTATCAATGAGATTTTAAAGATGACAAAACATATCAGACCGGATCGAGAGAAATTAGACTGACCAGAACGATCGCCCAAAACAGATCAAGCTGATAAGATGACAAAGCATATCAGACCGGATCGAGGGTAATCAGACTGACCAGATCGATAGCTCAAAACAGAACAAGCTGATAAGGCATATTACTTATCAGACCAGATCGATGGATTTCAGACTGACTAAATCGATGCTTCAGATCGATCTCAATCTCTATCAGATCAGAGCAGTCTAGGATACATAAAGAATGGCTCCTCAGTCCGAATCATTAACGACTATTTATTGTAGCATTTAATGTCGTAATTAATGCTACAAAGGACCAAAGACTGAAGATTGCCATAAAAGGTAAGAAAACAAAGAAGAGCTTACCTGACAGTCGCCGAAAGTATGAACCAGAATGGCAAGTATCATGAAGAAGAAGACTGTAGCTTACTCAGAGTTTAAGCAGAGTCAAAATTGCACATTAAGCGAAATAATGTCGTTGGTACTTACAACTATAAAAGGATGCAACAAAAGGAATATACAAGACTCTCGCTGATCAATTGAAAAACGCACAAGAAAGCAAAACAGCACAAGCTTACAAGCTCAGAAGCTCTCGAGCTGAAATTATTCTTAAGCACGATTACTTTGTAACATTTGATCATTTAGGATCACTGTGCGCATCTTGTGTTTTCTGTGTTGAAAAATAGAAGTGAGAAACATATTGTAACTGTCAGACAGAGTGTGTCTGAGTAGATCGAGTGACTAGGAGTTTCAGACTGGTAGTGAGGTAAATCCAGCCTGAATCGGGTTTGTACAAGAGGATTGTATAAATCAAAGTCTTCTAGTATAAACCTTCCTTAATTGGAAGAAGGGGAGACGTAGAAGGATTACACCACCTTCGAACTTCCAGAAACATATCCTGTGTATTATCCTTCTGCACTTGTTCTTTCATACTAGCCATCGAGTCGTTCTTACATATACAAGAACAGACCGTTCCGCACTTATACTTTCAGTGGTCTGTTCTGTACAAAAGTTGATTAAGAAACAGATTTCTTTCACTAATCCGAAAGAAATCACAAGGGATTAAATTTTACAAGGAGTGTTCATTCACCCCCCTCTAAACACTCCGGACCGATCCTAAAAAGTGGTATCAGAGCAGGTCATCTTAATCAGCACAAAGACACTTGAGCTGATGGCATCTTTCAACAAAATTCCTATGTTCTCAAAAGAAGACTATGATGATTGGAGAATCAGAATGCAAGCTCATCTGGCAGCTCAGGATGACGACATGTGGTTCGTCATCACTGATGGACCAATGAAGATTCTGAAAGTCAATACAGCAGTCACCATTACTGATGGTGAACCACAAATGGTAGAAAAGGACAGATCCCTCTGGACGAATGAGGAAAGAAAGAAAGCAAATCTCGATAATGTTGCCAAAGACATCTTGTTCAAGACATTGGACAAGAACATGTTCAGCAAAATCAAAATGTGCTCTACTGCCAAAGAAATTTGGGAGAAGATAGCACAGCTATGTGAAGGCAACGACCAGACCAAAGAAAACAAGCTGGCTGTTGCTCTTCAAAGATTTGAGAGCATAAAGTTGAAGAGTGGAGAAACTCTAAATGAGTTTGATGAAAGAGTCACTGGCATCATAAATGAACTGAATGGTCTGGGGAAGGAATATTCTAACAGAGATATCGCTCTGAAAGTTATGAGAGCTCTGCCAAAGGAATGGGATGTTAAGACCATTGCCATGAGGGAATCAAAAGATCTTAACAAGGTTGAACTTCATGATCTGTTTGCAGATCTTAAGGCCTATGAGTTTGAACTGATAAGCAGAGGTGAAGCAGAGCCATTCATCTCTCAACCAAACAAGGCCCTGGCAGCCATTCCAGACCAGACCGCCTCAACATCAGACCGATCCGTTGAACAGATAAGTAATGATGCTATGTCATTATTTATCAAAAAATTTGGTAAATTCATGTCTAAAAATAAGAGGAACTTTAAACCCTCTCATCATTATAAGCCAAGAAAGGACGATGCTGTTAATGATCAGGCTTGCTACAATTGTGGTAAGACCGGACATTTCATTGCAGATTGCACCAGACCGAAGAAAGAAGAACGGAAGGAGAAGCATCGCGATGACAGGAAAAAGAAGCACTACAAAGACCGCAAAAATCATGGAAAGTCCCAAAAGGTCCTAGTAGCTGAAGAAGGAAACAACAAATGAGCTCAGACTGACTCCGATTCAGACAGCTCCGAATATTCTTCCAGCGAAAGCGAAGAAGATATTCAATGTCTGATGGCAGATGAAGAGATGAGTCAGACAGACGAGGTATTTGACTTTGACTCAAATGAATTTACACGTGAAGAGCTCATGTCCGCACTGCAAGACATGGCTAATGATTATAGGATCTTAGCTGTATCATTTGAGAAGAATAAAGCTAAAGTCAGTGATCAAATGGATGAGCAGAACAAACCAAGCTGCTCTGAGCAGGGTGAGTGCAAAAATCTCCAGATCGAGCTGAATAAGCTGAAAATCTCCTACGATCAGCTCCATGAAGAAAATAAGAGAATTAGCACACAAAATGCTAAGCTTTCTCATATATTCAAGACATGGACAAAATCCAGAACATCTTTGGAAGAATTACAAGAAGTACAAAGAAACGTTGGTGATTTCACCGGCATAGGCTTTGACACCAAAGAATCCACCAAAGATGAATCTGAACTGTTGCTGGTAAAGAACAAAATCAAACAAATGACATTTGTTAAATCCAGCACAGTATATGAGACTGAAGCACCTAAAATTTAAACGGGAGTCTCTTACGTGAATCAAAATCTGAGAAAAGGGATTGGTTATGTTGACCAAGCCAAAGAAAAGGCACCAGCAAGATTTGCGTCTATCAGACCAAATCCAAAGGTGCAAGATCTGAGGCAAGGAAGACAATACAATTACTATAATTCAAAACCGATTCAACGAAGATATAGACTACCTTATGAGAATCAAAGGCTTCCATAGCGCACACATTATCACACACAACATCGAAACAGACCAGCACACAGCACACCTTACACACACAAGCCATTGAAGCTGATACAGGTGTGGGTTCCCAAAGGGCTAATCCGTTCTGGACCCAAATAGGATTGGGTACCAACAATAATTATATTTGATGATAGGTACCGAAGAAACTCGCATCAGAATGGTATTTGGACAGTGGGTGTTCTCGTCACATGACTGGAAACATCGAGCTGCTGTCTGAAGTCACAGAATGTACTGGACCCAAGATTATCTTCGGAGATAACTCAAATGGTAAGACCGTGGGCAAGGGTAAGATTGTACATGGTAACATAACTATCAATGATGTGCTGTTAGTTGAAAATCTGTGTTATAATCTGATTAGTATAAGTCAACTCTGTGATAATGGTTATGCTGTAGAATTTCACAAACACACTTGCACTGTTAAATCATCAGACGGTATAACCATGCTTGTAGGAATCAGGAATGAAAATACATATAAGATTAACTGGAATCATGCTCAACCTGATAATCCTACTTGCTTCATCGCTAACAATTATAATAAACACTGGCTATGGCATAAACGCTTGAATCATATCAATTTTAAGACTATCTCTAGCCTGTGTAAACATGATTTAGTCATCGGTCTGCCCAAGATCGATTTTGCTAAGGATAAGATCTGCGAAGCTTGCCAAATGGGCAAACAGATCAGATCATCCTTCAAGAACAAGAAGGCCAAATCCTCATCCCGCTGTTTAGAATTATTGCATATGGACCTGTTTGGTCCTATACCAATAACAAGTTTAGGGGGAATGAGGTATACTCTTGTTGTTATTGATGATTACTCACGCTTTACATGGACTATATTTTTGAGCAGTAAAGATCAGACCAGTCCGAAGTTGATCAAGCTGCTGAAACGCACTCAGAACGAGAAATCATCCAGCATAGACAGGATTCGTAGTGACAAAGGCACTGGGTTTTCAAATCAGAATCTTGAATCCTTTCTAGAAGATCATGGAATCAAGCATGAGTTTTCAGCCGCTCGAACTCCTCAACAGAATGGAGTTGCAGAACGAAGAAACAGAACGCTCAAGGAAGCAGCAAGAACAATGCTTGCTGATTCTGGTATTTCGCAAAAGTTCTAGGCAGAAGCTGTAAACACTGCTTGCTACACTCAAAATCGGTATATGATCAACAAGAAGCTGAACCTTACTCCATATGAAATATGGACTGGTAACAGACCATCTATTTCTCACTTTCATGTTTTTGGCTGCAAATGCTTCGTTCATAACAATGGTAAGAATCATCTTACAGCATTTGAAGCTAAGTCAGATAATGGAATATTCTTGGGATATTCATCAACTAGTAAAGCTTATAGAATTTTCAATAATCGTACATTAACTGTAGAAGAATCTGTTCATGTAGTTTTTGATGAATCTTTATGTGTTGAGGGCAACAAAGAATCAATTCAAAATCAGATGGAAAATATCCATCTCGAAGCTAACAGTGATGATGATATTGTAGCTAACAGGTCAAGAGACAATCCACCAGAACCAGAAGTACCAGACAGACCGGATCAAGGCATTGAAGCTTCGTCAGATCGAGCTGATCCGGATGTTCTTCACTCAAATGTTAAAGCAGATGCTGATCATGCTGCTACTACTCATCAGACCGGACCAGACAATCCAGAGTCAAGCTATCGATGGACTAAGAAGCATCCACCTAATCTAGTGATTGGTAGTCCCTCTGCACCGATCAGAACCAGAGGACAGATGATGGATGAATTCACACATGCTGCCTTCATCTCAACTCTGGAACCTAAGAAGATCGATGAAGCTCTGACTGATTTCAACTGGATTAAGGCCATACAAGAAGAGCTAAATCAATTCGAACAAAATCAAGTTTGGAGTCTAACTCCCAGACCAAGCGATCTGCCTGTTATTGGAACCAGATGGGTCTTCAGAAATAAGCTGGACGCAGATGGAACTGTGGTTAGAAACAAAGCCAGACTGGTGGCACAAGGATTCAGACAAGAAGAAGGAATCGACTTCGATGAATCATTTGCACCAGTCGCCAGACTTGAAGCTATCCGAATCTTTCTTGCATATGCGCCTTTAAAGACTTCAAAGTATATCAGATGGTCGTCAAAAGCGCATTTCTTAATGGAAAGCTTCAGGAAGAAGTCTATATTGAGCAACCACCTGGATTTCAGAACCATTTGTATCCTAATCATGTGTATCTACTGAATAAAGCAGTGTATGGTCTGAAACAAGCTCCAAGAGCCTGGTATGACACTTTATCTCAATTTCTGCTGAACCATGATTTTCAGATCGGCTCAGTAGATAAAACTCTCTTTAAATTTATTAAGGGGGAACATACCCTATTAGTTCAGATTTACGTTGATGACTTAATCTTTGGGTCAACTAACCCCAAATTGTGCGAGAAATTTTCTAAGTTAATGCAGGGACAGTTTGAGATGAGCATGATGGGAGAACTCTCTTTCTTTTTGGGTCTCCAAGTCAAACAGCTCAGCAATGATATTTTCATCAACCAGACCAAGTATACCAAAGAGCTCCTCAAGAGATTTGGAATGGAAACATGCTCAACTGCATCAACTCCAATGAGTCCAACAATCAAGTTAGACAAAGACGAAGGGGAACGGCAATTGAAGTAACCATGTATAGAGGACTAATCGGATCACTATTGTATCTTACAGCGAGCCGGCCTGATATTATGTTCTCAGTCTGTATGTGCGCCAGATTTCAGTCAGAACCAAAGCAATAACATTTTATTGTTGCCAAGCGTATTCTGAAATACTTAAGAGGATCTCAGTACGTTGGTCTTTGGTACTCCAAAGATTCAAACTTCAGCTTGATCGGATATTCAGACGCAGACTACGCTGGGTGTAAGATTGATCGTAAAAGCACCAGTGGAACATGTCAATTTCTAGGTGAAAGATTGATCTCTTGGTTCAGTAAAAAGCAGACATCGATTGCCACATCTACAGCTGAAGCAGAGTATCTAGCCGCTGGAAGCTGTTGCGCTCAAATGCTCTGGATTCAACACCAGCTCAAAGACTATGGCATCCAAGCTGTTGACTCTCCGATATTTTGCGACAACATAAGTGCAATCGCTATAACGTATAATCCAGTTCTGCACTCTCGAACAAAGCATATTGATATACGACATCATTTTATTCGAGATCATGTTGGCAAAAAGGAAATTCGGATCGAGCACATCTCAACAGAGCAGCAAGCAGCAGACATCTTCACCAAACCGCTCCCAGAGGCTAAGTTTAATTATTTCCGTCAAATTCTTGGTTTAATTGACTTATCTTAATAGTTTAGATGTTTTCTTACTTTCGCTCTTAAAGATTTTTGTTGCCACAAATCGATAATACAATGTCAGGAAGACACAGACCGGTCCGAACTTTCAGACCGATCCATGTCAATCTGATGTTATCCTATGATCTGTCTGGTCAATAAATTTCTTTTAACAAAATCAGCCCGGACTGATCGCATTTTAACCGCCTTATCTATCTGTTATCCTGACCGTTTATTTTGAATTTCTTTTTATCAGTCTTCGAGATAAAGACACGTGTCTTCTCTCTCCTATTTAGCGTTCTGAACATTTCATCTTCTTTCACTTTTTACAACTTACCGCTATCTGTTTTCTTATTCTCCCACTCTCGTAAATCTTCGCACTCTTTTACCTTCATTCCAATGGCTACCATTACTCACAACTCTCTCTCCGTTGAGTTTAATGACATTTACAGGGCAGAAGATGCAGAGATGGTGTCCATCTTCCGATCTTTGGAATCATCTGGTCTGAGAAATTTTCTGGAGTGCGGCACAGTTGTTTATGAATCTGAAATCCGCGAACTATTCGCCAATGCCGTTTCCCAGAAGACATCAATATCCACTACTGTCAAGGGCAAATCATTTGAGATCTCGCCGATGACGCTGGCCAAAACCTTTGGCCTCCCTAATTCCGGACTGACAGAATTTGGACAGATTCCTCAAGCGTCACTCTCAGCTCTTCAAGGGCAGATTTCTATTTTTGGCCACCGCCTGCAACCCTCGTTTAAGAAGAAGGAAATGCTTTTTCATTTTCAGGTGCTGTACGAAATCGTTGGCAAACCTCTTTTGTGCAAAGCAGGAAGTTTTGACGCTGTAACCGCAGAGAAGTTCAGGGCTATGGCGGCTATTGTATCCGGACAGAAGATGAACTGGTCCGCGATTCTTTTTGGAGTTCTGATGGAAACGGTGATTGCATCAAAGCAGGCCGTATGCTTTGCTGTTCCTCTCAGCAAGCTACTGGAGTCCTTAGACATCGAGCTGGAAAAGCAGTCCGCTCTCAGTCCCTTCAAGATTCTAAACTCCAAAGGGCTCGCACTGCTGAAGTCCAAGAGTGCTCCGCCTACTCCTGCCACTCTGGCTGCAGTCAAGATTGAGAAGGGTGAAGAACAAGCTGTTGCGCGCAAACCTCGGGTCAAGCGAAAGCTGACCATCCAGACTGATTCTGAAGAAACTCAGTCTGCTCCCTCGCCACCAACCAAGCCACTTCCCAAGAAGCCCAGAACCCAGATTACCAAACCAATCAAAACTCTACCCCTACCCATTTTGCCACCAACTAAAGCCACCCCTGCACCCCAACCTTCAAAACAAATTTCAACCACTTCAACCCCTGCATCCAAAGTCACCGTTAGACTTCCCTCTGCCATTCCCGTGGTCAAAGGGATAGTTATCACTGAGTTGAGAGATTATACCCAATCAGGGATCAAGTCCCCTTCCTCCACCGGCAAGGGAAAAGCCATTCTCTCCGAACCCCTCTCCTCTAAACCCAAATCTGCAGCGCAGACAGCTATCGACATTGCTATGGAGGATGTTGATGAGAAGGTGAAGGGACTCATTGTGGTCTTTGATGAATACGTCCAGTACCGGACTATCAACCACATTGAGATGTTCTTCGGAAAGTTGAGCAGACTGAAGAAGATGGAAGAGGAAGTTCTGAAAGGAACAGAGACCGATGATGTTCGGCTTGCCGTGCAGCGCAAAGAGCTATTTACGGCAATTCAAAGATTCAGACTGGCCACTCTGCTCCTAGCTGCTAAGAAAGAGAACTTCGATCCAAATGCTCCAACTGCCAGAGATGATGGGGCCGTTATTGCTCAATTAGAGATGGATGTTCATGCTCTTCACTTAGCTGTCCGTTTTCAACGACAGAAGATCAGTATATCCACTCCAGCAACCAGCCCGGATCATCCTTCTGCAAGCAAATCTCTGGCAGAACCTTTCGTTGAAGTTATTCCCTCTGGGGCAGCAGACCAGACTGAAGATTAGCCAGCAGCGCAACCTGCAGAACCAGCCGCAGATCAGACTGAAGATCAGCCAGCAGCTCAGACTGCAGAGCTAGTACCAGATCAGCCAGCAGATCAGACAGCGGAGCAGCCATTGCCTAATGCTCTGTCTGCTACAGATGATGAACCATTGAATGTGTTGTTGGACTCTCCAACAACATCTATTCCTTTGGGGTCATCAGCCTCCCGTGCACAAATCAGTCCAACCGCAGCACTTGCAACAATTGACGCACCAAACTTCGTCGATCCGGATTTAGTGGTGTCTACAGTTGTTGCAGCTTTACAGATTGAGGAGCCTCTCAGTCCCAGCACTCCTCCGGGACAATCAGATGAAGATCTGGCCTTCATTCAAGAATTTTCTTCGGATTTGGTCACCCTGATCCGATCCGAAAGTCATCAGGCTGCCATATCTTTCAGATCACTCTCCCAGCCGGCTATCTGATGCACCTCCATCGCTGGCACGGACTCTCCAGCATTTCTCTGACAACTGCATGTCACTCTCTCAACGTGTTCTAGAAGTTCATCAAGGTCAAAGGCTTACAGCTTTGGACTTTGATTCATTCAAAGAGAAGATGACAGCCAGTATAAGCAGCCTTCAGCGAGGACTGAATGATCTGTTTTCTCAGCAAGCCACTTATAAGAACAGCCTGAGAAAAGAGCAGATCGAGCTGGCCACTGAAGTCCGAGCATCTGTTGCCAATTCCCTCCGCGCTCAAGACGTTCGTCTTGACGCTATCAGCGCGCAGCTCGCACAAGTTGTTGATTTTCTTCAAGAGATTGCTGCTGACAAAAACGGGGAAAAGAAGAAAGACTTCAAGCCGCCTCAAACTTCAAGAAGATAGCAGTCTCGTTGATTAAATTTTTAGACTGACTGTATGCGGGATTTTTTATCAATAAAAATCTTTCTTTATTAAGTCCTTGTTCATTTATTTTGAACTTTAATAAAGGCTTAATCGATCCAACTTAATAATGTTCATTTATTTTGAACAAAGAAGAAGTAATCGATCCGAAAGTTCTCGCTTCAGAGTTCTTATCAGACTAGTTAAACAGACTTAGAAGCTAGGTTTTGTCATCATCAAAAAGGGGGAATTTGTTAGTTCCGGACCTTATCAATGAGATTTTAAAGATGACAAAACATATCAGACCGGATCGAGAGAAATCAGACTGACCAGAACGATCGCCCAAAACAGATCAAGCTGATAAGATGACAAAGCATATCAGACCGGATCGAGGGTAATCAGACTGACCAGATCGATAGCTCAAAACAGAACAAGCTGATAAGGCATATTACTTATCAGACCAGATCGATGGATTTCAGACTGACTAAATCGATGCTTCAGATCGATCTCAATCTCTATCAGATCAGAGCAGTCTAGGATACATAAAGAATGACTCCTCAGTCCGAATCATTAACGGCTATTTATTGTAGCATTTAATGTCGTAATTAATGCTACAAAGGACCAAAGACTGAAGATTGCCATAAAGGTAAGAAAACAAAGAAGAGCTTACCTGACAATCGCCGAAAGTATGAACCAGAGCGGCAAGTATCCTGAAGAAGAAGACTGTAGCTTACTCAGAGTTTAAGCAGAGTCAAAATTGCACATTAAGGAAAATAACGTCGTTGGTACTTACAACTATAAAAGGATGCAACAAAAGGAATATACAAGACTCTCGCTGATCAATTGAAAAACGCACAAGAAAGCAAAACAGCACAAGCTTACAAGCTCAGAAGCTCTCGAGCTGAAATTATTCTTAAGCACGATTACTTTGTAACATTTGATCATTTAGGATCACTGTGCGCATCTTGTGTTTTCTGTGTTGAAAAATAGAAGTGAGAAACATATTGTAACTGTCAGACAGAGTGTGTCTGAGCAGATCGAGTGACTAGGAGTTTCAGACTGGTAGTGAGGTAAATCCAGCCTGAATCGGGTTTGTACAACAGGATTGTATAAATCAAAGTCTTCTAGTATAAACCTTCCTTAATTGGAAGAAGGGGAGACGTAGAAGGATTACACCACCTTCGAACTTCCAGAAACATATCCTGTGTATTATCCTTCTGCACTTGTTCTTTCATACTAGCAATCGTGCCGTTCTTACATATACAAGAACAGACCGTTCCGCACTTATACTTTCAGTGGTCTGTTCTGTACAAAAGTTGATTAAGAAACAGATTTCTTTCACTAATCCGAAAGAAATCACAAGGGATTAAATTTTACAAGGAGTGTTCATTCACCCCCCTCTAAACACTCCGACCGATCCTAACACATGTGGATTAAGCCAACGAGCTCGAAAATATAATTTAATATAGAACACATTTTAAAGTTGAAGTTGGGTGACATGATCAAGCTATGGATTCAAGAATTAAAGGTTCCAGTTTCGAGCCAGGAAGAACATTTTCTTCTTGTCTTTTTGCTCCTTCTTCCTGACTAAAGAAAATGAAGTGTTACTAATGTCCAAGAAAATGGCTTCTAAATCACATTGATGTAGTTTATGTTTGATAGTGATACAGCATAACACACAATATAACTGAACACTACTGACGTTGATGTAAAATTACAGGTAACCAGAAAATGGCCAAAATATCAAAATCAGAGGGCTTTAGTATATTTCAAGAATTTCACAGCCGAAAGGGAATGTGTCCGTTGCCGCTTTTTTCAATGATGGTCGCCACTGGCTGACAGTGTCAGCAGAATCTACTTTCCAAAGCCGGCAAAATACCTACATTCTGTACAAGGATATTCAGACAAAATGCAACTGTTCATAATTAATTCATCAAGGGTCGGTGATCACTGCCCATAATAATACAACATATTTATAGCTTCAGAAGTTCTAGCCTTTGCCATTCTTGTTACTAGTATTATTCTGCAAAAGGGTTCAAGAAACACCGATTGCTAATGGTACTTTTAGTCTTATTCAGATAATCCATCAATTTATATTTTTCAACTAACCATTTTTGCCATATTCACGTCTATGTTAACTGTACACATATATACGCAGGACAAGGCTGAATTTGTTGAAGGGAAGGTGGATTGGAAAGGAAATACAGCTCGAAAAGACAAACATGGCGGCGTGCGTACCTCTCTGTTCATTCTTGGTACTGTCACTAATCTTCTGAATGTATAACAATTTTGAAGAAAATTTGAGCCATGCAAACTATGTACTGATAATCTTCATTATTCTTGAAGGTGCATTTGCCTTTGATAGCTTGGCAACTTTAGGTTTGGCAGTTAATCTGGTGACGTACTTTAGGGGCGTGATGCATTTCAACCTAGCCGAGGCAGCCAACAATCTCACAAACTTCATGGGAACTAGCTACATAATTACCATTCTTGTGGCCTTTCTAGCAGACACCTATGTTGGCAGGTTCAAATCAGTTCTTTTCGCCACGTCTATCGAGTTTTTGGTACGTAAATCTAAAAGGCATTAACTTTCTTTCTCAAAATACGCAAAATCATCGAACAATTAATTCCTGTAAACAGGGACTTGGACTGCTGGCGGTACAAGCCCACTTTCCACAACTGAAGCCACCTTTCTGCAACATATACGATCCCAACTCAAACTGTATCAAAGTCACCGGATCAAACGCTGTACTCCTCTTTCTGGCGCTTTACTTGGTTGGAATTGGTTCGGGGGGCGTAAAAGCCGCACTTCCATCCCATGGGGCGGATCAGTTCGACGATAATGACCCAAAGGAGGAAAAACAGAAGTCAAGTTTCTTTAATTGGCTACTACTATCATTATGCTTAGGAGGAGCATTTAGTCTCACGTTTTTTGTTTGGATCCAAGATCATAAAGGGTGGGATTGGGGTTTTACAGTAAGCACCATTGCTATGTTCTTTGCCATAATAATCTTCGCTGCCGGATTACCACAGTACCGTATCCATGTTATCAATGGGAGCAGCGCCCTCACTGAAATAGTACAGGTGAGCATAAAAGCAATAATCTTTCGCCGAATTTCTCCTGTTTAGATACAAAATAAGTGAAGTGCCGATGTTTTTCCCCTGAAATAGGTGTATGTTGCAGCTATCCGCAACAGAAAACTTAAACTTCCCGATGATTCTAATGAACTATATGAGATCAGTCAAGACAAGGAATCGGGAATCCAGTCGGAAATTTTACCTCACACCAATGCTTTCAGGTTACTTTCTGGTTATCCATCTTCAAGAATCACCATATATATCAGATAAATTACTTTTTTTGATCATCTGACTACTTTGTTTTCCAGGTTTCTTGATAAAGCGGCAATTAGGGAACCTAATTCAGCACAGAGCTTTCCAGGGTCAGGTCCCTGGAAACTATGCCGAGTGACACAAGTGGAAAACGCAAAAATCATAATAAACTTGGTTCCAATCTTCTGCTGTACAATCATAATGACCCTTTGCCTTGCTCAGCTTCAAACTTTCTCCATCCAGCAGGGTATAACAATGGACGCCAGCATCACCAAAAATTTCAATCTCCCGGCTGCATCTCTCCCAATTCTACCAGTCATGTTCCTGATCCTCATCGTCCCCTTATACGACCAAATCTTTGTCCCATTTACCCGAAAATTCACCGGCATCCCAACAGGCATAACATACTTGCAGAGAGTAGGCGTCGGCCTGATTCTCTCCTCCCTGTCAATGGCGGTGGCAGCAATCGTGGAAGTTAAGAGAAAACGTGTCGCAAGAGACAACAATATGCTTGATGCGATCCCATTGCTGCAACCGCCGCTGCCGATTAGCGTCTTTTGGCTGTCAATTCAGTACTTCATATTCGGGATAGCGGACATGTTCACCTACGTTGGATTGCTCCATTTCTTCTATTCCCAGGTGCCGAAAGATCTTAAATCAATGTCGAGCTGTTTTCTGTGGAGTTCAATGGCGGTTGGGTATTTTCTCAGCACCATAATTGTGAAAATAGTTAACAGCGCGACACAAGGTATTACTAGAAGTGGGGGTTGGCTGGCTGGAAATAACATTAACAGGGGCCATTTGAATCTGTTCTACTGGTTGCTTTCTGTGTTGAGCTTGTTCAATTTCTTTGTCTATCTGTTTGTTTCAAAGAAGTACAAGTACAGGCAAGAGAGCCATGAAAGTACAGTGGACGAGAGTCATGGATGAAGGTGCTGAAGAATGTCAAGAAGTAGCTGAAATTTCTGGGATTTAATGTATGAATCTGTGTATGATTGAAGGTAGAAACAGTATTGGTGCTCTCGAAAACAAATTCTGGATAAATTTTCAAATTTTACTTTCATTGTCTATTGGATTCCAAGTTTTAAGCTTGTTTTGATTGTTGTTTTTCAGTTTCATGTGGACTATACTTGGTATTTTATAATAATGGTTGTGAATTAATTTGCATTGAATTATTTGAAGAAAAGATTCTTGAATCAAATAGTGCATCTTAATGAATTTCACTTGATTGCTGAAGAAGAACAATGGGGCCACCTTCGAAAGTTATAAGCTTGCCAAAAAAGAAGCGAAGACAACGGTTCGAGATGCTAGAGCTAAAGTCTACAAAGAAGTGTACGATAAATTGGATACCAAGGAGGCAGAAAAAGATATCTACAGGATTGCCCGAGCGAGGGAGAGGAAGACAAGAGACTTATGTGCAGTGAAATGCATAAAAGATGATAACCATAAAGTCTTGGTTCGAGATGAAGACATCAAAACAAGATGGAAGAATTATTTTAACAGCTTGTTCAACGGTGGCTTTAACCAAGATTTAGGTGATCTTAACATCCATCAACATGATGTAAACCGTGAGTTTACTCGCAGAATTAGAGAATCTGAGGTTAAAGAAGCTTTGAACAAAATGAAAGCACGAAGAGCAGTTGGTCCTGATGGAATCCCTATTGAAGTATGGAGATGTTTAGGACCGACCGGGATAAAGTGGCTAACAGATCTATTTAACAAGATTTGGAGGAGTAACAAAATTCCAAATGAATGGAGAAAGAGTACTCTCATCCCTATCTATAAGAATAAGGGTGACATTCAGAGTTGCACCAACTATCGTGGTATAAAACTCATGTGTCATACAATGAAGCTTTGGGAGATGATAATTGAATGTCGTTTAAGGAGGGAGGTTAAGATATCGGAGAACCAATTTGGGTTCATGCCAGGACGGTCAACCACTGAAGCTATCCATTTACTTCGTCAACTTGTCGAGCGCTATCGTGAGAGGAGTAAAGATCTGCATATGATCTTTATAGACTTGGAGAAGGCCTACGATAAAGTACCAAGGGAGATATTATGGTGGGCTTTGATGAAGAAAAAAATTCACATCAAGTATGTCAATATAATCAAGGACATGTACGACGAAGTAGCATCCAATGTGAGAACGTGCAGTGGGGTGACAAGTGAGTTCTCGATCACTATTGGATTGCATCAAGGGTCTGCGTTGAGTCCTTTCCTGTTCGCCCTTGTGATGGATGAGATAACAAAAGACATACAAAATGAATTACCTTGGAACATACTTTTTGCTGACGATGTTGTGTTAATCGACGAGACAATGGCATGGGTAAATGCCAAATTGGAGTTATGGAGAGACTTTGGAATCCAAGGGTTTTAGATTAAGTAAGTCTAAAACGGAATATATGGAGTGCAGATGTAGTGGTCGTTCCTTTCGGGATTCTGGTGTTGTAGCACTTGGTGGTCAAGAGATCTCGATGAGCAGCAAGTTTTGATAAATAGGTTCAGTTATCCAAAAGGATGGAGAGATTGACAGCGACATTAACAACAGGATTCAGGCTGGCTGGTTGAAATGGAGAAATGCCACCGGAGTTCTATGCGATCGTAATATCCCGCTGAAATTGAAGGGAAAGTTTTATAGAACCCCTGTTAGACCCGCAATGTTGTATGGGAAGGAATGTTGGGCACCCAAGAGGATTCACATCCAAAATATGAGTGTGGCAGAGATGCGCATGCTTCGTTGGATGTGCGGTAAAACCAGAAAAGATAAAATAAGGAATGAAGATATTCGAGCTGAAGTAGGTGTAGCTTGTATAGAAGAGAAGATGCAAGAAAGCCGCTTACGCTGGTTTGGTCATGTTCGACGTAGGCCCAGCAGTGCACCTGTGCGTCGAGTGGAGTCCATGGATTTCGGCCAGTTCACGAGAGTGAGAGGTCGACCGAAAAAGACTTGGCTCGAAGTTATACGCAAAGATTTGGAGTGCAAGGGGATTACATAAGATATGTTGACTGATAGAAGCGTTTGGAGAAGACTGACGCATGTGTCCGACCCGACTTGATTCTCTCTATTGTTCATGTAGCCTACCCCAATTCATTGGGATTAAAGACTTAGTTGTTGTTGTTGTTGTTGTTGTTGTGAGATGTTACTTATTATGGCCATAAAATATTAGTATAAAATTTAATTTTGTTGATAGAGCCGTTCCTAAATGTAATGTATGGCAGAAATTGCAATAGTCATAAACATGTACTTGATATTACTAAACAGCCAAGGATTCAAATATTGTAACTTCCACCATTACTGTTCTGGAATGGATGGTGTTTGTTCTTAGGAACTCATTATTGGTCCTGGAAAAAACCAGTTCAAGTACTATCATGATCATGATAAGACATGATATATAATATATACTTTTTACCTTAAAATGGATGTACTTGGAGTTGATCTGGGTGCCGCTGGTGCCGGACTCAAGGGTGGAGCCGCTGGTGGTCTGGGTGGTGGGGGTGGTTTAGTTGGTGGGCATGGAGGTGGAATTGGTGTTGGTGATGGTGATGGATCTGAGTTGCTCTGACCCACTTTGGCAATGGCTGCGCGGCAGCCTCGCCGAGTGTCATGACTCTCTTTTGTGAGTATGCGCGGGATTTGGGAACATTTTGTGCATTACTTTGGGTCGCAAGGCTCTTCGGGCAAGATCTCCCCTTTTGCTGATTTTTCTTTACCTCTCTAATCTCTAAACTCTCGTTGTTGTGGTGTTTTGTACTTCTTGTTTGTGTGTCGTTGTTTGGTGGTTAGTGTCTTTGGTTCTTTGTGTTTGGTTGTTGGGTTTTGTTTAATTGCTGCTAACTTGGCTATGGCTCCTATTCTCTTCGGTTTCGTGCGCCACGCAATATTAGTCTGGGTTCTTGGTAGTCAGAGAAGTCTTTGGAAGGCAGTTTCCCTTTCTCGCACATCATTTGTCTGCATGGTTTGAGGGAACATGGATCTGTTCAGAGTGTATATGAAATTTTGTGGTCAAGGTCTTGTGTTTTTCGGTGATTACGATTCCCCTTTTGCTGGTTACTCGATTTGTCTGAGTCAATATATTTGTTTGGTTTACCTCTATGTTGGTTTCTATGTGTTTATAGTCGTGTCTGGTCTAGACCTTCGATGTAACCGTTTGATCAATTTCTATATTATCATTATACTAGTTTTTGTTGGCACCGCACAAGGCGCGGTGCTAAGTACCAGCATGCTGGTCATTTTGTTTCCTAATTTGATTGAAAATAACATTTCAAATAACTGATTTTAACAAAAAAAAAATTAAAAACGACTATGCTACTATAATTGAATGGGAAAAAACTAACCAAAGCACTGATTCTAACCTTTTTTTTTCCAAAAATGATGCACATCTTCCTATATAAACTGGAAAAAAAAAAATTTGAAGTTGCGCGCATCAACAATTGATTAAGATATATTCTAATCGGTTTAGGCCAAAATCGCCCATCAACAAAAATAATATTTTTTTAGAAAAAAATGTTATTTAATAAAAAACATTTTCAAACAAATTTAAAAACAATTTTTTTAATGATAGTAATTTAGTATTCATTATATTAAATCCTTCCACATTTATTATATAGGGATAATATTTATTTCACTTTATTTTTTTATTTTTTTGATCATATATTTATTTATTTCACTTTAGAATGCATGCATTCGGTGCAAAGTAACTCGTTTTTGCGTTTAAATATGTTGAACTTATATTATAAGACCCGGCCCTAGACATGACCACGGTTCGTGAACCGCCGGTTCGACGGTTCAAAAGAGCTCGACCCTTAACCTTAACCTTCGTAGACGGTTCCGGTTACGGTTCGTGAACCGTCGGTTACGGTTACGGTTACGGTTCGAACCTTATATTTTTTAAATTTAAAATATTAAAATTAAAAATTTAATTTAAAAAATTTAAAAATTACTCTGAAAGGATCATAAAAATTAACAAAGGAAATGTAAGGGGAAGGGGAGAGTTTGAACTTTTTAAGTTGCCATTAACTCTCTATATTCATATGAATCATTTAGCAATTTATATGTTGAGTTCCAACGTGGGGGTATATCAAGTGGAAATTTTATAGGTCGCATGTCATTAAGCTTACAAAACTTACCCCATTGTTTCATCAAATTCGATGGGACCACGATAAGATAATGTCATTTTAATTGGTTGAATCTGAGTATCTAACGATACTAATTACATATGAAATTGATGTGAAACATATATAATTTTGATACTAATTACAAATGATATTGGTATGAAACATTTACAATTATGATATTAATTACATATGAAATTCGTATGAAACTTATACAAATTTGGTACTATTTACAAAAGAGTTTGGTATTAAACATTTATAATTATGTTACTAATTACATATGAAATTTGTATGCAAATATACAACTTTGTTATAATTACAAATGATATTGGTATGAAACATTTACAATTATGGTACTAATTACATATGAAATTGGTATGAAAGCTATACAATTTTGATACTAATTGCAAAAGAGATTGGTATGAAATATTTACAATTTTGGTACTAATTACATATGAAATTGGTATGAAACTTATACAACTTTGATACTAATTGTAAATTATATGATATGAAATATTTACAAATATTATACTAATTACATATGAAATCAAATAAAGTGCTTGTAGAATGATTTTAATGTATATATTATATTTGTTTATAATAATTTTCTTCATTATTATAATATTTTATTTTGCAACAACTATTTCTTTAGTTCTTATGAATTTATCCAACATTTTTTGTTATATTTTCTTTGTTATAGATATGTTTCTATTATGATACTAATTACATATGAAATTGGCATGAAACATATACACCTTTGGTATAATTGCAAATGAAATTGATATTGAAACATTTATAATTATTATACTAATTACATATGAAATTGATATGAAACCTATACAACTTTGATACTAATTACAAAATAAAATCGACGAATATAACATTGAATTATTTGTTATATATAAGAAAACAACACAAAAGTTCTTATTATGTTAAAAAGAGTCAGTAATAAGATTTTTGATTATCAATTAGAAGTGATTAATTTATATAATATAAAGTTAGTGAATTATCAATTCAATATGTTGTTCCCAAATCATTATAAGCAAATTAGTAAAAGATTTTATTAATTAATCAAATATTACATTATCGAGTTTCTATGGTAAGTCATATCGTGGGAAATTAAGATATACTTATTTGATATTGTATATAATTTAAATCAAATAAAGTGCTTGTAATAATTAGAATGTATATATTATATTTGTTTATAATAATTTACTTCATTATTATAATATTTTATTTTGCAACAACTATTTCTTTTGTTCTTATGAAATTATCCAACATTTTTTGTTATATTTACTTTGCTATAGTTTATTTCTATTTTATTAATTCATCAAATATTACATTATTGAGTTTCTGTTATAAGTCATATTGTGATAAATTAATATATACTTATTTAATTATTATATATATAATGTAAATTAAATAATGAATATAAAGTACTTGTAGAATAATTATAAAAGGTATAATATATTTGTTTTGAAACATTTTATTTTTCAACCACTATTTATAGTTCTTATTAATTTATCCAACATTTTTTGTTATATTTACTTTGTTATAGATATGTTTTTATTATACAATATTTATTTAAGAGCATAACATATTTTTTTTAGATAATTTTTGATTTTACAATATAAAATAGTTATTATTGTATTACACATATAATATACATCGTCTTTTAGTATATATAATTATATTGTCTAAAATAAAACAATAAGGACAATAGCTTAGTGGTAAGATGCTGTATATGCATGACAGAGGTCAATGGTTCGAATCCTCAACAACACAATTTAATTTTAAATAATAAATAATTTAAAAAATAAAATAAAGGGTTGAACCGGCGGTTGGAACCGCCGGTTCCAACCGCCGGTTCACGGTTCATGGAAGCCATGAACCGTAACCGGCCCGTACAGTGACGGGCCGGTTACGGTTCGGAACCGTGAACCGGGTCAACGGTTAACCGGCCCGTTGACCCGGTTACGGTTCCGGGCCGGGCCACGGTTTTTAAAAAACCGTGGTCATGTCTACCCGGCCCCCCATTTCGATAAATAATTTTTTTTATTATTATTTAAATAAAAACCTGGTATATTCCTTTCTAGGATGCGTTGTTTTTCAACTGCCACAACATGAATTTCTCCCCGTGAGGCACCATCCATCGCCAGATTCTATCTTTTTTTCGATTACAATAAAAATAATCATTTAAGACAACATCTACAGATGATAAAAATCCGATCTTGAAAACATGGAGCATTCTTGAAAGTTGAATCTCCCAATAAATTCACCTCATTGGATCCTTTCTCCTTTCTTGGAATTCTCTGTGTCTCTGCCCCGATTTTCATGGAAGTCAAAAACGATGTTTATTCGGTGTGGGCGCTTCCGCCGGAGGAATTGAGGCCGCGACTGAAGAAGTTGATGGAGGGTCTCAGATCGGAGTTCGGTGGGCCCCAGTTCGAGCCGCACGTGACGGTTGTTGGGTCCATCAGCTTAACGGAGAGCGAGGCACGTGATAGTTTCACCAAGGCTTGTGAGAGACTCGAGGCATACGATGCTAGTGTGGAGAAAGTTGCCACTGGAACTTTCTTTTACCAGTGTGTTTTTCTTCTGCTTCATCCAACACCTCAGGTAACATTTTGAAATAACTGTTTATCCATTCTGAAGATGGAATCTCGTTTATTTGAATCAAAATTAAGTCTTGAGTATAGACTATGTTGTGGTGCATTGAATTGAAAACTAGAGTTAGTGGGCGGAGGGTCTGATCAAACAAGATGGGGTAGAGGACTCTGTTAATTGGGAGATAGACACTGTCATATTTATCATGCTATTTATTTTTGCAAATTGTGGTTGTTGGTGTTGGACGGTGGTTGCTTAGGTGGCTCCTTCCAGAAGATGTATTTTTGTTATGGTAGCTTGGACGATGGAGGGTGGAAGGTGGCACACTTTAGAATTCAATAATGGTAGGGAGAAAAGTTGGCATGAACTTGTTCACTGAAGGGTTTCTACGTCTATATAAACTCATCATCCCTTGCTTTTGAAAATCATCCCTTAAATCTGTAATCTCTTCATATAATAAGCTTTTGAGCTTTCTTTATCAGTATATGTGAGTTGTGAGGTAATCCCGGAGAGCTTGTAATTCTCGTCTTAAATTCCCAATAAATTGTGTGCCTCCCGATCGTGGACGTAGACAATTACCGAACCTCGTAAATATTCATGTTCTTGTATATGTGTATGATGTTTGCACTTTATTTTGGGTATTCTGGCACAACAAAAGGTATCAGAGCCATGTGTTCGTGAAAATGTCCAAAAATTGAAAGTGTTCAAAATCGATTTCTGACAACTCCACTAGATTCGTCTCGTCGACAGGAGTTCTGAACAATTTTCGGTTCGTAATTTCGACTTCCGAGTCAACGGGAAATCGAATTTAAATTTTGAAAAAATTCCAAAAATTTGTTGGCCCGTTCATCCCGCTGACTCAGCCCGAACCGGGCCAACCCAACCGGTCCAGCCGAACCGAAGTTGAACTAGCTGGTTCGACCGAACCGGTCCAGACCAGTCTGAAACTGAAATTCCGATTTTGCTGATCCAGGACTGGTTCCCTACTATTTTGACCCTTCCGGACACAACAGTAGCATCTGTTTTTGCTTAAAAGCTACCTAAAAGGTCGAAGTAGTGGATGAAGAAGCATCCACTGGCGGTTCAATGAGACGAACCATGCTATCAAATGCAAGGTGGAGAAATTTGACGGCACCAACAACTTTGGCATGTGGCAATGTGAATTATTAGATCTCTTATTCCGTGAGGGATCTAATATAGCATTGGAGTCTAAGCCCAAGGACATGTCACCTAAGGATTGGAACTATGTCAACCGGCAAGCCTGCGGCACGATCCGACTCTGCTTATCCAAGGAGCAGAAGTACTTTGTCATGAAAGAGACTTCCGCAACGAGTCTCTGGAAGAAGCTGGAGGACAAGTACATGACGAAAAGCATAGATACCCGACTCTATCTGAAAAAGAAGCTTTTTTCGTTTTCAGTATAAGAAAAGTACGCCAATGATTGAGCATCTAGATAATTTCAACAAAATTATTGCCGATCTGCAAAATCTGGATGTTGAAGTTAAAGATGAAGATATGGCGCTATTATTGTTGAATTCCCAGCCGAATCTTATGATCATCTGACCACGACTTTGTTATACGGCAAAGACGAAGTCAAATTCATGGATGTTTTCAATGCTTTGGTAAACAATGAATATCGAAGAAAAGACCAGCATGATCATAGAGATACCACATCTGAAGCAATGATGGTATCTAGAGGGAGAAATAACAACAGACAATCTATCAAGGGACGAGGCAGCTCGATATCGAAGTCCAGAGGAGAATCAACACGAAGACGTCCTACAAAGGATGAATGTGCCTATTGTTATCAGAAAGGGCACTGAAAGAAGGATTGTCCTAACTAGGATAAGTCAACTGCGAATGTGGTACAACAAATTCTAACGATGAAGATGACTCGACATTCTCGGTTTCATCATCTTCATTCAATTCAGCTGATGGATTCTGGTTGTTCTTATCATATGTGCCCACATCGCCAATGGTTCTCAGACTTCGAAGAAATCAATGGTGGACTGGAGTTGTCCTCATGGGCAACGATGATGCTTGTCAGACAAAAGGCATTGGGACATTCCGCTTGAAGATGCACGACGGTACGATCAAACAACTTACGGATGTGAGATATGTTCATGATTTGAAGAAGAATTTGATCTCACTTGGAGTCCTCGAATCCAATGGGTACAAGATAATCATGGAGGGTGGAATTCTAAAAGTTGTACGAGGTGCACTCTTAGCGACGAAAGGTACTCGAGATAGAAATCTATTTTTTATGGATGGTCGCACATTTTCTGGGAGAGCTGCAGTCTCCACTAGCACTGGAGAAGATTCACCTGATACCTCACGGCTCTGGCATATGCGCTTGGGACATGCCAGTGAGAAGGCTTTGCAGAATTTAGTGAATCGAGGTGTTCTGAAAGGTGCCAAAAGTGGGAAACTTGACTTCTGTGAACATTGTGTCTTGGGAAAGCAAACACGTGTCAAGTTTGGTACCGCTATCCATCGTACCAAAGGTATACTAGACTATGTGCATACCGACGTTTGGGGACCTTCTCAGAATGCTTCATTGGGAGGTAAACGTTGGTTTGTTACTTTTATAGATGATTTCTCGAGATATGTCTGGGTGTATACTATGAAGCACAAGGATGAAGTTCTGGACATCTTCCTCAACTGGAAGAAGATGATTGAAACCCAGACCGGAAGAAAGATAAAGAGGCTCAGATCTAATAATGGTGGAGAATACAAGTCAGACCCATTTCAGAAAACCTGCCAGAAAGAAGGGATAGTACATTTCACCGTACCAGGCACGCCACAGCGAAATGGTGTAGGAAAACGGATGAATCGTACTCTGACTGATAAAGTCCGCTACATGTTATCCCAATTTGGACTGAGCAAGGCATTCTGGGCTGAAGCCTTGTCATATGCCTGTTATATATCAACAGGCTACCAACTTCTGCACTAGATGGAAAAACTCTCAAGAAGGTATG
This sequence comes from Haberlea rhodopensis, assembly GCA_907163345.1. Taxonomy (NCBI): domain Eukaryota; kingdom Viridiplantae; phylum Streptophyta; class Magnoliopsida; order Lamiales; family Gesneriaceae; genus Haberlea; species Haberlea rhodopensis. Next base: position 799,383 of record CAJQUN010000069.1, read on the forward strand.
GTCTGGACGACCCATTTCTGATTATGATTCTCTGTATATATTTGGGTGTCCTGCATACTTACACAGAAAATCAAAGTTGAAACCTAGAGCCGAGAAAGCTGTTTTCATGGGCTTTAGTGAATGAGTTAAGGCATTCCGTCTATAGAACCCCGAGTCAAAGAAGATTGTTACCTTTGACGAATCCGTAATACTGAAACAGAAAAAGTCAGAGATAGAGAACCAAGACCCGAGTTCTTCGAGATTCCCACAACTCCAAACCAACCTGTTCAGATTGATGATCATCCTGAAGAAGACTCAGACGATCAGATTGATGACTCTATTCAAACGAAGGTACCAGATTCAGCATTAGTACCTGATTCTATTGCTACCAGTAAACCAAAGAGAATTATCAGGAAACCTGCTCGGTTTACTGACATGGTAGTGTTCGCTCTTCCAATTGATCAAGATGGTTTTCCGTACAACTCCAAAGAAGCTATGTATAGTACAGAAAGGCCATGTGGAAGACGGCGATGGAAGAAGAAATGAAATCTCTTTATCAGAATAAAACTTGGAAGCTGGTCCCACTTCCTAAAGGAAAGAAAACGATTGGATGTAAATGGGTCTTTGCAAAGAAGGAGATGCATCAGACAAAGACAATATCAGATATAAATCTAGACTAGTAGCAAAAGGCTACGCTCAGAGAGAAGGAATAGACTGATGATGAGGTTTTCTAACCTGTTGTAAAGCATTCGTCTATTCGAATCTTACTAGCTTTGGTTGCACAGTTTGACCTCGAGCTAGCCCAGCTTGACGTCAAAATGGCATTTCTTCATGGAACTTTGAACGAGGAGATCTATATGGCTCAACATGATGGATTCAAAGTTCCCGGTCATGAAAATTGGGCTTGTAAGCTCCAGAAGTCACTCTATGGTCTCAAGCAGTCTCCGAGACAATAGTACAAACAGTTTAACAGCTTTATGAAGAAACAGAGGTAGACACACAGTCATTTTGATCATTGTGTCTACCTGAAAAAACTCCAAGACGGTACATTTATCTATTTGCTCTTATATGTTGATGATATGATGATCGCATCTAAAAGCAAGATAGAGATCGACAAGCTGAAGGCTCAGCTGAGCTCAGAGTTCGAAATGAAAGATCTTGGAGAGGCCAAAAAGATTCTTGGAATGGAGATCAAGAGAAACAGAATAAAGGGCACAGTCTGTCTGACACAGACTCGGTATCTGAAGAACGTACTCCAAAGAGTTGGTATAGATTGGAATACCAAACCTGTAAGTACTCCGTTAGCTCCGCATTTCAAACTGCGTGCATCAATGTCTCCTACTACAGATGCCGAGAGACGACAAATGGATAGTATTCCATATGCAAATGCTGTTGGAGCTCTGATGTATGCAATGATGTGCACAAGACCTGACATTTCTCATGCAATTAGCATGGTGAGCTGATATATGCACAATCCTGGTAAAGAACATTGGCATGCGATAAAGTGGATTCTACGGTATATTCAGGGTACCATGGATATTGGTTTGAAATTTCAGAAAGACGAGATCAATCGTCTTGTTGGATACGCCGATTCGGATGTTGGTGATCTTGATAATAGTTGATCAACTACTGGTTATGTGTTTGCCATGGCAGGAGGGCCAGTGAGTTGGAGATTCACGCTACAGTCTACGGTTTCTTTGTCTACTATAGAGACAGAGTACATGGCGATCACATTAGCATTCAATGAAGGCATCTGGTTGCATAATTTGGTGAAAGCCTTGGGCATCAGGCAGAAAGATATTTCTTGTGACAGTCAAAGTGCCATATGTCTGGCAAAGAACCAAGTTCATCATAGTCGCACTAAACATATTGATGTCCGCTACCACTTTGTTCGGGAAATCGTTGAAGAATGAGATATTTTACTCAGAAAAATTGGATTGCAGATAATACATGTTAACAAAGGTGGTGACATGGATCAAGTTCCAACATTGTTTGGAATTGATCAACATCTCTTGAGTATCCAGCGCCTAAGGGCGTACTGAAGGAGGCTGCACATATTGACTGGAAAATCGCCAAGGTGGAGATTGTTGGACGGTGGTTGCTTAGGTGGCTCCTTCCAGAAGATGTATTGTTGCTATGGTGGCTTGGACGGTGGACGGTGGACTGTGGAAGGTGGCATACCTTAGAATTCAACAATGGTAGGAAGAAAAGTTGGCATGAACTTGTTCACCGAAGGGTTTCTACGCAAACTCATCATCCCTCACTTCTGAAAGTCATCCCTCAAATCTGTAATCTCTTCATATAATAAGCTTTTGAGCTTTCTGTATCTGTATATGTGAGTTGTGAGGTGATCATGAAGAGTTTGTAATTCTCGTCTGAAATTTCCAATAAATTGTGTTTGCCTCCCGTGGACGTAGGCAATTGCCGAACCACGTAAATATTCGTGTTCTTGTATGTGTGTATGATATTTACACTTTATTTTGGGTATTCTGGCACAACAGTTGGTACCTTGATTAATCATACAGTTTCGAGTTTTTGCTTTTGAACACTAGAACTATTACATATCTGTTAGCTTGTGAAATAGATGATGTTAGAATGCCCGCAGGTTCTTTTAGAATATTTTGCTTCCTGTAGTATTGACAAGAACGACGTTTTGCAGCAATTATATTGAGGTTTGATTGAAAGAGAGATGGGATTCAAGGGAAAACAACGAGGATTTGCCTGATTTTATCTGATGATTAAAGAAAAAATATTAGGAATGAGATTTAGTGCTATTTCTCTTTTGGGATTCTTGACGAGGTTTCTTTTGTGCGTCCGTGTCTTCTGGAGTGTACCTGAGTACTTGACACTAGTATTTTATTGGTTTAATCTTGGTGTTGTGAAACTCCTCTAAAACAGGTGGTGGAGGCTAGTGCACACTGCTGTGGTAGTTTTGGTTACAAGAACTCAACACGTAAGTTATATCGCTACTTCAGATTCTCAAAATTCTATCTTTTTAAGAGTTTATGCCTTCCCTCTTCCCTTCCCATACCTCTACTCTATGAATGTAAATAACTAACATAAACTTCAAACACTAATATTAAAGGGTAATAATTGCTAAAACGAGAAGATGAAGGCAGAAAAACTGGAGAAACAATATGAAGTAAAATCCTCGAATGAGACCTCAAATATTATTTATCAGATCGTCTTGTTCTTCTTTTCTTCAAGTGCTTGCATAAGTTGCCAATCTTGAGTCCATGGATTTGGTCTTCTAGTTACATGAATGAGTAGGTCGGCTACAAGACAATATTGTGATGACTTGGATCATTATGGTGGTAAATTATGTTGTTTTCGTATTACTTTCCTTTAGTTAGGGAAATGTAATTGAATTGTTGTGCTTAAAACATGAATGAGTGTTGCTTTATTGTTCTATATTATGTTGTGTATTTTGTTGCAGTCCTGTGCTGCCAATTGAAGTCTCCTCGATTGATTGGTATTTATGTTTTTTTTTAAAACGAGCTTCTTATGTGCTTGGTCGAACCATTTGAGGTATAAATCAAATTTTCTCGTCATTGAGTCTCGATCTATCTATCTTTGGATATGATCATTTCATAAGCTGTCTTCAAGGGCATTAGGTCATGAGAGGAAGTGGATTGCTCCCTGCTTACAACTCTATGACTGATTCTTAAACAGGGAAGAACAAAAACTATTTAAAAAAAAAAAAAATTTGATGATTTTTCTTAAGAAAATTCCTGTGATATATGTGCTGTAAAACTGCAGATTGTGTTGAGTTTCCACTAACATATCATCATCTTTGCAGCTTATATGCCACACTTGAGCCTCCTTTATGGGGATATCACCGAAGACGAAAAGAGAACAGCTCGTGAGAAAGCTTATGTCCTCGACGAAAGCATTGGCAGTCTAAACTTCAAGATAACACATTTAGCATTGTATAAAACTGACACTGAAGATAAAAGTTGCAAATCATGGGAGAAGGTGGCTGAATGTGAGCTAAAGACTTGCTAGGTTTACTGAGTTGGCCTTTTTTAAGGATTCTTTCGAGCAAACTAAGAATATGCAATGGAAGCCTTTAACGTGTAATAATTCGCATCTTCTTTGTTATCTCATTTTAAGATTACTACACGACTACATCCAATCTTTTAGAAGTTATTACTACTCATGCATATAGAGCTGGTAAATGACTTGATGTGTTTGCATCCATTGCCCCCAATATAATTCAAAATATACTGGAAATCGATGCGAAAACCCCACTGAGTTGAATTTTTTACCTTTACTTGTGATTTTGGTGTGCATGCATATGCATTGGTGTTTTTCTGTTCACTAAGGTTGTCATTGTTGTGGGCATATGATAAATATCGGAATTGTTTTAAAAATAACATTTGTTTTACCAAGATTTGAAATATTACATTTTCAATTTCTGATATTTGCTTAGGCTTTATTTTTTGTATTTGTTCAAATGTCATTTTGCAAATCATTTTTTAAAGAAATATCACAAATCAAAAAAAAAATTGACAAATGTTATTTTTCAAACTATCTCGATAAATATCGCCACCACCTATGCCGGCATCCATTAATTGCCAAATTTAGGAGATAAATATGTGTTATATCTAGTTTGCCTGCAGGAGAAGAGATGTAAGCTATAGGAATGAGCTTAAAATAAAAACAAATACAAAGCAGAAGATTCAAGTGAACAACATTTGAAACAAAGTACATTTCATGAATAGGGATTGCATCATCTTAGTCAAGATCTTTATTCAAATTAGTAAATCATCAAGTACTGTTATTTCTCAGCGAGTTGTTTCAGATCCATTGGATAGGTATCAAGTAGTGATGATGCATTATACATTCTTTTAGTCGCAGCCATGTTTGAAATCTCAGTCGGATGATAATTGTCCCAAAAGACAAATTCATTTCTGTTAGGACACGGAACTGAATCACGATAACATAGGCCTGTTGTGCTCACTGTAACACAGCATGGAATATTACCAACCACAAAACCTGAAAGAACTGTAAAAGAGACTCATATCAGAACGTATAAAGAAGATTCCATATAAGAATGCACTCTAAAATAAACACAGCATTGGTAATTTTATTAACATACCAAAGTTTATAATATTTGTGTATGAAATGGCAGTGTAGTTTATGAAGATAAACTGTGCATCAGGCAGATTTGTGTTAAGCTGGTCAACGAGAGGTTTCAGCCTTGTATTGAATAAGTTCGCGTCATTGTTGATCCATTCCACACACATTTTTCCATCTGTTGGATATCTGCGCAATATTTGAGGAATGCAGCCAACTGGGGCAGTTCCAAAAACAGCTATTTTCCTTGCCCCATAGCTGTACAGTATCTGGATCCAAGAAAATATTTTTACATGTTATTAATTAGAAATATTGATGCATTCAAAAAAGAAAAAAAGCGAATTCATATACACATTTCCAACAGAAAATGGTTGCATAATAAATAAAAAAATCTCTCCCTATCATAAACTTGTACTTATTACCTCAAGCTGTTCGGAGTATGCTTGAATCAAAACTTCTGCAAACTGATCTGGTGTATATTTTTTATCTGGGAAAATGAGTTCTGGGTCTAGGATGTAGTTTATGATATCGTTGTTGCCAATATTACTTACGTACACGCACTTATTTAGAAGCTCTTTTGCCTGAGTTGCATTCCCAAGTATACGCTCCACTTGTGAGACTGTATACGCATGTTGCTCTATTTGCGTCTTCAAGCTGTATCGCTGACCCTACAAGAAATTAATAGTTAGCTGGATGTATGTTGATAATTGAATTTGAAATGAAATTTGAGCAATCTAGTTACCGAATGACTCAAATATCAATGGTTTACCAGCATTTTAAATAATCAAATGTCAGACTATGCACGAAGCAAATTGTGCACTTGTCTTTCGATGGGCTGGTTATCCGTTGACCCAATTCGATGGGTCGGAACTATAACCGGGCCATCTATAGGAGGCAGTTGCAGTTCTTGATGTATTGAACTCATGAACCGCTGGTCAAAGTTTTTTTTTTTTTTTATCTTTTTTAATTTATATATATTTTTTAAAAGTTTTAACAAATATTTTGATGTAAAATTGAATTACTAACCTCCAATTTAGATAATTGGTTTCCTATCACTAAGCTATGACTTGTTGAGTTAATTTGAGAGTGATAATTAATAAAAAAAAATATCCTATACATTTTGATTCTTCAATATTTAATTTACTTTGCGTAAATTTTATGATTAATCCATCGATGAAAAGCACTTTTTACAGTTTTTCATTTTGTATCAATATTTGTAATTTTTTTTTTAAAATGAAGATAGAACACATAACTGTAATCGTTGGCTAATTGTAACGGACAGTTCATTAAAAGTAACCAAAACTATCAATGAATGTTAAAATTAAGTGTCAAGATTTTTGAACTATCGAACAGCGATTCTATAGCGCGGTGCAAGAGAAGACTTTAGACTAATTAATCACTACAGTTATGCCTTTGGAAATTGTGTGCTGACAATGCATGCAACATTTTTTGTAAAATTGCAAGGAATTTATTTATATTTTATAGTTACCAAAAAAGTGTTGGTGTAATCCAGGATCCCGCCTGCTCCCGACGCATAATTTACACCCGTGAGATAGTCTGCATCTGTCGCATTTGCAAAAGGTGGAGTATCGTCTTCAAAACCCAAGTATTCAGCTGCATTATGAACCAAGAATATGATCAAAGTCGGGCATACAAATCAACTTGAAACCCAAAACCCAACAAGTTTACCAATAAAATCCGGGATAATTCGCCCATTACAGAATCTACCAGTGGGTCCCTTCGGATAATCAATGCCATAAGGAGGATAATCCACCTTCGCTAGCGTGACAAGATTATTATTGTTGCCATTATCAAAAAGTGAGTCTCCAAAGAAAAACACACAAGGAACTTGCGGTTTCCCCTCGATTAAGAACAATGAGCTAATAAAATATATAAACAACACCAAAAACATTATGGGATTCCAATATTTTGTAACAACAGCTGAAGCCTTTTGACTGATCAATCACTCCAACAAGATGCGCATATATATAGAAAAGAAACACTTACATTACATTACATACCTTAATAACTTTATCGTTAATGAAGCTACGAAAGGCTACTGTTCTTACGTTAATAATAGTCGTCAAATGAAAGTTTTAGAGTTAAAGGGAAATTAAAGACAGTAATCTCTTCCTAATCAATAATTTTTTGCATGTGCGTCCTGGGATATTATTGATACGGAATGGGTGATGCACGTACAATAATACAAGAATTATATCGGCTGAATAAATAATAACGGCACACCCATCAGCTAAATGGACCCAAAATATGAATTCAACCTAATATAATGAATGAAAAAGAATTAGGCCAAGTTGAACTTAATTGCTTCGTCTTCACAAATGTACGTAATATGAGTTCAATACAGTTGTTGGGTTTTGGCCCATTACCACTTATCCCTTGTTGGGCCCTTCTTTTGGCCCTCTTTTGTGGCCCATTACCGTGCCCCCCATATCCATCTCAGCCTTTCTCTTCATCTCCCCACCTTCTCCAGAAGCTTCATCCGCGTGCCTCTTCAGCTGGTTCAATGCTTTGGAAATTGCACCCTCCTCTCTTCGTCTCCCTCGGTGCCTTTATGTATGTCATGGTTCATGATGAGGTTAGACCACTGAAACCCGAAAATACTTTGTGCATTTTCGCCTACCCCTTCCCTTCGTGTTCCTGTTCCAGTGGTGGCTGGCCGTGGCTTTGTGCTCCGGTCATTGGGTGGTCTCCGTCGCTTGCCGTGTGAAAAGCTTGGTGCTTTGGTGCTGTGTGCGCGGCTGTGCTTGGCTGTGTGTCTGGGCAGCGCTCGGGCAGTGGCTTTCGGGCAGTGCTCTCGGGCAGTGTGTGTCTCCATCTGTTGGATACGATACCTTGGTTCCCCGGTGACGACGTTGATTGGATACCCAGCTCGACCTGAGCCCTAATCCCTTAACTCTTGTTTGCATTTCAGTTATTGATTTAATATTGAATTGTATACTTTGAGTGCTTTGTTTCTTGATTGCAGGTATCAATCGGGATTGAAAGCGGAACGTACTCCTTACAGTGGTATCAGAGCGTTTCGTGCCTGGTGAAGTGCTCGGTTGACCTCGGGCAGTGCTCTTTTGGACTCGGGCAGTGTTCGGTGGACTTCGGGCAGGGGCAGTAGGCTTCGGGCAGGTCTCGGGCAGCGGCAGTGGGCCTCGGGCAGCAGCAGTTGGCTTCGGGCAGCAGCTATAGGCTTCGGGCAGCGGCTGGTGGGCTCGGGCAGCTACTGGAATCTCGGGCAGATTCCGGGCAGGCGCTTCGGTGCTTCGGGCAGTGTGGTTTCGTCACCCCAGAGCTTTGTCTCTGGGTTGTAAGTGATTATTCAACCCCTTAATCATTTTACTATCGTGTTTCTAGGTGTAATTGTGTCCCTTACCCGTAGGAAAATCTCAATCTGAAGCCCCATGCTCGTACACCTTTGAGTGTATTGTGATCTCTTGGGTGATTGCGATTTTTCCTTCCCTTAGCTTGGTTAATTCTTTCATTGTGTTTTGTGTGCCTTGTGGTCCTTGCTTCTGCTGTTTGGTTGTTGAAATTGTGTGTGCCTCTTTGCTTAATTGTGATGGCTTCAATTTCTGGATATAACCTTGAACCGTTTAATGGAAAATCTGATTTTTCTATATGGCAACAAAAGATGAAAGGAATTTTAATACAACAAAAGGTATTTAAAGCTATTGATGGTAATTGGGCTGAGAACATTACTACTGCTAAGAAACTTGAAGATGACGAGTATGCTTATTCTTCTATTATCTTGAACTTGTCTGACTCTGTGCTCAGGAAGTGTGGTAAACTATCATCTGCTAGAGAAGTTTGGGAAAAATTAGAAGAAATGTTTACTGAGAGATCTTTGACTAGTAAACGTTTCTTGTTGGAAAAATTTTTCAGATTCAAGCTAGACTTGAACAAAGACGTAGATGAGAATTTAGATGTGTTTACTAAGTTAATTCAAGATATTAAATTGACAGGAGATAAGAACATGGACGACTATTCACCTATTGTTCTTCTAAATGCTATTCCTGAAAATTATAGTGATGTAAAATCCGCCATTAAGTACGGTAGAGATTCTATTACATTGGATACTGTAATGAACGGCTTGAAAAGCAAGGAATTAGATTTAAAAGTTAACAAAGGTAATAGGCAATCCTCTGGTGAAGTTATGCATGTTCGTGGTAGATCACAACATAGGCATAATAACAATAACCAATATCAAAAAGGTGATAAAAGAGGAAAGAGTAAGGCTAGATCAAAATCTAGGTCTAGTAAGAGAAAATGTTACAATTGTGGTGACCCTAATCATTTCATAAAAGATTGCCCTAAAAAGAAGAACCAGAATAAAATTGGGAATCAGACAAATGAACAAGTAAACAATGCTTCTACCTCTGGGGAAAACATGGGGGATATTTTTATGGTGACTGAATTATGTGATTCTGTGAACTCTGTGCTTTCATTACCTGTGTGTGAAAATGAATGGCTTGTTGATTCAGGTTGCACTTATCACATGACACCACTTAAAAATTTGTTTTCTAGCTACAGAGAAATTGAGCATGCGTCTGTTTCTATGGCCAATGAGAAATTGTGTAAAGTTTCTGGTATTGGTGATGTTTGTCTGAAATTTGAATCTGGTTATTCTGTGACTTTGAAAGATGTTAGACATGTTCCTGCTTTGTGCAATAACTTGATGTCTTGTGCTGCTTTTGAGTCTGATGGTTATGAGGGTAAATGGGGAAATGGTTGCATGAAAATTATGCGGGGGTCTTTGGTAGTTTTTAAAGCTGAGAATAGGAGGAATTTGTATGTTTGCAAAACAGTCTGTGATAAAATCTGTGCTAATTCTGTGTCAGATGATTTAACTAATTTATGGCATAAAAGGTTAGGTCATATGAGTGCTAAAGGATTAGAGATTTTACACAAGGATGGTTGTTTTGGTAGGGATAAATTGTCTTGCATGACTTTTTGTGATTCCTGTGTGTTAGGCAAACAGCAAAGAGTTAAATTCTCTATCTCCCCTTCCCCCAATGTGACTAAGTGTTCTAATATACTTGAATACCTGCATGCTGATGTTTGGGGACCTTCACCTGTCCCAACTCAAGGTGGTAATAGGTATTTTTTGTCTATCATTGATGACTACTCTAGAAAAGTGTGGATTTTTCTAATGAAGAATAAATCTGATGTTTTTGATAAGTTTAAAAACTGGAAGATTTTAATTGAAAACCAAACTGGAAAAAAGATTAAACGGCTTAGGACAGATAATGGAATGGAATTCTGCAATATCTTGCTTGATGACTTGTGCTGTGAATCTGGGATTCTGAGACACAAGACTGTGCCCTATACTCCCCAGCAAAATGGTGTTGCTGAGAGAATGAATAGAACTTTACTCGAGAGAGTTAGAAGTATGCTTGCATCTTCTGGACTCTCAAAGAAGTTCTGGGCGAAGCTGTCGTTACAGCTTCTTATTTGATAAATAGATCCCCTTCCGTGCCTTTGAATGGTAAGTGTCCTGAAAGTGTTTTTTCTGGTAAGCAATTAGATTTTTCAAATCTGAAAGTGTTTGGTTGCTCTGCATTTGTGCATAGGAAAGGAGACAAACTTGAACCTAGGTCAGTTAAGTGCGTCTTTCTTGGTTATCCTGAGGGTGTAAAAGGATATAGGCTGTGGTTAAGATGTGAACCTGGTTTTAAAACTATTATAAGTAGGGATGTCATGTTTAATGAATCTGAAATGTCTTGCTTGCTTCCATCTTTGCCTGAATCTGACTGTGTGTCTGAGTCTACACCGAGCAAGGTGGAGTCTTTGCCTATTGTTACCCCTGTTATTGAAAACGATGAGCTCCCTAATATGAATCATGAGAACTTGCCTGTTAATGAACCTGATTTGCATGAAAATGTTGACGAACATGTGCATAATGAATTGGTTGCTGATGAACATGAAGATCTGCATGATTATATGTTGACTAGGGATAGAGTTAAGCGAAATGTGAAACAACCTGCTAGGTTTAATGATTTTCACCTCACATCGCATGTTTTCAATATGTTTGAGTCTATTGATAATTGTGAGCCTAAGACCTATAATGAAGCTTTGAAATCTAAAAATGTTGTGCATTGGCTTAGTGCCATGAAAGATGAGATGCATTCTTTAGTTGTGAATCATACATGGACTCTTGTACCTAAACCTGTTAATTGCTCTTTGGTAGATTGAAAATGGTTATTTAAGGTAAAGAATGAAGTTGATTCTGTTACATATAAAGCTAGGCTAGTTGCAAAAGGTTTTACTTAAAGAGAGGGTATTGACTATACTGAAATCTTTGCTCCTGTTGTTAAGTTTACTACTGTGAGAATTTTATTATCACTTGTTGCTCACTTTAATTGGGAACTTAAACAGATGGATGTTAAAACCGCTTTTTTGCATGGTGACTTAGATGAAAAGATTTTCATGAAACAACCTGATGGTTTTGTTGACTCAAAGAACCCTAATCATGTTTGTTTGCTTAATAAATCTTTGTATGGCCTAAAGCAGTCACCTAGGCAATGGAATAAGAAGTTCGATGAATGCATGCTTACCTTAAAATTTAAAAGAAGCTCTTTTGACCATTGCTTGTATTTTAAGGATAAAATGCCAGTGCCTGTTTTCTTGTTGATTTATGTGGATGACATGTTGATTGCTAGTCCTTGTCTGAAATCCATTGAGCATATTAAGAACTGTCTAAGTGATAAATTTGATATGAAGTTCTTAGGAGATGCTAGTAGAATCCTAGGCATGGACATTGTTAGAGATAGGAAGGAATCTACTCTCTGGTTAAAGCAAACTTCTTATGTAGAGAAAATTTTAAAGAAATTTTCCATGTTTGATGCAAAACCTGTTAACGTGCCCTTAGCTGCTCATTTTGTGCTAATTAAAGATCAAAGTCCCAAAACTGATGCTGACTTTGATGTCATGAAAAATGTACCGTATTCAAATGCTATTGGGTCTATAATGTATTTGTTGGTTAGCACTAGACCTGACATTGCTTATGTTGTTAGCTGCTTAAGTAGATATATGTCTAACCCTGGTGTGGTACATTGGAATGCTGTTAAGTGGTTGTTGCGATATTTGAAAAACTCTATGCATTATGGCTTATGTTTTTCAAAATATGCTGGTGGTGTTAAATTGAATGGTTATGTGGATTCTAATTATGCGAATGATAAAGACAATAGAAAATCTACTACTTCTTATGTTTTCACTTTGTGTGGAGCATGTATAAGTTGGAAATCGCAGCTGCAGCATATCGTTGCCTTGTCGACAACGGAATCAGAATATGTTGCTGTAACAGAAGCTTTGAAGGAAGCTGTCTGGCTGAAAGGTTAGATCTCTGAACTTAGCTTGCTTGAAGGTAAGGTAGAGGTATTTTCTGATTCTCAGTCTGGTATTCAATTGTGTAAGAATCCTGTTTTTCATGACCGCACTAAGCATATTGATGTTAGATTTCATTACATTAGGGATGTAGTGGCAAAAGGATTAGTTAATCTTGAAAAGATACCTTCTGAATATAATCATGCTGATATGGGAACTAAGTGTTTACCTATTTATAAACTACAATCATGTCTTAAAATTTTGAATTTTGATACAGGTGATTGATTACTAGGTGTTAACTATTTTGATTAGTATAACTGTTGTGTGCTTGTTATATGATTGTTACCCCGGTTATTGACTTTAAACTCTTTGTGTTGGTTATTGTCTGTGTTCTTTGTCTGTGCTGTGTGCTATGACAAGAACTTGGTCCACACAATGCTTTGTGTGTTGTGGGGACCCTTTGGTCGATGATGAGTCATCTATTGGGTTATCCTTACGTCGAGGTGGAGCCGGTATTGTGCCAAGGTGGAGATTTGTTGGGTTGTGGCCCATTACCACTTATCCCTTGTTGGGCCCTTCTTTTGGCCCTCTTCCATGCCCTAAATCGTGCCCCCTATATCCATCTCAGCCTTTCTCTTCATCTCCCCACCTTCTCCAGAAGCTTCATCCGCGTGCCTCTTCAGCTGGTTCAATACTTTGGAAATTGCACCCTCCTCTCTTCGTCTCCCTCGGTGCCTTTATGTATGGCATGGTTCATGATGAGGTTAGACCACTGAAACCCGAAAATACTTTGTGCATTTTCGCCTACCCCTTCCCTTCGTGTTCCTGTTCCAGTGGTGGCTGGCCGTGGCTTTGTGCTCGGTCATTGGGTGGTCTCCGTCGCTTGCCGTGTGAAAAGCTTGGTGCTTTGGTGCTGTGTGCGCGGCTGTGCTTGGCTGTGTGTCTGGGCAGCGCTCGGGCAGTGGCTCTCGGGCAGTGTGTGTCTCCATCTGTTGGATACGATACCTTGGTTCCCCGGTGACGACGTTGATTGGATACCCAGCTCGACCTGAGCCCTAATCCCTTAACTCTTGTTTGCATTTCAGTTATTGATTTAATATTGAATTGTATACTTTGAGTGCTTTGTTTCTTGATTGCAGGTATCAATCGGGATTGAAAGCGGAACGTACTCCTTACAACAGTTATTTAATATGATATTCTTAACTCCAAAGAGTTTTTTGCCCATCGATTGGTTGAGCGAGAAAGTATTTGTGTTCTTATAATCTCGTGGGAGGTAAGTACCATTTAGATAAATTGTATATACATTATAGAGACAAGATTCTACCTCAATTTATTAGGATTAAAATCTTATTTGTTGTTGATATTATTGTTTACGTAGAGAGAAGCCACCTTTGAGTATCACTACTAAATTAGACAATAATAAGTGTAAAACATGGTGAACTGTAATCTTGTATCTTATTTTCCCGAAATTACTGTTTGGATGAACAGTGCCAAACCTTGGGCTTTTGTTTCTTGGGCTTCAGCTTAATTTTGTTTAGTGTTGGGGTTGTTGTTTTCGTGGGCCGGCTGTCTCCATTTTAGAGTTTGTTTTTGGCCAACGCCATCACGCGCCTTCCTTCCTCTTCTTTTGTGCTTTTGCACGTTCAAGCTTCTCTAGAAAAATATTATTTATTTGGCCCACGTGTTCTTGCTTGCTGGTCGTCGCTGGAGTATTGTCTTATAGGTTGGTTTCGTTTTTTTTAAAGACTGATTTATGCACTTTCTGCATTAGTTTGCGTGGTGTACATTGTTTTTTGTTGGTGTGTGCATTACGTTAAGTTGTGCTTTGGAGGTATGGCTCTTTAAAGGCAATGTTTCTGCTCTGTAGCATTGATTTATGCGCTTTCGGCATTAGTTTGCATGGTGTACATTATTTTTTGTTGGTGTGTGCATTAGTTTAGGTTGTGATTTGGAGGTATGGCTCTTTAAAGGCAACATTATTTCTTTTGTTCTTCCAAAGACATTATTTTTATTACTACTAACAACGTGCCCACCAAAAAATGTTCAAGATTTGTTGAAAAATCTGGTACATCCCTTCCAAAAAGCAAAGTGGTAGTCCGAGACTTTGAAATCTTGTCACCTTTTAAGTTCAATGTTTTTGAATTGTTTGCTTCAGGCTATGGCTCTAGATGACTTGTGCTAACATGCATGGGTATTATCTGGTGTTATAGGCCGTTTTACTCCATCACAATGGATGGAGCTACACACGAAACTTTGATCTACAAGTATATCACGGCAAATGTTCCTATACCTTCCTATCATTTGAATCCCATGAGGAAAGCTTTGGGTTCAGCTGGTTTCTCTACCTTTTCTAGCCTTAGGTTCAATGCTTGTGAGTTACTTTTTCTATGTTCAACTTGTTGAAATATGTTGATTTTGAGTGGACATTCACGACCAGATCTTGTTCTGTATCAAGAAACCAACTGTGTGTGTGTCAAGATTTCAAGGTTCCTTTTCTACCATCTGTCACTTAGCTTTCATATATTGAATTCAATGCTTATACTTAGAGGAAGGTGCTATGTTTGATTAGAAGATAATTTATGCTCTTCATCTGTATTAGTGGTGCTTTGAATAGAAGTCGGTGCATCATTTAAGAAAATTTTGAGGATTCTTGAGTTGCATGTTGGCATAATGTTGACACAATTTTGGTATTGTATCTGTTTTACATGGTTCCTTGGATGTGTATTGAACAGTGGGATGGGGTGCCTTTCATCTTGCATTCTCCAACACTGATCATGAGCCCGACTGTCCAAAAGACAAATGGAAAAAAATGTTGGTGCTTGAGGGAAGCAGTTGCTGATCAGAAATACCGTGAGCGTCAGATGAACAGAGGCCACCACCACCTTTCAAGAAAGTCTGTGGAAGGCCAATCTGGCCATTCCACCTTTTGTGTCACTAACATGAATGTCAAGCCGACCATAATCACTTCCTATGTGTCAGCATCTGTGGTGCCTACTGGTGGTGTATCCAACAGCCTCAGTCTATCACACCACCTACTCAATATCCAGCAGGTTGATGTATCCAATGACAACAGGTAAATTAAGCAGCATTCGATGGCTTTGCTTGAGTTTGGGTGGTGACCACTCAATGATTTTAAAGATCTAAGTTGAACTCTTTATTATTTTTATATATGTTAGCACGTTATGCTCTCTAAGCCTACATATTCAAACTGAAATAAGACTAAAACCGATTCTTGTGTTTTTTGGGTGTTAAATCTCGCTGATTCAAATATTTGCTGGCTGTCATAAGGCGAATTTGGCGTACATGAACCAAAACCAAGAATAACGGTGTTTGGTGGATTGTTCTCTCACTCTTTTACAGGCAATAAATAGAAATGCAGACTCAATTACTAAAGTGTTTTACGTCACTATTGAAATTCTAAGCTATTTATTTGTCATAATTGCCATATTACTGCATTTTAAACAATAGAAGGTAAAAATAATTAGAAATATTAGTCAATATAAATGGAAGATGATATGCTTTTTAATTAGTATCTCATATATATTGCCGTTTAATATATTTTATACTATCATTGTTAACCTACGCAAAGTCATTCTCTTTAATTGTTCACCAAACGTCCATCTCATTATTAGTAAATAACGCATTTTCATTTCCCCATGATAAAGTTTTCATTTTGATTATAAAAAAACTCTTTAAGATATGAATTAATATAAATAGTTTCATTTAATATATAATAATCTGAAAAATAAGAAATAAATATATGAAAAATAATAAGAATTAGACTAATAATAATAATAATAATTAAAGATGTTCATCAACTTATAAATGCAATATAATTTGTATTGTTGATATTCATTTGCTAATATATATATCGTTGTTTAAACATTACCTCGTTGCCTCGATGTAATGTTGTGGCCAATCTCGATACTTCGAAAGATAATTTATGTTTTTATTGATCATGTCTTGTTCTCCAAAGAAGTTATGGATATAACAACATGAAACAAGGTTTAAAAAAAAGTTAAGATTTGAGAACGAAAACTCAACTAAGAGGATCACAAATAACTAATAGTATGATATGACAGTAAAGATGTCGCATTTGGATATGTTATAATTGTACTCCCCTTAAAGATTAATAAGCTCGAGCGAAGTGATGATAATGAATTTGTTTGATTGTTTAGTAATAAGTAGGAATTGGGATAAATTACAAAATGATCACGTGGAATATAAGTATTTGGAATATTAGTCTCAAAAATATAGGACTAATCAAATTTGTTCTAAAGAAATTATTTTTTAACAACAATAGTCCCATAAATTAACTTTTAACAAAAATTATCTCAAGTTCTGTCAAGGGTTTTAGGACCACTTTTGTTAAAAAAAATTATTTATATGGTACTATATTTACTAAAAATATTTACGTGAAACTATATTTAAAAACATTTATGTGAAACTACTTTTGTTAAAACTAGAATAGTCAAAATTGGCTAGCCAGCCCAATCCGAATGGATTCGACCGGTTTGGGTCCGCCTGCAAGCAGGTTGGAAAAATCCCAACCCACACAACCCCGGGTAGATCGCGGGTTAGGTCGGCCAACCCACACAAAAAAAACAAGAAAAATTATTTTATATATTTTGATGAATTAAAATTATTAAATAAACTATTAATAAATCATATTTAACTAATTAGTCCAAATTTTATTATAAGTTAATTAATTGATCAAACTCGCAGGCCAACTTGCCCAACCCACCAATCCAAACGGGCTTGCCCGTTAATTATAGGCCCAACCCACCTATTTGGCGGATCGGGTTAGGCAACTCGACGGTTTCAACCCGTTTTGACAACTCTAGTTAAAACATAATTTCTTTGAGACTATATTTATTAATCATAAAAGTTGGGTAAATTGTTACAAATGTCTCTATTTATGTGGTGTATTTTTTAAAATCTCTAAGAATTTTCTATAATAATCCTTAAAACACATCAAACTTTCCCCAAAACATGATACCCTTAATGCCATTATTTTTGTGGGGGAAAAAAGTAAAATGTAACAAAAAAACTCAAAAACATAATATTTGATGGAAAAATACTATTCCACCTAAAGTAAATGATAATAGAATCTAATTTCACAATAAATTTTATTTAATAAGGATAAACATAACAACATTTAACTCGAATACAATCAAATCACACCCTTTAGTTTGGAATACAACCCTCCCTATTACAGGAGTCTCTGGCCAACTCATGTTCTCACCATGTCCGAATAAGATCAGCAGTAGTACCATACAATGGAGACATACTAATGTATGCAACTTTCCCAGTTATCAAATTCGCGGCTTCTGAGGGATGAACTGCATCCCAAAAAAAATACTTGTCTCTATTACTACATGGCACCGTTCCTGCGACACATGCTCCGTCGCCAGTCGATACTTTGCAACATGGATCCGTCAAGTTCGTAATATTACCTGAAATTTGCTCGCATATCTATATATTTTAGTCTCCATCGTTTAGACTTTTAAATCGAGCCAAAAATATTTATAACGAATTTAAAATATTTTTTGAACCTTGATAACATTCATGATTTTCCTTAAAAATTGATTTTCTTGAAATGAATCTGGTAGCTTAATGATGTGTTTGAGGGTAATTAGGAGGATACCCAACTCCAGAAAGAAGAATAAGAACAAGAAACACTTTTGATAGAATAATGGCTAATGCCTTCGTTCATTCATTCTTTATATATATATATACTTCTCTCTCCCTTCCCTCTACAAGAGCATCTTTAACAGACTAACAGAATGAATTGATAACAAACTTAATAATCAGAATTTGTTGTAACCATAATTTCAGTGTTTGTTGTGTTGGTTATTATGTGATCTTTCTCTTGGTTCCATGAGTCTTCCAGAAGGTTGATGGTGTAATCCTGATGCCATCTTGGTTCCATCCTTAGTCGTATGGGTCTGCTGTGGCTAGTAGCATTTGTGTTCGTATCAATTTCCCCCTGGTCATCGAGACAGACCTTGTCCTCAAGGTCAAAAGATGGATAGGTCTCTTTGAATTCTTGTATTGGGATCCAAGTTGATTCTTCAGGTGGTAATTCTTTCCATTGGATCAAAAGTTCTTTCTGTGTACCTCGATCAGTTTGTATAAGTCTTGTATTGATCACCTGAAGAGGAGTGATAATAGGATGATGTTCGAATTCCTGCTGTGATAATGGTAGAGGGTGTAAGTTATGGTTTTGGTGGTATGGTTTGAGTAATGAGACATGGAACACTGGGTGAATACGAGAGTGAGTGGGAAGTTGTAAGCGATATGCGACGGGTCCGATTTTGGCTAGAATAGGATATGGTCCATAGAAACGACGGTTTAATTTGGAAAAACGGTTGTGGCGTAATGAAGTTTGGCGATAAGGTTGTAGTTTAACTAGGACTAACTCACCCAGATTGAATTGGACGTCACGTCGCTTTCTGTTTGCGGCTTGAGTCATTCGATTTTGTGTGCGTTGTAAATTAATTTTGAGGTCCCTGAGTATGTGGTCTCGCTCCATGAGTGTATGTTCTACGGCTTCAACAGTGGTGTTTGTTTCTTGATAAGGGTGGATAGGAGGTGGTTGTCTACCATACAATATTTGAAATGGTGAGTAGCCTGTTGAGGAGTGAAATGATGTGTTGTATGAGTATTCTGCCCAAGGAAGAAATGACAGCCACGAGTTGGGTTTGTCCATCGTGAAGCAACGTAAATATTGTTCAAGGCCTCTATTGGTAACCTCGGTTTGCCCATCTGTTTGTGGATGGTTGGCTGTGCTAAAACAAAGTTTGGTTCCATATAATCTGAATAATTCTCGCCAAAAATGACTTACGAAGATGCGGTCACGGTCGGACACTATAGTCTTCGGAATGCCATGAAGTTTGCAAATATCTGAAATAAAAACTTGAGCTACCAATGGCGCTGAAAATTTGGAAGGTAATGCGGAGAAATGGGCATATTTAGAGAGACGATCCACGACAACCATAATTGTTGCTTTGCCTCCAGAAAGTGGAAGACCGATAATGAAGTCCATAGAGACGTCTTCCCAAACCATACGTGGAATTGGCAGTGGTTGAAGAAGGCCCGCTGGAGCAGAGGGTTGATATTTTGTGACTTGGCAGGTGGGGCAGGAGCGGAGGAATTCTTGAATATCAGTGCGCATTTTAGGCCAGTAGTATAGGGGAAATATGCGGGTGAATGTCTTGCGGAAACCGCCATGTCCGCCGATGAGGCTTGAATGAAAATCCGAGATAATTCGTGTTTTATGTTGTGAATCTGTAGCTATCACAATACGGCCATTAAGGAATATAAGGCCCTCTCTGATGGAGAATTTGGAGAATCCCTCCATGTGAGAATTAATTTTGTGGAGCAGGCTTTGAAGTTCGGGGTGTTGAGATGTTTCAAGACGTAAATCTGCTAATAAAGGGTCGGAAATGGATGTGAGCAATAGAACCTGTGGTGAAGTATCCTCGTGAAATGATCGAGACAAGGCGTCTGCTACTTTGTTGGTGATACCTGGTTTATATTCAATAGAGAAATCATACCCCAATAATTTGATAAGAAATCGTTGTTGAGCCGAAGTATGTATAGTCTGTGAAGTCAGTTCCCTTATGCTTTGTTGATCTGTGCGAATAGTAAAGCGGCTACCCATGAGATAGGGTCGCCATTTGCTGACAGCTTCGGTGATGGCAAATAATTCACGTTCATAAGTTGATGCGGCTTGCATTTTGGAGTTGAGTTTCTTGCTGAAATAAGCTATAGGATGTCCATTTTGATGTAGAACAGCGCCGATCCCACTGCCAGAAGCATCAGTGTCTATTACAAACGGGAGTTTGAAGTTGGGTAAGGTTAAAACTGGTGTTTGTGTTAAGGCAAATTTGAGAGCTTGGAATGCTGATTCCGCGGTTTCTGACCATGCAAATGAGTCTTTCTTAAGTAAGGCTGTCAAGGGAGTTGCGATATGAGCGAAATTTCTAACAAACTTTCGGTAATATCCTGCTAGGCCAAGGAAAGCTCGGAGATTCTTTAGTGAAGATGGTGAATACCATGACTCGATCGCTTGAATTTTTGAAGGATCTGGATGAACTCCCACAGAATTGACAATGTGTCCGAGGTATGCAACTTCGGACTGGCCAAAAACACACTTGGATTGTTTGACGAACAACGAGTTGTCCATTAAACATTGTAAGACCAATTGAAGATGGTGGATGTGATCATCTAGTGAAGCACTGTAAATAAGAATATCGTCAAAAAATACAGTTACAAAGCGACGTAAATAAGGCTGTAATATAGAGTTCATGAGGCTTTGAAATGTGGCTGGTGCGTTTCGTAATCCAAAAGGCATTACGATGAATTCGTAGTGACCTTCGTGAGTGCGAAATGCTGTCTTAAAAATGTCTTCTGGGGCCATACTGATTTGATGGAAGCCAGCTCTCAAGTCGAGTTTCGAAAAAATTGTTGCGCCATGTAATTCATCTAACATATCATCAACAGTTGGCATGGGAAATTTATCAGGTATAGTAATTGCATTTAGAGCTCGGTAATCGACACAAAAACGCCATGTGCCGTCTTTCTTTTTGACTAATAAAGCTGGTGAAGAGAAAGGACTCGTGCTGGGTCGAATAGTCCCCGAATGGAGCATGTCACGGATGAGGTGTTCTATCTCATTTTTTTGGTAATGGGGATATCGATATGGGCGAGTGCTAACTGGTGAGGTGTTGTGTAGTAATGGTATGCGATGATCAGTAGTTCTATGTGGTGGTAATTTGTCTGGTTCTGTAAAAATCGAGGGAAATTCTTGTAATAGGGATTGAATATGTGGATGAGTGGTATATATTGGTTGTAGAGATTGGTGGGATGGTTGGGATAGTGGTAATATGTGGAAAAAAGAGGCAATTGATTGTGTGTTATATAATCGTTTGAGTTGATGAAATTGAACTTGCTCCAGATTGGCAATTGATTTTCCTTGCAATGTCACTTTTTTGTTTTGGCACGTAAAATGCATGGACAGACGTTGGTAGTTAGTAACAATATCACCTAGTGTGGCCAGCCATTGTACTCCGAGGACAGCTTCAGCACCTTGAATTGGTAATACGAAAAATTCGACGGCGAATGAATGTCCTTGAATGGATATCTCCACTGTGGAACACTGACCTAAACAATGTAAGGTCTCACCATTGCCAACCATGACCGTAAAATTAGGTGATGGCGTAATAGGGAGCCCCAAATGCTTGGCAAGACGTTCCTGTATAAAATTATGAGTGGAGCCACTGTCAATCAGTACCTGAATTGTCGTGCCGTTGATAATGCCTTGTAGTCGGAGTGTTTGTGGAGAATAACGGCCTGCTAGTGCGTGATAACTGATGGCTGGTGTTGTTGTTTCCTCAGTTATGGTATCAGTTTGTTGATCATGATTATGAGAGAAGTCAAGGAGATCATCTAGCGTTGGTTCCGGTGAATCTTCATCCATAATAAGCAGACAAATCTTGCCTTTACAATTGTGATTTTTGTGGAATTTTTCATCGCAGTTGTAGCAGAGACCTTTGTCTCGCCTTTCTGCCATTTGAGTTGGTGTGAGGCGACGAAATGGGAGTTGTGTGCGACCTGGGTTCGTAGGTGGAATGGGTGTTGGTAAAAGTGGTGGCGTAGGTTTTGTGAAGGAGTGAGGGAATGTGCGTGGTTTAGGGGACAAATTGGTCATATCAAGGAATTTATCTTCCATAAGTTTAGCGATGCTAAAAGCTTGAAGAAGTGAGGTAGGGCGATGTAGACGGACTTCACGGCGAATGTCGGGTCTGAGTCCAGATTCAAAACATCCACGTAAAAAATCTGGGTCAGTACCAGAGATTTGGTTCGAGAGAGCTTCGAATTGATTATGATAATCTCGTACAGTGGTATTTTGGGTGAGTTTTGATAATTCTCCTTTAAGATCACGATAATCTGACGGCCCAAAGCGAGCTAAAAGAGCACTGGTGAATCCATTCCAGGAGTGTAGTTGGCGATTGATTTTCATCCATTGCCACCAAGCACGAGCAGGGCCTTCGAGGCTAAAGGAGACCAAAGTGAGGCGCTGTTCTTCGGGTGTTTGGTAAAATTCGAAGAACTCGTCTACGGCAAATAGCCAACCATGGGGGTCATCCCCATTGAATTTTGGAATTTCTAGTTTGATTGAACGGAATGGGTTATGGGTATTGTCGGAGATATTGACATCACCAATGTTAGCTGATGAAGACGATGCACCGTTTAAGGTTTTAGTGTTGGGAGGTATGGTAATGGCCGATTCGATGGATGATAGTTTAAGGAGGATATCTTTGATGGCAGAACTGATGTTGTTGAATTGATCGTCATGGTTGTTAAGGCGGGCAAGGTATTCATCCATTCTTGTAGAGGTTCGAGTACCGTCGGCCATGAACTGAGAAATAGCTCAACGAGAGCACCAAATTGGTAGCTTAATGATGTGTTTGAGGGTAATTAGGAGGATACCCAACTCCAGAAAGAAGAATAAGAACAAGAAACACTTTTGATAGAATAATGGCTAATGCCTTCGTTCATTCATTCTTTATATATATATATACTTCTCTCTCCCTTCCCTCTACAAGAGCATCTTTAACAGACTAACAGAATGAATTGATAACAAACTTAATAATCAGAATTTGTTGTAACCATAATTTCAGTGTTTGTTGTGTTGGTTATTATGTGATCTTTCTCTTGGTTCCATGAGTCTTCCAGAAGGTTGATGGTGTAATCCTGATGCCATCTTGGTTCCATCCTTAGTCGTATGGGTCTGCTGTGGCTAGTAGCATTTGTGTTCGTATCAGAATCAAACTCTAGCTCCATATTAGATCTAGTGTAATATAATAGATATACACTTTATATATTATCATACCATATGAAGTGGCAGTGGAGTTTGTATTAATGAAAATGGCATCAGGGAAATGATTATTGAGGTTGTCAATGAGACGTTTAAGTTTTGGGCTGAATAAGGATGCGATGTCGTTAATGGTTTCCACGCAAGCGGAGCCATCTGTTGCGCCGTAAGTAGTAATCTGATGCGGCACACAGCCTAAAACGCCCACTCCAAACACTGCAACTTTTCTTGCCCCATACTTGTACAATTTCTGATGAATTTTTTTAAAATGTAAAATATGTATTACAACAAAGGGAGAATTGAAAGAGTGAATTGCAGTTTAGACGTGTATAACAACAAAGTATAATGCATATTTTCGGGCTCGTTTTCTGCTCGAATTCAAGATTATTCCATTTGATTCAGTCTACTTATTTATCGAGACATATTTTGAAAATGAGTAACTAGTTTAATTATAGTTATTTATTACCTGAAGCTGCTTCGAGTATTGGGCAATGAGAAGTGTGGCGAAGTTTTGTGGGGTATATGGGGCACGTGAGGAATAGAATTTGGGCACATAGTTGAGGAGATAGTCGTTGTTGCCGAGTCCAACGTAATATATGCACTTCCTCAAATGTCGTTTCGCCGCAGTCTTACCACCTAGTAATTCAGCCACGCGCGAAATTGTCCCCTTATGATTTGATAGTTGCTCATTGAAACTTATCACGTCGCCCTTAATTTACGAAGAAATAATAAACATTACGAAATATGTAATACTCTTACTTTATATTTCTTTGCATATATAATGAGATGCTAGCATAATGATAATATCGTCGTATTACACCTAATTGTTCAATTTGATTTGGTGTTATTTTTACATGGATCTCACGTATCAAAATTAAATTTGAATCTAGCATCTGGTATAGTCCTTGTGTTAGCAAGAACTCATTAATAACGCAGTAGATATTACAAGTACATGATCAACAATTAAATAAGATGAAAACCAATATTTATAGTGATTCATCTCAAATTAGACTACGTCCACTCAATAATTATTTACTACAAAAAAAAATTAAAAATATAAGTATTTCATTCAAAACAATCCTAACACGTGTTGTATGTATCAAGGCAGCCCACTCAGAAACTCGAAAAGGAAGTACAGCATGAAATGTGAGAAATTGACTTCCTTTTTTGACTGTGGACAGTGCATTGATTGAGAAAGTGTTGTCTCATTTAATGAACAGACTATATATAATAACAGAACTATGCGTGTTTGAGAGAGAGAACGTATGTACGAGTGTTCTTCCAGTTTCACCAAGAATTCCTGCTCCGCCGGACCCATAATTCACTCCTCCAATAAAATCTTTGTCCGTCGCATTAGCAAATCGCTGTATATATTTCTCAAACCCCAATAATTCAGCTGTGAAGAAAAACCAAAAAAGGGAAAACTATCAACATAGAAGAAATTAATGTTGACACCAACTCCAACGGCCAACAAAATCACTAAATTTGAGCTGGAAACTGAGTACTAACCAAGGATATCAGCGAGATTTCGTCCATTGGTGAATCTACCCGTAGGGCCACCGGGAAAGTCAATCCCATATGGTAAGAAATCGGCTCTGGATGTCGTCTGCCTGAAATTGTTGTTTCCATTATCTACTATTGAGTCTCCGAAAACGAAGAAACATGGAACCTGTGGTTCAGCAACAACCAGGGATTGTGAAAACAGGAATAATATTATTATTTGTATAAAGAACCATAGATAGTTAAGCTCCGGATACTTCATTTATCGTGAAGGTGACGAAAAACTAATGGCGCATATAGGTTTGGTGATCAAGCTGTGGGAGAGATAGCATGTCACGGGTTCCTATAAATAAGGTAAGGCTCCACTGCAACTGTAGTCAACATGGTTCGTCGTCGCGGGAACGGTGATCGGAACGGTGGTAGCTGTTCCAGTTCCAATGTTATTTCACGGAACGGTAACGGCACGGATTTCTTAATAAAAAATTAAGAAATCAAACAAAAATGAGATTATTTAATTATTTTGAGATTATATTAAAATATATATCTCTGTTATATGTTAAATAAATAATATTTATCGTAACTTTCTTTATTCAAAACGTTTTAAAATTTATTTTCCAATATATAATTTCTAAATTATACCTTTATATTTATGAAAAAACGAAATCAAAATTTAAACACATGGTTGTATAAAAAAATGTGAAGCATTGATATATTTGGTATAAAATTAATTGAAAATGAACGATAAAATAAAAATTAGTATAACAAATTTGGGCTATGCCCAATAACCCAATGAAAATTAGGGTTGCCAGTAATAAATGAGCATTACAGAAATGCCTTCGTCCCCATCATTCAACGTTTGAAGCTTTCGACCGCCGTTCCGTCACAAACTGGAACCTTGGAACGGCGGGTCTTGTTCCGGTTCCGGAACGGCCGGAACGACCGTTCCGATACCGAATCGGTAAACCATGGTAGTCAATGATTGAACACAAACAAATGAAAATTTTTCACGTGCTAATAGTACCCACGTAAATAATTAAGTGTTTGTTGATATTTGAAATCAAATTTATGGGATTTTACTGAATTGTGTAGAATGATTTCAAATAACTCCATTTTATAGGAATTTGAAATTTATTATACTTGCTAATAAATAAGTAAAAAATATAAAGTGATGGATTTCAAATTTATGGATTTTATGAGTACCTAAACAAGTTAAATTTATTTATTATTATGAATTTAAAATCCTTATCCCCAAATTCATCAAGCTAAATGCAATCTAAAAGGATATTTATTTAAAACGTCGAGTTGAAAAGTACATTCAAACAAATGGTTTATTAAAATAAATTGATTGAATTTTATTATTAGTATGAATATATACACGAAAACAAAAATAAAGGGAAAAAAGAACAAAACTTCATTTGGATCGTAGAATTTGAAATTCATGATCTAAATCCATCGTATTTGTTTGGATGCTTTTGAATTCAATGGATTTGATATTTATTCCCACAAATTTTAATTTGTTTATGTATTTGCCACGCCCTGAGATCGGAGCGCGTGACACCGGTGTTGATTCCAAAAATTAATTTAAAATCAACAAGCCTCGTAATACAGATCTATGATGAAACCAGTCTATTTATTCTATTAAAAATAGTAATCGTCTTTACAACTAGAAATCAACTTGAATAGTTGTTCAAAGCACCTTAGATCTAAACAGAGTTTGCGGAAGCGTAACGTAATAAAATCTTGAAATCTCATCGATTGATCACCAGCCCAAAATTGGTCTTATTCTTCATCTTCAACCTATTCTCCGTCCTTAACTGGGGATGGATGATAAGGGGTGAATATTTGGGGAAATACTCAGCAAGCCGGGACAAGTTGAACATGATAAAACACACATGTAAAGCTTTTTAAATAACTCTTTATCAAACACATAGTAAATCGATACGCATACTCATAATTGCTCACACTAGAACCTTATCATATAAACACATAATCACATAATCGCTTTTTGGATCAAGAGGTGGCTCCCGTGTGCATAGCACTTTGCTCTTAAGGATCAAGAGGTGGCTCCCATGCATGTGGCAAGCCAACATCATGTAGCACTTTACCCCATCGAATCAAGTGGTGACTCCTACACATGTAGCACTTTGCCCCGCAGAGCCTTCGACTTTCGATCCGCATTTATCATAAACTTTCATCATATGATCTTAAAATATATTTTCGTGTTAACACATATATAGAGTTTCAAACAAAAACGAAATGATATTTGTAGCAAAAACCCACTACATTTGAAGCGTTATGGAGCGAATTACGGGTTGCAGAAAGTAGCACAAAATCTCATCTTCCTTTGCCTTGAAGTTTTGAATTAAGTGTGTGTATGTGAGTGTGATGTTTTCGAAAATGCTAAGTGGTAGAATAGGATCCTTTATGCATTAGATAGTAAGGGTTTTAATGTGGAGATGTGGTATTATTTTAGATCTAATATTTTGGCTCTAATAGGGTTAATTTTTGGGTGGTGATGGATAGTGGTGTTAGAGTAGGAATTAGGGATGAAAATCTCATAATTATTGTTTTTAAATTACAAGAAATAAAGTAAGTCATAAATTGTGGGTATTATAGTGATTGAATGATATTGGATGATTAAGTGGAGGCAAAAAATTTCGGGCCTTCAAAGTATTAATATAGTGGATTTCAAATTTTCCCAAAAAGGAGTCGTTTGAAATCCATCAATCAAATCTCTCCCCTATATCATAATCAATTAATGTTGTATTTGGATGTAGGGATTTGTACTTTGGGAAGAATTTGAAATAACTCATAATGAGATGGATTTTAAATATACTAGAATGATTTAAAAAATAACTAGTCAATGATTTAAAATCAATTGTTGAATAAATTTATCCAAACAAATCAATAGATTTATTATTACATATTTGAAACACTTAGCGTTTTTTTATTACAAAAATCCTTAGCTTTAAATTCATCCATCCAAATGTATTTTATGTTGTATATCATAGCATAGCCTTAAAATCATGATTCTAAATGCCGAGAATTATATTGTTTAAAAAAAATAAGGACATGGATGGATGATTGATTCAATCAATTTCATTTGAGGTGAGATTGATTCATTCATGATAGATTTTTAAAGCTTATTGGAGTACAATAATTATCTCTTTTTGAAAAAAAATGATCAAAGCGTGATGTTTGGGGTGCTTGATTTAAAGATTAGAGTTCAACTGTTACGATCGATTATAGTTTTAGGTAAAACGGCAAGCGTTTGATCCTACAATTAATATCAGAGCCAAGGTGTGATGTGTTCGATTCACGTGATTTGTAAGGTAGTGCAATTATTGAGATGTGGATTATTTGAGTGCACAATTGTCCTGTTTAAATAACTTGTGCTCGAGCTGTTATACAATTTAAATATTAGAGTTGCATCATTACCACCGGTCATAATTTTTGTTAGCGCAGCAAACATTTGATCCTAATGAGCTCTTCCCAAAAAAAAAGGGAATCTATATGGAAGAATGATATTCTTGTTTGTTTTATTTTGGTTTTTTGTTTATAATTTATGAAAGATTTTTTTAATTTATAATTAAAAATAAACAAGTGCATGTTTATTAATTAATTTTTTGTTGATGAGATATGAATACATAAATATATTGAGGAGTAATAATTTAATTAAAATAACATCTCCGGCGTATTTGGCTTCAACATTTACCATGCCATTGATTATTAACGGACAATGGCCTAATATTCACCCAAAGGCCAAAACGGTTGAACACACTTGCAACAACATTGGATTGAAATACGAAAGTAATATATAAAAACTAGACACCACGATTCACGTGAAAAACCCAAAACACGAACACAATAAAAAAAATTTACTATAATATTTTATGGGTTATAAATTCGTAACTTTACAATTTTTTTTTTTTAATATAAGATAAAACTACCTCATAAATTATTAAAATGAGACGAGAAATAATCAAATGGGGAGCTCCTCCATGTGAAAAAAAAAACGTAAAATGTTAAATAAAAAATTCCATATTTAACAATGAAAATGCACAACTAGACAAAAAAGACAGTAATTTCTTTTCCTAACCCGTGAGCATGCATTAAATGATCCCACATGCATCTCAGAAAACCAAGGGTTGTAAAAAATTCAGTACTTTTTTTATAAAAAAAATATTATCAATCTCATATCAAACTCATCACGTCCTTTTTGTCGATGTATCCTTGTGATAGAAAGTCCAACCTGGTTAATTGGTACTTTAATCAATAATAATGATCAATATTATCACCGACACTGTGCCATTAGCAAGAATAAAGAAGAATGGAATCTAATATATATTTTTATATATAACTTTTAAGGTTTTCTTTCTTAGATCGAATAAAATGTGATGTGATCTTATTTTTTCGTATTTGGTAGAATTAAGTTTGCGAAAAATAAACGAAAAACACCATCATTTTTACGTGAAAACTCTCAAAAGTAAAGGAAAAAAACAACGGGACCTTGTCCAGTATAAGTTATACACTACAAAAAAGTGGATCTGTTACAGGACTTTGACACGAAATATGAATAACAAATTCTTTACACAAAAATATTAGAAAAAGACATAAAAAGACCGAACAGACTTGATATGCTTTCTTCGGAGTCTTTCTTGCCTCAAAAGTCCAACCCCTTCAATGAGACCATTAGTGTGTATTTATAGAGCTGATCTCGGTGGTTAGCTCGCTGGAAATTCGGAACACGATCACCTCTGATCGTGGCGTTATTGATGCAAAGTGTGTCCGAGAAATCCACGTCCCATTACTGCACGTTTATTTAGCCGGTTGATTTGTTGGTTATATCCGGGTCTTCCGCTACTTTTTGACCAATATGCCGAGCAGTGTTTAATAGTGTTCAGATACCTTGTGCTCGGGGTGATATTCTCGGGATATTTCTGTTCGATATTTGCGGGGGGTTTTACCCGAGGAAACCGATATGTGATATGACATCAAAAAGCTTTTGGCCAAACTACTTATATTGGTTCTTAAACATTGTGTGTTTAATCTAATGTAATCTTTGATTACGTGCAAAATAAGATGATTAATACAATTTCAAGTTGATAAAATATCTTGATAGAAGTGGAATAGAGTAAACAACCAAAAAAAATTCACAATTAAGTGGTTGGATTTTATATTTGATGGATAAAATTGAATGTAGTTGTATAAACATATGGGTGAAAATAAACCGAACCTAAACCAAAGGGGGAGGATTTGTTTTAGGATTAAAAGTTGATTGCACTAAGTGCGTGTTTATAATTGCTTGTTTAAAGCATTTTTATGTCGTTTTAACTTAAAATCGGTAGAAGTTGATTTTAAGCAAAAATAATTGAGTGTTTGTTATTAAAAAAACAGCTTAATGAACTTCAATTAATTACAAAATTGTCACCGTCAACTTAAAGCATCCAAAATCATCCAATTATTTGTTTATCTGCTTCTGCTTTTATATTTTTTTGGAGAAGTAATAGAAGAAATCAAACACTTAAAATCTACTTATTGGTATGAAAAATAAATAAACACTTTTGATATACATTTATAATCACACACTAAATATGACAAGGAGATGAGGCATTTTTCAAAGTAACCATTATAAGCGGGCCATTATTGAAAGCAATAAAAGATATATAAAAGAGAGGATTAAACCAAAAAACTGCATAATCTTCTTCGATTGCATAGGATGGCAATAGGGCGACCGGCATTGAACCCGTTGGGATTGGTCGAACCCGCGTCCTGACTCGCCCGCTGTACAATTTTAATTTTTTTTTTTAAAAAATAATATTGAATATACATTTCACTTCTTTGATTGAACAATAAAGTTTCATTATTTAATTTTATATCAAAACTCATGTGTTCATGTTAAGGAAGTTGGAAATTTTGAAGGAAATGAGAACAAATTAATAAATATTAGGTAGCTTAAATATAATTTTTAATGCTTATTATAAATATTTAATAGAGAAAAACATGAAATTCAATCACAAAACAAAATTGTGTTTCAAAATTGATTTCTAGCTAATTATTTATTTATTTTTTATTTGGACCCGTGGCGGGGCGGGGCCGGGCCGGACGGGCGGGTTCGGGTTATGTGTAGTGGGGCGGGTTCTGGGATTGAACAAACCCATTCCAAACCCGTCTCGTTGATATCCCTAATTGCACCAATCTTCTTCATTGATGAAATAGACACGATATAATACATAGTTTGTTTTAGTCTCAACTCTCTGAATCGTTTTAGTCCCTGTCCATAATAATTTAACATCAGATGTCACATTAAATAATAAAATGCTCCCTTGCTCAAGAAAGAAACACCAAAAATATCTAAGAAGCTCTAAAAGTTATTTTTATAGTCCTTTGATTGGAGTTCATACAACAAACAATCTCGCAAAAATATATAAAAAAAACCTTACAAAACTATATATATAACAGTTGCAAATAACACATTACATTTCGCTTTTGCCATAAATTAAGAATCTTCGATTCCTTTGTTCTTAGGATTGAGCCAAATGGCGAATATCAGTGGGATATGCATCAGATGCCTTTTGAGCACTGTATGATCTCCTCCCGATGATAGTATTCGCAGCTTCCGACGGGTGAAATGCATCCCAAAACAAATACTCATTCCTGTTAAGGCATGCAGGTTGAAAAGGGAGACATGTAATTTGGCCATTGTTCCTCCCCACACCGCAACATCCAGCATTTGTCACTCTTAATCCTGGTTCAGTAATAAGAAAGAAAAGAAGAACTCGTATTAATTTATTAGTTCACAATCTTGAAAACAATGAACAAACTATTCTGTTTTTGTGTTTATATCTCTAACACGGTAAACATACCGAAAGCTGCGGGGTTGCTTATTAAATCTTGGAAAATTCCATAAGCATTGATGTAGATGAACTTAGCATCTTGTGAATTGCTATTAAAATTATCGACCAACCCCCTGAGTTTGGTGTTGAAGATTTGATTTGCACTGTTAATTCTCTGTACACATGTGACTCCATCGGGGCTGTTTTGCGCCAATGCATTGGGGCTGCATCCAATTTGGCCTATCCCGATTAAAGCGAATTTCCTTGCTCCAAAGTTGTATAAAGACTGCATTTATTAACCCCAGAAAACAAAAAGGAGAAGAAAGGTGAAGAATATTCATTAGAAAGATTAAGAACTATTGAGACTAGACGTGACAACCTACCCTCAACTGCTCGGTATATTGTTGAATGAGAACTTCAGCGTATTGTTCAGGTGAGTACTGGCGGCTAGTGGGGTAATTATTGGGCATGAAATAGTTGTTGAGGTAGTCATTGCTGCCTACTCCAACGGAGTATATGCACTGGCTCAAATAATTTGCAGCCGTGTCTTCGTCCCCGAGTATGTCGACTATCTGTGAAACTGTGTTCTTGTAGTTGTTTATTTGTCCAGTAAAATCAATTCGGTCCCCCTGATCGTAAACAAATTATGGCTAGTGTTAATATATAATGAGGGCCTGCAATTTGTTGAGTTTGTAGTGTTTTCATACCAGTTGCTGACCCGTTTCTGATCTGATTCCAGCGGCGGCAGATGCGTAGTTTACTCCCTGGAGAATTTGTCGGCCGCGGGCAGTGGCATATGGCGGAATGTAATCATCAAAGCCTAGTAGCTCCGCTGATATTAACAGTTTTTATTAATATATATATATTTATAAATCATCGAGAATTTTGAGGACTATCTAATATAAACATATCGTTCTCCATAATTATCTACAATCAATCTTTCTAACATAGCATAAGCGCTTGTCGCTTTGCCAAGCAATGTTTCAATCGCTTTAGAAGCAGAGATAATACTTATACTCCAACTATCTCCTTCTCAATAATTGTACTAGTAACTCGTGGTAATTAAACATGTGATTTTGACTCTGATAGCAATTGTAGGAACAAGTGTTTTTTCTTTACCAAAATCTATAGCTTGTAGTAACGGTGTAATTCTAATGTTTAAAATGTATAGCATCCCAAGCACCGCATTTCGATCGATATCCAATCAAAGATAATTATTACACTCCAACATATAGTAATTTGAATTATTTTGCAAAAACATAATTTTTTATTAACCTAAATACAAATTTTCTTTAAAAAAATTGTATTTTACCTGCAGAAATTGCACTTTATCCTTCAAAAGTTTTAATTTGTCTGACCCCTAATTTTTATTTTTGCTTTTACGTTAATATGTTTAGCTCCTAAACAAAAATTCTGTGTCCGACACCGTAAATAATCATCGGCATGTTACTTGTTTTCGTAAAATTTTAAACAATGAAAGAGGGTTTAGAACAAAGGGAGCAAACTAATATTTTTTTAAGAAGTATATATAAATTTTATAGATTTTTAAGACAAAATGACGAGTCTTTTGCAACGTGCTTGTTTTTTAGCAAATTTTTTTACTCATATATATTATTTCTAAATGCTAATTTTTTATAAATAAATTTCTAAAAGTAAATATATTTTGTAATTGGAGAGTTTGTACGGTAACTTGTGTCTTCATGCATGATTTAGTAGAAAGAAAGGAGAAAAGGAAGTATGAGCTTACCAACGACATCAACGGTAGTTTTACCATTAGAAAACCTTCCCGTCGGGCCCCCCGGAAAATCAATTCCATAAGGCAAATAATTGGCTCTCGCCAATGACCGTATATTATTGTTGTTACCATTATCCACCAAAGAGTCACCAAATATAAAGTAACATGGCACCTGAGGATCCGCCGAGACCCCCATTACCAAAAGATTCACGGCCACCGCCGCCGCCGCCGCCACCATGATCCATCTCCAAAACCCACCACCCATTACTATTTATATATTCAAAAGAGGGTAAAATAATGCAGAAGCAGTAATAGTGGAGTTTAAAAGGGTAAAGGAAATTGATTGCTGTAGTGAGGAATATTGTGAATTAAGGCAAGACGATTGAAGCGTATATATATGAGTTGAAATTAAGGAGACCCAAATCTCAAAGTGGACTTTCTTGAAACCTTCTCTATGTGCAGATGCGGAGTTGGTTAGGCGCATTGATTTCACGCGGATATAATGTGCGGGCTTCTACAGTTCTCAAACAACGGCAATGATTGTTGACTCGGTCTTTATTGCGAACCATTTACCATTCTTCTGTTTTGCCTTAAAACCTTAACCCTCCGAATAATATTACATTACATTATATATATATATATATATATATATATATATATATATACATACACTAGTTACTATGGCACCGCGCAAGGCGCGGCGCGGCGCCAGTGATCATGTTAGTTGAACTTACGTTCTCTGATCGGGAGCGTCTTTAAATCCTATTTCATGTTCTGCCTATGCTTTCGTCGAGAGCAAGACCTGATTAGTAAGGTTGCATAAATAAGGCAAATGTATTAACGCTCAACAGCAGCTGCCACCTCCTCTTTAGGTGCCAAAAGAATAATTATTGTAGACATAAGTAGTCAAGAATATGGATAAAATCGGAAAGCAACATCAATACAAAATGGCAGTATGTAAGGCCTTAGGCTAGTTGAACTGTGAAATAATTTCCATGGCTAAAGAATTTACATGAAAGACCACAAGTTTGGTATCATAGAAAATTTTTATATTCCGAGATAGGGTGACTCAAAGATGGGTTTATTTGATGTTACCCCTAAGTACAACTGATATCATAGAAAATTTTTATATTCCGAAATAGGGTGACTCAAAGATGGGTTTATTTGATGCTATTCCTAAGGGCAGTGTCCTTAGGGGTACATCTTACCATACATTGAGGATATCCTAAATGAAATATTATCAATGCATGATGAATAACCTCCTAAAAACAGTGCCCCTGGAGATAGCATCAAAAATCCCAAAGATGGAAGAGCTCTCTAAGTTGGAGTAAGGTAGAGCAACTATAAAATATTAAATGTTATTTATGTACCTTTCCTTACAACCAAAAATCTACTTATTTCCTCTCAAATGGTAAAGCAAATCTATTGTGTTCACAATAATAAAGAGATCAAATAGCCAAGTTACCCAAACGCAATGAGGTGTTGCACAAATCCGACCTCTTTGACAGTGTCTCTGTTGTTTCACCTATTTGATGAGCTATTTCATCTTCTCCATACGCCACCTACATTATTAAGAGTAGGGTACATGTCTAGGCAAAGATAAACCTAAAATGACACAACATGACTAATGTCATTCAATGGAAAAAATGAACCTAACGTGACTGCATGCTGAAATTGAATAACGACGACATATTTTGCAAGAAAAGACAGATTGACAAGTTTCTATGATTTAACCCTCAAGCCAAAAAAATCATTTCTATGTTCTTAAGTTTACTTTTATATGTGATTCATCTCATAAATACTATCTAAAATCATCAGTTTCCCAAGGAATTTGCAATCACAGTACATAAACAGTAATAATTGAATCTGCTAAATTGCTAGCATGCATGATGAAAAGCTCAAAGAAAAGTGAATGGAAAAGAGAAAGAAAGAAAGTGGTGGCACAACTGCAGCAAGGTGTTTGATTTCTTATGCCAATTACATTATTCACATTTCCGAAAGAAGGCACAAAAGAGAAGCTTTGAGCTACACTAAAATACAGAACTCAGTCTCTGGTGCCCGTCATAAATCAGATCCTAAAGGCTGCGAGCATATCGTACGAGGAGAGTGACACCAACTGGTCCCCAGTTCTGGGACCCTGGTCTCCACCTTTAGCTTCAGAAGATTTCGCACAGGCTCCTGACATGCGGTTAAATGTTGTCTCCCTATAAATACAAGGTTTGTTGACGATAAAATGTATTCACTATACTCATAATTTCAAGTTTATTTCGTTACTCTGCCATTTGCCGATTTCTGACTTGAGCGACGGTGGGGACTCGCACAGGCTCCTGACATCGGAGTTGTTACCAGCACCCTTCGTCCGTCGAAAAGAAGACATCTCATTTTTACCAAGCATCAATATAATTAAAGATATAAAACTTAATGTTTTCTACAAAATTTAAAAAAATTTATTTGTAGAATGAGTTCTCTACTGTTTGAATTTTGCCAGCGAAGTAGTGTGGCGTGTGTACCATATATATTAAAGATATGAAACTTAATGTATTTTACAAAAAAATGCCCCGGTGTCTGAGTTGGTGGAAGCATAGTGAGATCGGGACCGTAAGGTCATGAATTCGATTCCCCATATAATATTTTTCTCGTTCTGAGCCTGACACACCAGGCTTGGTTAGTGTGGTTTACCTGATTGGCGTGGTTTGCAGGCTACTGACTCAGCACAAGAGTTTACCTGGTGTACACCAAAACGTAGCGGTTGCGGGTTCCCTAGTCATAAAAAAAAAGTTATAACGTAAAATCAAATTAATTGAACTATTATTTGCAAAAAATATTGAATTAACTAAATCGTAATCATGGGAAAATTTGACTAATTAAGCCTCTTGTGATAATTCGTGTTTATTATTCAATTTATTCATTGTAAAAACTGCAAAAGAAATAACGCAAATTCATTTTACCCAATTATAATAGTTTACTCGACTTAAGAAAAAAAGTCATAGATCGAATCGAACATTAATCGATAATTATATAAATAAATTAATTATACTCAACCGTCGAAATAAGTAAACTTAATTACTGAATTAATCATTTTGTTGGACTATTTTGCTTTAATCGACAATTTACACCATTTGGTTTTCAAAATACAGTTTAACCCCCGTGGTTTACAAAACATAGCACATTGCCCCCCTTACATGCGATGTGTGTTCTACACATTCACAAACTATAAGGGGGTAAACTGCCTATTTTGAAATCACATGAGGTAAACTGTTTATTTTCAGACCACAGAGTTGTAAACTTTACAACTCTGCTAATTTGAAAACACGGGGGTTCGTTGCCAAAAACCCGCAATTAAGCTTCATCATCGTGTCACAATTTGTGCAAGTGATTAATTGAATCATAAAAAAACTTTACGTTAAAAATATGCAAACTTTACTAAATATAATCATGCATGATCTGATTACTACTGGGTAACGATAAAATTTTCACCCCGTCGATAACAGACTGCACCAATCGAGTACTCTTGGTCCAAACTCCAAATCTTGTTATGCCCTCGAGCTCACCTTTTTAATTATACTAAACGAATAGTTAGCCACTTAGCGCATGCTACACTTAGATATCATCAAACGTATTAGGAAATTAAAAGAAAAAGAGATTCAACGTTGGCTGCTAGCTGAGTGGCAAGCTAACCACTGGATTTAATGCTTACACAAAGTCGTCTTCGGTAGCGTGTTATGTTCTTTAAATTAATGAAGTGTGGTTTCACATGGTCGTGCACGTAGAAACAGTAACAAGGCTCGTCAATTATTGTGTTTGGGTTTCTTCTTGCCCACGCAGATTATCAATCGGGAAACAAAATGCATGCTGGTATGACGTCCCGATCGAGCAATGGCCGGGCCAGTGCATTTACTCATAGCATTTATTATTTTTTTTGAGTCGGCCACTCGGTGTGGTATGATAATCTTCCTTTGAATAAAAATATTCCCCGACTCTTCTTACCACTTTTCAGCTTTGTGTAATTTTGCATATGCATAAGAATTACTTTTCACTGTTGAGAGTTGTCCCATTGGCAATTCACAAGTTATCTTATATTTGTTGTACAAAAGTTTATGGGTGTTTATCTTAGGAAAGTAGCAAGCAAAAACAACAAATGGCTTTGTATTAGAAATGTCGATGCGAGATTTGGAATCTCTGTCTGATGTGATCCGTTATTTTACGTGTTTGATAGAAATAAATGTGTACGAAAAATAAAAGGAATACACCAAGATTTTTTACGTGGAAAACCCTCGAATTGAGAGAAAAACCACGGGACCTAGTCCAGTATAAAGTTCAACTATAAATATTACTGATTTACAAGATGATCTGGACACAAGAAAAAGTTATTCAATGACTTACACGACTAATGTTGTAGAAATTATAAAAAAGACCGAACAGACTCAAGCTTGCTCTCTTCGGAGTCTTTTTGCCCAGAAAAATCCAACCCCCTCTATGAAGTTATCTGAGGGTATTTATAGGACTGCCCTTAGTAACTAACTCGCGGAAAATCAGCCATATGATGTCCTTTGATCGTGGCTTGATGGGAGCCAAGCGTGTCCGAGAAATCCGCCCCATTAAAGCACGTTCCATCTCAGCCGGTTAATCAGTTTTAATTATGACCGGGTCTTCCGCTACTCTTTGACCAAAATCTCGAAGAGGGCAAAGGATGCTCGAGAATATGCTGATCAGTATCCTGGGTTCGACAAGCATCTCTTCGGTATAGTTTCTGCTCGGCAATTTTAGGGTTTGCGTCTTCATAAATGGATTTTACCCGAGAAATCAATATGTCATATGACATCACCTCACCCCCCCAAAGTAAAGCAAGATGAGAGTAGTGAAATCTTGGTTTATTGTCTTCGGGTAAAATCCTGATATGTTCGGGATATTTTAACCGCCTAATTTTCCCGCCTGAAAATTTCAAAAATCTCGCGACGTTTCGTTTCCCAAAGCACATCTATAACCGTTCATGGGTTTTTATTTGAACGGTGCTGATTTAACGACTGTTCCAGTGGCACCCCACTATAAATACTCGTTCATTTTGCGGATTTAACTTACTTTACTGCAGTTTGCTTCCGAGCTAGCATTTTAGACGTCCGACCAATCTTTTCCTCCATACTTATTTTCTTTCCATTCATCGAGTATGTCTTCTTCTGACGATATTTCGAAGACTATAGACATGTTCGAGGAAGAGGGTATCCTGGGTCCCTCTCCTCGACAATCTTCTTCCTCTGATAGTGAGGAGACTTCCAGCTCGTCGACAGCCCCTGACGCTCGTGGAGAGGAGCTTCAGGCTGCGACAGAGCAGGATCTGATAAAAGCCCGCGTTCCTTGGTTTGAGATATTTGAATCAGGGATTAAATCGCAACGGCACATATCCAGTATCCAAACTAAATGGGGGATTTCAGAGGGGACATCTATTATTGTTCCCCCTCCCGGATCTCGCCCCCACTTGCCTCCCGTGGGTTATTTTCCCTTCTACTTAGACCAACTTCGAGGGGGACTCCGCTTTCCTATCCCTTCTTTCTTTGTAGATGTTGCTTCCTACTTTGCCATTTCTCTAAGTCAGTTGTTCCCCAACAGTTATCGATTGTTGGCGGGTTTCTACATAGTCCTATCCTTTTTTGGCTTTTCCCCGACTCCCGAACTCTTTCATTGCTTCTTTCAATTAAACCGAAAAGAGATCGGGCTTTTTTATTTTTCTTCCCGAACAGGGATGGGTTTTCTTAAAAATTACCCCTCTTCCATAAAAAATTGGAAAAGATTTTTCTTCTTTGCTCGCCCACTCCAACCTTGGGACTGTCCCATGGAGTGGAAAGAAAACTTACCGAAGGGCAAGTCAATCAAGGGGCTACTTGAGGGAGAAACATATCTATCGGTTCGTCGTAAGCTTGGCGATCAGTGTTTTAACCTTGGGGAGCTGATTGACGACGGACTGCTGTACTTGTTCCAGCTTAGTCCTAAGGGTGTTTCCCTAAAAATGCCCCTCGGTGAGTATTTACCGAGCATCTTGCTTTGTTTGCGTATTTTGTATTAACATGCTTGAATAATTGCTATGATGTTTCTCTCTTGCAGAAAACAAGATGCTGAAAGCCAAGATTGCTGCTAGCCTGAAGAAAATTGCCGCACCAGAGAAGGCTACCAAACCGACCACTGAAACAAATCCTCCCCCTTCTGTTACACATGCTCCCCCCGAAGAGGTGATTGAAGTACCGGAGACGGAGGCCTTGATTCCTCGATCACTGAAGAGGGCGGCCCCCGAGGGCCAAGGTTCTTCTTCTAAACTTCCTCTTGCCAAGAAAACTCCCCCCCGAATCTCCCTTACCCACCGAGCTAATCCATCTCTTCAAACTCGGGCTACTTCTCAACCTGCTCCTGGTGGTTCTAGCTCTTCTCGTCCAACCTCCCGATATCACATACCTGATTGGATTTATCCCCCCAACGTCCCGATTCTGAGAAAACCGGACCCCAAAATTTCCCATTCTATTATTTGCAATTGGGCCAATTCTCCCGACCGCAAATACCTGGGAGGATTGGCCTTCAGCAATTTGATAAATGATTTTTCCACCTCCCTCACTCAGATACCTTATATCCATTTCCATCTGATAAACTTTTTGTCTTCGGTATATTAACTTCGTTTATTTGCTTGCAGACCAATCTGATGGCTGGCGAGATTATGACTCGCTTCCAA
Organism: Haberlea rhodopensis; assembly: GCA_907163345.1. Classification (NCBI taxonomy): domain Eukaryota; kingdom Viridiplantae; phylum Streptophyta; class Magnoliopsida; order Lamiales; family Gesneriaceae; genus Haberlea; species Haberlea rhodopensis. The sequence continues at coordinate 839,438 of CAJQUN010000069.1, forward strand.
TCCATGCGATCCTCAGATGGGGAGAATCAGAAACATCTTAAACAGCTAGAAGGTATTGGTGAGGAGATGAAGAAATCCATAAAGCTACTGGAAGAGCGATACTCTGCTGCTGTTGTTACTCGAGATAAGGCAGTGGCAGCTCTCGAGGAAGCGCATGGTAAATTAGCCGACTTTGAGGAGGCTAACACCACTTTATCCGGGCAATTCAAGTCCGTGACTGAAGAGAATAAATCCCTCTTAGAACAACTTTCACAAGAGAGATCACTGCGAGCTGAAGAGAACAAATCCCTTTCTGAACAGCTTGATCAGGAGAAACTATCTCGGGCTACTCAGATCGAGGAATCCTGGCTCATCAAAAAGGAAGAGTTTATGAAGTCTGAGGAGTATGGTGATATTCTGGGCGAACGCGCTGCTAAGTTCCTTAACTATGGCTTTGAAGCGTCTGTTCGTCAATTTAAAGCCGCTGGCTATCCTCCTGAAGGAACTTCAACAGACTTTATAAATGTTGATGAGGCCCTGAATACCGTTCCCGATGAATTCCTCCAGTTGTAAATTTAGGGATGTACTCTTTTTGTTTTAAAATTGTAATCTTTGGACTATGATATTATGAGTTTCCCTGTCTTCTTACACTCTTGTGCAAACTAGTCTCTCCAACAAGAAAACTTTTTAGAACACATCTCAAAGTAATGAATATAACAGAACTCGGGGAAAAGACATCCCGAGCATAATAAGGTAATACAATTTCAAGTTCAAACGCTGGCCAAACATCCCGATCCAACGATTAAACCGAACATAAGCTCGCAAACCCGAGCACAATAACATGGTAATTTAAACGTTGACCAAACATCCCGATCCAACGATTAAACCGAACATAAGCTCGCAAACCCGAGCACAATAACATGGTAATTTCAAGTTTAAACGTTGACCAATCATCCCGATCCAACGAGTAAACGATGGTGTTTTCAAGTTTAAACGTTGACCAAACATCCCGATCCAACGAGTAAACGATGGTGTTTTCAAGTTTAAACGTTGACCAAACATCCCAATCCCACGAGTAAACGATGGTATTTTCAAGTTTAAACGTTGACCAAACATCCCGATCCAACGATTAACCCGAACATTGCTCGCTACCCCGAGCACAATCACTTAGTCCCATTTTAGGTTCAAATACAAACCAAACTTCCCGATCCTGTATTTAACCTGCCAACAATGGACTATAACAACATAAGCTCGCTACCCCGAGCACAATCACTTAGTCTCATTTTAGGTTCAAATACAGACCAAACTTCCCGATCCTGTATTTAACCTGCCAACAATGGACTATAACAACATAAGCTCGCTACCCCGAGCACAATAACATAGTGTTTTCAAGTTTAAACGTTGACCAATCATCCCGATCCAATGAGTAAACGATGGTGTTTTCAAGTTTAAACGTTGACCAATCATCCCGATCCAACGAGTAAACGATGGTGTTTGCAAGTTTAAACGTTGACCAAACACCCGATCCAACGAGTAAACGATGGTGTTTTCAAGTTTAAACGTTGACCAAACATCCCGATCCAACGAGTAAACGATGGTATTTTCAAGTTTAAACGTTGACCAAACATCCCGATCCAACGATTAACCCGAACATTGCTCGCTACCCCGAGCACAATCACTTAGTCCCATTTTAGGTTCAAATACAGACCAAACTTCCCGATCCTGTATTTAACCTGCCAACAATGGACTATAACAACATAAGCTCGCTACCCCGAGCACAATAACATAGTGTTTTCAAGTTTAAACGTTGACCAATCATCCCGATCCAACGAGTAAACGATGGTGTTTTCAAGTTTAAACGTTGACCAATCATCACGATCCAACGAGTAAACGATGGTGTTTTCAAGTTTAAACGTTGACCAAACATCCCGATCCAACGAGTAAACGATGGTGTTTTCAAGTTTAAACGTTGACCAAACATCCCGATCCAACGAGTAAACGATGGTATTTTCAAGTTTAAACGTTGACCAAACAGCCCGATCCAACGATTAACCCGAACATTGCTCGCTACCCCGAGCACAATCACTTAGTCCCATTTTGGTTCAAATACAGACCAAACTTCCCGATCCTGTAATTAACCTGCCAACAATGGACTATAACAACATAAGCTCGCTACCCCGAGCACAATCACTTAGTCCCATTTTAGGTTCAAATACAGACCAAACTTCCCGATCCTGTATTTAACCTGCCAACAATGGACTATAACAACATAAGCTCGCTACCCCGAGCACAATAACATGGTGTTTTCAAGTTTAAACGTCAATCATCCCGATCCAACGAGTAAACGATGGTGTTTTCAAGTTTAAACGTTGACCAAACATCCCGATCCAACGAGTAAACGATGGTGTTTTCAAGTTTAAACGTTGACCAAACATCCCGATCCAACGAGTAAACGATGGTATTTTCAAGTTTAAACGTTGACCAAACATCCCGATCCAACGATTAACCCGAACATTGATCGATAACAGGAAATTTATTTATTTCCGAAATACATATGGGAATAGTAACGATAATTGAAAGATTACACAAAATACTTTCTTAAATTATGAATGTTCCAAGGTCTCACCAGTTCCCGACCTTCGCGATCTTCCAGCCTGTAGGCTCCTCTTCCAATCACCCCTTTTATCTTATAAGGACCCTCCCATTTGGGGGCTAACTTCTTTACCTCCCCCGCGGGATTGACTCTTCGCAGCACCAGATCTCCCACTTGAAAAGCCCTCGGGCGAACCCTCCGATTGTAAGCATTGGTCACCCTTACTTTATACAATTCTACTTTAGCCAAGGCTTTCTCTCTCAATTCCATAATCCCGTCTAACTCTAACTTCCTTTTTTCTTCATTCTGGTCGGGATCGTAGCTCTGTACTCGAAGAGATTCAACTCCAATTTCTACTGGAATGAGGGCCTCAGATCCATATACTAAGCTATATGGAGTCTCTCCTGTAGATACCCGAGGAGTCGTTCTATAGGCCCATAAGACCCCGGGTAATTCATTTACCCACTCCCCTCGAGCCCCTTCTAGTCTTGTTTTGATCCCATGCAATAAAATCCGATTAATCACTTCCGCCTGCCCATTTGCTTGAGGATAAGCGACTGAAGTGAAGACTTGTTTAATTTTCATATCTTTGCACCATTCTTCTATTCTTCCTCCCTGGAATTGTCTTCCGTTATCGGAAATTATTCTTCGAGGTATTCCGAAGCGGCATACTATATTTCTCCATAAAAATCTGATGACTTCCTCCTCAGTTATTTTAGCCAATGGTTCGGCTTCCACCCACTTAGTGAAGTACTCGACGGCTACCAGGAGAAATTTTCTCTGCCCTGTAGCAGGAGGAAATGGCCCAACAATATCCATTCCCCATTGGTCAAAGGGGCAGGAAATGATGCTACTATTAAGAATTTCCGCAGGTACATGGGATAAATTTGCGTGCCTTTGGCAATTAATGCATTTCTTCACAACTTCTTCAGCATCTTCCCTCATCGTCGGCCAATAATACCCAGCTCGAATAGATTTCTGATATAACATGTTAGTTCCTACATGATTCCCGCAACATCCTTCATGAATCTCTTTTAATAAATGTTCCCCTTCTTCCTTCGAGGCACATTGTAAGAAAGGAATTGAGAATCCTTTCTTGAACAACTTGCCTTCTATCAACACAAATCGGTTCCCCATTCTTTTAACCTTAGCAGCTTCCTTTGGGTCAGAAGGCATAACCTTTGTCTTCAAGAATTTAATAAGATGCTCTCGCCAATCGGATATAATATATGGCTCCATACTCATGATGCTATTGACGGATATATGAGAAATTAAGAGCTCTTGCACGAGCACATTCCTGTTCTTCCATTCGTGTATTGAACTAGCCAACTTTGCTAATTCATCGGCACGGGTATTCTCCTCCCTTGGTATCTGCATCAATTCCACTTCATGAAATTGAGCTATCATCGCCCGCACCTTTTCTACATACTTTCGAAGTTTTTCTTCTTTCACCTTATATATCCCCTTCACTTGATGAACGACTAGCATCGAGTCCATAAAAGCTTTTATCTTCATGGCTCCAGCGTCTAATGCTATTTGGAGACCTGAAATGATAGCTTCAAATTCAGCTTCATTGTTTGAGGATAAAAATCCAAACTGGACGGCAACCCTGACTTCCTCCCCTTCAGGACTAATGAGTATGACACCTGCTCCACTTCCCAATCGAGTAGATGATCCATCCACAAACAAACTCCACTCTTTTTCTTCCGAGGTATGGGTGACTTCTACCAGAAAATCTGACAGAGCTTGTGCTTTAATTGTAGTTCGGGGTTGATAAGTGACCTCAAACTCACTCAGCTCTGTGGCCCATTTTACCATCCTCCCTGATATTTCGGATTTGGATAAAAGCCTACCCAAAGGAGTGTTTGTTACTACCATGATAGGGTGAGACATGAAGTATGGCCGAAGTCTTCTCGCTGTGGTGACTAGAGCTAAGGCCAACTTTTCAATTTCAGGGTATCGTTGCTCGGCTCCTTGCAGGGCTCGGCTGACATAATATACAGGCTGCTGTTGTCCTGATTTTTCTCTGATTAGCACGGAACTAATGACTTCTTCTGCCACCGATAAATACACGAGAAGTGTTTCTTTGGGCTCAGGCTTATTTATCAATGGTAACTGAGCCAAATAATCCTTCAAATCCTCGAAGGCCTTTTGGCACTGGTCATTCCACTCGAACTTGACTCCCTGCCTTAATGCTTTGAAGAAAAGGCAAGCTTCTATCGGCTGATCGGGATATAAATCGGCTCAATGCCGCTATTCTTCCTGCCAATCTCTGCACTTCATTCAATGTCCTCGGAGGATTCATTTCTCGTATGGCTTGGATTTTCTCCGGGTTAGCTTCAACACCTCTTTCCGTAACCATGTATCCTAGAAATTTGCCCCTACGAATACCAAAAGTACATTTTGCGGGATTCAGCTTCATGCCAAATTTTCTTAAAGTGTTGAAAACTTCTTCCATATCTTTGACCAAGTCCTTGGCTTTTCGACTTTTGATCAGGACATCATCCACATACACTTCCACATTCCGACCAATTTGTTCTTTAAACATTTTATCCATCAACCTTTGATAGGTGGCCCCAGCATTTTTCAATCCAAAAGGCATTACTACATAACAAAAAGTTCCCCCTGCTGTTACAAAACTTACTTTTGATTGATCTTCCTGTGCCAAAGGGATCTGATGATATCCCTGATAGGCATCCATGAGACATAACAGCTCGTGTCCAGCAGTAGAATCTACAAGCTGATCGATCCTGGGCAAGGGATAACAATCCTTGGGACATGCCTTATTCACATCCCTAAAATCCACACACATTCTCCATTTATCACCAGCTTTAGGTACCAACACTACATTTGAAAGCCATGTAGGGAAGCCGATCTCACGAATGTGGCCTGCTTTTAACAACTCTTCTACCTGTTTGGCAATGACAGCGTCTTTTTCTGGTCCAAAATGCCTTCTCTTTTACCTTATTACTCGAACATTAGGGTCTACATTGAGGCGGTGTTCGGCAATCTCAGGCTTAACTCCCTTTAAATCAGATGTGCTCCATGCAAATACATCCACATGCTGATTCAAACAATTAATCACTTTTTCTCGTAATTCTGGATCAAGCTGGGATCCTACCCTAGTAACTCGAGTAGGGTGACCCAGCTCGATGTTGAGGAACTCCTCTTCGGGTGTTATTCGTTCTTCCTCGCCCCGTTTCCTCTTTTCATTTCCCCTTCGTTCTCTTCCTTCGTTATTCTGCTCTTTTTCTTGCTTTAACTCTTGCACATAACATTTCCGAGACGAGCTTTGATCACCCCTTACTTGCCCCACCTCCTCGCCTACTGGAAATTTCATGATTAAATGATAGGTGGAGGCAACGGCTTCAAAAGCAGCTAGGGCTGGTCTTCCCAATATTATATTGTAAGAAGATGGTGCATCCACAATGAGGAAATTTATCATCTTTGTTTTGATCCTTGATGCTTCACCAATTGTAACTGGTAGAGACACTTGCCCTATCGGGTTTATGACTTCCCCTGCAAACCCGTGCAAGGACGTATTCACTTTCGATATAGGTAAGCTTCCTAAGTTCATTTGGCTTAACGTACCAAGAAAAAGTACATCCGCCGAGCTTCCTGTGTCCACGAAAATCCTCTGCACATTATAATTAGCCACTGTGGCAGAGATAACCAATGCATCATCGTGAGGAAAATGAACTCCTTGCAGATCTGCAGGCCCAAAAGATATAGACGGACCCTCATGTACTTGACTGGGGTCAACAGATAGCACTTGAAGCCTCCGGGCGTGATTCCTTCTTGCTCTGTTCGAATCTCCTCCCGACGTTCCTCCAGCTATCATGTGTATAGTTCCCCGATTCGGAATATTGTTCAAGGTTTCCTCTTCTCCCTCTACTCTTTCTCCTCGAGCTGACCAAGGGACTGGCTGCTGTGCTCCTCTTCCAGGATTTATATTAATTCTAGGAGTGAAATTATTGTCTTTGAACTCCTCGTTAAATCCTCGCCCTCCATCAGACTCGTTAGATCTTCCACCTCGAAACCCCCCTCCTCGATATCCTCTTCCTCGGAAGGACCCTCCTCGGATCATTGTTCCTCGGAAAGGTCCCCCCCTATGAGGTCCACCCCGCCCTCTCTTCGGCATACTCTGATTCATTGCTACTTCCCGATGGGGTCTCATCGGTAGAAATTGGTCAAAACTTCTTTTGACTGGCTCCACCGGTTTATTCTTTCTGTTTACCTCTTCCCCAGTTTTGCCATCTCTTCTTTGCTTCATCCTTTGGGCTTCTTCCAGGTTAATGTATTTAGAAGCTCTTCCCAACAATTCATCATAATCAGAAGGTGGCTTTTTTGCCAAAGATCGAAATAAGTCTCCTTCTTTTAATCCTTGAGTGAACGCGCTGATTAGTATTTCCGAGGTGACATGCGGAATGTCAAGACATGCATGACTAAATCTTTTCAGAAAATCTCGAAGAGATTCCTTCTCCGCTTGCTTAATCCCGAATAGACTAAGAGCTGTTCTTTTGCAACTCCGGCTGCTTGCAAACTGGTGCAAAAATAGAGAACTAAACTTCGGGAAAGAGTCTATGATTCTTGCTGGCAACTGATTAAACCATGCTTGCGCTGCTCCCGATAATGTGGTCAGGAAAACCCGACATTTCACTCCATCCGTAAGTTGATGAAGAAGCGAAGCGTTTTCAAATCGAGACAGATATTCTTCGGGATCTGTACCACCATCGTAATTTCCCACATTTAAAGCCCTGAAATTTGGGGGCAAAGGATCATCAACCACATGGGAGGCAAATGGAGTACTCCTCTGCGGAGGATACAGACGTCCTTCCATCCTATTACGCATCTGCTGCAGCTCACTTTTCAGCTCTTCCATTTGCGATTTAAAGCTTTATCAGCTTCTTCATTCAAATGATTAGAAACAGGTCTAACTTCCTTAGGCTCTTTTTCAGGTTCTCTTTCAGGCTCTCTTTCAGGCTCTTTTTCAGGTTCCTGCCGGGAAGCCAATTCTTCCCCCTCTTCGTCTTGTACATTTTCTTGTTTCTGGGGGGGGGGCCATAAATTGCCTCATAATCTCTCCAACAGTTTTGGTTATCATTTCCGTCAAATGCTCCATGGGAATTCCCCCAACAGGAAATGACTGAGGAACATGTTGAGATGATCCTGCATATTCTGGCCCTTCTCCGGGTTCAGTGAACATGTATGGGTGAGAATTGGATCCGTTTCCCCTAGAAGCTTGCCCCCTGCCTTTACCTCTGGCCATCTTGCCCTTTGATTTATTTTTTGTTAGAAAATTCGTCCTACTTCAACGCCTTAGATCAAATTTCCCACAGACGGCACCAATGATGTGATCCGTTATTTTACGTGTTTGATAGAAATAAATGTGTACGAAAAATAAAAGGAATACACCAAGATTTTTTACGTGGAAAACCCTCGAATTGAGAGAAAAACCACGGGACCTAGTCCAGTATAAAGTTCCACTATAAATATTACTGATTTACAAGATGATCTGGACACAAGAAAAAGTTATTCAATGACTTACACGACTAATGTTGTAGAAATTATAAAAAAGACCGAACAGACTCAAGCTTGCTCTCTTCGGAGTCTTTTTGCCCAGAAAAATCCAACCCCCTCTATGAAGTTATCTGAGGGTATTTATAGGACTGCCCTTAGTAACTAACTCGCGTAAAATCAGCCATATGATGTCCTTTGATCGTGGCTTGATGGGAGCCAAGCGTGTCCGAGAAATCCGCCCCATTAAAGCACGTTCCATCTCAGCCGGTTAATCAGTTTTAATTATGACCGGGTCTTCCGCTACTCTTTGACCAAAATCTCGAAGAGGGCAAAGGATGCTCGAGAATATGCTGATCAGTATCCTGGGTTCGACAAGCATCTCTTCGGTATAGTTTCTGCTCGGCAATTTTAGGGTTTGCGTCTTCATAAATGGATTTTACCCGAGAAATCAATATGTCATATGACATCACTGTCCTTAAGACAATATTGCCTCGCTACTGTGCTAACGGTTTACTGTGTCGATTTGTCTTCCAAGATACAACGACTATGATTTGTGATAGGAGCACTCCAAATCACAAATCCTTTAAACCACAAAGGTCTAAAAACGCTCAACTATAACAATGATTAAGACTCACAAAATTACTCAAATTTTGATCTTCAAATATAATGTGAATTTCTAAATTCCATGTCTAATTCATTCAATGGTTGTTTCTTATATAGTATACCAAGTTGTCATCAAGAGACACAATTTGGAAACATCCAATCATGAAAAATTGCAACCCAATATGAATGGACACATCATTTAATTTGGAAGCATCCAATCATGAAAAAATGCACCCCAACATGAATGGACACACCATTTAATTTGATTCAAATTTCCAACAATATCTTTATAAGATACATAAGTTACTCAACTTATTACCAATTGTTTTTCAGTTGGAACCCTCAATGCATTCTTAACATGGTCTCAGATCGAGGTTTTTCATGTGACTGCTATTCTGTCAGCATGTTCACCGTCACCCGTGTTATCATTCCACGTGTTTGACTTATACAATGGCTCGTGTTGAGAGTTGTCTCACATAACTCTTTATAAGATACATGGGTTAATCCTCGTTACTAATTGATTTTTAGTTGGAACTTCATGTATTCTTAACACTGATTTGTTAAAAAGTTCCCTTAGGAACCTTTTTTTAAATCCAACCGAGGTATTAGTTGGCAAATCGAGCCATATATTATTATTGTTATTATTATTAAACATAAAGGTGTCATAAGATCGATCATGATAATAGTAAGAATTAATGGAAAAGATAAGCATAGGGGTTATAGGTATAAAATGGACAAAGTTAGCATTTATTGCACATGCGATAGTAGATTATATCAATTAATTTAGGCAGTTGAAGAGGAACAAGATAAATCGTATGCTATCTCATGGGGTAGTGACTCATATTGTATATTCAATCATTCATTGGGAATATTCTCACTTAATATCATTGAGAATATTCACAATGAATGGTTAGATGTATCACATGGGGCAATACTCATGGGGTTCCCAATGAATGGTTAGATATATCCCATATGGCACTACCTCTCATAGGGTAGCATAGAATATTTCGAGGAACAGCTTGCAATAAGATCAAAATATTTGAACGAGTCAACACATGCAAACACAAGCAAATATGTGAATCTCCAAGCAAGCCAAGTCCCCATCACCCCCTCAATATTTTCAACGCTGTTTATACGACGGGAAGCTTTTATTACATTTGATCACAGAAAAAGTACTGTTTCAAAAGAAAGGTGTAAAGGGGAAATTAAGGAGAGGGGTCCTAATGTTTTTTTGAAGTTTTTTTTTTGCAAGACGCAGAGTACAGCTCAACGAGGTATGGGCGAAGCCTGGTTGGTCGGAATCGAGTCAGGCTGAGGGCTTTAAGTTTTATACATGATCTAATTATTATAAATTATAAGAGATGGTGAAGGATATATAAATTAAGAATTTCTTTGAAGTGAATTTTTATTCGGTTAATATACGTATAATCAAATAATTTAGGTATATTTTTACCAATTTAATCAACTTATATATAATAGGTAAGATAAGAATTCCTATATTGATCGGGTCTGAGCCTCCTGTATAAACTAAAAGAATAAAATGAGTTTATTAAGATTATGATTAATATTGCTTGATATGTTTGATTTAGTTTATTTTTTTTGTATTGATGGATATATGAGATCACACGGTGGCGGGTAACGAAGCAATCTAAGCGTCAGTAACACTTTCCTTTTATTGTTATATTATGAAAAATTTAACTCTCAACTTTTACGTTCAATAAGAAAATTAGAGGTGAGAAAAAAAACAAATCACATAAAATCTAAGTTAAGAATCATGTTCTTAACTTGGACAGCTTATTAATTCATAATATTTCCAATGTTAAGAAATAATATTTAAATATTTTTTGACAAATTATTAGTTTACAATATAAATGATATCATATAGTTACATAAATATTTTGAGGAAAAATATAATTTATTAATCCATCTTGTTGGCCGAAATTAGTTGGGGTCGATAAAATTATAAATAATATAATTTTTAAATGATCCTACGACATTTATTATAATTATAGAATAAAATTGTTTTTTTTTTAAGGATTTAAATAAACAAATTTAGGATATATAAAATGGAGATGACGACGGTGCCATCTGCACGATGTCGACTAATGACTATTCCAGATTTAAGCACAGCAACAAATAATGAAACAAAGATACAACTCGATGTAACTTCTTAACCCCACTCGCTCGAGGTGAGAAAATCTTTGCTCATTTGACAACATAACTAATCGTCTATGTGACGCATAGCTTTCGGACGACGACCAAAAACCCTTGCCCACTTATAACTACGCACGGGCTCTGGTGCATCGTGTCGTTGAGTATGAAGCACCTCAACGAAATTCATATTACAATTCATGACATAAGATGTGACTAATCTTTTCAGCTGGCTATCATAGGTCTATCTCTAAGCTCATCCTTTAACCTAGCTTGTAAAAGATAACATATACATATCACATATAATGCATATTAATGGCGAAGTTACAAGTGATCAATAATCATGTGTACGAAATAACTATAATAATTTAATTTATCATACAATAATTGAATTAGTTTTTTTTAGTAAAATTCATTATCGTTGCGCTTGAGAAGATAAATCTTTGAGAGAATAAAAAAACATTTTTGTTGAATAAACAATGTTGAGACAATTAAAATGAAGGGAAGAGGCAAATAATCGAGAAAAATTCATTATTTTTATTTAGATTCATAGGTATTTTGAAATTCATTTTGTTGATTAACTCTTATTAAATCTTAAAATGAAATTAAACAATTTCAAATTTATTAATTTCAATATCATCCAATTGATTTCATCATTTTTATTTTAGTCCAATAAAGTCTAATGATTTTCATCATGTTTATTTTAATAAGATTTGAAAGTAAAAATTTATTTAAAAAAGATGAATTTTTTATACAATGATTATAATGCATTATTTAATTGAAAATCTTATACAACGGGTTGGTTTTTTAACCCGAACATTGTGCTTTGGATATAGAAACGGAAAACCCCTCATAAAGCTTGGCCCAATATATAACTTAAACCAAAAAGATCTTGAAGATTTTTATGAACTAGTGCTAACCTAGAAAAAATCAAAAAATCTTCACAAGTTTTCATATCTTACTTACGGTTTATCTGATGATACTTTTAAAAATAATGCCCTTAAAAATATCATCATCATGCATTTAAAATTTTTTTTTAAAAGAAAAAAAAAGATTCCAATGGATATTACTATATTACTACCGAGGCAAGGACATTTTGCTTGCATAGTTACATTGTACGATCACTCACACGCAGGAAGAAATATGTTCTTGGCCACAGCCTAAGAAGAAATATCCTCATTTTCTTGCCAACCTGCACTCCTCGTCTCTTTTGTGGAGGGTCAGTAACCATGTTTCTTTCAGAAAAGGGATTGCTTCTTGAGGAGTGCGGAAGGAAAGATGGAGTCTTCGCAAAGAAACAGCAGTTCGTTCAACAATTTGGTAAAATCCACGGCCGTGGCCACTATTCTTGAATTTTTTTTGTTTTTTTCCTTGTTTTTTTGTTGGGTTTCTTGAAATCTTATATTTCTTGATTTTCAGAACGGGCAATCTATCGTTTGTTGATTTCTTGATTTCAAGAAGTGGTGACAGTTTCTTTGATATGATTTTCCCCTTATATTAAATTTTAAATTATAGAGTGGGTTTTGGTTTGCGTTATTGGGTGTGATTATGTGATTGTCTTTGTTGAATCATAATAAAGTATATAATGGAACGAAACACTGGTGATTCATACAGTCATTGTTGATTTGCCTGTTTCTCACTAGTCCTGATACTTTTTATGACATTGAATTGCAATTGAATTTGTATTTACGTTATTACTCATTGATTTTTTTGTCAAGAGTTCCATTACTGAGAAAGGTATTGCTCTTTTGGTGGTAGGCAATTAGTATTGATCAATGTATTGATTTCCCTTAGTTTTGTTCTGTGTCATCCAACATCGGTGGCAATTTGATCCGGCTATCAATCCCGAAAAGCCCGGAGAGGGTAGGTGTTAGAAATCTAAGGTTTGGGGAGAATTGATTTTCTTCAATCTCAATTTCTAGTTTTCTCAGTTACAATACATGATGTATTTATAGTAAAGGTGTACAAACAATTCTGAAATTTGCTACCTAATATTCCAAACACATGCTTATGGCAACCAACCATTCTTGACACGGTAGCCTACTTATTTTGACATTAAGATGCATGATTACAAAACAAGACAAATGCATCAATTCTCCCCAAACCTTAGATTTCTAACAGTATGCCCCGTTGAAAAGCATTGAAATTTTACGAGATCTTTTTTGTAAAATTTAGTCCCTGATCCGTGTGCAAAAAATCCCGATCGCATGGATTTAATGTCTTTTGTAACTATATATGTTCATAATGTCACTCCTAGCTATAATCTATCTCGCTCTTCCTAGAATCTACCACAAAGACATATACTATGAACCAATATCAAAATGTTAATATCAGGTTACTCCATTTTGCATGAATGATGAATCTACTATTTAGTTGTCAAGCAGGAAAGTCATGTATCAGTAATTTTGGAAATCGTAAATTCTTATCTAAATCCTCCTGAATATTTGCGAATTGAACTAGAAACAAATGACTGTGAAGTGGAAAATAAGTTGGGGAGTGATTGGTACTTGATCACAGTGCTTAAATACTGAAATTAAAATAATTGTGCAAATTGTTGTGTCTTAATTTTTTTCGCTGCAGGATAAATTACTGATCGGACATAATCTTAAAAACCATAATCACTCTAATTCCTCCACACCGACGAGTAGATTGGAACGTCTACTAAGAGAAAGAGAGCTAAGAAGGTTCACTAGATCTTTTCATTCTACCGATGAATGAAGAGATAAAGGGTACATGGATATTCTTGGAACCGTAAAGAACATGTATCTGTCCGAAAGTGACAAGTCATCTAAAGGGTTGGATTCTTCGTAGGCAATGACTTCACCAAAACCCTGAATGATGGCGACGAGACACCGGATTATCCAGTCCCTAAACAGAGGCTACTCGTAGTAGCAAACCGGCTACCTATTTCTGCAGTTAGAAAGAAAGAAGACTCGTGGACGCTTGAAATAAGTGTAGGATGCCTAGTTAGCGCTCTTCTTGGTTAGGTCCTTATGAGAAAGCCGATTTTCATTTAGCAGTGGTTCAAAATGATTCGCATATCATGTTGCCTATAAGGTTCTAGTTTTGTAGTTGTGTTTTGTGTGACTTGCGTTTCAGTCTACACACAGTTAGGACATCTATCTGCGATCAGTCTTAGAATTCACATTATAATTTATATCCTCTTAAAGGTATCGATGAGTTTGATGCGAGGATGGATAAGGTGGGCTGGTGTTAATGTTCCCGATGAAGTCGGGCAGAGATCACTAACTAAAGCTCTTGCCAAAAAGGTTTGTACAATTTGGTTCTATCCCAAAGAGCCATTGGTTCCTCAAATTGTGCATTTGTTTTGCGGATATTGTGTTATATCATCATTCACATGAATTAATGTCGTGTTTCGGATTGAGAGTGGGGTTATAGTAGGGTTATTGCCACCCTGTGGATTTTATAAGGTCTTAAATATTTTCCTATTTGAAAAAAGGGGGACAAAGAGAACATCACACCCTGTGTTTTAACAATTTTTAAATTTTTAGCTTCTTCCCCCGTTTTGTTTTGTTTCGTTTCTAGCTCTGACGTTGCTAATGCCGTTCTTTGTTAACTTTTCTGACACTAATGTTTCACTTATGAGATCACCTATTACAGAGGTGCATCCCAGTGTTTCTTGATGAAGAAATTGTCCATCAATACTATAATGGCTACTGTAACAACATATTATGACCTATTTTTCACTATCTCGGGCATCCACAAGAAGACCGCCTTGCAACTACGCGTAGTTTCTAGTCCCAATTTGCCGCCTACAAGAAAGGCAAACCAGATGTTTGCTGATGTTGTAAATGAGGATTACACTGAGGAGATGTTGTGTGGTGCCATGATTATCACCTGATGTTTTTTCCGAAGTGCCTTAAAGATTACAACAACAAAATGGAAGTCGGTTGGTTTCTGCATACACCATTTCCCTCATCTGAAATTGTGTTAATGGCGGATTACCCTAGTGGTTTTGAAAATATGCAGATTACCCGCCCCCAATTTATTTGAAAATATACATTTTACCCCTCCATAGCTTTGAAAATAGCAGATTACCCCTTGTGATTTGAAAATAGACATTTTACCCCTTTAGTTTTGAAAATAGGCACTTTACCCCCTTATGATTTGTGAATATGTGCAAATATCCCCTCCATGAATGCCTTTTTTTTGCAAACAACAAGGGGGTAAAGTGCCTATTTTCAAACCACAGGGTAATCTGCATATTTTCAAAACCAGAGGGGTAATCCGCCGCTAGCTCTTTGAAATTCAACGAACATTGCCATCAAGGTTAGAATTGTTAAGATCCGTTCTTGCTGCTGACTTGGTCGGGTATTTTCTTAGTCTGGTAGCTTCTGTACTTCTTTTGTTCTTTCTTACACAAAGTCATCGCTGCAAGTACATGCCACTTTTCGTCGATGGCTATTGTATATCTCACTGATTTATTATTATGATATTTCCTCTCAGATTACCCATTTGGTTTGAAAATAAGCATTTATCCCAGCATGGCTTAGAAAATAGCAGATTACCCCATTGTGATTTGAAAAATAGACATTTTTCCCCCTGTAGTTTCGCAAATAGGCATTTTACCCCCTTATTATTCGTGAATATGTGCAAAATACCCCCTCCATGGATGCCCTTTTTTGCAAACCACGATGGGGGTGAAGTGCTTATTTTCAAAACCATGGGAGGATAAAATTCCTATTTTCAAAACACAGGGGGGTCATGGGGGGTAAAATGCATATTTTCAAACCACATTGGGCTAATCTGCCTATTTACACAAAGTACGGTTAAAGTTACAACTTTTTGGTTTGAGGGGCAACTGGGTTGCCCCTGCTCTTATTGATAAACACTAATTTGAAAGGTTATGCTGGTTTTATTTTTAGTTTTATTATCATCCTTTTCATCTTCCTGATTTCCCTTTGTTAAATGGAGAAACTAGTAGATATACTGTTACAAAATATGAGATATTGGAAAAAATCTCTAGTATAAATTCATCTTTAATCTGAAGAAAATAATGAAGTATTTATACAAAGAAAAAACAACCAAGAAACCTAGTTTCAACAGTCTCTTTAAATCTAAACTTATCATTATATTCTAATCTAATATCTCTAATAAATAATAAAGATAAAATAGTAACTAAAATGATAATTATCTCCAACACTCCCCCTCAAGCTAGAGAATAGATATTTATCATTCCTAGCTTGCTTGTCAATTGATTGAATGCTGTCTTTGATAGACTCTTCGTTAAAATATTTGCAGCTTGATGTCCTGAAGGAACATAAATCATACATACAATTTTATCCTCGATTTTTTCTTTGATAAAGTGCCTGTCGATCTCAACATGCTTTGTTCTATCATGATGGACTGGGTTATGAGCAATGTTTACTGCTGCCTTGTTGTCACAGTAGAGTTTCATAGGCTCTTTGTTAAAAAAACTTCAATTCCTCCATTAATCTAGATAGCCAAATACCTTCACAGAGCCCTTGAGTAACAGCTCGAAATTCTGCTTCGGCACTACTTCTAGACACAACAGATTGTTTCTTACTTCTCCAAGTAACAAGGTTACCCCATACATAAGTACAGTAACCTGTAGTTGATCGTCTATCCATTACTGATCCAGCCCAATCAGCATCAGTGTATACCTCAATACCGCGTTTTTTATTTTTTTCGAAAAACATGTCTTTATCAGGATTTCCTTTGGGATACCTCAGAATCCGTCATACTGCCTCAAGATGTTGGTTGTATGGAGAATGCATGAACTGACTTACAACACTCACAGCAAAGGCAATATCTGGTCTCGTGTGAGAAAGATAGATTAATTTTCCTGCCATACGTTGGTAATTTTCTCGATCCACTTTATTAGTGTCATCATTTAACCCGAGTTTCAGATTTTGTTCCATAGGTGTCTCGGCTGGTTTGCAGTCTAGCATACATGTTTCCTTTAGTAAGTCCAGTGTATATTTCCTTTGGGATATCGTGATTCCTACTTTGCTCCATGCTACTTCCATTCCCAAGAAATATCGCATGTTTCCCAGATCCTTAACTTCGAATTCAGTAGCTAGAAATTCCTTCAGTTTTCGAGCTTCTTCTATATTATCACATGTTAAGATAATATCATCCACATATACTATCAAGATAGTTACCTTTCCATCATCCAAGTGTTGTAGGATAAAGTATGGTCAGTCTGTGATTGAGAGTATCCATTTCCTTTGATTGCTTTACTGGACTTCTCAAACCAAGCCCTGAGAGATTGTTTCAGACCGTAAAGAGCCTTTTTCAGTTTGCATACTCGATCAACTTCTTTTCTATCTCCAAATCTAGGTGGAAGTGCCATGTATACCTCTTCATTTAGATCCCCATTCAAGAAGGCATTCTTAATAACTAGCTGTTGTAATGGCCAATCAAGATTAGTAGCTAAAGATAGTAGAACCCTTAATGTATTTAATTTTGCTACTGGAGCAAAAGTCTCCTGATAATCAATGCCTGCTGTTTGAGTGAATCCTCTGGCTACCATCCTAGCCTTATACCTTTCAATACTCCCATCTACTTTGCATTTAATAGTGAAAACCCACTTGCACCCTACTGTTTTCTTGTCTTTAAGTAATGATGTAATCTCCCAAGTATCATTTTTATTTAACGTATTTACCTCCTCAACCACAGCCTTTCTCCATCTGGAATAACAACTGCCTTATGGATATCCCTAGGAATCTCAATGCTCGACAAATGACATGTAAAATCTCGAAATTTGGGAGACAAAGTATTGTAGGAAATGAATTTTGCTATAGGGTGAGCTGTGCATTGTCTTACTCCTTTACGAAGTGCAATAGAAATATCAAGATCTGAGGGAATTACCTCTGATTCAGTGGTTTGTTGAGCAGGATTTGTTTCTGGACTTCATGGTTTTGTTGAGCATCGGTCGGTTCTATACCTTGAATCTTGTTCCGTCGTGAATAAACAATGAAATCAGGTTGAGTTTCATCTCCCCCTGCCTCAAATTCGTTGATAGTGGTTATGGGCAGCGTATTTTGAGGCTGGAAGTCAATATTGGAAGGCTGTGGCAGCATATTTTGAGGCTGGAAGTAAGTACTGGAAGGCTGATTAGAAGACTGGTCAAATGGATCTGTTGTACCTGACTGGGACTAAGCTTCAATCGTGTTCTCCCCCTGAAGCGAAGTGTTTGTAAAAAAAGGTTGATTTTCGAAAAAAGTAACATCAATTGACACAAAAACTTTGTTTAAGGAGGGGGAATAACACTTATAACCAAGCTGACATGGTGAATAACCAATGAAAATACACTTAATGGCACGTGGGTCAAGCTTGGATTTAGTTGGATTATGATTGTGGACAAACGATGTGCATCCGAAAGTTCAGGGAACTAAGGAAGAGACAAGCTGAAAATGAGGATATGCAGCTTTAAGAGTGGATTAGGGAGTGTGAAGATCAAGAACACGATTAGGCATTCTATTTGTTAAATAAGTTGCAGTGAGGACATCATCTCCCCAAAGAAATTTAGGAACATGCATAGTGAACATTAATGCACGTGCTATTTCCAAGAGATGACGATTCTTTCGTTCAGCAACACCGTTCTGCTGTGGGGTATATGGACAAGTTGTATGGTGAAGAATACCTTGGTTTGCAAAGTATTCCCCAAGGGTGGAATGAAAGAATTCACGGCCATTGTCGGTCCGTAATGTTTGAATAGTGGTATGAAATCGATTTTTGATCATCGAATTAAATTTTTGAAAGGTATGAGTTGCTTCCAATTTTTCTTTCAGCAAATACACCGAACACACTCGTGTATGATCATCAATGAATGTAATGAACCAACGTGACCCCGAATCGGTGTGTACACGAGAAGGCCCCCATATGTCACTATGAATTAGTGAGAATGGGCGGCTAGATTTATATGGTTTAGACGAGAAGATAGAACGTATGTGTTTTGCTAATTGATATACTTCACAAGAGAAAAAACTTGGGATTTTATTACGAAACAAAGATGGAAATAAATGTCTCAAATACTGAAAATTCAAATGCCCTAATTTACGGTGCCGTAACTTAATCAAAGCATGATTCGAGGAGGAAAAAGAATCAGCAGTGACTTGAAAAACTTGTGGATCCGCAACAGGAACAACATTAAAGTGATAAAGACCGCCCTTAGCACTAGCATTGCCAATCGTCTTCTCCGAACCCAGCTCCTGAAATATACAACAAGATTCAGAGAATTTAGCAATACAATTGTGAGTTTTGGTTAACATATTAATCGATAACAGATTGCATGTTAATTTGGGTACATGAAGCACTGCGTGAAGTGTTAAGGAAGCAGAAATTTGTATGGAACGTTTCCCAGCCACAGTGGATAATGAACCATCCGCTATGCGTACCTTGAGATTGCCAGGACAAGGTGTATAGGAACAAAATAATGTTGGGCTACCTGTCATATGGTCAGATGCGCCTGAATCAAGGATCCAAGAACTCGCAGCCTCCGTCGAAGCACGAAGAGCAGTATGATTAGTACCTGAATAAGCCAAAGAGCAAGCAACAGTAGGAGGCATGGAAACAGATAAATTTTGCAGTCGTTGCAACTGTTCCAATTGTTCTCGACTGAGGGAGACATTCACATTGTCAGACGAAACGGTAGGTAGAGACTCGGTGGGTGCCACAGATGTTTGGTAACCTTTTCCCTCATTTCCTTTGTTACGTGGCTTCCAATTGGCAGGTTTGTCATGTAGTTTCCAGCAATTGGCTTGAGTGTGGTAGGGACGCTGGCAAAATTCACACTTAACAAGTTCATCAGTTTGATTGAATTTTGTCGAACCATTCAGTTTTGGTGGCGAAGTGGTGGGACCCTTTGTAGCCAAAACAGATAGTTCGGGAGAGTAGCCGAAGAGGGAGCATTGCCGAGCATAACTCGGCGTCTATTTTCCTCGCGGCGCACCTCGGAGAAGACCTCACGAATAGTGGGTAGGCTGCCTCGGCCAAGAATCCGACCCCGTACTTCATCCAAATCTTTGTTAAGGCCTGTTAGAAAGTCGTAAATCCTCTCCTTTTCAACAAATTTCCAGAACTTGACATTCGCCTCTGGTTCACCCCAATCACCTATATAGAATTGATCCAATTCCTGCCAAAGGTTGTTCACCAGCGTGAAATAATCAGTTACATCAAGGGTGCCCTGATTAGATTCACGAAGTTTAGTTTTTAACTCAAAAACTTGCGAACAATTGCCTAGATCAGAATATGTTTCTGTTACAGCATCCCAAATCGATTTCGCAGTTCGGAGGAACAAGAAATTCTGGCTGATACGAGGCTCCATCGAATTTATCAACCAAGCCATAACAATAGAAGTTTCGAGTTCCCATGTAGAATTCCTGGAATCGCCGTCTGCCTGCCGTGTCTTTTCCCCATAAATATAGCTCATCTTTCCTCGTCCGCGAATAGCAATAAGGACGGATTGTGTCACGCCCCGAGACCGGGGTCAATAACACCGGCATTGATTTCCATAAACATCTTGAAATCAATAAGCCTCGTAATATCTTAATAACCAAAAGCCAGTCTATTTTCCATAAACAAAATAACCATTGTCTTTACATTTGAATAAAAACGCGAACTAAACTTAAACAACTTAAATTGTAAAATCGTACTTAAATAAAGTCTTGGAAACTAAAACTTAAGATAACGCAGCGGACAAATCACCAACCCCAGAATTGGTGTTCTTCTTCAGCTTCAACTTCTTCCTCAGCTTTATCTGGGGATGTAGAGTAAGGGGTGAGTGTTTTGATAAACACTCAGCAAGCGGGGGCCAATCGATATGACAGTAATATATTTTTCATAATTTTTCAAAACATAAATCTTAATCAAACATAGATTGATATGAATGCATCTTATCATAATTGCTCCATCGAGCCATAAACATAGCATATCAATTGTTCATAATTTTCATATACTTAAGCACATTAAATTCCTAGTTTCCTCTTGGTACTGATATCAGTCTCTAGAATTATCCCTCCTAGAGAAGAGGTCATGCATCGGCTTACCCACGAATAAAGGGTCTGGACATTCCAGAAACAACGGTTAACCACCGTATAAGGTCATGTAAACGGTTATATCCCACCGCATCAGGGTCATAAAGGAATCCACTTCCAATCAGATTTCAAAGTTTAAAGTGCTTAAAAAATTACTACTTGCATAATTTCAAAATAAATTCATATCGATTGAGATTTAAAAGCATACATACAATCATTTTTAGAAAATGAAACGAATAACTAGCAAAAACCCACTTACAGCGATTATAGATGATTGAACGATTAGGGGTGCGAAAACGACACGAATCCTTCCTTCCTAAGCCTAGAAGTGGTCGAATTTCTTGGTAGAATTGAGGCTAAAGTTTCGGCTCTTAGTTGCTGAATTTCGAATTAAAAGGGTGATGGAGGGTAAAGGTTATGCTAGGTCAATATACTATGGTGAACTCCTATATATAATTACAACTAAAAATCATGAGACAAAGGTGCAAGAATTCGAAATTATGGTATGGAATAAGTGCAGATTTTTGTTGCTAAAACATGCTGATTTTAATTACAAAAAGGATGCATATTTTCGAAAATAAGGAGTATGAGATTCTTGAATTTATGGTATAAAATAAGTGCAGATTTTTTATGACAAAATGGTGCCTAATATTCGAAAATTAGGAGATTAATATCCTTGAAAATCATGGTCTACAATTCTTTCCAAAACCCTTGATTTAAGAATGGAATTTTCGATTTATTTGGTGTCCAACAAGGTGTAGATTTTGTTGAAAATAAGGTAATGATTTCCATGGTAACAAAGTGTAATTAAAAATCGAGATTCCCATCCAAATCCTTTGAGTTGCTTGATGATTAAAACTTTCCATAATTCTTGGTTCAATGATAGATTTGGTTCGGTTATGGTGATGCTAAAATAGGATGGAAAATCCTAATTAATTGCCTTAGATCATGATAACAATAATGGGTAGCTTGAGTTGGTAGGAAAAGATCCTAGGAGTATTTAATCCTACAAGGAAACTAATTAAAAGAGTTTAAGTCATGCTAACTCATTTAATAATAATTTAATAATTAAAGTTTTAACTTGAACCCAAAATATTAATTTAATTAATTACCTCAAATATCCGGGTCTTTACAGATTGAGACCACTGTAAGAAATTTCTGGAATTTAATTTGTGGTTGGTGATATGTAATGATGAAGAATCAACATTTGTATTGTGTTGAGGTGGAGGAACCGGGGGGGTCTTCTTTGAGGAGTCCTCATACGTCATTATTTGGTTTATGTTTTGTTGGTTGTTTGAAGAAGAAAAAAATATGAGGAAACAACCAAAAAGAAAAGACGCACGATTGCGTATAGGCGGAATTCCAGAAAACCCGTTTGGGAAAAGCGATCAGGAATGGTAATCGCTACAGGAGCCGCGCACAGTACTCGCGCTACAGTAGCCACGAACAGTAATCGCGTGAACAGTAATCGTGAACAGTAAGATCGTGCACGAAGAAGAAGAAGAAGAAAAAAATCGATTTAGGGTCTGGCTCTGATACCATGTTACAAAATATGAGATATTGAAAAAAATCTCTATTATAAATTCATCTTTAATCTGCAGAAAATAATGAAGTATTTATATAAAGAAAAAACAACCAAGAAACCTAGTTTAAACAATCTCATTAAATCTAAACTTATCGTTATCTCCTAATCTAATATCTCTTATAAATAATAAAGATAAAATAGTATCTAATATGATAATTATCTCCAACATATACTTATGTCGATAAATGTCCAACTTTGGCTAATAGAAGTTGCTTTGTCTCTGGCAGATCAAAAGCTTTCATCTCAAGTTCATGAAATTGTTGGGCGGATAAAGTGAAGATTCGGCACCCTTACCGCTGTTCCAATACATAATTCAGTGAGATCGTGTGCCTTAAAGTTACTGATATTGGAGTAGAAATCTTTAGCTGGATATTCGTATTACGTTGCTCATGAAGAATCATCACATTTTTTGCATACCTTCTTGCGTTTTTGGTGTTAAAAGGTGGATTAATACTATAACTCAAAACAGTTTTTTACCTTAACACTTATTCTAGAGAAACTATAAAAAGAACTAATATAAATCTGGTCAGTTTCATGACCTTGAAAATAACTGTTAGCAGTGCTGCGAAACTTGGTTGATTGCAAACCAAAAGGTAGGAACTTTTTTCCTAAGATAGATCCTAGAATTGAATTAAACAATTAAGTTTTTTCGCGATATTCTTATAAAGCATTTATTCTTATATTTTAATACTGCTTGCTCGGTGTTTTCAGGACCATCTCTTGATTTTCATGCACTTTGTGCGGTATATGCTGTCACTGGTACACTTTTGTTATATACTGTACAAACTATGTCATCAAACTTATTAACTGCATCGCCAGTTTCCCACTTCTTACCATTGTAGATGTTGCTTGGTACCATCCATATAACTATGTGTTATCTGCCCCCTGACAAGTTGTATGGCTATAATACGTTCACAAAGCTTGATGGCTTACAGTTTATATGGATGGTATATCAAATGCAAATTATGTATGTAATAATGAAGTTCGGTTTAAAGTAATCCGAAGCATCAGTTTCATATCTCAGTTCTATGTTTTTGTTTCTGTTTTTTAGTTTGCTGGTGGCGCCCAGTCTCTTGGTGCGGGAGCAACATTGGTGATCCATGGAATGTCACAGAAGTGGCTGCCTCGATTGCTTATGCTTTGTCTATGCCAGCAGATCAAAGAGAAAAAAGGCCACCACAATTTTACACACGTCACCTCTCACACGTCCCAAGAATGGGCTGAACTTTTGTCAGGTATAATGTTGACGAACTTGGGCTCTAATATGTGTCTAAAACCAGTCATTCTTTTTTCACATTTTTAGATATTTCTTTAATTACCCTGCTGTAGCATGTCATGTAGTTCCATTTAGTGTGTCCACACACACACACACAGATGATGATGCCATTGAAGCCGTGTTTTATTTCCTGCATGTAGTGAACTCAACGACGCATTTGTTGAAGCTCAGCCGAGGACTCGCCAAAGTCCGCCTTTACTTCCTAAAGGGGGTGTAGTTGAGCGTTACTTGCAGTCAAATAATAGGTTACTTATTCTGGTAATCGTACTCATTCTTTCTTTTTACCATAATCTATCCCATACCTTTTCTACTAAAATTACACTGCAGTTGAAGCAATGAAAATCATGTCAAAAGCATATAGAGAAATCTGTCGTGAAATAACGAAATATTTTCTGGTCAGATATGTGGGAGCAAAAATAAATGCGAAAAATTAGCCTACGTCCACGGGGCTGCTGCATATCTTTTATTGAAGAAAAATAGAAGTGTTTACAAAACACTGACAACACTCGATTTGAAAAACACTCAGAAAATTATATAGCAATTTTCTCGCACTAGTATTTTTACTCTGATTGCACTGTGTTATCTCTCTCTACAATTTGGTGTGTTTAAAAATGAATGAAATATCATCCTATTTATAAGAAAATTTTCACGACAAATGCATTAAATGATTTGCCAAATTTCTTGTCCTCAGATTTTATTTGAGAAAAAATAATATTGCAGGCAACTTTTTTTTTCAAACTTTTGCTTTCTTTTAGTGCCAAAATTTCTTCCTCGGTTGTTGGCATGTCCTTGTCCATTTGACTAACAAAATCATGCTATCGTTTTAGTCTAGATATATATTATCCATGGATTCAATGTATTAATTAGCATTTTAAGCCAGCAAAAGAAATAATAGTGGACTTTAAATAGGAAAATAGATTTTTCGAACAAGAATATTTTTATCGAATGTTTTTTTAATGCTTTGGTGACCCAGGCACCCCCGAGTCCGCCTCTGGATTTGATTATCCAAATCCCCTGTGGGTAACTCGGATTCATGATCATGAAAATCGAGTTTTCGTTTTGAAAATACCTAAAAATTAATTTTTGTAGGCTTATGTAATGTTAAACTTATACTTCATATCTTGTTTTAGACTTACTTAATATAAACTCTTTGATTATAAGGTCTTTATTCGTGACTCCAATTTGGTATTTACCCATGTTCTGGTCTATATTATGACTTCGGAATTTGGTAATCCTTTAATGTTTAACCATTAACTAGTTATATAACAATTCCTGCCACGTTTTTACCATTTTACCGCTGACAAAATAAATTTAATTGCTATTATTTTTTTTTCAATAAAAGTTCCTCTAACTTAAATATATTAAGCACCAACGCCATGAAAATTCCTCCTATTAATCCAACTTATACCATAGATGGTAGCATACTCCAAAGTTACATTGATGTTGTCCCTAGGAACATTATCTTTAACGACAATCTAGCCTCCATGTAAATATTTCATATGAAGGAATGAGATACCTTTAATATTTTTCTGATATAGGGGACTAGGGGAGGGAAATTTTGTTTGTAAAAGCTCGAATCTGAATCTATCCCAAAGGAGACAAATATGACAATCTTCTCGGCTAGGCTAGTGGCGTCAGATATCCCCTTTTTTTTAGCAATGAGGAGGGGATTTTTGTTACAAGTGGGCCTCGAACCGAGATCATTCCAATAAATAAGACAAATGATGTCACAATGGCAAGATGCCCTGAGAGTCGGATAACCCTAATATGTTTTTTTAGCAACTATACAACTACTTGAGATGGAAGACAAATGCTCAAACATGGTCGCAATTATGATAAGTAGCCCATCACGATCGATGACAAATAAGCTACAAACCATTGACGATATTCATAATATTGCCTAACTATGATAACATCAAAAAATCACATACTCCTTGCATGCATGACAAAGCAAAAGGAAGCAATCAATTTTATCCTTAATTGTAGCTAGCCAGCTTATGCAAAGTCATGTCACGTAAACATAAGAATTAAATACGCACATACTTGATGTGAGCTGAACCTAAAATAGAATGCAAAACATTTATTGTTTTACTTGCTATCTTTACTTTCTTGGCAATTTTAAACATCGAATGATGATCGCTAATACTCCCACATACATGGAATAATATCTAAACAAAATTTCAAATATAAGTATGATGGGAAAGTGTCAACTCGATGACATAATAATCGTGGCAACATAATGATATTGTAAGATTGGAATTGAAACGTGGCGTTTGAGCTGCTGCATGGTTTAAAAAATTGAATTTGCACAATTACCACTGGTCATAATTTTGGTAAAACGACATATATTTGATCTTATAATTGGTATATTAGTCAAGATCACGTGCTCGATTTTCATGGATTGGAGTGTAATAACTGTTCATGCTTGGAGATCAATTGAAACATAGTGCTTGACTGTTGTATGGTTTAAAGGATTCGAGTTGCACCAAAACCATCAATTATATCTTTTAATAAAGTGACAAGTGTTTAATCCTATAAATATAATAATATAATAAATTAAAATAAAGTTCGTTAAAATTAGAGAAAAGACTGAGAAAATAAATTTAATTAAAATTGACCAATCACCTTTTTCAGAAATTAAAATATCTATTCGTATGTGAAATTATTGACCAAACCTTGAAATGGCAATTACTCCAATATTTTCTCAAACTAACACTTCACAATGATCAATATAAAAGCAACACCTTGCAGATAGCGGATTATCAAGGGAAGCAAGCCATGGAATCCAAGTTAGCGAAATTCGGAGGTTCACTTACTGTGCCTAATGTGCAAGAACTGGCCAAGGAGATATCGGCCACCGTTCCGAAAAGATATGTTCGTTTTGATGAAACTGATTCGATTTTGTCTAATGTTTCTTTTTCGTCTGAAATCCTAGTGATCGATATGAACAAGTTGTTGGACGGAGATTCAAAGGTGGAGCTTGGTAAGCTGCATGATGCATGCCGAGAATGGGGTTTCTTTCAGGTATGTGGAGTTTAATTTTAAAAATGTCTCTTTTCAAAAATACATATTGACCTATCGTTTTTTTTATAATGAATTTCTTGCTTAAAGCTTAAGCCATCAAAAACAATCTCATGATTTTGTACTTATTCAACAAATTAATCAGAAAATAAGCCTTTCCTATATGTCTTGTGGATCTTAATTTTTCTAAATATAGGTAAAAAAGAAAAAACTTGCGACATGTTTCTTTAATTTTGAAAACAGTTGATCAATCATGGAGTTAGCTCTCAAGTGGTGGAAAATATGAAATTGGAAATCCAAGAATTTTTCAGTCTGCCGATTGAAGAAAAGAAAAGGTTTAATCAAGAAAAGGGCGACATAGAAGGTTATGGGCAAGTCTTTGTTGTATCAGAAGAACAAAAGCTTGACTGGGCGGACATGTTCTATATCGTCACCTTACCAACGTATTTGAGAAAGAATCACTTGATTCCCAAGCTTCCTCACACATTCAGGTAACCATCAAGACTATGGGGATCGTCCTAGACGTCAGAAACAATATAAAATAGAAAAAAACTTTTAACGAATCTAAACACGGCTCGATTGCGGTAGATTCATTTATGACATGCGAATATCAAATATTAATTGCATCATTAGGCAACCTGAAAGCAATAATCCTCCAAACAACCTGATCAGGTCTACCATTACAACACCAGTATTAATTTGGTGTCAGTGCTTCTTCAACGAGAAATATATGATTTTGATTTTTAGAATCGTGTCATCATGTTTAAGGGACTAGGATAATATAATTATAGATGCTAGTGAATGGCTAATGGGTTTTGGATGCATAAAGTCCGTCTATCTATGTCTACGGGGCATATAACTCAATCCCAAATGTCATATAAAAAAAACTGCCTCCATCCTTTTTGAAAAAAAAAATTGTATTCAGGGATGCAATAGAAGCATATGCAGCAGAAGTGAAAATCCTAGCCATGAAGATTCTTTACATGATGGCAAAAGCTCTGAAAATGAAAGAAGAAGACATGAAAATGCTATTTGAAGAGGGGAAACAGTCTATGAGGATGAATTACTATCCTCCATGTCCACAACCGGAGCTCGTCACAGGCCTGTGTCCTCACTCCGACCCCGTTGGCCTCTCAATTCTTATCCAAGTCAATGAAGTTGAAGGCCTACAGATCAGGAAAGATGGGAATTGGATCCCTATTGTTCCTCTTCCTAACGCGTTTATCGTAAACATTGGAGACATCTTGGAGGTATTCCCACTGCATATTGTGCCTTTTCATTGTTTTAATTAATAGGGATGTATACGATCTCGATTTGAATTCGTTGAATCGTTGTCTTGTCTAAAAACACAAGTTCGTATAGAGATTTGATAATTTATTATTTATTATATAACAGCATTGCTACTTGAGGTCTTGTTAGCTTGAGTCAGGTTTTGAGCTAATCATCCGGAAACTATGTAATTGCATCCTAGTTTGGTTTAACTATGATTTTACAGATGAATTTATTTTCACAGTAAGCTAACTACATTTCGTGACAGATTGTCACGAATGGTGCTTACAGGAGCGTAGAGCATCGAGCAGTTGTGAACACCGAGCAAGAGAGGGTGTCCATGGTCACATTTCTAAGCCCAAAACTGGATGGCGATTTAGGTCCAGCACCCAGTCTTGTTACCGCAGAAACTCCCGCAAAATTCAAGAGAATCAGCGTTTCTGATTATTTCAAGGGATTGTTTGCTCGGGAACTTGTTGGAAAATCATACGTGGACGCCATGAAAATTTGAAGTAGTTTAAATATTATGTGCGTCTGTGTCAGCAGCCATAGATCGTGTTATGTATACTGTGTAGCCATTCCTGCTCAAGCGTGCTGAACGTCATACATAATGTAAATTTATGCCAGGATTGATAAAATGGCTTTGTAATAATCCCTAATCCCAAATTCCAATGTTCAGGAACCTCTTGATTTACCAGGCTGAATTGTCAATTCTCAGTACCATAATAATAGAAATTGGCTTAGTCCTCTATAACTTGTTAATTGATGTAGCACCAGAGATTATAGTAAGCTGTTCACAAGTAGGCTTAAGGGGTTTGATTGAGAAGATCATCTCGCCCACTCAAAGTGAAGGAGCTGTCAAAATGGGACCCCCAATCCAACCCGAGATGGGTTATGGGTTAGATGTGCCAATCCGTTAAAATAAAAATAAAATTATTATATTTAATTATAATGAATTAAAATTATTAAATAAATTATTAATTAATTATATATTAATGAATTAATATTATATTTTAATTAGTTAATCAATTGATCCCATTCGCGGCCAAACCACCCAACTCAAATGGACTGCTCGGTTAGATCCACTTCATAGGCGGGTGGAAATTTTTGGTCCAACATACCTATTTAACAGGTCATGTTGGGTCAACCTAATAAACCCAACATATTTTCACACTTCTAAAATAAAGATTAATCTCGGATAAAATCTTCTTCATTCATGAACTCATCCACAAAATCAATTATTCTGTCAGTGGTGGCAATCTAGTGATGAAACCCAATACGGCGAATGCCTGTCAGGTGGGACTTTTTGTATCAAAAGCTAGCTGCTTTTGAGTTCCCTGATCCCTTTATCGACATGTTGTGTTGTATCTCTAACTGATGATTCACAGTTAATATCATGTCATACCACCATTTGGGAATACAAATTTTGGGCAGCCAGGAGCGCAATCCAACGCCTCAATATTTTTATGGTTTACTTCTATAATACCACCTGTGGTAAATCTATGGCTAAAATTGATTCAATACATACCCTAAATGTTTGGTCAAAAAACCCATTGATCCAATACATACCCCAAATATTAGGTCAAAAAATTTATTGCCATAGATTTATCCCTATAAGGTAGCATAGAATAATTCATTTTTACGACCTAAGTATGGACTACAATTATGAGGCTTATGGAGCTAAGTTAAAAAAAATAAAAAAAGTTTATTGACCTTAAGCTTGTTCTAGCCTCTAGAGATTTCTCACATGAGCTGAATTCGAACTAATCGATCCAAAATGCGCCCCTCAATATGTGACGTGATATAGGGTCTGTCTTAAATCTTAATTTAATGAAAATTAATAATTAACTATAAAGAAGAAATAATTAACTATAAAGAAGAAATGACAAATTCAAAAACCATCCACCTAAGCCCCAATACAGAATCCTTTGGAATCCCCCAGGCCCAACCAAACCCCACCACTTTTAGTTGAACACCATTTTTTTTCAAATCCAAAGTAGGAACAAGATACACACAAAAAAAAACCAGCAAAGCTAGAGGGAGAAGCTGTGGTTGTGCGAGAGAGTGAGAGAATCAATAAGTTTTTTTGCAGGCAACCCACGATCCAGTTCTCCATAACAGTTGCCTTGGATCAATCTAGATTGGATATAATTAATCAAGAAATATGCCCTCTGGTGCTAAGAAGCGTAAAGCTGCCAGGAAAAGGAAGGAGAACCATTTTGTTTCTTCTCACTCTCATGGTATAAAATTCTTTCTTTAAATTGAAAAGGATTTGTTTTTTCTTCGTTTGTCTAGTTTTCTCGTACAGACCCATGTGACGGTTAATTATTCTTACATCTTTTTTTAAAAAAATTTAAAGTTTGGTTTTACATCATTTCGCGTCGTGGGTGCCCTTTAAATTGTGTTTCTTCAATTGAATTACCATATCATTTTATGTTATTGTGATGTATTTTCATGCACAGATTCAATATCTTTGCTTCCTTGGTGCGGTAGTTCAGAATTGAGATTGGGACTTGTATTAGTATTTGTTGTCCTTATGAGGTTTTGGTTATTGATATCTGAATTCTATTGTTATTATTGATCTTGTTCTGAAATGTTTCAAATGAATCAAGATGCGGTAGAGGATGCTGACGTAAAGCAGCAAGATGGTAAAGACGGTGATGTTGGGGAGCTTAGCTCTCCCACCTCACATGACCACCATAGCCACCAAAGCCTTTCGACAGAGGGAGAGGAAGAAGAAAATGAGAAGGGAAAGAAGACTTCGGATCCTCTCTCAGAAGAGGCATTGAGAATTCAGGATAGTGAAGAGCCAAGTACGGTGGTGCAGAACGATTTTGTCGTTCCAGTTGACAGGGAATATGAGATTGAGGATAAATCTAGTAAAACAGATGATGGAAGTTCATCCCAGAGTTCCAGTGGTAGTAATTCTAGCCGTAGCAGTTCAGATGATGAGTCTCATTGTATCAAGAATGGTGAAGCTGCAATAGATATTGCTCCTGTTGTCAATCCTGGGAATGGCAGTGAATCTTTGTCTGGAGTCCTAGATGGAAATATAGGCAGTGCTGAGATTGGAGATGGAGTTGATTCAGTTGTGGTAAATTCCCCGGTTGAGGAATTAAAGAACACTTCATCCTTGGGTGAGAAAGTAGAGACAGATGATGAGTCTCATTGTATCAAGAATGGTGAAGCTGCAATAGATATTACTCCTGTTGTCGATCCTGGGAATGGCAGTGAATCTCTGTCTGGACTCCTAGATGGAAATATAGGCAGTGCTGAGATTGGAGATGGAGTTGATTCAGTTGTGGTAAATTCCCCGGTTGAGGAATTAAAGAACACTTCATCCTTGGGTGAGAAAGTAGAGACAGATACAAGTTCTCCATCTGACAGATCTTTAGCTTCTTACATGGTTGAACCTGTGGACTCGGAGGAGAAAAGGCAGAGTTTCGTTGAAGACAAAGTTGGCATTTCAACGGTTTTCATGGACGTGCCATTAAAGAGGAAGGAAATGTCTATTGAGAATATTGTTTCCTTAGATCCTAGGGAATGTGTGACCAAGGAGAGTGATGATAGAGTTGCTAATAACACTGGAGTTGTGCTTGAGAAAGATTCCAGAGTTACTGAGGTGCTGTCTAGTTTTTCTTTGCCTCGAAATTATTTTTACTTCATGTTAAATTTTTGGCATAAATACACTAACTATTATACCTAAATCTTTCCGGTTTTTTCCAAAACGTTTTTCAGCTGTTGCTGGTTCCCGCTCCACATCCAGGGCAAGCAACATCATGGAAGAGTTGCTGTGGACTGTTTGAGGTGTTTACAGGGTCTGGGAGATAATTCGAGTACACAATCTTCTGAAGCTTCAAATGTTTTAATCTTTACTCGTGCATCTCATTCTTTTCATTGTCGAACATTGAAGAAAATGGGATTGAAAGTAATGCTAAATCCTTGAATATTTTGTTCCAGAACCCCGAAATGAATTACTTTGAAAATAACTAATCGTCTATGTGACGCATAGCTTCCGGACGACGACCAAAAACCCTTGCCCACTTATAACTACGCACGGGCTCTGGTGCATCGCGTCGTTGAGTATGAAGCACGTCAACGGAATTCATATTACAATTCATGACATAAGATGTGACTAATCTTTTCAGCTGACTATCACAGGTATATCTCTAAGCTCATCCTTTAATCTAGCTTGTAAAAGACGACATATACATATCACATATGATGCATATTAATGGCGAAGTTGCAAGTGATCAATAATCATGTGTACGAAATAACTATAATAATTTAATTTATCATACAATAATTGAATTAGTTTTTTTTAGTAAAATTCATTATCGTTGCGCTTGAGAAGATAAATCTTTGAGAGAATAAAAAAACATTTTTGTTGAATAAACAATGTTGAGACAATTAAAATGAAGGGAAGAGGCAAATAATCGAGAAAAATTCATTATTTTTATTTAGATTCATAGGTATTTTGAAATTCATTTTGTTGATTAACTCTTATTAAATCTTAAAATGAAATTAAACAATTTCAAATTTATTAATTTCAATATCATCCAATTGATTTCATCATTTTTATTTTAATCCAATAAATTCTAATGATTTTCATCATGTTTATTTTAATGATATTTGAAATTAAAAATTTATTTAAAAAAGATGAATTTTTTATACAATGATTATAATGCATTATTTAATTGAAAATCTTATACAACGGGTTGGTTTTTTAACCCGAACATTTGGGCTTCAAGTTGGGCTTTGGATATCGAAACGGAAAACCCCTCATAAAGCTTGGCCCAATATATGCAGTTAACTTAAACCAAAAAGATCTTGAAGATTTTTATGAACCTAGTGCTAACCTAGAAAAAATCAAAAAATCTTCAAGATTTTCACAAGTTTCCATATCTTACTTACGTAGTTACATTGTACGATCAAGAAACCCCTTTCTCTCACGATTTTATTCTGGTGTCATATCTATATATGTTATGATAAATCTGCATCTGCAAGATTTTTTTTTTTTTTTGCTGTATGTTCTTGGCCACAGCCTAAGAAGAAATATCCTCATTTTCTTGCCAACTTGCACTCCTCGTCTCTTTTGTGGAGGGTCAGTAACCATGTTTCTTTCAGAAAAGGGTTTGCTTCTTGAGGAGTGCGGAAGGAAAGATGGAGTCTTCGCAAAGAAACAGCAGTTCGTTCAACAATTTGGTAAAATCCATGGCCGTGGCCACTATTCTTGAATTTTTTTTGTTTTTTTGTTGGGTTTCTTGAAATCTTATATTTCTTGATTTTCAGAACGGGCAATCTATCGTTTGTTGATTTCTTGATTTCAAGAAGTGGTGACTGTTTCTTTGATATGATTTTCCCCTTGTATTAAATTTTAAATTATAGAGTGAGTTTTGGTTTGCGTTATTGGGTGTGATTATGTGATTGTCTTTGTTGAATTATAATAAAGTATATAATGGAACGAAACACTGGTGATTCATACAGTCATTGTTGATTTGCCTGTTTCTCACTAGTCCTGATACTTTTTATGACATTGAATTGCAATTGAATTTTTATTTACGTTATTACTCATTGATTTTTTTGTCAAGAGTTCCATTACTGAGAAAGGTATTGCTCTTTTGGTGGTAGGCAATTAGTATTGATCAATGTATTGATTTCCCTTAGTTTTGTTCTGTGTCATCCAACATGGGTGGCAATTTGATCCGGCTATCAATCCCGAAAAGCCCGGAGAGGGTATGTGTTAGAAATCTAAGGTTTGGGGAGAATTGATTTTATTCAATCTCAATTTCTAGTTTTCTCAATTACAATACATGATGTATTTATAGTAAAGGTGTACAAACAATTCTGAAATTTGCTACCTAATATTCCAAACACATGCTTATAGCAACCAACCATTCTTGACACGGTAGCCTACTTATTTTGACATTAAGATGCATGATTACAAAACAAGACAAATGCATCAATTCTCCCCAAACCTTAGATTTCTAACAGTATGCCCCGTTGAAAAGCATTGAAATTTTACGAGATCTTTTTTGTAAAATTTAGTCCCTGATCCGTGTGCAAAAAATACCGATCGCATGGATTTAATGTCTTTGTAACTATATATGTTCATAATGTCACTCCTAGCTATAATCTATCTCGCTCTTCCTAGAATCTATCACAAAGACATCTACTATGAACCAATATCAAAATGTTAATATCAGGTTACTCCATTTTGCATGAATCTACTATTTAGTTGTCAAGCAGGAAAGTCATGTATCAGTAATTTTGAAAATCGTAAATTCTTATCTAAATCCTCCTGAATATTTGCCAATTGAACTAGAAACAAATGACTGTGAAGTGGAAAATAAGTTGGGGAGTGATTGGTACTTGATCACTGTGTTTAAATACTGAAATTAAAATAATTGTGCAAATTGTTTTGTCTTAATTTTTTTCGCTGCAGGATAAATTACTGATCGGACTTAATCTTAAAAACCATAATCACTCTAATTCCTCCACACCGACGAGTAGATTGGAACGTCTACTAAGAGAAAGAGAGCTAAGAAGGTTCACTAGATCTTTTCATTCTACCGATGAATCAAGAGATAAAGGGTACATGGATATTCTTGGAACCGTAAAGAACATGTATCTGTCCGAAAGTGACAAGTCATCTCAAGGGTTGGATTCTTCGCAGGCAATGGCTTCACCAAAACCCCTGAATGATGGCGATGAGACATCGGATTATCCAGTCCCTAAACGGAGGCTACTCGTAGTAGCAAACCGGCTGCCTGTTTCTGCAGTTAGAAAGAAAGAAGCCTCGTGGACGCTTGAAATAAGTGTAGGGGGCCTAGTTAGTGCTCTTCTTGGTAAGGTCCTTATGAGAAAGCCGATTTTCATTTAGCAGTGGTTCAAAATGATTCGCATATCATGTTGCCTATAAGGTTCTAGTTTTGTAGTTGTGTTTTGTATGACTTGCGTTTCAGTCTACACACAGTTAGGACATCTATCTGCGATCAGTCTTAGAATTTACGTTATAATTTATATCCTCTTAAGGTATCAATGAGTTTGATGCGAGGATGGATAGGGTGGGCTGGTGTTAATGTTCCCGATGAAGTCGGGCAGATATCACTAACTAAAGCTCTTGCCAAAAAGGTTTGTACAATTTGGTTCTATCCCAAAGAGCCATTGATTCCTCAAATTGTGCATTTGTTTTGCAGATATTGTGTTATATCATCATTCACATGATTTAATGTCGTGTTTCGGATTGAGAGTGGGGTTATAGTAGGGTTATTGCCACCCTGTGGATTTTATAAGGTCTTAAATATTTTCCTATTTGAAAAAAGGGGGAAAAGAGAACATCACACCCTGTGTTTTAACAATTTTTAAATTTTAGCTTCTTCCCCCGTTTTGTTTTGTTTCGTTTCTAGCTCTGACGTTGCTAATGCCGTTCTTTGTTAACTTTTCTGACACTGATGTCTATCACTTATGAGATCACCTATTACAGAGGTGCATCCCAGTGTTTCTTGATGAAGAAATTGTCCATCAATACTATAATGGCTATTGTAACAACATATTATGACCTATTTTTCACTATCTCGGGCATCCACAAGAAGACCGCCTTGCAACTACGCGTAGTTTCTAGTCCCAATTTGCCGCCTACAA
The DNA here is from genome assembly GCA_907163345.1 of Haberlea rhodopensis. NCBI lineage: Eukaryota > Viridiplantae > Streptophyta > Magnoliopsida > Lamiales > Gesneriaceae > Haberlea > Haberlea rhodopensis. The sequence continues at coordinate 875,101 of CAJQUN010000069.1, forward strand.
GAAAGGCAAACCAGATGTTTGCTGAGGTTGTAAATGAGGATTACACTGAGGAGATGTTGTGTGGTGCCATGATTATCACCTGATGTTTATTCCGAAGTGCCTTAAAGATTACAACAACAAAATGGAAGTCGGTTGGTTTCTGCATACACCGTTTCCCTCCTCTGAAATTGGGCTAATGGCGGATTAACCCAGTGGTTTTGAAAATATGCAGATTACCCGCCCCCATTTGATTTGAAAATAGACATTTTACCCCTCTAGATTACCCCTTGTGATTTGAAAATAGACATTTTACCCCCTTTAGTTTTGAAACCCCTTTAGTTTTGAAAATAGGCACTTTACCCCCTTATGATTTGTGAATATGTGCAAATATCCCCTCCATGAATGCAATTTTTTGCAAACCACAAGGGTAAAGTGCCTATTTTCAAAATCATTGGGAAAAATGCCTATTTTCAAAACACAGGGGGGCACAGGGTAAAATGCATATTTCAAACCACAGGGTAATCTGCTTATTTTCAAAACTAGAGGGGTAATCCGCCCTAGCTCTTTGAAATTCAACGAACATTGCCATCAAGGTCAGAATTGTTAAGATCCGTTCTTGCTGCTGACTTGGTCGGGTATTTTCTTAGTCTGGTAGCTTTTGTACTTCTTTTGTTCTTTCTTACACAAAGTCATCGCTGCAAGTGCATGCCACTTTTCGTCGATGGCTATTGTATATCTCTACTGATTTATTATTATGATAATTTCCTCTCAGATTACCCATTTGGTTTTAAAATAAGCATTTGTCCCTCCATAGCTTTGAAAATAGCAGATTACCCCCTTGTGATTTGAAAAATAGACATTTTTCCCCCTGTAGTTTTGAAAATAAACATTTTACCCCCTTATGATTCGTGAATATGTGCAAAATACCTCCTCTATGGATGCCATTTTTTGCAAACCACAATGAGGGTGAAGTGCTTATTTTCAAAACCATGAGAGGATAAAATACCTATTTTCAAAACACAGGGGGGCTATGGGGGGTAAAATGCATATCTTCAAACCACATTGGGCTAATCTGCTTATTTACACAAAGTACGGATAAAGTTACAACTTTTTGGTTTGAGGGGCAACTGGGTTGCCCCTGCTCTTATTGTAAAACACTAAATTTGAAAGATTATGCTGGTTTTTTGTTTTATTATCATCCTTTTCATCTTCCTGATTTCCCTTTGTTAAGTGGAGAAACTAGTAGATATACGTATGTCGATAAATGTCCAACTTTGGCTAATAAAAGTTGCTTTGTCTCTGGCAGATCAAAAGCTTTCATCTCAAGTTCATGAAATTGTTGGGCGGATAAATTAAAGATTCGGAACCCTTACCGCTGTTCCATCATTCAGTGAGATTGTGTGCCTTAAAGTTACTGATATTGGAGTAGAAATCTTTAGCTGGATATTCGTATTACGTTGCTCACGAAGAATCATCACATTTTTTGCATGCCTTCTTGCGTTTTTGGTGTTAAAAGGTGGATTAATACTATAACTCAAAACAGTTTTTTACCTTGACACTTATTCTAGAGAAACTATAAAAAGAACGAATATAAATCTGGTCAGTTTCATGACCTTGAAAATAACTGTTAGCAGTGCTGCGAAACTTGGTTGATTGCAAATCAAAAGGTAGGAACTTTTTTCCTAAGATAGATCCTAGAATTGAACTAAATAATTAAGTTTTTTCGCGATTTTCTTATAAAACATTTATTCTTATATTTTAATACTGCTTGCTCGGTGTTTTCAGGACCATCTCTTGATTTTCATGCACTTTGTGCGGTATATGCTGTCACTGGTACACTTTTGTTATATACTGTACAAACTATGTCATCAAACTTATTAACTGCATCGCCAGTTTCCGACTTCTTACCATTGTAGATGTTGCTTGGTAACATCTTTGAGGGATGGAATGAATCTTGTCAGCTACGAGTATGTGGCCTGCCAGGCCTCAAAGAAGGGGGTTCTCGTTCTAAGTGAGGTAACTATGTGTTATCTGCCCCCTGACAAGTTGTATGGCTATAATACGTTCACAAAGCTTGATGGCTTACAGTTTATATGGATGGTATATCAAATGCAAATTATGAATGTAAGAATGAAGTTCGGTTTAAAGTAATCCGAAGCATCAGTTTCATATTTCAGTTCTATGTTTTTGTTTCTGTTTTTTAGTTTGCTGGCGCCCAGTCTCTTGGTGCGGGAGCAACATTGGTGATCCATGAAATGTCACAGAAGTGGCTGCCTCGATTGCTTATGCTTTGTCTATGCCAGCAGATCAAAGAGAAAAAAGACCACCACAATTTTACACACGTCACCTCTCACACGTCCCAAGAATGGGCTGAACTTTTATCAGGTATAATGTTGACGAACTTGGGCTCTAATATGTCTAAAACCAGTCATTCTTTTTTCACATTTTTAGATATTTCTATAATTACCCTTCTGTAGCATGTCATGTAGTTCCATTTAGTGTGTCCACACACACACACACAGATGATGATGCCATTGAAGCCGTGTTTTCTTTCCTGCATGTAGTGAACTCAACGACGCAGTTGTTGAAACTCAGCTGAGGACTCGCCAAAGTCCGCCTTTACTTCCTAAAGGGGGTGTAGTTGAGCGTTACTTGCAGTCAAATAATAGGTTACTTATTCTGGTAATCGTACTCATTCTTTCTTTTTACCATAATCTATCCCATAACTTTTTCTACTAGTATTACACTGCAGTTGAAGCAATGAAAATCATGTCAAAAGCGTAGAGAAATCATGCTATCTTTTTAGTCTAGATATATATTATCCATGGATTCAATGTATTAATTAGCATTTTAAGCCAGCAAAAGAAATAATAGTGGACTTTAAATAGGAAAATAGATTTTTCGAACAAGAATATTTTTATCGTGCTTTTTTAATGCTTTGGTGACCCAGGCACCCCTGGGTCAGCCTCTGGATTTTATTATCCAAATCCCCTGTGGGTAACTCGGATTCATGATCATGAAAATCGAGTTTTCGTTTTGAAAATCACCTAAAAATTAATTTTTTTAGGCCTATGTAATGTCAAACTTACACTTCATATCCCGTTATAGACTCACTTAATATAAACTCTTTGATTACAAGGTCTTTTTTCCGTGACTCCAATTTGGCATTTACCCATGCTCTGGTCTATATTATAACTTCGGAGTTTGGTAAGCCTTTAATGTTTAACCATTAACAAGTTATATCACAATTCCTACCACGTTTTTACCATTTTACCGCTGACAAAATAAATTTAATTTCTATTGATTTTTTTCCAATAAAAAGTTCCTCTTAACTTAAATATATCAAGCACCAACGTCATGAAAATTCCTCCTATTAATCCAACTTATACCATAGATGGTGGTATACTCCAAAGTTACATTGATGTTGTCCCTAGTAACATTGTCTTTAACGACAATCTAGCCTCCATGTAAATATTTCATATTAAGGAATGAGATACCTCTAATATTTTTCTGATATAGGGGACTAGGGGAGGGAAACTTTGTTTGTAACGGCTAGAATCTGAATCTGTCCCAAAGGGGACAAATATGACAATCATCTCGGCTATGCCAGTGCCGTCAGATAACCCTAATATGTTTTTTTTAGCAACTATACAAATACTTGAGATGGAAGACAAATGCTCAAACATGGTCGCAATTATGTTCGGTAGCCCATCACGATCGATGACAAATAAGCTATAAAACTATGATAACATCAAAAAATCACATACTCCTTGCATGCATGACAAAGCAAAAGGAAGCAATCAATTTTATCCTTAATTGTAGCTAGCCAGCTTATGCAAAGTCATGTCACGTAAACATTAAGGATTAAATACGCACATACTTGATGTGAGTTGAACCTAAAATAGAATGCAAAACATTTATTGTTTTACTTGCTATCTTTACTTTCTTGGCAATTTTAAACATCGAATGATGATCGCTAATACTCCCACATACATGGAATAATATCTAAACAAAATTTCAAATATAAGTATGATGGGAAAGTGTCAACTCGATGACATAATAATCGTGGCAACATAATGATATTGTTAGATTGGAATTGAAACGTGGCGTTTGAGCTGCTGCATGGTTTAAAAAATTGAATTTGCACAATTACCACTGGTCATAATTTTGGTAAAACGACATATATTTGATCTTATAATTGGTATATTAGTCAAGATCACGTGCTCGATTTTCATGGATTGGAGTGTAATAACTGTTCATGCTTGGAGATCAATTGAAACATAGTGCTTGACTGTTGTATGGTTTAAAGGATTCGAGTTGCACCAAAACCATCAATTATATCTTTTAATAAAGTGACAAGTGTTTAATCCTATAAATATAATAATATAATAAATTAAAATAAAGTTCGTTAAAATTAGAGAAAAGACTGAGAAAATAAATTTAATTAAAATTGACCAATCACCTTTTTCAGAAATTAAAATATCTATTCGTATGTGAAATTATTGACCAAACCTTGAAATGGCAATTACTCCAATATTTTCTCAAACTAACACTTCACAATGATCAATATAAAAGCAACACCTTGCAGATAGCGGATTATCAAGGGAAGCAAGCCATGGAATCCAAGTTAGCGAAATTCGGAGGTTCACTTACTGTGCCTAATGTGCAAGAACTGGCCAAGGAGATATCGGCCACCGTTCCGAAAAGATATGTTCGTTTTGATGAAACTGATTCGATTTTGTCTAATGTTTCTTTTTCGTCTGAAATCCTAGTGATCGATATGAACAAGTTGTTGGACGGAGATTCAAAGGTGGAGCTTGGTAAGCTGCATGATGCATGCCGAGAATGGGGTTTCTTTCAGGTATGTGGAGTTTCATTCTCAACTAATATTATTTTAAAAATGTCTCTTTTCAAAAATACATATTGACCTATCGTTTTTTTATAATGAATTTCTTGCTTAAAGCTTAAGCCATCAAAAACAATCTCATGATTTTGTACTTATTCAACAAATTAATTAGAAAATAAGCCTTTCCTATATGTCTTGTGGATCTTAATTTTTCTAAATATAGGTAAAAAAGAAAAAACTTGCGACATGTTTCTTTAATTTTGAAAACAGTTGATCAATCATGGAGTTAGCTCTCAAGTGGTGGAAAATATGAAATTGGAAATCCAAGAATTTTTCAGTCTGCCGATTGAAGAAAAGAAAAGGTTTAATCAAGAAAAGGGCGACATAGAAGGTTATGGGCAAGTCTTTGTTGTATCAGAAGAACAAAAGCTTGACTGGGCGGACATGTTCTATATCGTCACCTTACCAACGTATTTGAGAAAGAATCACTTGATTCCCAAGCTTCCTCACACATTCAGGTAACCATCAAGACTATGTGCATCATTTATGACATGCGAATATCAAATATTAATTGCATCATTAGTCAACCTGAAAGCAATAATCCTCCAAACAAGCTGTCAGATCTACGATTACAACACAGTATTAATTAGTGCTTCTTCAATGAGAAATATATGATTTTGATTTTTAGAATCGTGTCATCATGTTTAAGGGACTAGGATAATATAATTATAGATGCTAGTGAGTGGCTAACGAGTTTTGGATGCATAAAGGCCAGTATGCCTACCTTTGTCGGGGCATATAACTCAATCCCAATTGTCATATAAAAAAAACTGCCTCCATCCTTTTTTAAAATAAAAATGTATTCAGGGATGCAATAGAAGCATATGCAGCAGAAGTGAAAATCCTAGCCATGAAGATTCTTTACATGATGGCAAAAGCTCTGAAAATGAAAGAAGAAGACATGAAAATGCTATTTGAAGAGGGGAATCAGTCTATGAGGATGAATTACTATCCTCCATGTCCACAACCGGAGCTCGTCACAGGCCTGTGTCCTCACTCCGACGGCGTTGGCCTCTCAATTCTTATCCAAGTCAATGAAGTTGAGGGCCTACAGATCAGGAAAGATGGGAATTGGATCCCTATTGTTCCTCTTCCTAACGCGTTTATCGTAAACATTGGAGACATCTTGGAGGTATTCCCACTGCATATTTGTTGAATTGTTGTCAAGTCTAAAAACACAAGTTTGTATACAGATTTGATAATTTATTATTTATTATATACCAGCATTGCTACTTGAGGTCTTTTTAGCTTGAGTCGGGTTTTGAGCTAATCATCCGGAAACTATGTAATTGCATCCTAGTTTGGTTTAACTACGATTTTACAGATGAATTTATTTTCACAGTAAGCTAACTACATTTCGTGACAGATTGTCACGAATGGTGCTTACAGGAGCGTAGAGCATCGAGCAGTTGTGAACACAGAGCAAGAGAGGGTGTCCATGGTCACATTTCTAAGCCCAAAACTGGATGGCGATTTAGGTCCAGCACCCAGTCTTGTTACCGCAGAAACTCCCGCAAAATTCAAGAGAATCAGCGTTTCTGATTATTTCAAGGGATTGTTTGCTCGGGAACTTGTTGGAAAATCATACGTGGACGCCATGAAAATTTGAAGTAGTTTAAATATTATGTGTGTCTGTGTCTGCAGCCATAGATATAGCCATTCCTGCTCAAGCGTGCTGAACGTCATACATAAAGTAAATTTATGCCATGATTCATAAAATGGCTTTGTAATAATCCCAAATCCAAATGTTTTGGAACCTCTTGATTTACCAGGCTGAATTGTCAATTCTCAGTACCATAATAATAGAAATTGGCTTAGTCCTCTATAACTTGTTAATTGATGTAGCACCAGAGACTATAGTAAGCTGTTCACAAGTAGGCTTAAGGGGTTTGATTGAGAAGATCATCTCGCCCACTCAAAATGAAGGAGCTGTCAAAATGGGACCCCCAATCCAACCCGAGATGGGTCATGGGTTAGATGTGCCAATCCGTTAAAATAAAAATAAAATTATTATATTTTAATTATAATGAATTAAAATTATTAAATAAATTATTAATTAATTATATATTAATGAATTAATATTATATTTTAATCAGTTAATCAATTGATCCAATTCGCGGCCAAACCACCCAACTCAAATGGACTGCTCGGTTTAGATCCACTTCATAGGCGGGTGGAAATTTTTGGTCCAACATACCTATTTAACAGGTCATGTTGGGTCAACCTAATAAACCCAACATATTTTCAAACTTCTAAAATAAAGATTAATCTCGGATAAAATCTTCTTCATTCATGAACTCATCCACAAAATCAATTATTCTGTCAGTGGTGGCAATCTAGTGATGAAACTCAATATGGCGGGACTTTTTGTATCAAATGCTAGCTGCTTTTGAGTTCCCCGATCCCTTTATCGGCATGTTGTGTTGTATCTCTGACTGATGATTCACAGTTAATATCATGTCATATCATCATTTGGGAATACAAATTTTGGGCAGCCAAGAGCGCAATCCAAAGCCTCAATATTTTTATGGGTCCCTTCTATAATACCGCATGTTGTAAATCTATGGCTAAAATTGATCCAACACACTGTAAAGACCCGGATTTTTAGTTATGGGATAACCAAAAAGAGTTGGAAACTTCCTAAACTCTAGCCAAGAGTTACATAGCAAACAAGGAGTCCTAGCCATCACAAACTCCACCTGTTACCATTCGAAATTTAGCAAGGAATAGCAAGCCAAACTTCGATTTATACAATCAAAATCTGATCCGATTTGGCTCCATTGGCATCACGTATTTTGCTCGTTTTTGCTCCATGATTCATCGAAGAATCCCAAGCTATCAGATCACTCCATCATCGTCCAAATTCCAAAAGAAAAACTTGGGAGGCACCTCAACCAATCTGCACATTTTATCGGATAAGTTCGAAGACTTCCAAGCTGTCGCAACTCGTCTCTTAAACAGCATCTTGGATCGTTTTTATTGGCTCAATATCATCACTTTAGATGGAGTCCTAGTTGTCGAAAGAGTCCAACTTAAAACTCATTCCCTTAACCTTCGAAACTCCACCGAGAAGCAGCCGATCAAAGCGAAACAGAATCTGAGTTTTAGAATCAATCTGCATCGGTTGTCCATCGAAAAATTCGAAAGATTTGCTCCAATCCTTATCAGATTTAATTCCATATAAAACCAAGAGGAGTCCAAGCCATGCAATCCTTCGAAAGACTCCTCCAAAGATGCAACTTAAAGATCGAAACAGAAGCTGACATCCACCTCAGAGTTTGCAGAATCGGATCCCTTCTTTCTCGAGTTTGAATCCTAATAAAACTCTTAGTCTTAGCCTCTACTTTCATCTATAAATAGAGCCAACCAGGAGTATTTTATTAACATCAAACCATCTCCCTTCCAGTAGCTAAATCCCTTTGATAATCTCAACCAAAAGCCGAAAGCTTTCCGCAGATCTTGTCCAGAAAAGTTGCAACAATATGTTCGAAGTTCTTCCTTCATAAGCCATCGAGATTTCTGTCAAGATATTCCAAACCAAGAGCTACCATATTCTGTCTTGAAGTGGATCGTTACTTGAAGATTTTGGATCGAGAAGTAGCGTTCGGATTCTGTTTCATCTTGGAGGATTAGAATCCGTTTGTTAGCAACCTTTGATCGTTCAAGCACGCATCCAACCGCTGTAAGTTGGCTTTTGCTATTTATTCGTTTCGTTTTTGAAAATAATATGTATGTTTTAAGAATTCAATCGATATGGACTATGTGAAACTATGAAAAGTATATTTTGTAAGCACCTTAAACTCGAAATCTAATTGGATTGAAATTCCCATGACCCTGATGCGGTGGGGTGTAACCGCTAAAAGAACCTTATACGGTGGTTATCCGTTGTTTCTGGAGTTTCCAGACCCTTTATTCGTGGGTAAGCCGATGTCATGACCTCATCTCTAGGAGGGATAAGTCTAGAGACTGATATCAGTACCAAGAGGAGATTGGATGCTTTACTGTGCTTAAGTATAAGAAAATTATGAACGATATGAGATGTCATGTTATGGCTCGATGAAGCAATTATGTCAAGATACATTCATATCGGTTTATGTCAAGTTATGATTCATGTTATGAAAATTATGAAGTATTTATTATGATATCATATCGATTGTCCCCCACTTGCTGAGTGTTTTCCAAAGCACTCAACCCCTTACTCTACATCCCCAGATAAAGCTGAAGAAGAGGTTGAAGCTGAAGAAGAACACCAATTCTGGGGTTGGTGATTTGTCTGCTGCGGTATCTTAAGATTAAGTTCCCAAGATTTTATTTAAGTACGATTTATGTTTAAGTTTTTTTTTAAATTTACGCGTTTTTAATTCAATGTAAAGACAATGGTTATTTAATTATGGAAAATAGACTGGTTTTCGTTTGTTACGATATTACGAGGCTTATTGGTTTCTGGTTGTATTGGAAAATCAATGTCGGTGATATGGACCCTGATCTCGGGGCGTGACACATACCCCAACTGTTAGTTCAAAAACTCATTGATCCAATACATACCTCAAATATTAGGTCAAAAAACTCATTGATCCATAGATTTATCCCGATGGGGTAGCATAGAAGAATTCACTTTTACGACCTACGTATGGACTTCAATTATGAGGCTTATGGAGCTACTAGTTAATTTGGCACCGCGCCAGTGAACTTATAACCTGGTATATATGTCCAATAAAAAGTCCGACACAAGTTCAACAAACAGCTCTAGAGAATAAAAAGATGGTTCATACGCATTGAACATACATAATCATACGTATATAAAATCAAACAGGTTGGAGTAAACAAAAGTCTTCCCCAACAGTACACCATAGCAAGAGTTGACATATGATATCCTTGTAGGGCCCAATAGACTCTCTAAACAAAAGTCATCTACGAACAGTAGTAGATGACATCAGATATCACATAAAAATAAATCTCAACAAACTCCAAAAAACCAATCAAAAGTTGTTCGCAAGGGTTTTCAAAATGACGACGGTTCATTTCATAATGCAGATATGTGTCGGTTTCTCATAGCAGTAGCGAGCATCACATAAGAGGAATTATAGTTGCATTGTTATTTTAGGATATTGATCTTATATTACTTGCTATGGCCTCATGATTAATGAATCATCTTACTTATATAATTATTTATATACTTTCTGCCAAATAATGAATGTAAATGTGACGTCCCAAATTATTATCAAACAAGTAATATATAATTATCATAATTTAATATTTTCTAATTTTTTTATATAATCTCCTTGTATATGAAGGGAAAATTTGATGTCAAACATCATAACAAAGGTAATCGAGAACAATCACATATTAGCAACGAGTCGTAGGTAAGCCAAAACTCAAAATGTATACAAACAAGCAAAACTGACGACCCATAATCTACCAAAAATTCATCATGCCGAATATTTTATAAAAAATTATTATTAAAGTTTGCCACAATGAATACTTATTTTTAACTCTTTTTTTAAAAAAATAAGTTCATATAAAAAATTATTATCAAAGTTTGCCACGACAAAAATCTAGATTTTAAATTTTAAAAATTGAGATAAGAGGGATGCACAGTTGGGTCAAGGGTTTTGATATAATCTCCTTATATATTAATGGAATATTTGATGTCAAACATCATAACAAAAGTAATATCACATATTAGCAATGGATCGTAGGTAAGCAAAAAATCAAAATATACATAAACAAGCAAAATCGACGACTTGTACTCTACCAAAAATTCATCATGCCGACTATTTTATAAAAAAAATACAAAAATAAAAGAAAAAGGTAATAAAAAAATTTTAAAAAAATAAAAAATGTGAAGGACGAATATTTTATAAAAAATACAAAAAAAAACTAAAAAAAAAGAAAATAAAAATACAGAAATTAAAAGAAAAACTAAAAAAAAAAGAAATAAAAAAAATAAAAAAGTGACGAGTAACCCTACACCACTTATATATATGGTATAATAAGTTGAAAAAATAAAAATAAGAAGTCTATTGACCTAAGCTTGTTCTAGCCTCTAGAGATTTCTCACATGAGCTGAATTCGAACAAATCGATCCAAATGCGCCCCTCAATATGTGACGGGATGTAGGGTCTGTCTTAAATCTTAATTTATAGAAAATTAATAATTAATTATAAAGACGAAATGACAAATTAAAAAACCTTCCACCGAAGCCCCAATACAGAATCCTTTGGAATCCCCCAGGCCCAACCAAACCCCACCACTTTTAGTTGAACACCATTTTTTTCAAATCCAAAGTAGGAACAAGATACACACACACAAACAAAAACCAGCAAAGCTAGAGGGAGAAGCTGTGGTTGTGCGAGGGAGTGAGAGAATCAAGAAGTTTTTTTGCAGGCAACCCACGATCCAGTTCTCCATAACAGTTGCCTTGGATCAATCTAGATTGGATATAAATAATCAAGAAATATGCCCTCTGGTGCTAAGAAGCGTAAAGCTGCCAGGAAAAGGAAGGAGAACCATTCTGTTTCTACTCACTCTCATGGTATAAAATTCTTTCTTTAAATTGAAAAGGATTTGTTTTTTCTTCCTTTGTTTAGCTTTCTCGTACAGACCCATGTAACGGTTAATTATTCTTACATCTATTTTTAAAATTTAAAGTTTGGTTTTACGTCATTTCGCGTCTTGGGTGCCCTTTTAAATTGTGTTTCTTCAGTTGAATTACCATATCATTTTATATTATTGTGATGTATTTTCATGCACAGATTCAATATGTTTGCTTCCTTGGTGCGGTAGTTCAGAATTGAGATTGGGATTTGTATTAGTTTTTGTTGTCCTTATGAGGTTTTGGTTATTGAATTCTGAATTCTGTTGTTATTATTGATCTTGTTCTGAAATGTTTCAAATGAATCAAGATGCGGTAGAGGATGCTGATGTAAAGCAGCAAGATGGTAAAGACGGTGATGTTGGGGAGCTTAGCTCTCCCACCTCACATGACCACCATAGCCACCAAAGCCTTTCGACAGAGGGAGAGGAAGAAGAAAATGAGAAGGGAAAGAAGACTTCGGATCCTCTCTCAGAAGAGGCATTGAGAATTCAGGATAGTGAAGAGCCAAGTACGGTGGTGCAGAACGATTTTGTCGTTCCAGTTGACAGGGAATATGAGATTGAGGATAAATCTAGTAAAACAGATGATGGAAGTTCATCCCAGAGTTCCAGTGGTAGTAATTCTAGCCGTAGCAGTTCAGATGATGAGTCTCATTGTATCAAGAATGGTGAAGCTGCAATAGATATTGCTCCTGTTGTCAATCCTGGGAATGGCAGTGAATCTCTGTCTGGAGTCCTAGATGGAAATATAGGCAGTGCTGAGATTGGAGATGGAGTTGATTCAGTTGTGGTAAATTCCCCTGTTGAGGAATTAAAGAACACTTCATCCTTGGGTGAGAAAGTAGAGACAGATGATGAGTCTCATTGTATCAAGAATGGTGAAGCTGCAATAGATATTACTCCTGTTGTCAATCCTGGGAATGGCAGTGAATCTCTGTCTGGAGTCCTAGATGGAAATATAGGCAGTGCTGAGATTGGAGATGGAGTTGATTCAGTTGTGGTAAATTCCCCGGTTGAGGAATTAAAGAACACTTCATCCTTGGGTGAGAAAGTAGAGACAGGTACAAGTTCTCCATCTGACAGATCTTTAGCTTCTTACATGGTTGAACCTGTGGACTCGGAGGAGAAAAGGCAGAGTTTCATTGAAGACAAAGTTGGCATTTCAACGGTTTTCATGGACGTGCCATTAAAGAGGAAGGAAATGTCTATTGAGAATATTGTTTCCTTAGATCCTAGTGAATCTGTGACCAAGGAGAGTGATGATAGAGTTGCTAATAACACTGGAGTTGTGCTTGAGAAAGATTCCAGAGTTACTGAGGTGCTGTCTTGTTTTTCTTTGCCTCGAAATTATTTTTACTTCATATTAAATTTTTGGCATAAATACACTAACTATTATACCTAAATCTTTCCTGTTTTTTCCAAAACTTTTTTTAGCTGTTACTGGTTCCCGCTCCACATCCAGGGCAAGCAACATCATGGAAGAGTTGCTGTGGCCTGTTTGAGGTGTTTACAGGGTCTGGGAGATAATTCGAGTACACAATCTTCTGAAGCTTCAAATGTTTTAATCTTTACTCGTGCATCTCATTCTTTTCATTGTCCAACATTGAAGAAAATGGGATTGAAAGTAATGCTAAATCCTTGAATATTTTGTTCCAGAACCCGGAACTGAATTGCTTTGAAGGAATGTGCTTGTGTGAGGATGGGACTGATTTTCTTGATTGGAGATCATATGAAGAATAGCAGGCAAGATTTCGAGTTGTATTATGAGGGACGTAGATGAGTTAGTTCACATAATACCTGCTTTATCATTGATTTTTGCAGTGATAGAGGTGACTTTTTTTTATTGTGGCCTATGTTATGGTTTTTTAGTACAGCTATATATTTTGCTCAAGGAAACTTGTGAAGTTGCAAAAAATTATGAACATTTGTAGTTGGCGTCTGCTTTCAGTGTCTTGCTTAATAGTCGTGTGCTTAATGATGGGCTTTTTGAGTCGGTTATCATGAGTTCATTGTCTATTTTATAAGTGTGCTTTTCAGTTTGTGATTTAATGCAAATACTGAAAACTCCATCAACATCCTCTAATAAAAGTGATTCCCAAGTTTCGATCATATCAAGTTAAACTGTTAGCAAGTGAGAATCGTGAACTCAAACGCAGTAATGTAGAAAAAAATAAATAAATAAATTCTCCTACCACCTTTCTCTCATCTGCTAATTTATTCTTTGTTTTTCTGTTTGGCACTTCCTCTAATATTGACCTTTGAAACTGTTGATGGAAAGGAGGAAGTTATTGGTTCTCTTGTCTGTCGACATTGGAAACATCTTCAGAAATGGGAACAATACAACCTCCACAAACGTTTCTCCCATTTCCGAAACCTCCGCCAGAACTTGGGCACGACAAATTGTCTTCTTTGGCCAGAGATCTTGAAAGAGCTTCGGGACTTGGGCAACAATAATTCACGAGAGACTGACAGTTGATTGTTCTTATCTGTTGGTATTGGAAACGTCTTTCAGTTCTTTGATCCATTCCAGAGATTGTGAAATAACTCGTCTCTTCGAGCATCTTTTCGATATCTTTTGGTCTACTATTGTTCCATACCTTCACCACAATTATCTCCAAGTGTTTTTATATGATGCTGCTTTTCAAAGCTAATTAATTGCCTTTAGATCGAATGATATCCTTCCTCTATATGACCATGTTTATGATGTTTTGCTTAATTGTTGTTAATAATGAAAATTGTTGGTTAACTCTTTCATTTGGATCGTGTAAGTTATTTCTTGATGGTATTCATTTTGCCTAGTTACAGAGAATTGTTATAATTTGTCAATGTATTTTAAAAAATAAGAACAAATAACATCATAAACAATCACATCTCTCAACTCTAAATTAAATATTCCCTCCACCTATACCCAGTACATGATGAGATTGAATTCAAATCCAAACCATCTAAGAAAAACTGTTGAAAGCATAACCCCATAAGCTCAAAGATTACTCATCCTCCTGGCTACGCAACCGTGCAAGCTTGTTAGTGACAACGACATCGAGCTGAGCTGCTCGCTCCACAATATCTTTCCTCTTCTTAGTAGATATGTTGTGAGCAATTTCTGCACAATATGTCCTGATTCAAAAGTCCAAGGATTTATCGTCATAAACCAAACGATGGCTTTGAGAAAAACGTACAGTAAACAAACAAAAAATAGGCATAATGTATTGATGCAAAAAATCACATTACCTGTTGTGCATCATCAACAACTCTAGCTCCTTGGCATTATGCACTAGGAACTTTTTGAAACCATTTGGAAGATAGTGGATGGTCTTCTTATCTGATCCATATCCAATGTTAGGCATCAAGGTAGATCCCTTAAACTTTCTTCTGACCCGAGAGTCAATACCTTTGGGCCTGCGCCAATTTGCCTGTCACAGATTCATGAAACAATGAAAGTGTATGCAACTATAACAATACAAAATATGCCAACAAAATAGAGGAATGAGAAAATTTTGTCAGTTCAGACATGTAAGCAGGATTATAGTAACAGAAAGCTTATAAACAGAAGCCAACTATGTCGCAACCTGTTCTCCCCTTAATTTCTGCCCTGAAACGAAATGTCCAGCAACAATTTAAAATGCTGGACATTAGATACCATGGGCAAAATACAGTTTTTACCAACTTACAAACATAGTGAGGGAAGGAGATGAAAAAATTAAAAGAAACAAAATAGAAAGAAAAGTGTATCAGCAATCTCAGCCGAAAGATGGTGAATTTGTTTGTGATAATCAGTGAAAAATCAGAAGCTATTAATAGCGTCATCATTGATTGCATGACCACAGTTCAAAGCATTGAAAATGAAAAACAGTTTGCTGTATAACTAATAAAACACAAAATTTCAATCGAAGAAAGTGCATGATACTAATCTTGAGATAAGCAAGAGAGATCAGATGGTAGTGCATGTTTTGTATGATCATCATTCAATTGCAGAATAGGTGGATAAATATCATCACATCTCTTCCTGCGCATCTCAATCATCTAACGCTTCAGTAAAGCATTCAAAATAGTGTGTGTACATATATATGAGTGAGAGAGAGAGAGAACCAATAAAGAGGAATCAGATAAAAATGTCAATCACCACGTTACATCTATCATTAGATGCAACTTAAGCCTGGGGCGACAAATACACTATCATCACCTTCCTCGGGATACACAATAAGGAAACCAAGGTAATCTCCCAGAAAATTTAGAACAAAACTTGATACCTTGACAGAAACGAATCGATCACTCTGTGGCCTCTTGAATTTCTTGACCCTTTTCTTGATGATTTTCTTGTCAAGTAGCGGCACCGCCATTGCTACTCACCTTCTGAACACAAAGAAATACGCCTACCAAAACGTAGAATGAATGCAATTAGGGTTCTACCTCTCGTCGGCCGCCCAAGAACAAGGTGTGTGTAAATATGAAATGTTCTGTGGTTTATATAGAGCGACGCAAGGCCGCAAGGGATTCACTAGGGTTTTGAAATGAGACATCTTTTGAAAATGGACGGTGTGAGATTGGGCATGATCGCTTCTAATAAAAAAATGTCAATACTATCAAATGTAACCATCGATACCCTAATGGCGCAAAAATATTTAAAGGTATATTTGTTAAGTTAGGATTACTTAGTTTAAACATTTTAATATTATTTTTTAAAGAGAAAATTACACAAATAATCATATAGTTTGGCCCAAATTTCATTTTTCAACCATTGTTTGAAAAACTACAGTTTACATCCTCAACTTTGATGAATTGTAATATTTTGCATCCTCTTGACTCGATTTGTATTTTTAATGAAGATTTTATCGCTGCATTCGATCATCGCCTTACAGACTCAAACTTAGATACATTTAAGCTAGTTAGTTCAAATGTTTAGAAAACAAAAATTATATTACGATTAGGTGAAATGAAATTTTAACACCTCAAATATTTATTTTGATTTTTAAAAAATTTGCAATTGCTGGCTTAAGTTGCTCTAGTTGAATATGTAAGGTGATGATGACATGCAGTGATAATTTTTTGATAAAAATACACAATCGAGTCAAGAGAATGCAAAGTTTTATAATTCATGAAAGTTGGGGATGTAAACTGTAATTTTTTAAATTATGGTTACAAAGTGAAATTTGGACCAAACTATAGGATGTTTTTGGTAATTTTTCCTTTTTGGCATACCCGATTAATTTTTCCTTTTATAATTCATGAAAGTTTGGGATGTAAACTGTAATTTTTTAAATTATGGTTACAAAGTGATTTTGGATGAAACTATAGGATGTTTTTGGTAATTTTTCCTTTTAAATAAAAAAAGCAACTTGGATTGACATAAAATCGGCTCGTGTTGAGCTCATGGGCCTAGTAGGTGTGAGGGCTCGATCCTAATGTGATGTTCAATTATCACACAATGATTAATTTGCATAAAAAGCGAAAGAATAATTTCAAATTTCATGTCAAATGGCCCTAAAAATTTTTCGCTTTTAGGTGATACATATAATGATACCAATATATATATATATTTATAGTTACGTATTCCATTCATAGACAATACATAACATAACACTTAAAGTCTTGAAAATGTTATAAGTTAAATACATAACATAACATTTCCCAGTAGTATTACTTTACTTTCAAGAAAATAAATTTATCGGGTATGCCACGTGTATGTTGTATTTAACTTATAACATTTTCAAAGACTTTAATTGTTATGTTGAATAATGAATGATGTATTGTCTAGGAATGGAATACGTAACTATACATACATATATATATATATACATATACATATATATACATATATATATATATATTGGTATCATTATATGTATCACCTAAAAGCGAAAAAAATTTAGGGCCATTTGACAAGAACTTTGAAATTATTCTTTCGTTTTTTATGCAAATTAATCATTGTGTGATAATTGAACATCACATTAGGATCGGACTCTCACAGCTGGTAAGAGCTCACATCTACTTTGAAGAGACTTGAGTTCAAATTCCACAATGTGTGGACAAATATTTAACCTCTCCACTATAAACAAAACAAAAAAAAATTCACTCGTGTTGTATTTGCTCCATTTAATTTCTTAATTTTAAATGCACACTATCAAAATGGAATATAAAAGGATGTTAAAAATTATAATGCAAGAAGTAATTATGTCATATGTATATGTATATTACCCTATATATATAAGTGTCCAACATTTACTATTCTAAAGAATAATATAACAGTGTCATTTTCCCCTTTCTACTGTTAATAGTCCATCTTTTTCTTTAATTTAATATTTTATTTTGTTTATTATTACATATTACCCTATCACTGATTTGAAGATTTCTTCCACCGCACTGTTCTTCAATTTTTGGGTTTTGCTTGTGCAACGTTTCTCATCGATTTGACTTTCTTTTCTTCCTTGCTTTGTTCTAAAGCTTTTTTTGTGGGTTTTACTCTTCCTCGTTTTGTTCTTCAGTTTTCAATTTTGGGTTTTACTTTGCGTAGATCATCGTTCCTTATTCGTTGTTTTCTTGTTTTTTTTTATGCAGGGTTTTATGTGGATAATGAATTTTAGAGTACGTTTGGCTCGTTATCTTTGTCTTTTACGCAATCGATCACCATACGCTCGCATTAAATTATTCCACTGTTGCTCCGTCGTTTAGGGTCTGACGAGGCGATGATATTAGGTCATTTGGTGGTATGCTATTAGGTCATTCGGCGGCCATTTTTTTCTTTCTCTTATTATTTGATTTTTCTTCCCATGTTAGACTGCAGAAGATTCCATGAATGGTGGATCTCGTCATGCTTTCTCGTGGGTCAAAAAGCCTGTCACGCCTGATCGATCGAGTAAAGCCTCTCGATCGGTCGGTGCTTTGAAATTTCATCTTTTGTGCTTTGTCGACTCGGTTTTGTCATTTTTCATCATTTTAGCTCATTTCCTCCACTTTTATGCACTTTCACCTATATTCTTGCAATCAACAAATATATACCAAAAAACATAAAACCGTCCAGAAATCAACACGAAAATGAATACAAAATCATAGCAAAATAAGTGTAAAAACGACACTTATCAACTTCTCCTAAACTTAGACTTGATCGTCCTCGAGTAAGCATTAAGATCAAAATATAGAGTTAATCCCTAATACTTTAAAAGAATTAATTTAACAACTTAAATGTAAAGCTCAGAAATCCCACTAACACATCAACAAGAGTCAATCCAAAAGTTAACAAGAAATGTTTTCTTCTAAGCAAAACAACACATCACAAAATTAGAACGTTGATAAGTGTCATTTTTACACTTATCTAGCTATAAATTTCTAATGTTTTTCTTATTGATTCCTGAACGATTTTACTCTTTTTGGTATATATTTGTATCTTTCAGGAATAAATGTTGAAATTCATAAAAGTGGATGAAATGAGCTAAAAATGATGAAAAATGATCAAACCGAGCGAACACATTGACGGAACAAAAATCACACTTATGAAGAATTTCATGTAGCGATCGATCGCGTGCCAGCAGAAAGTTGAAGAAATAAATTTTACAGCTCAGCGATCGATCGCCTCGCCAAACGGCATAATGACGAAGCAACATCTTATCTTCTATACAAGCAACATCTATTTTAGCTCGAATATCTTTGTTTCTTATTTATATCTTCTGGTCTTACCGCATATCCAACGAAGCATACATATCTTTGTCACACTCATATTTTGGACGTGATTCATCTTGGGTCCCCAGAATTCCATACAATACAACATTGCATGTCTAATGACGATTTTATAAAACTTTCCTTTCAATTTCAGCTAGATATTACGATCGCATATAACTTCGATGATGTTTCTCTAGTAAAACAATCCTGCTTGAATCATGTGGTTAACGCCACTGTGACACTGACAATCTCTCCATCTTTTTGGATAACAGAATCTAGGTATCGAAACTTGTTGTTCATCAAAACTATTTTTTTGACATATAAATTAATATTCTCAAAGTAATAAAAGAGTAGTCATAAAAAAATAATAATAATAATATAGCTTCCAGGAATGTACTGATGATAATATTAGTTAATTTTTTAGGACTAACCTAATTTGGAAAAAAATAAGATTGCGTGGAGACGATAAAGACAATAATAATATTAATAAATAATAATAATTGTTATTTTAAATAGCAAAAACATTTGCCGTTATGATGCACAGACACTCTTGAAAATCATTTAATGTAGTATAATTATGTTGGACATTTGTCGGACACCGACACTACTCGGACACGTATCGGACACACAATGTGTCGTGTCATTAATTTAAAATTTAAAATTAATTCGGACACTCGTGTCGGACACTTCCAGGGGCTTGCCCGACAAGAAAACGACAATTTTTTGAGGTCAATTGTACAATTTAAAAAGTTTCTGACTAAAATAAAATTTGCATATATTTGTTAAACTGTATGTTATTGAAGAATATCCATTTTGTGCTAGTATTAGTAATATTATTACGATTTTGTGGCATGAGTTTATTTATGCAATTGTTAAATTTGGTAAGAATATATTTGATGCTATATTTTATTTGGACTTGCTTGTTAAACTTTATGTTAATTGAAGTAATATGCATTGAGTGTTAGTATGAATGATATTATAATGATTCCAATAACATGCATTTATTTATACGCTTCTAGAATTTAATAATAATATTTTTGTGGTTTTTAAATGGTTTTAGAATTTTAAAAAATGTAAATTTTAGTATTTATAGTACATGTATAATATATATAAAAATATGCATGCGTGTCCCAGGCATGTCGTATCCTGTAAATTTTGAAAATTCATATCGTCGTGTATTGTCGTGCCGTGTCCTTGCATGATAGCTTTCCTGTTAACATTACTATTTTTATATGTACATATTAGAGGCGTTTTTAAAAATAGCATCCTACAAACTATCATAATAAAATTTGATATTAAATTAAGTTAGTTTTTTAAATTAGCTTTTAATTATGTTAAAAAGTCCAAATATATCCTTTAAACTCTTTTATATTAGCATACAAATATATTAAATTGAGAAAATATGATGATATAATTATAGAGCTAGCACAGTTTTTATTAGATAATTTTTTTCTTTACCTGTGTATTACTTTTTTTATTTTTAATTTATTAGTTTCTAATTTAATATTTATTGATAATAATATTTTAATAAAACCAATACATTTTCAATATAAATGAAAGTATCACTATAACTGTTTTACAATAAAGTAAAATATGATTCCCATTTTGCAAGGTCGCAATAGTAAATATATATTATTTTCACCTTTTTTTCTTTTTAATAAAAATAAAATTTCAATACTTATAATATGTTTGTTAAGTAATTAGCTTATTTCTTATTATTCTTCCCATTATTAATTTATATTCTATTACTCTATTTATCATTAATATTATTAATATCACCATATTTCTTATAATTTATTCTTATAAATATTATCATTATTATAATTTAAATTTTTTTTTATCATAGGTGTTATTATTTTAACTATTTCTTCTTATTAATGTTATAATTTATTTAGTTATTAGTATTTATATCAATATCAGTTTATTATTATTATTATTATCTGTTCTTTATTAAGAAAAAAACTAATGTATAATGAAATGAATTTATTTTCGTTATTTTAAAAATGAATCTTATTTCACTAAGTTATAATAATTTATCAATATAGAGAAAATGATAAATGAAGAATATTATAGAATTTTTAAATTATACAAGATTATATTGAATAATATTTAATAAATAATATTAGTTTTAAAAATATATTTTACGTTGGGCTAGAATAAATAAATTTTTATATATATTATTATTATACATATGTGCATTAAATAAAACCCTCAGCATACCCAGCGCCCTAAAATAAACGCAAACTGACGCGTTCTTCACACAAATCTTCTTTTCGCTGCGGATTCTTCAGTTAACTCCCAAATTATTTTGCTAACACAGGAATATATACGCTCTTTGTTCGATTGTGGAAATTTTTATGAATTATCAATAATTTAGTGGGAAAGAAGGAAGTGATTGGAAGAAGAAAAGGCATAGTGTTGGATTTTGGAGAGATTTTTCGGGTTAGATCTGTCGGGTGCAACGATGAGTACAATAAAGGGAAGCAGCGCCGGCGGTGGAGGGGGAGTCCAGTCTATACCCTCGGGCTCGCGAAAGATGGTGCAAAGTTTGAAGGAGATAGTAAACTGTTCGGAGGCGGAGATTTATGCAGCACTCAAGGATTGTAATATGGATCCTAATGAAGCTGTCAATCGTCTTGTATGCCAAGGTTTTATTAAAGACACTAAATCTTACTTTTTTTTGGGGTTTTTTGTTTTAGGGTTTTTTTGGGCGTATGGGGGTGTGTTGATAGAAGAAATTCTGATATGCGTGTGGAAGTTTTGTGCATGCTTTTGCGTCACCCTTCTTTGTTTCTAAAATACCCTATGGTTTTTTTTTTTTGGGGTTTTGGGGGGTGGTGGGGGTGGTTGTATTTGCAAACTGTGGTGAGACTTGTGTTATTGTTCGCTACGCAATTTAGAGTTTCTTGTATTATTCAATTTTTCAATAATTTCTCCAAACGCTTATGCCTAGGCGATAAAAACGGTGCGCGATATAATGTCCCATGATGTTGATTCCAAAAGGCAAATGGTGATTAGTTGTGGTACTAAGATACTGTCGTGCATTCTTTTTTTTTTTTTTGAAATGCTTGGCTTTGAATTGAAATTATACCTTTGGTGCTATGATTAACTCTGTTTGCCTTTTAGCTTGTGTTAGAATAGAGCTAAACATAATTGAAGTGCTGAGTTAATGGAATGTTACTTCTCTGAAACATCTAAAGCTGAATCTTTTTGTGTTCATTGTTTGAACATATTTCTGATTCCATGTTTTGCAATTGTTTAGATCCTTTTCATGAGGTGAAGAGCAAACGAGAAAAGAAAAAAGAGGTTCGTGTTTGTCATCAGCGGATAATTTCATGAATGATTATTTTTGATAGTGGACTCTCCCTGTACAAGAACCAACCGTGAAAATAAGTTTATTTCTTCATCCGTCTGTGATGGAACAAATTCGGGATGTTTATGGCTTGTGTTCTCCACTGCCATTAGTTTGTTTTGTTACTTGTGCAATAAAACCTGAAATTATGCAATTGTTAAAGATGACGCGTACCTCATTACTGTGTGCATATTACTTCTTTATTTTGTTGTAATTTGATTTTACGTTGTAAAATCTGCTGGTATGCATGCGATGTAGTTTTGTCTGTCTTGCTATTTCGTACTGCTTTCTTTTCAGGGCAAGGATATCACTGATTCTAGGCCTCGCAATGCTAATAATACTTCAAATCGAGGCAGCAAGAGTGTCTCAGATCGATTTCTTGGCCGCGGTGGTTCAACACAGAATAACTCTTATGGTGGTACGAACCTGCAATATAAATTTTCCTGTTCTATTATAAATTATAATGGATCATGAAAAGACACTGAAAAACATTTCCACATTTTCTCTCTATCAGAGCCCTTTCCTTTGCACAGAAAGTCGTCGTTTAAGAAAGATAATGAATCAGCTGATTACACGAGTTCTCTATCGTCAGCACATCCTTTCTCAGGGAAAAATGGAAGTAAAGGACCTGTGGGCTTCAGGTTCGTCTCTTTTAACTCAATGAAATTTTCTATGAGGCTGTATTAGATATCTTGTAAGTTTAGGACTTAGATTAGGATTTTTTCGACCAGTATCCAGAGACCCGAGCTATTGTTTTTGTTAGCTTTTATTGAAGATATATTGGCGAGGTCCGTTTTTTTACTCATGTCTCTCAATTGTGTATTGTGTTCTCATACTGATGTGTAAGTTTTACGTATAAATGTAAAATGATTTTTCCATACATTCACTTATTTGTGCCCGGCACATCATGGTAATAATGCTGCTTATACCTGTCTATTGGTTTTGATGTCTTACTATTGCTGGATGGGAAATCTAACCGAGTTGAGACTTCAATAATTACAGATTGTACTATTCTGTACAAAGACTTCATTTTAGATCCTACAAAGATCATCAAGTGATTGATTCAGTATAAAGCACGATCTCTAGAATTTCCACTTTGTGAGTCATTACTGTTCTTGATGATTTTTCACGTGATGTGAATGCCATTTTTTCCTTTCATGGTATGTTGCAGTATTGGTGCTTCTGCCGAGAATAAAGTGTCATTACCGGGCATAGCTGAAGGTGTGCCATCTGCTGTACAACCATCTTCTGGATATCAGTCTGCCTGGGTAGGTGTTCCTGGTCAGTTGTCCATGGCTGATATTGTGAAGATGGGTAGACAGCCTAATAAAGCATCAAATACTGCAAATGCATCTCAGCACAATGTTCAGGTTCCTATTCTAGCCTAATCACATCAAACGTTAAAATTTTCTGAAGACCATATGTTCAAAAGCCATGACTCAGGAATTTCTTCCATCCAGCATGTTCCCACCATTGACGAGTGGCCTTCCATTGAGACGAAAACGATTCCTGTCCCAGAGTATAGTGTTGATTCTGAGCCCCATCAGGAAGCACCCAGTGTTCCTTTTGACGTTATCAATGGACAAGCAGAGGCGGATGAGGTTCAGGAAACTGAAGACGAAACCTCCGAAAATCCTGGATCAGATGATGTGGGTTCTCTTTGTACCTCTGGTAGAAGTATTCAAGAAGATGATATTAGAGGTGCATCTGTATTTGAGAATGATTTGTACACAAATATAAGCTCCTACCAGCCTCAGAGTCATGATTCTGAGCATCTTGAAGGTGAGTGATTGTAGAATTGTACCTTTTATTGACAATTTCTATTTTTGTTTGCTCAAACTAAAGTGTAAGATCTACCATGTGGATTTAAGATCAACTGATATGTCAAATTAGTTAGTATCGAAGGAAAACTTGAGATGACTTTGGAGGGTCTTTAATGGCTTTAAGTTCTTGTCTAGAGTAGTTTCTCTACTTCTAGTACCAATAAAAATGTCTAAGAAGATGTTGATCCGTCAATTGAGGTTGGTTTAAACACACTAATCGTTTGGACAGAATTTATTATGTTCAAGAATTGATTGTTCCGCCAGTGATGAATTGGTTTGTGCTAGATTTCTTAGTCTGTTATGATGTTGCAGTTGAAGAAGGGGGTAAATCAGTCCCATCAGTCACCAGAAACTTGCAACAACTAAGTGTTGGACTGGCTGATAGAGGGTTCCCATTAGAGGACGATGCTCCATCTGTCCTTATTCCAGATCATCTGCAAGTCCATTCCGCAGACTTTTCACACTTGAGTTTTGGTAGTTTTGGATCGGGCATCAACTCTGGACTCTCTTCTGGGACAGTGAAATCTATACCTGTAAAAACTAACATGGGAGATGCACTCAGCGAGGCTGATGTTTCATCAATTGGGCATCCAGACACTAGGTGTAATTTGTGGTTACACTCGGAATTCTGTATTTTATCTTGTTCTCATTATGGATGTTAATTGAAGTTCTCACTTCTATTTTGGCAGAAATTCGGAGTACTTTACCGATGGCTCTCTTAGAAATGCTTCTGATAGTAGTTTTTTAATTAGAAGTGATATACATGGTCAGAGCTATGATGCATCTTCTGCTTCACAGCCAGAAGAATTGAAGCCTGAGAATGCTGAGGTGGCTCATGGATTGCAATATTCTTTTCCTGCTTCTAAACCTGGCCATACCTTTGTTGACCCCCAACACTTGAATGCCGCTTACAATCAGACTAGTTCACAGATGGAAAATCTTACACCCTTTTCAAATGCCATGGTAAATACGTTTGTTACATTTTTAGACTTAATATATTGATTATATTACTTGAATTCTATTTTCTGAAGGCAATAAATCAAGTTCACATGATTTCGAAGCCAAAAGTAGTTTGTTTTGTAATTGATTATACTTCATAATTATAAACAGCTGATCCCTCTCTTTCTCCCATTTTTATCTGTTTTGACATCCTGTGATTGCAATTCATGCACAAAAGACTTTTTGACATTTTATCCTATGGTCATGTTGTCATCATGGGCAAATAAATTACACCTTGCCAGTTCAGTTTGGATCATTGGGTGTATAAGGTGATTTTTCTCCTTTCGTTAGGACACGAGGGAAATTTTGCTCAATGCTTTTTCTTGAAATTTTCGTTTCTAATTTTTTGTTGACAGCATTCATACACAAATTCTTTGTCAAGCGCTCTGTTGGCTGCTAATGTTCACCCCATTAGAGAATCTGATATTCAATACTCGCCATTCTCTCTGACACAAGCATCTTCTAGATACGGAAACTCTGTCTCTTCCATCGGTGGTTCAGCAATTTCTCTATCTGAGGTTCCCATATTAAATTCAGTACGGATTTTTAGTTTATTTTTCACTTGGTGTTGGGAATGCTCCAATCCCATTTCTTTTCGGCTCCTTTTGTTTTGCAGTGAATCTTCTCTATGATATTATTCCTTTTGTCTGTGGACCTTCCAGTCTACAGGTTATAAAGGAAAATAAGTTGCATCTTTTTGGTGAATTGATTTCTGGATCCATTGAATACATTGAACAGAGCGCACAAATTAACAACAGCATTTTTTGATGATCATATAGCTTGAACCCCTGACTTAGTTTTAAAATGTATGGGTAATAAATAGTACTTTATTTCCCGTTGATTTTGGCTGATTGTGCTATTGGGACCCTTTAGGCACTGAAGACTGCTGATCTCTCTTTGAGTCAGCTTGGTCACCAGAACCTTCCTGGAACAAGTATTGCAACTGGACCTCCTCTGCCTCAGAACCTTACCGTGCATCCATATTCTCAACCCACTCTTCCTCTGGGACCGTATGGCAACATGATTGGCTACCCAATCTTGCCTCAGAGCTATACGTACATGCCTTCTGCTTTTCAACAAACGTTTTTGGGTAACAGCACGTACCATCAATCTCTGCCAGCAATGCTCCCTCAGTTTAAAAATAGTGCTTCTGTCAGTAGTTTGCCTCAGTCTGCTGCTATCGCTTCTGGCTATGGTGCCTTTGGAAGTACATCAACGATTCCTGGAAACTTCCCAGTGAATCCACCTGTTGCCCATTCTGGGACGACTTTGAGATATGAGGATCTTTTGAATTCTCAGTTCAAGGACAGTAATCACTTAATCTCGCTTCAGCAGGTATGGTTTGCTGTGTTTTTTTGGTCTATTTTGATCGATTTTGATCTATGCTTTAGTTATCTTCCAATTTCTTTACATGGAAAGAAATGCAAGTATAAACCATTTTATCGCCCAAGATTCAACCTCTTGATTATGTTGGTACCTTGTTTTTACAAATACATAAATTGGTACCAGAGTGTTAATAAAATTGCCAAGTTGAATTCATGGTACACAAATTAACTTTTCTGGCACCAACTTTATCAAAAATTTCATGCAATGACTATAATGCTTTGAAATACATGCGATATTGGTAATGCAATCAGTCGCTATTATTTTTGGTTTGATTTGAATGATTTTTTTTTCTGTGTTAGGCTGACTTGTATTTTGTCATTTGCATTTCTCAGAATGAGAACTCACCAATGTGGCTTCATGGAGCTAATTCCAGAACCATGTCATCAATTCCTGCCAACACATATTACAGTTATCAAGGCCAAAATCAACAACCTGGTGGATTCAGGCAAGGCCAGCAGTCATCACAGAATTATGGGACAGTAGGACACCCTACCTTCTATAACTCTCAGACTGGTATGACCCTTGATCATAAGAACTCGAGAGACGGTGCTGGCTCTCAAGGACAGCCTGAGCAATCCCAAATGTGGCAGAGTGGCTATTAACCTTAACACCTGGTTTTTCACGGGTTGGTAATGAATGTGCGTGGCCTTTATGATGTTCAAAGTGGATTTGATTGGCCACTGTGCTGTGAGGTTGTATTTTTATGATTTCAGTTGATGTAACGTAGGAACATGGATGCTAATTATTTGTTTGTGGAGACGCCTTGTTCTCTAATGTTTTTTTAGTATCTATGCCATGTTCACTATGGTATTTATTACTTAGTTCACATTGTGTTGAGATATTGATTATTTTATTTTCTTATGATAAAAAAATAACCTTATTTATTTGATTTAACGATTCTAAATAATAAACTTAATATATTACATCATTGTTCACAAGGAAGAAATTCTAGTAAACTGACAAAATAACTAATGTTTAAATTTTGCACCAAAAGAGATCATGACGAACCCCTTGTATGCCATAAATTAAGTCGTATAATTCTCCTATACATAATCTTTATACCCTATTCGTGTATTGGTATTTCGGTCACGATGATCTGGCACATTGATTGAATGTGCGATGTTTTAATATACATTAAATTTTATCAAGTAGCAATAAGTTTTACTAAATCTAGATTTGAATTCTTAATCACGAAACCTTTTGAATTCTCTGATTTTTTGTTGTTAGATGAATTTTCATGGCTCAATGCCACTTAGGGTTGATATGAAAATTCTATTAGACGATAACTAGATATGTACACACTACTCTGTAATGAGTTCATGAAAAAAATAATAATAATAATATATATATATATATATATATATATATATATATATATAAATATGAAATATTAAAATATCTATAAAGAAAATATAGTAAAAATATGTGATTTTGTAATATTTTAGAAAGAAAATAATAATAATTTATATATAATAGGTTTTTGGTATGAAAATTATTATAATGAAGTTTACAGATAGAACTTTTATTTTTATTGAGTTAATTTAATTGCATATATTAGTCATTCCATAAGATAATAATATAATTATTCGGAAGTAATATGATTCGTTGTTCATAAATCATTTATTACCAAACATGCTGAAACAATGTTCGGTTTTATTTCACATTTATTATCTTATATCTTAAAATAAAACCACATATTTAATACCTCATTTTCATTTTTCATTCCCTAAAATATTTTTTTTAAACAATAATTTTCCCTACTGGGAGAGTGCTTGGATAAAATATTTAAATTGTATTGTTATCACTGATTATAATATTCATTAAAGTTGCAAATGTTAGATCCTACATACAGGATCTAATATTAATGATTTTTAAGAATGGTAAAGGAAACGCTGATTTTTAAGAATTTTATATTTTAGATTTGTAAATAATATAAAATAGATAAGTTTGTCAAATGTATTTATATTTATATATAATAGGTGTATTAAACCATAAAACAAAATTTGATGCACTTTCGTATCCGCATCTATCTGCACATTCGTTCTATGTGACTACGGTCATAAATATATCATGTGACAGACGCAACCTTCCACTATCTTCGTAGTATGATTGTCAACTCCTGAATGAATTAAATGTAAAATTTTGCATGAGATTATATTTTTTCATCAAAAAGATTGTCGAATTTTTTAATTGCACTGGGGTTTAACGTTGAGTTTCTTTTTCAAAAAAAACAGAAAAAATGGATTATATAAATAGAATAAACTGATACAGTGAAATCCAGCCAACAAGCTGTTGGGATTAATAATTATAATTGAGTTTAATTGATAAAAGCCCAATGATTATTATTAATTTTGTTAATGATAACAAAATTATGGTAAGTTAATTATGAATAGTCAGTTAGGCTAAAGAAATCACAAATTGAAAAAAGTTGAAACACTTATGGCTTGTTTATGATGAAATACAAATCAATAGATTGTACTTAAGTAGAAAAGATGGGTGCCCCTCGCCCGCCGTCCGTCCGTCCGCTCGGCTCGTCTCGCCGCGCCGCCCGCGCCGCGAGTGTCGTTGCCGCGAAGGCAACCCTATCTTTTTACTACGGATTTCTGAAATGACTTTTCATCTACCTGATTTTTCATATTCTGTATGAGACTTAAATCCATATTAATCTATATGTTAAGTGTTAAGGCTTTTCATCTACACCACTAAATATTACACTTAATTTCTGAGACTTTTGGAGAGGTCTGCTGCTCAGCTATATAAGCTGCTTCAGCCCTTTGTTTTTATCAATCCAAAAATTGTTCATTTACTCATACATTCATACATTTAAGAGTACTACACACTACTGATGTTCAAGTGAGTCTCTCGATTTCTGCTTCATTCCGAACAGAGGCGATTGGACGTTGTACCTTGTAACTATCTTGTCCAGGAGGCTAGAAGCTTGTAGGCGGGCAAATTTGAGTTTAGGGGCGGCTTGCCGTGGCATCGTCCTGTTCCAGTTTTCAGTTGTGCAGATTTCGAACAGTGTTACATACTACTACTTTAATTTTACAGTATATTTTATTTTCGATCATAATTATAATCTGATTATAATTCAGTTATCAGATAACTTGTGGGTTCAAAAATTCAAGACAAGCGACCAAAACAAGACAATACAACTGATACCAACGATAAATACAAACACCCAATATTGACATTGTGTAATACATTTCTAATAAGTATCGGATGAAAAGGTGAAACGTGAACAAGAAGCAACGTAGCAACACAAGATCTTGATCATGAGAGTGCAGAAACCCCCCGAGTAAATCCAAGTACCCTCAAACTATGCAGCCCAGAGTATTGACAAGCAAGAGAACTGTCTACCAACAAATCTTTAGGTACAAATTTGAAAAGACAAGAAGCATAAATCGATAAAAGACAAGCAATCGAGCAAGCTCTAGTCTCCAAATTCCGCACGGAAAAACGACAATCAACGAATCTCAGTGAATGTGAGTTCCAGATATAAAAGTGCGAGAGCCAGGACCAGAGGGAAATTAGGAAAAAAAGGAAATGTGGTCTTACCAGGACTGTTATAGTATTTTCTCTTGTATTAAGTGTCGGACCATTATAAGGAGTTTGTACTGGGATGTATTTTGTTATTAACTAATTTGTAAAAATGCTTCCGTTACCGTAAAATGAATGATTGACTAAACGCTTCCGCTATTTTCGAAAAAAGGTTTAAAACTCTCGAACATATTCAGAGAGAATGTGGTACCAGATAATGAATAAAATAATATGTCCCGATCGGGTCCCACAGAGGAGGTATCAGAGCCCAGGCTCCCAGTCTATTCTGAAATATTTTTGGGTAATAGAATAAACTCCATAAGAATTTTAAGCTTTGGGTTGTAAGATATTGATGATTGGTTTATTTCAGGGTAAAAGTCTCTAGTGCTCGTACAAGAATGCTTAGAACACGTTTGTAAGAAAGAGCAACCAACTATTAGTAACCTAAAGAGTTATGTGCATAGGTCGAGCTAGAAAAAGGTTCGTCTTTTGAGACATTATTGTTGACATTTAGATCGAGTAAACCCGGAACAACCAATGAGGATTGATAGTATATCACCAAACTTTATATTTCCACAGTTGTCACTATTTCAGAGAATGGTGACTTAGCATTACTCTAGTTAATTAATTTTATTTTGTGCGTTATGCATTATTAATATTAACTCCCAATTTAAAAGAAATATGTTTTAAATCACTACTTTCTCATAAATTTGATAATGTCGTCAAGAAATAATTCACGAGCTAGGTATTAACGAGATATACAATTTTGTGAAAATCTAGTAGTATCTTACTTATGTAATCCGGTAATTGATACATTATAATTACGTATAAGGATGTCATCGTCACTTGGTGGTAGCTCTCACATGAGAAATCAAAGAAATGAGGAAAATTCTCTTGAGGAAGTACGTAACTCAAGAAGGAACGACGAGCAATAAGAACAGCATCCTCGACAAGAGCTACCGAACATGAATGCGATGAAAATTTCATTACAGTTCATGCAATTCTGTCAACAAAATCCACCACGAAATGTCATGAGGAATGAAGAACCATTAGATAGAGCACTTGAACGATTTCTGAGGTTCCACCCACCTAAATTCTACGGAACCCTAATGCCCATCATGTGGAAGAATGGTTGCTCAAAGTTGAGAGAATTTTTACTGTTCTCAACTATTCCGATGAACAAAAGGTCAGCTTTGTTGCCTATCAATTTGAAGAGGCAGCTCATCATTGGTGGAAAGTCATAGATCACCAATGGAAAATAAATCAAACCCCGAGAACCTGGGCGATTTTGCACGTGCATTCGAGGAGAAATATGTTACGCAGGTAATACTAAGCACCCGTGAACGAGAGTTTATGGATTTGGTACAATGAAGACATGCTGTAGCTGAATACAAGGCCGAATTCCACAACCTAATTCACTATGCTCCACATTGTATAGATGATGAACCAAGAAAAACTAAGAAATTCATTCAAGGCTTAAATCTTGATATCCGTTGGGCCACACTATCCACCAATTCCACTAATTATCTTTTTGCAGTCAACCAAGCGTTACGAGTTGAATCCGATATCAAATCATTGATCCAACGTGAGCAGAGGGAAAAGAGGCTCTATAATCCAAATTTGACAGAGACAAGCAACAAGAAGAGAAATATTGGAAAGGAAATAACTGGAGAACCAACTGGGCAGAAACCACAAAGAGACTTGGGTAATATTAATGCACTGAAATGTGGCTATTGCAAGATGTCCACTCACGAGGAAAATAACTGCTGGAGAAAGAAAAGAAAATGTCTGGTCTGTGGAAGTGTACAACACTTTATCCAGGATTGCTCAAAAAGAACACAGAAGACACCACCGCCACAAAAACCTAGAATCCCAGCAAGGGCTTATGCCCTAATGAGAAATGAAGAAGTTGACCCGATCATTGTGGTTGAAGGTATCGTTATTTCACTTTCAAAAGTTGGCTAAATTTTATTTGACCCTAGAGCTGCACATTCTTTTGTTCTACCATTTTCTTTTTCAATTGTTATCAGAGCAATTGACATATCATCTAACACCGATAAGAATTGAGGTAACCACCGATATCGTCTATAAGAATTACCCACTAAAATTCTATGAACCAGAAAAGCTGACAGATTTAATCAAGCTACATGCATGCATGATTACGATATTATAATGAGCATGGACTGGTTGTTCAAACATAAGGCTCACGTAAACTGCTAACGAAGTGACTCCACCAGGTGCTACTACACCGGCTACCAAAGATGCCAGCAATCATAAGTGACAGATGGTTGTAATATCTACATTGGAATCAAGGACAGTATAAGAAAGGAGAAACTCAAACCAAGGTAAATCTGGATACCAGAAAGGAAATATCAGCATAATCATTACTGAGGTTAGATTTGGGCCTAGCATTTTCCTCTCTTTAAAGTCACTCAATCTTTTCAGCCAAAGAACGTTTTGCGGACGTAAGCTACTCCGTCCAGTTTCTTTGTCAATTCAAATCCAGCCAAGGACTAATTAGGAATTGTTATCAAAAGTTTGATGTTGATATTGACAGTTTCTTTGAACACCTAGGCACTACCTTCATTCCCGGGTAGTGGAAAAAAATGTACCATGGACTTCATTTCTACTTCTTAATTCTTACCCAGATATTAAAACTTATCATTAATATCGACACATCTGAGATCACTGAATGTTCGTGAATTCATCTACTCAATCACGTTCCTTCTCCAAAAATATGCACCATGGAGAAATAGAGGACATCAACACAATCACCACAATTGATACCTCTTAAGGGTTTGAAGGGATCGCTATTCATAACTCATAGTAAACAGAGACTGCATAACATACACTAAAAAGCCATGAGTGTAGTTTCCTCGACTTGACAACAACAAGCAGATCCCTAGAGAAATAGTTGATATAAGATCGACTTAATGAAGAGCCACGTGATGTAAACTACAGAACTCGTGTCGAAGGGAGCTAGGACATGGAAAAAATATTCAAACATAAGGCTTCAGAGTTTTGCGGTGACAATAATGGAATCTGGGGACCAGATTCTTTGAAGGAGGAGAGATTGTAACACCCCAAAAATATCAATTACAAAATTATACAAAAATAATGAAGCTATTTTAAATGCTACTAAAATAAGCATCCTAAAATAATAATAATAATAATAATAATTTATGTTTAATTATATTTCATAATATTAACTAATAAAAGAAAATATTTAATTAGTGACATTTACACTTGTCAATAAAATTGCCCCAACACATGCAAACTCCTTAAAGCCTCAATCCTTGCAAGACCCTATAAATACCCCTCATTTCATCATATTTAACTCATAAATTCAAGAGCAAGTAGGAGAAAAGAGTGTAAAAAATAGGGATAGAAGTGAGAAAATTATGAGGAAAAATACCAAATCTTCTCCCAAAAATCCGAAAATTTAACAAAACCTCCTTACAAACCCATAAAACATTTAGTGTGGGAGGTGTAGCAAAATCAGCATCCAAATTCGTCCAGAAAATCAAAATCCCGGAGAACAATAAGTTGTCAAGCCCAAAAAACCCATTTCAAGGTATCGGTTTCAAGCTTCGATTTCGTGTCTTTATCAAATTATTTTAAACTTAAAATCTAAAGGAAAGTTGTTCAAATTTTTTTAAAGTTTATGGGTATGTTGGCCGATTGCCCAAAATATAGCCATACATTTTGATTTTTGACGACCGAAACATACTAGTTAATCATTTTGAAAACTCAAATTCTAGACAAAATCGTTTGAGAATTTCAAAATGTTTCTTCACAAAAGTTATAGATCACGAAGCGACAAACACGCCAAAAATTTTCAGTCGCTCGTGGCCGTCGGAACTACGGCGCCCTGAATTATACGCGCCTCCCCGATATCGAAATTTCTGACTGCCGAATATTTCTGATTTTAAGTATTTCTGAAAAGTTTCGAATTTTCCCACGGCTTATCCATATACACATATTATATTACTAGTTCGTGTTGCACCGTGCAAGGCACGGTGCCAGCGGGCTAACTGCAGACTGGTATTATAGCCACTTTTCAGCTAATGTTAAATAAGAACTTAAAGATATAAGCATAGACAACATTGTGAGGAACAATCCCATTGTGGTAAAGTTTCTAAACAAGTGAGGAAAAAAAGAACTAACAAACCAACCATTTCGCCAAGAGGTAGCACATGTGTTAAATGGAAGAAAACATCACAAAGCATGAGAAAACCTAGACAGATATGCAAGTATGTGAGGGCCTTACACATTTCCTCGAAGACCTTTCTACAAAAAATGTACGTGGCCATCAGCTCTTTCTGGTACTGACTGTTCAGATGTCAAAGCTCGTTCAGCACGTATGTGAGCATGTGCCACATTCTCAACATAAGCAAAATCATACATGTTCCCATCTCCGATGATAAACTGACCATTCAACAACAGAGCACAAGGGGAAAAAAGTGCTGAACTATATTCAACCAGAAAGAAATTAAATACTAATTACTACCCTATGTTCGTTCCACTTGCGAAATATTAAGTTTTATTAAAACATTTGATACCTGAGTTGAATTTGAGGCCAACACCGAGTCAAATGTATACTTCCTTTCAACAACAGTCATCGAGTCCTCTGGAATTTTTGTAACCAAAGTATCTTCAATTCCAAGACCATTCAGTGGCCTAATCCTTACCACAACCTATCGATATACCAGATACTACAGAATTCAAAACCAGGACATACGATAAGGTAACGAAATTTCTACAATATTCATAACATAAGTTTTGAAGAAATAAAGATATATTCAATCGAATTAATTATTTTCAAAAAATGACTTGTTCCTCAAATGTAATTCAGAAAAACTTCAGAGCTAAGGTTTCACGAAACTGAAGAAAATGACTCATTTTCCAGAACCTTGACTGGTGGATCTGGAGCTTCAGATACAGTTTCTTGGACCAAGAATGCGGTGAATTCTCTTACCCCCATTCGCAACATTCTACCTTCATCCTCACCTTCTTCCTACATTAAAGATAAATTCTAAGAAATTGCCAATTGGAAATAATTCTAGGATGATCCTTCCCTCAAAAAGAAAAAAATAAGCCTTTTTACAGACAAATCACTACACATGTAAAAGCACATTCAAAAATTTTGTTTCACGACTTTACCGTAAACGAGGAAGATACCGGGGGTTCAAATGCCTTTAACTTCTCAAAAATCCGATAGACAAACACAAAGGCTATAAATTGCAAAGGTTTATACTCTGCACTACGCTTGATCAATATCCAAGCTGTCTGTAGAACGAGGAGAACATGTAGTGATTAGTATCTATATCATGTAACGATTTTTTTTTATCAGGCTATATCATGTAACGGTTAGTGACACCATTTATAAAAAATAAGAATACTTCATTTTCCTCTTTTGCATGTAACTCAATGAAATCAGTCACGTGATCAACAAAGAACGGCAACAGATTATGACTATCTTGGAAGTATGAACATCAGATGCTGCTGCAACTTAACTATTTTACCAAAAACCTATGCACCTTGGATCTAAAAAAACACGTCATCATTGTAAAGATGTGCATTCAAAACTTCAGATTCAAACTGAAGTATCCTACGCCTTTTTACTTTATAGGAAAGCTACCTGCATTACTACTCTTCTTTCCCTATAACTTCCACAGTAGTTAATCAAAATACATATAAGCATTGATTTGCAATAAAAAAGTGTGCACTTTTACGGAACACTATTCATTCGAAACATGTGGAATGATAGATAACCATTCTGCTACATTTGGGCGATACTTAGTTTCTTAAAACAAGAATATTAAAGCAGACACGTATTGTAAACTAATAAATGCGCCACCACTTGTTCCTCAGCCATCAAATAATTCATATTTTAATGCTAACTTTGCTACAGGAATAAAAATATCTATGTGCCTATGTCCTGCTAGTATATCCATAGGGTAAGGATGACATCAAATTTGTTGAACGTGATTCAAAACAAAAAGCACAGATGCAATCACAAAATGAGTGGAAATATTGATACTATAAGTATAGGAAGAGTACCGCCTCATCCCCACCTTTTTCGATTACATGGCAAGTTAAATCATCACAAGCCCGGATTGGAGTAGTTCCATAAATATAGAAGAGAGATGGTCTTCATTTTGCTTCATTCCACTCAAATGCCATTTAGATATTTCTGCTGATCATAGAAACACAAGTAAAATTCATCACCCAGTCAAACAACCATATTACGGGAGGTGGATTCAAAATTACAACACAACTAACCTATGTAGGTATTGCCCTGAAAACTATACTCCTCACATCGTCAACAATTAAAAGAAAAATCTCATACATTCGCATGATATGCTAAAGAATAAGATCATAATTTAGCATAGAAATCACAAAATTAACCACAATCATGAAATTAACCATGAAGAAGCCCAAATATGGTAGACTCGGTAAAATCTAGCTACACAATATGATAAAAGCGATCAAGAACTGTAAGGGTCTTCTAAGCCCATTAAAAATAATCAAAATTCACAACATTTTACCAATCAGTTAGACTAATATCAGATCAGTGAACAGCTGGAATTCGGGTTCATATGTGGTAACTTGGTACCGGGTTCAAGTGAAGGCCAACATGAGTAAAAAGATGCACCCATTCATAAAATCAGTAAAGTTTCTGGTGGAAAATATAAGAAAGGCACAACAAACAAAATGCAACACCTTGTTCCTAGCCAATAAATCCAACAACTAACAATGTTTTAATCTGGCACATAAAAATTCTTCTCTGAGCAAATCCTTCACATACATTTAAAGTAAAAAGATCAGCATGCTTTTTTAGATTTTGTTTTTTAAGGAATGAAAATTATACGTGCAAAAAAAATTCAAATACATAAAACTAAAATTATAAAAGCAGAACTCCCAAGAGAAAACGAGAGAGATTAAGTTGAAAAAGCAACGAAATCCACACCGTCATAACAATTCTCGCACATTATTGAACCAAAATAAAACTAAAACCCACGAAAGACCACACAAAATCAAACTTAACATGTATCAAGAACAAGCATTTCCAATTTTTTAACCCCGAGGTATTTGAAGCAACTAACAAAAATCGACTTAAAAAGCAACAATCGAAACACAAACCAATGATCCATAAGAAAGGAAAAATCAGCAGAGATTCACTAAACTAACTCACTTATCATTATGATCGTTCATTAGGATATATATATATATATATTCAATTGGTTATACAAGACTTGTGGGGCTAACACTTATCACTATGATTGTTTGTTATATGGATATACAAAATATATTAGAAAGCTAAAAATTCAATAATATAACTGCATTATTGATGTAGAGTACAGTATAAATGCCGAATGAATAGAAGTAAACAAGAAAAGCTCTTCAAACTTCACAACAAACTATTACCTTGAGATTAGGAATTCGAACTATCTGAAGAACAGTAATTACAATGCAATTCCCTGAAAGAAAAAGATAATACACTCATCAGCAATGATAGCCTAAAAATTCAATTAAAATTAACAAGAACATATTTTTTGGAAGATGGCAATTAGTTTTGGATTTGTTGAAAAACTCCAACATCCACAACAAGACCGATGCATACAAGCCACCCAAATAAACACCCACAGCAATTGAAGGAAAGAACAATCGTAAACAGAATAAAATCAAATTGGGGCAACAAAACCAACCTTTAAAAAAGCTCCAGTGATAAGCATCCAAGGTCGGAAGAAGAAATGGCACAAGAAAAGGACCACCCAACAAGATAACTTGTACGTAGAAAAAAGAAAAGAAAAATACATACTGTCACAGACACAAAGACCACCAAACATCCAGTCACAGACATGTCCACAGGGCAATAGAGGATGCATCCAATGTAATCGTATGAGGTTTCCGTTTGTCCGCGAGAAACAGAAAACAGACGCATCGAGTAAACCCACATCATAACCCCAAAACTATCAGCAGGGCGGCGCAACACCACAAACAATACGCATCTTAGGCGGAAAGAAGAAAGAAACACGAGACAATACGTTTATTCAGCAGAGAGAAGAAAGGAACGCGAGGCAATACGTCACTTCGGCAGAAAGAGGAAAAGAAAGAGAGTGCGGCGACTGACAACCCTAAGAAGAAGGCGATTGACAACCCCTAGAAAAAACAAACCACATCCCTTGCAAACCCCTGCCCTCAAAATTAGATCGGCCCAAACAAACTCAGAATTTGCCGAAAAAGCCCAAAGATAATAAAAGAGACGAATCGTGGCCCAATAAGCGTGACACTGTTCATTACCACAACTAAATGTGACACAGATCACTGTAGCAAGCGTTCAACCCTTATTATATTGGTAAATATATATATATACATAAATGTTATATATATGTGCGGTGTGTGTAGAAATGCATCCAATTTGATATATTTTGGTTCCCGTTATACCGACCTAATAAAGTCGGTCGCTTTATTTGCACAAATATCAAAGAAAAGTTAATATATTAATAATCATTAGGTTTTTTATTTTAAAGAAGGATGTTTACCAATAAAATAAAATAATATCAATAATTTATTTTACAATACAAATTAATCAGCATCAATTTTCATTACTAAACCCTTAATTATTTTTCTTGTAATTGCTATTAGTATAAAACATTATCATCATTATTTATTGGATAAAAGACATTAACCCTAACCTTAATTACATTTAGCACTTTACCCCTTACATTTCAAAATGTGCATTTAACATCCTAAACAATATTTGGAAATAATTTTTCAGAATATTCTGGCTATAGATTCCCTCATATGCATCGCACATGTCATGATCGAGTGTATATAACTTTTTATGTATTTTATGCAAGAATTTAACTAGTATATCCATAAAAAATATATGAAAAAGAATTTTATGAGTATACACATGATCGAAGAATTTTATTAGTAAAATTTCTATTGAAAATACATGAAAATACATGCATATCCTGGACCATGGTATATACGGCGCACATGAGAGAATCTACAACCAGAATATTTGTTCCTCGAATATTGTTCAGGGTGTTAAATACCTTGTATACAATTGTTCAGAGGGTTAAATGTATACTTTGAAAGGTTATGAAGTAAAATGTTAAATATGATGAATGTTAGATGGTTGAACTTTTATTACCAATATTTATTTATGACCTTTTTCGCATGAGAAAATAAATCTAAAAAAATGATAAATATATAAATATAAATTAAGACAAAATTAGAAAACACAAACCAAACCACAACCACCGAACAAGGTTTGTTGGAACAAAGGCAGGAGTCAGGACAGGAGAGGGACACCTGAACCGAAGTTACCATTATCAATTCTTGAAGCAAACGAAGACATCACTGGTTCCATTGCTTTAGATCTCTGCTTTCCTCCATTTGAGGACAAATTATTTCTTATATATCCCCTGTTTCTTATGCAAATTATTATACAGTGTGCGAGTACATCGTGTTTTACTCTTCAGTGTTGCGCAGCCGTTCAATTGATGAGGATTGTTGCGTAGATTTTCTTGTTGGCTTCATTGATTGACTGGGTTTGGATTTTTCTGTGTTGCACGAAAAAAATGGTTGTGGATTCCGGACCTCTGACTCCTGGACAGGTTTGGTTTTGACGTTTATAATTTTTCAGCGTTTTCTTGTCTTTCAGATGTTACATTTTGATTAGGTGTTGTTGCATTGGCGTTCACTGTGATCTTGAATTATGACTCTCTTTTTTTAATGCTCATCTGTTTAGTGAAATGTTCATCTTAACGTAAGATGAAATTATCGAGTGTTTTTGTTTTGATTTCTACTTTCTGAATCTTAAAAGCTGCAAATGTTATTTTTAAAATAATCCCCAATTCAATTGTAGGAGTGATTGCTTTGACTTGAAATTATTTCAATTGCTTCCTTCACTTGATTGTGGTTGGACTAATTGCAATGATTGGGTTGTCAAATTGTCTCACATTTTTGCATATTTCATTGTCCAAGTTCATGCCTATATTTGTAACATTCGATTTTTCCCATGCTTTTATGACATGCCTGTTCTTAATGTGTGGCATACTTCAACAATTTTGTTGATGTGAAAGATACTGATTTTAATTGATGATGAAGATATCATTAGTTACAAGGATTAAATAAATTAGATCTAGTGGAGATGACATCATTGCTCATGGTGTAAACACTATTGCTAAGCAATAAACTTGATCGATCAGGGAGTCAAATTGTCCAGGGAAAGAGTTATGGCCATTATACTTCCTAAACTTTCACTTCATTATGATATCTAAGTAGATTGGTTTACTTGTTCTTGCTTGTCTATGCTGAATATTATGTGCTACTGTATCCTTGAACTGCATACACAGTTAACCTGTGCTTATTGTGTTCCAGATATCATTTTTTCTTGGGGTCGTTCCAGTCATTATTGGGTGGATATACTCGGAGTGGTTAGAGTATAAGAAGTTACCAACCCCTTCAAAAATGTGAGTGCCTTTTCCACTTTCCCGTACTTTCAACGTTCAAGATATTTAAGCATTATGGGATGGACAAATTGGAACATTCTGGTTATGCTTACCAGAAGCTTTTAGGTTTTACAGAAATACAAGAGGGAGAAAAGTCAGTATCTTGTAATCCATTTCTACTTATTATCTGATTTGCTTTTCTGATAAGCAGTCATTCGGATAGTAACCTGGTTGGATTGGAAAATGGAGCACTCAAAGAAGATGATCGTGCTGTGCTGTTGGAAGGTGGTCTCACAAAATCAGCATCTACAAAGTCATACAGTTCATCCATTAAATCGAACTTAATCAGGTCTGTCCTTGTTAGACATATGTTAATGATTCCTTTGATTGGCTTTTCCCCATCAAATTAATGAAACCTCTTCATTATCCAGATTTTTGGCGATGGATACCTCATTTTTACTCGAAAATCGACTAATTCTAAGGGCAATGTGAGTTGTTTGTTAATATTGATTGCATTGTATATAGTTCTTTTCACTTATCCCTGATCGTTTAGTACTATGCAGGGCTGAATTTGGGGGAATTTTGTTCTATTTCTACATATGTGACCGAACAAACATTTTTGCAGATTCAACTAAGGTGCTTTTTCTTTTTTCTTTTTTTAAAGAGTAACACTATAATATAATTCACACAAGCATTGTTCAATCTTAGAACAATGTTCATCAATACAAAAGAAGCATAAAAGTCCTTACATCAAATATATACTCTATCCCTGAATCCAATCCATTGTCGCCATTGAATTGACCTCCTTTGCCTTCAATTAATTTCTACGAAAGGAGTGAGTTGCCTGAATTTCTGCCAAGGATTCACCCAAACAACCGCCTCATAATCCTTCGGCGCCACGGCCCCATCCTTAGCGGCGATAACCAGCCGGTAATTCGTTCCGGCAACCACCTGCGTCTCTCCCTGCTTTCAGAATTCAGTTTGTCTTTTGTGAGTGAATATAGATTACATTTTTAAGCCTGTAGCTACTGGACAAGTAGTGAACCATATCTTACAGTTAATAATCAGCAATTCAGGTATCATTGTTTGTTGTGAAGCATGATAAGAAAATCTGTATTCTTCTTGCTTTTACTTGCAAGTTAATTCGAAAATTATTAGTACAGAGTTGTTGGTACCGGGGGTTTAAAAAAAATGCGTTAAAATTTTAAAAAGTAAATGTTAAAATACGTAATTTATGATAAAATTAAAGGTAAAATGGTAATTAATTAATAATTCTAAAAATTTTAAAAAATAAATTTTTGAGCTTGAGTACTCAACCCTGAGATATCAAACCTCGACCTCAACTCGAAAGAGTACTTGAGCTACTCAAACTCGACCTGAATTCGATCAAATCCAAGCTTAAGTCAATATTTGACCGAAGTCCTCAAGCTTTTATTTTTACCGCTGCTTTTCATTGTACAGCTCAATATAATTTAGAGCCCATTTGTTTTGATTTATTTTGTTCCAACTAATAAACCATTTCAACATATGCGGTCTATGATCATATGTGTATCAGCTCGCAAAGTTCAAGAATGGCTGCTAGTTTTTCAAGTTTGTAGAGGTCTGAATTAAACAGGGCCTATATCTGTTATGTTTTCAAGTTTGTATAGGTCTGAATTAAACAGGGCCTATATCTGTTTGAGTCAATCGTAATATGTATTTTTTTACATTTTTAAGATTTATTTTATTGGTACATCACTAATTAATTTTTGTTCTTTTTGTTGTTGGTTAGATCTACAGTCGTGATCTATTTCTCTTTCTGTATGTTCTCCTTATTATTGCTTCAACAAAGACTTCTCTTAAGAAACATCATGATAAGTCTGCATTCTCTGGGAAATCTATACTTTATCTTAATCGCCATCAGACTGAAGAATGGAAAGGATGGATGCAGGTAAGCATTTCGATATTAACCAGTTTTTACTATGGGATATTATCTATGCAATGTTCTTTCCGGGGATTGAAAATTCAGATTCTTTGTTGTACTAGTCTCTTATTTTCTCGCCTTTCTTCAGAAGACACTGAATGTCTATCTGCAAATTGATATAGCTGTGTAGTTGCTGCACACTCTCACTTAATCTGTGTAGTTTCTGACTTGTTTGCCTCTTTTCATGTTTCTTATAGGTCCTGTTTTTGATGTATCATTACTTTGCTGCAACGGAGATCTACAATGCTATCCGTGTTTTTATTGCTGCATATGTATGGATGACTGGATTTGGAAACTTCTCCTACTACTACATCAGAAAAGATTTTAGTCTTGCTCGATTTGCTCAGGTGACATTATAGTTTATGTTATCTTCCCCTTTCTTCTTATTGTTTCTTAACCCTGAGCGTAGCGGTACTTCTCTTTTCAGAGTTTTTGTATTTGATGTGTATCTGAGTTGGATTTGTTCTCTATGCAGATGATGTGGAGGCTAAACTTTTTTGTGGCATTTTGTTGTATAGTTCTTAACGA
Organism: Haberlea rhodopensis; assembly: GCA_907163345.1. Classification (NCBI taxonomy): domain Eukaryota; kingdom Viridiplantae; phylum Streptophyta; class Magnoliopsida; order Lamiales; family Gesneriaceae; genus Haberlea; species Haberlea rhodopensis. Next base: position 918,296 of record CAJQUN010000069.1, read on the forward strand.
CGACTATGCACTTTATTATATCTGCCCAATGCATACCCTCTTTACTCTTATGGTGTATGGAGCTCTTGGTATCGGTCACAACTATAATGAGATAAGATTGGTGATGGCTCTGAAAATATTTATGTGCTTTGCTGTGGTTATCTTGGTCTGGGAAATTCCAGGGGTTTTTGATCTTTTATGGAGTCCTTTCACGTTCTTGTTAGGTGTGTGGGCATCCATGATCTTTATCTTACTGAACTTGTTTATTTCCGTCTAAACACCTGATTTCTTTTTTAATATTTGATGAATGATGATAGGTTATAATGATCCTGCAAAACCGGATCTTCCACGACTTCATGAGTGGCATTTCAGATCTGGCCTTGATCGTTATATATGGATAATTGGAATGATATATGCCTACTTTCACCCAAATGTAATGCATAGATATTTGAGTTTAGCAGTGCCATCTCTTCTCATGACCTTTTAAGTTTCAAACTATTTCGTTCACAGGTCGAAAAGTGGATGGAGAAACTGGAGGAGTCTGAGACAAAACGAAGATTCACGATCAAGACATCCATCGTTACAGTTGCCTTGATTGTAAGCCATTGATTTATTTATTCACTGACATTGTATTTTTTTCTCACTTGGTTATTTCCTGATTTTTTTGTTTTTCTGACTTTTAGGTAGGGTATTTGTGGTTTGAATATGTGTATAAGTTGGACAAAGTTTCGTACAACAGGCTACATCCTTACACATCATGGATACCCATAACGTATGTACTGATTTCAGTTTTGATGTACATTCATCATATTTTATATGCATTTATCATAATCGTAATGTCGCGGTCTATTTCTATTATGAATGAGATTATCATTGATTTTTGAAAAGAAACTACTTATATCAAGTAATAGCACTTTGCCTATAGCAAGTGCTGATCTGGACAGTTTTCTTCTAATTTCTCTTCTTTTTTTGCTTCTTCTTTCCAGTGTCTACATTTGTTTGCGGAATTTCAGTCAGCAGCTTCGGAATTTTTCTTTGACCCTCTTTGCGTAAGTTTTTATTTGTTTTTCCATATTTTTAATATCCTAATCAACTCAACCCCTTCACCATTTGTTGGTTGGACCGACGATCCTGTTTACGTCAAGGATAAGAATCCTTGATTTTCATCCCCTAAAATATTTTCTTATTATAAACATCATTTTGGTGCTAGGTGGCTCGGAAAAGTCACTTTGGAAACTTATATATCTCAGTTCCACATATGGCTGAGGTACGTGGGTAAATTTTTTGCTTGTCAATGTTTCTTATTCAATTTTTAAATAAACGTGTCGTATAAAGGGGCAAACCCGGTGCACGAAGCTCCGGGATGCGCGGGGTCCGGGAGGGTCGGGCCCATTGGGCCTAATGTACGCAGCCTTCCCCACGATGCAAGAGGCTGTTTCCGCGACTCGAGACCTCCAGGTCACATGGCAACAATTTTACCGTTGCGCCAATGCTCACCCCTTTTTAAATAAAATTGTCGTATGATCTTCAAAATTGAATTAGCGAGTCACTTTTTGTTTCTAATGTGTATGTTTTAGCTTTGAATCTGTGGGATCCTTTCTTCCTACATGAAAGGGCCATTAAAGCTTAATTGATCTGAATTATGAGGCTCACTAGTTTCTGTTAACACGCGTGCCAGATCAAATATGCCCAATGGACAGCCCAAATGGCTGCTCTGTTTTATTCCAGATTATCCTTTACTCAACTTCATGCTTACAACTTCTATTTACATATTGGTGAGTGAATCTTTCTTCGCTGGAATGTAATTTTTTTATGTTATGTTGTGATTAAATAATTATTGCCTCTAAATTTCAATGTCTGCTTTGTTTGCTACTGCAGATATCGTATCGGATTTTTGAACTCACCAACACTCTCAAATCAGCCTTCGTACCCACAAGAGATGATCAGAAACTGTTTCACAATTTTATTGCCGCAGCTTTCATTTCTGTGTGTTTATATTGCACATCGATCATTCTTCTTCACATCCCTTTTCGATGAGTAAGTTCTTTTCCCTTCTCTACTAAAATATAGACAACCTATTTATTCTCCAATGGCCCTTTTAACAATTTTGTATATTTTTAAAATTTAACTCATTCTTTTTCACTGCAAAGGCCTCTGAACAGATTGTTTCTGTGGACTTCCGAAATGTAACATTCTTGGACCGAAATGGCTTTTTGTCTCGTTGATCCCAAAGTTTCCAACAATTTTGTGTTGCAAATATAAGATCCAGTTTTGGTTTGCTATGTTAAGGAGAGGAGGAAAAAGGGTACATTTGTAAAGAATCTGTCTTCCCACGGTTATATTCATTTATTTCGCATTTATGAATAGAAATGATTCAGACAGTAGACCCGACTAGTTTGTTGTGGTTAAGGTTTGTGAGACGATAACGATGATAAAATGCATAATTTATGAAGAAAATTAATTCTTATTTCTTATTGACTTAATCATATAATGGTAATTCAGGAAGAAAATTAAACGTGATTTCTAGTTGACTTTGCTCCTATAAGTTTATCTTAATTGACTCAATCATGTAAGTTTGTCTCCTAATTAATTGTGAAAGCATAATTCATGAAGTAAATTAAATGTGATTTTTTTTAACATAATTAAATGTGATTTCGTGTAAACTTAGTCCTTAATATATATTGAATAAAATCAAGCCCAACACAAGCCTAGCAACGACCAAATCTTAAAAAGACAAAATGACAATTAAATTACATCCGTAATCATACTCTATATTGTTAAGAACAATAGTTGCACTGTTAAATAAGCAATCAAACATGGTTTTTGAGTTGTATATATTTTAAAAAAAATTGAGTTATATTTTACCCTATGTTACTTCATACACGGGCAAGTTGATGTCACGTTCCGTGACTTTCTAGAAGATTTCAGCGAATCTGGAGGCTTCAGGACATTTCGGAAGCTTGGAGAATATTTTGGAGTACCCCGAAAGCTTTAGGTCTTACTTATTATTTCTCTTGTTATATAGAGTATTATAGATTAGTTTATATTAGGACATTCTGGAATACTCATTGTTGAAAATATTCTAGAATGTTCTGGAGACTTAATCTCCACCGTATGATATGTTAGATCTTAACCTTTTATTTGGGAGGAGGAGCAGCATAAATATGTTTGTCCTCATTTTTGTAAGCCAAGATCGCTTAAGTGACACACAGTATTTCTGTTTGAAGAATCGACACGTGAAGTGTTAAAACACTTTGTATCATTTGGATCAAAGTTAAGGTGTTATATGTTCTATATCCTTGAGTTGCAACATAACACGATTATTAGAAAATGATTATTGTGGGGCGATTTAAGTTGTATCATTATCACCAACCATAATTTTTGATAAAGTGGTAAACAACTAGATACGTCAATGCTATTAAGAAAGATCACCAATATTTTTTTTTTTTTTTAGTATTTTCGCATGTCAATAACTGAAAGTATCAAAAAAAAAGTATTTTTTATAATATTTAGACGTAATTAGATTTTATATATTTATTTCGCAGTCACCATTATTCGAATTTATGAAGACAATTTGATTTTATAATTATTTTTTTATTTTATAATTAATTTGATGGTACTTGTACAAAAAAAAGACAAAAATTTCAAATCATTGAGACAAAAACATTCAAGTTATCAGCAGAATTTACAAATTTATAGAAGTAAACATGTCATTGTTTTTTTCAGTAATTTGTTTAATCTCACCAATAGATTTAGAATTTTTAATTAATAAAACATTATGAAATCCATTTCTCTAGGTCAATTTTCCAACTTAATATTTTTTTTAGCGTAAACATGCATTATATTAAGAAACAATATTACAATAAAACTCCAGCCAAATGCCAGAATGCACAACAAACAAAATAAACGGCGAAAATATATATGTCGAGCATGGTAAAGAACACATCAGGAAGATTCGTACTAAACAATCCACTGGTAGATTTAAAAGCAGCAGCGCAGTACCGTGAACTGGAGAAAGCAGGGACCACCAGAGACTATCAGGTCCTCTCAAACCAAATAGGCGACTGAGTAGTCGAAAACGATATCTGCCTTCCAAAACATCTAAAGGTATAAGAAGGATAAGCGGGGAGACATAAATCGGTAAAGGACGCCAAACACACAAGCTCCCGTATCCGAAACCCTTAACTGAAGAACATCGACCAGATATGAACAATATGTGGTGAACGAAATCTAGAGTTCCAGGAGTCAAAACCAAGCAAAACCCAGGCAGCAAAAAGCACACACACTAAGGAAATGCCACCACCAAAGCCACATAGTACGAGCATGTAAAAACGCAAACAAGAACCCTAACCATGATAAGCCCCATTTAGGCATCCGTGACTAGAAGTCAAAATGGCGGGAAAGCCCTATGCTCCATGAATACGACACCACAAGCAAACAATATATAACATACACAAAATATAAGGATTATAAAAGAATAACAAAAGGGGAGAAGGCTCACAGATAAGCATCTGCACGCCATAGAGGGTCTCCGCGCCTCGAGCATTCCAAAAACAAGTGCTCATAGGAGTTGGCGGGGTTGCCCCAAAACCAATGCCAAAGAGTCGAGCGACAAACGCAGAAGCCCACCACAGGCCAACCAGAGGAAACCGGAGTAAGGAACAACTGTGGGGCGTCAAAGAGATGTCAATACATGCCAAACCCCGTAGTCCACAGAAGCCCAAAGTAGATCTGGTCGGCGATCCAAAACGCAGCCCAATTGCCACAACTTTCAAAGGTATAAAGGCCAATATATCCGATTTTATCAGGATTCACAAATTTGTTCAAAATTTTAATATTTGATTATTATTAAAAATATTAAATACCTTAAAAAAATATAGAAGAACACTATAATTATAAAATTAGGCAAGAAAGAAAATATTAATTGTTGAAGTATGTTTTTTTATATATTTCAAGCAATAATTTTTTTTTTAAATATTTCAACCATTGTTATAAAAAAGTAATTAAAACATCCAATAGGTGTTATTTCAAAAACCATAATTTTTTACGTTTTATTATTTTTTAAATTTTTATTGTTTAATATTATTTTTAAAAGCACAGGGTTTAATATTTATTTATTAACAACACAGGGATTTTTTTGCTTATTTTTTTAAAAAAACATTGGGGTTTAAACACTAATTAATATTACACAAGAGTTTAAACACTTATTTTTAAAAAAACACAAGATTAAAACGATAATTTATTTAACACATGGATTTTTGTGCCCATTTTGGATTTTACAGGGTAGCTAAATTCATTTTGTCATGACTTTAATTAATGTTATTTTATGTTGGTTAAAATATTAAGCACTTTTTTCTCAATTTGGTTAGTGACACCACCTCTCCTATTTGGGAGATGGTCTTGGCCTACCCAATGTTGTAAAAAATTCCCTATTCCCGTACGCAAGAAAATATTAAGCATTTTTTTTTCTTTTCAGGATTCACTTTTGAACAACTTCTTGCAAACGAAAAAAACTAAAAGTAAAAAAAAATTATTTCGGCGGGCCACCCCGCCCCAACCCGCGGCCCGCTTCAGGTCGGGTTTTTTATTCGATTGATGTGCTTAAATAGAAACCTATAAGGGATCATGATCCATAAATTACACGACAACTGAGTTATACTAGCTGCATCTCATTGACATTTCGAGAGCATGAGACTGATAGAAAATAAAGGAGTTTAAAGACTAATCTTGTTGATTTGGAAGGCTAACAACTCAGATCTACGTAATATCAACTAGTCCCCCTGCTAAAATTTTTTTTAATACCTATATTTTTTAAAAAAATATTATATTGTACCCCAAAAAATAAATGTTTACTCCTCAGAAATTATATTTTGACATCTAATTTTTTTATTTTAATGTCTTTTGTACCCTTATCAAAATTTCTACGCCCACCGGACGCGTCCACTTATAAATTTATATTTCTTGATAATTTAACATGAGAGCATGGATTAAAATGATGGCTTTCATATATAAGGTTACGTTTCTAACACCACAATCATATAATAATAAGGTTTACGATATTCTTTGTACCCTGCTTTATTTTCATCAGGCGAGTAAGAAGAATGCACGAGCATATCGTAATCAAGGTTCCATCTGTTCTATGGTTGTACTTGATTCCATCCTTACATAAACGCAAATTATGCCAAAACAATTTTATGGGGTTAAAGTCAGGGGCGTAAGTACGTGAAGGTAAGGGAGTACAATTGTTTTCTCTATAAAAAATTTTTTGTATTATCCCATAAAATTGCATTTTGTCCCTCAAAATCACAGATTGCCCATTAAAATTATACTCCCCTAAATTATTTCCCTTATTTTTTTTTTATGTATTTCTGAAGGAAAGTGATGCCATTTATTATGCGAATGCTCACAGATTTGTGTTGTTGGCTAAGCCTATGCTCCTCCCTAAGTTCGAATCGATGAATTTGATTTGGGTGTAAGTGGGTGTTTGTAAATTCTTTTGCAAACTGCTTATCAGCTTTTCAGATAAAATAAGCAGATTTTTAATGTTTTATTTACTTGCTTCTGCTATTGCTTCTCTAAAAATAAGCAGAAACAGATAAGCATGACATGTCATTTTTTTAACTGTTTTAAGTTGTTTGGTGACAATTTTATAATTCATTGAAGTTTATTAAGCTGTTTTTTTATTTGATAGCAAACACTCAATATTTTTGCTTAAAAACAACTTTTTTCAACTTTAAGCAAAAACAACGTAAAAGTACTTTGAATAAGCAATTGCAAACGCACCTTAAGCATATTTGATTTGATAAATGATTAGGATGATTGATTTCAAAATACATCCAAGATAGATGGATTTGAAATCCATCCAAAATACATCCAAGATAGATGGATTTGAAATCCATTGAAATTACTTAACTTGATATACACTTTAATTTTGTTTATCTAAACAACTCAATGAATTTGAAATCCATCGTTTCAAATTCATCAATACAAATGCCTACTAAGCATGTTTTGAATTGTTTTATCAAAAGTGCTTATCTACTTTTCAGATTAAAAAAGTAGTTTTTGGATATTTGATTTTCTTGTCTCTCTAAAAAAAAGTAAAATCAGAAGTATAGAACCAAATCATAAGATGTTTTTGGCTGTTTTGACTTATGTGGTATCAATTTCTATAATAAATTGAAGTCCACTTAATGTTTTTGCTTTAAAATAATTTTTTCAATTTTAAACAAAAGCAACATAGAATTGCCTTGAATAACCAATTCAAAACACAATATAATTTGATGGAGAGTGCACCTCCTCTTCCACGGTATGCAACTGTCCAATTTTATTTGTCTGTAGTTTAATATATATATATATATATATATATATATATATATATATATATATATCGTTCTCTAACCATAATTAATATAAGAGATAATCTAGCAGTCAAGTATAAGAAAATTTTAATTATGGATGGTAAAAATTAAGAATTCAAAATGTTGAATCATATAAAATGTGACTGCAGAAGTCAAAATTTTTATGATGCATCGTATCTGCTTCAATAGTTGAATTACACAAATTTTCAGTGTGAGCAACAGATTTGTACAAGCAATGTCTTAGCATTCCCATTAAAATTCTCCATAACATATTCTAGGGTCGTCAAGGTCTCCGATCATCCTATAAAAAAAAAACACCCAATTTCTAATTTGCTTTCAAGGACTCACCTTTTGAACAGGTTGCAAATGACATGAAGGAATGCGGGAAGGTCTTCGACTATCACTTTCAGCTCAAGTATGCGTAGCAATGTTGAACTGGAAGTTTGCGACATTATTTGCTTACGCCACCCTGGCATGATTTGCTGAGTGAGGAGAGATCCCTCCATCAGTTGTATCAAGCTTAACTTTCAGTCCACAATATTTCCCCGCTTTGAAGTTTTGAATTTGTTAAAACTATTTCTCTGTCGGCTATAAACTGCTATCTACTTTCCTGCAAGTGGAATGATACATGTTGTAGATTATAACAATGTACAATATCACAAACGATGATCACCTCTCAATTAAATGTTTTTCAAATTTTATGAGTAATTTTTCTAAAGGTTAAGTTTCGTCCCTCTACATATAGTAAGTGGACCTGCCACCCCATCTCTGCTAGGATTCTTAGCACATGTAAAAAGAATTATCAAAACTCATAATCAGGGCAGGATCCGACATAAAGAACGACAAATCAATTGGTCCGCATCACATTTTTTAAATACATATTCAATATGAATGATTTTGTTAGAATTAGCATTAACGGTGCATCCCTCAACTTTACCATGTCATTTACTCAGCTAAGCATGCTATTCATGAACCTGTGAATAATATGAGCATAAAATAACCAGTGCATCTTTTAACATCACCTGCACCTCCTTCCTGTTTCAGAAAACAACAGAAATCTGTGAGCATTTGCAGGATAAGTGGCACCACCTCCAAAAGGAAGGGCAGCAATAAGCACATGAGATGTGCCACAGTAATTTTTTTTTAAAAAAAAAAACAATATATAGTACATCCCAACACCCCATTTTGCAAAATATAGCAAAAATGGGGTGGGTTGTATATTTATGGCAATCCGCCACATATGGTGGCGGTATCTCACAAGCTATTTCAGATATTGTTTAAAATACATATTATATTATATGTGATAAAATGTTCTTCAGATATTTATTTTAGCATCACGAAACTTCACTTCGTGTGCGCACCTAACTTTGCGCCTAGGCTCTACAATACTTATGAGCTTTAGCACGCCTTGTGCTTCTAGTAACTATGTTTTGCTTGCATAATTCATGTCTACTACTAACAGTTATTTTATGAGACCCTGGGAAGTGAGGAATCACTTTTAAAGCATAAGCCAACTTTTTGTGGATAATACTAAAGAACATAGCCCATTACCATACTATCTAGCAACATAAATGTAACTCATGCGCATATCATACCAAGGAGGATGTACGCGAATAACGTTGCCAACTTCTAGATTGACATTGCCACACATCCTTGAGCTAAAAATAATAGTCAAAGTCTTTTCCGCATTCCTCATTTTCACTTGCAAGCTGCTCAGAACTGAGTCCTGAAAAACAAAAACAAAAATGCATAATTTTTTGACCACATAAATATCATTAGCTAAAGTTATTGTATCTATTGATGCGAGTGATGCAAGCACTCTCGTCACATATGGCCTCATGTGTCAAATCCAATCCTGATAACAAAGACAAGGGAATCTGGGAAATTTCCAGTTCCTGTGACCGCAGTACATTTTCTGTAACACAAGCCCAGATGAATCAAGGATCTCTTTTTCATGATCGTGTTACTTCTTCCAAATGTAAATGACTGCTAAAGATAGAGCTTCTTTGTTATTATCCAGTCTAACTTAATTTAGTAATAAACATACCTTGCCATCTCCAATTAAAGTGCAGGAACAGACCGTCAGCTTTGCTTCCAGAGACCTTGACAAAATCCTAACAGAAATGCACGATCCTTCATCTGAATTGAAAAACTCGAAACATTAATTCAACAGCTATATCTGTAGTGGTGGTTAACTGGACAGTTCAAAATTCGCATTTACCTAAAGAAATGGTCTCCGCATTTGAAACCTTTAACCGTGCCAAATCTCTCTCCTTCTCAATCTGAATTACTCGCTGCAACTTTTTGAATAATCCACCGCTAAATAAAAATCAGATCATAGTACAACAAATCAGATGTATTAGATTCATAAATGACATTGCATTATCAAAACAATGAGATGCATCTGCAAGTGTTAGTTCCATAACCCACTATGATGTACCACGCAAAGCTAAGTGTGGCCTCTCGTCATTCACTGGCACAGTTCCAAAGGCTTCGTGAAATTGATCTGCCATAGTTCTCGGGATAATTGACTTCATATTTTGATTATCCTCCTGAATCAACCAGTTTATCAGTTAGACAAGTAAACTCCTGGTCAAACTTTTTAGTTCAGTATTACTAAAAGGCTCTTCACCAAACATGCCTCATCACCACTGGAAGGTCCACTGTCCAAAGCCTCAGGTAGGTCATCAACATCTAAGCATTCTTCACCCATCGGAGATGTATAGTTATCTAAAACTATATGCTTTCCTATTTGTTTTCTCCCAAGATTCTGTGTAACGTACAAAATTAAATTAATAATGATATTAAAAAGGGAAGAAAATAAACAAAGGAGAAATCTAACCATTTCTGAACGAACACTCTTCTCGTGGAAGTGAACTAGAGACTCTGCCATTGAATTCTCTTTAAAATCATGCTGTCTGGACAGTTCAAATGGTGCTATGTGGTCTTCTGGTAGTTTAGCTTCTTCTCCAACAACCAGCCGATTCTCAACCGTAACTTTGTCCATGTCTTCATGAACTGCAGCACTAATTGTGTTGGGCAATGCAGTTTTTCCAAGTAATGGCCATCCATTTCCATCACCACCAAGCAAAGGTAAATCCTCTTTACATGACTGGACATGGAATGAAAATTTATGCTTGCTTTTGGCCTTCCCACCACCTGAGATTTTAAATGAGTATTGATGTATATCAATCAAATCTCGCAAAACTCTATCTAACTATAAAAAATTACCAGAGTTGAGCAAAGGCTGACGAGGAAATGTGAGACATAAATTGCTATTGGTACAAGAATTGTCGAAGTAGTGGATAACAGGTATATGTGCTGCCTGATTCTTCTGAAAAAACAAGCAACATACCTTTGCATGATTTGTATGCTTTCTGAGTGACACCATGAGATGAGGAACGACCAGAATTTTCATGTAAGCAAATCAATGCTTTCACTTCTAGACTTGCCTCAGACCATGTGCCACTCACATCCCCTTTTGCACTTTTGCGGGTAGAAGACTGATTTTCTGGAAACTTTAAACCCCAAAGTTAATAGAACAAAACCACATGCATTGATAGTGCAGGATTCACATTATAATACAATGAAACAGATAGAACAAGGTACTAATGTCTTTTACTGGAGCACCTCCTTATCGGAAATAGTTTCTTCATTGGCGTGTGAGATCGAAGCCTTTGTTGGTAAGAAGATAGGTTCTTCGTAATATTGATAGGAAGAGTTTATTCTTGGATAGTGGATGCAATCATCATCCTCATCAAAGCATGGATTTTCAACTTCATCGTCGACATAGAAACCCATATTTCTCTGCCAACAACAAACTTCTGAGAGAAGCAACAAATATTAAATAATATCAAATCTTAATGGTGGTATTGTTTAACACATCCTCTTTCTTGCAATTGACATTGTGAAAGAGACCCAAAAGAAAGATTACGAAGTAATCTGAAGCAAAAAAGCACTATTTTTGCCTTCTATTTTTTCAAATGTTCAGATCAAGTCAACAGTAGACTTATTTGGCATCCAACTAGTCAAGCAATAAATTAGCAGCTTCAAAATTTGAATCGATACCTCATGGGATGAAATGTGCTCGACATTGGTTGGATGAATTTCATGATAATCTGCAGATGAGCATGGAGACAAATTTATCTGACAACATTTACATTGTGCTTTTAAAATGTTTAATCACAATTCAAATACATTTAAGGTAAGTATAATCGAAGAAAAACCTTTGAGCATCTCAAGTTGTGAGACGACCCGCAGTCCCCCCTGCCACATCACATTGTCAAAGATCCAGCATACTTAACCAAGTGAGAAAACAAATCACCATGTATATATAATTAACCACGAATAATGGCTTGCACTAATAAAATTTTCAAAACTCAACTTGGCTAATTTCAAATATTATGAACTAAACTAGTCACTAATCTTGAAATGCATTTGTATGTCAGTGTGTCACCCTTTTCCACCCATTATAAACTGTATGGGAATGTCACACAGTAAACATTATGATAATTGGGCACCAAAGTTGGGTAAGAATTCACCTCGTACTTATCCGGCGCACCACTCAATGAAACTGCATCTTCTTTCAATAAATCCTCCAAATCTTCTTCTTCTTCAAACAGATCGTCCATAAAACCATGTAAAGACAGATCAAATTAGTTAAATCCTAACACAATTAAGACTAAGCGATAAACGTACAGTGTACACGATAGAGAAGAATCAAAACCCTCAGGCAACTGCAACTTCATAATCAAAGCTCACACTCAAATTCGTTCAACTACTTACCAGAGATACTCTGGTCAGAATCTTGATTTCCTTGGGCATTCATTCCGAGCTAAAAATGAGAACAAACTCTATGAGGGCCAAATTATTAAAAACAACACCACCCAAAAATGTAAACGCGGAATCAGCCTTTTGGATGTTCAGGAGATTAAGTAGCGATAGCTAGAACTAGACTGGTAATGGAGGAATTTACCGCTCTAAACTGAATCAGTGAGACGTGAACAATTCAGGAAGGTATTGCGCGTGAAACCACTCGTGTGCCACTGGAAACATTCTGGGCTATATTTTCGGGCCTACTGTCATGGACTTGACCGGAGGCTCGATGAGTGAAAGTAATGTCAACAGTCTTTTTTTTTTATAGCAAATTTCGAGCTGGTATTAAGGGGAGAAAATTTTTTTCGATTCAATCTATAAAAAAAAAATGATTTCAACTAAGTCAATTTCATGTTACAATGATCAAAATAACCCTAAATTGTTATCAAAATTAACTCCAACACGTCGTCGTCAATAATACATTCTCTTCCAACAATCTCCGATAGATCGTCGTCAAGTTGCGTACATCGAATCTGAGACATCACATTGTTGGTGAAGGAATGGTTGGCTGCCGTCGCCGTCTCCTCATCTAGCAGCGACATCACACCGAAGAAGGCGGCGGAACCACCGGACGCATCATTTTTTGGTACATGCAATCAGATCCATAACTGATGTTTTAGCATAAATTTGAAAAACACACTGTACACTTTCAGTGTTCCTGTAGCTCGGAGAGAGACATGTGCGACTGTGCTTTGTACCTGGTAGAGAGAGAGAGAGAGAGAGAGAGAGAGAGAGAGCATGATAGAAGAAAATTGGCTCTGGGAGAGAGACAAAGCATGAGAAGAAGAAAATTGGTTCTTGCCCAGTTAACTTAAATCTCTACAACAAAGAGCACTGATATTTTTTCTGGACTTAAATGTTAAGCCCTTAATGTAATTTTCATGTCTGCTGGGAGAAAAGAATATCATCATGAAAAGCTAAAGGTTACAGGGAAACAACAAATTATGAGTCTATCGGCGCATGTAATTTACATGCACCGATAGACTCGATGACGCGTGTAATTTACATGCACCGACTTATTAAAATCTTGGAAATATTCTGCTTCTGCTTGATTTTCTGAAATTTGTTAAAATTTGTGCTTTGCTTGGGTTGGATGGGAGGATCAATAGCTTGGGGAATTAAAATTGGCAAAAGAATTCTTTACATGCCCGTGATTTTTTTGGTTAACGAGAATACCTGAGTCTATCAGTGCATATAATTTACATGCATCGATAGACTCAGGCGATTCATATAAATTACATGCACCACTAGGTAATTCCTAGCAATATTTATTGTGTTTATTGTTGATTGATTGCTCTGCCACCACTGTGATATTGTACGGTCTAGTGGTGCACTTAATTTAATGTAAATTATAGAGGTGCACTTAATTTAATGTTATTGGTACCCCTAATTCAATTTAAAGTCTACCATTGTATGCATTTATACTACACTGTTGCATGAATTTATACTACACTGATGCATGTAATTTACGTGCAAAGTCACACTAATGTAATGCATGTATATTATATTTGCATGCTTCGTATGAGTCTAGCGGTGCATGTAATATACATGCACCGCTAGACACAAGTTTATAGCTATGAACCCAACTTATGCAATTAACAACTGTGTTTCTTTCTTGTCAATTGAAAGTATATTACATTACATGCATCGCATAAGAAAAAGTTGTTCGACTCAATCCACCAAAAATAAATGTTTTCAACCAGTGGTGCATGTATATTACATTTATATGCACCTCATGAGTTGTTTAGTCTCTATCAGTGCACTTAATTTAATGTTGTTGGTACACCTAATTTAATTTAAAGTCTACCGGTGTATGCATTTATACTACACTGGTGCAAGAATTTATACTACACTGATGCATGTAATTTACGTGCACCACCACAGTCATGTAATACATGTATATTATATTTGCATGCATCGTATGAGTCTAGCAGTGCATATACTTTACATGCATGCTAAAAACAAGTTTATAGCTATGAACTCAACTCATGCAATTAACAACTTTGTTTATTTATTGTCAATTGAAAGTATACTACATTACGTGCATTGCATAAGAAAAAGTTGTTTCGACTCAATCCAACAAAAAAAAATGTTTTCAACTAGTGGTGCATGTATATTACATTTATATGTACCTCGTGAGTTCTTTAGTCTCTATCGGTGCATGTAGTTTACATGCATCGATAGACTTTATTTTGGTTAAAGACAATACAAGAGTCTATCGGTGCATGTCTAGCGGTGCATGTAAATTACATGCACCTTGTTAGTCTCATGAGGTGCATGTAAATTACATGCAATCATAGACTAACATGCACCATATGAGTCTATAAGTGCATGTGATTTACATGCACACCTAGAGTTATATTGTGCATATATATATATTTTTTCTCTATACTGTAAAGTGAGTATTTTGCCTTTAAATTTAGTGATTCTTTCTTGTCAAAAGTATATTACATTCCCATGCATCACATAAGAAAAAGTCACGGCTACGTTTGTAGCCTTATCTATTTCGAATTTGGCTAGAGAATGTTTCATTAACTTAAGAGACCTTTTGGCAAACAAATTATGTGCACCATAATAGAAATAACAAATCATTATTAAGTGAAGAACAAAAATCCAATAAAACAGCAAAAACGTCAAAAGTTTCTATTTTTCATTTACTTAAAAATTATTGCAGAGTAGCAATTTGTCATCTTGTCTTTAAAACATGACTAAATATTATGAGTTGCACTATTGAGCATACATGATAATTTCACAAAAGAGGAATGCCGTGAAATTATGAAAGGAAATTCATCTACAGTTTCTTAATAATTAACAAGTAATGAAAAATGTAACGATGCATCATCACTTGAATGAGAAGCAGTGACGAAATGCTAAAAATTCGATATGCGCATGTTGTTGCTGTAATCAAAATCAGAATGAAATTGTTGTTGCGTATCTTGGGGATAAAGGTGTAGAGCAAGGGGGTATTTTAGTCTTAATTAATGGACCAATTAGATTAGAGTTTGATAAAATGGACTTATTTGAAATAAGTTTTCTAAAAGATATATTTAGTTGAAAACAGTTTTTCTTGGAAGATTTAGTTGAAAGATGTTTTGGGAAGTGGTACATTCTTGTAATTTCCTCTTCTTTTCTTTTCTTTTTTTTTGAATAAAACAGTCTATTTTTATGATATCTTAAGAGTTGATGCATCTATAGACACCGGGTAGCATCAAATTTTTCAATTGCAACCCTCGCGATCCCTTCGGTCAAGAGATTATAATATTAAAATACAATTACTTAAAAAGATTTATAATTATAAGAATGTATGAAACACTGAGGGCCAACTAACAATTCTCAACTACCCAAACAACTTCAAGCTATTATCTTAGAATAAATATTTTTTTGCGGAAAGCCTTTTGCCCAGCTGGCACCATTCACATAAGCTAGTCACGAGTCTCGAGTTCGAGACCCCCCATCTCTATAGTGTAGGATTGTACAATGTACTTAAAAAACACGTTTTAAAATTCTTATTTAAATTGGTCATTAACTCGAACACGACCCATTATTGCAAAAGGGGTTGTGAACACGACCCCCATTATTGCAAAAGGGGTTGTGAAGAAAATAATAATCTTTCCCAAATATAAAGAACTTATATGTTTTTTTTTGTCAATAAGTTCTAATTATGTTTGTTAATATTAGTAAAAATTGCTACATCTCTTTATTTCGTCCTCTCATCAAAAATTATTATTCGAGACTTTATTTTGGACCATCATCTTGTATGTCCGAACAATGTATGTACACTATATCAACCTTAACTCATATATTAAAATAAACATGAAGGACCATGTTCCAAATATGATATGTAATCAAGATGGATATTTTCTCGAATATCAACAACTAATACTTTTAGGTTCCAATAGATTGGGATACGCCACATGATCCGAAGAAAGACTTAAGTCGAATCGTTCACATTAGAAAATCTGTATAATCCGATCAAGGCGAAATTACTGTCTTCAGTAATACTACGGAATAAGGTCTTACTTTGCCGGGCTTTTTAGCCAATTTGACCAATATTCCTGAGAATGTGGATGCATCCTGGTGTCAAACTAGAAAGTGTTCGTGAGTGGTTTGATTTTGGCTGCCTAGCCTCAGTATTTACCACAGCACCAAGTTTTCCGGAAATCACAAAATTACCGGACTGGGTCTATGAAGGAGTGTATGACTCATGGCAGAATAATCATACACTTGGACGAGGAGATGTTCTGGAGTTGAAATTCATAACTGCAGCCCCAGAAATCACAGGAAAAGGCATTCACCCTAGTTTTCATTTTGTAAAACTACAAAGGCCTAACTGGAAGGCGATGGATCAAATAAAACCATCGTCTGAAGGAACAACACTAGTTTTCCCGCTCACAGAAGATGACATTATGATCAGAAGAGCTTGGGGATTATGGGTCTGTCTCACTGAAATGGGCAAAGTCAAGTATCCGTTCAAAATATTCCATAAAACACCGAACGGATCATTCATGGTTAACTCCATGACAAACCATATTACAAAATTTGCCGAGGACTTCTTTGGAAAGAAGAGGCAAATATTATGGGACAACAAGAGTCCGGCAACCAAAGAAACTAGCCGAAAGTTCTGCAACATGGCTCATGTGGGAAGATGGCAGGACTACATCTGCCCGAGCTGCCTAGAGCAGAAAGAGCCACTGTTCGGGAAAGGATTCCCTGTCAAAAGGGACCAGAAGAAAGATGACAAAGCAGGACCGGGTAAACGTGGAAGATTCCAACACGGACTGCAAAAACCAAATTTCTAGGGACCACAGGGAGACAAGAGTCGTGTGACTCTGACGAGAACCACTACCATTATAAAAAGAAAACAAAATGGTAGGTCAGCCTTTTCGGCCGAAAGTCGAAGGGACCACAAGATACCAAACAAGAAAGATGACTAATGCAATGACGTCTGATGATAAATAAGATTTGAAGTCCGTATTTCACATCCACCTCCAGACTTCTATAAATACCAAGGCATTCAGAAAGCTAAGGACATCGAAAATTCTCCATAGTTTTTTGAGAAATAAATTTAGAGTCACCAAGCTTTGTAATATTTCAACTTTCGTAGCTTGGTAATCTTTCTTTCTTTTCTGTTGTAATCGTTTGTAATATTGTTCTGTTTGTTTTTAGTTTATGTGTTCTTGAGTCAAGCCTCATCTATATGAGAGGCTAAACAAGTCTGTCTCCTCCCAAAAGGAGACGTTTTAATGTAAGAGATGTTATAAGTATTCCAAAATAAAATAAGGCTTTTGCCCATCTATCTCCCAGATTTCTTTAAATCTTTCTTATATCTTGATTATACCTTAGGCCCTAGGGTAGGAAACGAATTAGGGATGTGCTGTGCGGTTTCTGAATGAGTCGGATAATTGGCAGACTAACCTCGCCCGTGAGTTGAGGTTGGATGGTGATGAGCCATTCGTAAAACAGTCTGGAGGCACTAAGTTTTCGATTGGTGGCGTTGCGACCCACCTCACCCGGTGTCGTTATGGTCAAAATGGTATTTTTCAGTTTGTTAAAATTTTATTGTAATACGGAAGCATGTTGAGCCTGTTATTTATTTTAAAACATGATCTTCAAATCGGGTTTTGAATTATAATTAAACGAACGTTATATAAACTGTGAGTCATTTGCAAAAGTATGCTCTGGGATTCATCCCGATATGACAGAAACCGAAGGATCTCATGTTCATATGATGATACTGTTTGGTAAATATTAGGATGAAAACGATGATAAATAGTATCTAGAGGCGTATTTTGTTCTTTAAACATTTTCTAGGGGTTAGGAATGCAATTTTATTAAAGATTGGTTGGACCGCATGGACCACTTGGACCACATTGGGTTATTATTGTCATTTCAACCAAGAATGGACTTAGATCAACTAATATTTTTTCGCTGGACTATGATAGATTATGTTTCATGTAAATATATCGGCCCGTAATTTCCCTTTAAAGAATCAAACTTAGGTTTTGATTTGTTTTTCACTCTCAATTGGTTTGGCTCACACTTCAAAAAAGTTTAAAATATCGATTTACTTTGTTGCATGTTTATTATTTATCTGTTTCATTAATTGGGGAACCTTCTATAATTTTTTGCATATTAGTGCATTATATTGTACACACACAACGAGTGTGTGTAGGCGGCTAGAATTAATGATGACTAAAGTAATTTAGTACATAAAGTGGTTATTTAATCCTGGTATCACTAATAGATATTTTACTCTTATGATTTATAAATATACATTGTACCTCATATGATTTGTAAATATGCATTTTACCCTACTGTGAGCTGCAAAACATAGCGCATTGTCTCCTCATACTGAGACGATGTTCTGCACGTATACAAACCACAAGGGGGACTTATATATTTTCAAACCACGTAAGATGCCTTTTTTGAAAAATCATAAGGGTCATTATCAAAAACCATAACTTAGTACTTTGAAATTCAAGTGGTGGCAATAATCTCGTGACTTTTGAACTAATAATTACCAACTCTAAAACTAAGATGTTGGCATATTTATGTATCAAGTTGGTGTCACAAATATATAAATCCGCTTTTGGCAAGAAATACGAGTGAAGTCAACATAAATAAACATGCAACGAGGAGCCGAAAATTGGAACATGGCCTTGGACTAAGTGGAAATATTCTCAATGAATGATTGAATGTACCCATGAGACACTACCCCATGAGATATCATAGAATAAATCGCTATCTAGACCATGGTCGTGAGTCACTTTTTAGCTGTACAACTAATTTTCTTCAATATTGCGTTGGGTTTTAAGCAATTCAAATCCAAACAAAAAGAATTAATCTTATATTTATTGATGCCCTTCACGTCTTTCAAAATCATATTTTATTCTAGAGGTAGCGATGATTTGTTATATGTGGTATTCTTGATAGATATTCTACCATCATGTGATTTGCAAAATATAGATCACCATACTTTACATAATTTTCATAATTTTTTGGCTAGTAATGATAAAAATACTCGTGTTTAGGAGAATTATTTTGCACCTACTCACAAATTATAGGGGTGTTCTGCCTATCTTCACACCATATTGATGTAAGTTGCACCTGATCGAAACCATATTGAGTAAATTGTCACATGATAAAATTATGTCAATTGTTTTTTCTATTTTTAGGTGCAGTTTAACTCTTATGTTATTCTTTATGCACAGATTACCCCATAATGTTATTATTTAGGTGCAAGTTTCTCCTTAGGGGTGCAATTAACATTTTAACATGTAATTTCAAAGTTCCTCCTTAGGGTAAGCTGAATATTTTCAAAACCAAATGGCAGTTCCATGCCAAAAACCTTTTATTCTAATATAAATTAATTTCTCTTAAAACCAAATAATAAAATGGTTTTAAAGATGCAATGAGTGAATTAACTATAATAATTTCTTTACAAACTAGGAAGTGTCTCATCTTAAGTGAACCATCAATGGTAGGTGCTCAACACAATATGAAATGAAAATTGAAAATAATGAAATTAAGTGAACTTAGAAACATTGGTAAATTGAGTCGAGTCGAAAAATTCAAAATTATCGAATTCAAGCTGAACTCTAACCCAAATTATTTTGTTCGATAGTTCGTGAAAAGATCGAGAGCTTTAATATTTTATTAATATAATATAACTAAATATTGTTAAATAATATATAGCTTTCGTGTCTCTATTTTCGAGTTATATTTCGAATACATCGCGGACATGCTTGAATATTTCGAATATTGATTCGAGCCAAAAAAATATTAAAATTCACGAGCTTCGAATCGAACTCGAGTTTGAATCTTGATATTCTCTTCAATTTCGTGGGCTTCTTTATTTTTTACACATTGGATATAATTTATCAATCAATCTTAATTTGATAATTAAATTTTGTATATATTTGAAGCTATTTATTGTGGAGGAGAGAATATTATGAGTATAAGATTTTATTCATTTTAATGTATGTGTATTATAATTTTATTAATTGAATTTAATGTTTTTAATTTCCAGATATCATAATCATAATCAACAAAACGTGTTAAAGTTTGCAAGGGGCGGTGGGTCTCCAATCATAGCCCACTGCTTTCCAAATATTCGGATTTCTGTTGAGGAGAAAACAAGTAACTAACAAGACCACGTTCTGTAGACGGTTTTCAGGAACCGCCAGCAGTAGTTTCCAATTTTTCATTTTCAACTGTTCTTCTTGCGTATAAAACAACGCGACGGAACCCTTCAAGAATCCCATCAAACTTAGCAGAAAATCATCGGAATCTAGTATCCAAATATTCCTTGGTTTTATCAACATTGAAGCAATGGAGAAATCGGTGATGGTGGTGGGACTTGATGACAGTGAGCACAGCTTTTACGCTTTGGAATGGACTTTACAGCACTTGTTTTATCCTTCGTCGGACATCTCCCCTTTCAAGCTCGTGATTGTTCACGCGAAGCCTTCCGCTGCAATGGCTGTCGGGATCATCGGGCCAGGTATATTCACTCTTAAGTAATTTCGCTTGCATGTTTCATATTAATCTAGATCTATGTAGTCATGTAGATTAATTATTTTGCAGGTAGTGCTGATGCTTTACCTTATGTGGAAGTGGATTTGAAGAAAATTGCAGACAGGGTTTTGGACAAGGCCAAGGAAATTTGCAACTATAAACTGGTACGTTAATTGGAGAAATTATTAACAAAAAAAATCAAAAAATTTTGAAAATGTTCAGTCGTTTCGGGCAGCGAAATCGCCATGAAGGCCGTAAAATTACCTTTATAATTACTCATCCATTTTAGCATGGAACTTGACTACTGCAGTTGCTGTTATCATCGCGGAACGGTCTCTGTTCGTGACCGTTTGGCGAACCATGATTGTAACTGGAGATCAATTCTAAGCATTGGGAGTTTTTGCAGGTAAATGATGTGATATTGGAGGTTGTGGAGGGAGATTCTAGAATTGTTCTGTGCGAGGCTGTGGAGAAGCACCATGCTTCTATGTTGGTCGTTGGAAGTCATGGTTATGGAGCTATAAAAAGGTAATGCAATGGGCTCTTAAAAATGTCAAAAACAAATTTCTTTCTTTCAGCTAATGCGATTGGTGTTCTTGCAGGGCTGTTTTGGGAAGTGTAAGTGATTATTGTGCCCATCATGCTCACTGCTCTGTGATGATTGTGAAGAAGCCCAAGGCTAAAAATTAGATTGCAGACACCAAGTTTTATTTTGCATCTGTCAAACCATGCGTAGCTTTTTAAGTTTATTGAGGAAACCTGTTTTATGCTGATTTATCTGTAATAAAATCTTATCTTTATCTTTCGTTTACATCATTTTTTTGCATTCCAGTTCCCTCATTTATACACAACTTAACACTAAGCAATTGCCAAAGCTTTAACCATAATTAACTAATTTAGATCTGCACTGCTTTATGAAGCAATTAACAAACTTGGATTATCGTGATTTGTGAGTGTTCCAGGGACAAACTGTTATATGTAGAAGATTCTAGGAATCAAACAGGTTCCTTAATTCAACCATAAAAAAACTCCATCTGCAAGGATCTAAAGCATATATGTAGAAACAAGTGCATCCAACTACTCGGCTAGATGGTGACAGAGAAACAAAATAAGCCTCACCACCATAAGGAAAAGCATTCTAAATGTTAAAAAAGCAATGCATGGAAGGAAAACAATACAATTCGTTTTGCACCCACAACCCAATCCATCCAGGTGTTTAAAGTTCCACAACACATAAACACAATGTTTACATCATTATTAATAACAAAGTTCTCAAGAAGATCGTTTAGTTCCCTTTTCATCTTTTCAATTGATCAAACAGAAACCAGCCATTGATGAGCACCATCTCCGTGTTCCTTACCCTTCTCTGAAGCTGCTCTAAGTTGACGCTGCTCCTCCTTATATGTTCGGTTTCTACGTTGGAACAGCAACAAATGCAGTAATATCACATGCATCGTTATGAAAATGTGAGGTGAAGGGGGCCAATAACTGCCTATCAGGGGGATAAACCATTTCTATCAGCATAATAGTTCAAACTAAGAGCTAACTTTAGAAAAGGAAAATTTTAAAAAATGTTAATAACCTCAAAGCATTTAATAGTCTAGCTTCTGTTATTTTTTCAACTGGGATTTTGGTTCATACAGAAAAGCCTAGAACACTTTTGGTCCCTAAACCTTTCTATTTGACATTTTTAATCACTAAACTTTTTAAATTTTCCAATTAGTCCTCACCATTAATTTTAGGGCAAAACTATAAAGAAATACCAATTTTATCCTTATATAATAAATTATTGTTTTGCTTATAGAAAGATCCTTAAAATGATATTAAAGTCTAGGTTTATTTTGGAAATATTATAATAATGTTTATGAAATTTAGTATTATCCTAACGGAGGAGACTACATCAATAAATATGGCTCCGAACGAATGCCTGATATGTCACTCATACAGGTGATATTTCTAAAAATTGTAAGAACTTGAACAGGAACATCTGGCCGAAGATCAACGCGTCAATAAGAGATGGAAAATTCTACGAGGAGCCAGTGCTAGCCAAGCTAGCATAATGTCACGGGATGAGAGCTTTCACCCAAACTTTCTCGAACCCGTGCGGCACTTGACTAGTAACCCCGCGTCGCTAGCAAGTCAGCCTTCCTCCCGAGTTGGTTGCTAAAGTGCTAGAAAGAGAGAACACAAAGAGATTTGAGAGAATGCTTTGTATTGCTTGAATACTTGATTGAAAACTTGATGATTACAAATGAACTCCTCCCCCTATATATACAAGTTCACCTCCTCAATGGACGGTGATGATCAATTTGATCTAATGGCTAGAAATGATCTTCTAGGATGTTCCACACATCTACAAGCTTCTACATACTTCTAATATGTATTTCTATAAGGTTCTAGAATGACCTACAAAAGAATGTACAAGGGATGTCTAGAATCTTCCGGGGTGCTCCAAAGTGTTCTTCAAGCTTCCCGGAGCTTCCGGATGTCCCAAAGCCTCTCCAATGTATGCCGGAATCTTCTAGAAAGTTGCGGGTCGTGACATTCTCCCCCACCTAAATTGGCGACGCCCTCGTCGCCTGAATATCGCAGAACTCCTTAATCTTGTGTGCAAACTGCCACAAGTGGTCTTCGTGCTCCCAGCTAGATTCTGCCTCAGGTAGACCCTTCCATCGCACGAAGTACTCGGTGTATGGGGGAACTCCTCTTTTACGTATCACTCGGTTCGCCAAAATCTCCTCCACGCTTTTGTCATATGATGTGACCACAGCAGTTGGCGCCCGATGTGATGTCCCACGGCTTGGATCCTCCATGTCTGCATGATATGGCTTCAGCTGACTCACTGGATGTATCTTTAACTTTGGCGGCAGTTGTAGTCGATAAGACACTGTGCCTATACGCCGCTCGATGGGAAAGGGGCCTTCATATCTACGTATCAACCCCTTGTGTACTGGTCTCAATGACTTGAACTGTTGTGGTAGTAGCTTCACCATTACAAAGCCCCCTTCCTTGAACTCGACCGCTCGTCGCTTAAGATCTGCCCACTTCTTCATCTTTTTGGCGGCTTTGTTCAATGATGCTCGAGCCAAGTCAGTCTCCTCCTGTATGGACTTGGCGAATGTGTATGCTGCGGGGCTGCTCCCTGTGTAGCCCGTGGCAATGTTATGAGGTGTCATCGGTTGCCTGCCTGTGGCTAACTCAAATGGACTTCGTCCAGTAGATTCGCTCCGCTGCAAATTATAAGAGAACTAGGCTGTGTCTAAGAGTTTTGCCCAATCTCGTTGGTTGGCACTCACATAGTGCCGCAAGTATAACTCTAGTAGCGCATTTACCCGCTCTGTCTGCCCATCCGTTTGCGGGTGGAAGCTCGTCGAGAAAGCAAGATCGGACCCCAAAAGCTTGAACAGCTCGGACCAAAACTTCCCCGTGAAACGGGGGTCGCGATCACTCACAATGGTCTTCGGAATGCCCCAATGCTTGACCACATGCTTAGTGAAAAGCTTGGCTGTGTCAACGGCAGTGATGTCTGGCGGTGCAGCAATAAAGATGGCATACTTGGAAAATCTGTCCACCACAACAATGATAGTCCCGCACCCTTCTGACTTGGGTAGTGCCGTAATGAAGTCCATGGATATGCTCTCGAATGGGTGCTCAGGAATGGGAAGTGGTTGTAGGAGACCGGCTGGCTGCTGTTGTTCCACCTTGTCTTGTTGGCACACAAGACAAGTCCTCACATAGGCCTCCACATCCTCCCGCATCCTTGGCCAATAATAAGAATCCTCCATGAGTGCCATAGTGCGATGCATCCCCGGGTGGCCCGCCCACCTTGTATCATGACACTCCTTGAGTATTTCCCGGCGCAAATTTCCCCATTTGGGCACAAAGAGGCGGTCTCCCTTAGTGAATAGCAAGCCATCTCGAATCCAAAACCGTCGGGTTTTGCCTTCCCTAGCAAAGTCCATGATGTTCCTTGCCATCGGGTCTTGATCAAGCCCTTCCCGTATGCGATCCTTCAACATGCTGGCGGGTTGGCTTATGGCTGCAAGCTCTACCTTCCGGCTTAAGGCATCGGCTACACGATTGGTTGTCCCCGGCTTGTACTCCAATGTGTAGTCAAACTCCGCAAGAAACTTCTGCCACCTTGCTTGCTTCGGAGTGAGCTTCTTTTGGGTTTGGAAGCAGCTTGTGGCAACATTGTCTGTCCGCACAATAAACTTGCTCCCAAGCAAGTAATGCCTCCATACTCGTAGACAATGGACCACCGCAGTCATCTCCTTCTCATGGACTGTGTAGCGCCGCTCGGCATCATTCAAATTGCGGCTCTCAAAGGCAATAGGATGCCCATTTTGCATAAGAACGCCCCCAATGGCATAGTCTGAGGCATCAGTGTGCACCTCGTATGGCTTTGTGTGATCCGGCAGGGCTAAGACTGGTTGCTCCGTCACCTTGATCTTTAGCTCTTCAAATGCTTCCCGGCACTTTGGATCCCATTCCCACTTCTTGTTCTTCTTCAAGAGATTAGTGAGGGGTGTGGCAATGTTAGAATACCCCTCTATGAAGCGCCGGTAATAGTTGGCTAGCCCCAGAAAAGATCGGAGTTGGGGCACATTGGTTGGAGCCTCCCAATCTCGTATGGCCTTCACCTTGGCTTCTTCCATCATGATATGCCCGGTCCTGATGTTGTGGCCCAAGAATGACACCCCATCTTGGGCAAAAGAGCACTTCTCCAATTTTATGTAAAGTTCATTCTCTCGAAGTGCCTGAAACACCTTTCTCAAATGCTCCACGTGTTCCTCCATCGTGATGAGTAGATAACAATATCATCAAGGTAAACAACCACAAATTTATCCAAGTAAGGGTGGAATACCTTGTTCATGAGGGTGCAAAACGTGGCCGGGGCATTGGTGAGACCAAAGGGCATAACTAGAAATTCATAAGACCCGTACCTCGTCACCATGGCGGTCTTTGGCTCGTCCCCTACGGCAATCCGCACTTTCCAATATCCGGACCGCAAGTCTATCTTTGAAAACCACTTGGCCCCTCCAAGTTGGTCGAACAACTCTCCAATGAGTGGTATAGGGTACTTGTTCCGGACCGTCAACTTGTTCAAGGCCCTATAGTCCACGCACATACGTAGAGATCCGTCATGCTTCTTTTGAAAGAGCACGGGTGCACCATATGGGGACTTGGATGGCTGGATCATCCCCGCATCAAGTAGTTCTTTGAGTTGTTTCCTCAACTCCTCCAATTCAGGTGGTGCCATCCGATAGGGTGTGCGTGAGGGCGGGCTAGCATCCGCTACTAGCTCGATCTTATGGTCCACGTCCCTCCTTGGTGGTAGCTTCTTTGGGAGCTCCTTTGGCATAATGTCCTTGAAGTCCTCAAGCACGACCTTGACTTCCATGGGCAACTCCCCCAAGCCCTCGGTCTTTGGCCCTTTGTCTATCTTAGGAACTATGGCATAGGTCTCCTCACTACGCCTAAGTCCCTTTGCGAATTGAATAGCCGACAACATGCTCGGCCCCTTGGCCTCCCTCTTGGCCGGTATAGTGCATGGAGTGTTTGCATCAAGGATATATAAAGAGTCTGAAAATGGTAGAATGCAAGCTCGTACCTCATCGAGCCACTCTAGCCCAAGCACCATATCGTAGTCATCCATGGGCACCACTGTGTAGGAGACATATCCCTGCCATTCTCCTATCGTGGTCTTCACTCCCTTGGCCGCTCCGGCGATTGGTTTGGCCTTTGCATTCACTGACTTGATTGATCCTCCGGTTGGAGTGATGGTAAGCCCCAGCTTCTTCGCCGCCTCCTCTCGGATGAAGTTGTGTGTGGCCCCCGTATCCACTAATGCTTTGACTCGTCGCCCCCTGACCAAGGCATCCACAAACATAGACCCCCCCTTGGGTCCTTTAGCGCGCTCCACCTTTGCTTTGACGGCATTGAGGAGCCGTAGAGATCCAATCTGTGTGCCCTCCTCCTGTGGCTCATCATCTTCATCTGCAAGAGCTGCTAGCTTGTTTACTTTTGGGCAATTGGCCATGAAGTGGTCGGTCTTGTGACAGAGGAAGCAAGTCCGTTCCCGGTCATTGGACCTATTGGTTGATGGTCTTGGTGCATTGCCCCTGTTGTAAGTTTGGCTTGTGTTTAACTGGTTGCCTCCCACACCTTTGCCCTTGTCATCCCTCTTGCCTTTGTTATTGCCATCGTTGGAGGACTGCAACTCAATAAGGCTCTCGGCATAAGCGATTGCCGTAGCCAAATCCTGCACTTGACGGCGTTGGAGCTCCTGTTTTGCCCATGGCCTGAGCCCATCAAGGAAAGCGAAGAAGGCATCACGATCCGTCAACTCTGGAATCTCCAATATGATCTCTTGGAACTCCTTGATGTACTCTTTTATAGTTTTGTTGTGTGTGAGCCGTCGTAAGCGTCCCCGAGCCTCATACTCCACATTCTCGGGATAGAATTGCCGCTTGAGCTCGGCTTTGAAGTCTTCCCATGTATTCATGCGGCATGTGCCTCGCTCAATATCGGCGTGTCGCCTCCTCCACCATAGAGTGACTGTGTCGGTCAGGAATAGGGGCGCTGTGCGAATTTTGGCCTCGTTGTCCCGTACATTCGAGGCTGCAAAGTATTGCTCCAAGTTCCATAGAAAGTTGTCAAGTTCCTTAGCATTGCGAGTCCCATTGTATGGTCTTGGCCTTGGAACATCGATCCTGGTTGGTGCCGTGGCCACATGATCCCCCGCATTGGGCATGGCCCTTTTGCATATAACCATGTCGTCCTTGAGAGTTTTGAACTCTTCTTGCAAGGCCTCAATCATGTCCCTAAACTCATCAAATTGATTCTTCACATCAAAATTGAAAGAGTTGATTTGTTGGAGTACCTGACCTTGAAACTCCTCCCCCGAGGTGTTTTCTTCAAGCTCCCGCACCCTCTCGGCCACATCCTCGAAGGCTTGGGAGTGATCCGCCATGTATTGCTCCAGTCGGATCATCCGGTTCTCCATGCCACCCATAAAGTCGACCGAGGGTTCCCTTGACTGGCCTCGGCCCTTCCTCGGTGCCTTCTCTGGCTTCTCGGGTTGTTGGACCACCCCTGAGTCCGACATTCTTTCTTCTAGCAAACACCAACGAACAACCTTCAGTGCGGAAGCTTTAAGAGCCGACCTAGGCTCTGATACCACTTGTCACGGGATGAGAGCTTTCACCCAAACTTTCTCGAACCCGTGCGGCACTTGACTAGTAACCCCGCGTCGCTAGCAAGTCAGCCTTCCTCCCGAGTTGGTTTCTAAAGTGCTAGAAAGAGAGAACACAAAGAGATTTGAGAGAATGCTTTGTATTGCTTGAATACTTGATTGAAAACTTGATGATTACAAATGAACTCCTCCCCCCTATATATACAAGTTCACCTCCTCAATGGACGGTGATGATCAATTTGATCTAATGGCTAGAAATGATCTTCTAGGATGTTCCACACATCTACAAGCTTCTACATACTTCTAATATGTATTTCTATAAGGTTCTAGAATGACCTACAAAAGAATGTACAAGGGATGTCTAGAATCTTCCGGGGTGCTCCAAAGTGTTCTTCAAGCTTCCGGGAGCTTCCGGATGTCCCAAAGCCTCTCCAATGTATGCCGGAATCTTCTAGAAAGTTGCGGGTCGTGACAATAAACCGTTATAAAAAGCTGGAAAGGATGGCTATGAGGCTATACAGTGTGAACATCAAACCATAGTTCGCATTAGCCGAAGCTCAGGAGGAAGACCATCATGAACACGATGATACGAACCCAGATCCTAATGACCCAAGAGGATCCCGACTAGACGAATATGATGGGAGGACCAACTTTTCGAGAAATCGAGCCGGATAGTTCTAAGATATCCAAAGATTTTAAAGAGATCCAGAAGACTGTGCAGAGCTATGAGAACAAACAATATCATGTCCCATCGCAACTCTATCATATCCAAACTCAGATGGAGATAATGATCAAACATGATGAGGAAATTCTTGAAAACTTTTTTTTTTTTATAATTATGGAAACCTAAACAAATCTATTTTTTGTTCTAAATATAGTTGTTTAGGTTTCCATAATTTCTACTACTAACATGAGTTTCTCCTCTGCATCCGATCGCGAACCACGCGTTATGCCAATTGAATTATCTTCTCTAGTCGGATTTTGCAACGAACCCCTGCGATTTTCCAAATAGGCAGTTTACATATATGTGATTTGAAAATAGATAGTTTATGTGGTTTTTAAGATAGACACTCCCGTATTTTAAAAATAGACTGCATATGTGATTTTCAAATAGCTAGTTTACCCACGTGTTTTGAAAATAGGCAATTAAGGGGGCAATATGTTATGCTTTGCAAGCCAAATTAGGGTAAAATATCTATTTTGAAAATTTCATATTTTCAAATCATGAGTGTGTAAACTGTATATTTATAAACAACGGGTAAAGTGCGTATTAGCCGGTAAATTGGCACTCAGTGATCTGCAATATTTTGAGAAAAGTTTTAGATGAAGCTCCTCTTCCAACTATTTACAGCTTTAAAAACTAACATTTAAAATTTGACCTGAGGTGTTTACTTGTCTTACTGTTGAACTGGTTGATTCGGGAGGATCTCAAAATATGAAGTCAATTATCCTTAAAACTGTGTCACTTAATGATGACAGTCCACGATTAGCTTTGCCTTACCTGGAAGTGGGTTATAGAACTAAAAGTTGCAGCTACATCGAACGCACTGTTTTGATAATGCAATCAGATAGATATATTGGTCTATGTCTCCTAATTAATTGTAAATGTATAATTCAGGAAGAAAATTAAACGTGATTTCGAGTTGACTTTGCTCCTTCAAGTTTATCTTAATTGATTAAATGAAATTGCAAAATTCATGAGTGATTTCTTGTGTAAGCTAAATCACACCTGAACTTTTTAATCTATATGGAATAAAATCAAGCCTAATACAAGCCTAGCAAGATCAAATCTTAAAATGACAAAATTAAATCCTATCCGTATTCATACGCTATGGCACCGTTTGATACATTTATAACTATATGATGAGTGATGGTTTTTAGTTGTTCTTCACTCACTTATCACATCACATCCATTATACCAAACGGTGCATATATTGTTTAAAAGCAATAATTGTTACTGCTAATTAAGCAATCAAACATTGTATTTGAGATGTTATGCTTTTAAAAGATTTGACTTACACATGACAATAAGTTATAAATTTCAATAAAGCGGCACGCATATATGATGCAAATATTTTGAAATTTTTTCCGACCCTTTAGCGAGTTAAACCAAAATAACCCTCGATTATAATCACCTAGATACATCAATGCTATTAAGAAAGATCACCAATAGATTTTTTTATTTTTTTGGTATTTTTCGCATGTCATTAATTGAACTTATCAAAATAAAATTCTTTTTAAAATATTTAGAAGTAATTAGTTTTTATTTATTTATTTCGCAGTCACCATTATTCGAATTTACGATAACAATGTGATTTTTTAATTATTTTTATTTTATAATTTATTTGATGGTAACAACTTATACGAAATAAAGACAAAAAGTTCAATCATTGAGACAGAAATATGCAACTTAACAGCAGAATTTACAAATTTATAGAAGTAAATCTGTCATCATTTTTTTTAGTAACTTTTTTAACCTCACCAATAGATTTAGAACTATTAATTAATAAAATAATATGAAATCCAGTTCTCCCGATCAATTTTCCAAATTAAATATTCAAATCCAAAAACTCTGCCTTAGTGGATTCATCATCTCAATTGACAGTTTTTTCTTTGATATCCCATATGGTAGTGTCATATGGGGTCGATCCAATCATACATGATGTATATTCTCATCCAATATTGAGAATATATGTTGAATGATTGAATCTACCACATTGGTATGAGATAGCCAAGAATATTTCTCAATTGACACAAGTTTCAAAGGTAATGGATAATATATCCGATTTCATCAGGATTCACATCTCATGGATGCAATCTTTTTTACCATAAATAGGCACACATATCAAAATACATGTACTAGTGCAACATTAAGGTTGCATGAACTTCGATGTTCACATCGAAACTCGTTTATTTTAAATCACACATGTATCTTGCTAAACATGGAGGAAATTTTTTATAATATTTGTTTTCAATTACATGTTGTCTAAGTCTTATTGAGTTATTGTATTACAGAAAAAATCAACACAGCTTGAATAATAAATATTTGAAAGTGACAATCGAGCGATTAGTGGAATTGGAAGCACCAAGAAAAGCTGTAGTACAGTGAATTATAATGGATCAACAACGTGGTATGAGGAAAATGTTTGTATGGATCTGTTGGGGGCTTCACATATGGACCAACTCAATATGATTGGTCTAAAATATATGTTAGCTTATTATTATTTTATTTAAGATATTATATGTTTTAATATTGAATTGGTGTATAAACGAGATCAAACTGGATGCGTATAAGTATTTCATGTGGGGTGATGGATTTGAGTAGACATTCACTGACGGGTGGTCAGTTCTCTTGACCGGAAAAAATTAGTATATCATCTCAATTAATTAATACATTTTTTTTTGTGTTGCTCTCTGATTATGCATCTGTATATCAATAAATTATCATAATTAGAAATACAATTGTTGAATGATCACTCCAATGGTTTTTAGGAGATAGGATTTGTGATCTTGATTCTGATGGATAAATTTGAAAATCACTGCTTGTCATTATACCCACTAGCTATAACTGATATTAAAATCTAATAGTACTTTGATCACCATGGATCTGTAGGGAAACTTTGTTGCTGCTCTTAATGGTGCTGCACTCAGGAGCAATATTCACCATCCAAGTGGAATCGATCTGCAGGATGGTGGGAGCTAGTGGTTGCTTAATTAATTTAAAATTCAACTTGCCTGACGATTGATGTACCGTAACGGCAATATATCTTGGCTACCCGGGATAATACTGTAAGAAATTCACCAGAATACTTCTTGGCTACTTCTTGGTATTACGCCCATGGGATCGTTTGCTTCATTGATTGATTGAGACACTTTGCGAGTAAGAAAGAACCACTGAGGACGATCCGTAATCAACTAAAAACAACAGTTCTTACGTAAATTATTTAGAGATAAAAAAATCCACCCTGCCATTATAAATATGGAAATATGAGCCACCTGCTTGTGTGCATATACTGATATTTGTCATTTCTTGCTATCTTCAACAATTTTGTCTTTCTCGTCGTCCTTGTATTTTCCATGGGAATTACAGATCAAGAGCTCCAACCAGTAAATGATGGTAAGATATACTCTTGGATTAGCATTATTACATATCTCGTCTCACATATTTGATATGACTCTAACCTAGTTATTGAGTCTTGAAAAACCAATTGTTCAACTATGGTGCTAATTGGTTGGTCACGATTATTGATGTAATGATTGTATAGGATCATAATTCTAGTCAAACAAGTTAGTCTTAATCTCCAAGTCCCTTATCTTGTTTACTAAAGATTTGCTGTTCTTCAACAGGTTTGAAATCTGAAATTAAACATCTAACAGAAAATGCTGAAAACAATAAGAAAACCTCCTCGCCTTGGCTTGAAAAATACCGATGGTGGCTTCAAGTGGTGGTGTACTCTTTCTTAGTCTTGGCCGGACAATCGGTTGGCACTCTCTTGGGCGGAGTATACTTCGATAAGGGAGGAAAAAGTAAATGGATGGCAACATTTGTACAAGTTGCAGGATTCCCAGTTCTTTTTCCCTTCCAGTTGTTTACAAAAGAAAAGAACATCGACTCCGAATTTACCATCACAAGGAAGCCTTCATATCCCTTGATTCTTTCTTTAGTTTACCTTTGTGTAGGCATATTTGTAGCAGCAGATTGCATGCTATACTCAATTGGTCTCCAATATTTACCAATAACTACATATACTTTGATATGTGCAAGCCAGTTAGGATTCAATGCCCTATTCTCCTATTTTCTGAATGGACAAAAGTTCACCCCGTACATATTGAATTCATTGGTACTCCTAACCATATCGTCTGTACTTCTAGTATTTCAAACAGAGCCCGGATGCTCAAAAAAGTCGTTAGGAAATAAATACACTATTGGATTCCTAAGCACGCTTGGTGCATACGGGTTGCTGCTGCCGTTGACGCAGCTCGCCTTTCAGAAGATCATCAAGAAAGAAACCTGTTGAGCCTTAAACGCATGGTTGCGTTTAATGCGTTAAATTATCCCCGGTCAATCTTTGAGTTTTGATGATCAACAAAACTTGTGTCTGTTATACTAATGCATCTACTTAGTGTGCAGATTAAGTGATGAAAAGTGGTTTGGATTGAAGAAAATCAAGTGTGCATATTCTGGCCTGGATCGCCCCAGGCGATGGTGATCATCGCCCCAGGCGATGGGTGCCAGGCCAGGCATCGCCACGCACATCGACAGAGGCGATGGCTAGGCGAGCATGCGAGGAGGATCGCCTGAGGCGATGGTGAACAACGCCGGAGGCGATGTCAACCTTCTGGCACTTCGCCCCGCACATCGACTGGAGCGACGCCGAGGCATGGAGCGGGCATGCGCGCAGGGAGATCGCCCGAGGCGATGGGGTGAAACGCCTGAGGCGATGGCACGAACGCCGGAGGCGATCTGGAGTTCGTTTGAGGCGATGCAAGATTTGAAGGAGCTGAGGCTACGACCTTGATTTTGGCATTGGATCGCCTGAGGCGATCCAGCGATCGCCTGAGGCGATACGTGATTTTTGGTGACCGTTGGGGCGCGGCGATGGTGATCGCCTGAGGCGATGTCCGAGGCGATCGAGGAGTGATTTCAGCCTTATGAGTAGCAACGGCTAGTAGGAGCCTTGGAGGCCTTCTACACTATAAATATGGATGCTTTGGAGCATTTTGAAGCTAAGGAACAAGCCTACAAACTTCCACAAAGTCTTGATAATTATTATTTGAATTTGCATTGCAATCTCCATACATTGTTGTTGTATTGGAGCTTGTAATTCTTATCTTTCTTAGAGTCTTGTTTCTTCGTGTGAGTACACCGTGAAGGTGCTTTTGGTTTGATTTCTTGTAAAGGTCCTCCAACACCAAATCAAGTTGGAAAATTGTAAAGTCATCAACAAGTCTAGTTGGTGCAAGTGTGTGGCTATCCTTGGAGCCCTTAAGGCCAAGAAGACTCGTGAAGAGTGTTGGTAGCTCGGGAAGAGCTTTGTATACTCGTGAAGGGTATTGTGCTCGGGAAGAGCGTTGTGTACTCGGGAAGAGTAGTGTGCTCGGGAAGAGCGTTGTAAACTCGGGAAGAGTTGTTGTGTGGCTAACTTGGAGCCCTCAAGGCCAAGATCTATTGTTCTAGTGGAACCTCGGTTGGAGGTTATCTAACCGGGAAGAGGAGACGTAGGCGATTCATCGCCGAACTTCTATAACAAATCCTTTTGTTATTTATTGCTTTATTTCCTTTACGCATTTATTTATTTTTATTCTTTGCATTTATCGATTGACTAAAGGCTTCCGCAAGCGCAAAATATTTTATTTTTACAAACTCATTTTAAAACGCTAAAGTAGCCAATGAATCTCGTTCATCCACCTCTTCGATTCCAACAAGTGGTATCAGAGCCATTTGATTTTTGTTTTTAAATCAAAATATTTTTATGGCTAATCTAGCAAATGAGTTTGCTCAAGGTCAATCGACAAATCGCCTTCCGCTCTTCACGGGTGATAATTACGGCTATTGAAAAAATAGAATTTCTCTATACATCCAATCCGTGGATTATGACCTTTGGAAGATCATAGTGAAAGGTCCACATATTCCTTTAAAGGAAGTTGGGGGAATTAGTGTTGCCAAAGAAATGGACGATTTCACTAGAGCGGATATGATTTTAATTTCTCAAAATGCTAAAGCTATTAATATTTTGCATCGTGCTTTAGATATGAAGGAGTACAACCGGATCTCGATGTGCTCAACGGCAAAGGAGATATGAGACAAATTACAAATTTGTCATGAAGGAACAAATCAAGTGAAGGAGACCAAGATTGATCTTCTACAACTCAAATATGAGACATTTGAGATGGAGTCCGGAGAAGAGGTGGATTCTATGTTTAGGAGGCTCACCCTAATTATCAACGAGCTTGCTCAACTTGGAGAGAAGTATCCTCCAAAGCAAATATGGAGGAGAGCACTAAGAGCCTTGCCTAAAGAATGGGACGCAAAGAGGACGGCCATCATCGAGTCCAACAAAGGAGAAAATGCCTCCTATGACCTTGATGAGCTCCATGGCACATTGGTGACTCATGAACTTGAAGTTGCAACAAGGAGAAAAGTAAAGGAGGAGGATAGATCCAAAAGAAATGGAATTGCCTTGGTTGGAAGGAAAGACCATTCCGATGATGAAGAAGACAATGATGATGAAGAGATGATCTTGTACACAAAGAAGTTCAATAAGTTCTTCAACAAACATAGCAAGTCAAAGACCTCCAATGCTACCAAACAAGAATCCAAAAATGAGGTAACTTGTTATAATTGTCAAGATAAAGGCCATTATGCTAACAAATGTCCTAGGAAGAAGAATGAGGACAAAGGGAAGAAGAAGGCGTTTATAGCCACATGGAGTGATAGCGACTCCGATGAAGAAGAAGCCACCAATCTATGTCTAATGGTTCTTGGAGATGAAGGAGATGAAAGTGACAATGAGGTACCTTCATTTGCTGAACTTTTAGAGTCTTATAATGATCTTATTGATGCTCTTGGCAAAACCAAGATGAGTAACAAATTACTCAAACTTGAGATTGCTAAGAAAGATGAAGAAAATAATTCATTGAAAAATGAATTAAATTCTTTAAAGATATCATTTTGCAAATTTAGTGAAAGTAGTAAAAAGATGAATGAATTGCTTGGCTTGCAACGTTGTAGCTTTGACAAAGCCGGGTTAGGTTTTTCAAGCAAATCAAAAACTTTTTCTAGCTTGTTGGCCAATGCAAAGCATGATTCTCCTACTTGTAATTATTGTTGCAAAAATGGCCACACTAAAAATAAGTGTAGGTTTGCTAGAATCCAATACCAACCTAATAAGAGGTGGAAATGGATTCCAAAAGTGCCATTGAAAGTTAACCCCCTAGGACCCAAAAGCAAATGGGTACCAAAGTTCCTCCAATTGTAAACTTGTCTTGTAGGGACAAGAATGGAATGAAGGATGAAGGGCCAAGCAACTCAAAGGAGGAGTTTGTATTATTCACAACTATAGAAGAGGCTCGAGGCGTTGGACCTATGACAAGAACGAACTATTGTCATTGAGGGTAAAATTTATTTTTTTTACATGTTAAAAGAGCAATTTCAAAATTCATTGGCACAAATTAATTGTGATCAATAAATATTGAAGCTCAATATTCATTGGAGTAAAATGCATAACCCCTTAGCATAATTGTTGAAATGCATGATGTATGCTTATCTTTTTATAGTAAGTAGCTTGATATGCTTTGCATTCAAATTTGAATATGCTATGTGAAAATGTGCAAGTATATGATTTGTTATAATGCCTTGATACTTTTATTATTTTGTTTTTGACATGAATGCATGAACATATGCACACATTGCAACTTTTAGAATTAATTGTTGAGTGCCTTAAACACATGGTTGTGATTCACCTCTATATGATTTAATCTTGTTTGATGAGGAACATGT
Organism: Haberlea rhodopensis; assembly: GCA_907163345.1. NCBI lineage: Eukaryota > Viridiplantae > Streptophyta > Magnoliopsida > Lamiales > Gesneriaceae > Haberlea > Haberlea rhodopensis. Next base: position 954,723 of record CAJQUN010000069.1, read on the forward strand.
GTAATTTGAAGCTATATGTCAACATATAAATTATGCCATGTTTATTTGAATTTTATGCTTTTTGATTATCACAAAAAGGGGGAGAATTTTGTGATAAACTTGAACCTTAATACATGCATAGTTTAAGGGGGAGAGCTTATGTATGCATGGTTTGAGGGGGAGAGTTATTTGTTTAATGATTTACTTGATAACTTGTATGTGTCATGCAATTGTTAAGGGGGGTTATTTTTACTCACATTTCATGCATATTACTTATTCAAGTTTATCAAGTTTTGTGATCATCAAAAAGGGGGAGATTGTTGAGCCTTAAACGCATGGTTGCGTTTAATGCGTTAAATTATCCCCGGTCAATCTTTGAGTTTTGATGATCAACAAAACTTGTGTCTGTTATAATAATGCATCTACTTAGTGTGCATATTAAGTGATGAAAAGTGGTTTGGATTGAAGAAAATCAAGTGTGCATATTCTGGCCTAGATCGCCCCAGGCGATGGTGATCATCGCCCCAGGCGATGGGTGCCAGGCCAGGCATCGCCACGCACATCGACAGAGGCGATGGCTAGGCGAGCATGCGAGGAGGATCGCCTGAGGCGATGGTGAACAACGCCGGAGGCGATGGCAACCTTCTGGCACTTCGCCCCGTACATCGACTGGAGCGACGCCGAGGCATGGAGCGGGCATGCGCGCAGGGAGATCGCCCGAGGCGATGGGCTGAAACGCCCAAGGCGATGGCACGAACGCCGGAGGCGATATGGAGTTCGTTTGAGGCGATGCAAGATTTGAAGGAGCTGAGGCTACGGCCTTGATTTTGGCATTGGATCGCCTGAGGCGATCCAGCGATCGCCTGAGGCGATGCGTGATTTTTGGTGACCGTTGGGGTGCGGCGATGGTGATCGCCTGAGGCGATGTCCGAGGCGATCGAGGAGTGATTTCAGCCTTATGAGTAGCAACGGCTAGTAGGAGCCTTGGAGGCCTTCTACACTATAAATATGGATGCTTTGGAGCATTTTGAAGCTAAGGAACAAGCCTACAAACTTCCACAAAGTCTTGATAATTATTATTTGAATTTGCATTGCAATCTCCATACATTGTTGTTGTATTGGAGCTTGTAATTCTTATCTTTCTTAGAGTCTTGTTTCTTCGTGTGAGTACACCGTGAAGGTGCTTTTGGTTTGATTTCTTGTAAAGGTCCTCCAACACCAAATCAAGTTGGAAAATTGTAAAGTCATCAACAAGTCTAGTTGGTGCAAGTGTGTGGCTATCCTTGGAGCCCTTAAGGCCAAGAAGACTCGTGAAGAGTGTTGGTAGCTCGGGAAGAGCTTTGTATACTCGTGAAGGGTATTGTGCTCGGGAAGAGCGTTGTGTACTCGGGAAGAGTAGTGTGCTCGGGAAGAGCGTTGTAAACTCGGGAAGAGTTGTTGTGTGGCTAACTTGGAGCCCTCAAGGCCAAGATCTATTGTTCTAGTGGAACCTCGGTTGGAGGTTATCTAACCGGGAAGAGGAGACGTAGGCGATTCATCGCCGAACTTCTATAACAAATCCTTTTGTTATTTATTGCTTTATTTCCTTTACGCATTTATTTATTTTTATTCTTTGCATTTATCGATTGACTAAAGGCTTCCGCAAACGCAAAAATATTTTATTTTTACAAACTCATTTTAAAACGCTAAAGTAGCCAATGAATCTCATTCACCCCCCCTCTTCGATTCCAACAAAACCCTTCGGGAGATTCTTGATATGACGATCTACCAAAATGTAGTTGCAACATTCGTGATACTAATTGGGCTATTCGCTAGCGGGGAATGGAAGACACTGAACAAAGAAATGAACGAATATAAGTTGGGGAAAGTTTCTTATGTTAAACTTGTTCTGGACTGCAGTTTCTTGGCAGGCATTCGGTGTTGGTTGTATAGGGCTGATATTCAAGATTTCATCATTGTTTTCCAATGTGATTAGTATCTTCGGACTGCCTTTGGCTCCAATTCTGGCCATAATCTTTCTACAGGATAAGCTCAATGGCTTAAAGGGTATATCGATGACATTGACATTATGGGGTTTCGTGTCTTACATGTATCAACATTATCTTGATGACTTGGAGATGAAGCAGAGAAATGGAACTTCTGATAATTGAAGAAGTTTCTCTTACTGAAAGAGCTTAATAGTTACAGGGATTTACACTTTATCGCGAGATTATGTACAATACTGAATAATAAACTCATGTTTGAACCATTTGTGCTTCACACATGCTTATATAGCAGAGACAATACAATTTGCAACTCAATATTGTTGATTTTTATTGTCTTGGCAGCTACCTAAAGTTTTATCCATTCTTTTAAAAGTCAAGTATCTGATTTATGTCTCTCGAATTGTTCTTTGCTATCTCATATGACACTATATCAAATATTGAATTAATGACTCATATTTATCAATGTCCCTCTTTTTTACGTGGAACCCAAAACTTAATAAATCAAGATCATTATCCACCCGCGTATGTTTAATGCAATAATATTTTTATCACAAGAATCGCACGGCCTAACAAATCAATCATGCATTCCTTATATAAAACTAGCCGTCAGGTGCACGTATTTAACGTTTGCGACAACACGAAATAGTATAACACGACAAAAATAGCATGACCAGTGATTTCTTGTTAAAAAACTCCAACAACACACGTGTAAGAAAAAGACTTACACGTGTCAAAGCTTTGATCGATTTGGTCACTATGCTAATGTTTCTTTTTGCGGTATAGAACTTAGCTTCCATAAACTCAATACCAAATTAGTTACGGTTTACTTTTGTTGCTACAATTACTACACCTAAGTTAGAAAATACTTCTATAGATCGAATGTTTGTAAAAACCAAGATACATAAATATATATGTATATTTTTGTATATGTATTGATGTTTATAAGATCAGGTGTATAGAAGTGGGACCAGTTGAATCTTTACTAGTAAAGGTAGACGTTTGCTTCCCTATTTGTTTTTAATGCAAAAAAGGGGTTGCCTCGTCTTCTTCCTGTCAAGAACATGAATTCGAATTCACTTTCTCGTGGGCCATGCTTCTTTTTTTTCGGCTGCGAGTTTGATAACGTTACTTACCAAGTTCTCCTACCTTAACTACAATAGCAAAGCCCATGTCCCTGGCCTAACATTGAGTGAAAAGAAGCCAAACCATATATAATAAAGAGAAATTTGTTTTTTCGTCCTCTATATTTAACTCCCTTCGATTTTGATCGCTATGTAGTCAAAATGATTCTTAGTCTGGTATCAATTTTTCGGTAATTTTGGCTTTGTTTTGCAATTTTAGTCACATCGACATCACGTCGGCGTTATATCAGCACCACACTGTTAAATGACTAAAATTAAAAATAATAATAATAAGCAAAGATAACAGAGACTGAAATTTGATAACACAGAAGACCAAATCATAAAGATGCAATAAATGACCAAAATTGCAATTTCCATATAATTAATGATACCAGTCTCTGATACACAAGTGATTCATTTGAAACTGTTGTGCTTTCAATTCTGTATTTGTAACATAGTTAATCACTTTGCTATCATACTATTATGACCTCACAGTTGTTTGTGTTACCTTCAAGCCTAGATTTGTTTCTTTAGGTATTCAGCCATCGCTGGTTGAGTTCATATTTCACGTTGATGACAGATGTGCATGTACAGAGGTATGGAGATTTATTATGTCACTCGATCTACTGAACAAAGACAAAATTTACATTAAAAGTTCAACATAACATATTGTTAGTTGAAATACAAGCAACAATTTTCCTGGTGCTGCCTAAACACTCGTCAAAATGTGATATCGGTTTAAAACAACATGCAGCAACAGTACATTAGAGAGCAGAATCTGAAGACTTGTGTTGAGCCTTAAACGCATGGTTGCGTTTAATGCGTTAAATTATCCCCGGTCAATCTTCGAGTTTTGATGATCAACAAAACTTGTGTTTGTTATACTAATGCATCTTCTTAGTGTGCAGATTAAGTGATGAAAAGTGGTTTGGAATGAAGAAAATCGAGTGTGCATATTCTGGCTTGGATCGCCCCAGGCGATGGTGATCATCGCCCCAGGCGATGGCAGCCAGGCGAGGCATCGCCACGCACATCGACAGAGGCAATGGCTAGGCGAGCATACCAAGAAGATCGCTCCCGGCGATGATGACCATCGCCTGAGGCGATGGCAACCATGCGGGACTTCGCCCCGCACATCGACAGAGGCGACGCCGAGGCATGCGCGGGCATGCGCGCAGGGGGAGATCGTTTGAGGCGATGGGCTGATCGCCCGAGGCGATGCGATGAATGCCTGAGGCGATGTGGAGTTCGTTTGAGGCGATGACAGATTTGGACATGCTGAGGCTACGGCCTTGATTTTTGCTATTGATCGCCTGAGGCGATCCACCGATCGCCTGAGGCGATGCGTGTATTTTGGCGACCGTTGGGGCGAGGCGATGGTGATCGCCTGAGGCGATGTCCGAGGCAATCGAGGAGTGATTTCAGCCTTATGTGTAGCAACGGCCAGTAGGAGCCTAGGGGGCCTCCTACACTATAAATATTGATGCTTTGGAGCATTTTGAAGCTAAGAAACAAGCCTACAAACTTCTACAAGCTTTGCTAATTCAAATTTATTATAGCATTGCAACTCCATACATTGTTGTTGTATTGGAGCTTGTAATTGTTTTCATTTGATAGAGTCTTGTTGTCTTCGTGTGAGTACACCGTGAAGGTGTTTTTTGGTTTGATTTATTGTAAAGGTCCTCCAACACCAAAGCAAGTTGAAAAATTGTAAAGTCATCAACAAGTCTAGTTGGTGCAAGTGTGTGGCTATCCTTGGAGCCCTTAAGGCCAAGAAGACTCTTGAAGAGTGTTGGTAGCTCGGGAAGAGCTTTGTGTACTCGGGAAGAGTATTGTGCTCGGGAAGAGCGTTGTGTACTCGGAAGAGTAGTGTGCTCGGGAAGAGCTTTGTAACTCGGGAAGAGTTGTGTTGTGGCTAACTTGGAGCCCTCAAGGCCAAGATCAATTGTTCTAGTGGATCCTCGGTTGGAGGTTATCTAACCGGGAAGAGGAGACGTAGGCGATTCATCGCCGAACTTCTATAACAAATATCCTTGTCATTTACTGCTTTAATTCCTTTACGCATTTATTTATTTTGTTCTTTTCTTTTATCGATTGACTTAAGGCTTCCGCAAGCGCAAAACTCTTATATTTTTCAAACTCATTTTAAAACGCTAAAGTAGCCAAGGAATCTCATTCACCCCCCTCTTCGATTCCAACAAGTGGTATCAGAGCCATTTGATTTTTGTTTTAAATCAAAAAAATTTATATGGCTAATCTAGCAAATGAGTTTGCTCAAGGTCAATCGACAAATAGGCCTCCGATTTTCACGGGTGATAACTACGGTTATTGGAAGAATAGAATTTCTCTATACATCCAATCCGTAGATTATGATCTATGGAAAATTATTGTGAAAGGTCCACATACTCCTTTAAAGGATGTTGGGGGAATAAGTGTTCCCAAAGAAATGGACGACTTCACAAAAGCGGATATGATGTTAATTTCTCAAAATGCTAAAGCTATTAATATTTTGCATTGTGCTTTAGATATGAAGGAGTACAACCGGATCTCAATGTGCTCAACCGCTAAGGAAATATGGGGCAAAGTGAAAATTTGTCATGAAGGAACAAATCAAGTGAAGGAGACCAAGATTGATCTTCTACAACTCAAATATGAGACATTTGAGATGGAGTCCGGAGAAGGGGTGGATTCAATGTTTAGGAGGCTCACCCAAATTATCAACGAGATTGCTCAACTTGGAGAGAAGTACCCTCCAAAGCAAATATGGAGGAGAGCCCTAAGAGCATTGCCTAAGGAATGGGATGCAAAGAGAACCGCAATCATTGAGTCAAACAAAGGAGAAAATGCTTCATATGACCTTGATGAGCTCCATGGTACATTGGTGACTCATGAACTTGAAGTTGCAACAAGGAGAGAAATAAAGGAGGAGGATAGATCCAAAAGAAATGGGATAGCATTGGTTGGGAGAAAAGATCACTCCGATGATGAAGATGATGATGATGATGATGAGATGATCTTGTTCACAAAGAAGTTCAAGAAGCTCTTCAACAAACATAACAAGCCAAAGGCCTCAAGTGCTACCAAACAAGAATCCAAAAATGAGGTAACTTGTTATAATTGTCAAGAAAAAGGTCATTATGCTAACAAATGTCATAGGAAGAAGAATGAGGACAAAGGGAAGAAGAAGACGTTTATAGCCACATGGAGTGATAGCGACTCCGATGAAGAAGAAGCCACAAATCTTTGTTTAATGGCGCTTGGAGATGAAGGAGAAGAAGGCGACGATGAGGTACCTTCATTTAATGAATTATTAGATTCCTATCATGAACTTATTGATGCTCTTGGCAAAACCAATATGAGTAACAAATTACTCAAACTTGAGATTGCTAAGAAAGATGAAGAAAATAATTCATTGAAAAATGAATTAAAATCTTTAAAGATATCTTTTTGCAAATATAGTGAAAGTAGTCAAAAGATGAGTGAATTGCTTGGCTTATAACGTTGTAGCTTTGACAAAGCCGGGTTATGCTACTCAAGCAAATCAAAAACTTTTTCTAGCTTGTTGGCCAAAGCAGAGCATAATTCTCATACTTACAATTATTGTTGAAAAAATGGTCATACTAAGAATAAATATAGGTTTGCTAAAATCCAATACCAACCTAACAAGAGGTGGAAATGGATTCCAAAGGTGTCTAAGGAAGCTAACCATCAAGGACCCAAAAATCAAATGGGTACCGAAGATCCTCATATTGTTAATTTGTTTTGTAGGGACAACAAAGGGATGGATGAAGGCACAAGCAATTCAAAGGAAGAGTTCATCTTATTCACCTCAATAGAGGAAGCGCGAGGCATTGGACCAATGACAAGAACGAACTCTTGTCATCGAGGGTAAAATTTACTTTATACATATTAAAAGAGCAATTCAAAATTCATTGGCACAAATTAATTGTGATCAATAAATATTGAAGCTCAATATTCATTGTAGTAAAATGGAATACCCCTTAGCATAATTGTTTAATGCATGATGTATGCTTATCTTTTTATAGTAAGTATCTTGATATGTCTTTGATTCAAATTTGAATATGTTATGTGGAATTGTGCAATTATGTGATTTAGCATGCTATAAGTGTTTAGATGCTTAATCTTGGATATAATGCTATCATGACCTTAATAATCTTATTAAATGTTGGTTTGAGAATTATAATTTTTTTTTGGGCATAGGTGCATTAACTCTTGGTAGAACATATGCACACTTTGCAATGTTTAGAATTTCTGGTTGAGTGCCTTAAACGCATGTGTATTTCACTAATTGATTTGATCTAATAGCTATTACTTGGTGAGGACCATGTGTAAAATTGTTAAAATATGGCTATGTGTCAACATATTTGAGCTATGTTTATTTAAATTTTATGCTTTTTGATTATCACAAAAAGGGGGAGAATTTTGTGATAAACTTGAACCTTAATACATGCATAGTTTAAGGGGGAGAGCTTGTGTATGCATGGTTTGAGGGGGAGAGTGATTTGTTTAATGCTTTACTCGTTCAACTTGTATGTGTTATGCAATTGTTAAGGGGGAGTCATTTTTACTCACATTTCATGCATATTACCTATTCAAGTTTATCAAGTTTTGTGATCATAAAAAAGGGGGAGATTGTTGAGCCTTAAACGCATGGTTGCGTTTAATGCGTTAAATTATCCTCGGTCAATCTTTGAGTTTTGATGATCAACAAAACTTGTGTTTGTTATACTAATGCATCTTCTTAGTGTGCAGATTAAGTGATGAAAAGTGGTTTGGAATGAAGAAAATCGAGTGTGCATATTCTGGCCTGGATCGCCCCAGGCGACGGTGATTATCGCCCCAGGCGATGGCAGCCAAGCGAGGCATCGCCACGCACATCGACATAGGCGATGGCTAGGCGAGCATACCAGGAAGATTGCTCCCGGCGATGATGACCATCGCCTGAGGCGATGGCAACCATGCGGGACTTCGCCCCGCACATCGACAGAGGCGACGCCGAGGCATGCGCGGGCATGCGCGCAGGGGCAGATCGTTTGAGGCGATGGGCTGATCGCCCTAGGCGATGCGATGAACGCCTGAGGCGATGTGGAGTTCGTTTGAGGCGATGACAAGTTTGGACATGCTGAGGCTACGGCCTTGATTTTTGCTATTGATCGCCTGAGGCGATCCACCGATCGCCTGAGGCGATGCTTGTATTTTGGTGACCGTTGGGGCGCGGCGATGGTGATCGCCTGAGGCGATGTCCGAGGCGATCGAGGAGTGATTTCAGCCTTATGTGTAGCAACGGCTAGTGGGAGCCTAGGGGGCCTCCTACACTATAAATATTGATGCTTTGGAGCATTTTGAAGCTAAGAAACAAGCCTACAAACTTCTACAAGCTTTGCTAATTCAAATTTATTATAGCATTGCAAACTCCATACATTGTTGTTGTATTGGAGCTTGTAATTGTTTTCATTTGATAGAGTCTTGTTGTCTTCGTGTGAGTACACCGTGAAGGTGTTTTTTGGTTTGATTTATTGTAAAGGTCCTCCAACACCAAAGCAAATTGGAAAATTGTAAAGTCATCAACAAGTCTAGTTGGTGCAAGTGTGTGGCTATCCTTGGAGCCCTTAAGGCCAAGAAGACTCGTGAAGAGTGTTGGTAGCTCGGGAAGAGCTTTGTGTACTCGGGAAGAGTATTGTGCTCGGGAAGAGCGTTGTGTACTCGGGAAGAGTAGTGTGCTCGGGAAGAGCTTTGTAACTCGGGAAGAGTTGTGTTGTGGCTAACTTGGAGCCCTCAAGGCCAAGATCAATTGTTGTAGTGGAACCTCGGCTGGAGGTTATCTAACCGGGAAGAGGAGACGTAGGCGATTCATCGCCGAACTTCTATAACAAATATCCTTGTCATTTACTGCTTTAATTCCTTTACGCATTTATTTATTTTGTTCTTTTCTTTTATCGATTGACTTAAGGCTTCCGCAAGCGCAAAACTCTTTTATTTTTCAAACTCATTTTAAAACGCTAAAGTAGCCAAGGAATTTCATTCACCCCCCTCTTCGATTCCAACAACTTGAAATACCTCCTATGAAGCCATCACATAAGACGACCAACATAGATTGATCGAGGAAATTTTATCTTCAGTTGGGGCCATTGCACTAACAATTGATCAGCAACATGGAGCTTGTAAAGAAGCAAGCAACTTAAAGACAGCCTCCTAACTCTATCAATGCTTTCAATGTAGAAAATGGACTACCACCTGATTCCATACACCTCAAACATGGATTTACAAATTCATCATCCACTCTGATTTCCCAAGAAAAGAAAAAAGCCACCACATAATGCAGGCATGCACAAATCTTAAATTTGTTTTTACTGATGGAAAGCGGTTTTCCTCATTCAAATTGTTTTGTTGCACCTAATCTTGGCACTGGGGATGGTGGGGAAGGAAATAATGTACAGTCAAGTTATCCAGACCTTGAAAAGGAATGCAATTATAAAAAGCTGTATACAAGTTCCAGGCCCGATGCAAAGAATCTGCTTAGTTAATTAAATAACTCAATCAGTAGACTGAAAAAAATGAAACTATTGTAGTAAGATCCAAAAAGAAACAACAATACCACTCGAGGCCTGATATTAAACGTTAGCCACAACGCATGAGTTAGAGCAATTAAGGTTGTGCCGGTTGAAGTTATGTAAGACTTGAGAATTTTGAGAACAAAAATGAACGGAAGCTTATTTTATTCATTGATCATTTACAGTATATATACATGTGTATGATTTTTTTTTTAAAAAAAGGAAATGTTGAGCTAATTATATCAGTCAGTTACAATCTGCAAGCTAGATTATAAGAATGCTAATAATGCTTGATTGTTGGATAATTGATTTTCCTTTTTGATAAGCCTCCGTATCATGCCTTGATCTATGGGATTGTGATTCTTGACATGCCCTCTCAAACTGTTGTGTGGGAGAGACGAACACCCAGTTGCGTCTAAATATTTGAAAACCAATCTTGTTTAGTGGTTTTGTAAAAATATCAGCGGGTTGTGATGATGATGTAATATATCTCGTGACAAGATTTTCGATTGCAACTTTTTCTGTTACAACATGATAATCAAGCTCAATGTGTTTTGATCACGCATGAAACATCGGATTAACCGACATATGAATACACTGACATTGTCCCAGAATAATTGTGGAGGTTCTGCTAATGTTACCCCAATCATAGATCGATATTCGACTTCAGAACTGGAACAAGACACCATAGGTTGTTTCTTTGAACACCAAGAAAATGCAGTTTGCACCGAGATATACACAAAATCCTGTAGTACTTCTTCTTCTAGTAGTAGGACATCTGGCCCAATCGGAATCACTAAAAGCATAGAGAGTAGTCGGACTTTGAGTAATGTAGCAAATACCAAAGTTTTTCTGTGTCCCATTTAGGTTTTCTCAATATACGCTTTGCTGGCTTTAAATGAATTAGTGTAGGATTGCTAAGAAATTGAGAAACCTTATTGACTGCATAAATAATGTCTGGCCAGGTAAAAGTGAGGTAGTGAATGGCATCGACTATGCTCCGAAAGGCTGTTGCATCTACTATTTCTGAATCAGAGACATGTGCTTGTCTTTTATCGCCATTGGTGTAGTGAAGGAAGCACTTTCAAGCATCTTTGTTTTTTGAAGTAAGTCGTGTGTGTATCTTTGCTCAGACAAGAAGATACCACCATGAAAATACTTTACATCAACACCATTTAAGTCGTGTGTGTATCTTTGGTGTAGTAAAGGAAGCACTTTCAAGCATCTTTGTTTTGTGAAGTAAGTCGTGTGTGTATCTTTGCTGAGACAAGAAGATACCACCATGAAAATACTTTACTTCAACACCAAGAAAATAGTGCAGCGATCCAAGATCTTTGATTGCAAACTCTTGGCCAAGCTTATCCATTAAACCTTGAACAAAAACATCATTATTTCCAGTAAGAAGAAGTCATCTACATATATGAGAATAATAGCAGTAATGCCACTGTTGTGATAGACAAAAAAGTGAAACATCTGATTTACTGCAATAAAAGCAGGGTTCCAGTAGATATCGAGAGAGCCTATCAAACCAAGTATGTGGTGCTTGCTTTAATCCATAGATTGACCTTTTCAGTAAGCAAACATGATTTTTCTTTGTGGAGTCAATGAATCCCGGTGGTTGTTCCATGTAAACAGTTTCCTTAAGATGTCAATGTAAGAATGCATTTTTAACATCAAGTTGCCTCATTTGCCATTTAAATGACGGAGAAATAGCAATCCTAGTCGGATGGTAGTTGGTCGAACTACTGGACTAAAGTTTTCGTCGTAGTCGACACCCGAGACTTGTGTGAAGCCCTTAGCAACCAAACGAGCTTTGAAGTGATCAATTGTTCCATCCTCGTTTGTTTTAGTGCGAAAAACCCACTTTGATCCAACAATATTAACTCCAGACAGTTTAGGAACTAAATCCCATGTATCATTGGACTTGAGAGTGGTAAGTTCATCTTGCGTAGCACCTTTCCAACTTTGATCTTTTAAGGCTTCTCTGAGACTGTTTGGTTCAGATGGAAAAGATACATTTGTTGCAACAATTGCATAATCTTGCAAACATAGAGGTGTCTTGTGTTGCCTCACTGGTCGATAGATGATTTGAGGATTTGCTCCAGAGCTTTCGATGTTTGATGATAGATTTTCCACATTTTGTGATTGCTCGAATGATGCCTCAATTGGTGGCTCAATAAAGATTCTTTCAGCCTGCTCACACACATTCTGCATCTGTAAGTGTGTTGAGAGGTCATGAGTTTCTTCAGTCAGAGGCTCAAAGACTTCTGCATTTGTGTTATCGGCACCAGGAAACTCCAAGTTGTAGAGGTGGTGATATTTGCATTGGAAATGTTATCACAACAATTTATGAAGTTAGGAGCAATTAAGGTTTGAGGATTTTCCTTTTTCGATTTTTCTTTGTTTGAAAGATCCTCCATTATGCCAATCAACTCATCCAGGTTGGGAAATTCTGATAGCGAAAATCTTTGGGAGTTCTGGACCAATTGTGTTGGTTTGAAAGGAAATAATGCTTCTTCATCGAAGATGACATGTCGTGAGATGTATACCCGTTGTTTTTGGCTCGAGACATCGGTATCCTTTGTGTATTGGACTATATCCAATGAAAACACAAGGGTATGTTTTCTTGACAAACTTTGAGCCGCATTGATGTCTCAATGAAGGAAAGCACATGCATCCTAACACCCGCAGACCATTGTAGTCTGGATATCTGTTGTAGAGTTTGTGATAAGGACTTTCATTTTGCAAAATTGATAATGGAAGATGATTAATCAAGTAGGCACCGGTGGAGAAAGTTTCAACCCAGAGAGATAATGGTAAATTAGCATGGAATAACATCGTAAGTGTGGTCTCAAATATATGACGATGTTTTCTTTCTTCTACACCATTTTGCTGAGGAGTTCCAGGACAAGAAACATGTAGCTCGATCCCACTTCTTTCAATATGAGAATTAAAAATACTTGAACTGAACTCTCCACACCCATCGCACTGAAAAAATTTTATTTTTTTGATCAAACTAGTTATCCACTAGTTTCTGAAATTTTACGAAGCAATAAGGAACTGACTTCTTCTTTAAAGGTTACATCCTTGTAAATCTGCTGCAGTCATAAAATATATATATATTTATATACCGAAAGCCTTGATTTGAGGCTAAAGGAGCTGGCCCCAAAGATCACAGTGTATTTTGTGAATTGGAACTTTGAGATTCTATTATTAACTTTAAAGGGGAGACTACAACTTTTACCCATTTGACAGCTAATACATAAATTTGGTTTGACTATCCAATGAGAAACATCCATAACATTCATTTCCTTTAACAAAGATAGTACCTTTGAATTGGGATGTCCGAGTCGTTGATGCCAAAGTGTAGCAGATGAACCTCCTTCCTTTATAACACTCAAAGCTTCATGAAAGACTCCTTCCAAGCCATATAACTTCCCCTTTTTATGCCCCTTCACAGTTATCCTTTGATTTTGATCCTTAACAACAAAATCAGAAGATGTGAATTCAAAAGTGCAAAAATTATCTGATGCAAACTTTCCAACAGATATCAGATTTTTTTTCAAATCTGGAACTACAAGCATATCATTTAATTTGAATTTTCCTTCCTTTTGTAGTTACATGTGTGTCACCCATATGAGAGATTGGTAAGGCATTTCCATCACCCACAAAAATCATATCATTGCCCTCATAAGATTTTAAGGTAGACAATTTACCTGCATCATTTGTCATATGTGCAGTAGCCCCCGAATCAACGTTGAATGAGGGATCATTTTATTATTAAGGGTAAGTGCAGCAAGAGCTTGGGGCAATTCCTCTGATTGAGAGGAATAATCAAACATGTACCAACAATTAATGGCAAGATGATTTGGTGTTCCACATATTTGGCATGCTACTTTACTAGGGACATAAATTCCATCTTCGAAGAGTTATTTGGATTGTTGGGTTGTGAATTTGTGTTCTGGTCTGGACGAACTGCAGCATTCTGGTTGTTGTATCGTCCTGCAGGTGTAAAGCCTCTCCCACGAGAGTTAAAACGTCCTCTTCGTCCATTTTGCCCTCGACCCCTTTGGCTAAAGAAGGCCTGAGCATGCTGGATGTAAGTTTTTTCTTCTTCTCGTTGTGATGCTAAAGTTTGTTCGTGGCCTTGAAGTACAAAGATTTTTCAAAATTTCTCCATAAATTAAATCCCTTTATTAATCAAATTCTTATATTTCCACAGAGAATTATCTGCCAAAAGGATTGGTCTGAATCCTTTTTCAAGTCCGTATCTTCCTCAGTAGAAAAATGGTATACCTGTATCAAACCTACAAAAACTATATAACATCTTATTGCACGAAGCTCATATGGCATGTTGTAGCCAATGAACGTATTACCTTGTCTAGCAAAGAATTCTCCCGTACGCTAGCCTTTTGAAGACTCATATTATCAGTGGCGGCAGCGATCTATTATCTTGGCTTAAACCTGTCCATCTGCAGAACAACTAACACGTTTATCATCTCCGCATTGTGACCACCTACAGTATGATTGGGTAAAACTGAGATTAAAATGAAGGAATCAGCAAAAACTAATAGCAGGAGCCTTAAAATTGTAATTAAGGATAAAATTCTACATTATTTGAGAACACTAATCAAGAATTTCAATTTTAGAGCATAACTTTCATGCCACTGTGGTAAAATAATGACTCCATGAAGTAGAAACTTGAACACCTGAACCAGAACTATCATGGTACTGAGAGGTCTCGGAGTCCACTGCATAGGGGTTTGCTGCTCCATTTTATAATATAAGAAACCTGGATCATGATCAAGGTGGCCAAACCAATTATGTGCAAAATCGCCACATTTAGGAATCCCAAGTCAACAAAGAAAGAGCTAACTCCATCCAAGCTAAAAAAAAATGCAGTATTCTAGTATCCAGCCACTATCTATTGAATGATTAAACATGATTCATCAATTACTTATATATAATATTTTAGAAGTTTCTAACATATGGACTTGGAGGAATACATGTACGTGTCTTTTTGGTTTATTCATGTACTTAGTAAGGTGAGATGAATGCAATTTATTAAGTGGTACATGCACTAGGATAGATACATGTTGGTTAACTATAGATATCATATGTGTTGTAGTCATTTGTATCAAGTTGAGTTGAAAGTAATTATAAGAATTACAAGTTTTATCCGATGTTCTCCGGTATGTGTTGAGTTAAAGAGTTAAATACTCTTCACTTTCTAACATATTGGTATCAAGAGCCTTTGGAGATAAAGCTTGAAGAAAGATGTCGAATGGAACACCCTTCCAAGTTCCATCACTCACCAAGGAGAATTATGATAATTGGTGTATAAGAATGAAGGCTTTGCTTTGAGCCTATCAAGCATGGGAACTTGTGGAAAAGGGCATCGAAGAAGAAGATGTAGATGCCGCCACCAAGAAGAAAGATCAAAAGGCACTACCTCTCATTCATCAAAGTTTGGATGAGAAGATGTTTGAGAAGATAGCTAGTGCAACCACATCCAAGCAAGCATGGAAGTTCTTCAAGCCTCTTTTAAAGGAGTTTGATAAAGTAAAGAAAGTGTGTCTTTTAACACTACGATATGAGTTTGAATCTCTACACATGAAGGATTCATAATCTATTTTAGATTATATTTCACAGGTTTTTGCTATCACTAACCAAGTGAAGAGATATGGAGATGACATGAAGGATGATCGGGTGGTTGGAAAAATTTTGCGATCTTTCGATCCAAAATTAAATTATGTGTAGCCAATGAAGAGTCCAAAGACATGGACAATATGACAATTGATGAACTTGTTGGATCATTGCAAGCTCATGAAGAAAGATTGAAGAAACTGGTTTGAGAATCATTAGAACAAGCTTTGAAAGCAAAATTATTTTTGAAGGAGAAGGAATCAAACCATGGCACTTTCCAAAGAGGTTGAGGGCATGGAGGAGTATGAGCCAATACCACGGTTGAGGCCATGTTCGTGGAAAGGGAGGATGAGGTACCAACCATAATGATGAGAAAAGCCAAAACTTCAACCAAGGAAGAGGTCGTGGACGAGGTAGAGGACCAAAAGATGGAAGTTATATACCAACCAACCAAGGTTTGACAACTCAAACATTGAATGTTATAATTGTCATCATTTATGCCATTATTCTTGGGAATGCAAAACAATGTGGAGGAGACAAACAAACTTGTGGAGAGTAACAACAAAGAAGACGTAGACCCTACTTTGCTTCTCGCTTGTAAAAGTAATCAATGTGAAGAGAATAACCAATTGTACCTTGACTATCGTGCAAGTAGTCACATTTGTGGAATGAGAAATTTATTCATGCAATTTGATGAATCAATTGGTGGCAATATCACATTTGGAGACTCTTCTAAAATCCAAGTGAAAAGGAAATGTAATTCGGTTGAAATATGGGAGCCATCAATTTATTCTAATGTTTTTTTTATGTGTCGGGCATGAAAAGTAATATTTTAGGTTTGTGGCATCTTTGGGAGAAGAATTATGACATTCACTTGAAAAATAAAAGTTTGACAATGAAAGATGAAAATGGAAGATTGCTAGCAAAGGTACCAATGACGAAAAATAGAATGTTTCTATTGAATATTGAAAGTGGCATTCATATGTGCTTAACATCATGCTTTAAAGATTCATCTTGGTTATGACATATGAGGCTTGGAATTTAAAATTTTATGCCTTGAAGTAACGAGTAAAGAAAATATGGTAAAAGGATTGCCTATTATAGACCATTCAATTCAACTATGTGAATGATGTCTTTTTGGCAAACAAGCAAGAAAGAGTTTTCCGAAGAGCCTATGACAAGAGCTCAACATCCATTGAAGTTGATCCATTCAAATGTATGTGGTCCTATCAAGCCATCATCAATTAGTAAGAATAATTATTTCTTATTTTTTATTGATGACTATTCACCCAAAACTTGGGTGTACTTTATGAAAGAAAAATCAGAGGTGTTTGAGACTTTCAAGAAGTTCAAGATAACGGTGGAGAAACAAAGTGGATATCAAATTAAAGCTTTTCGCTCCGATAATGGCGGTGAATTCACTTCAAATGAATTCAAGGATTTTTGTGCAAAAGCTGGTATTCGTCGACCTACGACAACTCCATATTCACCATAACAAATGGAGAAGCCGAAAGAAAGAACCGCACCATTCTTAACATGACAATGAATATTGGGACGAAGCTCTTGTATGTGTTGTTTACGTGTTAAATCGGTGTCATACTAAAAATGTTAATGGAAAAACACCTTAAGAAGCTTGGAGTGGATATAGGGCAAGTGTTTCTCATTTGCGGGTTTTGGCAGCATAACCTATGCACATGTGCCAGATGGAAAAAAGACTAAACTTGATGACAAAAGCAAGAGATATATCTTGTATGTGTTGAGTTAAAGAGTTAAATAATATCCACTTTCCAAAATATGAATTGAATCAATAGTATACTCATTTGCAAGTGAGACAACAATCATTGTCAGATTAAGAATATATAGGATCAAATATGCAATTGAAGGCAGAGGCAACCCAAAAAATTCAATGGTCGGCTTAATGTATGGATGAATTAAAATTTGTTATTAGTGGACGGGCCACCCTTGGTTGAAGACTTTATGTTTATACACCAGAAATCCATAATATATCAGAAACGGAAACCAAATCCCAAAGCTGAAGCATAAAGCATGGTATGAAAGACCTAAAATGCTGAGTGGCTGTCTCATGCTAGTTATTTATGTAACTTCAAATACTTTCCTGTGTCAAGGCACCTGAATTGAAGAGAATTATTAGATGAGAGCCCAAATCCAAAACATCAAATGCTTAGATGAGAACCCAAATCCAAAAGACTAGCCTTTAAGATGGCCTCAATCCTGTTAGTCTTTAATCCTTGCTATTAAAAAAATATTAACCAAACCAAATGAAATTAATTGAACTAACAGATATTTTTAAATATAATAAATTAATTAACAATTCATTTGGTTAGTTAAATTTACTGGAAAATATATATACACTAGCGCACATGGAATCTTCCATACCATTTCGTGTTCTATTCCTTACTACATGTTTAGAGTTGTTGTCTCACATTGAGAACTTGAAAGCTATATTTGTTCTATATAAAAGATTCTGGGTTACTCCTATCATGACCAATTGGTTATGAGTAGGAAGCCCAAGAATTATTAGTATGGTATCAGAGCAGATTTTCCATGTGATTTGTTATTCTGCCAACATGCTCACCGTCCCCCGTCGTTATCAATCCACATATTTGGCTTATATAATGTCACACGTGATGGGGTGTGTTGAGAGTTGTTGTCCCACATTTGGAACTTGAAAACTATATTTGCTCCATATAAAATATCATGGGTTACTCCTATCATGACCAATTGGTTATGAATAGAAACCCCATGTGAAATATTTGATGATATCCCATGTGTCACTGGGTGCATCAACCAGATATTAAGAATATTCAAACAGAATATTCTCAATATATATTATAAGATTGTCCTTAAGGGTAGATAACATGGACGTTCTTAGGGGTAGCATGAGTCCAATTAATTTTATTTAAAACTTTATCAATTAGACACAGTACAATAGAAAAATATTTGCAAACGTGAAAGGGTTGGTTCGATACTGCCCTAAAAATATTTTAAATGAATGTTAATTCGATGTTACTTTTAGGATTTTGCCCTAAAATATATCTATTGATCTACAATCGGTCACAGGCCCGGCCATTTTCCATTGGTGACAGAAGGAAAAGGAATCGAGCACCAACTATTCTGGTGTCTTGCTGTCTAATTAATTGCGGATGGACTAGTTATTTATCTTTTCTCCTACTATTTTCTATGGCAAATCATAATTAATAACGTAATATCTACGCTATATTATTAATGTATCATGAATTTATTTAATAATCTAAAACATATTATTTTTTTCAAAAATATCTCTTATATATAATACCGTTATTTTAATTTTTTTTATCTTTAAAATTCTAAGCATTTTTATGATTAAATATATACTTTAAAAAACCATTTTCCAGAAATATAAGCTAAGACAAAGCTCCAAAACGCAATTTGTTTTGAGTTTCCCAACTTGCGGGATGGATAAGAGCTCATGTGCATTTTAGACAGACTCGAGTTTTAGTTGCACGTGAAGCAAAAAAAAATTATTTAGCTCAACCCCAACTAAAAAAAAAAAAAGAACAAACTAAAATATAAGATCTCAACAATTTTTAAGCATTTTCAATAATTTAGAAACTTAACCAAATATGGACTTCTTTTGAAAAAAAATGAGATTTGCCATAAAACATAGTCCTTGTCAAGTTTTTGGAAGCTTTCAATTGATTTATGGAAAATCTTCCAAAAAATCTGAGTTGTATTATGGTAATCCAACCTAGATTTGTTCCATTAATTATCGCCTTTACTCACCATGCCCCATAACGCCTATAAATTCGATAGCAGTCCACACACTTTTCTTCGTACACACCACACTCTTCTTACATGGCGCCTCCAAAAGGGAAGAAAAAATCACTGGGCAGAAGAAAAATCGAAATGAAATTAATAACAAATGAAAATGCTCGAGTGGTCACATTTTCGAAACGTCGAAACGGGCTGTTCAAGAAGGCAACCGAGCTGTCTACGTTATGCGCGGCCAAGATCGCCATCATAGTCTTCTCCCCTTGTAAAAGAGCCTATTCATTCGGCAGCCCTAATGTTGACTTCGTGACAGACCAGTTCTTGAATCAATTTCCGATGCCGAATACTCAGAATCTTGAGCATGGGACGAATCTGCAACAGTTGAAAGATCGGTGTGATGAAATAAATGAGGAGCTAGAAATCAAGAAAAGGAAGGGGAAGGAGATTGAAGAGGGCATTGAAAGTTTTCCGAGCCGAGCTTTGACGGAGGATTTGGATTTGTGTGCATTGAAAGAGATGAAGGAGAAATTGGAAAGGCTTCGAGAACAGTTTATTGAGAGGATCAATCGGCCTGAGTCAGGGTCAGGGTCTGGGGAAGGTTCGAGTCATTTAGTTGATGTTAAGGTTTCATGTTTGGAGATGGAGGGAAATGAATCTCCACTTCCATCTGATTGGCTAAAATTATGAGTTGTATCAGACTTGTTCCGATGTGAGTTCTTACTTGCACAAGGACAATACCGTAATGCTTAAATTTATAATCCAAAAATGATTTTGACACGTGTCAATATAAAATTGGACTCCATGTGCCAGTTAAGAAAGGTGGGAGGGATATACACAACAACAACTAAGTCTTTAATCTCAATAAAATATGATAGGCTACATGAACAATATAGAGAATCAAGTTAGATCGAATATATATATATATATATACACACTCATACCATACTATAAAGATTTATATTGAAATTTGTGTAGGCGAGATTTGCGAGTAAATATATTTGGACTCAAAACGTTCCAAGTTAGGTTAATTATTTCATGTGGAAATTTGTGCTTAATAGAGTGCCGACTAATTTGCTAAGAAAAACATCTTGGATGTGTATAGTGGAGTTGATTGTGTTTTTGCAATAATGATGATGATGATGTCAAGCATTTATTTATTACGTGCCCATTGGCAAGCTATGTTTGGGAAAATTGTTATTCGTTGTTGGGAATTACTTCTGTGCGTCACAATCTTATTGAACATCATTTGATTTAGCATCAAGGTTTGAATCCATTCAAGAGGTATTTTACAATTTGGAATGGGTTGTGGCGTTGCATTGTTTGGATTATTTGGAAAGTGATGAATGATGTCATATTTAAAGGGTTGGAACCGAATAATGATTGTTATAGAGGAAATGAATGTTAGAATTTGGTCTTGGTTCTCCTCGTTTTGTTCATCGTATAATTACTTTTGACCGATTGGTTTGTGAACCTGATTTTTATTTTTCGTTGTATTTCAAACGGATAATTTAATTGTAATGTTACATTGACAATTACGTCTTATAACCTATGAATATATTTTTCTTATCAAATGCATATACATGAATTTAAAAGGAGTGGTCTTACTACTAAATCCCTCAGGTGTTGCCATTTGGACAATTTAAATAAAGTTTACAAAGAGTAAATATATTTAAATGACATATTCGCTCTGAAATAAGTAGGGACAAATTTGGAATCGAAAGATTTGGTTTAATTCCAACAAATAACGCACCATATAGTTAACATAGTTGAAAACCTTCGATAAAAAAAATAATGCTACATTTTTTATCTAATAATATGTTTATTTATACTTTGGCTCAAGTATTTCATTGATTTGCTTCATATTCAACATATCATGATTTGAACACAGTAATTGCAACAAAAACCAACGAGCTAGCGCCGGTTTGGAGACTTCCCAAGAACCCCAGCCTCTCTCTTTTGCGATTATACGACAAATTAACACATGAAATCACAAACTTATAACAAAATTTGATTCATTTTGAGCTACGGAAATCCCATGGACAGAAACTTGTAAACAAACAATGGGACTGATCGAAGATCACACAAACGAAACCAGATTTGAGCCATGTACGTAAAAGCAAACACATTCAGACAACATATATAATAAATCAGAGAAAACACCAAGAAACTGAGAATAAGCATCAGGGTTCTGAAGTAGGTAAGCTTCCACAGCCTTATACATTCCCAAAACCCTTTATTTCCCTGCCTTCACTTCTTCTTTCAGCACGAAAATCACCCACCGTATAGTACTTGCTAGTCACCTTAGATGCCGAACCACCATATTCAGTTTTCTCGAACTTCACCTCATACATAATCTTTTTCGAGTTTATCATCAATGCATCATCTTCAATCAACGTATACTTGTATACCAAGGACTCTTCATTTAGCTGGTCCACGCGATATTTAACAGATTTGAAGTTCCCACCTTGAGCAAAATTGACCTGTCTAATGCTTCCGGCGCCTCCACTGCCTTAACAATCTCGAAACTTTTGATAGCTTGTGGCATTAGTTTGAGGATCAAGTCGTGGGAATCTTACAATGGAGGCTTTAAAGATTCTTGAAGGGTGGATTGGTGAAGGTGGTAACTGCGCTTGTTTTTTCTTCGTTTATATTTATTCGGGATTCGGTTAAACCTGAAAAACCTGTTTCTGTTCGCTGAAAATCTATAAGCGAGGTATGGTATTTATAGATTTGAAGTCGGTGGGGTTTTTCTTATTTTGTTACGGACGGTTCTTAAAATATTCTGTTTGTGTTTGTCCAGTAGAATGATTCTAAGGTTAACAAACAGGGCTGAGCATTGTTTTTTTTGGGTAAAATTCCATTTGATCTGATTGCATGTGCCCTTATTTTTAACAAAAAAAAAAAACACATTCAAGAATTCGTACATACGTAGGATGTCTGGAGTGATTCTTCATTTTGGACCTTTAAAAGCTTGCATGCTACAATCCCAAGTCCCATAAATCCAAATTCGTAAGAACAGTATAGCAAGTGAGAGAGGCTTATAAGTCTACACACGACGTTGCAAGAATATAGTTGATCATGGCTTCTTGTTCATCGAGGTTACTAAAGATTAAATATTTGGCTATGTTACTACTACCTTTAGCATGCATGAAATATGGCTATAAATAGCATCCCATCATCTTAATCTTGTCGGCCATCAAATTTGAGCTCAAAACACTCAATAGCCAAAAAGAATTTTAAAGCCTCAGCTTCTGCCACAGGTCACTAAAAGCATGGAGTTTATTGAAGGCAACGGTGGAGCTGGAAGGCATTAAACAGGTCAACTTTGCTGATGGTAATTCAAAATCCAACGTTCAATTTCATTTTTAGTCATATACTCGATCATTTTGGCTGGATATTGTCACCATTAGTGCAATTAATTTGACCGGAATTTGAGTGTTTAACATGATAGATGCATTCATGACATGCTAAAATTTGATTAAAACCCTTTAATTAGGGCCATAATTGAATTGCTAGCAAATTAAAATATTGAACGAGGAGACATATATTTACAACTGCACGGTGATAGAAGGCGATAGATATTCACTAGAGAAAATTACGCATGAGATCAAGTTAGAAGCGACAGTGGATGGTGGTACGTCCTCCACGGTGACCAGGACGTATTACACGAAGGGCGATTTTTCACTAAAAGTGGATGGCATAAAAGCGGGGAAAGAGAAGGTTTTGGGAGTTTACAAGGCTTACCTAGTTCAAAAACCTAATGCTTATGCTTGATGTCTACCTCTGGTTTAAAGGTTGTTATTCTTGCTTGGATTGCGGTATGTGTGGCTTTATATGTTTCGTAGTAAGGATCTTCAAAATAAACGTTGATTGTCACATCTCTCTCTTATTTCCAATTGTATGTACACGCCAGGAACTCGGAAGCATCAATACAAAAGATGTGTGTTATTCTTGAACTTTAACCTGGGAATTAAATCTAGGACATATCCAGAAAAATTAATACTTATCAGAAGAAAGCTTAAATATTATGAATTTCTTAACCACCCGCAGAAATCCAAATCATAACGACTCCATGGACAAGAACAAACAACGTCGAATAACTTTCAAATGAACACGATCAAAAGGATAGTTGCAAGCAGCAATTGCGTCTACAAACTATCGACGGTAATACATACTATATATATATATTAAAAAATTAAAATCAATAGCCTACGCTGCCAGCAGAGATAAACCAAATCGGGAAAATATTAACCACTGCTCTATCTAGTATCAATAAGCGTTTCCATTGTTCACTTACTGAAGCTTTTAGCAGGTAATTTCTTTGTACCTCTCTTGATGGGCTTTGTTCGAGGTTTGATTCTATTTGACGGTTACTTCAGTTCTCTCCCACCCCAAAAATCGATCAAATCACAGTTCAACTTGCTCGCAAATTAAGCAGTGAAGTGGTCAACATCTTGGTAGCTCCACTTCACCTCGAAAGCTTATAGGTGAAAATTAACTGTTTCATAAGAAACAAATAGTTGATCAACACAAAAGATGTGGACTTTTGTTACAGATTAATGCAAAGAAAACATGTTAAAACATACCTGTAGCGTTATAGCTACGATAACTAGGAAAGTATTGGATGCACAGGACAGTCATCTGTCAGTCAGGTTGTGCTTTGGATGCTTTCAACTTCTCAAACTGCTTCCGCAGGTAGGCCTGCTTTAGTTTCTCTCTACGAGAAGCAGCCTGCTCTTGTCTGCGCATTTTGATCTCAGACACTTTTTCCCTTGCTTGATTTGCTTCTTCATGAACCTCCCTGACAAAGGAAGCAATATTCAGAAAAAAATTTAAGACATCGAACAAGACAGACTCTCCTATGAACTCAACAGTATACTTGCCTTCAGAGCCACAAACTCGTTTCACTCATTAACTAAGCACATTTACTGGAAAGACGTACAATTTCAACAGCAGAGTTACGTGCGTGCCATCTCAAGGTATCACTTGTATCAGATCCACTTATTGAACAAACAAGAAGACCCAGTCCTAAGAATAAACAGAATGCTGTGACAGAAAAAAGTTTGTCCCATGAATTAGGACTACAAAATCAAATATTGTTCTTTAGGCAGGGATAAAAAATTCTCAATACTATGACATCAGAAAAAGATACACGAAATATTAGTTAAGATTAGGCAGGAATGAAAAAATTCTCAGTTAATATGGTATCGGAAAACAGATATATAAAATATAATGAAGACCATGAATGCAAAAAAATCTCAAATCTTGGTATTGTTGAAGAACTTACATCACAAAACGCTTATGTTCACTTCTGTCTACTGTAGTAGTTGTTTGGCCATGCCCTGCAGCTTTTGTTTGTTGCAACAGCGAATCATCAATGTTATCACCATTCATATCTTGAGGTTCTGGTGGAGATATATGTTGGTCGGGATAGATCAGGGACTCATTTTGCTCGACACCCTTCCGAAAGAAATCAACGCAGTACTTCTCCAATTCTTCCTCATCAGAAAGTTCTCCCCTAACAAGCTTATTATACAGCTCTGCTTTCCTCTCTAATGCTGCATAGCTTGCTGATCCATCATTGACAGCTTTTAGCTCGAGCTTATCCCTGAGAATAGCCAAAGATGAATCTTTTCACTGGCTTACAGAACCAGAGTGCACTTTACCAAGAGCCATTATATGAGGTATATATGATATTACATAGCAAAACTATGACATATTATAATACTTACAAGTTACATCTATAACAACTCCCATTCATAAAACTTCAGACCCTAATGAATTAAGGACATGCAGACCCTAATCAGACGCCATAAACGCGCGCGCACGGTAAACCGTAAGTTCCAACCAATGACAAATATTACTCGTTTATCATGTATCAATTTAAAGGAACTAAATGAAATAAAAAAAGAGAACACCAGTTGAATGCATATTACAAATCCCTATCCGGCAAAACCCTAGAATCCTATTCATTCACCATAATTCCAAATAAACATCGTTACTGCCAACACATAGAGATAACAATAATTTCCGATAAACAGTAATCATTATTCCAAGAAAACATTGCTCAATTGAACGGAGAGAAGGGCAAAAAAAAAGCAACCATACTTTGCTTCTCGGGCATCAACGCCGGAGTTCTTGACGGAGAAAGAATCTTGCGCGGATATCTTCTTCTTGGCGCGGTGGACCTCAAGATGTTGAGCGTAGTTTGTGTCGGCGGATTGAACGGACTCTTTGTGGTGGCGCTTAGAGTCCTCTTGGGACTTGTAGAGTTGGGCCTTGAGCTCGAGGATGGAGGACGGCCCCACGCCTTCGATGGCCCGATGCTTGCGGGGCATAATGGAAGATTCCGTTAGCCATCCCAGAGATTCTACCACTGCCCTCTTCCGCGACGCCTTCGATTCCGATTCTCCCCCCGCTTCGCCCATTTTCGATACTTCTCTAATGGACCAATGAGGGATTGTGCTAGTTATAAGGTGAACAAATTAGTCAAATAAAGATGGCTCAAATAAATTTAATTTTGGGCTTTTACACGTAGCCCAAAAATAAGAGTAAGCCAAATGGCCTAAAACCTTCAAGCTAAAGCACCGATTTACCAATTAATAATATCAACCGACTCAAATTAGGTATGTAAATTATGATTTTTAGATTTCTAAGTTGTTGGAATATATAGACTGAATCCTAATTCATATTTAGGCTCAAGACTGAAACATAAATTGCTCCTAACACCTATTGCTCCTAACACCTAATCTTGCAAGCAAGGGCAAAGAATCGGGATTATCTCTTGACATCGATATATGTTGTATATCTAAATTTTAGAAATGAAATAGCCATGATTATCTATGAAATGAAAACATATAAAAATGTCATTTTCACTTGTAGGTTGTTTATGAAACAAAAAACATATAAAAAAAATGTCATTGTCACCTAAAAAGTGCTAGTTCCCAACCTAGCGAATTAAGAATTCTGACAATAAGGTCTACTTAACAAGAATGAATTAAGCTCTAATGCAACTTTTTTGCAGTAATCCATTTTTGGAACGGAATAGGATCAAGAACAAACTGTATTTCATGGTATTTACATGATGTTCCTCTTTTAAAAAGTCTTCGAGATAGTTGAGTTGATCCATAATTTATGCTTCGTATCACATATGAAATTTGATGGGGTTGTGAAAATTTTGGTGTTTATTGAAGATAAAAAGTTTGTGTTTTATTTTATCCCCATTTCAGATTACACATAACCCCACCCCCCACCCCGCCATTTTCATTTCCACCCAAACCACATTCCCCCTCACCCGACGGAAACCCTGCACATCCATTTCCATTTTTTAAATCGGCGACGAGGTGGTCGTCGGTCATTTTTCACAGCCCTCAGAAATCGAGTGTAAGTATTTTAAAAAAACTCATTATTTGCTCAAAATCAAAAACCTTCATTTTTCCCCAAATTTCTCAAACCCTAATTTTTCCACAAATTAAAAAACGTGGTAATTTTAAACCAATATTGTGATATTTGTTCATTATGTTTATGTGTTGATATATTGTTGGAGATACGTTGATTACATAGTGGTTGCATGATTTTCCCAGCATTCTAACTTGGTTGATTAATTTTCTCAGATTTCGAAATTGCTATTCCAATTTCCCTTGTGCTCGAAATTTGTTGGTTACATAGTGTGGATTACTTTCTGATTGATAAGGTTGATCATCTTTATCTCAGATTTGCAATGAATTGGTACGAATCAAGTTATTCAAGTGCCCCAAATTATGAAGATATTGGCTTTAAACCAAGAAATCGGAGTAAGTGTCTATACTGGTCGACGTTCAAATTTCTTCATAATATAATGACAACGACCGTCATCTGAATCACTATCGTCTTCTTCCACCTCGTCCCCTGAACCACTATGATTATCTGCACAACCACCGTCATCTGAATCACTATCAACTTCATCCTTATCATTAGCATCTGAACTTTCATAGGCATTTACTATAAATATCTCCACCTCAGTCACTTGGGACTTGATCTTTAATGCCTACGACATCCACATCGCTATGTAAATATCTACCCTTGTTCAAATCATCACCAAATTTGTGCCAAAGCCTTGTGTTATCATTCTTTTTTATGCCTAGTTCCTCGGCAAAACACCATAGTTAGGGTGACACAAGAAGGTTCTCGAATAAACCCTTCAGTAATACAAAAAAATGAGCAAATATTGTACAAAACAGATAATCAACCATAGACATTACCATAGTAAGGGGTATAATCCAATGCTGATTTGCTTCGTTGAGCCATCTGCCCTACCATGCCAAATAGACAATAATCATGAATTCCATACTTCCTGAAGTACAAGATCGAAACAACATGTATGAACTAGGGCATATGAATTTTGGGGTAAAAATTAGGTCTTTCGAGATTTGGTAAAATTTCATAATTGCGTTGAGGTGAAACACTTGCAATCAGATTGTGAATGATTTTCGATGGATTTCACTTGATTGTGCTACTGGTTTTGGTTGTGCTCCATAGAAATCTTCGTTCCCGTAAGATATCTTCAATCCCGATTGTGCTTGGACTTACATCGATTGTGCTCCAAAAATTCTTCAATGTCTCGCTGCTTGTGTGGGACGTAGGGCAATGTCATCTTAGATCATCGATTTGCTTGGGTTTGAGCGAAACGGATTTGCTCAGGTCGGTGTTAGAATGATTTTGGGGGGAAAAATTGAATGTATCGATTTGGGTAGGTGTTTTATCGTGCAAATATGAAATGAGGCTCTTTTATAAAAAGTAGGATTTTAGAGGGATGAATTGATATTATGTGGAATTTCTGTTATAATTTAACGACGATTTTAACGGGAAGGACAGATTGGGATAACTTAAAGAAATATTAGGGACTAAATCAGGTAACGTGAAGGACGGGTTTGGGATAACTTAGGAAATATTATGGACTAAATCAGGTTGAGGTGAATAATAAAGACTAAATCTGGTATATGGGTAAACAATGAGGACTATCTTATGTATTATCCCTATTTTAAAATATTTCTTTCAAAATATTCAAAATTTTAATATTTAAAAAAAAAAAAAACCGCGACTTTCACAAACTACCGCAAACGGGAATATTGGTGTCTTTGAATGAGAAACCACAAATGATGCTGCAAGAATCTGACGTATTCCCGGGATATCACAACAACAACAACTACTAAGCCTTTAATCTCAATGAAGTGGGGTAGGCTACATGAACAATAGAGAGAATCAAGTTGGGTCTGACATATGCGTCAATATTCTCCAAACCCTTCTATCAGTTAACATATCTTCTGTAATCCCCTTGCACTCCAATCTTTGCGTATAACTTCGAACCATGTCTTCTTCGGTCGTCCTCTCGCTCTCGTGAACTGGCCGAAATCTATGGACTCCACTCGACGCACACATGTACTGCTGGGCCTACATCGAATATGACCAAACCAGCGTAATCGGTTTTCTTATATCTTCTCTTCCCGTGATATCACAATATATATATATATATATATATATATATATATATATATATATATATATATATATATATATATATATATATATATCGACAATAGATTTTATTAATACTAATGTATTGTTACACACGTTGCGTGCATATACAGTATTTGTTTTGTAAAGTTATGTGGTAATTATAAATTTAATTTTTAATTTTGCTTTTGGGATGTAATAATTTTTTTTTAAATTGTTTTTGTAGTTTAATACCCTACCAAATATTTTTTTGATGTTATTGTGGTTATCCAAATTAACACGGGTCTTGCGATAATTTAGCACATAATAGTAGGGGTATTTTCGAATTTGCAAAATGGTCATACCACTAAGGTGCTTAACTATTATAAGATAGTAAGATAAAACAAAAAAATTGGATTACAGTGAAGAGAACTAGGATGAGGAATTTATATTTTAATGCGTAATATTCAAGTAAAGTTTATAAAAATAATATTGTGGAGGAGTTTCCAATCTTGATTTGACGTTTTTGGTTTCTTTTCTTCAATAGGTCGATACAAATTTTTCTGATACAAATAATCATTTATTTGCATTTTTCAGATAAAACATCTACACCATTGAACATTTTGAGTTTTAGCTTCCCTTCATCAGCGGTCATAGCTTCCACTTGATCCTAACTTCCCTAATACTATATGGACTATCATTTCTGATGTTGAAGTTCAGACTAAACTGCAACAACAGGGCAAACGGGGATTTCCTATAGTATTTGAGAAATGATGCTCTGATATCAAGAGCTATAATAGAGTTCTTTAATCTTTTATGTATGCACAATTCATAATCACATGTCAATATAATGAACCCGTCACATCACGTAAATTCATCATATATAACACGTATGTACACCGATTATTTGTTCTTCTGTTATGGACCAACTAGAATCAGGAACAATCCTTGATCACGAGATGGTCATGGCACTCTGTAGATCACCTTTTGAGTTCTCAATTAATTGAGGATCGATATTCTTTGATTCTGTAATTCTAACCGTACTCAGAATGCAATTACACATGGTTCAAGCTCCTTAGCAGCCATAATAGAGTTCTTTAATCTTTTATGTATGCACAATTCATAATCACGTGTCAATATAATGAACCCATCACATCACGTAAATTCATCATATATAACACGTATGTACACCCATTGAACATTTCGAGTTTTAGCTTCTCTTCATCAGCGGTCATAGCTTCCACTTGATCCTAACTTCCCTAATACTATCTGGATTATCTTTTCTGGTGTTGAAGTTCAGACTAAACTGCAACAACAGGGCATACGGGGATTTCCTATAGTATTTGAGAAATGATACTCTGGTATCAGGAGCTATAAAGAGCAAGAAAATGTCACACACATATACACACAAATGACACGGAGATTTACGTAGTTCCGCAAACCGCCTACATCCACGAAGTATACACACTTCTTTACTATATCAAATGTGAAGGAATGCAAGATGAGTACAAACTTTCGACTCTCAAATAATGAGCAAACTTGCTCAACTCAACTCAAACTCTCTCAATCACAATTTGTTTTCTCTCAAAGCTCACTAAGATTTGTGTTGCGTACAAATGAAGCAAACTCATTGTTTATTTATAGCCAAAAACCTTGGTGCGAAACCAATAAAAAATCATGGTGAGAAATGAGAAAAATTAGACATGTTCAAACTTGGACAACCTTGTGGACTACAAAGTTGGCTCACAATTGTGGACTTCGAAGTTGGCATTCAATTGTAAACTTCAAACTTGGTTGCGAAGTTGTCTCCATATTCTAACAATTGGAGTCGCATGTGGGAAGGGAGAAACACAACTCCAAGACTACTTTGTTGGCAAAATCGAACATAGAAGAAGTATACATGTTATGTCTTCATAGTAAAAAGCACGAAAGTTAGTTGGATATCGCAAATACAAAAAGTGTAGCTCTATCAACTACAGAGGCTGAGTGTGTAGATGTAATTGAGGCTATCAAAAAAATGATACGCTTACAAGGATTGTTAACAGAATTGATATTCCAATCAAGTAAAAAATATAATGTACAATGACAGTAAGAGTGTGAATCATCTTGCGAAGAATTCGACATTCCATTCAAGAACAAAACACATTGGATTATGCTATCACTTCATCAGATCCTTGTTAGATGATGATGTATTGAAAGTCAAGAAAATACCACGCAGTAAGAATCTAGCGGATATGTTAACAAATGTTGTCACAATTGACAAGCTGAAGCTATGTAAATCTTCAATTGGTCTTCAAGGATGAAGACAATATCGAGCACAACACTGATCACATGTAAGGCCTCACACCTTAACCCTGTATTAGTGTCTTATTACAATTATTAGTACATACTTTCATGTCATTAAGAAATTCTTATACATGCTTCACTAGCAATGTCATAACAACTATAAATTTTTTGACATTAATCCTCTTCTCATTCAATTCTCAATACAATCCAACTAACTAGCACAAGTATACATTGTACAATGCACTAATCACAAAGTATCAATTCATCATGCAATTCTCCATAATTAATTGCGTGCAAATCATAAATGAAAAGAGAAATCTCAAAGTCCTTATACAATCCATATACACATAAGAATGCTCGCATGCGAGCATTGAATAAGTAAATATGTATCTATTGTATAAGCATATTACCCAATACCAATATTGGTACCTCAGTCCCGGGAGCATTCTCAATCAACAGCTCGAACCCACTGTACATGTTCTTCCTATTCCAACAGAAACAACCCTCACACGAGGTGAGCATACCAATAATACCATCTCTATATCATCAATTTCACAATTCATAATTTACAGAATTTAAAGCTGTAAGGTCAGAAAGTACTCCATGTGTGTACCATTATCATATGGGATCTTTCATGTTGTTCATGTTCTCACAATAACCAAAATCATC
Source organism: Haberlea rhodopensis (assembly GCA_907163345.1). Taxonomy (NCBI): domain Eukaryota; kingdom Viridiplantae; phylum Streptophyta; class Magnoliopsida; order Lamiales; family Gesneriaceae; genus Haberlea; species Haberlea rhodopensis. The sequence continues at coordinate 986,223 of CAJQUN010000069.1, forward strand.
AATTCAGTTAATCATTACATTGATTAACTATTTCCACGCTCAAAACGTCAATTTCATAATCAATTATAATTAAATCATTACACTAATGATTTACAAAAATCACGTAATCTCAATTTATGATTTCACAGTTCTATCACATCGTATCATCTCGCTCGCTCGCTCAACAGCGGCGGCACTCTACCCTCTCGCACGCTTAACAGCGGCGGCATCATAATCAATGTTCGCTCAACAGCGACAACATCATACTCATTGCTCGCTCAATAGCGGCATCACCATAATTCACAATATGCAATAACTCATTGCAACAATAATATATTATTCATCTAACTATGACAATAATATATTTAACTATGCACGTACATTATACGTACCTTAAAATCAAATAGTAAGAACCAAATCCTTGCCTTTGCCCCGAGTTCCAGTGAATTATTCGCTATACACAGTTAATAATTCACAATCAATTATAAGCACATAACCACATGCTCAAGCATGTACTCAACCCCTAAATACATCATCATATCACGATGATTAATCATAAATACAGGACTTTGTATAATACCCAAGGCATCCCATTTTGCCCTATGTTCAATGAGTTATCGATTAACTCGAACGAGTAATACATCTTACTAAGGTTCAACTCAAGCCACTTCATTTAAAAGTGTAATATTTCTATTGGAATGTAGACATCGTCCTAAAAATCTACTAAACAAACCCCAATTCCAAAATCCCAACATTTAAAACAATGTTCAAAATGAAACAGGGGCCGTGATCGCTCGCCGTTTTCTCGCTATCGATCGCGAGAACAATCTGCCAAATTTGAACCTCCGCGATAGATCGCCTCTCAGCGCCGATCGATCGCTAAAATCCCCTGCCTCCTCGCAATCGATCATGGGTATTGTTTATCGTCACCTATTTTCCAACATTATGTCGCGACCGATCGCGACCTGCGAATTTTCGAAATTTTTTAGCTTCCATGGTGTTTTTCACACCCAAATTCAAATCCAACACCTTCACTACTCCAAAACTCCATTTAAATTCAATAAAAACACCAAAAACATAAACTTAACATTTATTCAAAATCTCTCAAAACTCAAACCCATCATCATATACAACCAAACTCTACAAAACTACTATCAAAACGAAAATAAAAGCGAGGGGAAGAATATTACCCAATTATCTTTGAGAGATTTGGCTCCAAAGTCGAGCCTTGCTCGATTCTTCCATGGGAGAAAAAATGGAAAGGGGAAAGGGGAAGGTGTGAGGGGGGGGGAGTGAAATGAGAATGATTGAACACCAAGTCCACTTGGTACATATAGTATCAAGGCTCCAAAATCTGAGTCTCAAATACTCGTACCATAACTCATTAAAAATCATGTGTGTTCAATAAATAGCTCACACTCACTTAATTACACCACAAACCTCAATCTAAAGCTCCCAGACTCCAGATCCCACTACCAACACAAATCCAAAGTTTAAGACCTCAATGAGAATAAATCTCAACCCTTGGATCCAACAACCCCGATATCGGATTAAAATCCTCAGGAGTCCCAACGTCGTAATTATCTTATGATTACCCCAATTAAAATCCATTAAGGATCATAATCACTCCGAGATTAACATAATAATTTCCGGATATCACATCACGTGTGTAACACGTACGTCTCAAAGTGGAAGATTGGTAGAATGTAGAGACAACTTAGAGTTTGAAGTATATAATTGGGTGCCAACTTTGAATCCTACAATTGTGAGCCAACTTTGAAGCCCACAAAGTTATCCAAGTTTGAACATGCATAATATTCTCATTTCACATCATGATTTTTTATTGTTTTCACACCAAGATTTTTGGCTATAAATAGTCAATGAGTTTGCTTCGTTTGTATCACAACAAAAGATCAAAAGCTTAATTAATTTTGAGAGAGAGCAAATAGTGATTCCAGGAGTTTGATGTTATGCCAGTGGTAGTCCTTAGAGGCATCCCAACTTTCAATATGAAACGTTTCATAGGGACAATTTTTTAGTGTAACTCATCAATAGATATTGCCGTGGAGATTTTTTTTTTACTTGTTTGTACATTATTATAGTTTGGTGGTTCTTACAGTGTTTTTAGTAGTTATGTTGTTCTTACAATTAATTATTGTAAAAGCTAGATATATGATTTTATAATATTATTGATTCAGATATAATACGGATACTTATGATACAAAGAAGTTAATCGTGGAGAGTAAGTGCAGTGTATTTCGGCCGAAAAGGTCACAAATTCAATTCTTGTCTATGTTGGGCTTGCCTAGTGCGATTTACTTGACTGACATAGTTTGCAAGCTATTGCGTCGTTGCAGGAGCTTATCCAGTGTGCACCCTAAAGGTAGCGGTTGCGGGTTCCCACATTATAAAAAAAAGTTAATCATGGAGAGTTTAAAATATTACAATGGCCGTGCTTAATTTCTAATCCCATATGATTGCTAAAGATATAATTTTATATGCATGCACAACTAAGAAAAGAATGTAAATTTATTTAATAAATGTATGATTAACTTTTTTTTTTACGAAAGCGCACATTAATATTTTTAATGTAATTAGAATATTATTCAGAAATCGTACGTCCTTGTCAATGTCCTCATTCCCGTGGCCCAAAGCCCCAAACAAAGCAATATCCGGACAAAATTGGCAGTTCAAGGATAAAACATATGATAATAGCAACGACCTCTTCAAACAAAAACATAAACTAATTGCAACAACTAAATATTAAAATCCAACTGAATAACGGAAAATTCGAACCTGCCTTTGGAATATTGTCTTACAAAAATATATCCGATAGCCTCAATTATTTTGGGATCATCAAATCCATATATAAATGAATAACCACGTTGGAGTGATCCGAATATTTTATCGTATCATTCAATCGATACGAGCGACGGCATGTAAATTTGTAGAGCCCAAGGCCCAAAATAAATTCGGGCGTAGATTTGGAGTCAGTCAGAGTAACACTCTGTCTTCAAGATCGAAATTCTCATGAATAACAATTATATGTCCCTTTTTCTTAGTGTAAGAAAATTACATTTTGTTGAATGAAAAATATCATTTGTCTTAGTTTCAAAAAACAAAAAACATTTATTTCCAGGCAGTGAAAACTAATATAATTAGTTCTAACATGAAGTTCAGATTAGAGCAAAAATAGAGCAGGAAATCACTTATCTGTATAAATAAGTAAAATAGAGGAAACCATTTACAAGTTAATCATTTTTTAAGGAAAAAAAAAATGTATCCACACACTCATGATGTAATAACTTTTAAAAATGTCTATCTCGTTACAATCACACATAAATAAGTAAGAAATTCCACAATAAAAAATAATCTATTTATATTGTCAACTAAATGAGTTAAAGCTATGATGTGCGGACACAGGTACATGGATACGTATATACGGTTGCACGGGTTTTCAATGAAAATTCTAGGATAAGATAAGTCTGGTTGCGGCAAAAAATTTAATTCTTTTAATATATATACATAAATAATATTTAGGAAAAAAATTACGCAAAACACCATATAGTTTGTCCAACATAAATTTTGATGAATTGTAACACTTTACAGTCTCTTGTCTCGATTTTGTATTTTTGTTTATCGAAATTATCGCCACATTCAATCATCGTCATGCATCCTCAAACTTAGAGCCCTTTAACTTAGCTCTTGTAAATTTTTAAAAAATAAAAAATAAAAAATTGGGTATTGAAATTCTTTAGTTGTTTGAATCTGGAAAATGAAATTTTGAAGAAATAAATAAATGCGTAATATAATAAAGCAATAAACAAAATGAAGAAATAATAAATGCGTAATATAATAAAGCAATAAAAAACACGAGAATTTGTTATAGAAGTTCGACGATGAATCGCCTACGTCTCCTCTTCCCGGCTAGGGAATGTCCAACCGAGGTTCCACTAGAACAAATTTGATCTTGGCTTTAAGGGCTCCAAGTTAGCCACAACACACTCTTTCCGAGTAAACAGCTCTTCACAAGCACCACACTCTTCACGAGTTTTCTTGGCCGTAAGGACTTCAAGGATAGCCACACAAAACTATTCCCGAGTTATCCACACTCTTCACGAGTCTTCTTGGCCTTAACGGCTCCAAGGATAGCCACACACTTGCACCAACTTTACTTGTTGATGACTATACAATTTTTCAACTTGCGTCGGTGTTGGAGGACCTTACAATAAATCGAATAACACCTTCACGGTGTGACAACACGAAGAACACAAGCTCTTCACACAAGAAATAAATTACAAACTCCTATACAACACAAATGTATGAAGTTTGCAATGCTAGAATAAATTTGAATGAGCAAAGCTTTCTTTTAGTTTATAGACTTGTTTCTCATCTTCAAAATGCTCCAAAACATCCATATTTATAGTGTAGAAGGCCCCCAAGGCTCATACTAGCCGTTGCTACACTTAAGGCTTGAATCACTCCTGCATCGCCTCAGCCATCGCCTCGGGCGATCTCTATCGCCGCGCACCAACGGTCAAAATCCTCAATGATCGCCTCAGGCGATGTCCCGATCGCCTCAGGCGATCGTCACCAAAAATCAATACCGTAGCTTCGGTTGCTCAGAAATATTCATCGCCTCAAACGATCGCTTCATCGCCTCAGGCGAACTCTGCATCGCCTCAGGCGATCGCGCCATGCACGCGGTCCTCGGCGTCGCTTCAGTCGATGTGCGTGGCGAAGTCTCGAGTGGCTGCCATCGCTTGGGGCGATATGCCCGATGCCTTGCACATTTGACTTCCTTCAAACAATCCCCTTTTTAACCATCTAAACATGTACACTATGTAGACACATTAGTATAACAAACACAAGTTTTGTTGATCATCAAACTCATAAATAATTCGGAGATAAATTAAGCATTAAACTCAACAATGTGTTTAAGGCTCAACAGTCTCCCCATTTTATATGATCACAAAACTTGATAAACTTAAATATGTAATATGCATGAAATATGAGTAAACAAGACTCCCCATTAACAATTGCATAGCACATACAAGATTTACCAAGTAAGCATAATACAAACACTCTCCCCCTCAAACCATGCATGTATTAAGCTCTCCCCCTCATCGGGCAGATCGCCCCAGGCGATGGCAGATACTCGATACTTCACCCCGCACATCGACTAAAGCAACACCGAGGACCGCGCGCATGGCGCGATCGCCTGAGGCGATGGGCAGAACGCCTGAGGCGATGCAGAGTTCGTCTGAGGCGATGAAGTGATCGTTTGAGGCGATGAATATTTCTGAGCAATTTATTGCTCTTCTTGGCTCTACTAAGACAATCAATGAGTTCATTATATGCATTAAGTAATTTATCATAAGAAGATACCTCATCATTATCCTGTTCATCTTCATCATCAAGAGCCATTAGACAAAGATTCGCTACTTCTTCTTCATCGGAGTCACTATCACTCCATGTGGCCATTAAAGCTTTCTTCTTCCCTTTATCCTCATTCTTCTTCCTAGGACAGTCATTAGCATAATGACCTTTATATTGACAATTATAACATGTTACCTCTTGTTTAGAATCATGTTTGATAGCACCGGAGGTCTTTGGCTTGTTGTATTTGTTGTAGAATTTCTTGAACTTTCTTGCGAACAATATCATCTCCTCATCATCTTCATCATCGGATTGTTCTTTCCTACCGACCAAGGCTATCCCCTTTCTTATGGATCTATCTTCCTCCTTTAATCCCTTCCGGGTTGACACATCAAACTCATGGGTCACCAAGGTTCCATGGAGTTCATCAAGATCATATGACGCACTATCTCCTTTGTTGGATTCAATGATAGCCGTCCTCTTAGCATCCCAATCTTGTGGTAAGGCTCTAAGAGCTCTTCTCCATATTTGATTTGGAGGATACTTCTCACCAAGTTGAGCAAGCTCATTGATGATTTGAGCGAGCCTTCTAAACATTGAATCAATGTTTTATCCGGACTCCATCTCAAAGGTTTCATACTTGAGGTGCAATAGATCAATCTTTGTCCCATTCACTTGGTTTGTGCCCTCATGACAAATCTGCAATTTGTCCCAAATTTCTTTTGCGGTTGAGCACATCGAGATCCGGTTGTACTCCTTCATATCTAAAGCACAATGTAAAATATTAATAGCTTTAGCATTTTGAGAAATTAAAATCATATCCGCCCTTGTAAAGTCGTCCATTTCTTTGGGAACATTCTTTCCCTCAACTTCCTTTAAAGGAGTATGTCGACCTTTTACAATTATCTTCCATAGTCATAATCTACGGATTGGATGTATAGAGAAATTATATTTTTTCAATATCCGTAGTTATCATCCGTGAAGAACGGAGGACGATTGGTCGATTGACCTTGAGCAAACTCATTTGCTAGATTAGCCATAAAAAGAATTTGATTTAAAACAAAAATCAAATGGCTCTGATACCACTTGTTGGAACCGAAGAGGGGGGTGAATGAGGTTCCTTGGCTACTTTAACGTTTTAAAATGAATTTGCAAAATGTCGAGTTTGCGCTGCGGAAGACTTCAAGCCAATCGACAAATAAACAAAATGAATAAATAAATAAATCCGTAAATTAAATAAAGCGATAAATGACACGAGAATTTGTTATAGAAGTTCGGCGATGAATTGCCTATGTCTCCTCTTCCCGACTAGAAAACGTCCAACCGAGGTTCCACTAGAACAAATTTGAACTTGGCCTTAAGGGCTCCAAGTTAGCCACAACACACTCTTCCCAAGTAAACAGCTCTTCACGAGCACCACACTCCTCACGAGTCTTCTTGGCCTTAAGGGCTCCAAGGATAGTCACACAAAACTCTTCCCGAGTTACACACACTCTTCACGAGTCTTCTTGGCCTTAAGGGCTCCTAGGATAGCTACACACTTGCACCAACTTTACTTGTTGATGACTTATACAATTTTCCAACTTGCGTCGGTGATGCCCTCCATCGCCTGATCCACCGGGTCTATGCCCCCTGTTCCCGCAACGCGTGTTGGAGGACCTTACAATAAATTGAATAATACCTTCACGGTGTGACAACATGAAGAACACGAGCTCTTCACACAAGAAATAAATTACAAACTCAAATACAACACAAATATATGAAGTTTGCAATGCTAGAATAAATTTGAATGAGCAAAGCTTTCTTTTAGTTTATAGACTTGTTTCTCATCTTCAAAATGCTCCAAAACATCCATATTTATAGTGTAGAAGGCCCCCAAGGCTCCTACTAGCCGTTGCTACACTTAAGGCTTGAATCACTCCTGCATCGCCTCAGCCATCGCCTCGGGCGATCTGCATCCCCGCGCACCAATTGTCAAAATCTTCACTGATCGCCTCAGGCTATGTCCCGATAGCCTCAGGCGATCGTCACCAAAAATCAATGCCGTAGCTTCGGTTGCTCAGAAATATTCATCGCCTCAAACGATCACTTCATCGCCTCAGGTGAACTCTACATCGCCTCAGGCGTTCTGTCCATCGCCTCAGGAGATCGCGCCATGCGCGTGGTCCTCGGCATCGCTTCAGTCAATGTGCGGGGTGAAGTCTCGAGTGGCTGCCATCGCCTGGGGCGATCTGCCCGATGCCTTGCACATTTGACTTCCTTCAAACAATCTCCTTTTTAACCATCTAAACATGTACACTAAGTAGACACATTAGTATAACAAACACAAGTTTTGTTGATCAACAAAACTCATAAATAATTCGGAGATAAATTAAGCATTAAACTCAACAATGTGTTTAAGGCTCAACAGAACACGACTATGGGTGCTTATTGGGTCGGGTCAATCCGGACCCGGCCCCGAACCAAACCGGTTAGCCCGATTTGGAACCGAAATCGGGCTAACCGATAAAAATCGGTTCGGAGCGGTTCCGTGTCTTGAAACCGTTAGCACCACCAGTTTTGGTGCTACCGGACCGTTCCGACTCCTGAACCGGAACATCTAATTTTTGAAAAAAAAAAATTAAAGCAAGGTAACAGCTATAAAGCCGTTGCCATTTGTTTATGTTTGGCAACTACTACATTCCTTTGTTAAATTTTTTTTTATTTTTTTTTAAAAACTATAAATAATTGTGTTGTGATTTGTAAATCCACACAATTCATTATTTCAAAGTTATATACTTCTATCTCATATTTTTCTCTTCATTGTGATATCTGAATTTTACTTATATAATAATGGCATCTTCATCTAGCAGCGTTGGTCGCAGTCGGGGTCTAGTCCCGGGTCGTCTATCACTTAGTTCATCGTCATCAACGAATTTGTCTGTGCCAATTCCTGAGTTAAAAGAAAGTTATGATTTTTTTGCTGACCTCAATGTTGATGGTTCATCTATGAGCGTCGGAACGTAAGAACACCAAACAACCTGACAAACCTCCTGGTGCCCAACAGAGACAACATGTGGAGTCATCCGGAACCACTACAGCAGCTAGTAGACAACCAACTCGTGCCAAAAGAAATAATATATGGGATCACTTTGAACTCGCTCAAAAAGAATGTACTACTGAATATGTTACAATTTGTAAATGATGTAAGATACAATATTTATATAAAGCAGGTGGTTCCAGTGGAGGCATCGAAACATTTAAAAAACACATAGTAAAAAAACATAATTTTGATGAGACAACTTTACAACCATTAGGTAGAGAAGCAACACAAGCACATATTAATGCTCTCACTGGCACAAATTTTATTTTAACTGATTGAATTAACTGTAGGTCACTTGTTATGTATGTTATTACGTGTGAACTACCTTTTATACAAGCAGAACATGCTGGTTTTATTGAATTTTCTTCGTCTATACAACTCATGTTTAAGCATATTTCTAGAGACACACTAAAAATAAATTGCTAAAATAAATTGTATTGACGTATTTGTTGAATATAGAAATACATTGATTGAACATCTTTCTAGTTTGCCTTGTAGGGTTAGCTTAACAATCAACATTTGGACAAATGTAAAATCGGATTCATATATTGTTGTCACTTGTCATTGGATTGATGATAATTGTTGTATGCAAAAATGGATTTTATCTTTAGATAAGTTAGATTGTGCACATACTGGTTATGTAATTGCTAAATAAATATTCAATATCTGTAGATATTATGTAATTCATGATAAGATATTTTCAGTCACATTAGATAATGTTGCGAATAGCAACGTTGCGATGCGTGATTTAAAGATCTATCTTAAACCAATGCTTGATGGTGTTTTTTTCGATGTTAGATGTGCATGTAATGTTATTAATTTGGCTGTGAAAGTTTGTTATGAGGACAATCACTCAGCATATATTGATAAAATGAAATATTGCACTATGGTTACGCACGAGCCGTGTTAAGCGTGATTGGAAACAATTATGTATATCTAATTGTTTGCAGCATTTTCTTTTTTCATCACCAATAGAAACTAAGTGAAATTCGTTGTACAATTTGTTGAATGCTATGTTATAAATATATTTTAACTCTATTTTATAATTCATATCAAATGCCTGATGCCGACGATAGTATTTTTTGGACTGATGATGATTGGGAATTTGCTAAAAATTGTGTATCACTGTTAGGTACTTTTTAAAGATTCTACGGAACGCTACTGCGGTGTTATTTATCCAACTTTCTGTTTATTTTATTCCTTTAGTATTTAACATGCTTGACAAGTTTATAGAATTTAGAGATGATGATGAATTACATGCTTTTGTAAGTGCAATGGAAACGAAATTTATAAAATATTGGGAACAAATCCACACGTTCATTGCATCGCAACTTTGCTAGATCCTAGTCAATGTTTAGCTTCATTTGAGATATTTTTTGAACATTATGCTACTTTTTGGGGAAGGTCGTTGACGATCAAAAGACGTCTATGTTTCAATTGTATTATAATCAACAGGCAATTAAAGCATTGCAACAAAGGGCTGTTGAAGAACAACCCCAAGCTCAATCTAGAGGCGGAAGCATCAATTTGCTTAGGATGCTGGGTAGGAAAAAACTTAAGGGAAAAGACATTGTGCTAGCACGTCGATTGAGTTGCCAATTTATCTGAATTATCAATTTCTAACGGAAGACAACTTCGACGTCTTACAATGGTGGAAGGTAAATGCAGCACAATTCCCTATCTTAGCCAAAATGGCTAGAGACGTGTATGTGGTACAAGCTTGAAGCTTCGTTTCTAAATCGGCATTCTCAACATATGTCCGAATTATTGAAGAATAAAAAAGTAGTCTATATGCTGATTCGTTATGCATAGGGGTGAGCAATCGGTCAGAACTGAAGACCGAACCGAATTTTCCAAAAACCGAACCGACCAAATTGTTTTTCGTTTAACCGAACCGACCGAATTATACTTTCAAAACCGAACCGATCGAACCGATAAAAAATCTGTTATTTCGATCGGTAACCGAATTAACCGATATTTTTTTTAAAAAAAATAAAAATTAGATAATTTGATTTAAAAATTAAAAAATTTGGTTTTAAAAATTTAAAATGTAATATTTAAATAAAGAATGATAATAAATGATTTTTTTAAAAAATAAAAAATAACTGTTTTTTAATTTTTTTAAAAAATATTAAAAAATTAAAAATTTCGGTTTATTTGGTTGATTCGGTTAACCGATATTTTTAAAATAAAAACCGAAACCGAATCGAATTAACCGATTTTTAAAAAAATTAAAACCGAATTTCCGAATTAACCGAACCGAATTTTCAAATTAGTTCGGTTTCTTCGGTTTAACATAAACTTTTGCTCACCCCTAGTTATGTATGCTCACATTACTTAAATATTGGTTTGAAGCAGAATGTAAGAATAAAAGAGATAGTTGACGAATTCGTAAATCATTATGATGAGCAAGGAGAAGATAACGCCAAAATAATACTTATTAATTATGAAGAGTACTAAATACTAATATTTTATTTAGATTTTCAATTGTCACAAGTGTATAATTATTTGTATTCATTTATATTATGAAATGAAGAAGAAATATATTGAATTTGTGATGAATATTGTGGAAACATTTACAGCATCAAAAAGATAAAAAATCAAAAAAAAATTCAAAAATTTGAAAAGCAAAAAAAAATCAAAAATTAAAATAAAAATTAAAACATAAGGAAGGGGTCGGATCAATCCGGAACCTGTTGGAACCATAATTAGATCCTATCATTTAACATATCGGATTAATTTCGTGTTTAACGGATTCAGAATCGCTCGTTTCCGATCCTATTTGTTAAGCATTCTTAGAGGCAACACATTATTTGGGCTTCCAATCATCTGAGAATTACAACCTCCAATAACCAAACGAATGACCAAACCACAAACGGCAATTCCATCACGACAAGGGCGATGATCTGGTACATCTCCAAGAAAGGAATACCCTGCACTCGTCCTTAGGAACAATTGTAGGTACGTATGAGATTTCATCGCAGCCGTCCGTTCTGTCCCTCGTCACATCAATCAACGAGGCAAGCAAAGCAATAAACAGCATCAAATGATTAATTGCGTACCTATGGCCCACACATTGATGGGGCCCAGCCCCAAATACTAAATAGTTCTTTTTATAAATCTGATCCTCTTTCCGATCCGACATAAACCTATCCGGGTCGAACCGTTCCGGTTCGGTAAACCCTTGAAAAGAAGAATCAAACACAGATGGAAAAACGATCGTGCCCTTTGGAACCGTGTAATTTTCTGTTAATGGGAAGTCTTCACCGGCTATGTGCGGCACCAGAGTCGCCGGAGCTCTGATCCTCACAACCTCACGCGCCACCGCTTCTGTGTACTTCATTTCTCTCAGATTTTCTGCCTTGATAATGCCGCCGTTTTCTGGAACCCAGTATTTGGCCACCTCCTCGCGTACTCTGTTCAGAACATGAGGGTGTGAATCCAAATATGTCACCGCCCATAACAGAGACGAGGTTGATGCGTCCTGTGAAGCAAAGAGAAAGTCGAATAAATGGCCTCCAATTTCGTCGCAGCTGTATTTGAATGAATTTTCCGATGCTTCCCTCACATTTTCTTGCATCCAGAAGTCTATCAAACAAGTGGGTTCTTCACCGGATTTCATTCTGTTCTCGCTTTCCTCCGCGCATACAGCGAGCGTCTTCACCAGTCTCTGCACAGCAAGCCGCGCGTTTCTGAAGGCGAATCCCGGGAAGTCGAAAGGCAGTTTCATCAATCCAACATTGAACAAATTGTAATCTCCATTAAACCGCTTACGCGCCTCTTGAGTCAGGTAAGGCCCAACGAAGACCGTCTGTGAGGTTTCTAAATTCATGTCGCGGCAGAGGTTACGGAGTGGGACTGACTTGTTTTGAGAGTTCTTGGACCAGGACTCCAAATGTTTGATAATAATCCGCTGTTGTATATTGGTATATGTTTGGAGAGCTTTGAGGGTGAAATTTGGTGCCATCTGGCGACGCAAATCTTTATGCTCTTGGCCCAACATGTAGATTAAATTATGCTCACCGAATAGTTTCTTGCCGAAGGGATGCCCAACGAGGTGGAAGGCATCATCGCGGACATTGGCGAAGACTTTGTGAGAAAGCTCAGAGGAGTAAATGTAAACAATGTAACGCCCGATGATGTAGTTTGCGGATATTCCTAAAGGCATGGACTTGGCGTAGGATGATTGGAGGTCCCAGAATTGCTTGGGATTTGTGACCAAGGAGATGGCGTTGCCGATGAAAGGAAGAACAAGAGGTGGGCCTGGCAAGAATCGCTTCTTCTTCAGATAAGAGATTTGTTCAAGAAGCAGGTTAAGAGCTATGAAGGAGATAAGATATGGAATACAGGCTGTGACTATACTCCATGGAAATCCCATTTATGCTCCAAGGTTTACTCTTTCAGACCGCCAATTGTCTGGTCCACGTGATTTGGGAGTTGGGAGTTTTGGTGATGAATTTTACAGAATGGTGGGAGACAGAAATTTGACTGAAATCGGAGGCGGATGTATAGTTCTCAGGAAAACAAAGAGTAAGTCAAAGAGTTTTAAGAGTGTATAGGGATGAGTGAGCTATTGGGGCGGCAGCGGCAGTTGGGTAAAGATGAGGTGGGAGCGGGAAGGACAAAAGGGCTAAGTGAAGTCAGGCTTCTTTTTATATCAACCTATGTATGTGAAGGGGACTTGAACTTCAGTCCATAGGGGATCACAACCCTGGTTATCTGTCAATAGACTTCAGGATTTTAATGATTGTGTACTTGCAGTCGAATGATGTATTTAATGTCTTCAACTTTTAATTTGAAATATTGGAAACTAAAACACACATTTTCCTTGAAAATATGTGAAGTGTGGGGTTGAAATCCAGCTGGGCGTGTGAGGAGACGAGGTGGAGGACTCTAACTTGTTCCCAAAAGACGAACACATCGCTATTGCTTTATTTGAACCGGAGCCTGACCATTACACACACATAAATAACAATTTAATCTCTTCAACACATTTCCAATTGACTAACTTAAATTGTTAAAAAATTTACACGTTATAGTTTAGGTGTTGAAGCAGTGTATTTTGTTATGATTTACACCAATTACCAAAGCGGTATCCTCATTCGAAATTTCAAAAAGTTTATCAGTATCGATTGTCTTATTGAGGGACCAGCATGTGATGAAATAGGAAGAAAGATATTTCGTTAGGCTTTCCATCCAAATCAAATCAAATATTCTAAAAATTGTAAAATAATTTTTTAGATGATTTACTAAAATACACTTTATCGGAAAAAAATACATACTCTCACCATTCCTCCCTTCCAAACCTTCCCCTCGTGACGTACCGAAGAAGAAGCAGCGTTCCCTATTCTCTCCTCCCCAGCGCTTCCTCCTGTGGTGGTGGATTCAACGACGCAGCAACCGCTGACTATGCGATGTGGAAAGCTATAAGTCTTGCATTCTTGATCATCGCCGCCGCCTTCATCACTTCCCCCGCCCAAGGAGTTCGTGCATCCCGTCCCGAAAACCAGCTAAAAGAGCGCAACTCAATAAAGCCCCTTCCGCCGCAGCAGCAAATCGTGCCCACATTCAACTAGTTCTTCTTTTTTCCTACTGATGCACTTAGGGTTTCATAATATTATTAATATGTTGTTTATAAACAAACACCAACGAACTCTCCAAAAACCAACTTACGTTCTCATCCTCAAACGTTCTTAAAATTCTATCTATCATTGATTCTATCCTTCAATGTTTCTTGCTAGTTTCGTAGAAAATTAGAGGAAAAAAAACAAGTATGATTTCCATTTGATCTTTTATAATGTCAAGAGAAGGTGTTGTGATGGCCTCTAGTTCCCTTTCGGCACCTAGTTAGCCCCCAATTCTCCAAAAACATGATCAAAATCTTGTGCAGTCATGGCGGAGAGAAACGACTGTGAATGCAGGCATTTTTTGGAACGTGGTGTGGGCAACAACGAAACAGGTGGAAATGGCGTGCACCGGCCGCCGAAGCACGTGAAAATCTACTTGCACTGGCATCGCTGCGCATGAAACACTATATGTATCGGTGTGCACGTGAAACCTAAGTAGGGATGGGAATCGGGATGGGTTTCGGGAAATCGGGATATTCGGGTTCGGGTAATTGGGTATACTAAAAGCATACCCGAACCCGAATAAATCGGGTTTTGGGTACCCGAAATCTGGTTCGGGTACCCGATTGCGGGTACCCGAACCTTGATTTTTTAATTTTTTTTATTTTTATATAAAGAAATGCTACACAGATTGTGCCTAATATTTTTTTTTTCCCTTAATGGAAATCGGGTTCGGGTACCCGAACCTGAACACTTTTTTCCCCAAACCCCTGCCCGAATCCGGTCCCGAACCCACCACTACCCAATCGGGGAATACTCGATTATCCTGAAAAATCTGATTATCCCGACCCGATCGGAAAATACCCGATCCGGTCGTGTCGGGACCTGAATACCCGAACCCGTTTCCCACCCCTAAACCTAAGTGAATAAGTAGTAGGCGATGCATGAAACTATTTTGTCCTAGGCCCAATAAGAGCATCAAATAGTTGGGCTTCAAGTTTGGACCTCAAAGAATGGGCCCAAAAACACTTTCTATTACAATCTAAAATCCGAATTGGGTTGTGAAGAAACGAGATTTGTCATCACCAACTACACGACCGGGAAATTGAAAGTAGAGGATACTGCCGGGATTTTAGGGCCGCAGAGCGATGGGATCTCCGGCCGCTGTGAAAGAGTTACAGAGAGACCTTGAGAACAAGGCCAACGATCTCAACAAACTTCAGAAAGGTTTTCTTTTTTCTTTTTTGGTTTCTGCTGTTTTCTTCTTCATACTTTTTTATTGTTTGTGCGAAATTGAAATCCATTTTGATGTTGTTCTCTTCAACTATCTGTGCTCAATTGTCTAGATATTGCGAAGAATCACCAAATTAGGAAGAAATACACTATTCAGCTAGGCGAAAACGAGCTTGTTCTCAAGGTAGGTCCACTTTCAACGTCTCACTTTGTTGTGACTTTATGCGTGTTTAATTTTAGTTGTTAATCAATGTTCTTTTGACGATATCTTGTGCGCTTTGCAAAGGAACTGGATCTGTTGACTGCTGACGCGAATGTCTACAAATTGATTGGTCCGGTGCTAGTGAAACAGGACTTGGCCGAGGCAAATGCTAATGTTCACAAGCGGATTGATTACATCTCTGCTGAACTGTATGCTCGATTTCAGTTATTGATGCTTGTTTAATAGTCGGGAAACTATACTGTTTTGAAATTCCATACTCGTTCTTCGAGATTGTTTTGTATTGCTTATTGCTCGCTCTAAAGCCTATGAGTGAGGCTTGATAGGTGCTACCTATTTTTCTTCTCTCCTATTTTCGTGTATTGGTAATAGAGAACTATGGCTAAGTGTAAAATGTTGCCATGTCTTATTTTTTTGCTTAAACCTAGAGAGGAACATGCAAGTGAATGACAGAAATTATTGTTTTACCTTGTCCTATGAGTTCATAAAGTGTTTTTATGAAAATTCAATCTTGATTTTTCCCACATTTAGAGTCATTAGCTTGGCCCAAAGTCCTAATCTGACATAGAAGAAGAATACTTGATCTGTGAATAATGTAAGGATAAAAAGCCCTTATTCAGCACAAATAAAGCTTATTATTGCCAATTTATTAGAGGAGCGATATTTCCTGTTATAGTACTGATTTAAACTAAAGATCAAGGGAAGCTGTCACCATTGCTCATTATTTTGGATTTTTCAGAGTTATTGGGGTTATAGGATGGGGAAATTGACGTGTCTCTGTTGACTATTGAAGTGTTAATGTTGAAGCTCCTTATTTGCTTGCGATAACAAAATGTTTCCTTTTTGTAGTTTCTCTTATGGAGGATAACTTCCTTTTCTTTTTAAAGATAAGTCATTTTGTAGAAGGTATGCTTGATCACTGATGCAACGACCACGAGTGTCACTGTGGCTGAGATTAGTTGCGTATTTATCTTTGTTTTTTGGATCGGTGAATTTTTATCTTTGTGATTGTGAAGTAATCGCATGATTTACAAGTCAATTGATGCTTAATCATTTGTCCCAAGTAAACTCGGAGCTGAAAGAGATTTCTTGATGTGTGATCTCTTCTCGTTTCCTTGCTGCTCTTGTTTTGTCTCATTTTGGTTTTAAATTCTGTTCTTCGAGCAGGAAGCGCTTGGACTCTACTCTCCAAGATTTAGAAGAAAAGCAAAACAGCAAGAAAGAAGCGGTTTGTAACTGTCCACCTTTTCCACTTAAACATATTTTAAAAAAAAAAAATTATTAGAGGGGGGATGACTCGAACCCGGGACCTCTTACATTGGATAGATTGGATAGATGACAACTGTTAGGCCAATGCCTTGTTGTCTTCACTTAACTTGAGTTTCTTAAGTTTATTTTTGTTTCTTTTTTCTAAGACAGCTCATGTAATCCTTTTTTTTTTTCCCAGTTCGTCTCTTATTTTGTTCAGTTTTCTATTTTTTTCTCCTTATGAACTACAGGGTATTAATGCCTACTACATATCTTCAATTTGCAGATATATAAGGTACAACAAAAAATTCAGTCTTTACAAGCTGGAAAAGGCAAGGTATAATTTGTCTGGGTCAGCAAGCATGATATGGTTGCTGTCAATTTGATGGGGTTAGGTGTGAAATTGTACTTGGTATTTTGCTATGAATCGACAGTCCTTACATTGAACGGTCATTTTGTAGGTAACTAACAATGAGTTTGATAATAGTACTTGATAGTTTTTCTGAATGATCTTGAGCTTGTGTGGTCATTGTTGATGGCGCTCTCTTAGCATCCATTGGAACATCGTTAATTGTAGATGATTGTTCTTCTGAATTCTGTCAGTGTTTACTGAAGGTTTTTGGTTTTTTATTTCTAATGGTGTCTTTATAAATAAATGAAAAATTACCAGGATGACGACTAATTTGAAATATCAGGATGAATGGGTTGTTACTCAATGATCTATTCTTCCTACGAGTTTTGAAACTTTTGTGATTTGTTGTTCCATGTTGATTGTATTGAAGTAACTAAGATGCCTCTGCCAAAATTATATGGTTCTGATTTTCTCTGGACAGAAAATTGATTGAAACGTGACCATGATTTGACGGAGGACGAACTAAAACTATCAAGAAATACGAATATTTTATCCTTCAAGAGAATGACTACCCTGTTTGAGGGTGTGTCCATGGTCTGATATTGTAGATGTAGATGGTCTGTTGAGAGAAATGAAAGGTTAGCAAGGTTCTCAAGACACAATAACATACTGGTTCGATGTTGACACAGATTTAGATACGTGATGCTGTAGAATATAAGGAAGCTTTAAGATGAAGCTGGGTTGATGATGAGAAGGAATAATCCTGTTAATAGTCTTCATAGTTTTTCAGATTAGAAGGCACAAATTAAAGTTTAGCTTTAAACACTCTTACACTCGATAAAAAATAGGATAACGACGTTTGTTGTTTCTGAACATCTTTCCTTTTTATGAGAGCATCTTCTCTTCATGGATTATGGGGAATAATATTAAATATCGTTGTAGTTTCTTCAACTCTTGACTTTTCTTGTTTTGCAAATTAATGTAAACATCCTTTTCTCTATCTTTCTTCCTTTATGTAGTATGTATATTGAATCTGACGTCAATAGTTCTCAAATTTCATACGCAATTTGTTATTATTTTTTAACAACATAGAAGTCCCCCGGACCATATTTTTCAACTTCTTGCATATCGAATTTCATATTCCCCTCCATGCAAATTCTTAGGCTACTCCTAGCTGTCCGATGCTTTATGACAACTAGTCATCATTTGGGTTAAGCCTCAATTCTACACTGTCACGGATGAATTCTAATGGACACCACAATAAAACTGGATGATGCCTTGAATGAAAGCTTTTGACCATAAAGAACAAGAAACTCCTAGAACACTAGTGATTGATTGGAGATTTAGTACAGTTGGTGTCGAGGTTATGCTTTGTTGGTGGGTTGCAGACTTCATTGGATACCGTCTTGATTTTAATAATACTGTGGGAAATCCCAAGTCTGGTTCTTTAGGCTTTTCGTAATGGTGTCATATCCTTTCTAGGCTAAGGACTCCTTTACGTCAATCTATTCGACAAGTTGGTCAGACGATCACGTTTATGTAATGTGTTACCTTTTGTCTTTATTTCATTTGTCGGTGGTTGGCCGTGACCAACAGTGATTGATAGTACCTCGTTGTAGAATTGAGTCGAGAGTTGTCATCATTTTTATCAAGTAGTAAATACAGATTCACCATAAAAATCTTTAATTCAAGAATGATCGTTTTCGCCAACCATTCATGGGGGGTTATATTGGTGGATGATTTCAAGATAATATCAAGAAGCTCCGGATTTGTGAGATGATATGAATCTGTATTTTTGTTCACATGGTTTAATTTCATCAATCTGAATTATTCTTCAAATGTTGAAGGGTATCCCGATGAGTTCTGTTATGTTCTACTAATAATAAGAGGGGTGCTTCGACCCTAAAGTAAGTTTAATACCCTAAACCATTCAAAAATTGACGCGTGTCACTTTTTTTTTATTTTTTTAAAAATTTATCTTTTTGAAACCATGGTTAACCATGTTAACTCACTACCCATTTTATTTTTTAGTTTTGAATATCCTCTCCCGCTTCTTTCTTTCACCACCCAATTTCAATTTTGAATATCTCTCGTAACTTGGCTCTTCTCTTTCAGTCTCCCTACTCATTCTCTGTTCTACCTCACACAAAGCTTGTTCGTGCTCACTTAGTTCGCACGAAGTCGCAACCCATAGCGGATGGAAAAATCCAAGTTTATATTTTCTTATTTTTAATTTAAATTTATACATAACACTACCAAAGCATCTGGAAAACCTTTATCACTTGCAGTCATTGCATGTCGGTGTGTTTGTCGGCACCACTGTACCACATCAGTTCCCACCCTCGGTACACCCTCGGTACATCTCGTGCCAAAATCGGTCGCCTCTCCTGCCAACCTCGCTCGCTTCTCGTGCCAACACCCGTCGCTCATCGGGCTAACCTTGTATCCAAAGAATAATAAATTAAATCCTATTTCAAATAACTTGTATACAATGAGCATCACAATAGCTTTTAATTAATCCAATTAATTGGTTTCTCTGTAGTATTTTCATAGCTTGTAACTCAGTGGTTATGTTAATTATATGTTTTGTACTTTTATCGAAGATCCATCATCGCATTACATTACCGTCTTACATTCTCAAACTTAAAGCTCCTTACACTTAGTTGTTGTAAATTTTTAAAAAAATAAGAAAAATATTTTGGATATCAAAATTCTCTATTGTTTAGTTTCAGAAAAAAATTTGACAACCCAAATATTATTTTGATTATTTCAAAATTTGTAGTAACCAGTTTAAGAGTCTCTAAGTTTGAAGATGTATGACGATGATGTGATGCGGTGATAAATCTTCGATAAAAACGTAAAATCCAGTCAAGAGGATGCAAAATGTTATAATTTATAA
Organism: Haberlea rhodopensis; assembly: GCA_907163345.1. Taxonomy (NCBI): domain Eukaryota; kingdom Viridiplantae; phylum Streptophyta; class Magnoliopsida; order Lamiales; family Gesneriaceae; genus Haberlea; species Haberlea rhodopensis. The sequence continues at coordinate 1,006,182 of CAJQUN010000069.1, forward strand.
AAGATTAGGTTGTAAATAATAGTAACAAAGTGAAATTTATACCAAACTAATGGTATTAAATGTAATATTCCATTAAAAAGGATTTGCGGCTGTTGATTTCTCAAAGATAACAAATTTAAAATAACATACCGCATTTATACAATTTACCCTAGTTAATATCAACAAAATCTGGGGAAAAGAATATATATACATTTTCATGCATGGGTTTTGCTTGCATATGTTAAAATTATATGTTTGAATGAGAAACAGTTTCGTAAACAGCTCAAATTGCTTCGAATCACATTGAAGTTGGAAAATCGAATCAGTATCCTTCCCTGGCCACAACATTGCATTCTAACATACACAATCAAACCCAATAAAATTCCAATACCAACCCTAAATGCATGCATGGTCCCAAATCAAGATTTTGACTTTGCCAATGGGAAGAAGCTTCAAACTAAATACAAAGAACAATAAAGGTCTACAATGCCATTGGGAGTGAGGCAATGCAATGAGAGATACCACTCAGCTTCAAACTAAATACAAAGAACAATAAAGGTTTACAATGCCATAGGGAGTGAGGCAATGCAATGAGACATACCACTCAGCTTTCCCCTTACCTCATTTCTCTCCTAAACACTAGATTGAGACACATTCTTTTAACTTTATGTACTATGCCCACAAGTTGGCTCACCCCGAAATGATCGAATTTCGAACTTAGCAATGTATCATACCGGCTTCATGTTGGCCAAAGATGGCTGAATTTCTTTCAATTATCATACTATGCCAACCCATTTTGACAGCTCTACTGCATAGTATGTCTCACACTAAGTTAACAAGTAAGATGGATCCATGGAATTGGATGAGAGGGGTGGCTATGGACTATGGTGGGGCTCTAGCCCCACGCAAATTTTTTTTTTAAAACAATTAGTGTTAGTTTGATGAAATTTAGTTTTTAATCCAACCCTCCTAAATCGTGATAGTTCTTTAGTCTTGCTACCTCAGTCAGCCTAGGTAATTTTGAATCATGGCTCCACCCATACTGATCACGTATATATGCTTTTTTTCTTTTTTCCCTCTAAAAAAATAGTTATCACATATATAAAAATGTTCCGAATTATTCGTTCTATCAATTTGGGGCTTAAAAACGACGAAAATGTAAATGAAAAAATATCTTGGTCACATCATTATGATACTCTTGCATATATTTTATAATTAATCCACAACAATTTGAGACGATTGTTCATTGTTTGTATAGAGGAGTGGTCGCATTTCGTCAACAAATTGGGTTAAGGACCACCAAGAAATATTACATCTAGACATTGTCAAACCAATTCCATGCATGAGGACCACCATTATATATAGGACCATGTTGTACATAATCCACATATCTAATTAGCCTCCTACAATAATGATCACCAAACTTAGTTTTTATTCTTCCTTTTGTTTTGCTAATTATTTTCTTAAACATTATATAGAGATTATAGGCTCCACAAATTAAAGATAATCACATGTAAACTACACAATCGTGTCAAAGATTACAATTTCCAAGCATATATAATTATGGAGACGCGCTTAATCGAGATGGGCCATCTCTTAAACTTTCAAAGACTTCATTTTTATCATTTTTTTTTACATAATTATCAAATTTTTAAAGAATTTTTATTGAATTCTACTTAAAAGTTTATTATTTATGATAGTGATTATACAATGATTAGCGTTTTGATTGGACATAGGCAATAATGAGGGTAGCTTATGATTTGTCCAACCAATATTTTCCTCGAAACGTGGATGGAAACTATTTTAGAACTATGTGGCGGTCCACGAAATTTATGGAACTTTGACGCGGAGTCAAAGGGAGCTACTCATTATATCACGGTTTATTGGTTGTTATCCCCATGAATTTTATATTTAAAAATGTAATAATCTTTGGATAGAATAACTTAATTTATGTTGGATGTGAATATTCTCATATAATTTTTTTGCGGTATGATAACAAAATAAATTAAGTATAACAAAATTGTCAAAGGTTGGTATCTTTTTATCAATAAAATGAATCATTTTCATATGTTTTAATTTAATATTGTTACGTTTTAAGAAAAATGGTTATATATAAGGAACTTCATTTACTTTGTTTTAATAATACAATATAAGTATATTATAATTTAAAATAATTCTATGAATTGTTTGTGTAATTGTATGGAGTTAGTAAACATAATTTTCTTGAATTATGTTTTTACAACTCAAGCTGGTCACATGCAATTTGGGGACAAAATTTATCAAAAATTTATCGATCGGATTTTTCAGTACGAGAATTGGTATGATTTATTTATTTATTTTTAAAATATAATATAATTTTTCTTTGGAACTTTCCATTTCCATATATAATATGTGAAACTCGAATTTTTAGGGCTTTTTGCATCTTCAACTAGCTATTATTTTAAGAGGGTGTTTTAGATAGTTTTTGAAAATTGTTTATCTGATTTTGGGTGTTTATTTTATTTGTTTCTCTAAAACAAGCATAAAAAGAGAAGCTAGTCATGAGATTTTTTGGATGCTTTAAGTTGAGCGGTTGTTGGGAATTTAACCCTCCAAATACACCCACTCGGATCCACATTTTATGCGAAAAGAAAGCAATATGAGAGATAATAACGACACAATGATTTAAGGTGGAATTATGAATGCCTTGCAGTGTTGGTAGCAGAAGCTATGGAGACTTTCATCGACGTGGAGTATTGTGTGACGACAAAGCCACAAGGTGGAGATTGATGGATTAGGCTTTGGTTTTCTATCCCACATTGAAAAGGGAAAGAAACGTGACCAAGAATTTTGCTATAAAAGGAGGCCTGAGACTTCAGTTTTATGTGCACCAGTCAATAGCTTGTCTAGCAACTTTTGGCATTAGATATATTCCTCTCTTGCTTTAGAATCTTGTAAAATTCTTAATATGTTATTTGGTTGCAGCTGTGTCTGAGCTTCCACATCATAAAAGATTTTATTAAGGTGTCTTTCTTGTAAGGGGAGATGTGTGAGTTATAAAGTGTGGCTAGCGAGAAATCTTTGTGTGTGTGTTTGGGGTGAGAAGAAAATTGTGTGGTTGTAATAATTTTTCATATAGTGTATTTTTTTCTCTGGTCCTTGTGGTTTTTCTCCTGATTTGGGAGTTTTTCACGTTAAATCCTTGTGTATTTATTATTTATCATTTTGCTTGCTTTTCCCATAAAAAGTGCAGATCTTGTGGGTGAATTTGAAGGGTCAAATTCCCAATAGAAGATGCACTATATGGAAAATTATTACAACCATACAATTTTTCTTCGCACCCCAAACACACCCACAAAGATTTCTCACTAGTCACACTTGATAACTCACACATCTCCCCTAACAAGAGATAAATTTATCTAAAGCCAAAAGTTACTAGACAAGCTATTGACTGGTGCACTTACAGGAGCCTCAAGCCCCTTTTATAGCTAGAGCTTTGCCCCCAAAATTCATGTCCCACCGATGTGGGATAATTGACAAAGCCCAATCCATCAATCTCCACCTTGTGGCTTTGTCGTCCCACAATACTCCATCTCGATGAAGATCTTCATAGCTTCTGCTACTAACACTGCAATACAGTCATAATTATCAATCTAGAGAATTACCATGCTTAACCATAAAAGCATACTTACTCAGAATTAACTATTCCAAGCATTTCAATCCGGCTCGTATCGAAAAATAACTTTGTTGAAAAGTTATGGTGCAACTCTCATGTTTTGGCTCTCATGGAAGTTAATCAGTCATCGATATTAATTTCCACCATACACCTGCGTAATGCCAAACCAATGCCCATGTGCAAAATTGTGGACTTGCTCACATTACGCATCCTCTATCATGGCAACTTGGGGACAACGACATGCCATAAATATGTATATGTCCTTTTCATATGACATCAAAAGAGTAGACAATGTTAGCTTCATTATCAGCATATCCACTTGCTGATACGGAGCAATTTGCCGAACCCGCTCCAGCTCTTGAACAATTTTTTTTTATGTGGCCAGGTTGTACACATCCCAACAGGCTTTTTGTACATAGTTTTTCTTCTTCCAATCACAAGCTACGATTGCAAAACTTTCATGTGGACTGTTACTCCTACCAAGTCCCATCTCTTCAGAAAGAAGCTTCCTAGTAACCTCTGAGAAAATGGTTTCTCCTTCCCATGAATCGAGATCGGCTTCATGTGCTCATATGAACGTGGAAGAGATCAGATGAGTCTCAAGGCATGATCCTCATCATCAATTCTAACTCCAATAGATTCAAGCTCTGAAACAATGCCATTGAGAACACTTAAATGATCTGAAATCGTAGTACCCTCATTCATTGGCAATGTATAAAATTGTTCTTTCATATACACCCGACTTGAGACGTCCTTTGTCTGATACAACTCTTCGAGCTTTTCCAAGAGTTCCTTTGTCGTAGACATTCCATGCACATTTGCTAGAATAATTTTGGCCAAACACAGACGGATTGCACTTACTGCTCTCAAATCCAGATCCCCACAATCTTCACTGCCCATTCCAGCTTTGCCTGTTGACTATCACTGCTGCTTTCACGCTCTGCCTTCAATGCCTTGTGTAAACCAGATTAAATCAATATATCACTGACTTGCACTTGCCATAAGCCAAAATTGATTTCCCATCAAATTTCTCCACATCAAATCTGACTGCATTTGAAAATCAACTTCCCCACATTGTCTTGTGATACTTTGATGAATTTTACTTTAGACCTGAATAGTACACACTAAATAAGCTCCCATGAAAAAGAGAATATTGATCTTTCCTAAATAGAAATTCAAGATTCCCAAGAAAATTGGTGGGGTCACACTAATCCCACTTAAATACCGATTTTCCTAGACAGAACCTCCTTAGTCAATACGTATTCGCATACCACACCAAAGCTCCACCACAGTAAAAAGACCCATGCTCTGATACAACTTGTTGAGAATTTGATCCTCCAAATTTACCCTCTGGGATCTACACATTTTATGCGAAAAAAGAGCAATATGAGAAATAATAACGACACAATGATTTAACGTGAAAAAACTTCGAAATTAGGATAAAATCCACCAAGATCAGAGAAAAAAATACACTATATGAAAAATTATCACAACCACACAATTTTTCTTTTCGCTCCAAACACACTCACAAAGCTTAGCCACACTTTATAACTTACACCACTCACCTTACAAGAAATACACCTAATAAAATATTTTCTGATGTGGAAGATCAGCTACATCTTCAACCACATGTCAGACTAAGAACTTTATGAGACTCTTCAAACAAGAGATGAATTTATCTAAAGGCAAAAGTTGCTAGAACAAGCTATTAACTAGTGTACTTAAAACAGGAGCCTCAAGCCCCCTTTTATAGCTAAAGCTTTGCCCTCCAAAATTCATATCCCACCGATGTGGGATAATTGACAAAGCCCAATCCGTCAACAATTTTGTAAGAAATTGAAGTTCATTAAGCTGTATTTTAATATCAAAAGCTCAATGATTTTTTTTAGAAGTAATTTTTTTCAATTTTAATCAAAAATAAAATAGAATTGTTTAAAATAAGCAATCCAAAACATATTTTAAGAAGTGGAGATAGAATAAATATTGCCTGATTGAATTAATAATATTATTAGTGTATACATTTTGTATGCATTTAAAATATTTTTTCTATATCGCAAATATTTAGGTAAAACAAACATTTTATTTTATGTGGTTGATGAAACCGAGTCTCATGAATGATATGTAAAATAAATTTTTCAGTATATTGATTGAATTTTCTCTGGATCTTATAATATATGGAGAATAAAAATTAAATATTTAAAATGTTTGGAGAATAAAAATGAAAAATTGAAGCCCATTGCCTAACACATGTTAGAATGTAGTAAACCAACTATAGCAATTAGTCAACAACCAAATTTTGAATTTGTCTCTGCTCTTTCCCGTGGTGTTGGCCCCACCAATTTCACCCTTCGGTCTAACCCAAGATTGACCCGATTCAACAATGTAGATTGATTTTCATGCACATTCCAATAAATAAATCACATGTATTTGATACCATAAACTTTGGGTGGTAATTTCTGACTCAACCATTTCATTCAAAACCATTATGTACCAAATGGAATTCGTTGAATGGTACAGAGTACTTCTGTATTTTTTCAAATATACAATTTACTCTATATAATTTGTGAATTGGTGTAAAATATGGCGTGTGAGATGCACAATGTATAATATTTTGTAAATGATAAAATACTTAATTACAAACCATTGAGTAAAATGTTTATCTACAAACTATAAGTGATAAAATATTTATTAACGATATCAAATAGTATGTTATTCAAAATTTTAAATTATTCCGTACAATTGTTAGACCTTATTATGGGGTAAAATCGAATATCAGCCCCGCTTCTCCAAAAAAAAAAAGGCTTCAAATTCACTCTCACTTTTTAATTTTTTTTTCTATTTAATTCTTTTGTGAAAAGTTTCCAACAAAAAAGGTTGAACATTTATGCAATTTGACCAAAATAATCGTGAAAAACAACTTTTAAGCCATTTAATAAACACAAATTAAAGCAAGGATATTTTGGTTACATACAATAAATACCTAAATTTTTTACAGCAAAAGGTAGTCAAATAGGGTAATATCTAGAAATTTTTTTTTTAAAAAAACAAAGATGGATTTGAATTTTGTGCAAACTTGAATGAAATTTAGGCCAATACTGTGTCAAATGGTAGTCAAACATGGCGCCATTGAGTCGATTTCAAGTACTCATATTCGAGAATAATATCAATCACGTAATTAAAAGTTAAAACCCTTATATATATAATGCATTCATATACACGTTTAAAATTCAATAAGCTCGAGTCCTGAAAAAGAATCACCTATACTCACAAGCGAACCTAGAATTTTTGTTTAGTGGGCAAATTAATAAAAATATAGGGCAAAATTTTTTTTAGAAGGGTTAATAAATTTTGGATGATGCAATTTTTGGAGGGAATTATTAAAATAAAATTTTAGGGAACATTTTTTTTTTGAGGGACCAGCTGCATCCAACCGTTAGATGGATCGCCCATGCTTATACTTATTTCAAAGTACATTAAATTAGAGGCGAATCCACTGAATATGGTGGTAATTATTTCCAAAACGATTAGCTTTTCAAAATAGTTAAATCAATCATTCTTAAATATCTCACAAGATAAATAGAAGACCAACAACGTGAGTGTGAGTGGTGTCAATTAAATGGTCCATCCAATCAATCCTCAACTAGAATGTGAAATTGAAGATACCAATTTAACATTTCCCCAAAATGTAAAAGAAATAATTGTACGCACCCGGTTCGTGTACCACTTACATACCAACTTGATATTAAAACCTAACTCCTTTTTAAATAAAAAATACATAAACTAATATAACAACCATTTTAGATCAATCATACTGAGTTGGTTCATAGGTGAAACCCAGACCGAGTCTATACAAGCATTTACAAAATCTACCATTTTACAGATTATGCATGCATGCTCGTTATTCCCCACCAATTGCATTTATCACCACCATTTGATCAATAAAGGACCACCCCAAACTCCATTCCAACGTTTCCCTTTCCTCATCGTGTATCTCAATGCAAATATACCCCATATCCTAAACTTGTAATAAAATTGGAGTCTAATATCCATTCAAATTAGAAAATTTGAGATCAAATATCTACAAATATTCTCAATACAATCTAACATTGATTACATGTGCCCATATCTACCACTACCACTCGTTATACATGCAACTCTAAACCTTAGCCAAGAACTCATGTTGTTCGCCACTTCAGCATTCATCCCATGTTTATTTTTTCACCCTTTTCGCCGTTTCTTAAATCTTTTGTAATCATAGCAGCAAATGAGCTCACAGCATCTTGGAAAAGACAAGGTCCTTTAAATGGAAAGTGAGAGAGAAGGTGCCTTCGAGGCTTCACGGGAGTCATCTCTCGACTGCTTTTGCTATATATAAACATCTCCTCCGACTTCTTATTATCTGTGAATGCTTTGGCAGATTCTCCAATTAAATTTTACACCAAATACAATGTCGCTTTCGTACTTGAAAAACTTCCTACAACGTTTCTGTGTAGAGGACTTTCAATCCAGCACAGGAACTCAAAGTGGTTTCTTCTCCTGTGATCTTCTTCCATCCCTTGGAGATAGAAGCAACAGAGCTACCATACTTCGAAGATATATCGTGTCCCCATTCGATCCCCGTTATAGGTAATGATCATCTTGCTTCATTTCAATACCCTCTTAAAGGAGAGTTGTATACAAGTACAGAAAAAAAATGAACCAGTTATCATTTGTTTTCTACTATTTTCCAGGGCCTGGGAGATGTTTCTGATTCTTTTGGTCATTTATTCAGCCTGGATTTCTCCATTTGACTTTGCATTTCTGTCTTACAAAAAAGATGCCCTTTTCGTACTTGACAATATTGTCGATGGTTTCTTCGCCGTAGATATTGTACTCACCTTCTTCGTGGCATACCTGGATAGCCAGTCGCATCTCCTCGTTGATGATGCTGGTAAAATAGCAGCAAGGTAGATAAGCATGGATCCTTTGGACAAAATCTTAAATATGGAGTCCAGAAATCTTTCACGACCATAAGCTTGAACTAAAATTGTTTTACACGTTTTATAATCGACCAACAGGTATCTGTCGACCTGGTTTGCTTTCGACGTCTGCTCAACGGTGCCGTTTGAACCTCTCAGCACTCTCTTCACAGATCATAATGGTGGACTGGCCTATAAACTATTAAGCATGTTACGACTTTGGCGTCTCAGACGAGTTAGCTCCATGTTTGCAAGGTTTCATCACCACTCTTGCTTATCCCCTTCGATTTTCTTGAAAATCTGAGGATCATTCATCATACAATAAGGCTAAAAGTTACATTTTTTTTTCCTGCTTGATTCAGGCTTGAAAAAGACATTCGGTTTAATTATTTCTGGATTCGTTGTACTAAACTCATATCTGTAAGCCACTGTTAATTCTGTATAGTGAATCCTCAAACTTAAGCATACATATCCGATATTGATACAATGTTACTGTTCTTAAATCATATTCAGGTTACGTTGTTCGCAGTACATTGCGCAGGATGCTTCAACTATTTGATTGCACATAGATACCCTGATCCAAAAAGAACTTGGATTGGAGCAGTATATCCAAATTTCAAACAAATGAGCATTTGGGACAGATATGTAATCTCAATGTATTGGTCTATAGTAACACTAACTACAACAGGTTACGGGGATTTACACGCTGAGAACACGAGAGAGATGTTGTTCGACATCTTTTTCATGCTGTTCAACCTAGGATTGACATCATATCTCATTGGAAACATGACAAACCTTGTAGTTCACTGGAGCAGAAGCACAAGAAACTTTGTATGCTCTGTCCCCTCACTTTATATGTGTTGTATTTAGGTGTTAGAGCGAATCTTGACAGATTTGTTCCTATACTACAGAGAGATACCGTGAGAGCTGCTTCAGAGTTTACGAAACGAAACCAACTGCCTCTGCAAATTCAAGATCAAATTTTGTCACATATATGTCTCAAATTCAAAACAGAAGGATTGAAACAGCAAGAGACCTTAAATGGGCTGCCTAATGCTATTCGGTCAAGCGTTGCACGCTATTTGTTTTACCCCGTGATTCGAAATCTCAATATTTTTCAAGGGGTTTCACAGGACTTCCTTTTTCAACTGGTACCATTTCTTCTCCATGTAAAATAACAGTCCACTTTTCTTTATAAAGAAACAAATGAAGAATATTAATCCAGGATTTTCTGGAAAGGTACCGGAAATGGAAGCTGAGTATTTCCCTCCTAAAGAAGATGTTATTCTACAAAATGAATCTCCAACAGATGCATATATAATGGTCTCAGGAGCAGTGGTAAGCTATCAACCAAATATCATATAAATTACAAAAAATTGTAATTTTTCTGATCTGACGGTGGTGGTTGGCAGGATTTGATCGCAAAAGTCAATGGCCGAGATCATGTAAGAATCATTTAAGCAATAGGTTTGTCATATATATTAAATAATGGATTATTACATAAATAAATGACGCCAATATTTTCCTATACATACAGATTCTGGGAAAAGCATCAGCAGGGGAAATGTTTGGAGAAATAGGAATTTTATGTAAAATGCCTCAGCCTTTTGGTGTTCGAACAACTGAAGTTTCTCAAATACTACGGCTGAACAGAATCACATTTGTCAACATTCTTCGAGCAAATCCAGTCGACGAGAGCATTGTCATGAATAATGTTTTCCGGGTACTTATTAATCATCAGCACTATAAATTGCTTAGATATCTTTCTTGAATCAACAACTTATTCCGCAAAAACACTTTCTGGTTCTTTGAAGCTCAAAGCATGGAGAAGTTTTGACATTGAGGGCCAGCACGATCCAAGTTTGATCCTCAATAATTGGCCAGACAGAGAAACGGGAGGAGAACTCAATAGTCAAACCAGAGATCAACACATACCCTTTGGAGACACAATGACGTATGGATCAAGAGTAGAAATTTCCAATTCAAGATTCATTAACAGAAGTGAATTTGATGTGCATTCCATGTCCTTTCATGAAAATGAAAAGAAATCAAACAGGGCCACTAATTATGCCGATAATTCATATCTCAGCTCAACCAATTCTACTCATTCAACTTCCGTAGATGTACTAAATTCAGCAAACAAAAGAGTCACCATACATATGAAATTTGGAAAGAAGAAACGTCCCGCGAACCAGTCTGCAAAGCTAATTATTCTACCTGATTCCCTCAAAGAGCTGTTCACAATAGCAAGTATGTATTGTTTAAAACTTACCATACCTGGAACTGTACCTGATATATCTGATCATCACCTCCTTGTGCAATTGCAGGTAAAAAATTTGGAGAAGATAAGCTTACGAAAGTAGTAAATGCAGAGAATGCAGAAATAGATGACCTAAGAGTAATACGAGATGGTGATCATTTGTTTTTTCTGCCAAGCCAAGATGCTTAGATGCAGGCAAAGAATGATATACAATAACTTGAACTAACAATTATAACACGTGGAGAACCAGAAATTACAAAACAAGTCTATACTTACACCAAAACATAGTTCGAATCGATCGTTGTATTCTGTAAAGGAAATCATTATAACAAGAACTTTGTGGTACTCATTACATGGTTGCCTAAACTCAATCTAACTTTGTCTCTCAGCAGTTCACTATAGTTACAAAATGGTAACATTCAAAAGCCAATCATCTGTTGCATCAATACGTAAAATTGCCTCAGTTATTTTTAGTACAAAAATACAAAAAGCCGATGAAGAAGGGCAGAAGAGTGGAAAACTTCGGCCACCTTTGTACTCTTCTCAACCCCATACTTCACAGGCTTTCAGGTGTTATATCTCAACAATAGGGGTTTGTCGCCTGATTTTGTAACAAAGTGCAAAATTGTAAACGTAGTAGAAGAATCACTTCGTGCTTGCAGTGCGTTGAATAGGAATAGGATGAGCTTCTGTGTTGAATACATACTCATCCAGAGGAATATCATTACTGTTTCCAAACAATAAATACAAATATTTTAAAGTTTCTCCCAGGAGAAATGTCTCCATCTTGTCTCTTTTGTGTAGAGGAAGCACAGTAACATCATCTAGCGAACTGTAACCACCAGAATCAACTTCCGCGTACTTCTCAAATGCTTGAAAGATTTTCCAGTCCTACTCATGGTATCTGAATAGACATTGATAATCCAAACTCATTGAGATCTTGACAAATAAATCCCAAAGGATAACAAAAATCAATTTTCTCAAATGAAATACTGATCCGTGAGATTTGAAAAATTGAAACACGAACCTTTAGAAGAGAGCGGCGGCGAAACTTGGCGTTGTCGTACTGTACATCTTTCATCGAATAACGCAACGATTTCGACATGCTTTCAGCCGATTCTCAGGCTACTAAGATAAATAAATGGAGGAGAGAAAATCTAGTTCTGGACTCCGACAATCCAGAGATCCGCGAATTCTTGATATCTGGCAAGATTCTTTGTAAGAAACAATAAGTATGTTCCGTGTGTGAAGGTAAGTACTGCAACGCCGTTAGTTCAACGAGTTGAATCTTTAATTTGCCCAAGAGAATTTGCTAATTTAGTAGCAAACCGGAAGGATTGAGATTTGGATACGATTTGTACGTATTTTATTAGTTTTTGTCTCTTCTTTTATTCGAACTCATCCCGGATTGTATGATTTGAGAGGATCTGTTTCTTTCTGGTGGTCGGTTTACCGATCAAGTTCTTGCATTGATGCTATGAATAACCTTACATTAGAGACCTTTTCGTATGTCTATTAATCAATATCTTTATGTTATTGGTCAAGATTGACAGATGTATTTGTTCTATATGTAATTAGTTTAATATAATTCTAGTTCTATGTTTAAAAAAATACAATCTTATTTCATTATCAAATTTCTATTTGATATTTTTAATTTTCATTTAAACTACTATTTTATAAAAATAAATTAAATATTGGCATTGGGATTATGCTAACGACTTTGATTAAAAGGGTTGTTATTTGAGGTATTATAGAAGATTTGGTAGATGGCCCGTGGCGACGCATGAGGTTCGACTCAAAAAATGTCTCTGAGAGCAAAAGTCAAACACGTAGCGTGCACTTGCTCCCCCGCTGCAACCATTCGCCGATTCTTCCATCCATTATACTACCAATCTTCATCGGCACCACTGCAACAAGACCCATACTCTCAACTCAAAGAAGACCCAATTCAAGTCCTCTCAGACCTCTGGGTGAAAGCATTCTCCCAACCCCAGAAACCGTTCCTTAACCTCACCGGCTTCCTCTCCAAACTCGATCTCTGGGTGCTCGCTTACCAGAGAGCGTGCGCTCACGCCACCGGATCTTTCCCTTCCAAAAACGCTCTCCCTTCTCACACCCTATCCCACCTCCTTTCACTCAAAAACGCCATCGTTCACAACCAGTTTAGGTGGAACTCCAAGTTGCAGCAATACATACGCAGCCCGAATGATAAACCCGTCACTAAAGTACTCTCCAGAAGCAAACTTTATTCTATATTGAACTCTGATACTCCTCCATTTCAAGACCTGGTTGTTCAGGAAGTTCTGTTGATGATCATTGAACCAGTTTTTGAGCCGCGATTTTCTCCAAAGTCCCATGCTTTTAGACCGGGTAGAAATCCTCACACTGTTATCAGAACCATCAGGAGTAATTTTGCTGGGTATTTGTGGTTTCTCAGAGGCGATATAAGTGAGATTTTCGAAAATGCAGATGAAAAAGTGGTGCTGGGTTGCGTTGAAAAAGCTATAAAAGATAAGAAAGTTTTGAACTTGATTAAATCGGGGATGAAAGGGCCAGGGAAATTTCGTATATGTGTGGCAGGCAAAGGCGAGAAAGTGAGTGCAAGGAAACGAAAAAAGGGTCAGACCAAGAAGAAAATTTTGTGCGACAATGAACCTAAGCCCGACCCATATTGGCTAAGAACATTCTTTGGTTTCGCTCCAGAAGAAGCTTCAAAGGTGCCCAGCTATGGTTGCTGTGGAATTCTAAGCCCTATGCTGATGAATGTTTGTCTTAATGAACTTGATCATCTTATGGAAAATAAGATAGTGGAGTTTTTCAGGCCATGTGAGTCTGATTCAATATGGAAGCATAACATCGATGATGGCTGCCACAACCCTTCTTGGCCAGAGTTTGTGCCCTCAAGTGGCAAGGAGAAGACTCGAAAAATGGATTATATTCGGTTTGCAGGCCATTTTATAGTTGGTATCAGGGGGCCAAGGGAGGAAGCAGTGAGGATTAGGAAGGAAATAATCGAGTTCTGTGAGAGAGAATTTGGTATCAGGCTAGACAATTCAAAAGTCGAGATTGAGCATATCTCAAGAGGGATTCAGTTCTTGGATCATATCATATGTCGCAGAGTTATATACCCGACTCTTCGGTACACATCCAGTGGTGGCAAGATTGTGAGTGAGAAAGGTGTGGGGACTTTGCTTTCGGTTACAGCCAGTATGCAGAACTGTATTCGCCAGTTCAGGCGGATGACATTCCTAAAAGGTGATAGAGATCCGGAGCCACTACCTTGCACACCTATGCTTTATTCAGGTCAAGCTCATACGAATTCCCAGATGAATAAGTTACTCGAAACCATGGCAGATTGGTATAGATATGCAGATAACAGGAAGAAGATAGTCGGGTTCTGTGCTTATGTAATTCGCAGTTCTCTGGCTAAACTGTATGCCGCAAGATACAGGTTGAAATCTCGTGCAAAGGTGTATAGGATTGCTACACGTAATCTTAGCCGTCCACTGAGGGAACATACCAACAATAGAGCTCCTGAGTATTCTGATCTTTTGAGAATGGGACTTGTGGACGCCATTGAGGGGGTTCAGTTTTCTCATATGTTTTTGATTCCGTCGTGTGATTATACTCCTTTTCCTAGGAATTGGGTGCCTAGACACGAGGAACTGCTGCGGGAGTATGTCCGTTTACAAGACCCCAAATTCTTTTGTGGGCTGAATAAGGCAGTGAAAAGACAAGGTTTATGTTTGCCTCAAGATGATGTATCCAAGATTGTGTGGGACTACAAGATTCTTGGATTTTGGAGTGGCCGATTCAATTGTAATAAAGAAACAGAGAATTCATAATTTTGGTCCCTCTTGATCATATCATATTGTTGGCTCTGCTTACCACAACAGTACCATCTCATTTTTCTTTGTTCTTTCTTTTAAAAACATAGCCATTACGTTTAACTCTATATTTCATCTTAACCTTAAATTTCATCCATTTCTAAAATATATTTACTGTTATATATTATATTCTAGTGCAAGATATAACATTTGAAAATTTTAAAATAATTTTTCAACTACATTCTTACATGGTTTGACTTTGATGTTTCTAATAACAATTATAATACTCGAAACAAAAGTATCCATCAAAACTAAAGCAAAGCAAAGTCTGAAAACTTGAAAATATTGAGTACCCAATACGAAAATCATTCGATTAGATATCAATCAATAACGAATCAAAATTCTCTGAATATCTGATACTACTTGATCAAATATCAAAATTGATTTTATAAGATCTGATCATGTGGATTTTTAGAAGAATATTTTATGTTTAGACGATTATATTGTTAAAATTTGGTATTTTATTTGAATTTTGTTTTTCACGTATCTTTTGATTTCAGGGGCGAGTCAAACTTTTTAGAGACCATAAAGAACTTATAAATGTACAAATTCTCAAACTACCCATATAATTGATTATAATAAATAAAGGAGCAAAAAATAGGGGAAATGATAAAAATATGAACTACTTCTCTACGCCTCAATAAAATTTACTTGTAGGAATTTGAAGGAACGAGATTGAGAAAGAGAGAGAGAGTATGTGAGGGAGAGAGAATGAGAATAATGTGATTCAGTATAACTACTTATTAATATGAATTATCAATTATTAATTATCATAAATATATGGATTGTTTTTTTCGATTCTCAATTCTATAATTAATAAATTTAGAAAATTGGTGGTCTTATTAGAATGGGCGATCTAATTTTAGCATAATTCTTTAAAATTTTAAAATCACAAGTAAAATATTAATTGAACCAAATTGTGGTTATCCTATTACATCCGCAAATGTGAAAATCTCATGTAAACAATACTGTCTAACTAAACGGAGTTCCCTAAATTGAGACTTCCAAAGTAGGTAGACATGGTAGTAAAAAAATGAGAAATGACAAAACAGAAATGTTGGTAAAAAATATAGCAATTTTCAAGAATTTAATATGAATTTTTTTTACAGTAACAATAATTATTTTGTCAATATCATAACATTTTAAATAGGAGAAAAATATTTGCATTTAAATAGTTTGAGTCATATATATATATATATACAAACTAAATATTAAAATTCAATATTATTTAAATAAAAAATACATAAATTAATAGATAATTATTTTACACAAATTATTGAGTTGATCATAAAAGGAAAAAATGGTTTGACGTGATGCATGCATATAAAGTTGTTGAGCGGTGACCGAATGTGTGATTTACTTGTATACATGAATATAATATAGTAATATCAGTTATAATTACATTATTGGTTATTAATTATTAAATAACTATTAATACAAATAATAATATTGGTAATAAATATTTAAATTATAATTAATATAATTATAATTATATAAATTAAAAGTATTATATTAACTATAATAATAAATATACCATTTTGTAATTATCATTACACAACAATCTTATAAATATATTTATAAGAAAAATAAATTAAGTTAGCCGCAATTTTTATTGGAATAACACTTTTAACTTAAATGGCCGAGGTAAATAAACATTTAATATAAATTGGCTTGAATATTACGCACACATATTGTTGACTAAAATAAAAAAAGAGTATTTTTCAGGAGAATTACATATAATAATCCCGGATTTATTCACTAGAACATACGAACTTGGAATTTCCCGATTTACCCTCCTAATACATCAAGTACGCTGCTTCTCCTCTTCATCTTCGAACGCCGACACCGGAAACGACCTGGAAAGCCCCGCAGCGGTGCCGAAAGTAATTTTCCCCGAATTGGGGTCCTGAATGGAAATATCAGTAATAGTGATCCAGATCAGGAGCTCCTTGCTCTTGACACCTGTCAGCCTCTTCATCCGACGGTCTTCGACCAACGCCGTAACCTCGGTGTCGTACCACACGCTACGGCTGATAGCACGGAAGACATGCGTCTTGCTCTTCTTCTGCTTCAGCCATACGAATCCGGAAGACTCGTTGTAGCCGACTTCAACGAGGTCGTCTAGGGGGAGCAGGCCTTTGGGGAGGTTGATTTTCTCCAGCAGCTCCATGGACTTCTGCTTGCAGATCTCATCGCCGGTGTAGACCTCTGCATTTTCTCGGTGAGACGAGATTAGCTGGGACGACATTTGGATTTGATTTCACCGGCTATATATACTATGTTTGATTTTTGTGAATTTTTTAGTAGCGATGGTGGAGACTGTAGAGGTTGGGGTTTGATATTTATACTCGGAGATTGTTGACGAAATTACCAAAACATCCTCTTAGGGGTAATATATTAGGGTAACGCGCCAGAACAGCCCCACCTTTGCACCATCTAGCATTTTAGCCTGAATAATTTTAAGTTGTGTATTAAATCTCCTAATAATATTGGAACAAATTTTCTGAATATTCTGACTGCAAATTCAGCACATACCATGGTTGAGGGTATATATATATTTTTTATGTATTTTCTGTAGGAATTTACGAGTGTACCAATCAGAAAATACATACGAGTATACCACGGTCAATGAATTTTATTCAAAAAATTCCTACAGAAAATAAATGAAAAGATATAAAAATTTTCGACCGTGGCATGTGAGACGCATGTGAAGGAATTTGCAGCCATAATATTCTGGAAAATTGTTCCAAAATATTGTTTATGGGGTTAATTGCATTATTCAAAATTATTCAATGATTAAGTACATATTTTGAAAAGTTATGGATAAAATGCTAAAGTGGTTAAATATTGGGGGTTGTCCACTTTTTTATCCTTTGTATTATTAAACTATCAAATATATATAAGTATTATAGGCAATGCCATGATTATGTTAAATAAGATATCTTTTTATTTAGTATAATAATCTAATTTTTTTATTCTTTTAGATATTAAAAAACAATATAATATGTAAGAGGCATTGTATAAATAAATAACAGTATGGCATATATTTGGAAATTTATGGTTGTCTGTACCTGTAATAAAATTATATTATGATTTATAACATTTATAGATCTTGTATAAAATAACTATATTATGAATCTTTTATCTAGTTTAAAACGGATGGAAGAAAATTATAATGGTAAAGAAAGACACTATTTTTTAAAATAGAGAGAAACTACGTAACTGTTGAGAAAAATCCGTAATTGTTCAAATCTAATAAGGTATATATATATATATATATATATATATATATATATATATATATATATATATATATCTCAGCATCAACATTACACGTGAGTGTTTGACTAAACGTAATTGATTATCTGAGGACAAACATTGCACGAGACTAAGTGTATATCCAGTTGAAGGCCTTTGTATATTTTAATATATGATGGAATTTATTGGGAGGGAAATACATGGTTAGTTGTTGCGGACCTACACTATATTATTAATTAAGATATTATATCACTGATTACCACAAATCTTATATTTAATGCATAGTTAAATTGCATTGTATCTATTAACAATTTTTTAAGAAGAGAATTTAGAAATCAATTATGAATATCCTTAAATTATACTAAGATGTGCTTTTAAACTTTCTCGGGTGTGTTTGATGAGATGATTATTAATTACTCAACTTATATTCATATCACATGCCAAATATCATATAATTAATCACACTATCGTTATATTTATCAACTTTTTTTATATTCATATTAAACATCAACCTCTTCCAATTATGTCATGCCACGTGTATGGCTCTAATAAGGTCTATAAACCAACACCGAGAAACATGAAACTTGGTTTGATATAGCTAAAAGCTGAAACGTAACTGGGACAAATATTTAAGTGGGCTATCAACAAAATGGGCCCTCTATACCTTCTTATGGATACCAACCACTGGGTCTTTCTACTAACGGGGCTTATGCCGGTAGCCCAGTTTGTAATCCCTTCCATTTTCCATTTACACGCATATATGTGAATGATTTTATTATTCAATGAACAGACGCATTGTTTGTGCTTATTCATTAAATCTTTATTTAAAGATATTTATCTGAACAAACAAGTAATTTACACAAAATTGTTTAATTTTGGAGGTTTAAAGCAAAGAATGAATATTTAACTTTGAAGTTCTTTTCTCCTTAAATATAGCAATATGATTCCCCGAGAACTCGGATACACAGAAACTGATACGACATATGGACACCACATATCACGGATTTTCAAAAAAACTCGGCATACGACATGGCTAATACATGCTTTTATATGTTTATATATTATACATGTACTATATTATAAAATAGTAAAATTTACATTTTTTTTTGAAATTCTAAAACTATGTATTGGACACAATGCTGGGCACCCACGAGGAATCACGTCCAAAAAATATGTATGACAGAGATGTGTATGCTTCGTTGGATGTGTGATAAAACTAAAATAGATAAAATAAGGAATGAAAATATTCGAGCTGAAGTAACACCAAAATGCATATTACTTGAATTAATATAAAGTTTAACAAGTACATCCAAATAAAAGATAACACCAAAATACTTTTATCAAATTCAAGGAGTGTATAAATAAATGAATGTCAATGAAATCATCATAGTATCACCTGTATTAACATCAAATGTATATTATTTCAATAAACATAAAATTTAACAAACGAAACAAAATTTTATTTTAATAAAAAACTTTTTAACTCGTACAATTAACCTCCAAAAGTGTACTTTTAATGTCGAACACACCACTCGACCGTGTCCGACACTGGTGTCACGTTTAAATTTTTGTAAAAAAAATTTAAGGACACACCATGTGTCTGAGGCGTGCTCGAGAGATGTCTGTATCCTATAAATATCCAATACTCTATCGAGTGATTTTTAGGATAATATGTATATCATAGCGGGAGAATATTACATTTGTTATAGTTCCAACCAATATGCATGATACATTTTGCACCAACGGAGATGTCTATATACTAAATTTTGTGTTTTCCAATATACCGACAGAATATTGAACACGTGTTATATAATATATATATGAAAACATACATTCAATCAATATCGCGTAGATTGCAGAATTTTATAAAGATCCATTTTATATGACTAACATTATCATTTTCTTAGTTGAATTTTTCACACATTTCATTATATAATCTATTGTTATATTATATTCTAATATTCTAATATAATTTCGAAATTATAAATACCCATTATAAAACTCGATCAACAAATTAAATAAAAACCTATACAATTTCGAAATTTTAAAGTTTTTTTTCCTAAAAACATAACCCACATAAATTTCATTCAGCAATAATTTTTTTAACAAGAAACCCATTTTCTAAAAATAAACCTCCGAAAATATCAGAAAAAAAAAAGCTTCAATATTTCTTGAGATTAGGGCACAAAATTTAGAGTGGATCTCGCAATCCTATGAAGATTGCATATACATATACATCCTCACGGGAGGCATAGTGTAACCCACGAGACCTAAGTGAGGATACCACGTGATCTTCTTATATACAGACAATACTTTGCTTATGCAAAATACTATACGGTATCTCATCAATCTCAGTGCGTATTTGCTTATGTATTTTCTTGCATTTTTCAGACAACTGGCGAGTTGAGTCCATGTCCACGATTTTTGTCATTGATTCATAAGATACGCGAAACTTGAATTTTCTTGACATATTTACACGTAGATTTGATGTTTTTTTGGGTTATTTAATTAAATAACCTTAATAAAATAAACAATTTCAAAAATAACCTGAAAAATTTATTAATTTAAAAAGTAACCTTACCCGCCAACTCAGTTGGCGGGTCCTTTTATGATTACTCCAAAGGTGAAATCCATCGCAACATGGTCTTCAAAGATAAATTTCATCTGCAGGCAGCTGTGAAGGATTATTCAGTACGTGTTGCAAAACGTGAGTACCATGTTGTTAAGAGTACAAAAACATTGTGGAAAGTAATATGCAAACACGGTACAGAGGATATACCTTGCAGATGGTACCTGCGTGCATGTTTGGATAAAAAAGTTGGGTTATTCAAAATAACCAAATATGGTGGTCCTCACACTTGTCTGCTGAGTGAGCTGTCGCTTGATCATTCGAACTTGGATAATCTTGATAATGCAAGACTAAGAGAAAAAACTTTGAGTTATGTTTTCTGGGCCTTCCAACCGTGTATAGATGGTTTCCGCCACTGTCGTCAAGTTATTACAGTGGATGGCACACATCTGTATGTAAAATATCAGCATAAGATGTTGATTGTTGTCTCCATGGACGCGAATAATCAAGTCTTACCGCTGGCATTTTCAATTGTCGATGAAGAGAACTTTTTGTCATGGAAATGGTTCTTGGAGATGGTTAGCAAACACATTATTGGAGAATCTGGCGGCGTGTGTTTGATTTCTGATCGACATCCGGGCCTTATTGCAGCAGCCGACTGTATCCCCGACTTTAAACCCCCCCGTGGAGTGCATCGATTTTGTTTGAGACATCTTTGCTCAAACTTTAATAGTCATTTCAAAAATGTGCACTTAAAAGACTTGTGTTGGAAAGCTGGATCAGAAAATCAACTGATAAAATTTGAGCGTACGATGGAAGAGATCAAAACCATTGAACCAAGGGCTTTTGATTACCTGAATCGGATTGATAAGTCTCAGTGGACAGTTGCTCATGATGAAGGATGGCGTTGTGGTATCCTAACAACAAATATGTCGGAGTGCATAAATGGAGTCATGAAAGGTGCACGTCGCCTTCCAATCACTGCCATTGTACAGTTAACATTCGATTGTTGTGTGCATTATTTTTTGGAGCGAGTGAAAAAAGCGGATAGAATGATCGAAAATAATCAAGAATGGCCGGATTATGCTTTTGAAAAATATGCTCGGGCTGATCTTCACTCCATTCCACATGAAGTTCAGATGTTTAATCGAAGGCATCTAACAGCCTCAGTTATCACAAGGATGCAAGTTGGACGTGGGGGTAATACTCATGTTGTGAAGCTCAAATCAAGGGAATGTTCTTGTGGGAAGTGGAAAGAATTTGGGATTCCTTGCTCACATGTGATACAAGTATGTCGAGCTTATGGCATAAACGCAAAACATTTGTCAAGGAGTATTATAATATGCAAGAATATTGGAGCACATATCAAGGTCAATTTGAGCCATTATGGGGAGAGCAGTATTGGGAAACCCCGTCATTCGAACTGTACCACAATTCCACCTTGCGTACTATAAGAAGACGAGGTCGAGACCGAACAACACGCATGCAAAATGAGATGGATTGGCCTGAAGCCCGGGCAAGACGACATATGGCATCGAGCTCCCAAAACCGATAAAGTTGTAATTGTTTTTTGATATTGTTATTGTTATTGTTATTGTTATTGTGTTATTGTTATTGTCACACATCAAATAAGACATTCATATGGAAGTACATTCATTACATTTAATACTAAGATTCACAATAGGCAAACATGACTACATATATGAAGGCTAAAACTCTATAATGCCCCTCCAGTACCACAACGACGTGGCTGTTTCCGTCTCTGACCGCGTCCTTCCTGAATGGCCTGGTCATCTTGCACTACAGGTACATCGTCCAGCTGAACATCAGGTGACAAATTAGGGAACACAACCGGTGACACGTCAAATTGTGGTGCCATCGATGCATATATCTCGGGGAATCTAATATTAACATCTGGGCTGGTTTGTTCTTGTGAGTACATGGGTTGATGAGGCGTGAAATGCGTTTGGTCATACAACTGATGCAGTGGTCGAGGAGTAATAATCTGCGTACATGTCACTGACATATGACGAAGAGGGACCTTGGCATATTTGACGAAGAGGGACCCGGCATATATGTCGGGACATAGCTTGATGTGCCAGCATCTCCAACAACGGCATGCATCGACTGTACTTGTTCTTCATCACTCAAATGCATCGGCTGTACTTGTTCACCCTGAGTCGCATGTCCCTCTTCGTAGGGCGGAAAGTTTCTATCGCGTCTTTCCTGCGCGACATGCAACACATTTTGTATGACATTTCTGACATCACTAAATGCATCCATGTACGCCCCTATGGATTGTTCCTCAGCGATATTACGGTCGCAGGTAACTGTTAATTGCGACAGCTGATCAATCTGAAATGAGTGAACATTTATTAAGTACTTAAATCTAAACACAATTTTCAAATATGTAATACATATGTAATAAAGCAACATACCACATGTTGCCATGCCGGGCCATCTCCATGTTGATAACCAGCCTCCACAAATTGTCGTTGGTGGCCAATGAATCTACGTGTTAATCGTCCATACCAGTCATTGTACCCGACAATTACACCATGTCCAGCTGACTCATATCGCGGGTTGTGCACGGTATGAGCATGTGCATTAACCCATATAGACATGTACCGCCTATGATGTGCAGACCAGTCATTATTTGTTTTACCCATGCGGTTAACTGCATGTAATATATCATCCCCTGACCGTGGATCTGGTGGGATGTTTTGTACCATGCCGAATTGACGAAAAACCCGCTCAGGACGATGCATCTCAACTATGTCATACAAAATCAGTGGGCCGCTGTATGTCCATAACTCAGTATGCAGTCCTTCAATATAATCATCAGGGTACGGCTGCCAATTAAACTACAAATATAGTATTACATTAAAATAATGTTCAAAGACTATTATGTTTTATACATGAATATAAAAAATAAAATTACTTGGCTTAATGGCTGCTGGTCAAGGATGTCCCTAATAATTCGTAATGAATGTGTGCCAGTTTCTGTAAATCTTACTTTACATGTCCACCTGTGTACTCATAATCATCATAAAAAAACATAAATTATATAACAAAATATTAAATATAATATTATACATTGCAAAATAATTTGTAATACATCACCTTGCACCATATGGAGCAACAGGTAAGTAATTGTCCTCGTCGATTGGTATTGGCCCAATATCAATTCTCAGGCGTCCTAGTTGAGGAGCTAAACTTTCGAGCCGGGACCATGGCCAAAAATATAAAACATTAACATGAAGAATATAAATTAAATATGCAAGATATATTTTTTCACTATTTTAAAATAAAGGTAACGATTACCTGTAGGAGTGGTAATGCACCACATATTACTTTTTTCCCTCTCTCCGATGAAGTGCACAACTCACGATATAAGAATGCCAGCACAGCACTACCCCAGCTAAAATTACCAACAGAACTGATATCTTCTAATTTCTGTATGTACAATAATTTTACAGTATTGCCGGAGCTATCGGGGCACATAATCCCACCTATCATTAATAATGCACAACCTCGTGCATATTTAGCAACCTCATCCGCCGTACTATGCAAATGGATGCTATTTACTATTAAATGATGACTCAACGCAGACATTAACAAACATGCACCTTTAAAGTGACCCGGATCTGGTGTAAATCCCAAATGACGATCACAATATTCTTGCCACTCGGGTATTGACTTATCAAAATTGGTACCTGACACTGCAAGACCATTTATTGGCAGACCCCAAATAACTGCAATGTCTTGCAGTGTAATAGTCGCCTCTCCAGATCTCAGATGGAATGTACGCGTTTCACGACGCCATCTCTCTACTAACGCCGTGATTAGATGAGGGTCAATGGTAATCTTATTACACCTATATACACCATAAAACCCAAACTCATTTAACATACTTACAACACGTGTGTCTAATGGGCAAAGATCCCAAAAAAGCTGCTCGGATTTCTCACACGCAAGGGCCGATCAATATCACCTGCCCATACATCTTCAGAACGATGACATGACTGCAATGACAACAGATGATCATCGATCGGGCCTGGTACGGTCATCGGATCCATCCTATTATATGAAACAAAAATATATTAGTACATATAGACAACATAAAGTAAACAAAATAAATTAAAACTGATAAAACATGACGAGGCATATATGCTACCGCCGACAACCACCAGCCATCAGCAACCGGCGACGGTAGCGGACGGCGGCAGCAGACGGCGGGGGGGCGGATGGCAGCGAAAAAGTGTGATAGAAATTAATACACGGCGACATGATTTTTACCTCTAAATTCTGAAACTATGAAGTGACTGGAAGCAAAATGAGAAAAAAACGATTGTAACTTGGAGGTTGGTGAGGAAGAAAATTTAGACTGTAATTGCCGAAGAGGTTGCCGAAGAAGAAGGGTGCGCGGAAATTTTATAACACCAAGTCACGCCAACTCAGTTGGCGTGACACGTTATATTAATTGGTCACGCCAACTGAGTTGGCGTGACCAATAATTATTCACGCCAACTTGCAGCTCCAGTTGGCGTGAAATAATGGTCACGCCAACTGGGTTGGCGTGACCGTAAAAAACAAAGGTCACGCCAACTCAGTTGGCGTGACTATATATTTTAAATTGGTCACGCCAACTGAGTTGGCGTGACCAATATTTTATTCGGTGACGCCAACTGAGTTGGCGTGACCAACTGGACACGCCAACCCAGTTGGCGGTTTAGGTTACTTTTTAAATGTTTTCATTTTTCGGGTTATTTTTGTAATTATTTATTTTTTTCAGGTTATTTAAATAAATAACCCATGTTTTCTCTTTTAACACACTGATTATCTCTGCTCCTATACGTTCAGTTCGCAACCAAAACGTAAACAAAAATCATTGTATCGCAAAATTAATTTGACCATATTCGTTGGGAACATGGATGGAGGCCCTGATGATGAAATTAAAGATTTCTGGTGGGGAAAACTGAATGTTGGAAAAAATTTAGAGAGTGGCGAAAAACATGTACATTTTTTGTACATGAGTGCTTTTGATTGTTTCTCGAAAGTATTTATCTTCTTTTCTGATAAAAAAAACAGATTTTGGGTGTTTGATTTCCTTACATTCTGTTATTGCTATTCTAAGATACAACAAATAAAAAACAGAAACAGATAAACACGTCATGGGATGTTTTTGCTTACTTTTGTATGAGATAACCGAAATATTCAATGTTTGCATAGAGTCATCGAGGCCTTGAAATAAGTCACTTACTACCCATCTATCCCTATCCGAATTAGTTTGATGTTGCCCCTGATATCATCATTGTTTTTAGGTGCATCATTATTATTGATGTGTAATATTCCAAGATAGTTTGTCATCAATGATAAATCTACTTACGAGGCACTGCCACCAGGGGCGGCTCAATCAACAAGCAATTAAGACAACAAGATCCCTAATTTTAAGTTTATTAATTATAGATGCAATGCATTTTTTTTTTTTGCTTTTCTTCTTGGAGCCTATGTTTGCTGAAATTGTGAATCTTGGAGTTCTATTTTCTTTGTAAAAATTATTGTAAATTATGTCACGTGGAAAATTGGATTGTATTGCTTGTACATGGAGATTCAATCTCCTAAGGTTTTTCTTTTGGAAATGGTGTATTGGTTTTGAGGATTTTGGTTTTATCTTGTTCAATGTTTGTTTAATATCTGGCATTCATAGGGTTCTTCATATCTAAGAAAGTTGTTATCTTGTTTAATGTACGTGGGTTTTTGATTTCTTTCTGAAACAGTTATAAAAATCCGTGTCATATGAAAATGGAATGACGAGAGGAGTAATTATGGCGATGTGATGTGAAAATGGGCTAAGGACTGGCAGAAGGAGTGGACCATATGATTGAGAGGGGCAAACATTGTTGAACTTTCATTGATGATGTCAAAAATATATGTTTTTTTTAAATATGCGAGGAGAAATGCAATATATATATAAAAGTTGCCACCTTCCCCTGGTATGCATTTGCCCCTGGGCCAAAATATGAGTTTTCACTCTGCCCCAACGCATGTGTATAAATAGTTTAATGTGTTATGAATTGGACTCCTCCAATTCACGATCAAGAAACATATATATATTGGCCAATTTAACAGATGATTATAGTGTGCACTTGAACCCATAGAACCTTCACTGAATGTTTGAACTTCGAACAAATAATGGCATGAACAAATATACACGCACGCAGTAATTTATAGGATCAAAATGGTTAACTCACACAAGAGAATGTCAAGAAAACATCAAAAAAATGACACAAAGAAAACAAGAACAAAAACACAAGAGTTATTACGTGGTTCGGCAAAATGATAAGTGTCATTTCCACACTTAGTTTGCTATGATTTTGTATTGATTTTTGTGTTGATTCCTGGACGATTTTACGATTTTTGGTATATATTTGTTGATTTCAGGAATCTAGGTGAAAGTGCATAAAAGAGGAGAAAATTGGCTAAAATGATGAAAAATGACCAAATCGATTCAACGAACCACGAAGTTGGAAATTTAAAGTCTCGATCGATCGAGAAGTGCTGGTTGATCAATCGAGCGAAGCATGTGTTTTGACCAACAAAAGTGAATGTTGCTCGATCGATCGACTTGCATGTCTCGATCGATTGACGAAGGCGGAAAAATTCAGAAACGGGAAGGAAGAGCTCTCGATCGACCGAGAGGACATGGTTGATCGATCGCCCAGCGAAGTTTTCAGGAAAAAAAATTTCTTTTTAAATTTGGTTCAACAAGGACACTTCCATCCAACCCCTCCACTATATAAGAGACCTTGCACACAAATTTATGGAATTTTGCACTTCATAAATCAGACCAAGGAGCAGCCACTCCCATCATTCATTCACACCATACCACCATAAATTATTGAAGAAGCAAAGCAACGCAAGCGACGGAATAACGGAGCAACGCACATACTGAAGCCATTGTGTATTCGTATTTCTACACTTATTTATTTTTTAGTTTCAGATTTTGATGTTTGCATTGTTGAAAAACATATTTATGCATTATCATTTGATGATGATTGTTGGCCAGATTGTTTATCAACACAGGGTATCCCATGTTTGAACCCTTGATTTGAATATTAATTTTTTAATTCAATTCTTACAATCTTTGCGCATAATTTACGTTTTTAATGCTTTCAAAAGATTAGCTACCTTTTGCATGAAATTGGTAATTGTAATTGACTTGACCATATGAGATTATGATACTACGTAGTAAATTAGGCCATGAGTTTTAGGTTGAGACGGACCAAGTAAAATATAGCACACGTGTGATAGCAATAGATTTACCAAAATCGAAGGCTTGTAGTTTTCAAAAATCGTTTTTTCGGTATTAATCGTTCAATAAGGACATGTGAGTGGTTTATTGCACATTAATACAAGACTTGTTACTGCTTGACCATAGTATAACAAATGCAATAGGAAAACTCGTCACCTTAGAACGTAAGATTTTGAATCTTAATTAATAGGAAAATTATGGGGATTACATGGGTGAACCGACCTGTTGTTGTACGAGAATTCTACCAAAGCCATTGAATCCTGCCATGGAGTATCAAACTCCAACACACAAGCCTGTAACATGTCTTGGAGCGTCTGTATAGTACGCTGGGTCATCGGTTTTGGGATGATATGTCGTGCTCAACCTGTGATGTCCCCGAAATGATTATGTGCAATTGAACATTAATTATGTTATGTGAGGCTTCGTCATCTTCCCGATTCACTGGGAAGCGATTTGATAACCAAAGACAGGGAGACCGGAGGAACAATGCACCCACCAATAGGGGACAAGCTCAGGCAAGTAGGACTAGGGAGACAAGATGCTACTACTGTGGAGGACCGCACTTGATGCGTGATTGCTCAGCTTGTTACAGTTGTGGCAAGATGGGTCACATTGCTCGGTATTGTCTTACCCGTGGAGGACAGTCAGATCTCAGAGAGAATATGGGAGATTTGCTGAAAGGGCATTACAGCAGAGGCAACCAGTGGTGCATCAGACAGTGTGTGTCTGAACAGATCGAGAGACTAGGAGTTTCAGTCTGGTAGTGGAGACACAATCGAGACTGGAACCCCATGTAACCTTACCACGTCCCGTACATACAATTGGGCCATCTTTAAGTATGTGTACGACATACAATAAGGGAAGAAGTGAGCCATCTTCGTCAATCTATCCACGATCACCCAGATCGCATCATATCCCGAGGCAGTCCTTGGCAAGTGGGTCACGAAGTCCATAGATATGTGTTCCCACTTCCATTTCGGTATCTCTAAACTCTTCAACTCGCCACCGGGCATCTGCCTCTCCGCTTTTACTTGCTGACAACCGAGCGTACTATCCAAACGCTCGAGGACATGTTGAGGGCATGTGTATTGGAGTTTGATGCTTCTTGGCAGGATACGATACGTCTGGATACGACAAATTTTATTAATTTATTTATATATATATATAAATAATAATATTTGTAAGAAATCGAGTTTCAAGCATATAATCAACATTAAACACATAAGAAATCAGAATGGTTCGATCGATGATGAGTTGCACTAGACTTCCAATGTCGTTTTGGGGCTATGCGCTTGAATGGAGCGATCGGTTGCCTCTCAGTGTATTTGGCTACTGCCTCATGGCGATCGATCGCTTCCTTTGAGGCGGTCGATTGCCTCACTATTCATCTTCCTTAAAATTTCACCAACTTCACGACGATCGATCGCCCCGTCCTAGGGATCGATCGCCTCGACCTGTATCAGCCAAAAAGGCCCCAGGCGATCGATCGTCTCGACCTGTATCAGCCAAAAAGGGCCCGTGTGGGGGGTGTCTCTGTTGGGTCAGGTGGAACAGGTACAACTGTAGCTCCAGCGTTGAGATCGGGCTATGGATTGGAGTCCAGGATCGAGGTACCAGTGCTGGTATTGTGACAGTGTTTTATGCATTTGATACACATACATTTATTGATGCTCGCATGTGAGCACTGTTATATGTGTATATGGGTTGTATAAAAAGGCAAGGGCCATTTTCTCTTCATTTATGGGTACAAGTACATTCTCTACTATCCACCTAGGAAGAACCGTGGACCTATCAGCTAATTGTATCACATTATTATTTTGTTTCAAAGGTCCAGGTTTCAGTTGAGTGTAGATTGAGTAAGGCATGACATTAATAGAAGCTCCTAAATCTAGCATTGCCTTCTCAATCCTAGTGTTTGCAATCACACAAGGGATAGAAAGCATACCAGATTCCTTACACTTTGTGGGAATGCTTGGATGACCACAGAAACATTTTCACCTAGCTCAATCTTGGGGCACCCTTTTCGTTCTTTGATCCTATCCACTTTACTGATCTAACCCACCTCTGCTAGCTCCAGCTTCTTCGACCAGCCCTGATGTTCTTCACCAGCCTGGAATTTGGAACAACAGATGCCTGGGTGCTGATGACAAAAATGGGGAACTTGATTTCTGGTCGCTTGCTTCCGATTCCCCTACTCAGGTACCGCTCATTGGTTGTAATATAAAATAAGATTTATATCACTACCAATGGTATAAGATCCTAACATATCACACATAAGATTAAATCGATGAAAGGATATAAAATTCATATTGAATTAAATAGATTAGGAAGAGTCCTAATCGAAGAATGATAGAATTTACCATATACATTGATGTGCAGAATTATATATATTTATTGGTGATAAATATATATAAATGGTCCAAGACACATATGCATGAAAAATGTTACATGTATATGCATTAAAAGTTAATGGGCCGTGAGTTCAATGGCTTTGTAATTTTGATGTACAACTCTCCTAAAGATATATATGTCGTAGGGTTCAGAATAAAAATATTAAAATATTCATGAGTCGTCAGCACAAAGCAGGTTCCATTGTTCACTTTTCATCGTCTTTCATTATTGTGCATGTTTAAAATTGTTGAGACATTAAAGTGAGGACAAGTTTGTTTGTTATGAAGCTATGAGCCATAAAAAAGATTTTTGTTTTGGGTCTGATTTACTCGAGGTCGTCCCAAATGCAAATCCAACACCATATGTCAACTATTAATGATGAAAATAGGCAGAGAAAAATTTTTGGCAAGGGAAAACTATCACTTTTCCACACGTTGTGCGTTGCATGGCTCGACTAATGCCCACACGTCCCCGAAATTTTGTCTTGATAATTGTTTTATCATATTTCTTCACTATCCATCACTGCTGCTTAGGTTGATTTTTGTGTTTTAGTCAATTTAGTTTAATAATCACTCGATAATCGTAGGCTAAATATAGTTAATCTAATTGAAAGTGGTACTTATTTTCTAGTCCTCGTTGGTTCGACACTCATACTTTTCATAATCTATACTAAAACTTGACAACCGTACACTTGCGGTATAATCGTGCTACACTGGAATTTTCTGTTTAAATAATTAGCGATCAAGTTTTTGTCGTCGTTTCCGGGGACTAATTTAATAATACTAAATTAGTTACTGTAGTTTAGCTATTTTCGTTTTGCATTTTTGTTTTTATTTCATTTTACTACTACTACACTCATTCTCTTTGTTTCTTATTTTTTTGTAGGTTATTACCCTGTAGTGCCTGCTAAGGAGTGAAAGACCGACACTCGAACCTTTTGACCACGAAATTTAAAGAACTTGTTATAGAAGATTGAGAGAAGCTCGTGCAATGGCAGAAAACAATCGAGAGAGCGATGGAATAAAGGAAGAAAGGAATGAGGAGTTGCCAATTACATGATCACTGATGGACTATGCACAACCCTTTTTCCAAGGAAACCTGTCGAGCATAGATAGACCGAGGATCCATGGTAATAACTTTGAGATCAAACCTGCTATAATTCAAATGACAACACTCGGTGCAATTTGGAGGATCGGTCAATGATTATCCTAATGCTCATATCTCCAACTTTTTGGATATATGTGATATTTCCAAGCACAATGGCGTTACTGACGACACCATCGGGTTACGACTCTTTCCTTTTTCTTTACATGATAAAGCTAATAGCATGTTGAATTCACCGCATGTAGGATCGATTACTATTTGGGATAGGATGGCTCAAGCCTTTTTATCAAAATACTTTCCCCATCCAAGACAGCTAAGATGCACAACGATATCACCACTTTCATGCAAAATGATCCCGAGACACTGTGTGAAGCATGTGAGCGCTTCAAGGATTTATTACGGAGATGCCCACATCATGACCTTCCTATTTGGCTTCAGGTACAAAAATTTTACAATAGTTTATTTTCTGCTAATAGATCCATGGTTGATGCAACAACAGGAGGTACCATTATGAGAAAGACACCTGAGGAAGCCTATACACTTTTGGTGGAGATGGCTTCTAACAGTTGCCAGTGGCAGTCTGAGATGAATGTGCCGAAGTGACCGACTGGGATTCATCGAGTTGACGATGTTACAACAATATCAGCCCAGTTGGAGGAATTAAGCAAGAAGCTTGATTGTTTGAGCACGACGGCGATGCAAGCTCAAGTGATCATCTGTGATTTGTGCCAAGGAAATCATCCGAGCACGGAATGCCAGACAGGTAACTCGTTCATTCAAATTCTTCAGAATGCTAATTTTGTAGGAAACATGCCATAAAGTTGTTATTTTGGGTATTCGGTGATGCTGTTAGAGGCATATGATTGTCGTTGGGGATTCACCACTGGTCTTGATGAAACAGGATGTCCTATGTGTTTTTCTGTATATGAGTCAAGGAATCTCGGGCCAGAGTGGGTAATGCTTGTGGAAAAAGAGTTTTTCATATACACACACACAATGAATCATATAACGTGAAACAAATACATAGTTATTGAAATCATAAAGGGTCTCGATCAACCAATGCCATTGATTCAATCGGGACATATTGAGTGAAAGAAATGTAATGCACGCTAACTATGGCTGACAGGTTCTCGTACGTTGTTAGTCATTTGTATCTAGGTCTTCGTGAAGCGCAGATGCTAGGCGCTACCCATGATCGGGAGGTTGTTGCTGAAATTGTATTTCGATCATTGTCTGTTAAAGGGGTTTAATTGACAAGCGCGAGTGTAAGCCTAAAGAAGTTGTTTGACTTCTAAAATCACAAAAGTTGTGATTCTACTGCTATGATACACTTGACCTCATCGATGAGAATTGAAACTTAAATGTTAAGTGCTCAAATTGAGTGATAAAGAAGGGATGAATTAAATTTTTGAGAGCTCCTCACTTTATTGGAGTTTCTATATTTGAAAATGTTTCATTTATTGAAAATTCTAAAATTAAAACGTTTGATATATTTATGTCTCATAATTATGTACATTGGTAGTACATCAAGTTATTCAATTGGATTGAGTTACTTGGATTATGAGTTTATAGTTTTGTTTTGGCTTTTGGGCAAATGGGATATTGTTAGCATAAATGCCCAGCAAGCCAAACGTTGGGCGATGGGCTTTATGGACCCTAGCCCAATTAGCTAACTAATTGCAACTATAAATATGTCATTCTCTCTAGGGTTAACATAACACCAATCAATACATTCACTCTCATAGAAAAGCCATCATCACACTAGCACTGGTGCTGTGCTTGTAAATCTGGTCAGGTTTGTTGGACTTGAGGGTCACCGCTATCAGATTCACGTCGGTGAACGGTAATCTCTTTTCATGCATTATATTACGATTTATGCATGTTAATATATGAATCAGGCGCGATCGATCCGTCCCTGGGCCATATATGTTTATTGTACTATTTCTGATGTGTTTAGATCTGGCGCTGGGGTACAAAAACCCAATAAGTTGCATGTCCCTTCAAGGACTCCAAGAACCTGCTGCAATCTTCTGCCTTTTTCCAGAAAATTTTCACGCTTTTTTGTTCTTGGACAGTAACAACTGCTCCTTTTCAATCTTGGCTGCACAATTAGCCCAGCAATGTTAGATGAGAATTGAAAAGTTGTAGAAGTTTTGAGCAATTTAACTTTATTCACTTAAAACTCGATTTCATTAATTGCAAAAGTATCATCATTCTATGCAGGGGCGGAGCCATGATTTTAAATCACATGGTGCTGGTCTCATGAGCAAAATAAAATACAAATGCCCTACCATCATTTTGGGTAGGACTAAAGCATTAGAATTTTAAATTTTCAATTACTATTTTTTTTTTAAAACTTGGTGGCTCCACCCCTGATTCTATGTAATCACCGATCGTTAAAAGCTTATTCTCTTTTGAGATGATTTGAATTCGAGTTGCGCTTTGAGCACAAAAACTTTGGCTCATATCTCACTATCAAAAAAAAAAAGTTTTTCTTTGTTGTGCGTGCATAGTGTTAAACATTTCTGTTGCAATTAGGGAAAAATAAAATAAAGTGTGATAAAATAAAATAATCTCTAATTTGGAGTAAAACATGAATGCACGAAGTTGTGCTTCGGTCAATGCGCTTATGTTACAAAATGGTTTCATATCAATACCACGATTACTGGTATTTTAATAATTTTGTTGACTTTTAAGCTTTAATTTCAAAGCTTGGTGGAGTCCAAGTTTTTCATCATATATACATAATTTCACAATAGTTGATCATATATATATATATATATATATATATATATATATATATATATAATGTCCTCTCAGTATTATTTTTTTAATTATGGGGAGAGGGTTTTTTTTTGGATATGAGGCATTAATAGTTCAATACTAATATTAAATTTTATGTACCACAGCTATCCAATTCGATCGCTTATAGCGCCTCAAATTTATTTTTTTTGTATATATAATTATATTATTGAAAATTTATATTATATTTTCACTACTCTTTCTGTATTTTTAGCATTTAATTTTTTAAAACTAATTATATTGGAATTATGAGAACCCAGCTGCTAAAAATTGAAAATTTTAATTTTTGAACTCAATATTTTTAGTATAATTTTTTTAATTTTAATTTGGGTAAATTACAAAAATGGTCTAATAGAATAGATATATTTGTAATAGTAGTCCCACTTTTAGGGCTAATTAAGTATAACCCTAAACAAATTTGTTTTTAACAAAAATAGTCCAAAATAAATATTTTTATCAAATATAGTCTTACATAATAAACCATTAACAAAACTTGAGACTATTTTTGTTACAAAATAATTTTTTCGAGATTAAATTTGATAAAATATTTATGTGAGACTTTTTTTATTATAAAATATTTTTTTTAGATAATATTTGATTAGTTCCAAACATGTAGTATAAATATTATAAATACTCTTAAAAATAAGGAATATTTTTATGATTTACCCTTTTAATTTAAATAAAAATCGATTGAGGTAATACAATACGTAATTTTCATTATTGGCGTAGCCACGTAGGCTCAAAACTCTCGATTATATAATTATTATATATTTATATTATGTCAAATATTAAACGTGGAATTCTCCCCCTCGATACTATAAATTTCCAAGCTTACGCACAAAGCCAGACGTCTCTCCATAGCTTCTCTAACGCCTCTTCTGCTTCCATCTTTCTTCCATGCATTAGCATTAAGAATTCAACCCTGTTTTTCCCTTTCTTTTCACCCTGTAAACCCTTAAATTTGCAGTCATGGTTGCTGCTTTATCACAGTTAATTCCTGATAATTTTCCCCAAATGAAAACATGCAAACCCACAATGTCTAACATTTTCACAGGGATTCCAGTTGTGGACCTGTCGAAACCTGATGCTAAAACCCTGATAGTCGAGGCTTGTAAAGAGCTCGGGTTCTTTAAAGTCATTAACCATGGGATTTCAATGGAGTTGTTGGCCAAATTAGAAGAAGAAACGGTTAAGTTTTTCAAGCTACCCCAATCTGAAAAGGAAAAATCAGGCCTTGCTAGCCCTTTTGGCTATGGTAACAAGAACATTGGGCGCAATGGCGACGTGGGCTGGGTCGAATATCTTCTCTTCTGTACCAATCCTGGCCTCATGTCTCAGGGCTCAAACGCCATTTTTCCAGGGATTTCAGAAACTTTGTGGTAAAAAGATATTTCTATTTTCTTTACTCTTGATGCTATGGTCTTTGCATGGTTAAGAAATGTAACTTTTGTTAAACTTATGGTTTTTTTTCCCAATTATGAATACAGTCATAATCACTATCAAGATAGATTAGGGAGGGAAATGTTTTCCACAATTATATATGATAATCGACATACTGATCATAATGTTGATACCATCAATACGATTATAATATCTGCAATCTTGAAATCGTCAAATTTATTTTTATTTCACTGGCATTGTCAAATAATTTCTTAACGCACAGGATCCTGGTGAATGAATATGTATCAACAGTGAGAAACATGGCCTATGAAGTTCTTGAGATGATAGCCAATGAATTACAGATTCAGCCACGGGACTTTTTGAGTAAGCTTATTAGAGACGAGAAAAGCGATTCTTGCTTCAGGCTAAATCACTATCCGCCATGTCCAGAAGTACTGCTGAATCAAGCATTGAGTGGTCGAAATCTAATTGGATTTGGAGAACACACAGACCCACAAATTATATCTGTTGTAAGATCTAACAACACATCAGGCCTGCAAATCTCTCTCAGAGATGGTACTTGGGCACCTGTCCCACCCGATAACACCTCCTTTTTCTTCAATGTTGGTGATTCCTTACAGGTATGTTAAAAAGTCCCAAAACCCAAATTTATTCGGCAACCCACATTTTGTAACGTTGTTTTTTTTTTTTGTGTTACAGGTGATGAGTAATGGCAGGTTTAGGAGTGTCAAGCACAGAGTTATGCTGGCTGATAGCTTGAAATCAAGAGTGTCGATGATATACTTTGGAGGGCCAAATTTGAACGAAAAGATTAAACCTTTGTCTTCATTAATGGAAGATGGGGAAGAAAGTTTGTACAAAGAGTTCACATGGTCTGAGTACAAGAATTCAGCTTACAAGACAAGACTGGGTGATAACAGGCTCAAGCTTTTTGAGGAATGCTCTGCCAAACACTGATACGCGTGCATCGATCGATTCAGTGTTCTATCGAAGCTTTTAAATCTGAATTTATATGAATGTCTAGTGTATTAAAAAAAAGGTACTCTTGTTTGTTTGATAGATCCTTAGAATGGTCCAAAACAGGTAAATTTCTGAAGGTTTGACTCGATGAATTTGCATTGGGAGGAAAAAAATTGGTTGCCCCTTTTTATTTAATCATCATACAGTAACTAACTTTTCTTTTGGTGTTAACTTATTGTGGCAACTACCCTTTAGTTATTAATGCAAGTTAATGCACATGCGTTTTTTTTAAGAACGAAAATGTCATATATTACGTACTTGGAACATGCAGCAACAGATACAACAATTGGTTGAGCGCCGACAGTTACGAAAACAACAACAATAATATGAAGTACACCAAGATCGAGGTAAAAAGAGAATATCCATAGCAGAAAACTAGGACCACCTTCACTTTCCATTCAAAAGAATGCTTTACCTTTCCGGGTGCCACGGGGGAAGAATCCCTCGAAAAGTTATATACACTTTTGGCAGATTTAATTGAGAACGTGGATTCTCAAGCCTTACAAATCCGACTGTTGCTCTAATACAGTCTGTTTACCCGGCGTAGAATATCAGAAAAGGAAGGAGCTCTCCTAAGCTAAAATTCCTAGTTTGAGAGAATCCCAATAAGTCTGTTTGGAAAAGGCGTGGCACCACTATACCAATCAATCGATGATTGTGCCTTGAACTGAAACTGCATTCCATGATATCTGTACCAGTTTGTGTCGGCAAAAATTACCTTACACGCCCTATAATACATATTTTAATCTATTGATTAAATAGTTATATGCTTCGGAAAATAAGAAACTGTCATTTGTATATTTGGTGTCATGTACTCTGGTTGATTATGATCGCCTTCTTCAGGTGCATCAACGATGATCTAGCATAGTTTTCACTCAACCTTTTTGTTGCTTTTTGCATAATGTACATATTAAATGGCACATGTATTACGTACTGCATGGGACTCTGAGATCTCCCCGTATTAACTGAGGATCATTGTACTTGTTTAATCCTTATAGAGTACCTTACAAACTATATAAATAAGATATATTTTATTATTTTTAAGACATGATGGTTACTTTCCATTTTTTCAAGTCTATTCAAGTAGTCAAGTTTATTCATTAATTTTTAGTTTAGCCAAAATTGGTTTTGAGAAATTGAATTTGACAAACTCATTTACTCGCAATATAAATTAGTTTTGTTTAATTGATTTGTTTTCTTTTCCAATGAATGAGACTCACTTCGATTATTTGATTAGGAAAAGTCTACGATGTACGGACACTCCTTGAAATCATTTGGTGTATTGTCAGATATTCCCCTCAAAATCGGATACCCATGAAGAATACGATCGATGTGCATGTCCTACACAGAAATGACTATTTTGGGGATTAATTGTACAATTTAAAAAGTTTTTGGCTAAAATGAAATTTGGACGTGTTAATTAAAGTTTATGTTAATTGAAGTAATATACACTTGGTGTTAGTACGAATGATATTATGATGATTTCATTGGCATGCATTTATTTATACGCGTTTTGAATTTGGTAAGAATATTTATAGTGTTATCTTTTATTTGGATGTGTTTGTTAAACTTTATGTTAATTGACGTAATATGTATTTGGTTTTAGTATGAGTAATACTATGATGATTCCAGTGACATGTATTTATTTATATGTTTCTTGAATTTGGTAAGAATATTTTTGTTGCTTTTACATGGTTTTAGAATTTAAAAAATGTGAATTTTAGTATTTTGTAATATAACACATGTATAATATATATAAAATACAAAAATATACATACGTGTCACAATCGTGTCGTGTCTTGAAAATTTTGAAAATCCGTGTCGCCGTGTCCGTGTCCGTGTCCGTGTCATTGTCGCCGTGTCAGTATCCGTGTATCATAGGGAAAAGTGTTTTCTTTTTTCGTTCTCTACGTTTATCAATCTACAATTTTGGTATGCTATGTTTCAAAATTGAATAGAGTCTATGGATTTCGGCATTTTCACAAAAGCAATGTGACGAGCGAAGAAGATATGACTCGAAGTTATGTACGAAGATTTGGAATCCAAATGAACCAACGATGTTATTCTGATCGAAAGAAGCACTTTGAGAAGACTGACACATGTGCACGATCCGACTTAATTTCTTTCATGGTCATTTAATTGAAATTAAATGCTTAGTTGTTATTGTTATTGTTGTATGCTTCAAAATTAAGTCTTAATCTTGTTTCTTTCATTTTTTGGGCAATCTATAGGAGTGCTTCCGTGGCATCGAACACGTCGATATCATGTCAGAGTTAGGTCAACATCACACATAAAAATGAATAAAATTGCAAAAAAAAAAAAAAAAAAAAAAACAAAGTTAACATAGTAAACTGAAATATGACATTAATGAGAAAAACATAACGCCAAAATTACAATTTACCCTTGCTGGATATGAACCCAGTTTTCGAAACTAATATGAAGTGGTTGGTTGGCCTGCATAGGTTTCCACTGTATGCTTGCATTCAGTGAAAATGACTTAAAGTTGAAGGAAAGAACGCCCATTAATTCTCATTCTGTGTCTAAAAACCAAACTAACTAAAATTTCGAAGTCTCCAGTTTTTCTCCATGATTTGCATCCCAATATGTCTATGCACATGCTACGTGCGGGGAGAAAACGATGAACCCAGGAGTTCGTTCGAGCGAGCAATCCGTGAGAAATCAATACTGTTTTCAACAACAAAAAACAATAAATAAAATCTCAATTATTGTTCATTTTAGAGAAATGAATACTACGCTACATCGACCATAGCATACATGTTACTTAAACTTCATTTACTCTGGATAAATGGGTTCTTCACAAAGTACATTGAGTTGTCACTGCTGGAAAACTGCACTCGTGTTAATGAAAATCGAGGCTTGTACGGTTACTGCCCAATAACAAGAGAGTGGGTTATAAATTGAATGTGAATACTTATGGGTGTGGTGGGAGTTAATGTCTTACAATCAAGCGCAAGTCCAATTCCACAATTTAGACAATAAATTTTCGAACAATCTTATTCTATTTTCTTCTCAACTTTTGGCCCTCTCAAACTAAACCAAACTACACGACATACTTGGCCATGAAAACAAACCTACAAGAATATCATGATTCAATTACATAACAAATAACCACCACAAACATTCTACCTGATCACCGTATACTAGAGAGAATCTAACAACATAATAATCTAATCCATAATTACTCACGAAAAACATCACCATATCATTCATGAAATGCCCCCAAAACATTTAATCCTACTCAGGGGCGGATTCATTTAGAGGCAATGGGGGGAGAGGGGCAAGTGCCCCTCCTTGCCCAAAAGAAAAAAAAAATTACCTTAAAATATTATTTTTGCAATTTTACCCTAAAAATTACAATTTTTCCCTTGAAAATTACATTTTGCTCATCTTAAATTATATTTTGATCCCTAAAATTTTTTTTGACCTAAAATTTTTATTCTAAAATTTTTTTGCCCCCGCTTTCCATAAATCATGCGTCCGCCAGTGATCTACTCACCTAATTTGTGCATAATTATTATTGATTTAAAACCATTATATTATGGGAAATAGACTGTCATTATTCTGAAAAACGTATTTCTTGGCTCTCAAGTTCTTGAAAAGCTGCCAAACAAAGCTACTAGACATACATCAGCAATGTACACAATATCCATTTTTTAAATATTGAATTTTATGTTATAATACTGACGGTTAAGGGTGGTGCAATAAAGCTGACTGTCCATCCCATTGTCCTCTGGTTATTGAGATTATTTGATGCTATCCAGATGTTCTCGGGTGCATCAACAATTGAAATGATATATTTCAAATAAAATATGTCATTTCAAGATGCCCTTAAGACAGTGTTCTTAGGATCATCATGAAATAAACATGGTTAGAGATACACAAAAGATCAAATAAAG
The DNA here is from genome assembly GCA_907163345.1 of Haberlea rhodopensis. Lineage (NCBI taxonomy): Eukaryota > Viridiplantae > Streptophyta > Magnoliopsida > Lamiales > Gesneriaceae > Haberlea > Haberlea rhodopensis. The sequence continues at coordinate 1,046,698 of CAJQUN010000069.1, forward strand.
AGCATTTTGCAATTTATTTAAACTTATCCTAAACTTTATGCATACAGATATTATATTATATGCGCTTGTAAATCATAGGACGGTGGAAATCCCATGGAAAGAGTAAATTATTTTCATATATATTTAGAAACGGTGCGTCTATTACTACTTGCTGCGCTTGATGAGGCGTTATCTATGTAACAATGCGATCCACGTTTGAAAGTTGGCAACTTTATGATCTTCCAATCTGCAGTTGGATATATTAATTAATTGTCTCCAATATTTTTTTATTTGTGCCAAGATAGTTTTGAATTTTACTTTATGGAAGTAGCCCAAGAAAAAAAACCAAGCTTGGAAATCAGCATGGATTTTTCACTAAATCATATGTACAAAGGTGAACAAGTAAATATATGCTACAATATTTAGATGTTTATTATGTATACTATTATAAGATATATATAATAACTATACAATAAATCTAGGAGATCTATTACTCAATATATATGATGGTTGATGAAGCACAAAAGATCGAAGAATTCTTCGTTGAGACGTCAAAATGTTATAGCCAGAGCAACTATTGTTGTTCCCATAGCAAATCATAACACAAACTCCACATTTTAGAAGTTTCTTCTTGTAAATACTTGGACGGCCAGCAAATGTAGGAATGTAATATACAATATGCTTTCATATCTCCTTGGTTTCACCTGTTTAATAATCAGTGAAGAACCAGCACACGGTATTAGATGTAAATACATTTTTCTTCTGGAAGATCAAGAATTTAATTTGGAGGGGTTCTAATTATGTTAAAACTATCAAAGTTACATTTTTTAAGGAAAAAATTAGAGCCATAATAAAGGATAATGTGTTTTTACCTGGTTGGAATCGGAGGTTAAGGAAATAGTTGCAGATGAAGCACTATCAGACAATGAAGGAAGACTGACGCTGTACGCCATTGTTCCATTGGGATGAAACAAGCCAAAATTCCTTTCCGAAGTGAGGCCCGGTTTCATATCCTCATTAAACAAAGCAAACACATAAATCTCTAATCTTGTCTTAGGTTGCAATGGAGTCCCTTCATTTTCCGATTGCCGTAGAAACAGATTCCGGTTGTAAATCGCCGCATTTTCTAGCGTTGCTCCAACTTCACTCGAGTCCCCTCTCGAAGGCCAGCCCGTTTCCGAAACCCCCACTTCTATATCGGTGTACCCCATTCGGGACAGAGCAAATATTACTGCATCCACCTGAGCGTACAACATGTTGTCGTAACGGAGCTCTGTGTTAGGGTCGACCATACCCGAATTCCGGTTGAAAAGCACGTAGTCTAAGGAGATGTTACTCGGGTCATCTTTGTATGCGAAATAGGGGTATGCGTTGATCCAAAATGGAGCTTTTGTGGCAGCCAAGAACTGTAAGAATTGCGGCATTATTCCATTGAGCTCGGGCCGGAAACATCCAGTTGACGGCGGGAATGATTCCTGGAGAACTGCTAACGAATTGGGGGTTGAGATTTTGATGAATTCATCGAGCCCGAGTTTAACTAGAGCTGCATGGATGTTCACCATTACTGGTACGAGGTAAGTCATGAGAGTGGTGTCTCCGCCTGTGAAAAGCTCGTTTCCGACGGCTATTCCGGTGATTCTTGTTGCCGGGAAATATGGTCTGATGTGGGTGTACACCCATTGAAAAGCGTTGTTTGGGTCCATTAATGAGGCAAGCATTTCGTTTTCTACTGTCACAATCAGTTCTACGTTGGAGTTGGCAAATGATGTCAAAATTTGAGGGTTTGTGTCGTATATTCTTGCTGTTGTTATCCTAAGCGACCGAAGTAGGTCTAGAACTTTTTCCGGAGGTGGTAAATTGTTGCCCACTTGACCATAGTTAATTCCCAGAGATTCTACTTCTGTTAATGTCAAATCAAGACATAGTTAACACGTAATGTATCATATACATAACAAGATAGCAAGTAAATATGCTTCGGAGTGCACGCATGATTGATCGAGAATTAGTGGCCAAGATTATCGTACCTGATAAAGTAAGCAAGAATCCAAGAAGAATATGTAACATGCAAATCCTACCAAGAAGCTTTTCCATTAGAGATCAGGAAAAGATAGTTGTTTCTTAGATCAGAGAAAAAAGGGGACGAAAGATCTTCGTATGGTTAATTAGGGAGTGAATGCAGAAAGAGGGATACAGTGACAGCCAATATGAATGGCTGGGTTGATATCTACCTATTTTCTAGCTTTGGCACCCATGTCTATCATATATAGTATCTTTTGGTGTGAAATTTTTTGGCGTAAAAATTCACACAAATCCCCAAATACGGTGTCTGGGAAATGCTTATGGGAGTAGCATTCATCGTTGATTTTTAATTGATACGAAATATTCTACATCAATTATGATGATACTTCTAAGTACAGTGTCATTAAAAGTAGCATCAAATTAACCTTTTGGTATCCATTTATTGTCTTTTTTAGTAGTTTTTTGGTATCGCCCTTAAAGACGGTCTGGTGTTCATTTTCGTAAACAATAAAAAATTAAAGGACATATGTCATTTTATATAATAACAATAGCATCGTCCTTAATTACTTCATTAGAGGAGGTCAATCCTCCTTCCTTTGTCACTGTCTCTGCCCACACAACAAGGTACACCATAATTATTTATTTGTTTTGTTATATGTTTCATAAAACTAATTAATATGTAATATATCATTAACTAAATCTTTTTTATAATACCTACTTTTAAGTCTCTAAAATATATAATAGTTTTCTTAGTCAAAATACTTATTCTCCAAAACACTCTTATTTTTATCACAAAAAACTTAATAAAATATAAACTCAAACACAAAATTAAAGATTGAGAAAATTATTCTAGCATAGTTACACTTTGCATAACAAATTTGAGAGGAAATTGTAATAGCTTAATAAAACAACTTCTTTTAAGGAAACTTTTCAACTTAATCAGCATCATGTCTAATGTGTTATGTTTATGCATTGATGATGTCAAAAATCATAATTAATCATTATGATAATCCTGTTTTGATTTTATTATTTACTCATAATATTATAAATTATCATGATTCATATTCATCCTATTGATAAGTAAGAAAGGAGCAGAGTGGTTGCTACCTCTAGGAGCAGTGTCTCTTAAATATAAATATTTCAAATGGAATTTTCTCGTCCAAATATATAATGTGTCCTAAGTGCAGCATCAACCATATCGTTAGAAAGCATGATGCGGTATAAAGGGTAGATAAAAACAATATTAATGGGCTATTTGGTCGTTTAGTAATATCATTGTATAATTTTAAGCACGATTATTGTTCTAAAGTTCTTAATATGACAGGTTTTATTGAAGGTTAAAAAATAAGTTCCATTTCTTTGAAATACAGTTAAAAGCTCTCTTGGTGATTTTTTATTTTTAATTTTTTTATAAAACTCAGATTTGCTTTTTATTTTTCTACTTTTATATAGGGGGTGTATTTTTTCAAAGATAAAGTATTATCGTAAATTATAGATTGGCTCAAAAGGGGGATCAGCCTAAATAAAGTGGAAGTGTTTGGTAAATGGATAAGGAATGTAATAACATATTACGTGGGAATGATGCGACTATAGTTGTTTCTTATCTTTGAATTGGGGTTTCCTTCATTTCTTCTTTGCTTGCTGATGCAATATCATGCCTTTAACTGTTATTTGTGTCGAAAAAAGTTATTTTCAGGACCCAAAAATCTTGAATTACTTTGTAGTAGTCGTTTTATATGTGTGTGTCACGCCTAAGGCCCATACTTGCGCAAACGCTACATCACAATGGGTTACTGTATCAATTACTTCATATTTATTCTCATTTTACGAAAATAGTTACCCAAATTACTATAAGAGTCCATTCTAATCACTTTAAGCCATTTTAAACTTTAAATCTTTACTCATGTGGGACAAGTGTATTACTATCTTCCCTCCTTTATAACACGGCGTCTTTTTCATGGTCTAATCCATCGATCAATCAGCACCGGGCATCATATATGTGGCTCATACGGATTCCAAGAGATGGCTCCTACAGGTTCAAGAGCTGGCTCACATACTTGTAGCACTTTCCCCCGCAGGTTCACGAGGCGGCTCTGACGCACGTAGCATTTTGCCTCGCATATCACCTATCTTCCGGTGTTTCTTGTTGGTGATCTGCTTTGATACCATTCTATCACGCCCCCAGACCTAAGCACGCGCAAGTGTGACTACACAATGTGCTACTATAGCAACTACTCCATATCCATAATTGCTCTATGGAAATTGTTAACTATCTAATCCCTTATAAATCATTTTAAACTTTCAATTTTTAATTATGTGGGACGAGGGTATTGCAGTGTCTATATAATATACACATCTTTTTATGTTTTATATATGTTTGGGAATCACTACTAATATTTCCATGTGAATATGATCAGATACAATGGTCAAATAAATTAAGATGATAATCGACACAAAAAGCTCAATAACCTTTATCTTTTGGCAATTTAAGATAGCAATGAGTTATTAATGTTATATTTTAAATATTTTAAATAATTAGGATACTTATAAAAGAAATTTTTTCATTTATTTGTTAAAAAAATTTATAGTTATAAAAAAATGTATGAACTTTCGAGTTTAGTTTATTTTATTTTGTTTATCGTCACACATCAAATTATAACTTTAGTTTTCTAAAATCATTTATTTATTTTTACAATAATAAAAGTGAAACTCGCATTGCCAAAAAAGTTTGATTTAATTACAACTATTATATAAGTGTGGTAGAGTTACTATTCCTATGAACAGTAACTCTACCACATTTATTTATTTTCCTTTTTTTTTTCTCTATTATCTAAATTATTTTTACAACTATTATCTAACTTATTTTGTATTTTATATTTATTTATTACAACTATTATATAAGTGTGGTAGAATTATTACCCTCATTTATTTTTTTTCCTTTTTTTTATCTATTAGCTATTTATTATTTATTCTTTTGTATTTATTTATTATTTATTATATTACACACTACTCCCGATTTGATATTGGCCGACTTTTCAAGCTTCTTTCCCATCTCCTTTTCCCAAATTAATGTCTGAACATTAGGCTTTTTTTTGCATGTCACTTTTGAAGCTCATTTTCCCCTCTTCTTCTTGTTTACGCTTTTGTTTCTTTACACATCCGTGGTATTAGTTTCTGCTCGAAGATCTAGAGAAAAGATCGAAGACTCTTGGAAAATTGATATCCTTCAAGCATGGATCGAAGGATACCTCGTATATTGATGATGGAACAGTTTATTTCACCACCAAGCCTAGAAGGAGGAAGTTCTTTATTTCTTAGGTCTGGGAATGTTTTATTTTCTTTATTTTTTCACTTTATAGTTTTATGATATGTGTTGTTCTTGTGTGCTAAAATTCTGTGAAGGGTTTGGTGTGTATGTTTGCTTGTGTTCATTAGACATCAATGTAAAATATTTTTGGCTTTATCAAACTGGTCTTATGCTTGCTTTCTTGATATCTTTTTGGGATTCTTGTTGTCGGCTTCCATGGCTTGGGCTGAGAGTTTCGATTTTTTTAGTTGGTCGATTTTTATCTCGTTTGGTTTATTTTAGTTGGTCGATTTTTATCTCGTTTGGTTTATTTTTTAGCTTAATTCATCTTGAGTCGGAAGATTGTATCGAGATTTCCATTGCACTTCGTATTCCTATTGTGCGTGCATGACATTGATGCTGCTCGTGAGTTTTGATTCTTGTTAATCAATTTTTTTACTTGATGGGTTTGTGTTTTTGCTTGGTTAAATTGTGTGTTAGTTTCCATCCGGTTTTGTTCGGTTAAATTGCTTGGTTAAATTGTGTGTTAAATTCCAATTTTCTTTCCCAACTGTGTTGATCGAAATGTGCTGCTATTTTGGGGAAGAAATGGTTGTCGAACAAGCCTTCCAACGCTTCGTGGTACTGCCAAGAACGCGACCGAGCTCCATGAAAAGCTGTGAGTTTGTTTCTTAGCCAAATAAATTACATCTCAAATTGTTGTGTTTACTTTGAAGCATGAGGTTGTTAGGAATTTTAATATTTCTATGGGCCCTAATATATTGGACCTAGGCCCAAGAGCCCCAAGTAGAAGGATCCAGAAGTGGGGGAGAGTGATAAAAACGTGAAAAAGGAGAAGACAATGCATTCATTCTGTTTTTTTTTTTTTTGCTTTAGTATTGTAACTAGCTTAGGCTAGGGATTTACTAACATTAGGCTAGGGTGATAGAGCATTGCCTCTGGGATTATTTTTCTTATTTCAGCTATTTCAATTAATATTAGTACATATCTTCCTTTGTATTCTTGTTTGGTGTTTGTTCGATTGAATTCACTTGTTGATATTCTACATTGGTTTGGCCAGATAACCAATAGACTAACAGAGGTAGATTTTGTTGGGGTTTTTTCAACGTAATGTCATCATTTTAGTAGGATTCAGATTCTGGAATTTCTCATTGTTTCATGATATATAAATTTGAGAGTTGATTATCGTGTCTACCTGAGTTTTAGCACATCCGGTTTTGCTTGTTTCCCCGATGATGCGTTATAAACAATTTGTACCATGTTCTTTTTGTCTTTTAACATTAATGAATACGGTTTATCTTCGTATTAAATTTGTAATATTTTGGTTCTTTTATGTCTTTCTATAATTTTTTATGTCTTTCTATCATTTTCATATCCTCTATGATGCACATATACTTTGGTGCTGACATTGGAAAGGGCACGCAAGCTGCTAAAACATGAGTAATCTATTTTGCATCTTAGATCCACCTACTTTGTTTTCAGAACTTGAAAATAAAAAAAAGGAATAATGTATAGTTAGAGCATCCCAAACCAAAAATATTCAGTACTAACATAGGCCTTGCCATTATCTTCTTTTGCCATGTATTCTGTTTGGTTATTATATTAATCATTCTTAAGTCGTGAATTTCTCTATGATGTAAATGACTTTGGCTTTGTTTGGATTATAGGATTGAAGCTTCCTTGGTAGATTTTCTTTCCTTTATATAATCCATCACCAAAATAACCTCTAAGTTTCTCATGAACACACTTGTTGTTTTGCCAGAGAATCTTTATTTTATTAAACATTCCTTTGTATACAGTGGTATTTGCTAATGTGATACTTCTGAACCGCCATGTTTTGTTGATAGGGAGATTAAAAAATTAAAGCTTTCAGAAATGACATGTCGGCAATGCATTATTGACGTGGCTAAGATGTGAGTTATATCTTTTAATTTTTTAGGGGAATTTACATATAATAATTTGCATGTCATTATATTATGGATAATAACCTTGTTATACTTATGTTTTGTAGTGTAAATCATACCTATATTCCTGTCAAATGGATTAAAATTAGGTGCACTATCAATCTTTGCGCTTCATGCATTGACATAATTTTTTGTAGCACAAATCATAACTAAAAGCCAGCCAAGTTACTGGGCATTAGGTTCACTATCACAATCATTGCATGTTACGAACTCAAATATTATGTTTTCTTTTTTGTGTATGAATTCTAGAATCTTGAACTCATTTCTGTTGCATTTACGAACATCATTTTGAGGGATTTGTTAAACACCACTTCAGTATTTTCGTACCAATGGTGAGAAACTCAATAATAAAAATATATGAAATATATGGAGAATAATATAATTTTGTCATTTGATTGCTAAGTTGGTGGAGTACATTCTATCTTTTACTCCAATGAATTCCGCAAGTGATAAACGCGTCGCTCTTAAAGATTTTGTACAGGTAAAAATACAAATTTAGATCTGGAATCTTGCAGCAACTAGACTATAGTATGGTTGAATGACAGGCCTTGGTTATAAGATCTTGAAGTTCATTGATAACCCCTTATGAATTATTGTGAAACATGATGAGTTAATCATCCAGTGCAGAAAGCAATTTTATTAGTCACATCATCTGTTCACTGGCACCACGCCTTGTGTGGTGCCAAATAAACTAGTTGTAAGTATATTGTGGAAGACTCTTTTGCTTAACTCCGAAGAACCGGTTGAGGTGAACAATGATAATAATTATGCATCTACTTTACTTAAAAGGCTGCTTAATTAACCAATTAGTCACTTTATTATTCATACTTATTTTGATATGTGATGTGTTTTCGAGCACGAATGTAGACATATAATGTATAGGGCAAATGTAAAAAACGGTCCAATAGAATATGGATTTTTCTAATACAAGTTCCAAACTTTAAGATTAATCAAATATAGTCTTACAGAAATTATTTTTAATCACAAATAGTTCCACATAAATATTTTTAACAAATTTAGTCACAGAAAAATAATTTTTTTAACAAAGGTGATCTCATAATTGAATAGAGGATTTTGAGATCATTTTTTATTAAAAATAAAAGTTAGGGACTATTATTGATTAAAAATAAAAGCTTGAGATTATTTTTGATTAAAAATAATTTTCATTGGACTATATTTATTAGTACTAAAAGTTTACAACTAGTATTGCAAAGACCACTATTATATGTGACCATTTTTTTAAATTTAGCCTAACGTATATTTGTGCACTCACTAATCAATTGCTTTTTAAATGTTGATTGTATAATATTTTTTGAAATTGTAGACTTTACTCTCAAATTCTAATTGTAGACTCTCTCAAGATATATAGGTAATTGAACAAACCATATTTTTCTTTTGATCAAGGGTTGGTGTGTGTTCCTATAAAGTTGGTCATTGCAATGACAAATTTTTCCATTTGGTGTGATGTGTATTAGATAGGATTCCTAAAGAATGATATATAAAGATGGAGCTTTTGTAAAGCTATTTGGTGTAAAGGTAAAATAAATCATCACACAATAGAGAAAGATTATTGAATATTTCTTTTATCAGGAGCGGAACCATGATTTTAAAATTACATGGGCTTTTTACGTACTGACTCTAGCTCATTATCATAATTGTTTTCCCTCGTGTGTATTGTTTTATGGTTAGTATGTCGAATTTATATTATAAATGATCCATGGATTCCCTATTAGTATATATATTATGTATACATGTATGTATGTATATAAGTATGCGTGCATATATGATATATGCAAAATCTGCATCGAGTCCATACTCTATCAACATATTAAATTTTTTTCTTTTTAGTTTTGAAGAGGGGCAAATGTTTTTAAAAGGACTCGAACTCGAGTTCGTCCCAATCCGACTAACCTGGAGGTATCTATCAACGTATTAATTTATTTACATGGAATTGATGGCAAACTTTTTTCATAAGGATATGTATGGCAAAAATGGTGACATAATCCATGTTATTGCCACGTTGGATATCCATTAATAATTTTTCATCGTAATTAATAGGCGGGGAGTCAAAAAAAGGAGCGATGTTTCGTTAATGAATCTACCTATTTGCTTTATCATTCCGTAAAGAAATAACTTTATCGTGTGATAAGATAAGTAAGTTGGACATATGACTAAACATGGATGCTTTTATAGGTTATAATAAAGTGAAAAGATGCCACCGACTCCTTTTCTAGAAATATGTTTTTGATATTTTCTTACAAAAATGTTAATTACATCTTTACTTATCCAACGTTTGACTCGAATTCTACAATACTTTGAGGTGCCTCGAGTGGAATTTTGTTTATACTTCATCTTGTTTTTTACTAAAAAGTTTGTCCAACTTTTGTTCCATTTACTATGGACCCCCCAATCCTGGTGAAAGCCCAAGTATTTGTTGGGCTAGTTCTATAGATGGAACTTACAGTAAGTGCCTTCTAAACGAGGCCCGCACAAATATTTAGGCCAAGTAAGTAGAGGTGTCAAACAAGTCATATGGCATATGGGCACGGAACACAACAAGCCATGCCAGCATGCATACCGATCGATCAGTAGCATCACTAGCATACCGATCGATCAGTAGTATACTGATCGTGCCAGCATGCATACCGATCGATCAGTGACGGGCAGTGTCGGGTGGGTCGTGCTTGGCCAAGGGTTGAGGGCAGTGTGCACGAAAGTTTTTTTATTTTATTTTTTAATGCTACTGATCGATCGTCAACATGGATATCGATCGATCGGTAGCATTCGAAGCAATATTTTCATTACATTTCAATGTTTAGCCTTTACTGATCAATAGACACTATCACAATAATGCCGCTCGATCGGTAAAACCAAAAAAATTTAAAAAAATTAAAATAATTGGAATGGGCCATGGCAGACCTGAGGGGTCGTACCGGGCCAACCCTTTAGAGGACGGGCCGGCACGGTTAAACTGCTTGTGCCGTCCATTTGACACCTCTATAGAGGTAAATCTCAAGTCAGCCCACCATCAATATAAGGCCCAAAATAAATAAATCAATTTTTTTAAAAAAAAAAACATATTTGATTGCAAAAATTTTCTTGTCATCTTGACATCTTCAATCCTAGCTTCCTTCATTGCTTCTGGTGCTATCAGGAGCTCTTTCTTTAATATTTCTGTAAGGATTTCAGCTCATTCAATATCTGATCACGTGATATCTGATCAAGTGATGGTGTATGCAAGATGGTAAAACTTCTGGAAGTTGGGGAGTTAATTTACTAACCGAAGAAAAATTGGCAGTTAGTTTAATAACTAAAGACAGTGAAAAGCGGTTATGAATGACCGGTAACTTATTGCTCAAATGAAAGCCAACTTGATGTATAAATAGAGAGACTGATGAACTAGAGAGTACACGAAGCATTTTTCAGAAGAATTTCAGAAAGTCGATTGAAGCTTACAAGGCATACAGAGAGATACATGAGAGCCAATATCAAGGAGAGAAAAAGGGAGAATTCTAGGGAGATTCATTGGAAAACATATGAGTGATTCTAGGAAGAATTCTTTTCTGAAATTGTATATTGCATTGTATATTGTAATGTGATTGAATCAATAATATCATCCACATCCATGGAGTAGGTTGATAGGTTGATTATAACTGAACCACGCAAAATCGTCTCGTGTCTTGTTTTCTTGTTCGTTAGTGTCGATTGTTTTGTTGGTTTAGTGAATTGCATGTGAAATCATTCTGTTTCTGTGGAAAAAATCTCAGTATATTAGAGTCAAGAAGTTCCAAGAAAAGAATGGTGTTATTGGTGTGATTTTGAGTAATCGAAATACGAAGCTCTCAAAAAATCAAGAATCATTCTAAAGCCATAATTCAGATTGTCCAGAATCTGTGATTCACGTGGTGTCCTGCTCATCAAAGCAGGTTGCATTCTTACAAATTCAGTTTTGGTTTAAGATAAAAGCATAACAATTTCTCTGTGTTATGATTTAATATTTGATATTCTCGGGAGTGATTATTGTTTGAGCAATTTTCAATAACATTTCTCTGTTTCTTTCTAATTCTTCTCTGTCTCAAGCCCACCGCCTCCGCTGAATTCTGTAAACGCTCATCTCATCATTCTTCCAGCTCCACCAATTTTCCCGGCGATGAATAAGGCCAAGTCACAAGCTGTTGCATCCTCTGTTGAAAGTAAAAAGAGCGGACAGCAGCAGATTACTCTTCAAGTACACTTTTCTCTGAATCCACAATGATCGAAAATGTACCCAACGACGTTGTATTGGAGACTTCCGCGGCGTCCGGAGCTTTCGGCAGCCGCGTTGCCTGTGGCGGAGGAGGAATTGCAGCTAATCTCACTAGGAAGAAGACCACGCCTCCGCAGCCCACGGAAAAGCTTGTGATTGAGCTCGTTAAAGGTTGCATTTTTGCTTTTGAAAATTCTGTCTGTGTGCGAATTTGATGGATTGAAGTATCACTTGTTGGTGGGTGTGGATTCAATTAGAGGTTTTCCAAGAATTATAGTTTTCCCTTGGTGTGATTGAGGTGAATCTTACTGATGTGTAGATTGTTCTACGACTTTCTATAAAATCCCGTTCCAGTTTTCCGAGAAATTCTTAGTCATTTACTTGATATTCTTATTGGACAAATTCTGGGCAGATGGATAACCTACAACAAAATACGAGATTACAGAAAATACAAGTATTTTAAAAACATCATGCAATCAAATCTCAAGAACCAAGTCGAAATCTTCTGTCATGTTGCGTCTCATGTTTCAAGACATGTGAATAAAATAAAATTAAAAATGATTCTTAATCATTGGAACGAAGATTGTCGTATACTTGGATTGAGGGTGGATCTTGTGAAAATGTGAGAAGTCGCGACCAATACCATTTTCATTCTAAGAAGTTGTCAATTCTAATCGTATCGTATGATATTTGATTTCATACATATTCCCTCAACTTGGATGAGAATAATCAACCTTAAACCAAAACATTTTGATGCTGAGTCTTTAACATGGTGAAACACATGGTTTGGCATTGGTTCTAGACTTTTAGCCTCAGTAGCCAAATTTCATACATCTCTTATCAGTGCATGAACAACAATCTATCGAGCACATATTCGGCCTCAATGTGAAAGAAAATGGAGCACCTAACAACACATCTTCAGAGACCAAGAACTACGATTCAGCCATATATTGGTTATATTTCATCTCTTCAACAAGTTTAGTAATGAGCAGAACGTCTGTATTGTTCCTATGTATGCGATAAAGGAAGCAATTTAATGGGGTTCAAAACTGCAGTTGTGCAATTTGAAAATTGTTATATTTGAAGTTAAATGATTGCTGTCTTCCCAAACTACGACTTTAAGACGAATATGTATCACTGAGAGTAGAGTCACATTCCACCAATGGCAAGAAAATCAGGCTGGGTTATAACTACAAATAGATCAATCACACAAGGCAAAACCTTAAACTATGCTTATATATTATACAACAAAAGACATCCACACACTGAGATCTGATTGTTCATTCGTCTCACACAATAATAACTACAAATTACAACAGCAACAATCACAACACTAATAAAAGTTTTAAGCAAACACAACTTGAGCACTGGATGGTGTAAGGTCAAAAAGTGATCCAGGTGCATCCACAGTTCGCCATTGAACTGAAAATGTGCTTCTCTTTTCAGAATTGTTACTCGGGTATACCCTCCGCACATGTCCAACTGCGACGTGAAGATTCCGACCAACTACATAAATATTGCATTCCCAGCAGTTTACACAGAATGGCTTGCATATCTGCTCTGGTAAAGCAGGTCCTTCCACAGTGTCCCAAGAATCACACTGTACATCATAAACCTTAAGTTTCGTTCTCTCGTGCTCTGTAACCACAAACAAATGTCCATAAATTACTACACTCGAGCCAGTCCAACCTTCTCTAAGCCCAGTAGCCATATTCTCCCAATTATCGGTTTGTGGGTCATAAATCTGACCTCGTGGCACCACATAGAACGGCCAAAACCAACCTTCTGTCACAAGAAGCTTACCATCAAGAACCGCCGTATCATACGAGGCCATACTTGTTTTCATGTTAGAAACATTTCGCCACGTCCCTTTCTTTGGATCCAAGACTTCTACTGAATTAAGCTCAAAAAGATCTGTGCTGTTTCCTCCAGCAACATATATCAAATCATTTATCACCCCACTCGCAAAAAAAGACCTTGGAGTGGTCATCTTTTTCATTACAGTCCAACGATTCTTAATCACTTCAAATTTCACTACTAGGTTGAGAGGGCAATCTACATCAGATACGACACCACCACAAACAAATAGAGTACCTTCATGTGGGATGGAGACACACCTGAAACCTTGTGGGCAGATCTTCTCCTTACAAGGCATGGCCGGGATTGAGTGCCAAGAGAATCGGATCAGGTCCAGAACCTTCCACACTATTTTTCCTGTACATTTGTGATACGCAAACACGAAAAGCCACGGATCATGAAACCTGAGTTCTTTTCTCCGGGTAAAAAACTGCTCCTTGCTGCCAAATACTGAATACCAACGCTTTGAGACTGCCCCGCAGGCTCCATGATTATCGATTGCAACACGAAGGAGGCACAGGAGAGCAACATCATCAGGAAGTCCCGGGATTAGAGGCTCTCCTTTAACAGAGAGTTCAAATTCTAGAGCAGGATCTTGCATACTAGATTTCATAGAAGCTAATCTAAATTTAGGAGATAAAGTCATTTGAGAATCCCCAAGCTTGAGCACCGGAGCTTGTTGCGCCGAAACACGCACCCTCTGCATTTATTCTCCTCAGAACGCAAAATATAGCGCCAAATGCACTGAATGTATTCAATCCCAGAACCAACAACTATAAATCAACATCTAATCACTCGACAAGAATTAAGAAGGATCTAAATAAATCCTTGTGCAAGCAGATTCTTTGAAGCACAATAGCACTTCCCTAAAGTTCCAATAATAACTGATACTGAAGATCATTAACTACCAACTTTAACCTAAAAATTAATAAAAACAAAAGTCCGCATCTCCATTGAAACTACAGAGCCGCTGATTAATTCTCGCTCCAAGTCTTGAAAAACTTCAAACTTCAAGCATCCAAAAGTTAAATCTTTAAGCCACTACTGAAAGGACAGAGAGAAACATCACAACGCAAAGTCTTTAAACAGCTCACTTTGTTAATTATTTCACCATAACAATCTCAAAAGAGTCAACAATCTCCAAAACCCAATTCTAAAATTCTAAAAACTAAACCATTTACAGGGATTTATACAAGCTAACAAAATCAAGAAAACCCATTTCCCAAAAGTCACAAAATTTTAATGATATGGAGGTTAACACCTTAAAAGCAGAGAGTAGAGGGGCCGACAAACCAGATAGGATTTTTTTAAGGACCAAGTAAGAACCAAAAAGGAAAAAACTTGCAGATAAATATAACAAAGAGAATGAAAAGTCGATTGAAACACGGGATCGCGCGGATTTTACGTTAAAGAAACAAGGCCGATAAAGGTTACTTTTATTTATTTATTATTATTATTTGCAGAAAAATTGAATGGTTTTATTTTGCTGATTGCTTTGGAACGATGTCTAATTCCCTTCATCCAAGATGAAATGTTCATACCTCCAAATTGTACTGTGCGGCAAACTGACTTCTCTTTCACATCAGTTTGACTCTTAGGACGCACTAATTGAGCGTGTGAGGATCAGTGAAGCTAGCTGATTGAAGTGGTACTCTTCGTTTCAATTAACCAAACTTTGGGTAATGGGTAGTTTGTGGACTCGCCAATTTTGACCAGACGACGTAAGCCATCAAATAATTTGGTAGCTTAATGATAGATGATGGGAGGAATTACTCCATTCACACGTTCATTTTACTATATCAATGCTACATTCCATAGTCGAGATTTAAACCTTGTGAGTGGCTCCCAAGTAATTAAATACACTAATTTAATCTAAATTCATCAACAATACGTTCAAACGTAATCGGGCGTAGCCTCAATTGACCCAATCCAAATTTATAGAGGGAATCAAACTTGTAATCAAAGGCATCACGCTTACCTATTTCACAAATTCGATCACACTATGAGGTCAAGACTATCATATTTGATGACTTTACATTGGATTTATCTGAAAAAGGCTTCGATAGACTATCAAACTCGAATTCTTGTTTTTCACTTATCACAATTAATTTTGTATGTCTATGTGATTAAAGATTACTTATTTATTTGAAAAGACTAATTATTTTATTCTCTTTTATTTTAAAATATGTAATTGCTCTAAAATCATTATAATATATATACACATGTTGACCCCAGATGCGGCAACATGATATAGAAAATAACGAAAATGAAGAATAAAATGGACACCAGAATTTACGTGGAAAACCCCTAAAAATTATTAGGGTAAAAACAACGGGCAAGATGAAAAGATTCCACTATAATATTTTGTGGGTTACAACCTCTCCCTATCTTTCAAAGAGAACAACACTCACAATATAGGAGAAAAACTACCTCACAAATATTATAGAATACACTCAAATGTAGAGATATGAGAGAACACTCTGAAATTGGATGATTTAAAATGAAGGAAATGAGCTCTATTTATAGAGTTGAAGATGTGCATTAAATGCACATCTCCCAACTCCCATCTCCCCAACTCCCACCTACAAACCATAATTGCACGAGGTTCAACTTTGTCAAATTTGACAAGTTGATTGCCGATATTTCTCCCACTTAGAGATTTGATTGAGAATCAAACACATCTCCATACATCATTTCAATCTTGCCATGCCCTGCTGCTTACGTTTCTGTTAGGCCACTTGAGAATCTGCACCACTCAAACTTTTCAGTATTAACCGGCTTTGTCAGAATATCAGCTAGGTTTTCCTTCGTATGGATATTCTGCATATCCACACTTCCGTCTTCTACTACTTCCCTCACAAAGTGAAACTGTACTCCAATGTGTTTCGTCCTGGAATGAAAGGCCGGATTCCTTGCAATGTGCAAGGCACTCTGACTATCACAAAACAGATGAACTTTCTCTTGTTTATGTCCAATCTCCTCCAGTAACCTTTGAATCCATATCGTCTCCTTGCAAGCTTGAATGACTGCCATATATTCTGCCTCCGTTGTAGATAAAGCTACAACTGTTTGCAGTTTTGAAACCCAGCCTTACTGCTTCTCCTGCAAATGTAAACACATAACCAGTAGTAGATTTTCTTTTATCCGGATCACCTGCATAATCTGAATCTACACAGCCCCCTGAGTGTAAAATCTGATCCTCCATAACATAATGCAACATCCCGAGGTACCCTTAATGTATCTAAGGATCCTCTTAACAGTACTCCAATGCTTTCGTCTAGGATTCACCATGTACCGACTGACTGTTCCCACTGCTTGTGCAATGTCTGGTCTTGTACAGATCATAGCGAACATTAAACTTCCCACCGCTGATGCATACGGTACTCGAGACATTTCCATCCTCTCCGCTTCACTGCTAGGACACATATCAGAGGATAACTTGAAGATAACATGAAGAGGGGTCGAAATTGACTTACAATCTTACATGTTGAAGCGCTGCAAGGTTTTCTTCAAATAGTTTTCTCTGGGAAAGCCAAATCTTTCTGTTAATTCTGTCTCGGTGAACTTACATCCCTAGAATCTTGTATGCCAGTCCCAAGTCCTTCATATCAAATTCCCTAGCCAATTGTGCCTTCAATTCTTGGACTCGATCTTTGTTGGGGCACCTAACATGTCGTCCACGTATAACAACAAAATGATATAATCATCATTCCCAGATCTCTTGAAATATGCACAAGGATCTGCATTAAGTCTATTGTACCCAAGGCTCATGATATAGGAATCAAATCTCTTGTACCAACACCTCGGCGCCTGTTTTAGACAGTACATAGATTTGTTCAACCTGCAAACCAAGTTCTCTTTGCCTATTTCAGCAAAACCTTCTGGTTGGAGCATATAAATTTCTTCTTCAAGATCTCCATGAAGAAAAGCTCGTTTTCACATCTAGTTGCTCTAGATGTAGGTCAAACACCGTACATAATGCCAATACTAACTCTGACTGTTGTAAGCCGAATCACAGGAGAAAATATTTCATTGAAGTCGATACCTTCTTTCTGAGCATATCATTTCACCACCAATCTTGCACGATATCGCTCAACTTGGTTATTGCCATCACGTTTGATCTTATAGACCCATCTATTACCGATGGCTTCCCGTCCTCGTGGTAGTGTAACAAGATCCCAAGTTTTATTCCGGTCCAAGGCCTCCAATTCTTCTGCATAGCTTGCATCCATAGAGATATATCCGAACTTCGAGTAGCCTCCTGAAAACTCGATGGCTCACATCCTCTGTCAGCAAGCAATATGCAATATTGCTTTCAGTATCATAATCTGAAAGCCAAACAGGTGGTCTCCTCTCGCTAGTAGACTGCCGAACTTTGAGAACCTCTGATTCATCTGGTTCTTGTTCATCGTGCTTTGGTAATACCTCAGAAGAAACTTGACATTCTTCTGTCTTATTTCCACCTAAATTGTAGTAGTATCTGAATTTAGTGTGCATTTGTCTCCCTTCACTTTATCTTCCTCGAAGATAACATCCCTGCTGATAATAAGTTTGTGGGCAGTGGGATCCCATAAGCGATACCCCTTAACACCATCAGTATAGCCCAAGAAGATGCACTTTCTAGATTTTGAATCCAACTTTGATCTTTCTTGTTCGTTGTACAAAACGTACACCGGACTTCCAAATGTATGTAGCAGAGAATAATCCGCTAGCTTGCCAGTTCACACCTCCATTGGAGTCTTGCAGATCAATCAGCTACTGATGGAGATCGATTGATCATATAACTAGCGGATTTTGACTACTTCTGCCCAAAATGACTTGCTAGACCCACAGTCTTCAGCATGGCCATGTTCTATCCAACATGGTTCTGTTCATCCGCTCCGCCACTCCATTCTGTTGAGGCGTGTAAGCCGTTGTGATTGCCTTTTGATGCCCTCTTGTTGACAATATGCATCAAATTCATCACTGGTATATTCTTCTCCATTGTTAGTCCCTCAACGCTTGATCTTCTTTTCAGAGTCAAGTTCAACCCGCGCTTTGAACACTTTGAAGACTGAAAAAAACGTCTGATTTCTTCTTGATAGGATACACCCAGCATCTTCTAGATAAATCATCAATGAACGAGACAAAGTATCTCGCTCCTCCTAGGGATACAACCAGTGCTTGCCAAACATCAGAATGAATCAGCTCCAATATTACCGCTGCTTTTGGCAGTAGATATGTCAAGCTTTAGTCTATGTTGCTTACTGGTAACACAATGCTCACAAAAGGGTAGAGACACTTTTGTAAGCCCCGACAACAGCTTCCATTCCGAGAGAACCTTAAACCCTCGTTCTGACATATGCCCGAGCTTCCTATGCCATAACACTTTAATTTTTCTCCCGAATTAGTCGATGCAACAACTAGTTCTGTCTCTTTGTGTGTTTTCTCCAGAAGTACATACATATTCTTGTAAGCCTTTTTCAGCCTTCAATACCACTAATCGATGCAACAACTAGTTCTTCAACATAATATTCTTAAATATAGAAAAACGGAATGGAATGATGAAGAGAATAAATAACAGTAACCAGTTACAACTTACAAGGTAATACAGTTCTATTTGAAGGGTGTTTTAGTAATTGCGTGAGTTAGGGTTTGAATTCGAGGTTCCTGACTGGAGAATTCACTTTCTCCATTATTACGCAAGCAACAAGTTTAGGATAATTCAGTCATCTTTCGTGATATATCAAATTTCTACACGTACATATCTTCAATTTATCCTGAAACTGGGATTTGTTTCAACCAGGTTTGATTTTTCGACTGGCATTTTTCATCGAAGCAGCAATCTTTTGTTCGATGATTTTACATGATCAGTTTTCGGGAAAGTTCACTATTTATTTTTTATTTTTATAATGTCTTGCCCAAATGAATTTCAGGTTTGAGTTAAATCATTGTCTCAGATAATTGATAGGCAATTCTACGAGCGGAATCTTTCTGTTTAATTTTGTGAATATATTTTACATTTTATTCTTCTTTCTCAGTCCTGCTGAATTAGTGCGATACAGACCATGAGGTTTTTTGGATCCTTGATAATTTAAGTTTAAGGCCGTGGTATTTTGTTAGATTTTTCATCAAAGTAGCAATCTTTTTGTTCGATAAGTTTACATGATCATGTTTTCATCATAAGTTTTTTTAATAATGTCCTACCCAAATGAAATTACAGGTTTGAGTCTTATTTAAATAATAATTGTTGTTGGATAATTAATAGGCTATATTCTATGATAGGAATCGTGCTCTTTAATTTTGTGAATATATCTTACATTTTATTCTTCTTTCTCGATTCTGACGAATTAGTGCGATACAGAATCCCTGTGGGGTATTTTGGATCCTTGCTAGTTTAAGTTTAAGTGCCGTGTTTGTCTGGTTAGGTATAGGGTTTTAGATTCTAGATACTTCTTGATCATCTTATTTGTTATAGTTTTACGATGGTAGTATTTTTCTTATATGGGTTATAGATACACATAGCTAGAGGTTTGGTTGGTGATATTTACATTTTAGATGGAAACATTTCTCTGTGAATTTATAGTGAGATCATTGTTTAGTGCACAATGGGTGAGACCGGGAAACGATCTCGCTACCACCGCGATTACTCGGACAACAAGAACCAGAAGAGAAGGACTGATAGGGGAAGAGACAAAGATGAAAAGGGCGACGATGAACTAATAGTGTACAGGATTCTGTGTCCCGGTGGTGTGATTGGGAATGTAATTGGAAAAAATGGAAAAGTCATAAATTCTATCCGGCAAGACTCGAGAGCCAAGGGTCAAGGTGGTGGACCCATTTCCAGGCGCTAAAGATAGAGTTATTTTAACATATTGTTATGTTAGAGAGAAGGAAGATGTCGAGGTTGATGAGGAATTCAACAATAATAAACCACTTAGTCCTGCACAAGATGCGCTCCTAAAAGTGCATGCAGCGATTGCAAATGCTGTTGCCACAGTTGGGGAATCTGATGGAAAAAATAAAGACAAAAGTAAGGAGGGATGCCAGCTTCTTATCCCTTCTAGCCAGTCTTCTAATATTATTGGCAAATCTGGTGCAACCATTAAGAAATTAAGAAACAAAACAAGGACTAACATTAAGGTTATTGCAAAGGATATCAGTGATCCAACTCATTCCTGTGCGTTGGAGTTTGACAATTTTATTCAGGTTAGTTTTCTGTTGGCTTGATAACCAATATATTCTATATGCCTATCATCATGATTCTGACTCTACATAGATGTTGTATCTTAACTACTTTTTTCGTTGATGTGATTCAATGTTTGCGCATGTTCTAGATATCTGGAGACTCAGAGTCTGTGAAGAAAGCACTTTTTGCCATTTCTGCAATTATGCACAAGTTTGCACCCAGGGAAAACATTCCTCTTGACACTTCCATTCCCGAAGCTCCTCCAAGCATCATCATCCCAACAGATGTTCCCATATATCCTGCCACAGGACATTATCCAAATATAGATTATATTGCCCCTAGTAGATCCGTTCCGTCCATTGTAGGTCATACAAACACACTAGAAATTCCAGGTTATACCGATGCTGGAACCTCATGGCCAGTCTATTCATCAACTATACCCTTGGTTTCTGGCTATGGCGGTTCTTCACAAGCTGAGGAGTTGATAGTAAAAGTGTTATGCCCAGGTAACGTGATTGGGCGTGTTATTGGAAAAGGAGGAAGTTCCATTAGAAATATAAGGCAGGATAGTGGTGCTCGTGTTGATGTGGAGGACCCTAAGCCCAAGAATAATGAGTGTGTCATCACTTTGACCTCCATGGAGGTATTTCCTTATATATATACATATGGAAATTTTCGTATTTGCTAGCATTATGTTTGTATTTTTTGTCAGGGTTCATTTTTTGGGTCTCCTTTTCTTTCCGTTTATCAATGTCATGCTAGGATAGCACTCATTTAAATTTTCGTATTTGCTAGCATTATGTTTGGCCATCACTTTGCCATGCCACAAATTTATATGTGATGTTTCAGGTACGACACAGGGGCTTGACTATTGATCCTGAAACAATTATTATGTAGGACATGCGTTTGAATATTCGTTGTGTTTTACCTCACCTCATCTCTGTGAAAAATTCTCCTGCTGACGAGAACTTTTCCCGTAACATTCGAACGCCAATTTTTATTTTGTTCTAATGGTCTAAGCAGAAGAAATATAACCATTTCTTTGTTCATGATTGACATATGTTCTTACGTCACCAACCAGCTTAACAGTTTATGTATCATTTTGTTGTGCCATTGCACAATACTTAATTTAAACATTTGCGTATCATTTGATTAGTTTACCTTACTGCACTTTCCATGCGTGATACTTATTTTGGTAGGCATTGGATGACTTGAAATCCTCGGCAGTTGAAGCTGCGCTATTGTTGCAAGGAAAGATAAATGATGAAGATGATGAAACAGTAACTTTTCGGCTTCTTGTTCCTTCAAAAGTTATAGGCTGTATAATTGGGAAAGGCGGCTCTATTATCAATGAAATCCGGAAGAGAACTAAAGTAGATATTAGAATTTCCAAAGGTGAAAAGCCAAAATGTGCTGATGATAATGATGAACTTGTTGAGGTCTATACAATTTGACTTTCTTTGTTGATTATCTCAAAATCTCGCGCATAGTTTTTTATTGATGTGGAATGGATGTTTCAAGTGTAGATTTTTGGACAAGTTGGCAGTGTGAGAGATGCCCTTATTCAGATTGTTTTGAGGCTTCGAGATGATGTCTTAAAGGATAGGGAAAGTGGCCGAAATTCTTTTGTTGATGGCGAAGCATTATACTCTGGTGGTGCATCTGTACCAGTGCAATCTGGCTTGCCTCGCATGCCTTCTACTGCTTCATTTGGTTATGAGAAAAGGCCAGAAAGCGGGAGTGGGCTGGGCTTGCTGTCCTCCAGTGCTTATGGATATAAGACTTTATCGGTATGGTTGTACTTGGCATATATGAAAAACTATGGTTTTCATGTAGCGTACATGATTGCTTGGAAATGGGAATAAAATATTAAGAAGGCATAATATTGTTGTCATCACTGCATGTGCCATATCTTGTTTTTCATTTTCTCCCCAACATTAGTATTTTCCTTTATGAATTCCTTCAATGGGAAAATGTATATGTATTAATTTGAAGGCAATAATAGGAATAAATGAGAAGAATTGTCCTTTCTTGGAGATTATTTAAGATACTGTATTTGTAATACATTTCATATGTTTCTATTTGTGGTCTCGAATGTTGAATACTCTCTTTATGATATTGTTCCTTTTGTTTTAAACTTTTTCGTTTCAATTTTGTTGGTCTTCGCCCCAGAATTTGCATTTCCTTGTCTCTAACTTGTGTTTTGTTTTCATAAAGATTGAAGATAGCGGCTATGGTCAGTTTTCTTCACGCTCATCGTCACTATATGCAAGGTTAAATCTCATGTTCATGATGAATTTATGACTTGTTACTTATCGCTTAAAGTCTCGAAGTAACATCTTTGTTTTCAATGTTCGATCAGGTTCCCTCCACCATCTACTCTGGATATTATCATCCCTGCACACGCGATTGGTAAAGTCATTGGAAAAGGTGGCACGAATATTGAGAATATCCGTCAGGTGAGTTATTCTTATTTAACTGTAGAAAGAAGTGAAGCTGAAAATTAATCTCTGTTATTGGGTTTAAGAATGAAAAGGAAAATGAAGGAGTTTTTCCCTTCTTCAAGCCTAATTAGAGAAACTAATCTTCTGTTCCTTTTTCGTCTTACCTTCTGTCTCTCTAGTTTTATTCCAATAATTTTGTGCCTACACCAAGCACACATAGCCGTATACCAAAGGGACATGTCTGTGTTTTAGGCAAACAGCTTGGTGGCTTCGCAATCAGAAATAGTCGTCCTAAGATCCGGGGTGCATTTTATGATGAATTTGGGTGCTTGTAATTGCTTACTATTGGTGGTTATCTTAATTTGACTGTTTTCGAGTATAACTGTTATTTAGATTCTTGCTATTCTTCTTGTGCATGACAATTTCCTTTGGGGGAGGGACATAAATAAGCATTAACTAGCTTGAGCATATCCTTTTACATGTTAGGAGTCTATGGTCTACACGTGTTCTTGGCTTAGCAAGGACTGTGTGAATGGGTAGGAACATTTATATTGTTGCATATTTCACATTGGATGCTTCACGTGGCTACATATTTCTTTTTCATCTTATATTTCCATGTGCATTCATTCTCTTCCAGATATCTGGAGCATATTTCACCTTGGATGCTTCACATGGCTACATATTTCTTTTTCATCTTATATTTCCGTGTGCATTCATTCTCTTCCAGATATCTGGAGCTACTATAGAGATTTCTGATTCAAAATCCTCCGGTGGTGATCGTGTGGCTTTAATATCGGGGACCATTGAGCAGAAGCGTGCTGCTGAAAACTTGATTCAAGCATTTATATTGGCCACTTAACTTATGAGCATTCTTCATCCCAATGTTCCTACTCTATAGTTCCTCTAGGTTTCCAGCTCTGAGATTACCACAACTCTTAAGTTTCTGGTGAACTTCAGTCTCTTCTGTAGGAAATCTTATGAATCTGGAGGTTAATCGAGTATTCTGTTTTCAGGTGGTACAAGCTGTGCTTGTGCGGCATGATTACATCCGTTCATCCGCAGCAGCTTCATAAATTAGGAAAAAACCTTAAGTCGTATTTGTCAGATTTTGTTGACTGCAAATCTTGTTTCCAGCATTGCTTTCCTCGTGATCTGGTGTTACGTAGATTTTGAAATCATATATGCATCTTGAAATTTCGTTCCTTTCTGCTGCTGTTCTGTCATATTGGTGTGCACGTGACTCTAGATCTCTACTTCATGTGCCTTTTCCTGCAGCTCATGAATGGAATGCGGGTGCTTTGGGCAATATTTTTGTCCGGTTTACAAAGACTTGCTCGTGTCTAGTGCAATCTTAGATATACTGCAATTTCTCAGATACCAATCTGGTCAATAGGTTGCGTGGAGTTTCTTATTGATATTTACTAATAATTCTGACTTAGTTCCTTCATTTTATTCATTCCATACCCTTCATGATAACCTTTCTGCCTTTGCCTTTTAAGTTTTTTTTTGGTTATGTATTCTGCATCCTAGGAATTCAAGAGTGTGAAGTGTTGGTTGTTCTCAAATATCACTTGATTTCCCATACTTCATTTGTTTTTCAAATATGTCACACCCCAAATCACATCTATGATACTATGAGTTATATATAGCTACGTAAAAATTTCGGCGGCATCTCCTTTGTTTGTATAACATCCGGAGACACAACAACAACAACAACAATAATATATAAGATTCATATCGCCAGAAACTCCGTCATACTATTTACATACAATTCTTTACTTTCTCAAAGTAAAATTTTCAAAAGATAGTTCCGCAGATTTAAAAGCCAAACGGTAACAAAATAACATAAGAAAACCGCGTGCTTTTCAAAAGATAAATCTACAGACTCAAAAACCAAAAAAATGTAACCCCATATCTCAGCAGATCGTCATCCATGTACAACAGATCTCAAAAACCAGTACGAGCGCATCACCCTGCTCAGTAAGTCAAGATATCAGGCATCGTCATGCTAACCTACAATGCATGAACTACATGAGCTAATGCCCAGGAAATAAAAATCATGCATGCTATGAAAATGACATGAGACATCAATAACATGTATACCAAGATGCATACTCGAAAATATATAACATTTTAGCCAAATTCATATTTTTCCTGGGCCCATTGACACACCTACTATGCACCGGAACAGAGCTCCGAGGAATATCAGTAAGCACACAGCCATAGGCACACAGCCAATATTGTGGATTGATACAGTCGAATGGCCCATCCTCCCATGACCCCCAAAGGCACATCACCGAACAACCTCTGCGGTCACCCGAGAAGTATCCCACCCGCAGCATCAATCAAAAGAAGAATATCAGCAAGTGGTCCATCCCCTCATGATTACCAAGGGCACATATCGAACAACCCTTTTAATCCTCTGAGGAGTATCTCACCGCTGTACTCAACATATCATATAAGTCTGCCTCGCAAACCTCGGTGCCATAGCAGCGGTCAACAAAATATTTCATTTTTCTCAAAATAATGTCGTGCATGCCAGACATCAAATATGCTCATGTTTTATGCATGCATGTGTGTATGCAGATGAATAATCAATTCAGTTACAACATATCAAATAACGCATAACATCTCCAATATCACATTTATTCAAACATCCATATCACAATTAATACGACAAATAATACTATGTTCAAGTATTGTAGTTGCAGATGTATTTTTACTTATCTTTCACCAGTCCAGTTGATATTGCTCGATTCCTAGGTAATAGATAGTCAATCTACACAATTCAAATATTTATTTCAACAAATAATTCATCAAAGTTCATTTATGATCAGCTATCTAAATTTAGTAATTCATTTACGCAATTTATTTCATCATATCGCTATTTATATATTTATTATTTAAAATTCTAGTAACTCATTTTATACACCAATTTATTGAATTCGAAGTTATAACATTAAATTTTAACATTAAAATTCCTATAAACTTGAAATTACAACATAATCTAAAATTTCTTGTCAATTACTATTTATCATCGTATAATCTATCACCTACATTAATTGCATATTTTCTAGCAATACTAGAAATTTAGGCTTTTAATAAATGCAAGAAAATCCAAGAGAAACTACCTCAAATTGAAGATGATAACTCGAGGATTCCGAATATGTAATTTATTTGACGTTTCGACGGCGTTACGGAGTCCGAAAATTGACAAAACCACGAAATCCCTCTCTTCTCTCCTACGCTCTCGTCTACGGTATGTGTAAATATGTAAATGTGTGTGCTTGTGTGTTGTAAACGATAAACACATAAATATTTGGTCAAACTTTGACATTTTTTTTTATTAATTTAATTTTTGTTACTAACATTTTCGTCTTTTTTTTAATTAGGCACACATTTAATACATAAATTCGGGTGTCATAAAATCCGAATTTGCAAATAGTCCTAAACATAAATCGTAGATTTATGTCTTATCTTTCATCTGGCTTTAGAATCACTTGATTCGGATATCGGATGAGAAAGTTATGTCTACTCTACCTAAACATGATACACTTTTAAAAAAATATCCCCTACTTATGGTCAAATTCGGTAAAAACTCAAAATATGAAAGTGGTAGCCCTACGAGTTATCTTTTTAATGAAATTGATCTCGGCGTATTTCGGCGAATATTTAAGCCGTTATACTAGAATTCGTGACAGAAACTGATCCTGCTTTAACTCGAAGCAAAGGAAAAATCCATTCTCAAGTAGTTTTACCCTATAATGATAACATGCCTTGCTAACTATCGACTAGTGTGATAACTTCTGTTGGGGTTTTTAGCCTTGAGAATGCCTTCCTTAAAAGCTCACATAGCGCGCGCTAAAGCTCAAGGCGAAGCGAGGCGCGGGTCTTGTGCCTCGCAGCGTCATGCGCCTCGTGTTTTGGCAAAGCGCGCACTGTGCACTATCTGCGCTTTTTCAATTAGCCAAGGCGCGCACTAGCGCGCCTTTGCTAAGGCTTGAAAATTGGGGCTGACAAGTTATCAAAATACGTTGCTAAGATTGAGCTTTAAATTTAAATTTGGGCTTATTAAAAATAAGCCCAAGTTAGAGAATATTAGGGTTAAGTTAGAGAGTTTTAGGGTTACTGTTACATAAAGTCTTGCTGCAAAAACCCTCCAGCCTCCAGTCGCCGCCGACCGATAAGCAGGTTGATGTGTTCAAGTGCTCTATTTTTCTTTTCTTCAAAATTATATTGCATTATTTCCTTTCCTTCTTTCGTCTCAAATTATTATTTATTTTTGGATTGATTCTCCTTTCTTGTTTTATATTTCCTTTTCTTTCAATTTTTACGTGACAAAGTTCATCAGTCATCACAATCGCTAATGAGTCCATTCAATCAAAGTTGACAAATACTTGAGAATATAGCAAAATATAAATTGCTAAGCAATCAACATTGCTAAAGCATACTGTTAATTGTTGCTAATGAGTTTGATTAAATTTTATGGATACTTCTGATGTATTAAAAATATATAAGCTATTGCGCTTTACTTTAGTAAAGCGCGCGCGCTTCGCGTCGCGCTATGCGCTATAGCCCCAGGACCATTTGCGCTTTAGTGCGCTATGCGCTCCTTTAATAACTATGGGTTCCGGATATATTTTATGCGTTTCAAGGTTAATTCTCCAATTTCTGTACATTGTTTGAAAGTGTTTTGCTTAGTCTGAAACACTTCTTTTTCATGTGCAGTCATTAGCTGATTGCTCTTCTTTGGATAATACTCCTGTTATGTTGTTTCTGCATCAAAATAAATCTCGTGTTTTCGGAACTTTCTTCCTTCTATGTTGTATGCTATACTCGAGTCCTCGTGTAGTTGGCAGCAGTCTAGTTTTCTTCTTCTGTTTTGATTTCCTTTTTCGATATTTCTCATCTCCTTTTTCCTTTTCATTATTGATTTTTTAATTTATCTATAAATGTTTTTGGTGGGTGAGTGTGTGGGTGGTGTTTATGGTTTTGGCGAACACACTGATCACCTTTTCTCTCATTTATTATGGATCCAGCCATTGGTGATACTTCCTTTAAATTGTGTTGATAAAGCCACTTGAGATACTGAATCTTCCTTCTCTCTTGTTGTCTCATTATCTATTGATGACAATGGTTAGTGATACACATTTTTTCAGCTATGCTCTATCAACTCTGTTCATGTAGCTTTTTTCTTTTTCCCCTCACAGTAAATGTAAGTTAGTGATTCTTTTCTCCCTCCATTCTCTTACACGCTCGTGCACTCAAAATACGAAAACCCAAATTATGTGAACCAATTGTTTCTCACACTACAATAGTTGGTTTGCCATTTCGTCCCTCCATCTGTTTCCTTGACATGAGCCTGTTGCTTTTCATCCTTTAGTTGAACGTTTTTGTAGTGAGTGGCTGGTGAGATTGAAAAAGGGAACTCCATTATTTTAAGTCCATTCCAGCTTTCTGATCTATGTAAAGCTTATGTAGACGGTGTTCCTTTATTCGGGAGATTGTTGTAGTTTTCTCGTCATAGGTAGCTCCTTCAATGGATGCATGGAAATTCTTCAATTTGTTGTTCTGATGTGGGTGTGAAAGTTTATCTTCTTAGGGAAGGCAACTGTTTATATCCGGCTCCATCTTTTTACTTTCTTTACTGATTTTTTGTTATCTTAAATTTACTGTATGTTTATACATATATTTGAATAGTCGATTGTATCATTATTTTGGTATATATGCATCACTATTATTAACATCATAATTTTTTTCTGAGTGCCGCGTGATGGCACCGTGAACTTATAAACCGTGTGTATTACCCTGGAAAGAGCAAGGACTACAACTGTGCTTTTTTTAGCTGAACTATAAACCCAATGTGCCCCAATTTGTTGATTTGCTTTGGGAACAATTGTGCTCTGCAAGTAGCACTCTGTCCAAAATGTTATTGCTTTTAATTGATTGAAAGACGTAGTTTTACATATTGGGCTGTCGTTTGTACATTTATGTTGCTATTATTGTTGGATTGCCAAACTTATGCCTATTGTGAACGTCATAACTCGTATCAACTGCATTCTTTATCACATTCTGGTTTGGTCTCCATGGTTTGGCTCATGTCTTTCGTTCCATAATGGTTTTTTCTCTCATGTTTCGTGCGAGTATCCGAAAGGAACTTGTCTATTGGTCATTTAGAAGTTGTTTTAAAGCTACTGGCAAATATGAACTATGAATTTGTCATTCTATACATTAGTAGTTGTTGAATTTTTTTTTTTTTTTGTGACAATTCCTAATCAAGCCGTTTACAGTAGGTTACAACCACTAGCTCAGTGCACTGGTTGTCAGTTGTTGATTAATTGAAACTGTCTGTTTGTACGCAATTCCACTTAATATTACTGTATATCTTGGTTAAAATATATTTGAAAATTAGGATTTGGTGATTAAAAAAAAAGTGAATCGGATTAGTTGCTGGGACCGTGTAACGTTTTGTCCTGGCTCTATCTATGTCATGATAAAGTTCGGTATCCCCCATTTATCTTCTGTGCCCAAATCCAAATCCTGATTTTCAAGCGTTTTTCAAACAAGGTCTGAGTATTCCCATCGCAAGTGGTATCGAACGCCACACATAAATTCAGAATTGCAACTAGCTTTAAAACAAATTCAAAATGGCCAATAAAACATTCCATTTGACTACCTATGCTGAACGTGGGATCAAAGGATATTTTGTCAAGTGTATGTTGTCATAATTACTGTACAAAACATCGTGTGATCCCATGAAGATATGATATGAACAGTGTGGGGGCTTCGTGGGCTCACGAGTAAGCATAATTTGTGAACCAAATCCGAGATAATGAAACAATCCAACCCATATCATAGCGGTCCGTTAAAAGTCACTGTTTTTTTTTGTAGCGTGAGGTGGCCATCGTGCATTGACTGCCGGCAGCGGAAGATATAAGAAATTATCATATTATTATTTGGTGGTAATGTATACACAAGAAACCATTGAAATGTGTGAAGTAGAGGGAAGTTGGAAAGATGGAAGAAAAGTTGCAAAAGAAAAAATAATAAAAGTTAATAGGTGAAAGAGAAGTAGGATCAATTTTTTTTCTTTTGAGAGAGAAATAGGATCGATTTTTTTTTATTAAGAAAAATTAAAGTATTTATTTGTTAAAAATGTCATTTAATACAAAGTAAATAAATTATATATTATTAAATAGTATAACATCCTAACTTAGCATGCCGAGGGGGTAGTTTGTTGCTCAGTTGTGCTTTCGTTCAGTGGTGGGGATTATTGGCAAGTGTAGTGTATTATACATCAAATCAAATTTGTGCTGGATCTGGGTTGACCTATAATGACCGATTTCTGGTTTTGCTGAACCTCTGACCTGCATGTTTGGATATGATATGGTGCTGTCAATGAATACAGGTGACGAAGGTGTGGAAACAGCATTGAAGTTGGCCAGTAAATGGGGTTATCTCAAGAAAAAAATTCCAAGAGAGGAGGTAAAGAACTTTTGATGTTTGTGAGTGCGATCCTTGTACTTTAACGAGACACATTAATTCCAGGGTTGATTAACTAACCCAAGATTTTCTTTTGTGTACTCTTTTAATATTTCATTTCTAGTTTCTAGAAAAAATATTTTATTTTTATCATTATAGCAGGCCATTTATTGTTTCATGCTGTGGCTGCTTTCATTGGTGCACATTAGCTGTTATTTCCATGAGCTGTGACAATGAGGCAACTCGTGGGTTTTGACCCTTGTTTCCAGGCCATGCTAAAGTTGATTTTGATGATGAAGTTGCGCTTGAGAATATATTTAAAGGTTTGCTGACTTTTTCGCATGTTCAATGATCTCAAACAAAAGACTAAAATGCCAGAAGCTATTATTTGTTAGAAATATGCATTTGTATTTGTTCTATCCTCTAGGACCACTAGAGTTCCAAATTTTTCTTTTGTAGGCTATGTGAACTCATCATTTGTCATGGTTTCCAGAGAAAGGAGATCGAATAGCAGGTTTCTCTTTGAACCTATCCAAGGGGAGGGCAGGGGTAATTATCTCCCAGAATTGACTTATTGCTTTGGATGGATTATATATGAGAGTATAAGTTTTATAGTTTTCATAGTATAATATGTTAATAGCGTGATTCTTAATGAAGGCTGAGACTGTTCATGAACTCCTACTAAGTAAATACCAAATAACATGTATAATCATTATAACTCACCTTCCAATTGAATCCATTGTTGAGAGAGTCCATAGAATGGGAGATATGAAACCTACTTCCTGGTTATGTTCGTATTGATCTTCAAAATCCTGCTAGTGGATGGGTACAAGAACTTAGAGGTGTGGTTGGCATGTCTCTGTGAATATGATAATATTTGATCTTTTTCCTTTTAGCTTCTCTTTCCATTCAATGATTATGAGGTTTTGATGAGATTCTTCCTTTTTGTAGGTTATAATTCCTCCTGATGGTTACCTCCAAGCTGTTAGAGATCTTTGCTCAAAATATATTGTTGTAATGAGTGCTGATGAAATACAAGGTGGCGTAGCACGTTCTGGGAGAATGCTTGCCTTTGATTGGAAAAATGTTCATCCGGATGTTGTCGTAAGGACTTTCATATGATTCTTAGATTATATGTAAACACAAAAAAAATCGAGTATTTTCCATATCTTTTCATTTAGCTAGAAAGCCTGTTCTTTAGAAAAATGATATCAGTACCCCACTATCTCTTAGAAAAAGTTATTAAAGCGGAGACTTTTCAATCCCCACAAGCTTTGACCAAAGTTTTGGGAAGTTAGTCCTGGCTTTCGTACAGGGTTAAAGCTACTGGACTAATGGTTTTATAACACCATGGACTGATACCACAGCTTCTCAGCAGAAGCATTGTTTGTGGACTTTCTTTGGAATCAAGGATGTTAAATATTATGCTTTTCATACCAAGCTCATTTAAGTATTTTAGAAATGATTTGAGAAAATAAGGAATTGCTTTGAATATTTGTCTTTTGATTAGAAAACGTCGATTTCAAGTGCGTATACTTACCAAGATAAAATTATATACAGGGATAAAAAATTAGGTCTGAATAGATACACTCTCAAGCCATCAAATCCATCTATATCTCTGTCAGTGTTTACATTTTTACATCTTTTCACATTTAGAACACCAGGTTGCATTTCATTATCATTAGTTTGATTATATGATCAGTAGTAACTAGAATACACTTCCATGCATCAAAATGACACCTTTGAATGTTGCCTTGTTAAGTAAGATACTAGGAAAAGCATTGGGTGGTGTGCAGTTCTTGCAGACTAAGATGGTATGCTCTGCATTCAACCTGGAGAGAATGGAAGGTTGGTAACTCGTACATATATTTGGCCCCATTTTTATTTGATTTATCATGCTTCTCCTGAACATATGATCTGAATTTAGACCATGTCAAATTTCTGAAGTATGCTACTCCTTAAAGTTCAAATATATACTAGACAACGGTTTCCATAGCTAAGGAAATCGAAATTGTTGCGCAAATGAGAAATGTTTGAGAATCTTTTATTCCAAATGTTTTGATCAAGTTGTTACATATAATATCAACATTCTGGTCTTTACATGTTAACTATGCATATTGATAATCTACATCAGTAACTTGCTATTGAGGCATTGTGCAGCATCTTTGGAGGGAATCCTTAGGCCAGTGCAGTTGCAGTTGGTGAAAGGTATCAATTGCTTCTCTCATTCTTTGATATTGCTTTTGCACAAAGTCTTGGTACGCTGAATAAAATAATTATATTATTAACTTTTTAATATTTTCTGGGTGTTGCATAATAGGGACTTAGGTGCAATGGTTAAGATGATCATTGAATTTTTTTTACAAAATCTAATATTAGTCTCTCACATGGATTGTCCTTTGAGCATTCAAATATTTCAATTTTTATTTCTTAATCATGGTTCGCCGTCGCTGTCGCGGTGCCCAGAACAGAGGTCTCTGTTCCAGTTCCAATGACATTTCATGGAATGGTAACGGAACGGATTTTTTAAAAAAATTATTTAAAAAATTCAAAAAAATTGAATATTTTTTGAAAAATATTAAAACATATTTATTGGATGCACCCAAAATGGTCGTTCCACCCGTTCCAGAGCAATAAAACCGTTCCGCTCCATTCCATTGTTACAGAGCAATAAAACTGTTATTTTGGCGATTTTTCGGAGTGCAGAACGCCTTTCCATGCCATCTACCTTTACATGCTGGAAGTCCTGACAGGTACGGGCCGTTCCGGTTCCGAAATGGCCGTTGTTCTTAATAGATCTGCCCAACTGGGAAAGGAGCTTAGGGAACAACTCGTGAAGGTTCAGCAGCAATTTCCCCATATTATAAAAGAAGTACGAGGAAAAGGTCTATCGAATCTGTGGAGCTTAACAACACAGCCATGTCCCCTGTAACTGCGTATGGCATATGCCTTAAGCTCAAAGAGAGGAATTCTTGCAAAGCTTAAATGTACATGCCGTTAAGTATCCTAGTTTACTTTCATGTATTCTGGAGATGCTGAATGCTCCTCGCGTACTTGTTGCACATCTGAGTATTGCTTTGAGATTCAAGTGGAGTGGAAAAACCGAAAAACTCTCACTACTGGTGACTTGATAGCTAATTGTCAAAGATGAACAAGGAGAAGTCAGAATGTATGGTGTAGAGCTGTACACGAGTATTAGAAATATATAATACTAGATCTGTGGGAGACACAGTGGAGACACATTAATGTTGGAGAATTCTGGTAGTTGTGAAACTTTATGTAGCCTAAACATATTATAGCATCTTCCCTTTTGTGAATGTTGATTGCTTTGTTTGAGGGACAACTGGGACCTGGTTTACTTTTCATCATTATATGTTCTGAGGCAATGTTTCAAATAATTTTGAAAAGTCTATATTTGCTTTCAAATCAAAAATATATATTTTGGGTGTTTGATTTTTTTGTTTCTGCTATTGCTTCTCTATATAAAAATAGATAACCGCCAAAAGTACATAAGCAAGTCATGAGATTTTTCTGGCTATTTTAAATTGAGCGTTAGCAATTTTGTAACAAAGTTGAAGCCATTAAGCTGTCTTTTGATTTTAATATCAAACGCTATTTTGAATTGGAAAGTTTTGATCAACCTTTTTTTTTCTTCTTTTTTAAAGTTCTTTTGTCTAGAAATTGTGCATATTTTGTTATTTGAAAGTTTGTCGATATGTTTTGTTTATGGAGTTTCCAGGGGTTTTTTTTTTGATTTTGCATCGGAGAATTATATATATGCTCGATTTTGTTTTTAGAAGTGGCTGAAACTTAAATGGAGTTGGATTTTATAGAGAGATTGATATTTTAATATTGTGTTAGAATATAATATTATATATCTGAGGTATTTAAAAAAATTAAATTTGAAAATGGAAGTTGATTGAAATGTGGGGTTAGAAATGGACTCAATGTCTCCCTCTGATTGGTATTTGATAATGTGGGGATGGATTCTTCATGAAAAGCTAATTAGATAGATTGGAATTGAAATGTGGGGTTAGAAATGGACCTAATTGGTATTTATTCACGCAAAAAAAATAAATAAATAAAAACTTGATAATATATAATGGGGTCTTATTCTAACAATAAGATGTTAAAATATTTAGATAAACTTATTTTAAAGATTTGTTTGATATTACAAGATCTTTTTGTCATCATAATTAGAAAAAAAAAGATATGGTACTATGAGAATAATACAATTAGTTAATTTTGAACGTTTTTTATATATATATAAGTAGTTTTAATATATTATCATTAATATAAAAACTAGTTTACAGTTTAAAATTATTTAATAAATAATTCTTTGAAATAAGTAAAAATAATACAACAGAATATGAAGTGTAAATGTAATGTATAGTATATTATAGGGGGGTGTATATGTAATGTTTTGATAATTTTATATTACATATACAAAGGATAAAAATATCATTTCATGCGTTCTGTTAATTGTTTTTACGTCGTTACACTAGAGGTGTGGTCTATGTCTATAACGCAACCAGTTATTTATCATTAATGCAACCAGTTATTTATCATCTTTAAATAATATGCGTTCAGTTTTTCCTAGCCAGCTTTATTAAAAGAGAGAGAGAGAGAGATGGCTTGATTTATCCAAATAAATAATTTAAAAAATTAAAATATAAATTACTTAGCTTTTTATTATATAATTACTAATATGCACATAAATCTTTTATTAATCATAAATAATATGCTAACATGTAAAATAACTGAATTATCCATGAGACTTTTAATAATTTCAATTTTTCTAATATACTATATTATTAAAATGTATATAATATCTTTAATAATATAATCAATTATAATATCATCATATCACATAATATTTATAATTACATATTTAAATTATAATTTTATACCATATAATTTTTCGCTAGTTCGTAATAAATCCCCAAAATATTTAACACAGGTTAATAATTAGTATTAACAATCAAACGCTGTCGTTTCCGCTTCCGCCCAATTTCCTTCACCACCAATATCTTCTTCCATTATCGTCATATCTTCGCAGTTCGATAGCGCACCCACCCGTCCCACCATTAAACCCAGAAAACCTCTGACTAATGACCTAACAACAATCAAAAACTTGGATTTTTCTTTCAGATCTGTAGTTTCTTTACCTTTTTTAGCACATTCGTTACTCCCCCTCTTACGCATATATATTCGTTGGATAGCAACTGATATTGCGTGTAAAAAAAATTCGATTTTTGGGTTGTGGAAAATGGGGTCGATTCGGTTAGATCTGGTGGGTAAGATTCATCCTGAACCGATCGATCAATTCGACAGGCTTCCGGACTCCATCCTGCTCTTGATTTTCAACAAAATTGGGGATGTCAAAGCCTTGGGCCGATGCTTCGCTGTTTCGAAGCGGCTTCATTCTCTCGTTCCTCAAGTCGACAGCATAATCGTCCGCGTCGATTGCGTCATCTCCGACGATGATCCATCCGCCTCCGTCACCTCCGTGGACAAGTCCCGCCACCCAGTTTCCTCCTTTTTCCGCCTATTCCTGGGAATCTTCAAGCCCTTGCAATCCATCACTCAGCTCTTGGCTCCTTCCACCCGTCGCCTTCCTTCTGTTTCCCAAGATTTTGATTACGAAAATGAGCGAAATGTTACCCACCATTCACCTACTCAAGTATTGAAGAATTTTAATGAGATTAAGCTCCTCAAAGTTGAACTTCCTAGTGGGGAGTTGGGGATTGATGAGGGTGTTTTGCTTAAGTGGAAGGCTAACTTTGGGTCTACCCTCGATAATTGTGTTATTCTTGGAGCTTCGAGCGTCATTAATAATCTGACTAGAGGCGGTGATTTTATGGCCTCTTGTGATGTCAGTAATACTGGAGTGGAGAACGATAATGGCAGCTTACCAGACTCTTTTTACACAAATGGGGGATTGAAATTACGCGTTGTGTGGACTATTAGCTCATTGATCGCTGCCTCAGCGAGGCATTACCTGCTTCAGCCGATAATATCAGAACATAAGACGCTAGAATGCTTGATTTTGACGGATTCGGATGGGCAGGGGGTGTTGTCAATGAATAAAGATCAGTTGGAAGAGTTGCGGGTGAAGCCTTTGTCCGCATCCTCGGCATCGAAGAGGACTCTTGTTCCGGCTCTGGATATGCGGCTATGGTACTCTCCGCATTTGGAGATGCCGAATGGGATGGTTCTTAAAGGGGCGACCTTGGTTGCTATTAAGCCTATTGAGCAGTCGAAGAAAGAGACGGTGGGTTTGGATGTGAATTGGGTTGCATCGGCATTTGAGGAGCCGTTTGGAACTGCTGCAAGAATGTTGGTGAAGAGGAGGACTTATTGTCTGGAAATGAACTCATTCTGAGATGATATTGGGTAAAAGATTGGCTAATGGATTTCTGAGGTAATTTTTTTTGCCTGTATATATTTGCCTTAGTATGTTGAGATTTGTGTGTGTTTTGTAATTATTATTCTTGTTTACACTGGTGTTGAATAAAAGATTAGATTATTTTAGTGTAATTTCAAAAATCAAAATAAATTCTAATTTTTATCTATTTATATGACTAAACAAGATCTATTTTTAATTCGTGAAGCACAAGCCAAAGAGACCAAGAAAAACCTTCAAGGGCCTCTTCCTTGATATATATATCATCTATAAGATTCAAAACGCTATACTGGTAATTTAATTGGTGATCTCTATGGCCCGTTTGCATAATATATAATCATATTACAAACAGAAGAACTGAAGAGCCGGATTGATTTAGGACATTGTCCTATTATACGCTATAATTTTGTTTCTGTGGCACAATATTTGAATGATTTATAAGTTTGTGAGATGTTTGTGTAATTACAAATTTGTACTTTGTTTGTAAACCTCGAAACTTATTTTTGGAGTATTTTTGAACTAGTTCATTATCGTATAACATTATCTGATGATCATAGATTTCCCATTATTAGCTTTTGCAAATATACCGTGGTAGGAATTTTGTGGCAGATTGAGTTGCAAACCTGTCAATCTGCATTTGGAAGGACATACTGAATTTGAAAAATGAGAGGACATTTTCTTCAGTTTCCTCGTTTTAACCTTTTTTTCATCTACTTGCAAAGCCTGCTGTGGGAATACTTTTGCTTCCATTTTTCACCATTATTTTCTGATTACTTTTTGTTGAAATAAGGTAAGCTTGAAATGAAGCCCTTACCTACGTGGAGGGGGTGGATACAGCAGTGGGGTCATTGTCCTTTTCAACTGACAAAATATATATATAAATTTCTAAAAATTCAATATGTTAACCCCCTTGTATGAAATTCTGGAGCCACCCGTACCTGTTGGGATTGCCTTTTCATGTTATGTTTCTCGTTACACTCTTGTTGAGAAACAAGTTATGTTCATTACGTTGTCCTGACCTTATGATTACCTATTGGTTGTTCTCTGCTGTAGACTGATATTGTTTCGTTTATGATATGCTTGTAATATTTCCATTAGAAGAAGGATTGATTTTATCTATCCTGTGTGCTTATTCTACTTATTGATGCTGAGTGGTGCACATCTGCCCCTGTATATTGGTGTATCGGTTGAGGTTATTTTGTAATAATGTGTTGTAATTTATTCAGTTCTTCAATGGGTTTTCTAGGGAAGGTACGGTTTTTACGTCGGATGAGTGACAAGTCACAGAAGCAGAAGACTCTGCTTTGTTTCAAGCAAATCCTATTACCGGTAGCAGGGTAGTTCACCATTGTCAGCGGTTGGTTTATTATGACTCGTAAACTGTCTACCTTCTGCGGTCACACAATGGATGATATTCTTCGGCTTTCATTTGAACTCAAGCACTTGGATGTAAGAGGTCCGTTTCTTGGAATCAGTCATATTAGTTATCCATCCGTGAAATTGGAATCAGTCGTATTGGTTATGAAGATTCTATGCTTTTATATGTTGTTTTTAGAAATACACTTGGGTTTGTATTCTGAGTTCCAGCTGCATATTACTGCCACAAATAAGTATGTAAAATGTCTGACCCGAGGAATTTGCATCTTCAACTATAAACTTGAATAGAGTTGTTTTATTCGACCATTATTCATATGTAGGATTAATAGGTTTCTTAAATAGGTACATTTAATTCTAGTTGAATATACAAAATAATTTCTTGTTATTAAAAGCGACTGGCCACCAATGGTGTAATCAGTGTTTTCAAAAACGGGTAGGGCATGAAATCGTGCCATTACTGGTTACAGGTTCGATGGTTCAATCGGTGATGACGTTAACATTAGGTAACATCTATTTTAATGTTTGTAAAATATATATATCATACATTTGCTACAGTTCACAATAAAAAAATATTATTACACAAGCAAACCATGTCCAGCTACAAAAATCACATTAAACCAAATATCAACAAAACATCTCAAAAACAAGAAATGCCCGAAAAGAAGAATATCTCAAAAATCATAAAAAAACATCTAAAAACTTATGAAATGATCCACATCTTTTATAATTTATTAGAAACTAAATATAGTTATATATAATATACAAGACACATTTATGAAATTATATCATTTTTTTGATAAGGTATACATAAAATATTATTTTGTAATTATTTCAATAAAGATAAATTATATATAATATATTTTTGTTCTAAAAATATTATTTATAATTTTAACAAAAATTAAAATTGTTTAAAAAAAGG
The DNA here is from genome assembly GCA_907163345.1 of Haberlea rhodopensis. NCBI lineage: Eukaryota > Viridiplantae > Streptophyta > Magnoliopsida > Lamiales > Gesneriaceae > Haberlea > Haberlea rhodopensis. The sequence goes on from CAJQUN010000069.1 coordinate 1,085,866, forward strand.
GGAAAATAAAGGAACTGATCGATTCATCAGTCAATCAATTCACCAATTTTTGACCTGTTCAATCCGGTTCCTATCGATTTTTTAGCAATATGATTTTAGAGGGTCAACCAAACTGGATCAAGCACTGTAACCGGTTGAATTGTCCGGTCCGATCCCATTTTCAAATAAGTGGGTGTAAAGTCATAAATATCTCATAAAGAGACTCATTTTTGGCACAAAACCCAATATCCCTAGTAAATTTTTTTTTAAAAAAGCTACTGGATTCGTTAAAACGACCATTTAGTATATTTGGACATAAAATTGTGTTCTGAATGTATCAATTATTGAGTTAGCTGTTTCCAGATATTATATCCATCATTGGCTGTCTCAGCTTGTGTATCTTTATTATATAAGCTCCCATGGCTAAAAAGGACATGCAGAACATCCAATAATTGACAAATGGCCTCCATACCTTCTCTTCAGACAATCATATCGACAATTGTTTAAAGCAAAGGCTGAAACTTAGCTTAAAAGGGAGAAGTAAAAACAACAATAAATCAAACAGACTCCAAATTGTCACTACACACACAAGATTTGGTTGCGATGACCCAGAATATGTGAATGCATGCAAAATCCCTAGAAACTTGATACAGGTACAACAAAAAACAACACAAGGTCTGAGCCATGGGAAAGACTGACGGTTCAATCTTCTCATCTTCAGTTGCCTGAAAACAAATGGAAAAAAGTGTTTTACCTGTTGTACTCAAAGCTTATATCAAAGAAGAAAACACGGTAAATGATGACAGTTTTTTTTTTTTTTAAATCAAGGAAGGTATATATATCTAGTAGCTACTACAACCCCAACACTAGGGTGGGTGATCAATTAGTTCAGTGACTGAGGAGTTGGTTTGTTAAACTTGAGCTTAACTTCGAGTGACATCAAGTGTACTATGTACCGGAAACAAACAACACCATATCATCAGCATTATAGAACTTTGTGAATAGGATGCTGGTAGTAACAACAAGAACAAACCATTTTAGAGTGACAATAAGAAAAGTGAATCAGTTTTTAAAACAATTAAGACTGCATTACATTTACATAAAAGTAGAAGAACTAGCAAATCAACCAAACCTGAATCAAATCTGAAATATGAAACTTAACAAATTCAAGAAAATATAAGAACAATTAAACCAGGCTCTTAATCTTTTCATTAATAGATAAAACAAACTATACGCCTTCATATAATTTATCAGTCCCGCGAGGATTCTTGAGCTTGGCAAACATGGAAGTAAGATGTGAGTCGAAAAATTTATTATGTAAAATATATTGTTTGTAATGAATTTGACAGTTACATCACAGGATACAGACATCAAAAGAACCATAACAACCTTACAAGAATTTTAGGACCATGAATGAATTCATGCACAAAGGCTAACTATATGGCAACAAATGTTCTTTAATTGCATCAAGCTTGCTGAATTTTATAGGTCCTCCTAATTATGGATTTCGATCCTTCATAATGGGCTGTAAATGGAATCAGATATGCCATAAATACCCAAAAAAATTTATAGTTTAGGAGTGAGAACATCAAAAATTTATATGGTGTGGATAACAAGGGCCATTTTGGATGGTTTTCATACACCTATCAATACTTGCTGCATGAATCTTAATCTAACTTATAATATAATTACAGACCACATTATTGGCACTGATTTAGTGCTAACTCTTTATCGTGTCACTCTTTATACATCGGTCTTAATAAACGAATCATTGTTGCTTTGAACCTAGGGCTGCATTTGGATTGGGGTACTTGAAATCATAATATCAAATCTATTTCATTGTTTAGATGGATTATTGTTTGTATAGATTTATATTGGGTGAATTATAAATCTACCATTTTATTACTATAAGCAAATGTATGACCAGTTGAGATGGATTTGAAATGCACCCAAGAGTCATTTCAAATTCATGTTCAACTCCCTACTCAAATCAACTATCTCCATTCAATCAAATCCTCCATATAAACACAACATAAGAGAAGAGTCCAAATCCAAATGACCAACCTTCAAGATGTGAGAGCCTCCAAAACTTATTGATCAGTTTACAATTTCGAGTAGAGCTGAGCAAAAGAAGATATGGAAAGAAGACCATAACAACTTTGGATCTTGCTATATAATATTCGTTGGCGTGACTAGTCGTTAAATCTAGTGTAGTCTTTTTAATCATTGAAGTTCTTTGTTAGTAGATATTGTCGTTAATTGGAGAACATTGTTAAAATGAGAACTACTCAAAGGAGGGAGTGTTCATGAGTTAATTATTCTCTTCTAACATTAAGCCTTTATCTCTTAAATTTTTTTGCTGAGAAAAAGGGTTATATTCCTGCATAGTTTAGGATTTAATCACGTATAATCCTTTGAGATAGCCCTATACTCCATCCGCACTAGGAGTTCGAATGCACTGAATGTCTTTCAGCTAATATTTTCTACTAGAGTTTGTGTGTAATTTACTCAAGCTCGAAATATGGGCTATTTGAAGTTGTGAATTTGAACTTATCACTTTCAAAAAAGTCATTACCTTATCTAATATTTAAATATATTTTAAAATATTAATATTAAATTAAACTTTATGAATATTTGTTAAGCTATTGAGAAAAATAATATTTGAGTTCCGAACTGAATGAGTTCAATAATTTCAAATTCCAGGCATTTCAATTTGTTTTATAGGCTGGTGGTGGAAACATAGAACCTAGAGCTATAAATAAAAAATATATGAACCGTGCAGATTACTGACAAGTGTTGAGCTCCTACCAGATTTTTATATTAATGCTGGTGCAGCAGCAGTGAAGAGGATAGTAAAACCTATGAAATTATGAAATAAAAAAGTTCCCCATTATCCTACACCAAGTGTCGCCTGTTTACGCCTCTAATAGATGCTAAGGTGCGCATCTTTAGCTCAAACATCAACATCTGTCTCCACCATAGACATGTTAGAATCGAGGGAGCGAAACAAAGAGACAATCAGCCGATAACAGTTCACAGTTATCCATGAATGGGGAGAGATTATTATTATTAATGCTGAAACAATAAATGGCTTCAATGGTCATGCTTTTTTATGAAATCAAGAAAATAGATAACTCTTCATACTTCATAGTACTGCACGTCAAATCAATCAAGAATCTCCGAAAACTCTGTAAATAACCCTGCCTTCTAACTAATGTAAAAATAACTGGAAATAATTCAAAAACACTGGATAAATAAGTCGATGAAGAACATCATAAGATGAATAAGGATAATAATTTAATACGAAAATTCAGGAAACTTGGAAAAATACCATCAATGAAAACGTGGCTTCAGTTCTTTCCTTTTCCTTTCTGGGATGAATGACTGGAGCCATTATTAGCACTTGGATCGCCATAGCTGAGCTGCAGACGAGCATCAAATCCAGGAAGTAACTGGTGGTGGTTCTCCACTGGCGCCGCCGTGCCGAGGAAGATAGTAGGAGATGAAGATCCATCTATGAGAGGAAATCTCTGGAGGTAGTTGTAAGGCAACAGAGATGGCGAAGTGGAATTGGACTGAAGGGTCCCCCCGTTGTAGGAAGCAAGGCCGGATGAATCAGCAGAAGAGATTGTGAAATTCAAGTTGTTCTCATTGCTGCCATTGTTGTGGTTACTGCTGCTGTTTCTAGCTGAGACAAAGTGGTCGGGGACGAAGGAGAACTGCTGGATCTCTGTCTGGTTCTCCCCCGCCACGCTAAACAGTGGTGAAGCCATGGATGCAAGAGAATTTGCAAAGTGAATTTGTCCCAGACCGTTGCTGAAGTATTCCATTGGAGTTGAGGACCAAATCCGAGATTTTGGGAAGAAATTCGACTCATTTACGTTAACCCCATTAGAACTTTCTTGAACTGACCTGTTGGGGCTGGCGGGGTTAATATTCATCCCTGCGCTCAAGAGCTCGATGAAAGAAGTGGTGTGTGAAAGAGGATTTAGAGAAGCAAAGTGAGAGGATTCGTTTTCTTTTTCCTTCTCCTTCTCTGCAAATCTCCCCTTCGCGCGCTCCCGGGCTTTGATCCGGCTATCAGATCTGGAGAGTGAAAGACTCGAGCTTTTGCTAGTCTCAGAAGGGCTACTACAGGCGGAGGATTTTTTCATTTGCTGGCGACGGTGGTATTTGGTATCCCCACCACCTCCGTCGCCGTCCATGTCTACTTCGACTGAATCTATCCCATTGCTAGACCTTTTCTCACCGCTTAGTTGCTTCGGGGTGTCTGGGAATAGAGAATTCATCGGTGGAAGCTCAGCGATGGAGCTTGAAGCCGCCTTCAGAAGCCACTCCACCGCCTTGCTGGGCTGATCATACCCTAAACGATCCTGCAAATCATAGAACTGAATGGCGGTGTTGACGGAGAGCCGTACACGCCGGTCTCTTAGACCCCTTGAGGTCAGGACTTTGCTGTGTCGATCTTTCCCCCCAGAAGCTGGCGAAACCCTAACAATTCTGGACGAAGCCCAGCCGTAAAACCCACCTACGCCAACACTTCCTGTGCCTTTAGAATCTCCACCATGACCCTTTTTACTACACTCTCCATCTTCTTCATCTCCATACTGGTCGTCCATTTTCTCACCGTAGCTTACTTTTGCTGAGTCCAGCCTTCCATCACCATTGCTGATTCTTGGAAACTTACGCTGAATCTCATCCAAATCCATCCCACCAATTTCATGCCTTTTTTCTCCAAACCCTTGTCAGTTCCCTTCTCTCCTTACCCACTCTCAGATAAAGAAAGTGAAAAGCTTGAAAATTGAACGGAATCTGAACTTCTTGAATTAGGGTTAGTACTCACGGAGAGAGAACATAGTAGAACGGGGTGCTGGTTTCGGAGGGAGACAGTCCCTGCTCCCTTTGCATTGACTATTATTACACCAAGTATTTTAGCTTTTATAATGAAATAGACACACAACAGCTAAAGCCTTATTTTCTGCTGTACGATATATCACGTTCAGCGACAGATAAAGGTCAGAAAATGGCGAAAGCTTTCGCCTTCGTTTGAAGCTTTTTACAGTTCAAAAGCAAAAACCAAACACCGTAAACGTGCTCAGAATATCTGCTCTCTCAGCTCTGCAACAAAAAATCCAAAGAAAAAAAGAAAAGAGCAAAAACCCCTGATGAATCCAGCTAAAACACAGAAATGGAAAAGAATCAGATGCCAACTAGTGAGAAAGAGAAAAAGGAAACCCAAAAAGAGAGATGAATGTAATTTTCTTAGATTTAACTAGAAGACTATAACCTTAGTTTTAGCTTTGAAATTAACAAGATTTGGGTTTGTGTTCGGAAGGAGGGAAAGAGACAGCTAGAGAGACGGAGGGAAGAGCAGTGTGAGCAATTAAAGCTTGGCTCTGAAAGTCTGAAAACTTTAATTTGCAGTCATTATTGTTTGCTATTATGCTGGAAAATTAAAGGCCAGCCACACATAAAACAGTGTACAAACACATATAATAATAAATTATAAAAGATGTGTGTTTTTGTGTGTACTCGGAGAATGGCCTATATTAACGACAAAGAATAATACGAACACACAACAGTTGGAACTGTGACAGTGTTTCAAACCCTCCTCTTTATCTAAAATTTCGACCTCATTGTCCTTAAATGGTTTGATGTAATTTGGTTTAACTTATGTGGATGTGTTAGATTATTGTGTTTTTATGTTGATCCACTATATCATTATAAATTTTCGTCCGCCTCTTAATCGGTGTATCTTCGTCATTTCCGTAATGGCAAAAGTTTTCATTGTTGTATTTCTATGTTTAGATGTGTCTAGTGACATCTGTGCTACATTTGTGGTTAATCTGATATGTTTCATGTTTATGTTTTAAAAAATCGAAATATGAATAGTTCACTGTATTCTTAAATTTTTTTATAATTTTAATTATATAAATATTGTAAAATCCATTTTATTTTTTCATCCAGAAAATATTTTAAATGTGGATAGTTATGCTTCGTTTGATAAACAGATGTGATTAATTTTGAATGACATTAGGCGAGTTGACAATCCTAAATAAATTTCATCGAATGATGCTCTCCAGACACAATTATACTTGTTCGATAAAAATAGTACACACCAAAAGGTTGTCATACAACATTGCAGCCGATTCTATCAAGCTACCCGGTTAAAAACATGTAGCTTGATTAGGGAGGGCGACTGTAGAGCCCATGTAGTTGGCTCAGAGGCAGAGGCTGCAAGCCGCCTCCTCGGCTGCCTGGAAGCTACCTATGAACGGAACGGAGTGGAGTGAATAGTGAAGAGAGAGAGCTTGAGTTTACGTAGTGAATGAAAGCGATCTCCAGGCATGCGCTAGCAAATAATATCATTATTGCTTAGTTTCACTATACATATACTAAAGGTGGTTGTCGAGCTTAAACTAAGATGCTATGAGCTAAACGAACCCCGCAACGATCGGAGAGAATGCAAGGGCTCTACCTTCACCCTTCCCGAGCTAGAGCTGCACAGCTACCGACCCGACTATTTCACGAAAGAAAATAGAGTCAGGGTCTACTAATTCGCAGGTAATGAGCTAAGGCTGCTAGCCCTGTCCGGTCTGAGAATTTTGATGTCATGTCGATTTTTTGATTTCGAGTACACATCAACATTTCGTTAGATCTACCATTGGACATATTTCAAGAACTTCATTCACAATAGCTGATGGATAATCTATCAACTAAGGATTGAAACTCGCGTTTTACTAGCTTGATGTTGGCGCAGTTACACGTATACACGCGCATAAAGAACCACAAGGCAGGTAAACGAGGAAGCTAACCCTATGACAGTACATTACATATTTACATTAATCAATTACACATGCACATAACAATTTCTCTGATCACTATGGAGATGGCAACCATGTTTTTGCTCAAGGTGCTATAATATTCCAGGTCCCTTTGACGCCCTTTTCCCCTCACAGTTTTATGAATACGAATGCGAAGAAAATCCCTCAACCATTTTCTTCAAGGATAATTTACAGTCGTCTCCTTCTTTTTATCAGGGAGATCCTCCAAGAATCTCTTGGAAATGATTATGATGGGCCCGATACAAGCTCCCTCTCCGTGCAGATCTTGACACTATCCCTCCAGTAGTTTGGGGAGGAAGATTGGGGTTTCCTTTGGCTCACATGATATCCCCTATTTTATTGACATTGATTTAAAAGAGTGGCTTTTAGGGGGGCGCGGTGAAGGAGGTAATGTTATGTGGAGTGGTGGCAGAGAGTTGGAAGGGGACCTGGCAACTTGAGATGATGGTCTCCTACCGTTTTTGACCAATTATATTAATCCATGAAGATCAAACTGAATCCATACAAATATATTACAAGTCAGAAGATCATCCAAATGGTCAACATTGTTGGGAATTTGGTCTAAAACAAGAGATGAATTTTCTTAAAACCAAAAATTGCTAGACAAGTTATTGTCTGGTACACTTAAATATGATAATTACGCCCTGTAAAGTCATTTTAATGGGTCATTGAGTGGGTACCGAGACAAAAGTCGGTCGGAGCAAAATTAATACATTTCCCTAAGTTACCTTTGAATATGCTTGAATTGTCACGCCCTGAGCCGGGGTCGATAACACCGGCGTTGATTTCAAATGCAATTCGAAATCAACAAGCCTCGTAATACAGAATTCAACTAAAACCTGTCTATTTATTCCATAAAATAAATATTTCTTGCAAATATCTGCGGAAGCTTCATAAATCAATGGCAACGGCATCTTGAACAATATCAACTACATCATTATCTCCAAAACTGATTTGATCTTCTTTCTCGATTTTGATTCCCTTATATCTGGGGTGTGGATGTAAGGGATGAGCGTTTTGGAAACACTCAGCAAGTGGGGGACAATCGATGTGACAATATAATATATATTCATAATTTTTCCAAAACATATATCGTAATCGAACATAAACTGATATGAATGCATCTTAACACAATTGCTCCCATCGAACCATAACTTATCATAATTGCTCACATAGAGCCATAACATAACATATCATATCAGCAATACTTTTCATATACGTTAAGCACAATAAATCCTCTAATTTTCTCTTAGTGATGATATCAGTCTCTAGACTTAACCCTCCTAGAGATAATGTCATAACATCGGATCACCCACGAATAAAGGGTCTGGACTTTCCAGAACAATAGTTAACTACCGTATCAGGTCATGTAAACGGTTATAGTCTCACCGCATCGGGCCATAAAGGAATTCCCCTCCCCCCCACCCCCCCAAATCAGATTTCAAAATTTAAAGTGCTTAAAAAATATAGCTTTTATCCGAACATCATAATTTCAATATAATTCACATATCGATTGAGGTTTCAAAACATACATATGATTTTCTCAAAAACGAAACGAATATATAACCAAAGCCCACTTACCTAGATCAGAAACGATTCTTACGTGTTTCAATGAATTTGGGTGGCAAAAACGTGATGAATTTTCTCTCTTTCCTTGCTGAAAATTTCACGCCTTTTAGCGTGTGTTAGTGTGTGTTTCGAAAATTGTGTGAATTGTGAGGTAATTGATTGACTCTTTGCCTATTTATTAACTTGTTTAATCAAGAGTCATAGTATAATATTATCTCTTAATATTATAATTCAATATTATCTATTCATTTTTTATTGTTTTAAAACTCTACAAGATTAAATCATATAAACTAAATATTATCTTTTATACAAATCAATATTATCTACTAATACAATTCAATATTATCCTTTAATTTATAATATTATCTTGATATTAAGTAGTTGTGTTTGACTAAATTTCGGGTAATTGAGCAGACCAAAATACAGTGTAGTTGAGTTGACCAAAATTCTAGTTATTGACTTGGTTGAAAAAACTGGGTTCTTACATTCCTCCCTCCTAATTGGAAAATTCGTCCTCGAAACTTGAGTCAGTTTGATATTGAAAAGATAAGGGTGTTTGTCATGCTTTTATTCTTATAGTTCCCACGCATCTTCTCTTTCGTTATGGTTTGAACACTGAACTTTGACTTAGAGAATAATATTTCGTCTTAACACTTGGTCCTTTGAATCTACGATTCGAGTCGAGATTTCTTCGTACTTTAGATTTCGTCAGGTTAGGCTACTGAAGATCCAGCTTCAAGCACGTGATTCAGGTCGGTAATGTACTTATAAGTTATGATATGTGGAAGACATCATTATTCTTCTATAGTCTGGTTGGTAGTTGTCATGACCCGAAATTTTCACATGATCATGCATACGAATCATGACATATATTTTGACATTTCATATGTGCATTGGTAAGCATAGAGGTATGCATACACATCAGGACATATATTTTGACATTTCATATGTGCATTGGTAAGCATAGAGGTTGTGAACAGAATAATTTGAAGAATAATACATGGAATATATATTACTTGACTAAAAGTATGATATTGGTTAAAGTTAGTGAAATATTGATTAAATGTAGTGAGAATAATATATATAATGAATATATTGTAAGAATAATAATATATATATGGAATAGATAGTAAATTTAATCAATAGATTTAAAATATTGAATAAATTTAGTAAGATATGCAATATATATCGAATATAGTGAATATAGGGTTAAGTGTTAATTTTCGAAAATTAAAAGGGTTATGTTGTAATTTTCGAAAATTAAAAACGAAAATACAATCGGGAACCGGTTGAAAATTCAGGATTTACACATAATTACACATTGAACTGTGTGAAATTGCCGTGAACTTTGAAAGAGGAAGAAGGAAAAAGAAATTTGGGGTTTCGTTGATTTTCGGACTTCGAAACGACGTCAAAACTCAAAAATAAGTACATATCTGGAATCCTTGCCTCGTTACCTTCATTTTGAGGTGGTTTTTCTTTACTTTTTCTTATGTTTAGGGTATGACTTAATTTGAAATAATGCCCAAAAATTATGAAATTCATATATTTGATAGATTAAACAATGATAAACAATATTTAACAAGAAACTTGAGATTCTGTTGTAGTTTCGAATTTATCCAAAATGTATGGGTATACAAAGTCATATGCATATACTGGTTACACTAAAATGAAATTGAGAAAACATAATTGTAACTTTGAGAAATAATGAATAGTAGAAAAGTAATATTGCTCCTGGTATGAACATTTCATGCATAACTATAATTAATTCATATTACAACATATGATATTGAGTTTGGTTGTGCATTTGATATGCACTGATAGGTTCTACGTTTGATATCGGCACCAGTAATGCGAAGTAAGCAAATCATCAAGATAGGTGTAATAACTTGTGAGTATATCCTTATACCTTAGTATTTAATTTTATATGAGTATTGTAAGTAATCCATAAAGCATACAACGCAGCGGAATTTAAAATTTGGATTACTAGACACCGGATTTATACATAGGGATTCATATCGGATGAAGGTTTTACAAAGGTCTCACCCTTGTAGCGTGTTTGAGCAGTTTCCACGAAGCACCTCGTCCAACGATCTCCGAGTCTCGAGCAACACCTCCAAGGTCTTGCCTCAACGGTATCCACACGATTAAACGAAAAGGGATGTTTAAAACAAGTTGCTAGACTTGTTTACAAACGAAGCAAAGTCACCCGGTTCTAAACCGCTAGACGATGGCCGGAATTGTCGAAGATCACGGCGACGGCGGCGGCGGTGATGATCGAGCAAGAGGCGGCCGAAAGCCTTTTCTTTTGTGGCTAGGTTTTGATATCAAGGAATTAATTGTATGATTAAATCTTTAATCATAACCTTGTATATCATTATATAGGATTTAATAAAAGCTTTCATAAAGCCTCATGGGCTTAAGCCCATGATTATAATTTAATCCTTATAATTATTAATTAATTAAAACTCCTCTCAATAATTTAATTCATCCCATGAATTTAATTTCCCTTCTCGATTTAATCTTTTGTGCGACCCGATAGGATCTTGTAATGTTGGCAGTGACATAAAATCTCATTTTACGTTACAAGCAAAGAGCGGTGTCTAGCAACACATCAAGGCTACCCAAATTACAAGAATATCAATGACTCGACATAACCTTTAGCACTTGTGATAATATTAAACATGTAACTTAATCCCTTTGTCCTTTGTGTTTAGATTGAACACGAGTCATGGAATAGTCATACTCGTATATTCAATCTCTATTTCTTGATCCCCAAGTAGAACTAGAATAAACGAATAAGCTCGATATCTCATATCGACTCATTCGAGCATGGCCATGCATTTTAGTTCTCACTTGATCAAGGGCCAAACACATCTCCTGTTATATAGGAGGGACAAATCCTATCTCTATCAGTCAACATCCCTCTACATAATTCGTAGTGTATCCAATAGTCGCCTTTATAGTTTACCCTGTTACGTGTAACGTTTGATAATATCAAGATACATACTCCTTATGTTGGGATCTCTGATGATCACAAGTCGTAAGGATTACATACATTATTATCACTATGAGAATTGCATATGACGATCATATAACTATCCATGTTGCATTCTCATGGTGGGTCTGTCCAGTACATCGTTCTCTAACATGTACCCATGTGTTGATTTGATATCTCATATCAATGAACAGTTCATCAATCAACACATACTAGTCTCTACGTATTATCATTATCCCTATTCATGATAATACTTGACTAGGGACATCTTTAAGAATAATACAATATTATTCTAAGGACATTAACATATATATTAATTCACATTGCACAGTTAAAAGAATAATATATAATAATGAATTGACATTCATAAAACCATATTACATTGTATGTCATAAACAATCATCTAATGATATGTCTTAGGGCATATCCCAACAAATCTCCCACTTGCACTAAGACCACTCAGACATATACCTAATGCCTAGAGATCTAGTATGACGATCATGCTTCTGCTGTGACAGTGGCTTCGTCAATGGGTCAGATACATTATCATCTGTTGGTACTTTGCATATTTTAACATCTCCCCTTTCAACGATTTCTCGAATGAAATGAAAGCGCCGAAGTATGTGCTTGGATCTTTGGTGAGATCTAGGTTTCTTAGCCAATGCGATCGCTCCATTGTTGTCACAATAGAGTTCTATCGGATCTTTAATGCTAGGCACCACTCCAAGTTCAGAAATGAACTTCCTAATCCAAACAGCTTCCTTTGCTGCATCCGAGGCAGCAATATACTCAGCTTCCGTTGTAGAATCGGCTACTGTTTCTTGCTTTGAACTCTTCCAGCTCACAACACCTCCATTTAGGCAATACACATATCTAGACTGCGATCGAAAATCATCTTTGTCGGTTTGGAAGCTTGCATCAGTGTAACCCATTACATTGAGCTCTTCCTCACCTCCATAAATCAAGAATGTATCCTTAGTCCTTCTCAAGTACTTCAGGAAGTTCTTGACAGCAATCCAGTGACCTTCACCTGGATCAACTTGATATCTGCTCGTCATGCTCAAAGCATACGATACATCGGGACGAGTACATATCATGGCATACATGATAGATCCAATAGCTGACGCATATGGAATCTTACTCATGCGTTGTCTCTCATCTGGTGTTGAAGGACACTGTTCCTTCGAGAGATATATACCATGTGTCATAGGCACGAATCCTTTATTTGATTCTTGCATGCTAAACCTTTTAAGAACTTTGTCTATGTATGTACTTTGACTTAGGCCAAGAAGCCTTCTCGATCTATCTCTATAGATCTTGATTCCTAATACATAGGCGGCTTCTCCCAAGTCTTTCATCGAAAAGCAGTTCCCTAGCCAAATCTTTACAGATTGTAAGGCAGGGATATCATTCCCAATGAGAAGTATGTCATCTACATACAACACTAGGAAAATGATTATGCTCCCACTGACCTTCTTGTAGACACAAGGTTCATCTACGTTTTTGATAAAACCAAACTCTTTGATTGCATCATCAAAACGAAGATTCCTACTCCGAGAAGCTTGCTTCAATCCATAAATGGATCGTTGTAGCTTGCATATCTTTCCAGCATCCTTTGGATCGACAAAACCCTCGGGCTGTGTCATGTACACATCCTCGAGTAGATTTCCATTAAGGAAAGCTGTTTTGACATCCATCTGCCAGTTCATAATCATGAAATGCAGCTATTGCAAGTAAGATCCTTATGGATTTAACCATGGCCACTGGTGAAAAGGTTTCATCATAGTCAATACCATGAATTTGTTTGAATCCTTTTGCAACCAGCCGACCTTTATAGGTTTGTACATTACCATCCATATCGGTCTTTTTCTTGAAAATCCATTTGCACCCTATGGGTCGTACCCCTTCAGGTGGATCAACCAAAGTCCATACTTGGTTTGCATACATGGATTCCATCTCAGATTTCATGGCCTCTTGCCATTTCTCAGAATCATTGCCCATTATAGCTTGTTGATAAGATGACGGCTCATCCTCATCAATAAGTAGTAAGTCACCTTGTTGAGTCACAAGAAATCCATATCTCTGTGGCTCCCGGTGTTCTCTTACAGACCTACGCTGGGCTTGTGTCTCTTGAGCAGGTACTTCTTCCACAACAGCTTGCGGTGCCTGCTCTGTTTCCATCTCAATCTCAGGTTCAGTGTTTTCTTGTGGTTGAACTTCACTAAGTTCTATTTTTCTCCCACTGGTTTTTCTAGAAATAAATTCTCTTTCAAGAAATACACCAGTCCGAGCAACAACTACTTTGTTCTCGGTGGGATAATAGAAATAGTATCCTTTCGTTTCCTTAGGATACCCCACAAATAAACACTTATCCGATTTGGGTCAAGTTTGTTAGTGGCGTGACGTCTAACGAAAGCCTCACAACCCCAAATCTTCATAAAAGACATACTAGGACGCTTCCTAGTCCATATCTCATATGGTGTCTTTTCCACTGATTTAGATGGAACACGGTTCAGTAAGAAAATCGTTGTTTCTAGAGCGTGTCCCCAAAACGATATCGGAAGATCTGCATGACTCATCATTGATCTAACCATGTCTAACAAGGTTCGATTTCTCCTCTCGGATACACCATTCCATTGTGGAGTATACGGAGGAGTGAGTTGTGGGACTATCCCACACTCCTTTAGATAGTCATGAAACTCTTGGCTTAAGTATTCACCTCCTCGATCTGATCGAAGGATTTTGATACTTTTGCCAAGTTGGTTTTGTACTTCATTCTTGAAATCTTTGAACTTTTCAAAGGTTTCATGCTTATGCTTCATTAGGTACACATACCCATATCTACTGAGGTCATCAGTAAATGTAACGAAGTATTGAAAACCACCTCTAGCTTGTGTACTTATTGGTCCACATACATCACTATGTATTAGTCCCAATAAAACATTTGCCCTTTCAACATGTCCCTTGAAAGGGGCTTTTGTCATCTTGCCCATTAAACAAGATTCGCATGTTTCATATGATTCAAAATCAAATGAATCTAATACTCCATCCTTATGAAGTTTAGATATGCGGTTCTCCTTTATGTGGCCCAAGCGACAGTGCCAGAGATAAGTCGGATTATAATCATTATTTTTAATCCTTTTAGTATTTATGTTATAGATAGGCATATCAAGATTTAATAAATAAAGACCATTCACCATTTGTGCACTAGCATAAAACATATCATTTAAATAAATAGAACAACAGTTGTCCTTTATCATAAATGAAAACCCACACTTGTCTAAACAAGAAATATAAATTATGTTTTTTGGTAATGGATGTCACAAAATAACAGTCTTTTAAAATCAACGATAAACCAGAAGGCAAAGATAAATAATAATCTCCTATAGCTAATGCAGCAACTCTTGCTCCATTTCCAACTCGGAGATCAACTTCGCCTTTCGCCAACAATCTACTCTTTTTGAGGTCCTGCACATTTACACAAATGTGAGATCCACATCCAGTATCTAATAGCCATGGTGAAGAAGTAGATAAATTGACTTCTATAACAAAAATACCTGAAGTGGAAGTCACACTTCCTTTCTTTAGATCCTCCAGGTATACTTTGCAGTTTCTTTTCCAATGGCCGGTCTCACCGCAATGGAAACAGTTCCCTTCCTTCGCTATCCCTCCCTTTGGTTTCAGTGGAGATGACTTTGGCTTAGATTTAACAAAGACCTTCTTGTTCTTCTTGAAGTTCTTTGCTTTAGTCTTTCCTTTGTTCTTATTCACAATAAGAACATTTGTAGGTTTAGACTTCTTGCTATTTGCTTCAAAAGTTCTAAGCATGCCAAGTAACTGTGGTAGTGTCTTCTCAATTTCAATCATATTGTAATTTAAGACAAATTGACTGAAGCTTTCAGGCAACGATTGCAATATCACGTCAGTGGCCAACTCTTGGTCCAAAGGAAAACCCAGCTTCTCCAGATTCTCAATATACCCAATCATCTTGAGTACATGAGTACCAACCAGACTTCCTTCCACCATTCTACACTGGAATAACGCATTAGAGACGTCATACCTCTGTTGTCTTGCTTGTTGTTGGTACAGTTGCTTAAGGTGCTCGATCATATCAAACACCTCCATTTCCTCATGTTGCTTCTGAAGCTCAGAGTTCATGGTGGCAAGCATAAGGCACCCAACATCAAGTGCGTCACTTTGATGCTTCTTGTAAGCATCTTTATCGGCTCTTGTAGCCGTTAGGGGAGGTTCCTCAGCAGGTAAGGGTTCCTCTAGGACATATTGTTTCTTTTCTTGTTTGAGGACTATCCTCAAGTTCCTATGCCAGTCTAGGAAATTTGTCCCATTTAATTTGTCCTTCTCAAGGACCGATCGCAGTTATAAAGTGCTTGTTACGTTGTTAGTTGCCATGGATATCTACAATATAAATATGCAAAATAAGTTTATGATTTAATCATTTAACATGGTCTTATATTAAATGATACTCCCACTATTTTGTTAAAAAAATATCAACCTTCGAAACCTTTAGTGGGCCAAGATCCATATTTCGCCTAATCTTGAGTTAGCTTTGGCTAATCGCCCAAGACTCGGTTATTTAGGTAGACAACACTTTGTCAATTACATCACATGTAATTCTTGGATAGTTGGACGAACAACACTCTGTTCAATTCATCAAATGAATTATAATCCAACCCATGTCTCTAAGTTCCCAATCCTATTGAGATAACCTAGTTAAGTCGTACCCAATTTAAAGAATAACGGATATCACTTTTATCCTTCCGCGCCTTACTAAGATTGCCACGGTGCTTTTCTTTGACAAACCCACACATGTACAATCGAAGTTTTTGACGAGTACTTTTAATTTTGGAAGGCATCTAAAACTTAATATTTTAGAGGGATTTATTGATCTCATGATTAGTTTGATAATTTAAAATATGTCCACTACATATAGTTGTATACATATCTACATATATGTGTAATACAATTATCAATCTAAAACATAAGATAAATCATGCATCAACATACATAATTAAACGTGACATGGTTATAGCCCCTACTAACGATTTTCTCAAGCCAATGAGAAAGTCCTAAGAGTCAACCTAAGGTAACTTCACAAGCACCTTCCTTTGGCTCCAATTTGTGAATGGCCTCCTCATCCCGACACGATGCTCCATCTTCATTGATCACCATCAACAATTAAACTATACTATTTACAAGATATAGAATTCCTCGATTCACATCGAGGGGAACATAGGGGAGGGATAACATTTAGAATAAAATAGAGAAGGCACGACACGCAGGTCGTATTATAAATTACAAACATTCACAAATCCTATCTAATAGGTCAAAGGGCTATAACCATGCACCATGCTCAAACAACACATAAAGCATGCTTTAACATTTAATTAATTAAATTCTAAACATTTTAAATTTAATTCTAATTAAAACTGTAAAATAATTTTTGAAAAATTATCGTACGCTCGGGACATCACATGCCTCGAACTTAAGCGACTAAGTCACGAACCACCATGGTTCGAACCAACCGAATACACGGCTGGACCAATTATGGGCCTAGGGTTCGAAACCCTAGCCCATGGCCGAAACATGCTCGAGCGGCGGCGATGCTAGGGTTCCAAACCCTAGCCGCCTCGCACCAACTTGAGTTTTCATCGAGCCATCTTGAATGAAACAATGGAATTTGTTAGCCACGAGTCACGGTCAGGACATGCACGGGGTTGGCTCAACCATCTCGAGCCAAGGGTTCGAAAACCCTAGCTCTCATGTGGTGAAGCCACTAATCCATGCATGCGTGAACCATTATCGAGCCAAAGAGTTCAAAACTCATCCACGTCTCGAAACCTCCATGCATGAACATGAGCCACAACGACTAGGCCATCTCGAGCCAAGGGTTCGAAAACCCTAGCCCTCATGTGGCTAAGCCGTGGGTCAATATGCTAGGGGTGGCCGAAACATTGATCAATATATTTGATTATTCGCTTCGTGTATCGTATACATCAAACATCAATTATATCAAATATAATATCATGATAATTTCACAAACTAAATATTAACATATCATATATGTTCATACAGTTTTAAATAGCATTCAATATTAATCTAAATATGATTAAACTATTTAACCACAAAAATCTGATGTGAGCCTTGTACACGGCTCTGATATCACTGTAAGTAATCCATAAAGCATACAACGCAGCGGAATTTAAAATTTGGATTACGAGACACCGGATCTATACATAGGGATTCATATCGGATGAAGGTTTTACAAAGGTCTCACCCTTGTAGCGTGTTTGAGCAGTTTCCACGAAGCACCTCGTCCAACGATCTCCGAGTCTCGAGCAACACCTCCAAGGTCTTGCCTCAACGGTATCCACACGATTAAACGAAAAGGGATGTTTAAAACAAGTTGCTAGACTTGTTTACAAACGAAGCAAAGTCACACGGTTCTAAACCGCTAGACGATGGCCGGAATTGCCGAAGATCACGGCGGCGGCGGCAGCGGTGATGATCGAGCAAGAGGCGGCCGAAAGCCTTTTCTTTTGTGGCTAGGTTTTGATATCAAGGAATGAATTGTATGATTAAATCTTTAATCATAACCTTGTATATCATTATATAGGATTTAATTAAAAGCTTTCATAAAGCCTCATGGGCTTAAGCCCATGATTATAATTTAATCCTTATAATTATTAATTAATTAAGACTCATCTCAATTATTTAATTCATCCCATGAATTTAATTTCCCTTCTCGATTTAATCTTTTGTGCAACCCGATAGGATCTTGTAATGTTGGTAGTGACATAAAATCTCATTTTACGTTACAAGCAAAGAGCGGTGTCTAGCAACACATAAAGGCTACCCAAATTACAAGAATGTCAATGACTCGACATAACCTTTAGAACTTGTGATAATATTAACCATGTAACTTAATCTCTTTGTCCTTTGTGTTTAGATTGAACACGAGTCATGGAATAGTCATACTCGTATATTCAATCTCTATTTCTTGATCCCCAAGTAGAACTAGAATAAACGAATAAGCTCGATATCTCATATCGACTCATTCGAGCATGGCCATGCATTTTAGTTCTCACTTGATCAAGGGTCAAACACATCTCCTGTTATATAGGAGGGACAAATCCTATAGTCAACATCCCTCTACATAATTCGTAGTGTATCCAATAGTCGCCTTTATAGTTTACCCTGTTACGGGTAACGTTTGACAATATCAAGATACATAACTCCTTATGTTGGGATCTCTGATGATCACAAGTCGTAAGGATTACATACATTATTATCACTATGAGAATTGCATATGACGATCATATAACTATCCATGTTGCATTCTCATGGTGGGTCTGTCCAGTACATCGTTCTCTAACATGTACCCATGTGTTGATTTGATATCTCATATCAATGAACAGTTCATCAATCAACACATACTAGTCTCTACGTATTATCATTATCTCTATTCATGATAATACTTGACTAGGGACATCTTTAAGAATAATACAATATTATTCTAAGGACATTAACATATATATTAATTCACATTGCACAGTTAAAAGAATAATATATAATAATGAATTGCCATTCATAAAATCATATTACATTGTATGTCATAAACAATCATCTAATGATATGTCTTAGGGCATATCCCAACAAGTATGTGATTTGTGTTATATAAGTACCGTGAATTGGTGAATGAATTTCGATGAATGCAAGATGATGTAAAAGAACTAAATTGAGTTCTGAAATGTACATGTTGAGATGTGATGATATACGTTCTATATGATGTTATTTACCCTATGATTTGATGTTATGCACATGATTATGACATGTGCATTAATAAGAGATTAAAGAACTCTGTTATGGCCACTAATGACCTTGAACCATGTGTTATTTCATTCTGAGTACGATCAGAATTACAGAATCAAAGAATAACGATCCCGAGTTAATTGAGAACTCAAAAGGGGATCTACAGAGTGCCAGGGACATATCGTGATCAAGGATTGTTCTTGGTATTAGTTGGTGCACAACAGAATAACAATGCGGACATACATGTGCATCATTTCATTTTATATGAATCATGTGAACTGATGTAAAGCTTATGATGAATCATGTGAGCATATTCATGTGCTTATGTGGATATAAATTATATGCTTGTGTGATGTTAAATACTATGTTATTTGAATATGCTCATTGAGAATGCAACTCACCCAAATGCAAATGTTATTTTTCAGTTGCTGTAGATACAGTTTGAACATACACGGTGTTTCTGCATATTTTGGAAGTATGGATCCAAGGTCGGCTGGCTGACTCTAATCCTTCTCCCTCAGCTCATCATTTGCATATACTGTATAGGTTTTTGGTTGGGTTGTGAGGGGTACAGCCTTGGTCATTTTTGTGGCATACTGCCTTGTAAATTATATTATGAAAAATGTCTTGATTGAATGATGTTATGAGATTGACATTTTCGCTGCCATTATCTATTATGTTATATGCCTAATGTGTATGTGTTATATGTGTAAGGGGTGTCACAGTAGCGTTAACGTTCCTACATTTTCTAAAATCTTGAGCGACCTCTGTATTTTGGACTCAATTTTTCTATCTTTTGTGTTATCTTGAGTCGCTCTGTAACGATTGCAACTTTTCTCACGAATGTTTGGAGTGTCCAAGTCTGTTGATGGTATTCTTATTTACTTTGTCTCAACATTAGGTGATCGGTATTTTAGTTAGTAAATATCTTCGTTCATCGTGATCTGATTCTGTCATGTTAGTTGAGGTTGACGTCAGCTTGTTTACGGGTAAAAGTTTGCTCCAATTGCACTGAAGTCTAAAGCACGCGCTCGTAATATATCTTCGAGGGTCTGAATTGTATTCTCAATCTAACCATCATTTTGTAGGTAAAATGTGGTACTAAGAGTCACCCAATCAATCATCCTTATAGAAAGCTATTCTAAAGTCCTGATACAAATCTTGGAGCGCTATTAGAAGTTGTTAGGATTGGTTTACTTCATCCATTGGCTTATAGTCTCGACCGAGCTCTTACCTATAGAACCAAAATCTATTTTTTTTTTCATTTATTGCTTCTGTTGTACTTTCTTCACATATTCTGATGACAGTGCCTTAACTTCAAGAAAGGGAGTAAATGAGGTTTCGAGTTTGAATGAATTTCCTTTGTCAAACGAATCAAGGATGGGTAAAAGATTGTTTCAAAAATTTCAAAAGTTTCACAAGAGAATGTGAAGTGATAAAAAAATGCTAAATTTTTGGTGAGTTAAACGATCAATAAAAAAAATTGATCATATGCTAAAAAAATTGCAAGGATGACATAAATCAATCTAGGAGTAAATCGCACGTGAAGAAAGAAATACTAATTCCAAGAAAATGGAGAAGAAAGAATAAGTATGTGGTTTTGTTGACCAACTAAGAACAAGTTTTGCAAAGATGGTAGACGAAAATAATTCTTGATATGAAGAAAATCAAGGTTATATAAAACTCAAACAAACATTAAGTCTAAAAAACGATCAAGTCTCAACCTTTGATGAAAAATGATAACCACATTAACCATATAATATAATGGGTTATTATGAAGACAAAAAAAACAATTTCTGTGAAGATCAGGGGGAATTATGAAGGAGTGCATCACACATAAGATATGTTTCAAAAATCCGAACAATTTAAAATAGATCAAGATATGATAGTACTTTCAGAGTGAATTAATAGTTGGGTAAGTATACGAACAAATGAGACTATTCCAAAATTGACGAAGAAACTCCATAATACAAATAATAGATTGTCACAATTCTTTCGGTAAAAGAGTATGATTCAAACACGCTAGAAGAAGTAAAAGTGAGTTTTCACTTTGAATACGAGATTATAGCCAAAGGAACAAAATAGAGTGCAAAAGCATAATGGAATGTGTGGGGATGGAATAAAATAAACTGATAATGTCAATTAAGGCGTGATGTCGGGGTGATGTCTTGATAATTCGTTCATTCCTAAAATAGCATCGAACTCTACCCGTTCAGTAGAATTAGCTGAGTGATGAAAACTCTATCGTTTAAACCAATACTTCAGCCTTGATTTAAGTTACGCGTGTTGAGCCTTAAACGCATGGTTGCGTTTAATGCGTTAAATTATCCCCGGTCAATCTTTGAGTTTTGATGATCAAAAAACTTGTGTTTGTTATACTAATGCATCTACTTAGTGTGCAGATTAAGTGATGAAAAGTGGATTGGAATGATGATTTTCAAGTGTGTGCAATCTGGTCTGGATCGCCCCAGGCGATGGTGATCATCGCCCCAGGCGATGGGTGTCAGGCCAGGCATCGCCACGCACATCGACAGAAGCGATGGCTAGGCGAGCATGCGGGGAAGATCGCCCTAGGCGATGGTGACCAACGCCTGAGGCGATGGCAGCCACAAGGACTTCGCCCCAGCACATCGACTGAAGCGACGCCGAGGCTTGGCGCGGGCATGCGCGCAGGGAGATCGCCCGAGGCGATGACACGAACGCCTAAGGCGATGGGCTGGAACGCCTGAGGCGATCCGTGATTTTTGCTGACCGTTGGGGCGCGGCGATGGTGATCGCCCGAGGCGATGTCCGAGGCGATCGAGGAGTGATTCAAGCCTTATTTGAAGCAACGGCTAGTAGGAGCCTTGGAGGCCTTCTACACTATAAATATTGATGCTTTGGAGCATTTTGAAGACAAGAAACAAGTCTACAAACTATACCAAAGCTTTGATTATTAAATTCTTGAATAGCATTACAAACTCCATACATTGTTGTTGTATTGGAGCTAGTAATTGTTTCCATTTGTTAAGTCTTGTTGTCTTCGTGTGAGTACACCGTGAAGGTGCTTTTGGTTTGATTTCTTGTAAAGGTCCTCCAACACCAAAGCAAGTTGGAAAATTGTAAAGTCATCAACAAGTCTTGTTGGTGCAAGTGTGTGGCTATCCTTGGAGCCCTTAAGGCCAAGAAGACTCGTGAAGAGTGTTGGTAGCTCGGGAAGAGCTTTGTATACTCGGGAAGAGTATTGTGCTCGGGAAGAGCTTGTGTACTCGGGAAGAGTAGTGAACTCGGGAAGAGTTGTTGTGTGGCTAACTTGGAGCCCTCAAGGCCAAGATCTATTGTTCTAGTGGAACCTCGGTTGGAGGTTATCTAACCGGGAAGAGGAGACGTAGGCGATTCATCGCCGAACTTCTATAACAAATTCTTTTGTTATTTATTGCTTTATTTTTCATTACGCATTTATTTATTTATTCTTTTTATTTATCGATTGACTAAAGGCTTCCGCAAGCGCAAAACTCTTTTATTTTTCAAACTCATTTTAAAACGCTAAAGTAGCCAAGGAATCTCATTCACCCCCCCTCTTCGATTCCAACAAGTGGTATCAGAGCCATTTGATTTTTGTTTTAAATCAAAATTTTTATATGGCTAATCTAGCAAATGAGTTTGCTCAAGGTCAATCGACTAATCGCCCTCCGCTTTTCACGGGTGATAACTACGGTTATTGGAAGAATAGAATTTCTCTATACATCCAATCCGTAGATTATGATCTATGGAAAATCATAGTGAAAGGTCCACATATTCCTTTAAAGGAAATTGGGGGAATAAGTGTTCCCAAAGAAATGGACGATTTCACTAGAGCGGATATGATATTAATTTCACAAAATGCTAAAGCTATTAATATTTTGCATTGTGCCTTAGATATGAAGGAGTACAACCGGATCTCAATGTGCTCAACCGCTAAGGAGATATGGGACAAATTGCAAATTTGTCATGAAGGAACCAATCAAGTGAAGGAGACCAAGATTGACCTTCTACAACTCAAATATGAAACGTTTGAGATGGAGCCCGGAAAAGAGGTGGATTCCATGTTTAGGAGGCTCACACTTATCATAAATGAGCTTGCCCAACTTGGAGAGAAGTACCCTCCAAAGCAAATATGGATGAGAGCACTAAGGGCCTTACCTAAAGAATGGGATGCAAAGAGGACGGCCATCATCGAGTCCAACAAAGGGGAGAACGCATCTTATGATCTTGATGAGCTCCATGGCACCTTGGTGACCCATGAGCTTGAAGTTGCCACAAGAAGAGAAGTGAAAGAGGAGGATAGATCCAAAAGAAATGGGATTGCCTTGGTTGAAAGGAAAGACCATTCCGATGATGAAGAAGATGATGATGATGAAGAGATGAGGTTGTTCACAAAGAAGTTCAAGAAGCTCTTCAACAAACATAGCAAGTCAAAGACCTCCAATGCCACCAAACAAGAATCCAAAAATGAGGTAACTTGTTATAATTGTCAAGAAATAGGCCATTATGCTAACAAATGTCCTAGGAAGAAGAATGAAGACAAAGGGAAGAAGAAGGCGTTCATAGCTACATGGAGTGATAGCGACTCCGATGAAGAAGAAGCCAAGAATCTTTGTCTAATGGCTCTTGGAAATGAAGATGAAGAGGATGATGATGAGGTACCTTCTTATGATGAATTATTAGATGCTTATAATGAACTCATTGATTGTCTTGGTAAAACCAAGAAGAGCAACAAAGTACTTAAGCTAGACTTGGCTAAGAAGGAAGAAGAAAATACTATTTTGAAAAAACCAAGTGCTTAATTTAAAGACATCTTTTGCCAAGTTTAGTGAAAGTAGTATAAAGATGAATGAATTGCTTGGCTTGCAACGTTGTAGCTTTGATAAAGCCGGGTTAGGTTTTTCAAGCAAATCAAAATCGTTTTCAAGCTTGTTGGCCAAAGCTAAACATGATTCTACTACTTGTAACTATTGTTGCAAAAAATGGTCATACCAAGAACAAGTATAGGTTTGCTAGAATCCAATACCAACCTAATAAAAGGTGGAAATGGATCCCAAAATTGCAATTGAAAGTTAACCCTCAAGGACCCAAAAATCAAATGGGTACCAAAGAAACTCCTATTGTAAACTTGTCTTGTAGGGACAACAATGGAATGAAGGATGAAGGACCAAGCAACTCAAAGGAGGAGTTTGTCTTGTTCACCACCATAGAAGAAGCAAGAGGCATTGGACCAATGACAAGAACTAACTCTTGTCATAAAGGGTAAAATTTATTTTTTTCATATTAAAAGAGCAATTTCAAAATTTATTGGCACAAATCAATTGTGATCAAAAAATATTGAAGCTCAATATTCATTGGAGTAAAATGCATAACCCCTTAGCATAATTGTTGAAATGCATAATGTATGCTTATCTTTTTATAGTAAGTAGCTTGATATGCTTTGCATTCCAATTTAAATATGCTATGTGAAAATGTGCAAGTATATGATTTGTTATAGTGCCTTGATATTTTTATCATTTTGTTTTTGGCATGAATGCATGAACATATGCACACATTGCAACTTTTAGAATTAATTGTTGAGTGCCTTAAACACATGGTTGTGATTCACCTCTATATGATTCAATCTTGTTTGATGAGGAACATGTGTAATTTGAAGCTATATGTCATCATATAAATTATGCCTTGACTATTTGAATTTTATGCTTTTTGATTATCACAAAAAGGGGGAGAATTTTGTGATAAACTTGAACCTTAATAAATTCATAGTTTAAGGGGGAGAGCTTATGTATGCATGGTTTGAGGGGGAGAGTTATTTGTTTAAATGATTTACTTGATAACTTGTATGTGTTATGCAATTGTTAAGGGGGAGTTATTTTTACTCACATTTCATGCATATTACTTATTCAAGTTTATCAAGTTTTGTGATCATCAAAAAGGGGGAGATTGTTGAGCCTTAAACGCATGGTTGCGTTTAATGCGTTAAATTATCCCCGGTCAATCTTTGAGTTTTGATGATCAACAAAACTTGTGTTTCTTATACTAATGCATCTACTTAGTGTGCAGATTAAGTGATGAAAAGTGGATTGGAATGATGATTTTCAAGTGTGTGCAATCTGGTCTGGATCGCCCCAGGCGATGGTGATCATCGCCCCAGGCGATGGGTGTCAGGCCAGGCATCGCCACGCACATCGACAGAAGCGATGGCTAGGCGAGCATGCGGGGAAGATCGCCCCAGGCGATGGTGACCAACGCCTGAGGCGATGGCAGCCACAAGGACTTCGCCCCAGCACATCGACTGAAGCGACGCCGAGGCTTGGCGCGGGCATGCGCGCAGGGAGATCGCCCGAGGCGATGACACGAACGCCTGAGGCGATGGGCTGGAATGCCTGAGGCGATGTGGAGATTGTTTGAGGCGATGCATGATTTCAGGCTGCTGAAGCTACGGCATTGGGATTTGACTTGGATCGCCTGAGGCGATCCAGCGATCGCCTGAGGCGATCCGTGATTTTTGCTGACCGTTGGGGCGTGGCGATGGTGATCGCCCGAGGCGATGTCCGAGGCGATCGAGGAGTGATTCAAGCCTTATTTGAAGCAACGGCTAGTAGGAGCCTTGGAGGCCTTCTACACTATAAATATTGATGATTTGGAGCATTTTGAAGACAAGAAACAAGTCTACAAACTATACCAAAGCTTTGATTATTAAATTCTTGAATAGCATTACAAACTACATACATTGTTGTTGTATTGGAGCTAGTAATTGTTTCCATTTGTTAAGTCTTGTTGTCTTCGTGTGAGTACACCGTGAAGGTGCTTTTGGTTTGATTTCTTGTAAAGGTCCTCCAACACCAAAGCAAGTTGGAAAATTGTAAAGTCATCAACAAGTCTTGTTGGTGCAAGTGTGTGGCTATCCTTGGAGCCCTTAAGGCCAAGAAGACTCGTGAAGAGTGTTGGTAGCTCGGGAAGAGCTTTGTATACTCGGGAAGAGTATTGTGCTCGGAAAGAGCTTGTGTACTCGGGAAGAGTAGTGAACTCGGGAAGAGTTGTTGTGTGGCTAACTTGGAGCCCTCAAGGCCAAGATCTATTGTTCTAGTGGAACCTCGGTTGGAGGTTATCTAACCGGGAAGAGGAGACGTAGGCGATTCATCGCCGAACTTCTATAACAAATTCTTTTGTTATTTATTGCTTTATTTTTCATTACGCATTTATTTATTTATTCTTTTTATTTATCGATTGACTAAAGGCTTCCGCAAGCGCAAAACTCTTTTATTTTTCAAACTCATTTTAAAACGCTAAAGTAGCCAAGGAATCTCATTCACCCCCCCTCTTCGATTCCAACAACGCGTATCTAAAGTTCTACTGGCAATTGTTGTCAATCTATATGGCTCACTAAGCATATATGTTTTAAGAATATTGGAGACAAATTCGCAAAGAACTAAGGTCGCTATTAATTCACAAAGTTCCAAGGTTGTAAAAAAACTAGATTAAAAGAATATGCGAACGAATCTTGAAGAAAGACAAATATTTCATTGATCGAAATAAATTTGATCGGATTTCAAAAGAATTAATGGAATGTTGAAAATTATTTCCAATATCCTAAATGAATTCTAAGCGGCTAATATGTTCTCGTTCGAACAAAAAAAAAATCATGAGTCTGGGCATGAATTGTTATAATCTATACCCAATTAACGAGAGATATATTATCTTATTTTCCCAAAGTGCCTATCTGATATTTACTTAAGTACTAAGAATCACAATAGGAGAAAAATTAGAATAAGGAAGACATGACATCGGCTATTCGAGTTAGCCTGATAGTTCACCCGAATTGAAGTTTCTTGGATTTGAGTGAAAAAAAATTTCAAAATTATTTATTTCCATGAAGAACATGATTCCAATAAAATATGAACTCAAAATATCGAAGTGATTGAGGAATTAAAATTCCACAAAAATAGAAAAATTCAAAGAATTGAGTGTATCGAAAACAAGGAAGTTTGAGTTCGTAATTCTAAACCCAAAAAAATGGAGATAAATATTTTAACTCACGTATCCTAATACTAAATATCATGCACTTAATCAGTAATATTCTAGTTATATTAGGAGAAATGTAACAAGGGCGTTTTTGGGAATTTAGTCCGGTTGGTACGGGGTTACAGTCGTGCTTGAAAAGATCCGGAAGTCACCAGAAATTGACTAAAACAGTGGATTGCCCATGAGCCATATTGTCTATGATTGAAAGGAATCGAATTTTGATGCGCCGGTGGTGGAGAAATCGATATTTTAAATTTGGGGATTTGGGGTTCATGTGGCGAAGAATTGACACCCACAATTCCTTCGATCGGAGTCTGGAAATCTGAAATTGGTCAATGGGTTTTAATAATTTGTCGAGGGGTTTTAGTCTATGCTTGATTGAGAAGAAAACATATTGTCAAATTGATGATAAGATTGCAGAAGGAGATGGAATCGAGAGGGTTTTCGTGTAAAGGGTTCGCACATAGGCACAATTTTTATCTAAAATTTTTCATCATTGAGTTATTGTAATTCCAAATTGATATAGGGCTTCTAATGTAAGTACCATGAGGGTCAGGAACCCAGATTGGATTCGAAAATGATATTTTGGTGGCTGTGAAATTGAGGGTTGAATTTTTCTTTGCTTTTATGGTTCACGAGGCCCGAAATAAATCTGCAAAATCACCATCCATCAGTGATCGGTTTTTAAAATTGAAAGAGGGGTTTTTATGGTAATATTTTGAAGATCATTTATCGAAGTTATATTTGAAAATTATATTCTAGTGAGAGATAATCGACAGTGAAATTCCGTTGTTATAGGCTGCATACACGAGATTTCAAATCTTCATCGTCCGGTGAACGAATTTTGCAATTTACAGAGAATTTTGGTTCGTCGTGGCGTAAGTATTATGGTTGCAGGTCGATTTGCCCAATATATTGCCACGGGTTATGAGATCGGCAGGGGAAATCAACGGCTTGGGTACCGAACACTTTTTGTACAATTGGAGGAGCAATCGTTGCAGGAATCTTCTGATTTTTGGGCAGGAGGATCGATGGTAGGTAGCGGTTCCGGTGGTGGGCGTTTGACGGCGTTCGGATTGCCGCGGCTGGAAGGCGGTGGCAGCATATTTGCTGAGGTACAATTTTGAATTTTTATCAAGTTACCTTCGATTTTCTCTTTTTTTATTTATTTTTTTAATTAATTTTTTCTTAAATATAATTGATTCAATTTTGATTTTTTTTTTTGAAATAATTCAATTTCGATTTTAATTGACATTGAGATTTCAATTCGTGAACAGATCTATATTTACCAAACTGATTTTATTTTCTTCAGTTGGTCTATTTTGCTTCCTCTTGTATTTTATAATCTGGTATTGTATTTCAACTAGAAGTCTTTTTCCAGCAGGATTATGGAACCTGGTTCGCTGTGATACCACTTCAATGTCATGCCCCGAGACCGGGGTCGATAACACCGGCGTTGATTTCATACAATTCAAAATCAACAAGCCTCGTAATACAGAATTCAACTAAAATCAGTCTATTTATTCCATAAAATAAATATTTTTTACAAATATCAGCGGAAGCTTCATAAATCAATGGCAGCGACATCTTGAACAACATCAACTAAATCATTATCTCCAAAACTAATTTGATCTTCTTTCTCGATTTTGATTCGCTTATATCTGGGGAGTGGATGTAAGGGGTGAGTGTTTTGAAAAACACTCAGCAAGTGGGGGCCAATTGATGTGACAATGTAATACATATTCATATTTTTTTTCAAAACATATATCATAATCGAACATAAACTGATATGAATGCATCTTAACATAATTGCTCACATCGAGCCATAATTTATCATAATTGCTCTCATAGAGCCATAACATAACATATCATATCAGCAATACTTTTCACATACGTTAAGCACAATAAATCCTCTAAATTCCTCTTGGTACTGATATCAGTATCTAGACTAACCCTCCTAGAGATAAGGTCATAACATCGGATCACTCACGAATAAAGGGTATGGACTTCCCAGAGCAACGGTTAACCATCGTATCAGGTCATGTAAACGGTTATAATCACACCGCATCAGGGTCATAAAGGAATTCCCCCTAATCAGATTTCAAAATTTTAAGTGCTTAAAAAATATAGTTTTTATCCGAACATTATAATTTCAACATAGTTCACATATCGATTGAGGTTTCAAAACATACATATATATAACGAAAGCCCACTTATCTAGATCAGAAACGATTCTTGCTTGTTTCAATGAATTTGGGTGGCAAAAACGTGATGAATTTCCTCTCTTTCCTTGCTGAAAATTTCACACATTTTAGTGTGTGCTGGCGTGTGTTTCGAATATTGTGTGAATCGTGAGGTAATTGATTGACTATTTGCCTATTTATTAACTTGTTTAATCAAGCGTCATAGTATAATATTATCTCTTAATACAATAATTCAATATTATATATCCATTTTTAATTGTTTTAAAACTCTACAAGATTAAATCATATAAACTAAATATTATCTTTTATACAAATCAATATTATATCTTAATATAATTCAATATTATCCTTAACTTTATAATATTATCTTGATATCAAGTAGTTGTGTTTGACTAAATTTCGGGTAATTGAGCAGATCAAAATACCGTGTAGTTGAGTTGACCAAACCTCTAGTTATTGACTTGGTTGGAAAAACCGGGTTCTTACATGAACTATGTTAAATTATAATTTAATAAAAATATCTTACATCCATTAAAATATCTCTTAAAGGTTCCTTTTTAATAATTGTGGATGAAACCCAACATGTATTTCAAGAAATATATATAGTCTAAACGAACTTGGGTGTGCAAACGAGGCTTAGTGGAGGAGACTTACATGATTTGTAATTTGGTATGGCTTGCATGCTATTGCGTCAATCAAAATTTTTTTTTTAAAAAAAGAAAAAAAAGTGAGGGGTTCTTATATTATTTCTCCACCGAAATATTATATGCTACCCCATGGGGTAGTGCCCCATGGGGTACATCCAACTATTCATTAACAATATTCTCAATGAATGATTTAATGTACCTCATGGGACACAACTCCATAGAGTATTATAGAATAAATCTTCTCCACAACCACATGTGAAGTTGTGAACTTTTTCTCTTTTATTTAAAGGTCTTCATAATCTTAATGCAAACACGGAAAATAAACTAAGTTTTTCCGTACGATGTGCCTCACTGCTTCGGCCACCATTTAAATAAACAAATTTAATAATTGCATTCAGAACCAAACGCATTATTGGTGGTGACACCTCTTTTCGGGCCCCAAAAAACAAAAAAAAACAAAAAACAAAAAAGAAAAAGAAAAAGAAAAAGAAACGATCACCAAAATAAGTTGGTGGGTGCATGCTCTACATATACTATATACAAATTAACCTTATTTTAATTCATTTTCCCGTAACGTATAATTTATATCTTTTCAATAAAATGAGAATAATATTAATACGAACTCGAAATTTTAAGTCTATAAAAAGATAAATACCTCACAAAATATGTAAATTGATGATCCAATTTACCATTTCATATACCTCACTAAATCATTTAAAACCATGAATGAGATCTCATTTTAATATACTTTAAACTTCAAAAGTCCTGGATTTTGAAATATATTATGATATTATCAGTATAAATATTATTGTTATCAGAGCAATTTTCGACAAATAACATTATTATATATATAACAAAACAAGTGTGACATGACAGGTATATATGTATATTTTGATATGAATAGTAAATGAGCTGTCAAAAGGGCATTGAATTGGCGAAAGACAAGCAGGAGAAAGAGAGCAATATAACAGTGCTCATTAAATATATGCACACAATTTGTCGCAAGTGCGTATTGCAAGGCTTTCTCTTTTCTAACGATTCATGAATTTAATAAATTAAATTTTTTAAGATAATCTAAAATTTATGTTTGTTGAATAATTCCGGTAGAATTATAATTATTAAATAACGTTGGGGATCAAATCAGCAAAATCATAAAATTTTAGGGACTAAATAGACATGTGAAAATGAAAGACTGGACCGGAAGTGGACAATATATTAGGTTTAAATGGTTATTTATCAATCTTTACCACTGATACATGTTTCGTCAAATTTCATCGGTTAGGGAAGCCGATTAATCGTGTTTGGATCTCCCGTCAAGCTTTAATGCTAAAAAATTTCTTGAATTCTAATAATGTTCGGTTGCTCGAATTTAACTCTTGCACATACAGAAACCAACAATAAATTTCTAAGTAAAAGTGTTTCAGTATCAACAATATCCAGTAACTACCGGATCGGATCCGGTTCCGAACCGGGTTGAACCGGTTCGGTTCCGAACTGGTTCCGGACCAACCCAGTCCAATAACCAGCCCTACTTCACCCCAAGCATATCTTGTGCAATACATGCTTATCCGAGGGATTAACTCAGGATTGCCATCTTTTTAGAGCATCGTTGTACAAAGCATTCTAATTAAGATACGAGCTTTCGGTCAAAATATCAAATACAAGATAATAACATCGAAGCAACCAATTCAAAATCCCAAGAAAAACAACCATAATGTATCAACATCCGTCTTCTGGCCACTGCAAAACAAGAAAGAAACTTCAAGCAGTCTTAAAGAGATTGAAAGAATGTTTAATACAACACCAATTCAAATCCAAATACGTGCGCCATGTAGATTAGTAGGCAGAGCCCAAAAGTTACGTCAACACTGATACTCAGCGAGTTTTTTTCAGGCGTTTGGGAGGTCTTGATACATCTTTCCGTGAAATTTCTGGAGCTTTAAGGTCGATAAATGGCTGCAAATAATCCAAAGAGAGTATCACCTCATCAGCATATAGTTGGTCATGACAAAAAGCTCATGTTGAAACAATGAAGCAATTCACATACTAAAAGCAAGATCTTCTACGTAGAGATGTAAAGGAAAAGCACAAAGACTAGGTCGATGATTCCCATCAGTAAGGATCATCGTTTAGGTTCATATGTGGAAAAAGATTATTTCAGGTCTGTGTTACAGAATGGGGATGCGGGTATTTTTGCTCAGCCCACTGGATCTGAATCACACAGGTCCATATATGGTAAGTAGAATTTTAGACATATTCGTCTACCAATATAGAGCCAATCAAACTCATTACCTCATGGCTTCTCACAACCACGTTTGAGTCACACGTTTAGTAAATTAGCAACAGAAAAAAGAATAAAAGCTTGAGCTTACTTTTGCTTACAACACCAAATCCACCAGAACCACACAACTTAAGACATGAAACTAGGTTAGATTCGTATGAAAACAAGTAAGAACCTAGTCATAAGATAAAACAGAGCAAATAAAATTATGAAGTAAAACTTGGACTAAGAAAATAATCACCAAAGATGCTAAAGCTCTGCACCTCATCTAGTTTTTTCTGAAGTTCCAAGAGTTCTTGGCAATATGTGAGGCACTCCGCATGATATAAAGCCGCTAAGTCTTTAATCAAGGCTTTGCGTCGAATGATACCAATCACTTCACGAAGCAAAACCAAAATATAGTAAAGAAGCATTCTAAACATAACCAGAAGTTTGGTCAAACAGCACATTGTCTTATTTCGAACTATCATGAATTAGAAGAGTTTTCCAACTCATGATAATCTCCAGCGTTTACCTAAATACAAAAAAATTGAATTTTTTGACGCAACGAATCTCCAGCAACTTCTAAAGATCTATTTTTTTTTTAATTAAAGGGCCCCAATTTAATCAAACATTGACTTATGTTTTAAATCCTTTGATTCGTCTACAAGTCACACAAACTAACAATTCACCATCACATAAATCAACAGAATTATAAAACAATAATGGAAATTTAACGCAGTTAAACTTAGATTTTTACAATTTTTTTGTACAAACTTTATAATTATATTCGTCGAGGGTGATCTTCAGTCTCCCCCAGTGGTCGCCCCTGTTCGAAAAAAGTGGATAAATGAACTACCCATCCCACACAAGCTATTGCATTAGCAAAAACAACCGAAACTACTTTGAAAAAGGATGGATTATATTGGACGGAGATCAAGTATATTCGACTCTACATGAAAAAGGGCATCTCATCATAACCCAAAATCACAATAAGATAAAAAAACAAAAAAAACACATAGTAGCGATAGAGACAGTTACTCCGACTAGCATCGAAAGGGCAGGCAGGCTGCGAAGGGGCGTCGTCAAGCGACGATGCTCGCTGATGATGGGGGTCATCGCGCGCTGATAACGACGGCGGAAGAGGTGGAAGGGGCGGAGGCGGAAGAGAAAAGGGCTGTTGGATTTGGAGTTCTCGGCCCATTCATAGGCGGCGACAATGCTTGGAATCGGGAATTCTTGAAGTCCAGTGTGGTTAAATTATTTTTCCGTCTGATCTATGGTGTTATCAAATCTTTATAGGAGCACTTAATTAATGATTTTATCATCTAATGTTACACACAAACTTAATTCTGACATTTTTAAAAATCAAAAGAGTAATTTTATTATTTAGAAATATTAGTAAATTTTTTATTTTTTTTCAGTAAATTTAAAAATAGAAAATCATTCTTACTTTTTCATCGTGTCCGGCTTAAAAAAGTTTGTTCAAAAATATTTATATGCAAAGCATTTATTACTAAAACATTATTTAATTATATAAACATTATTTACCAGATTGATTATGTAATCCAAAGTTTTGCTTCCGTAATTTTCTTGATTCTGAAGTTTTTATGGTGTCCACGACTGTGACGTCATGAGACCGGTGTCAATAATACCGACGTTGATTCTCAAAATCAACAAGTCTCGTAATACATTATTCAATGAAAACCAGTCTATTATTTCATAAAATAAATAATTCTTACAAATATCAGCGTAAACTTCAAAAATCAATGGCAGTGTCATCTTGAACAACATCAACTAAATCATTATCTCCAAACTGATTGATCTTCGTCTTTGATTTCTTATCCTACTTTTATCTGGGGAGTGAAAGTAAGGGGTGATTGTTTTGTTAAACACTCAGCAAGTGGGGGCCAATCGATGTGACAATATAATACTATTTCATAATTTTTCAGAACGCAATTCATCATCAGATCATAAACCAATACAAATACATCATAAAATAATTTAATATAATTGCTCTCATCAAGCCATATAATATAATATTACCCCATTGAACCTTGTATTTTAATATTGTCCACATTGGACCTTGTAATATAATATTGTCCCCATTATACCTTGTAATATAATATTGTAAACATTGGACATTGTAATATAATATTGTCCCAATTGGACCTTATAATATAATATCGTACACATTGAAACTTGTAATATATTATTGTCTCCATTGAACCTTGTAATATAATATTATCCCAATTGGATCATATAGTATAATATTATCCCCATTGGACCTTATAATATAATATTGTTCTCATTGGACCTTATAATAGAACATGTATAATTTTAACATAATTCACATAATCGATTGTGTTTTTCAAAACATACATATGATTTTTAGAAAACGAAACGAAATCATAACAAAGCCCTCTTACAGAGTTAATAGACGCGTTTGAACGATTTAAGGTGCGAAACACGGTGATTCCTTCATTCCTTGGCTTTTGAAAATTTAATTGCCCAATTTTCAGAATTTTATTGGCACAAACCTTCGAAACAAAAGGCTAGAGCAAGGGCTGGAATTTATGAAATAATGGCTACAGGTTTCAAAATATTGGATGGAACTAAGAATTGAAATTTGCGAATCTTGACCTTCGAAGTTGGTTGGCTGAATGTGTGAGTTTTGAAAGAAAAATTCATTATTTAAAAGATTTTTTTTGATAATCCATTCTTATCTATTAATTGTTTTGAAATTAAAAGATTATCTATCAATTGTTTTGCTATCTACAAGATTGAAATAATGTGATACATTGTTATCTTTAATATAATTCAATATTATCCTTTAATTTATAATATTATCTTGATATTAAATAGTTGTATTTAACTAAATTTCGAATAGTTGAACTGATCAAAACAATGTGCGATTGATATAACCAAAACTGTATTTATTTACTTGATTGGAAAAACACGGTTCTCAAGAAATTTATTTATTCACGGCAACGATCCGGATCTTTTCAAGAAATCAGTTTTTTCGGGTGAAGTGTCGTTCAGCTGTCGGACGATTTTCAGTTTTCTTCGCTTTTAGGGTTCAAGAAACCGCTTGTTGTACTGGTTCATGTGAATTTGGATGGAATGGAAATGGAAGCAGTGAGTTCATTCACACCTATTGCAATCGAAACTGATCCAGGATCACACAGACAAGGTCGCTCTAAAGGTAATTGCCCCGTATTCCAGCTTTAAATCCTTTTCACAATGTTTATTGAACTAATCTGTAGTAATTCCGAGATTTATCACGTAATTCATAGTAATTTGCATAGAACTTTATTCTGTGTGAAATGTGAATAACATTGGTTTTGCCAAATGGGTTTTGGGATCTTTTTCAAGCTACTTGTTCTGTTTGGACATTAAAGTTTGCTAATGGGAAAGGATGGTTCTTGGTTATGATAAAGTATAAAGAGAGTGACACTCATATTGTAAATTACGTATAGATGAAATTATATTAGGGCATCATTATCATACAAGATTTGTTCTTCTGCAGTCGTAACCAGTTTACTCAGCAAAATCTCCCGGCTTGTAAACCTGTCTTAACGCCTCAATGGGTGGGGAAATGACCACAATCCTTCATTATTATGTACAATCCATAAGCAATCAAATAATTGACCTTGTAGTTTTCAATTGTTTTGTGTTTTGTTCTTGACAGGTTATTTCGATATTGTTTGTGGTTGGAGTAATCTATATTCCGATTGGGCTAGTTTTTCTCCATGCTTCACAAAGTGTAACGATTTTTAATCCAACTAATGTGTCGACAAAGGAGTTGATTTGATGGCATAAAAGCTGTAGATAACATGGATCTGAAGATTGACATACATTCCATTTTCAGGTTGTTGAATTAGTGTACAGATATGATGCTGAACGTGTGCCAGAACAATTCAGAAGCAATAAATTGGCATACATCAAGGAGAGTTCGATTTCCAAAAATTGCTCCAATTACCTGAAGGTTGTACTTCTGTAGCAATCTATTAACATAACGAGATTTTATATCACTTGGCTGTCTTCTGTTTTATTATGGTCAATAGACGTGGATAGAGATTATCCCACGCACAAGCATGGATGATTATTAATTTTTGGTTTAACAAAATTTTACTTCAGGGAAAAGAGTATCCATGCAATAATCAATTTGTCTAAGAAATTTCTGCATTGCTTGGGATGGTTTATAATCTGTTTGATAAATCTCTAAATACAAGGAGTCAAGCTGATCTTTATGACATGGTCCATTCTTGTGCCATTCACTTTTTCTATGACAATTCACCATTACTTAGCCGATAAACTTTGACTTGAAAACTTTTTTGTTGTTTTTATTTTCCTTTGAAAAAGTTCCTTTCTCCATTTTTTGGGAAAGTACAGCTACTTTGTTTTTGATGTCTTTAAAAACTGAAACAGGAAGATTTTGTTGCCATGTGAAAGCTGTCTTTTGGTGTGAAGATCTATAATTTTTATATCATGAGCAATGCTCATGGAGTATTGACCAGAGCTTTTCTTTAAGCTGTTTGAAATTCTCATAATGATGATTTTGTTTCCCTAAATGGGCTTGTTATTCACAATTTGACTTGTGGCTTCTACCTTGTTTATAGATTTACAAGCACATGAAAGCTCCAATATATATCTATTACCAGCTTGATAACTACTACCAGAACCATAGACGGTAAGTAATTCTATGTAAACTTTTTAAATCCGTTTATGAAACATTTGTCCTATTTTAGTACTTCAGTTACTTCTAACATAAATGCTGCAGTTGTTTGTTACCACATAGTTACGTGGACTTTGCGTCAAATTCTTTTAGGACATGTATTTATTTGACTTTGTTACACCAAGATAAGTTAAGAGTCGAAGAGATGGACAGCTCTTGCATGGCTTAATTACAAAGATACGAGATCTTGCGCACCTGAAGATGTTCACCATGGTCTCCCAGTTTTCCCTTGTGGGCTGATAGCTTGAAGTTTGTTTAACGACACACACTTTCTTCCATGGGACGGACGAGATGAAAGTTTACAGGGAAGAACATTGCGTGGAAGAGTGACCGTGAACATAAATTCGGGGAAGGAAGTGTATCCCTTCAATTTTCAAAATGGAACTCTAGTTGGTGGTGCAAATCTTGATCCAAAGGTTCCCATGAGTGATTATGTTCAAAGCTTCAACTTTTTAAGTGCCGACAGAGTTCCAAAGATTTAATGGGGCTCTATGCTGAAGGGGGTCATATAATTTTATTAGTGCTGCCATCTGTATATTTAAACAGACTGCTGCTGTAGGGCACACACAGATGCACTTCGTGTCTCGCTACAAAAACATGCACAGAGTTCCATTAAAATGTGACAGTTTCTAATCTAGGTGAGTACTGGATGGAATCGACCTCAATGCAAATTAATTTTTTTTTACTAATCTTCTTTAGTTTCTTGAAGTCTTCGACTAACTTTTGAAACCTTACCACTTAATGTTTTAATAACAAGTATTATCATTTGCACGGGTATGCTGTTTCTCTTTTGCATGAGGGAAAGGGAAAAAAAACCTACATGGTAGGCTATATTTCTCTTTTTGTGAATTGTAATACGCTCGAGATGATGTTTTCTTTTTCTTGGTAAAAGTTCTTTTATTGGTTTGATTAGCCAATTTTATGTTCATTCCATGTTGACCACTGACTAGTTTAATTTTACATTTGTTTCTTTCTGCTGGTTTTGCAATTGCAAAACCAGCTAACTGATCAAGAGTATCTAATTGTATGGCTGCGCACTGCTGCTCTACCCACTTTTCGGAAGTTGTATGGAAAAATTGAGGAGGATTTAGAGGCTGATGATGTTATTTTAGTTCAACTTCTGAACAATTACAACACCTACAGTTTCAGTGGGAGCAAAAAGCTTGTACACTCAACATCAAGTTGGCTGAGCGGCCGTAATAATCTTCTAGGGATGGCCTACGTTTCTATTGGAATTTGCTTTATATAGCTGTTGTTTTGTTGTTGCTTCATGTCAAATTTCCAAGGTGAAGCCTCAAATATGGGAAGACTTATGCTTGAGAATGCTACTAATTAGTGGAAGCTAAATCTGATACATATTCTTTAATTCTTTGCCTTTGTGAACTTAAATAAACATTACTTTTAAAGATTTTCTTAAAGCAAGTTTCGTATATACAGCTTCTACTGCAAAGCCCACTAAAAGATTGTCCCTTGCATATTTTTATTCATATTGGTTCTTCGATCTGTCTCGAATTCATTTGGTGGTTGCGTTGATTTGAGATTCACATTTATATATCCCTGATTGCAGGCCATATGGCGATACTACTAATTTATCCTGGAATTGGAGCTCGATATCTAGTTGAAGGTCAGTAAACATGCTTCTGAATATGTTTCTGTTTCTTTTTAAACATGTAAAAAGTACGTCGTACTCATGTAATTGAGTCAAATGCCAAGTAACGACCCACCCTGAATAACTTCTTAATTGAGTTGGCAACTGATGCACATTGCTTGTTTGGAAATAAAATTTTGATGTCAAGCTTTGTGTTAAGGATAAAGAGGAGAAAAGGCCAAGTGCCAACAAATCGAAACGGTGAAAACATGGAATGGATAAACTCAAATAAAAAAAATCTTCGAGATAAGACATATTTCATAATAGAAAATATATTTATTGATATCTCATAAAATTAAATTGCTTATTTACATATGATGAATACCTTTCAGACTACTCTTTTTTAATTAACTTCTCACAAATCATCACACCGCTTTTGCATGCATTCATTCAATCATCTCTTTTCTACACGAACCTACTTTCTCTTTCTGCCCACTTCTGAAAAAATTTGAATCAAATATTGATTCATA
This sequence comes from Haberlea rhodopensis, assembly GCA_907163345.1. Classification (NCBI taxonomy): domain Eukaryota; kingdom Viridiplantae; phylum Streptophyta; class Magnoliopsida; order Lamiales; family Gesneriaceae; genus Haberlea; species Haberlea rhodopensis. The sequence goes on from CAJQUN010000069.1 coordinate 1,125,082, forward strand.
ACCATTTTCCTGCATCACCATTCATGCATCCCACAATCTTTCATCATTCATATGTCGGGACATTGCCATTTCGACATATGCTTTTTGTACAGCCAATGATAAGGAAAATTATTATAGGATTGGTATCACTTGAGATGTATATTTAAATTAAATGGTGGCAAATCTGTTCATCAACAGGTACGAGGCGAAGGAAAGGATGACTGGTACGAGGTAGAGCACTTTCTTGCCGGAAATGACCATCTTCTCTGATCCTTCTTCAACAATCGTTTCGAGTTTCGGGGCATTTGAAGCCTTGTGGGGACAAATGAGAGGAGATGGTGCAACCTCAATCCAGTTCTGCATATAGCTCATTTGCTTTCCCATGTAGTCTATAGTATTCTTGAAAAAAAACAAGAACCCTTTTTCTGTATGTTTCTTTGAAATCAGAGAGTGAGATCTCTTGAAGAAAAGTGCAGTTTGAAGAATTATTCGTGAAAGATGGGGTATATATAAGGTAGATTATGGGAGTGAAAATAGGGAAAATGTTTGGAGGAAATTGGGTGGAAGAAGCAATGGCAAAAAATTATTACAAGGTTGTGTTACGTGTCCCTTTGATTGGCCTTAAATTATGTTTTCTAGAACAGTTTGATGAATCAAAATATTGATTGGCCTTAAAAAGCGGATTGAATCGCACGATTTACTATAATTTGTGGTGTCCTTTTTCCCTTAAAACGCGGTTTGACTTGATAACGTGAAGCAATTGATTCCTTTTTAAATTTTTTACTCAAAATAAAATGCATACGTGGGCACAGTTGAAAGCAAATATGTATGAGTTGAACAAAATAAATATATTAGAATTCAACGAAGAGAAACAATATATTTGGAATTTTTTGATTAAATAATCTATAAAAAAATTATGGGTTTTGGTTGAGATCTCAAAGCTTGTCAAGAATTGTATGCCTCTTCGTGTGGGATTCTCTTCAAATTTGTAAAAATTCAGATTTTATATCTTAAAACACATAGTAACTGTGTGGCAGTTATGTTATAATCGGTGTTTAAACAAACCAACTATTGACAATTTTATTTATAAAAAAATTTGAAAATTAATTATATACTCATTTTAACAGGCTAAATTAATATAATATTATAAAAATAAAAAAAATTAAAAATTAATGTAAAAACAAACACACTTTACCTTTATAAGATGATCCGTGAAGAGGGATCGTGTTTCTTTAAAAAACGCTAACACAGTTCGCGAATCTTCAAAAAAATAAAATAATTAGGGGACATAGGCGTGAAGTTTATGCTGATTGACCAAGTGGGCCAACTTTTTTAAATTAATATGCAAGAAACGTGAACTTAGTTACGTTTCTTGCTCTCTTTTTTAATAATAACAATTTATTATTATTATTATATTATAATAATTATAATAGTAGTAATAATAATAATCATTAATAATATTATTAATACTAATAATTATTATTATTATCATTATAACAAATAATAAATAACAATAATAATAAATCCACGGGGCATGATCTGTTCATGATCATTGCCCGACGAGCTGGTAGCATGCCCGAGAACGATACACGGAAACTGACACGACACGGGCACGGACACGATGGCACGAATTTTCAAAATTTTCAGGATACGACATGGTTGTGACACGCCTGCATATTTTTATTTATATATTATACATTTACTATAATACAAAATAAAAAAATTCATATTTCTTAAATTCTAAAACCATATAAAAACAATAAAAATATTCTTACCAAATTCAAGAAGCATACAAATAAATGCATGTCATTTAAATCATCATAATATCACTCATACTAACACACCAAATACAAATTTGTATGAGTGATAGTATGATGATTTCAGTGACATGTTATTTATTTGTTTTTTGAATTTGATGAAAATATTTATGGTGTTATATTTTATTTGGACATGTTTGTTAAAGTTTATGTTAATTGAAGTAATATGTATTTAGTGTGTTAGTATGATTGATATTATGATGATTTCAGTTTATTTATATGCTTCTTGAATTTGCTAAGAATTTTTTTGTTACTTTTTACATGGTTTTAGAATTTAAGAAATATGAATTTTAGTATTTTGTATTATGTAAATGTATAATATATAAAAATATGCAGGCGTGTCCCAGCCGTAGCGTATCCTGAAAATTTTGTGAATCCATGTCGCCGTGTCAGAGTCGTGTCATGTCAGTGTCGTCATGTCAGTTTCCATGTATCATTGCCGGGCACATTACCAATTAGTCGGGCCATGATTGTGTATATATCATGTCACGTGGATTTATTATTTTTAGTATTAATATTATTATTAATAATCATTAGTATTACTACTATTATAATTATTATAATATAATAATATTAAATTATTATTATTTTGAAAAAAAGCAAGAAACGTGAACTAAATTAAATTTTATAAAAGTTTGGCCCACTTGGCCACTCAGCATAAACTTCACGCTTATGTCCCCAAATTTTTTTTTAGGAAATTACAAGAATGTACCATTTTTAAAATATCTTTCAACTAAATCTCTCTAAAAAATCTTCTGTCAACTAAATACATCTTTTAGAAAATTTATTTCAAATAAGTTCATTTTATCAAACCCTAATATAATTAATCCATTAATTATGATTAAAATACATTTGCTCTACACCTTCATCCCCAAGCCTTTGCCCACTTTTCACCATTCGCACGTCGCCTCTGAAGCTCCTGATTTGTTTCTGATTTTTGTTTGCCGCAATTCTGCAAAGGATTCTTCGAACAAATTGAGATAATTTCATTTGGAATCACTTTATTAGGTTGTGTTGTGTGATCGATTACAGTTTGTGTTGTGATTGTTGTTGATTCTTTGTACCCTCTCAATGAATTGTTTCTAATTCTCTGGGTGTTTGCTTGAATTCTGGTTTAACGATTAACAACTGATCAAATTTCAGTTGTTCTAGCCTCTCGTTCTTCGATCGTGATTTTCTGAAATCATTGAATTCTTTTTTGTTGAATTTTGGATTAATTTTTTTAAGTTGAACGCTCAATTTTGGGCAGAAAACGTGAATCTAAAAAAATTGAGGAAATTATTCATTTATTCTCATTCTCGTTGTCTTGAATTTCTTTCCAATTCGTGCATTCGGTTTGCATTCCCGTTGCTTGTATTGTTGAATCGGTCTTTTGATACAAGAACGATTTGGTGGTTGATTCATCATTGAAACTTTCGAAATGTGCAGATTGTTTCTTCGAACCATGTGAAACTTTCGAAAATCAGATATATATCTATATATTTTTTAGCGGTGCATGTAAATTGAGCGGTGCATGTAAAAATTGACTCATGTGGTGCATGTAAATTGAGCGGTGTATGTAAAAATTGTCTCTTGCGGTGCATGTAAAAATTACTAATGCGGTGCATGTAAAAATTACTCATGCGTTGCACGTAAACTTACTCATACGGTGCATGAAAAATTGAGCGGTGCATGTAAAAATTACTCATGCGGTGCATGTAAAATTGAGTAATGAGATCATGTAAAATTGAGTAATGAGATGCATGTAAAATTCTGATGCGGTGCATGTAAAATTACTCATGTGGTGCATGTAAAATTACTCATGCGGTGCATGTAAAATTGAGCGGTGCATGTTAAAATCGACTCATGCGGTGCATGTTAAAATCGACTCATGCGGTGCATGTAGAATTACTAGTACAGTGCATGTAAAATTGAGCCGTGCATGTAAAAATTACTCATGCGGTGCATGTAAAATTACTCATATGATGCATGTAAAATTGAGCGGTGCATGTAAAAAATTGACTCATGTTGTGCATGTAAAATTACTTACTCGGTGCATGTGAAAATGAGTCATGCGGTGCATGTAAAATTACTCACTCGGTGCATGTGAAAATGAGTCATGAGGTAGCATGTAAAATTATTCTTGCGTTGCATGTAAAAATTATTTATGCGATGTAGAGTGTTTTCATAAGTGGGGTTAGTTTGGTCATTGTATTCAAAAATGGACTTAGTTGAAAGAACTTTTTATTGGGTGACTGAGTTGAAAAACCTTTTACCTAATGATACCGGCCCGAAATTTTCCTTTTTTTTTTTTAAGATTCGCGAACTGTAGTCGCATTTTTTAAGAAACATAATTCACCTTCGCGAATCATTTTATAAAGGTAAAGTGATTTATTTTACATTATTTTTTTTTATTTTTATAATATTATATTAATTTAGCCCATTGCAAAAAAGGTGGTGAATATTTTGATATTTTGGCTAAAGCAGATTGGAATGATTTGATTGATTTCTCCAAGTAAGTTGAGAATGAAGTGTTATGAATTATTCCAATTCAATTCACGATCAAGAAATCTCTCAACTTAATAATTTAAATGCACGGCCAACTGAATACCGTGATTACATAATGCACTTATGAACCCACAAAACACGAACTAAAGACGACATGAATGACGATGAACATACGCATTGACAGCATATTATAAGGCAAAATATGAAGGCACACACAAGATTATATATATGGCAGTAATCGTCAATGAAAAACAGAAAAGAAAACACAAAGAAACGACATCGAATTTACGTGGTTCGGCCTCAACATCGGCCTACGTCCACGGGAGGAGACTTTATTGATAATCTTCAAGTATACAAGGCTTACATACACATGAATTCACATCCTAATATACTTTTTGTATTACAATGGATTGCACAAGAATTCACTCTCTTTTGCCCCTCAAAAAATCTCAGATATAATGCCCTCTGCCTCATGCACCACTCTTGCCGCTCACATTCTTTTTTATTCCTTTTGTGCGCTCTTAAGCCTTTTTCCCATGACCTTCATGGCCTTTATATAGATGTCCAAGTTGTTCATCTGCCCAGCATGTTACTCCTTGCCCTTTAGTCAGTCATCAAGTTGCCAAGTAACTGCCATACAACCAACTTCAACAGCCGAGTACTAAACCATTATGTATCTGGTGCATAGCTTTAGTACAAAAATTTGAAAGTACGGATGTCGAAACCACGGGAATTGAAAATTAAGTTATACCAAGTATTGTAATTAGAATAATCTTGACTTTATTTAGATCATCAGTAGCAAAGTAACGACCTAATTAATCTATTAAAATAAATAATAAGATAAAGGATTTAAGTGGAGAAAATGAATGAGAACGGATTCTAGAGTTTCGGCTTCACTCAACTATCCATTATGTCGTGTTCTTCAGTTTATTAGCCAAGAATCATATGTTATTCTATTACCTCTCTCGAGTGTTAAATAGAAATAATCATTCAATAGTTATCTTGATGTGTCCACCTAAGATAAACAATTAAACGATTTAAATAGAACAATGATTCGTTATATGGCTTCGTAGGAGTTATACATTTGTCGACTATATAAATTTCCAACGATGTCAATTTCTACGGTACTATTCAAAACCCTATCTTTCAAATGATAGATTCTAAATAAATATGATGATTCAACTAGTGGTCAGTTAATTGAAACGCAAACAAATCAGGAATCACAAACAAACCTTATGAAAAACCAAATAATATTCATGTATTAAGCAATGACATAGTTTCAAGTCAAGATACGTCTAACTCTAGAATAATAAATTAGTTCATGAAATTAAAGAAACACATAGACATGTTCTTTATCAACATAAACATAAAGGAAAAGATAATCAAACGAATTGGATGATGACCCTCGGTCTCCGGTAGTAGCCGTCGTCTTCTCCGTTGTCAAAATATTTGCCCTGCGGTGTAAGCGCACCGCCTCAATCGATCTCGTCCTCTTTCACGTTAGTCTCGGTTGTGCTCTCGCTGCTGTTCACGTCGTGCGTGAATTCTCCTTCCGTTTTGCTCCGAGCCTTCGTCCTCTCCTTTTCTCCTATTCAAAACCCAGTTTTCTCTCTGACGGTGAATGTCTAATAATACTCCAAAACCACCCATAAAATCCCCTAGAATCCCAGATAAGGAAGGTAGGAAAATTTTTCAACATTCCGTGGCGTATTTACGCCAATGATACTGGTGTATCTACGACGATGATGTGTCAAAATTCTGGCTTCCGCGTAGCTGGCGTATTTATGCCTCATTATAGGCTTAGTTACGCCTGTATGACATATTTACGCTTCAGATGGGCATATTTACGGTTGATTTTAACTCTCCACAATATTGATTGTTGTAGCCTTTACGCATGTCTGTTGAGTGGAAAATTTGAGACATTTAAATCAATACACCGTTTTGATCAGCTTTTGCAACCTTTTAGTCCACTAAACCACGTAGTTACCTGGATTCCTACAAGATGTAACAAAGCAATTCCAAAACGCATAATTCTAATCGAAAAACTAACATCAATCCAAACAAATTCAAAGAAACAATAAGTGCAAACCACACTTATCATCAACCTTATCAACTTATTCAATCATCATTCATATCCTTAACCATTATCCTTTGAATATCTACTATGCACCATGGTTCAAACAACTGCACACCCGATGATCAAGCTCCGGAACAAACCGATGGCACGAGCCATATCCGAGATTGAAGCATACTACTCATTCCATCGAGGATTCGCATTTCCCGGCTTTAATCTCACCCTCTAAGCTCCACCTCGATCCAAGTATCCCATTCTCCTCTCCAACAGATTGTAGATCATCATTTCTTCTTGGAATTCTTTTCCCATCATCCAATGATGCCAAGAACTCCCCAAGAAATATCCAGCCCCTTCAACCATCTATTGAGTCCTTTCAAAATCGATCCCATGTTCTTTCTTGAATCTTCTTTTCATAGGTTTAAATTCTCTCGGCCATCTTTCACGTCAGTTTCACCAGTTTTAGTTCTGCCCATCATGCATTGTTCATATAGTTCTGCTCTATCTATGCATTAATTAGGATTAAGCTGAACCGATCTCTCCTCATCAGTTCACCCTTTCCTCCTTTTATCAAGATTCTACAGAGCAATTGAATTCTTGACAAATCACTTATTCAGTCCAGTAGTCAACAAGCAAAGAAATTCTTTATGGGTTTCTGATATCCACTTGTCGTAAGCCTAATTTACTTGGCCAATAAGCACTATTGAATCTGATTCACAACAGATAATCATCGACTCAAAATAGTAGTTAAAACCAACTATTTTTCAGATTTCAAGAAGGAAGCTGCTGCCTTGATCTTGCACTTTCTGAAACAATCCTCGCCGTTACGGTTCTGCCATTCATGCTTTTCTTGTGGTTCAATTCTTCCTCTCGGATGCTCCACCAAGAATCTGCACATGCAATCTTAAATTCTCCTAAAACTGCTCGTCTCTCTGAAGAAATCTGCACATTGCACTCAAGGATTCCATGAAACTTACTTCCCTTCCTTGCTTCTTGACAGAAAAACATTCACCCTTGCAGAGCTTTGATCTTTGGCCGCATCTTCTTGATTTTCTTGATTGCTATTTCTTGTAGTTGTCGTGGGATGGCACCAATTGTTATGAATTATTCCAATTCGATTCACAATCAAGAAATCACCGACTTAAGAATTTAAATGCACGACCAATTGAATACCGTGATTACATAATGCACTTTGAACCCACATAACACGAACTAAAGACGGCATGAACAGCGATGAACATACGCACTGACAACAGATTATAAGGCACAAAATGAAGGCACATACAAGATTATACATATGGCAGTAATCATCAATGAAAAACAGAAAAGAAAACACAAAGAAACGACACCGAATTTACGTGGTTCGGCCTCAACATCGCCTACGTCCACGAGAGGATATTTCATTGATAATCTTCAAGTGTACAAGGCTTACAAATACATGAATTCACATCGTAATCCACTTTTTGTATTACAATGGATTGCACAAGAATTCACTCTCTTTTGCCCCTCAAAAAACTCTCAGATATAATACCATCGGCCTCATGCATCACTCTTGCCGCTCACATTCTTTTTATTCCTTTTGTAGCCTTTTTCCAATGACCTAATGGCCTTTATATAGATGTTCAAGTTGTTCACCTGCCCAGCAGGTCACTCCTTGCCATTTAGCCAGTCATCAAGTTGCCAAGTAACTGCCATACAACCAACTTCAACAGCCGAGTACTGAACTTTTATGTATCTGGTGCATAGTTGACTACATTGATACATTTGTGACATGAAGCTTATAGGGTCACACAATCAGAAGAAAACGGATGGATCAAACTGTAATTCTTCAAGAACATCTCTAAGCTTGAGGATACAAAATTTATAAGGAACAGTGTGTTGGCACCGAAAAATGGTGATTTGTTTTTTTAATAAGGTGGTTTACATGGGTTTTGAACACGAAACTTGTCCCAAATTAGGGACCTTGGCGTCGACTGGGCTAAGCGTATGGTGATTTTGGGGAAAAGGTTGAAGGTTTTTTTTGGCGCTTCAATTAAAATTCCTAGGGACCAGAAGATGGATTTTTTTTTTTGCATTTAAAGGATCCTGTGCTAAGGTATACTGGCCATACTAGACTTCAGCTAGTTTAACTGGCATAGTAAGGAGGAAATGGACTTCAAATTATTGCCATCGTGTTACTCTGTATTTGGCAGATTTATTGAAACTTTGGTATGATGCCGTATTTTTTTTCCTGTTTTGGGCGAATATGATATCCTTTACTGTGTATTATCTATATCTTGTTGTTGGATTGATGAAGTTGAAATGTGTTGCTACAAATATAAAACGATACTCCAAACTTTCTGAAACAGCTCTCTTCTTTAACATATTTGGCAAATTTTCAGGTGTTTCAGGCATAAGATCGGTGTCAATGAGAGATACAGGAACATAAATGACACCTATTCCAAGTCAAGATCCATCAAGAAGTGCCACTCCTGTCAAGTCCTCGAAGACGAGACCCTGCACCAACACAAACAGAAAATCCCATCAGCAGTGCTACGCAAAGTCAGCTGAATATGGGGATAACAATTTGTCCGAATAAGAAATGAAGCTCAAAGCAAGAAGGGATATTGTAGTAGCCCTTGGAATCCAGCTTGGTAAGATGAATATTGCTGCTTGGGCAAGAGATGGTGAGAAGGAAAATAATGTGTCCGGAAATGAAACTATCGATAATGACGAGGTTGAGAATAGATTGAGCATGCAAAACAAGCTGCTACATGGGAAGAAGCTGAGAGATCTAAACGTGCTGCAAGATTCGAACTTAAATTTATTCTGATAGTTTGGGATTTAAACTATGTCAAAAAATGCGATTTTGATTGGATTGAATCGTACTGTCAGGTTCAAACGAGAAGAAATAAGAGTCCAGGGCGTGGGAGAGCCAACAGAAAGCAAAGCTTGATGCAGAAATGAGGAAGATAGAGGTAGAATTTTGAATCACTTTAAAATATGAACTTGAAAAGAAGATACACTGATGACAAATATTACTGAAATTTAACTTTGAGGCCCAAACTGACCAAATGAAAGCAGATGCTCAGGCAAAGATGGTAAAGAAGATAGCATTGGCGAGGCAAAAATCAGAGGAAAAACGGGTTGTTGTTGAATGTAGGAAGAATTGGCAAGCAGAAAAAACTACTGCACAGGCTGAGTACATTCGCCAGACGGGTCGAATCCCCTCAACTCTGTCTATATGCTGTGGTTGGTTGTGATTGAACCAGGAAATAGATATAGGCGATACACAACGAATTGTTCATGAGACCACCTAAAATCTTCAGTATGATATGCATAGGTGAGCTAAATCCATTGGCATAGCCGTACAGTTTTTTCTCTGGTAAGACATACCAATGGAGGATTGTTATACTGTTTTGGGAACTATCTTTCTATCTATTGAAAAAAATAGTAGTCGTTAAATTAGTTGATTTCAATGTAATGATTATGTGTTTTGATGATATGCCTTTTTTTTTTTTTGATAACTTGGAGGGACAAAAGTTTTTGTGCACACTGCGCGACTTGGACTTAAGTCATCCCCAAAGAGGGAATGAGCTTAACCACTCCGACAAAGCCGGAAGCTCAGATGGACCTTTTAGAAAAGTAGGAATTAATGAAAAAAGGTATAGCATAAGCGAGGGTTAGTTAGATATTTCTTTACAAATATCACAATAATATTGCTATTAACAACACAAACTATTAGAATATTATTATATTAGTGTCTCAAAATAACCTATTTTGAAGGCGCCATAATTTAAGCTTGTGTAGCTTATGATCTCTACAATATGAATGAAAATAACCTATTTTGAAGGCGCCATAATTTAAAGACTCTCTATATAAAGCTTAAATTTGAAATTACATTGTTTATAAAAAAAAAATAGTAAACAATTTCACTCCAAAAGCGAAAAGACAATAAAATAATTTCATTAATCTGTATTTCTTGCCAATAATTTATGATTCTATAGTCAATTTTTCAATGTAGAAATAAGAAAGTAGAAATAAGAGAGTACTATCAAAACCAAACATATTGAATATATTTATTTTTTAAATACTTTCACATTTTTAAACAAAACCTTCTAAATTTAACCACACATTCTATGGATTAAATATGGACCAAGAAACTTCTCCGATGCAAAGGAACGAAAAATCTACCACTTCTGAAGGTACCTTAGGTCCATATTCGCTTCATTTGAGCACCAGAAAGGCTAACATAGCCATTGCGAACCTAACCTTCCAAGTCACTGATCGATCATCGAGCGAAGAATTCCCGATGGACGCACCAAGTGATACATAGAAATGCAAATGATAGAAAGGCCGACTATTCTTCAAAGTCTAAAAGAAAGTCTGTTAAGTTTTCTGAATCATCTACCGCTTCATCCAGAGACATGCTGTCCGTTTTAGGTTTACCCTGCAATGAAGGAAAAAGTGCATATCGCTAATAATTTGAAAATACCAAGATAACCAAAGGTTAATTGGTCACCACAAAGTGCAAAACTCGGATCTTGGGAATATTACATGTAAACTATAGGGTTCTTTTTAATGGGAATGAGAGATCAGATTCGCCTCCCCTCTGGGTCTGATCGTCTTTGTCGTAGACCAATAATTTTGTTTAAATATTGAATTACCTTTGACTTGCGCAGCTCGGGATTACTTTTTAAAATGCTCCAATTGCGTGTCGTTTTCTCGTCCTCAGCATCCTCTCCTTCAGCCTCATTGCCTTCTCCTTCATCCTGTTGAATGAACCCATGAAAAGATATAACAAACTTTCCATGGTCTCATGAAACAAATAAAAAAGAACCAAGAAAAATAAAATATTTCAGAGCTCACATCATTTTCGCCTATATCAACAGCTCGTGCCATTGCTTCATCAATATCAGTCATCTGCTACAGAACATAGAACAATTAAAAGAGTAGCTAACAAAATTAAATTGATTCAAACTGCAAATATCCAGGGCTCGTAGTTCAAGGGAAACTACTCATTTAAATACCCCACGGATAGATAATATGACTATATTATGTTACCTCAACTTCTTCCGTTTTCTCTTCAGCCAAGATTTTCTCCAACTCCTCTCTAGTTATTACTTTGCCATTCTGAAAAGAAGTTTTGCATACGTGATCAAAAAACCTTCTGAAGTGCATCTGTCAAACAATAATTTCTTGCAGGGAATAACCATGACAGTTTTATTATTTAAGTAGCATACAGAAAGCATTCATTGAATCCGATGTACAACAAAAGCAAAAATTATACTCTACAAAGACCTTGCCACTCTATTTAACCTCAGTCACCAAAAGCAGGATACAGTTAGTCCCAGGATTATCAAGATTTATTCGAAGGTATTTTCCAAGTAAGAAACCAAGCTCTTAGACAAACTGTTTTTCTTATACTAATACCAAGAGTGGATTAAAAATTTAAAACCCTGATATCTGGCATTGATGAGACTGTGTTTAGGTCAGTCTGAGTAAGCAGGAAATATGATTGCTTAGCTGCTATAAATAATGGGGTAGGCTTATACGTCATTTACATTACATTGCAGAAGATGCAGCAAAATTAACTGCTGATACTAGAAACACTAAAAAGAGAATTGGAACAAATTTACAGGAGATAAAAACATCGCAAGATAATTCATTTGAATCTAAACAAAAGAAAAAGAAGTGAGAGCTATACAACGAAATTATGTGCTGCTAAAATAAATGGGAGGAAATATCTAAGAAATCAATTCTCCAAAACCTCTTTGAGATAATCAAGCATGTCTGGAGTTGGTTCGTGAAAATCTGGGCCTCTATAATCAATCACCTCATTTGGATCCTGAATATAATTCACAGTCGGGTAAACAGGATCTCCACCCCATACTGCAAAAACAATAAAGTGAGAAAGTCGCAGAGAAGGATTACAATGCTAGAAATAAAAAAAATATACTATGGCATCAATTTGAAAATATTAAGATCATAATATATGTTGATGTGATTTTATATAGTTAGCCAAAATTCACCACCATATTTATCTCAATATATTTTATATCTATAACGAGGTGATGATTGCAACATAAACTAGGATAAATTAATGGAGTTTTAGCACTCTGGACAATGTTTGGTGGATAAAGGCCTTTATTGTTGAACCAGGTAAATATTTGTGTGGTGCAGCATCCACTTGATACTTTTTTTCTAATACATTAAAATTCGACAAATCACAATCAGGCATGCCTGTAAGGATATGTGTATGACATTGTAGTTAATGAATTAAACCAGGGAAAGGAGATTGGATAAAGAGGAGCTTATACTTTGCTTTATTTGGTCCTCTCGCATTTTCATTGCCAATGGATCCCGAGGAATACGGTTATCAGTTCCCATCATGATGCGGAATTCCCTGTCAGTTTGGTGTGTGAACATCTCAATAAGCAGCTCATTTTCATCTTCACCAGTTTCTTCAAAATGCTTTTGAATTGCTTCCCGTGAAGTGTCCTTTTTCCATGCATTAACCCACTCTGAGTAGTATGCAATGGGGCCGACTCTTTCCAGTCTTTCTTTTTCTTCCTGAAGCCTACAATCACTTCATAGTTCACAAATCCAAACATGACAGCCATATAGCTATTTATTTGAGAAACAATACACAGAAAAGTTGACCCGAGGTCAATTTTTGCCATATATGTAGAAGTTCCTTGAAATGTGAACTAAAATAAGAAACAGAAATTTTCAAAGAAAACTCGTGAATCATTTAATTTCCCACTCCAACACAATATCTTCCAATTTGGCTTGCATCAGAGCATCACATCCATCTCTTTTTTTTGCCGGAGTTGCAAGCTAGAAGGTTAACACAAAGTCCACATGAGGTCACACAACATACAAAAAGGTAAATTGTTACACCTCATGCCAGAACAACATTTTATCCAAGAACAAATGCATAACGTATATCTTGTAAGCATACTGTCAAAACCAGTATCAGATAAATGTTTCAGTTTCAATTTGAAAAGGCCGAAAACATGAATAGGTTAGATCGCATACAGCATTTCACATAGACCATAAAGGTAGATAAGCAGTTTTCTCCATGTAGAAATCCATTATAGTAAGAGAAGAAAAAAAGGAAGACCAAAAATAAGAGGTACCATTCAGGACAGAAAAAACAGTGGTCTAAAAAATTTCAACGGGTCGATTGAAATTTATGTTCAAGAGGTGTAGTTTAAAATGTGACCCGGATCTTATATTTATGCAATGACTATTATCAAATCCACTGTCATCCTTAACAGACATGAATAGTCCAAATGATCCTCCGAGATAACAAAAACTAGTGAACTTGTCAAGAAATCCATGCCAATGAACTAATTCCAAACAGCTTCAACCTTTCAAGACCAAGAGTTATAAAAGCATATGATAAAATAAATGCATGAAAGAAAGGAGCGCTGAGTTGAATATCAAATATGGATATACCTCTCTTCTTTATAAATACGTCGTCTAGCTCTATAAAGAGAACACTCGGTAAGTGTTGGCTCGTCACCATAAAGCTTTATTTGTCCAGTCTCTGCCATAGCTTTGAGAAACACCTGCACAAATTATGTCAAATTGAAGTCAAGGATACATCAGCTTCTCCATGACGCAAGCTCAGGTTTACAATTTGGAAGTTGGTAAGACTTGTCCCAAAGAATGATATTACTCCCTAGAGTGAAATTAATGTATCTAGCCATTGGTGCTCATTGTGATCTCAGGACATAAAAATTATGTTAACACAGTTCAGCCTGCAGAATCAGAACAAGATAGGTACACGTGTGACTGTTAGTACCAGTGTTAAAATATAACATACTTAGAGCCAGAGTAAGTTCAATGGTTTGTTTTAATTCATTCGTTTGTTTCTTTGTCCTACCATTATATTTTTGAGATTAGTTACATTTTTCCTTGGTTCAGAATTGAATGTTGGGAGGAACTCACTGTCTCAACATCTGGGCGTCTTCTCTGCCATCTAGACCACTGTTCCTTTTCGGGTTTTCTCCAGTTCCACCACAGTTCTTCATTTGAAAGTGGCTCCTCAATAGGTTTTTCAGCTTTTGGGTCGATAAAGGGATGAGGATTCCCAATTTTCTTGTCCAGTTCATATCCAGTCAACTCTTCTCCCTCCGGTTCTGTCTGATAAACAACATACTCAGACAATATATCTTTAGCCCCATCTGGTGAATCTTCCAAAGACTCAGCTTCCACTGGATCATCAGGAACCACCCTCAATTCTGAAGACTCGGAAGCAGCTGCTGAAGACTCAGAAGCAGCTGCTGAAGACTTGTACCTTTTCCGTCTACTTCCAGGTTTTTTTCCAAAAGAGGGTTTCCCAGTAGACACACCTTTTGGTTCAGGAGCCCTGTCTGCCCTCACTTGACTGGATGTGCCTTCTGGCCATAAGTCTTCGCTTGGAATGCTTGCACGAGCGCCCGAAGCTGGCTCAAGCTGTCCAGATGTGGAGTCCATATAGCTGTGATAAGGGAAACGCTCGACTGATACTTGCTTGAAAGAGTCTTCCTTATCGGTTTTCTCACACTTTATACAAGGAAGCATAGGAGGTTTACTATGCGGACTGCTTATGCTAACTTTAAACTTCCAAGTTGATGCAGGAGAGGGAACTAATAATAACATCTGACAACCCAAAAGATTACCATGAAGAATAAAAGTTCTCGAAGTAACTAAAAAAACGTGGCAATAAAGGAATCACCTCAACAATTATACATCCGATTATTTTAATGTCCCTCATAAAAGAGGAATTTCAAAAACATTTGCAAGTACGAATACAAAATTAAAACAAAGTTGTTAATAGATTCATAAAAGTAACAGATCATAATCTGCGTAGTATGTTTTACAAAGTATCCTTCTCTTGAAAGGTGTCGCCCATGGAACCCGCTGGATCAAGAACGTGGATTCACAAGCAATTGCCACTGTTCAATATGGCTTCTATAAATACTTGCCAAAAGTTCATTTCAATGCTGAACTTAAATGGCTAGTATGTTGTAGAGTTTCACGGAAGTAATGCAATCTAAAGCAGTGTATCACTAAGTTTCAACGAGACAAATCCAAAGGAGAAATGTATTGAGAATGACCAGAACAAATGTGAAATTTTGGTGCTGACAACTGGATATTCTTGAATATGCAACTGTGCATTAAAATAATTTACTTGGTTTGCATGCAAAGGGTTAAAATATTATTTTACAAAGCTGCAACTAACGAAGAAACGGAAAAATCGGACGGTTTTTCATTCTAAACAAATACATGAAACACTTCATGGTCATAAAGATTCCTTATTCTTTACCAAGAAAAGAGAAGATAATCCAAAAATCAAGAAGAAGATGGACCTTGGAATCTTGAGGAAACAAGCTGACTTATGAAGAAAGAGGAGGATACTCCTGAATTCCATATACAATTTCTATAAAACATATCAAGAAGAGGGAACATGATTCTTGAATTCCAGAAACCTTTTTCACCAGCTAGTAATTTAAAAACAGTAATAAAGACCAGAAAACAGACCTTCGAATTGTTGTTGAAGAACTTCTTGGTGATAACCCCCTTCGCTGAAACAATACTTGTCAATCCTCCATCTGAAACAAAATAAACCCAAAAAAAAATAAGATAAAAAGAAAGAAAAGAAATGAAAGTGTACAGCTTAAGAATAAAACCTTGATAAAACCACGAAACAGAAGCCATTCCTGGCACTAAATGTCCGTGGAGAGTGTACTGCGACGAGGAGGAAGACGGTAGAATCTGAGAGGATAAACAAACAACAGGGTCGGGTCGTAACTAATTTGGTTGAACCGCCAGCCCTTTATTCCGTAAAATATAAATAAGTATATTTATAATAATTAAAAGGGTAAAAGTATAAAACCCACTATATTATAGTAAATAAATACGAAACTTTCATATGTTAACAAAATTGGCAAAAAAACCCTATTTTTTTTAAGTTCGACATGAAACCCCCTTGCGTTATAGTAAATATACACGAAACCCCCTTTTGTTAACAAAATAGGCAAAAACTCTTATGTTTTCTTAAATTCGGCATGAAACATCTACGTGTTATAAAAAACACAAAAAATCCCCTCTCTTTTTTTGAAACCTTGCACGAAACCCCCCGTATTAAACAAAATACGCAAAAACCCTATATTTTCGTAGATCCTGCACAAAACCGTCTCGATTGTCTAATATACTCTCCAATTTTTATGCATCTATATTATTTTCTTCTTTCTGTAGTGATTTGTTCATTTAGTTTTACAACTAACAATATTCAAAATTTTAAAGTGAATAATTTTTGTAGTATAATTTTAAAATAGATTATGAATAATATTCTGAATTTTTCTACAAATATAGAAAAATTATGTATTATTCGTTTTAAAACTAAAAGAACAAATCATTACAAAAAACAAAAAAACTAATGTACATGCGAAAAAACTAAAGAGCATATTAGACAATCGAGAGAGTTTTGTGCATGATTTACGAAAATAGAAGATTTTTTGCCTATTTTGTTTAACACGGGGTTCCGTGCAATGTTTCAAAAACAAATAGAGGGTTTTTTTGCCTTTTTTTTTTATAACACATGGAGTCTCATACCAAGTTTAAGAAAACATAGGGTTTTTTTGCCTATTTTGTTAACGCAATGAAGTTTCGTGCATATCTATTATAACACAGGGGAGTTTCATGCCGAGTTTAAGAAAACACTGGGTTTTTTTGCCTATTTCTTTAACACATGGGAGTTTCTTGCATATTTACTATAACACATGATGGTTTTATGTTTTTTACCCTATTTAAAAATATTGTTGGTTTTTTACAGGGTAAATTTCATATATAATTCTGTTCTAAGTTCCAAGTATTCCTTTGTATATATTTTTGGGTATGTAGACTGATGTGATCCGTTATTTTACGTGTTCGGTAGAATTAGGTGTTTACGAAAAATAAAAGGAAGACACCAAGATTTTTACGTGGAAAACCTCCAAAATGAGGGAAAAATCATGGGACCTAGTCTAGTATAAATTTTCCACTATAAACGACGATACCTTTACAATATATTTGTACAAGAAATGAATAGAAAATAAATCAAAGGAAACCATTCTTCTCTCTTTTAATGGCCAAGAGATCCCTCTCACTCAAGAGCCGAGAGGTCCTAGAGCTCCCCTCCCATGACCATCAAAATTTGAAGATAAAGAAAAATATGTCCCCTGCTAGCCCCCTAATTAAGCCAACCCATTTAGCCACTAATTAAGCCAACTAAACCCCCTAACTCTCGGCCACAAATCCCTCCACTCTAGCATAGTTCTCCCCTAATTGCTCTACTGCCCCACCGTTTGGCAACCTTAATTGCCCCCACTTATAGCCATTAACTACTCCATCATGTTCGGGAAATCTGGGTTGATTAACCGATATGACCGGGTCTTATGTCGCTGTTTGACCACGTGGGAGCGAGTAGAGTATCATCCTCTTCGAGATTTTTCCTTGTTCGGGCACTTTCTTATTCGGCAATGATTTTACCCGATGTGGTATAATTTCCCCACCACATCACATCACCCCCTTGAAGTAAAGCAATATGAGCGAAGTCGAGATCTTGGTTTATGTACATCGGGTAAAATCACAGTTGTCGTTTTAATGTATTTTCGGAACATTTGAATTGAGGGTTGAATCTATCCAATAAAAAACACCCGAGCAAATAAAGCTCAACTAATTTTCGAGATATAATAGTTATCACGAGCAAATAAAGCTCGGGTTGAAACAAAAAATATCTTGAGCAACCAAAGACTGAGCACATAAAACTAGTATGATATAACCGAGTTCCAGAGATAATAGATAAGCATCCCGGGAAAATAAAATAAGTCCAAACTCCAGTATAAGAAATATTCAGAGCAAATAAAGCTCGTCCTGGGTACAAAAAAAAAAACAATACATTCGAGCTCATCGAATACCCCACTGAATAACCATCCAGAACTTCTGAAACACAAATAAAGAATCCCTCCCGAGCACCGAACATAAAAAATATCCTGAGCTCGTCTGTAATAATAAATATCCTGAACGAGTAGAGCTCGTCTGAATTCTAGAAGCATCCGAGCAAATAATACTCATCCAAAGCATCAATTTCCCAAAATAATGAAGTGTCAATAATATGCATATATTCGAGCAAATAAAGCTCGTTTGAAATAATAAATTTCTCGAAATAATGAATATAACCGAGCTCGGGGAAAAGACATCCCGAGCAGATAAAATATGTCCGAGCTTGAGGAAAAATATACCGAGCAGACAAATATATCCAGGCTCAAGGGAAAAATATCCTGAGCAGATAAGATATGATTGGGGCTCAAGGGAAAAGATCCCGAACATAATAACTTATGCAATTTTAGGTTTAATCATGGACCAACATCCTGATCTCATGAATAAACTAACAAAATACCGAACATGCTCGCAACCCCGAGCACAAAACTTATAATCTTTAAGTTTAAACGTGGACCAATAATCTCGATCCCACGAGTAAATGATGGTAAATTTAAGTTTAAACGTGGACCAAACATCTCGATCCCACGAGTAAACCGAACAGGCTCGCTACCCGAGCACAATAACATTCATAATTTTAAGTTTAAACGTGGACCAATCATCACGATCCCACGAGTAAACAATGGTAAATTTATGTTTAAACGTGGATCAAATATCCCGATCCCACGAGTAAACCGAACAGGCTCGCTACCCCGAGCACAATAACATTCATAATTTTAAGTTTAAACGTGGACCAATCATCCCTATCCCACGAGAAAATGATGGTAAATTTATGTTTAAACGTGGACCAAACATCCTGATCCCACGAGTAAACCGAACAGGCTCGCTACCCCGAGCACAATAACATTCATAATTTTAAGTTTAAACGTGGACCAATCATCCCGATCCCACGAATAAACAATAGTAAATTTATGTTTAAACGTGGATCAAACATCCCGATCCCACGAGTAAACCGAACAGGCTCGCTACCCCCAACACAATCCTCAGTCACGTTTTAGGTTCAAATACAGACCAAACATCCCGATCCTGTATTTAACCCGCCAACAACGAACAATAAATAAAATAAGCTCGATACCCGGGCAACAATCAATCCGTCACATTTTAAGTTCAAATACAAACCAAACATTCCGATCCTGTATTTAACCCGCCAACAACGAACATATCCCATATATCCCGAACAACCATAGAACGTATCCGAACATCCCGAGCACCAAAATGAGTAACGTTTTAGGTTCAAATACGGACCAAACATCCCGATCCCGTATTTAACCCGCCAACAACGTACAATAAATAAAATATCCTGAACAATAGAATGCACTTGAACATCCCGAGCACCAATAAAACATACTCGAACATCCCGAGTATTAAAAAACATGCTCGAATCTCCTGAGCTTCTAGATAATAGGGTCTTTTTGCTAAATTGCACGCCCGAGCTCGATGTAATAGGGCCTTACAGCGAGATGGCACGCCCGAGCTCGATGTAATAGGGCCTTATTGCCAGATGGCACGCCCGAGCTCGATGTAATAGGGCCTTACTACCAGATGGCACGCCCGAGCTCGATAAAATGGGTCTTACTGCTAGATTGCATGCCCGAACTATCGTGCACTAAGGTTGACCTGAAATAATTCAACACACAATGCATATATAGGAATTTAATGTAACAGTTGGGAAGATATAACCGTAAATCGGGCATGTAGAGTGAACACCAGAGTCAAGGTCAACTATTAGGTTGGATACGTCATGAGCTTGGCAACGATGAGATAGAGGCCGATGACCTGATGTCCCATACAACTTCTTTCTATTTCACTTTGTCAACTTCATCTGTTGACGAAATTCACTCAATTTGAGTTAAGTAATAGTAAAATGCTAAATTATGAATTTCATAATTAGCAAATTGAGGTATCACTCAATTTTTCCACCTAATCTATGTACTGATATTTTGCTATAGCATTGCTCATGTGGAATTATCAAATAATTCTAGCACTATAATAAAAAAATGAAACTTATCTTTAAAGTTGTCCACCGCCATAAGATGTTTCAGGAGCTGCACATTCATTTTGGTGAGAAATGTGCATGCCACGAGCTTGGATAAGAACAAGCAGGATGCATGTGTCCCTACATACTTCCATAGCTCAAATAAATTATTGCAACAAAACCCCCCGTCCTTGGAATCCATAACTCCGTCATTTATCTCGACTTTCTCTTGCTGGACCAAGAACATCTCCAAATTTCTTTTCACTCCTCAATTTCACCACCCGCGGTCGGCATGGGCAGATTTCCTCGTGCAAGTTGTTGCTTCTCTATGTTTCTTTCTGGGTGTGAGGCTTAGCGAGGAGTAAGGTAACTAAAATGGACGATGTTGTATTTTAAATTACACATAAATGTTATAACTGTTTTTTCCAATTAAGATATAATGTAAAAATTATGTTAAATATCTAGTTAATCCGCACGTATGTGTATAATAAAATTTATTAGTGCTTACCTTACAAACATGGATAATTATTTCACCCCAAACAATTTTCCTCCCAATAATTACAGTATCTTGCAACAAATGTGAATCGAACATGTGACATTGACTCTTATACAAATTTTAGGATCAAGCGATTGTCGCTTTACCAAAAATTATAGCTTGTGATAACTGTGCAACTCCAATATTTAAACTGTATAGCAGCTCAAACGCCACGCTTTGATCGCTCTTCAAGCAGAGGCAATTATTTTACTCCAACAACATGCTTCTAATAACCTAAAACGGGGAAATGAGTCTCCTGCTATATCCAACAAATATGAACTCATCCATCCAAATCAAATTTGAACATTCCTTACGTCAAGTTGAACTCTTCCCATAAAAGGGGAAACTCTAAGATGCGCCGCTGGGATAGTGTAATCGGGGCATGATGTGGAACATTTGGATCATGTTTTATTTTAAATAAAACCAGAGCAAGCTTTTAACGTCAGTTGCCCCTCTTTGTTTTTCCCATAATTTTATTTCAATCATTTGTTTTGTTCCTATGTATTTTGATTTTGCTTACATGTAATTTAATTTCAAAAAGGATCCAATCTTATTATAAGATATAACTTAAATTATAAACTAGTTCAGTTCTATATCTGTTATTCTCACTTCAGAAAGTCATTCAAACTATTTTAATTTAAAGAACTATTCCATGATTTCTTTACATTAAAAATCCAATTAATCAAATGTATATAATCTTTTTTTTTTTTCAAATTGCCCTTGACTAACTTATTTTAAAATAATTTTTTTTTTGTTAAAATTATATATCTTAAAATAATTCCTGAACTATAAAATCCTGCACAAGTGATTATACATAAACTAATATTACGGGTAAGTAAGGGTGAATTTAGAACTTTTGTTTATGAGGCAAAAAATAATATCATAAAAATTTAAGGATAATAATTTTTTAAATGAGTCGAAATATAATTTCACGGGAAACAAAATGCAATGTTTTTGAAAAAAATGTAAGGTAATAATTTTTTTTTAGGGTGGGTAACTGTCCCAAAGACCAACACTTACATTCGTTCCTGCCAATGAGGTACCTCAAGATTTCAACACATTTATCTATCACGCCAATATAGAAGTAGAATGAGCAAATTTCTCAAATAAAATGCCACAATCAAAATAAATATTAGCAATAAAAATATTTTTTATTGTAGAATAAATATATATATTAACTAGAATCCCATATATATTTGAGAGTTCCTGCCAAGTAAATACCATCTTCTTGTGCAGACCAAATACACTTCTTATCGAAGCATGGACCGCCCATCCAATCTTTGCTAAAAGCGTCAAAAGCCTTGTTATACTTTGCCTGTGGCCACCAAATGTGACAGAAGAATAATGTTGAATATGGTACTGCGCAAAAGGTGAAATTTAGTTCTTGTTTTGGTTGCAATGTACGATACCCAAGATCATCGTCTCCCGAATGACAATGCACTGTTATTGGACCAGAAGATGGACGAAGATCGTTAACTACATGTACTGTAATCTTCGATAATATGAAGCAGAACTTTTTTTCTGAGACCATTGCTTGGGAAAGACTCGCAGAAATGAAGAGAAGCACTAAAAGGTATGAGTAATTCATATTATTTGTAGAACATAAACAATTTTTTTATTGAGTCTTTGGAAGCCTTTTTATATAATGGCCAGCATTGAATCGAGCAAAGTAAAATATTGTGATAATATCTTTGTCAAGGATTTCTTTTGGACTATGAAAAATCTCAACACAGATCAAGATTATTCAGTAAAGGATGCCTTCTTTTTGGGAATGGTTTTTGACTAATCATAATCAGATTCTAAAACAATATTATAACATCCAATTGTCAAATGTAATAAGATTACGAATTCATATAATTTTGAATGATCGAGAAGGCACAAGAATTACACAAAAAAGGGAAGGCAGCCTCTCTCGGGAAACATGGCAAAATTGATCTTTTGGTCCCAAATCTTGAGTTTGGAACTGACTCTACAGGAACAATTTGTAAGGGGCAAGCTTCCTAGTGTCCAAGTGTCAAGTTTCGAGGGCTTGTGATTCAGATACCTGGCAAAATGAACAGAAAAAGATCGGCCATCATTTAACTCGACCCTCAAAATCATCTAATCCATGTTTAGTGTGCGATCAGCCCCATATAATTTTAAATTCTAGCTCCGTTTCTAGGCCAAAGAATTATTAGGAGCATCGTGCATGCATTTTAATGTAACAAAAAAGTATATATACCTTCAAAAATACTATAAGTTGTAATATCCATATGAGTGAAAATGACGATATTATTTGATTTTTAATCAATTGTTTTAATGGCGAATTTTCTTTTTTCACATGTTAATAATGAATTTCCAACTAATATTTTTTTATTTTAGTTACATCTCAAAATTATTTTTCTATTCTTCAACACAAAATCTTGAATTGAATTAGTTTTTTGGGGGGTCGTAATCACTCAAGAGACAAATATCAGAGAAGATCTATGTGATATTTCTTAAACTTAATTCTAAAGGCAAAAAAGTATAATTATTCAAATAATCATATAAAATTCCTGTCAAATTTGTTAAAATTCTAAATATTGTATATTTATATGTGGAAATTGCAAATAGGTGGAGAAAATTATATTCACATAGTCCAATTTTTTTAACTATTGTTTTGAAAATGTATTTTTTAGTTACCAAAATACCCTTCAGTTGAAAACATCATAAATCTAATTTCGGATCTTTCTTTTCTTCATCATCCCGTTGCCCCACACCGTAAATTTTGTGCTAAAATTTTCCGTTGATTCTCAGATCATTATTTTTTTCATCATCTCATCCCCTCATCCCTAAAAACTATTTGCTAAAATGTTATGTACATGAAATATGTTTGAATCGAAGCATCTAAATTGTTCGTAGCATTTGGAATCTTTTTTAATCGAAGAAGACCTCGGACTACTCTACACATATAATTTCCGGATATACACTGCACATTCCATCTTGTGTGTGTGTATACTGGCTGTGTATGTGAATTATAAATTTGAATACCGATGCCAAATTATAGACATCGAAAGTCTGTTGGTATGTCTTTTTGAAAATAAAATAAAAACTCTCATGGTTTTGACTGATGCATATGGATGAAGAAGTAAGATATGCGTTGGTGTCCGTGTTTGTTTGCTCATTTCCAAAATTTATAACCCGACATTAAGATATTGCAACGAAGAAGATGACACAGAGAAAAATTAACTGATGCACGAAAATCATAAACTTAATTGGTGCACGAAAATCATAAAAAGTAATTGGTGTACGAAAATTATAAAAAGTAACTGATGCACGAAAGTTTTAAGAAGTAATTGGTGCACGAAAATATAACATTAGTGCACGAAAATCATAAAAAGTAACTGATGCACGAAAATCATAAAAAGTAACTGGTGCACGAAAATATAACCTTGATGCATGAAAATACAACACTGGTGCACGAATTTTATGTTAACAACTGGTGCACGAAATACAACAACTGGTGCACGAAATTAAATGGTTCGTGCATCAATAATTTAATTGTATGGTTCGTGCATCACCCACTTGCGATTATGGTTCGTGCATCACATACTTTTTCTATGTTTCATGCATCAGTTATTGATTTTAATTTTTGTGCATCAATTACTGATTTTCAATTTTCGTACATCATTTACTAGTTTTATTTTTCGTGCATCAGTTACTGATTTTCAATTTTCGTGCATCAATTACTGGTGAACGAAAGTTTAAAAAAAAATCGGTGCACGAAAATATAACATTGGTGCACGAAAATCATAAAAAAAGTGACTGATGCACGAAAATATAACCTTGATGCACGAAATATAACACTGATGGATGAAAATACAACACTGATGCACGAACATTATGTTAATTAACTGATGCACAAAATTTGCAAAAAAACAACTAGCACACGAAATTAAATGGTTCGTGCATCACTTACTTAATTGTATGGTTCATGCATCACCCACTTGCGATTATTGTTCATACAACACATATTTTTTCTATGTTTAATGCATCAGTTACTGATTTTAATTTTCGTGCATCAATTACTAATTTTCAATTTTCATGCACCAGTTACTTTTAATAATTTTCGTACACCAGTTAATTTTTATAATTTTCATGCACCAATTACTTTTTATAATTTTCGTTTACCAATTAATTTTTCTCTGAGTCATCTTCTTCGTTGCAAGTTTCAGGTTGTAAATTCTGAAAATGAGCAAATAAGCGTGGACATCAATGAATCATAACTATAAAACCTCAAATGACAGCAAACAGTATATTTATATATATATAGACACACACACACACCCACTTACACATACACATACCAGATTTGAAGAAAAAAAATCTGGAACGAAGTGATGGAATGGAAAATCAAAGATATGAAGAGAAAAACCAACTGTAAAAAATCGTAACTGGCTAGAGAGATTTACGAGGAGATTTGAATCGCAGTCGTGAAAGGAAGAGCTAGAACGAAATGCTGAAAGGAATAGACTGAAAATTTCCGAGATTGCCACATTTTCTTATTAAGGGCACTTTTTTAATTTCAACCTAAAGTTGACTTAAATGATTGCAAGTTTTTTTTCGGACTAAAATGAATAAAGTTTCAGCATACGGTACCGGTCTAAACTTTGCCCTAATTTTTATCTTCTTAAATTTTGACCAAATATTCACTTATATACACTATATATCTTAGAATTGTGTCAATTTACCTAACGAACCCATCAAGTATTCAGTTTTTTAATAATATATTTAATAATAATCATAATATGGTAATAAAATTCATAAAATTAAAATTAAAATTAAAATGCTCTTTTTACTTAAAATTATGGAACAATGCGTTAAAATGTCCAGGTATAGATAGAATATTTAAAGGATATTCCATCAAAGTTGTAATCACTCCATTTATGAATTGCAGAAGATTTTGACTCCATGAAAGAAAAAGCTGGAAGTTACGTTAAAAACTTGTGTTTCCTCTCTAAATTTCAACAAAATCATAATTCTAGAATCCATCGCTTCCAACAAATGACACATACTAGCATAAATTTAGAGAAAAATCTATTACATTTACCAAAAAAACTTACCTTTCTTTCCCTGAATCGATCGATGCCATCATTTTTATATGCTACGAAGAACATATCTCGCTTCCTTTTCTTCGGTTCAAAGAAATTTCAAATTACGAAAAATTTAGCTGCTTCGATTCAAAGATTTTTGTACGGAGTGTTCGAAAAAATCGTAATCAAATGTGGTAGATTTTACGTGCAGAGGAGGAAATGTTATTACGTAAAGAGTTAATAAATTAGTTTAGAGTTTTTTTTTTATAACTTAAGGGTATTTTGGGAACTAGAAAAGATCTTTGCAAACTAACTCTTTAAAAAGTTGACTTATGTGAATATAATTATCTACTAAGTGTATTTTTTTGTAAACATTATTTTTTGTCAGACTTATTTGAAATATATTTCTAAAAACAATATCAATATGCAATTTTCTCATACTTACTTAGGGTATTGCCTTTTTTTTCCTTCTAAATATTCTATATTCTTTTCTCTTCACTTAATTTGATTTCAAATTTTTAAAATGTTAGATTAAATATATGTTTTGTCTCTTAATTATGTATTTAAATTGAAAATATAAAAATAATCAAAATAGTTTCTCTAACCCGTTAGTGTAATATATATATATATATATATATATATATATATATATATATAATATATATATATATATATATAATAATAATAATAATAATAATAATAATAATAATATAAAAGTGGTCTTCTATGACACAACTAAAAAGCCCGTAGAATCGGGCTCTTCACAAATAGAAATCTTGATCCACTATCGATTAACGCTCTGTTTCGACCCAGTAATGTGGAAAAGTGGAAACGAAAGCCCAAAGTGAATGGGCGAATGGTATCGGAAGCTTTCCCACGTACAACTAAATAAATCTCAAAGCCCTCAACCGGGTGCCCAAGTTGGTGGAGCATAGTGAAGTCGAGACTATAAGATTATGAGTTTGATTTCCCCAGTCAACACTTTTTCGATCTGATCATGTCGCACATGACTTGTCTAGTACGGTTTACCTGGTTAATATGGTTTGCATGTTACTGCGTCAGCCCGGGGTTTACCAAGTGCGCATCCTAAGAATAGCGATTGCGGTATCTCTCGTCACCAAATTTTTAAGACAACTCTGAGACTTTTGTTGGCTCGTGCACTGTTAAGTCTTTTTGTATCTTGAAATATGAATTATAAACCTTTTTTTAGAGGGAATGGTCTAAATTTTTTTCCACACTGTGTAGGACTCGACTTAATGCACTTCGGCCAAAGCACATGCAAAAAAAAAAAAAAAAACCACTTCCTCCCACTCAGTTGGCGGAATTGGATATTTAATTTTTTTAAAAAAGACTTCCTCCTACCCGGTTAGAGCATTACCATAATTTATGAATCCTCCCCCATTTTGCCATATTTTAGCAAAACAATTTTATTTTTACGATATTCTTTTTTAAAAAACCCTCTCAAGTCTTAAGTGCCTCAATATAGATTAAATACATTCGATGTACCAAACACCAACTCACATATCAATCTATATATACATATACATACATAAATATGTATGTTGGTGTTTTGGTACACTAGGTTTACATAAGTATTTTCGGATTAAAAGATGTTCTGGCGTGTATAAGTTAAATTAAGTACAATAATGATTGAGTGTAGCGACGGTTGCGAGGACTCGTGATCAGCTCTAATCGATGTCACCCTAATTTCGAGGCGCCTCGATGTTGAAAGCCATTATTTTTTCATTCATATTTACTGCTACTAATGCTAGTTATTAATTTCAATAATTTTTTTTGATTCAACTCTCTCATTTGTTGGAGTACACAATTCAAATTTTTGCTAACCAAAATAATGATAACAATTTAAGAAACTCAGTTATATTCATTTGACACTTACTCTTATTAATTCATTATAGGAATGAAAAACTCTCACATACTTCAAATTCTAATTTCTTTCATCTATTGCAGATTTATGTTTGTGCTTAACTTAGCTCTTCATTTTTTTTAGAGAGAGAGAGTGGCTAAATATTTTTTCGTATATTGCGGGCCTCGAATTCGAGTCTGTCCAAAGTGGATGTGAGCTCTTACCAGTTGGGCTAGGCTAAAAAGCTCACTTAACTCTTCATTTTTTTTTTACAACAAAAAGAAAAATTTCGTAAATAAAATAAGCACCATATGGTTCTTATGTGGGAGCTCATGTTGATGAATATTATTGATTATTATGAGATTATTGTGTTATGTCATCATCTCCAATTTTTGAAGAGAATACAAATTGTTTTATTTATAAAATAATATATATAACAGAAAATAGACTTTAATATTATTATCATTCAAATTATTCTATGGTAAAATAAAAAGGAAAAAATTATGAAAAAGCGAACCGGGATTGGCTATCTTTTTTTCATTTCGTTGAGAGAGTTCTAGTATTCTTTTCATTTTTGTCCATTATTTTTCTGCCCCACTTCCTACAAAAAAATTACCTGTTTTTTTAGGTTTAATTTG
The DNA here is from genome assembly GCA_907163345.1 of Haberlea rhodopensis. Lineage (NCBI taxonomy): Eukaryota > Viridiplantae > Streptophyta > Magnoliopsida > Lamiales > Gesneriaceae > Haberlea > Haberlea rhodopensis. Next base: position 1,153,511 of record CAJQUN010000069.1, read on the forward strand.
ACTCTTGCTTGACAAAAAATAATGGAAAATTTAAGTTTAATTGTTCTTACCAAACAAGTTTTTTATATAAATCTCCATTTTTAAAAAGTGTACAAATTAAATGGTGGAGAAATATCTTTTCACTTAAGTCCAATTTTCAAACTTATGATTTAAAAAGGTCTATTTTCATACCAGAAATATCCTTATGGTGAGAAAACCCTAAAATCTAATTGAAAAGGTTTGTTTGGGCGGGACATTTGAAAAAACATTGAATTCACATTCGTTCGTTTTCTCCAACTAAAAACCTCGAAAATCATTTCAATTGAATTGTTTCAGCGAGGCATTTACGATTCGTGTCTGGTTTTCGTTATTGTTAATCGATTTAGGGAAGTCTCAGAAGGTATTTTATAATTTTGTGATTTTTCTTTGCTTTCGTATATGTTGCGATGGATTTGGATTTATGATTATCTTGAAATGTGGAGATGATACGCAAGTTTTGAATGTGCACAAGCGCCCGAGATTCTGCCAGGAAAAGTTTGTGGAGGTTTTTTCGTGAACGGGTGTGTCCCTTTGCGTCCGGGTGCGTTTTTTCATGAATAAGGACCTCCAAATGGTGTCCTTTTGTGGTGTCATTTGGCCAAGTATAACAATCCTAAGTGAATTAAACACACTTTTTTTTATGAAAGATCAAAGTCAATTTTCGAGAGAAAAATCTTCATAAACATATTGTCCATCCCTTATTTTTGTTGAAGTGCTTTTAGACCTTTGTGGTTTGAGGACTTGTGATTTGGAGTCCTCCTATCACAAGTCATAGTCGTCGTATATTGGGAAACGATTTTCGCTAACCGTAAGCACCATAGCATGACAATATCGTTTCAAGGACAGATATTTAAAATCTCGCCTCGACAAACAATTATAAAACCATTGTTACTTTGCTTGCTATTATTCCTAAGATAGACATCATTACTAAGATTACTACATTGAGGAGGGGCAGCCGCCTCCCTAAAAAAATTAGATTGAATTTTAGCATCCGAAAATTATATTCTGACCCCCTCAAAAGATTTTTGTTCTCTATTTTGTATGTTATTATATTTTGTCACCCCAAACAAAAATTCTAGATGTCGAAGGTCTCGACAAAAAAGTCATTTGGCCAAGTATAACAATCCTAAGTGAATTAAACACACTTTTTTTATGAAAGATCAAAGTCAATTTTCGAGAGAAAAATCTTCATAAACATATTGTCCATCCCTTGTTTTGTTGAAGTGCTTTTAGACCTTTGTGGTTTGAGGACTTATGATTTGGAGTCCTCCTATCACAAGTCATAGTCGTTGTATATTGGGAAACGATTTTCGCTAACCGTAAGCACCATAGCATGACAATATCGTTTCAATGACAGATATTTAAAATCTCGCCTCGACAAACATTCATAAAGCCATTGTTACTTTGCTTGCTATTATTCCTAAGATAGACATCATTACTAAGATTACTACATTGAGGAGGGGGCAGCCGCCTCCCTAAAAAAATTAGATTGTATTTTATCATCCGAAAATTATATTCTGACCCCCTCAATAGATTTTTGTTCTCTATTTTGTATGTTATTATATTTTGTCACCTCAAATAAAAATTCTAGATGTCGAAGGTCTCGACAAAAAAGTCATTTCGTGTATATATATATCAATATGTTTTCATTATTATTTTAAAAAATATAGCACTAAACCTATGGAAATATTTAAAAATCGCGGGAAGGCCCTAACCCAAAAAACAAGTTACATAGAGGGAATGATTTTTTCATTATTTTGAATTATATATTAAATTTATTTTTTCATTTTATAAGATAATATTTTATTCACCCCATCTAATACTAAAAATCAAATGGGGAAATTACATGGAAGTCCACTTTGGTGACACAAAATCTACTTAAGTCTTGAGAAAAAATCTTAGTGCATAAAAAGCCAAATTGGAAACAATTGTGTTGAAATAAGTCCACTTTTCAAATTTTCAAATCAATTGGGTGTTTTATGATGACTCTTTTACCCCTCAATAGTTTGATATATTGCATTCTATCCTTTAGGCTTTTGTTTAAATTACAAAGAAGTCTATATATAATATTTAATTATCTTTTATATCCTTATATTTATAAAAAGCAACATTTAACATCGTCTTTTTACAAGTCCCCGTTTTTTGCGATCCTTTTCAAAAATGGTAACATGAAAGAACATCTTAAACATCTGGAAATCTTTTCAGACGTTTGTTACAAGGAAGGATTGGTGCTTTCCGAAAAGAAAGCAGAAATTGCTACAAGACAGATCGAGTTCCTTGGAATTGAGATTGATGAGTCTGGAATCATCCTGCAAAATCATATTGTTGAAAAAGTACAAGGATATCCGGATGACCTCAAGGATTTAAAACAACTTCAGAGTTTTTTAGAAGTTGTTAATTTCGCTGGGATGTTTATCAACAATCTAGCAAACCACAGGAAGGTGTTCAGTCCACTACTCAAAAATGATGTTAAATTTGAGTGGAATGACGATCATAGACAAGCTGTCAAACAGCTTAAAGAGGTTTGCAGGCAACTACCAAAGCTTGCAATACCAAACGACGAGGATGAACTGGTATTATACACAGATGCCAGTGATCACTGCTGGGCGGCAGTTCTCATGAAAATTACACCAGAAGGAGAAGTGCCATGCAGATATTGTAGTGGGTTATTTAATAACAACTAAGTTATCAGATGGCTCATCAACGCGAAGGAGTTCTTTGCTGTTCGAAAGGCTTTTAAGAAATGGCCATTTTTCCTACTTGCAAAGAAATTTATCTTGAAAATAGATAATACGAGTGTCAAAGCCTTTTTAAAAAATAAAATTGAATCAAAACCAGAAAAGGCTAGACTTTTAAGATGGCAAGCTGAATGCCAATATTATGATTATGATATTGTCATTGTGAAATCTGATAAAAATATTCTTGCAGATTTTCTTAACACGAGATGGAGGGACACATTGCTAGCGATACCCTCAAGCGAGTTAGGAATCTCAGGGAAAACCTGGAGATCCTGGAACGAGATTTTGGGACTCTTTGTCTCAATGCAGAGGTCGCGGGACGACTTCAACGAGCAGATCAGGAACTTGTTACTGATCATATACGAGCATGCTTTCGGGACCACGAACGTTTGTTTGAAGTCTTGAAAGGGCCTATACTTCAGGCAGCACCTTCAACAGTGCAAAAAGAAGTGTTTAGAGAACGGGGCTCATCTAACCCGGAGGCAAGGGATTCAAGTACCCCTGTCACGAGTGCTTCAGATGATGCATTCCTTGAGGATGTACAAGCTGAAGCGAATGTTGAAGGTCAGGTGTCATCACAATCTGAACCTTCAAGTCAACCCAGCACCTCTGGGGTAAAATAGGGAGAGTTGAATCTTAGGCCAATGACTGGCAAGTCTAAGGTTCAAACTAATGACGATTTAGTTTCTTCACCTATGCAGGATTACCAGCGCACTTGGGAGAAACTAATTACCAGGCGAGGTATCAACCCAGAAAAATCAATAGTTGATATCTCCGGAAAATATCCGAGAGTTTGGATGAAACCAGGCAGCCATCCAAATGATGTTCAGGAATGGTTTAATTTTGGAGCTCTGGCTTCGGTTTATACTGTGGCACCAGCCTTCTCTGAAATTTCAAAATTAGCAAAATGGATCAGAGAAGCTGTATACGCGACTTGGGCCAATAATCCACATTTGGCCAGATGTGATATCTTGGAGTTGTATTTTTTCAGTGCTGCTCCAGAACCAGCAAAGAAAGGCTTCATTGAAGCTTTTCATTTTATCAAGCTGAGAAGACCAGATGGAAACGCCGTGAAAAATATAAAAATGGCGCTACCAGAAGGAATTCCAATTTTAGCGGGAACTATCACAGATGATGAAGTTTCAACGAGACGAGCATGGGGTCTTTGGGTTTGTCTAACTGAAATGGACAAAGTCAAATACACATTCAAGTTCTTTCAGAATTCAGCCAATGGAACTTTCTTGCTGAATTCCATGACAGAAACCTCCACGAGATTTGCCGAAGAACTCTTTGAAACCAAGAGAAGAATTCTTTGGGAGAACAAGATTCCGGCAGGAAAGGAGACTTACCGAAAATTCTGCAACATGGCACACATTGGCCGATGGATTGATCATATCTGCCTAGCATGCCCGGAGCAGAAAGAACCAGAGTTCGGGAAAGGATTCCGATCCAAACCCGACAGATCAGAGGCAGGAAAAGACAAAAGACCTGCTGACAAGAGAGCCCGTTTTCCTAAAGCTCGGGGACCACAAAAACCACTAATGTAAAGATTCCCCGACAAAGGAAAAGAGGTGGACCATTAGAAGTTAGTGCGGATACTGTTCAAACGCACTCAGACAAAACATAATGGACCACTCACGAGAAAAGTTGGCACAATCGGACAAGATGCCAGACCACGTGAAAGTTAAGGCGCACTCACAGGCGCACTCAACAATTATCAAGATTTGGAATCCGCATTTGAAGTCCGGATTCATGCCTATATAAGGACACTCATTCAGGAAGCTAAGGACATCGAAAATTCTCCATAGTTTTCTGAGAAATAAATTTAGAGTCTCCAAGCTTTGTAATATTTCAACGTTCGTAGCTTGGTAATCTTTCTTTCTTTTATTTCGTTTGTAATCATTTGTAATATTGTTCTGTTGGTTTTAAGTTTATGTGTTTTGAGTCAAGCCTCATCTATATGAGAGTCTAAACAAGTCCGTCTCCTCCCAAAAGGAGACGTTTTAATGTAATAGATGTTATAAGTATTCCAGAATAAAAATAAGGCTGTTGCCCAGCTATCTCCCAGATTTCTTTAAATCTTTTTTATATCTTGAATATACCTTACGCCCTAAGGTAGGAAACAAATTAGGGCTGTGCTGTGCGGTTTCTGAAGGAGTCGGATAACTGGCAGACTAACCTCGACCGTGTGCTGAGGTTGGATGGTGAGGAGCCATTCGTAAAACAGTCTGGAGGCAGTAAATTTTCGACTGGTGGAAGTTGCGACCCACCTCACCCGGTGCCGTTATGGTCAAAATGGTATTTTTCAGTTTGCTAAAATTTTATTGTAATACGGAAGCATGTTGGGCCTTTTATTTATTTTTAACATGATCTTCAAATCGGGTTGAATTATAATTAGACGAACGTTATATAAACCGTGAGTCCTTTGCAAAAGTATGCTCTTGGGATTCATCTCGAGATGACAGAAACTGAAGGATCTCATGTTCATATAATGTTTCTGTTTGATAAATATTAGGATGAAAACGATGATGAATAGTATATTGTGGCAATTTTGTTCTTTAAACATTTTCTAGGGCTAAGAATCAAATTTATTAAAGATTGGTTGGACCGCGTGGACCGCTTGGACCACATGGACCACATGGGGTTATTATGGTCATTTCAACCTAGAATGGACTTATGTCAACTAATGTTTTTTCGCTGGACTAGGATAGATTATGTTTCACCAAAGTGTACCGGCCCGTAATTTTCCCAAATCAAATTGCCAACCATATATGACAAGTGGCCATAGCAATCATTCTGACCCTGAAATTTGGAACAAAATAATTATTTCGCACCCGAACATTTTTTTGCTGGCTCCACTTCTCACAGCACATATAGTTTAACAAGGTAGTGGTTTTCATATATATATATATCATATATGTATTCCGAGTGATGTGAAGAATACAAAGCAAATATTTCCAAAAAATCATATCATCCTTCGCATTGTCAACTTTTCCACATTCCCCATCTGATCTAGTTTCCACTCCCCACACACATGCTATTAATTACCTTTAATAAAGTATTAAAGCATTAAAGAAAGCAATGCGTGCGTCCACATGGTCTGGCTGGATGAACGGATATCAGTTGCTTTCAAAGATCGCAGATAATAAATAAATTAAACTTTTCAAGATTACGCATTTTCGGTAATTTCATTTGATTATTATTATTATAATAATCCATCATTTTTTCACATTTAATAATACATCATTTCATCATCTATAAATTTTCTAAATGGGTTTTGGCTTTTAATTTAGAATCTCTAAGCAATGAGTACGTTTCAAAGGAAAGGTCCCACTTTTATGAGGGAGTTGTTTGTGTTCAGGGCGGCCATTAATTATGTTTTCCCAAGCTCTTTCGTGCAATATAATATTAAGAATTTTTCTGGGGTTTTAATTTCTACTCAAAATTGTCTTTAATGGGTGTGAGGGTTTCGGTGGCTCATGTGGCACAAAGGGCTAAAATTTGGAATCTTCTTGGGGTTAAAGAGGGAAGTAGTTTGTGTCAGAAAAAACTGGGTTGTTTTTTATTTTTTGGAGGGGTTGACCTAAATTCGGTGTCTGATTCGAAAATTTTATAATTTCCTGAATACATTTTGCTCTGGAGTGAGATTTGGGTAAGCTCTCGATTGGGTTATCTTGGGGACAGAGAAACGAATATGAATTACTCTATTGGTATTTGTGTGTGGAGCAGTTTACCGCATTAATAGCATAAAGCTGGAGTCTGTGTAAGTGGGCTTCCGTAAAATTATTGCTTTCTTCAGTGTTTTCGCTTACCAATACTTTTTTGTAATTTTGCTTCCAGTTTAAGTTTTTGACAATTGGTATTCTTCAGTTCTCTGGTTTTAGCGAACGAAGGAACACTTGGGCTTTTGCTAAAAGATCTGAGTATGTATTGAAGAGAAGTTTGGTGATGGTTTAGGATTTGTGGATCCTCAAAAAATTGGTAGTGTCATTGTTTTGGTTGAAGAAATCTCGGGTTGGTGGAAGAGGATTCTTAGTCCTGCAAAAAGGTTTAAAACTGAAGCAATTTCATCTGGAGTGCATTTTTAAGAGATGGCATGCATGAAATTGGGATCTAAAACTGATGCATTTCAGAAGCAAGGGCAGGCCTGGTTCGTTTTTTTATGCTCCTAGTTTAACGTTTTTAGCTATTATTGGAATTCTTATTTCGGTGGACTACTAATCTTTAGTTTGGTTGATTCACTGAAAAATTTCAAGTATAAATGTTGTGTGGTTTTACATTCCCCTTGATTTGAGTTTATAAAGCCGTAATCTTTGCTCTGATGTTGAGTTCTGATTTTGCTCCATCTCGAAAAGACCGATATCTAATGATGTGATGAACAGGCTAGCCGGCTGGATGTTCTTTGACTTCACCAACAAATTATTGCCGGTTGCATTTAGATTTAAGCATTTATTTGAGGATTTTGATTCAGATTGGGAATTTTTTATATTAAAAAAATATTTTAGAATTAAAGTTGAAGATTTTAAATTCATGAATTTAAAAATTATCCAAATATTTATAACTCATTTGGATTAGGAATTTATAATCCAACGCAATAACCATTTGTTTAGATAGTAACCAGTTAACCACTATGCTTCTCTAGATCAAAAATAATCTGGCCGAACACTCTGATTTTTTCCGATCATTTTAGCAGAATTTTGAACTATATGTGTTTGTTTCACTGTTATTTGTCGGCGGTTTCTAGCATTGGATATAAACTTGGAAGTTACTGGAGTTGGCTTTTGATTGGAGCAGCGATTAGTCTCTTGAACCTTACCATTTTCTTCTTTTGACTACAGGTTCTGCACGACTGGTCTCCCCAGCGACATAGTCGTCGAAGTTGGGGAAATGTCCTTCCATCTTCACAAGGTATCATTTTCCTTTTATTGGATAATGTTACCTGACTCTCATTATCTTGATGTTATAGTTTACGGATTCAGGCTTATGTGCACCTAATAAATCAATGTTAAATTGTTAATTATTTGTGACTTATTCCACGTAGCATTATTTGTTTCAAGAAGATGGTAGAAATCTGTTATACCGGTTTAATTATTTGTGACTTATTCAAGAAGATGGTAGAAATCTGTTATACCGGTTTAATTTTATTCATCTTGTACTTGACACGAACACTTGAACAAATTTGTATTGCTCATTATATCTCCAAAAGAAATCTTGATATAATTTTGCTTTCTTTTACTGAAATCAATTTATTTACCGTAGTTTCCATTGCTTTCAAGAAGTGGGGTTATGGAAAGACAAATTGCAGAGGCGCCTGAAGGAGAAGAAGGGCGTATCTTTAAGCTTCCTGATATTCCTGGAGGGACAAAATCTTTTGAACTTGTAGCTAAATTCTGCTACGGAGTTAAACTCGAACTTACTGCTGCAAATGTGGTATACCTTCGGTGTGCTGCCGAGCATCTTGAAATGACTGAAGAATACGGGGAAGGAAATCTCATTTCTCACACTGAGATATTTCTCAATCAAGTGGTTCTACGTAACTGGAAGGACTCTTTGAAAGCACTCCAAACTTGTGATGATGTTCTCTCTTATGCTGAAGAACTCCAAATCCCTAAAAGATGCATTGATTCTTTGGCTACTAAGGCGTGTACGGACCCAAATTTGTTTGGATGGCCTGTCATGGAGCATCGTGGCCAGATGCAAAGTCCTGGAGGAAGCGTTTTATGGAATGGAATAAGCACAGGTGCTAGACCAAGAAATTCGAATTCAGATTGGTGGTATGAGGACGCATCATCTCTAAGTTTACCTCTTTACAAAAGGTTAATCTCGGCCATGGAATCTCGTGGTGTAAAACAGGAAATTATCGCTGGTTCCCTTAATTCTTATGCAAGAAAATACCTGCCAGGATTAAATCGGCGCCAGGGTGCCAGTTTATCAAGTAACCGGCTTACACCAGTAGGATTGGTGGTCTCGTTACCTGAAGAGGATCAAAAGCTGCTTCTCGAAGAGATTGAACAATTACTCCCGATGCAGAAGGGTCTGGTTCCAACAAAATTTCTATTCGGTTTACTTAGAACAGCCAAGATTCTTCGAGTAAACCCCTCTTACACATCGAACTTGGAGAAAAGGATAGGGATTCAGCTTGATCAAGCGACTCTAGAGGATCTATTGATGCCGAATTTTTCTTACTCCATGGAAACCCTGTATGATGTGGATTGCGTGTATCGGATTCTAGAGCATTTCTTGGCCATGGATCAGGTACTTGGTGGTGCGTCACCAGGATCTGAAGAAGGTCATTTAATGGGATCGCCATCTCTGACACCGATCACTTTGGTCGCCAAACTGATAGATGGGTACCTCGCTGAGGTCGCACCAGACGTGAATTTGAAACTTGCCAAGTTTCACTCTCTTATCGCTGCTGTTCCAGAGTATTCACGTCCGTTGGATGACGGTCTTTATCGTGCCATAGATATTTATCTGAAGGTAAATTTTCAAGTGGCTATCAAAGGATACGGTAGCACATTTAAACAAGCATTTCATTAAGCAAGATGTTTTTAAGTTGTGTTTTTTAATAATCTTAGATATTTGTGTTTGGTAAAAGCCATATCGCGGTTTCTTGATTTCGGCTTTTTAATATGCCTTTAAAATAATAAAAGCCCAAACAGACATGAGTTTATTTTTAAACCTTTTTTGAAAAAAATTCCTCATCCAACAGACTCGATATCATGTTACGTGCGTCTTAGAAATTGTGTGAGAGTTTATTTATTCTTTCGTTTTCTGCAACCAGTCGCACCCGTGGCTGGCAGAATCAGACAGGGAGCAACTCTGCCGGCTTCTGGACTGCCAGAAACTGTCGTTGGAAGCTTGCACCCATGCGGCTCAGAACGAAAGGCTTCCACTAAGAATAATAGTCCAAGTCCTCTTCTTTGAGCAGTTGCAACTGAGGACTTCAATAGCAGGTTGCTTCCTTGTCTCAGAAAATCTCGACGGGTCGAGACAATTGAGAAGTGGGCTGATGGGTCAAAATGATGGAGTCTGGTCCAATGCTGTCCGTGAAAACCAGGTCTTGAAAGTAGGCATGGATAGTATGAGGTTGAGGGTTACCGAGCTTGAGAAAGAGTGCTCTAACATGAGGCAAGAAATCGAGAAATTAGGTCGGGTCAAAGGATCCAGTGCCTTGGAAAACGTTTCGAAGAAGTTTGGGTTCCGATTAAAGTCTCAAATGTGCAGTGCACAAGAGGAGTCCGTCAGCAAGCAGAACAGCAGTGGTAGTGGGAAAACGGAGAAGGGGAAACATACTGTAAAAAATCGAGAAGGCCAAAGATAAAAATTGGAAGGAGACGAGAAGTAAACTTCAGATGAATGAATTTCTTGATTTGTTTCTATTTTAGTTCATGCATGTCGTCTTCCATTATTGTGCTTACTGTTTCCTGGCCATTGTATTTTAGTAGGTAGACTGGAAATTGTGATCATGTACTGTTTTTAAGTATCTTGGAACTAGTTTTTTTGATAAATTCTCTCTTTTTCTCAGGCTAAATCTACCAAGTATCTGTCCCCTCATTGTAATCATCTTGAATATGTTGAGTGGGTTATTTTTATTTTTATTTTTGTGTTTTTTTAACAAAACAAATTACCTTTCTCTTTGGCAACAGAAAGTTTATTCCAATGGACAAACTACGCAGACCTATCAATTGAACTGAAGTAATCATGGAATTTGCTTCACGATTCACAAGGGGTCAGGACCAAAAAATTTCTTGGTCCACCTGTGCGTCCGTCATCACCCTCACGGGCTATGCGCGATGAATGATTTAAACTGAATGTTGATGGTGCCTGGGGATGCAGGCAGATGTTATCGGTTCTTGGGAATGGGGATGTCTGCTAATATTGAAGTTTGGATACTTTTTTTCTGGGACTGAAACTACAGGGAGTAGGGATTTAAGTGGATACAAAAGAGGACCTGAACTCTTTTATTAACTTGTTTTTAGTACTTCATTTTCGGGAAAATGTCGAGGTACGCCGATTCATCATATACCTGAGCCACTTCCGGTAGAAACCATCCTTTAGGCTTGTCAGACATCCTCCATAACGATTATATGGGTTTGAAGATTTACATCCGGTAGTAGCATACCGGTCCCACTTCTATACATCCGGTCTTACAAATACCAACACACAGATAAATATATGCATGTATATACATATATATTTATGTTTTTTGGTCTTTACAAACACTCAATCCATATAAATATTTTCCGTAGCATACATATATTATCACCGCTGCAACCATTGATGGTCTTGTAGATATTAAGAAATATCGATGGGCTTGTAGTAAATATTTGTAAATTTAAGAATCGTCGTTCGCCATATTCTACATTATTTTCACCACTCCACATGACCACACATATCACCCTAGTTTTAAGTTACATCGGATGGTAATATACAAAAACTCAAAAAAAAAAAATTTTACTTTTATTTATCCTCAATTAAGAGTACTAAAGGCTGTGTAACATATATATTATTCTCAATCAATTTCTTAATTATTTACATTAAAGTCTTAATAATACGCTAACGGTAGAATGACTCTTGGACTGTCGGGTTTCTTCTCATTCTCTCTCTCTCTATATATATAGGTATGTAAATTAGTAAAGCATTGATAGACAATTCCATTCTGACGCATCATATATATATATATATATATATATATATATATTGGGAAACAAGATAAGGACTTTTTCATGTGATCGTGCTCATAGTAGAAGACGTCGGTTGTGATTTTTGGGTTTTATTTTGGGGTCGTATTGAGCCGATATCACCTGAACGAAAGGAGGCCGATAACGATCTTAGGACAACGTCAAGTGACATGACTCCTACAAACCAACCGTCCTTTCCAATTTTTGAATTCGCTTTATTTTATGAATTTATCTTCTATGTTCTAATACTAATTGGCAGGAATTTGAAGTTTTTCTCAACAGCACCAAACAAATATGTAGGGTAATTAGTAACGATGCGTATTATATAGTTCTTTTTTAATGTTTTAACATGGAAACAACTCCTTTTATAAATGCTTGCACTTTAAAAAATATATTATAATCTAAATAAAAATTAACCCATACTTCTTGGGGGTTTTTAATTAAATATTCAAAAAATATATATATATATATATATATATATTAACAAAACTTTATTTGAAGTCTGAGATGACGCATTACATATAATTTTTTTTATATACAGAACGCCATCTCAGATGACGCCTTACATATAATTTTTTTTATATACAGAAGGCTCTATCTCAGATAGCACATTCTATATAATTTTTTTTTTATAAAAGTCGTCATTTTAGTCATCTAAGATGACACCTTCTATATAAATCGTAGTCAGCAAGTCAATTTTACGTTATGAATAATGCGATTGATTTGTACAAATTATGATTTCGTAAAATTAAACCTTACTATGAGTAATCAAAATATGAAATTTTCCATTTTGATTAATCTAAGATAACGCTTTCTATATAAAAAAAATTTATATGTAAGGCGCTATCTTAGAAATTTCATATTTTGATTAATCATAGAGAATCATAATTTGTGTAAAACAATCGCATGATTCATAAAGTAAAATCAACTTGATGACTACGATTTAGGTAGAAGGTGTCATCTTAGATCATCTTAGATGGCTAAAATGATGCATTCTATAAAAAAATTTATATAGAAGGTGTTATCTGAGATTGAGTCTTCTGTATATAGAAACAATATGGAAGATGGTGCATTCCTTATAAACAAATTTTATATAGAAGGCGTAATCTCAAATAGCGTTTTCTATATATAAAAAAAATTATATTGAAGGAGCTATATATTTTTTTTTAAAAAAAATTAAAGACGCCATCAGAGCTGGCGACTTCAAATGAAATCATCATCTTTGATGACGACTTGGGTTACTTTAACCCAAAATCGATTATTTTATTAATATATATATTTTTTTCGAATATTAAATTAAAAAACCCCATACTTCTTCCTTATAAAACCAATGGTTACAGAGTGAAGTCACTCAAAGAGTTCCCACGCAGCACCAACGTCATCGTCTCTCTTGCAATCTGTTATCCGATCACCGTTTCCGCCTTATCCTTCGGGGGAGATCTCCAAACTCAGGCTCGTAACTACATCTCTCTCTCTCTCTACGCGCGCACACACACACACACACACGTTTTATGTTACCGGAATTCGAGTTCTGCAATTTAATATTCGCTACTAAAGATTTGGAGTGTAAGATTCTGCATAATTATATTTGTTTCTTCTTCTCTGACTTTTAATATATCATTTTTGGAATTGAATCACATCTACGTGTTTACATATTACACGTTACACGTTTGTTAGACGCCATCGTAGTTTGATTTTGATGAGCGAGATCGTTAATATGGATATTTTACACGAATTTGTTAGTCGCGATCAGTTACACAGATATACTCTGTGGTTTGTGTAAATGAATATTTACCTGTAATTTTCTATATTTTTTTGTTGATATAGATTGATTTATTTGCACCCATGAATGGTGTAAGACGCACTCTGCATCACCAAATAAACGAGATTCATTCACTCCATAATTCCTTAATTGATGAATTTTTTTCTCTTGGATTGTGTCAATTCAGGATTCAGCTACCACCGTCTGTTTGTCAGTTAATTTTGCTTCAGGGGATTTTTTCGACTTAGTGTTTGATTTTTCCAGGTCTCTCTAAATGATCGTAATTGGGAGAGTCCAAACGAAGGAACAGAGTTCATGTTTAATCAATGCTCAAATGTGTTAGTTTTGCAGGTGTAATCGGAAGATACACAGAAAATTAATTAAAGATGGGAATCGAAACCAACGGAGGAGGTTCATCGGGGTTGACTCGGAGGAGATCAGCGTGCTCGTGCACAAAAGACGATTTCTTCCCGGAGGAGTCGTTCAAGAGTTGGAACAATTACGTGAAAGCGTTGAAACAGACCCCGGTTCGATTAATGGACCGGATTCTGACCAGGTCGAATCTTCAGACCGAGTTACAGGTGAAGGAGCGAAGTGCAAACGAGATGAAGAAGACGCTTTCATGGTGGGACTTGATGTGGTTCGGCATGGGTGCCGTCATCGGCTCCGGAATATTTGTTCTCACCGGCCAAGAGGCGCGTAATGATGCTGGCCCAGCTGTCGTCCTATCTTACGTCGTCTCCGGCCTCTCCGCCTTGCTTTCTGTCTTTTGCTATACCGAGTTTGCTGTGGAAATCCCCGTGGCAGGTACTCATTCACGTAACTAAGTCGACAAATTACTTAGTTTGGGACAACTAGGTCAAAGGAAAAATATTGGCTGCGGATATTTTTATGTTTATGATTATTAATTTAAATATTTTTTAACAGTTAAATTTTGCTATTAAAAAAATTAATTTTGGTCAAATTAAATTTTACTCTTAAAACTACAAAAAAAATTGAATACTTTATTTTTTAGTTTGCTACTCACTCAACGTAATATAAATGTAACGATTGCTAATTTTAATTTAGAAATTATTTATCTATAGTCAGGTATTTTCGAAAATAGTTTAAATCGTGAAATTTTAATTTAAAAAAAAAAACTAAAATGCTTTTTATGAAACGACCTAAAATTTATGGCCGAGAATATAATAAAATAAATATAAAAAGTATTTTTATTTGACCAGTAATAAAAATATTGTTTCTTGGCGAATATAAAACAAAACTTTAATTATTTCAATCCGAACGACTGGACCTTCATCAAATATATTATGAGCTGTTTTTCTACACATTTTGTACGTATTTGAACCGTTCTGGTAAAGAAATCATTGATTGCGGCCAGTTGCCGTTTACGTACTATAGTGGGCGAAAAGAACCCCACCTCATTCATTGACATTCGACTAGTCAACAACCTCAAATCCCCTTCACCTTAATTGTCCTTGTTGACTCCAAAAAAATTGAACGAGTCTGTCCTAACTTTTGTTGGCTCGCAAAACAGTGTAGTGAGTGACAGAATTTTTAAATCTATGTAAAATGTATCGTCCCTCTCATCACTAAATCTTGCAGGTGGCTCATTTGCTTACTTGCGAGTGGAGCTTGGCGATTTCGTGGCATTCATCGCCGCAGGAAACATCCTTTTCGAGTATGTCATCGGTGGTGCTGCTGTTGCACGTTCTTGGACTTCCTACTTCGCCACATTGTGCAACCATGAGCCCAAAGATTTTCGCATCCACGCCCATGGTCTAGCAGATGGCTACAACCAACTTGACCCCATAGCCGTTGGTGTCATCATAATCATCTGCGTCATCGCAGTTCTCAGCATAAAGGGCTCCTCTCGTCTCAACTACATCGCTTCAATCGTTCACCTTTTCGTCATTTTATTCATCATCATATGTGGATTTATCAAAGCGACACCAAGAATTATTCTCCGTTCGCTCCATTTGGTGCCCGTGGAATCTTCAAGGCCTCTGCGGTGTTATTCTTTGCATATGTTGGTTTCGATGCAGTCTCCACAATGGCGGAGGAAACAAAAAATCCCGCCCGAGATATCCCAATCGGTCTTGTCGGCTCAATGGTGATCACCACATTCTTGTACTGCGTGTTAGCCGTAACTCTCTGCCTCATGCAACCATACAAGGTAATCGACACTGATGCTCCTTTTTCGATGGCATTTGTGATGGTGGGGTGGAGTTGGGCTCAGTATGTGGTTGCAGCAGGTGCACTAAAAGGCATGACATCTGTTCTGCTAGTAGGGGCAGTGGGTCAGGCTCGTTATCTCACCCACATTGCACGTACTCATATGATGCCTCCATGGTTCGCCAAAGTTGACGAAAAAACTGGGACACCAATCAATGCCACCGTTATAATGCTTGCAGCTACAGCAGCCATTGCCTTCTTTACAGACCTGGGCATCCTATCCGAGTTGCTTTCAATCTCCACGCTCTTCATCTTCATGCTCGTTTCCCTTGCCCTTCTTGTTCGTAGATACTACGTCAGTGGTGAAACCTCTATAGAAAACCGCAACAAACTAATACTCTTCCTTTCCCTCATCCTTGGATCCTCAATAGCTACTGCTATTTACTGGGGTGTAAATGAGACGGGCTGGATCGCCTACTGCATCACGGTACCAATACTGATAATTTCCACAGCAGGACTCTGTTTTTTCGTCCCTCAAGCATGTAATCCAAAGTTTTGGGGTGTTCCATTAGTGCCTTGGTTACCATCTGCGTCAATTGCTATTAATATCTTCCTTCTCGGATCTCTTAGAAAGGATGCATTCGCGAGGTTTGCAGTGTGGACTGCACTTCTACTGGTTTACTATTTCCTGTTTGGACTTCACGCATCTTATGACACGGCTATGGCTTCCCAAGTGGCGCGGATAGAGGATGCGACTTATAAGAAGGTCGAAGCCGGCGAAGATTCGACACCAACTGGTCATTAGAGCATCTTTTACATGTATAGTCTGACTATATATTGGGTTCATATTTCATACGCTCGTTCCTTTTGCCTCTAAACGGTTGTGTTTCTTTCCATTTTAGCAGAATCAATACAGCTTGCAACTGTGGATGTCAGATGAATAATATAATTGACATTTGATTCAATAATCGTACATGAAATACACCACAAATTCATATGTTCAAACAACGGCCTACCGCACAGTTAGTCGAGGGTGTCATTTTTTTATTACATTTTAATTTAAGTGGTCAACTCGGTCATTACTTCAAAATGACCAAGAAGAGAAGAAATCTTCGACAAACAAAAATAAAATAATTTACAAAAAAAATAATACAATTCCTTCGACAAATTCAAGATTTATGATCAAGAGGCAGTGTTCGAATAAAAAAATATATATTAAAAAATAACTTTATACAACTAACATTTAATGTGTCTCATCCTTTTAATTATCTTTCAATTGTTCAAACAACCTACACGTACAATATTTTTAAGATGATTATACAAGATAGTTAACAAAATGATCTCAAGGGAATAATTTTTTTTAAATGTTTGATCTCTCCCAATGTAATTTTAACTTTGAAAGAAGTCATACATTTAAAAAAAATTATTTGAAGGTCACTTCCTTCTTATATAAGGTGCTGGTGTTCTGAGAATTTTCTTTCTTTAAGCCCTAATAAGGTACAACAATTGAAGCACAACGTAACATCGTTCGACACTCCAAAACTCCTCGATCAGTCTGAAACACCGAAACCCAGCTTCACAGAGTTTGAGATCCTCTACGTACATACATATACGCATAAAATCCTACATATAAATGGATGATGCAGAAGGGGGTTTAAGCTTTGATTTCGAGGGGGGGATTGGACCCGGGGCCCACACAACCGACTGCATCCGTACCCGTGATCCAATCATTGCCGGACCCAACAGCAGGTTCCGCCTTATCCGCACTCAATGGCAATAACTCTTCCAACGCACCGGTGCCAGTGGCGGAAGGAATCGGCGGTGGAAGACGTAGCTTCCGGCAGACGGTGTGCCGCCACTGGTTGCGATCGTTGTGTATGAAAGGCGACGCTTGTGGATTCCTTCATCAGTACGATAAGTCCCGGATGCCGGTCTGCCGGTTTTTTCGTCTCTACGGAGAGTGTCGAGAGCAGGATTGCGTATACAAGCACACGAATGAGGATATCAAGGAATGCAATATGTATGTTTTTGGCTTCGCTTTGCGATCAAATTTTGTCTTTTGAGTCAACTAATAATTGTCTCTCTCTTGCAATATGAATGCTACCGCGTAAACGTTGTGTATATGCCTCTATTAAAAAAAATTGATTTTGATTTAATCTATATGTACCGTACGAATGTAATGGGTTCAGCGTTTGAACATGACAACAGTTATTGTCATCACCAAGGCTAAATGCCCATTGTTTCTGTTAATTCCGCAGGGATTCTGGCAGAATTATCACAAACCATAACTATGAAATATTTTTTTAACGTTACGTTGTTTCTAGATACTTATCATCTGCAGCTAAGTAAAGAAATGACTGCAATGTAATTGGAAAAAAGATTGCGTCTTTGATTTTTCATTTTCATGGTTTGAATCATCACCACTTTATGTTTTTTTCTGACCGACTCTGTGGCATTTTACAGGTATAAATTGGGATTTTGTCCTAATGGCCCAGATTGTAGGTATAGGCATGCAAAGCTGCCAGGACCTCCGCCTCCGGTGGAAGAAGTTCTCCAGAAGATCCAGCAATTGGCTTCTTACAACTATGGAAACTCTAACAGATTTTTTCATAACCGTAATACTAATTATGCACAACCAGCAGATAAACCTCAGTTTCCACAAGGACCTAATGATACAAATCAGTTCGAAACACTTAACACGACAGGGGATGGAAATGCAAATCAACAACCACAGCTAGGACAACAGACTCAGCAGCACGGTGGACAATCTCAAATACAGAATATTCCCAATGGCCAGCAAAATCAAGCTGATAGGACTGCAACAACCCTGCCCCAAGGAACATCTAGGTCTGTTCAGAACAAGGTCTTTAATTAGGTTACAAAACAGTTCATGTATTTATCTATGGTTGTTAGTTTACGAGATCTTTCCATCGTCAGCTGTAATTACTTTCTTAAGACCATTGGCATGGACCTTAACTGCTTTCACGTTCTCAGTTCCTTCATATTACTCTCTGGTTGATGTATTACGTAGTTTTGGTCCTTGTTTCTTTGGCTGATCTGTGTTGTTGTACACTGATGAATTCACTGGAGCTAGATAGCAATTAATCGAACAAAACAACAATAATTTCTGGAAAGTATAAGTAGTGTATTGATTTATGAAGTAATGAAACAAAACCCAGAGGAGAACCACTGTAATTCCCTAGCAAATTGCTAGTAACCAACTCAAAACATGTAACTGAATGAATAAAAAACTCGCTCCTCACTCCCCTCTATTCCCTGGCCCCTCATGAACTCTCTTCTCTCTCCTAGTGGAAACAATATATATTTTGGGCTTTGAAATATCTCGGCCCATATCAGACACCCTGAAGAGAATTAAATTGAGGCACTAACTGGTGTCCATGTTCTTAAGACCATGTAATACTTTTAATCAATAAAAATAGCTATACTGTTTTGTGGATACTTCAGTTTTTGGTAGAATTGCTTCAAACTCGTACAGTTTCTTGGAAGGAAAGTGTCCTGGTACATTACCATGACAGTAGAAGAAATAAGCTCTCTGAGACAAGATATCTGTTCTATCGAGACCCAGATTACTTGGTCAGAAATTATGCAATAGTTCATTTGTTTCATTTTTTTCATAGAACTTTCTTTCCCTATTTTATTAAGTCTTTATTTAAAATTTCTATCAAAGTGCTTTTCAAATTCAGATGGTGGGTTTCTTTGTTTTCAGAAGCTTGCATTTTTGTGAAGGAAAATGACTGTTAATTTTAAGTGTAATTAGTAGAAAGCAATAATGATAATAGCAAAAGGAACGAAGATGGAAAGATAAAATAGAAGACTTTCTAGGGTCATCTTCTCGTTCTTGAAGACAAATGAAGTGCTCTCTTGTACTAGATTGTATTTTGAAGGAAAATAATGTCTTGTGTATGATGTGTAGTTATTCAAATGTACCACTTGAGGAAATGATTGACTGTGTTTTGATCATAAGTTCTATACAGCATATCATGTAATGATCTTTATATTTGTTAATTTTCCTTTCAGCGGTTTTTAATCAGAACCTCTTTTTCATGCCCCTCACTCTCCCAGCTATCTAACCACTCAAGATAGGTTTATTCAATTGAGGCATCATCACTTATAAACTTTCCATGGTAATATGGTTAACATAGGTACTTCGTGGTCAAAAGCTGCAATGTTGAGAATCTGGAACTGTCTGCTCAACAAGGTTTATGGGCAACTCAGCGAAGCAATGAGGCCAAACTTAATGAAGCTTTTGACTCTGTTGAGAATGTCATTTTGATTTTTTCAGTTAACAAGACTAGACATTTTCAGGTGGATTTTGCATGTTACTAAAATCAGATGACTGGTTTGAAGATTAATTTTTTTTAATATTACAAAGAACAATTAACGTAGGCTGATTCCATTATTTTGACAATGGCAACGATGTTTTTATAGTAGATATATTGTTGTTTTATTAGGGCTGTGCAAAGATGATATCCAGAATTGGTGGCTCTGTCAGTGGAGGAAACTGGAAGCATGCACATGGCACAACTGCTCATTATGGACGAAATTTTTCTCTCAAATGGTTAAAGGTCCTTGTTGTTCTGCACTTCATTTGAAATTCAATACATCATTTTCCAAAGGAACCATCAGTACTCAATCTATCCTTTATGAGATGAATGAATGAGATTCCGACGGTTTAATGCTTATCAGCACCTTTCTGAGGCACATCATTTGTCTTGTCAAGTAGCTTCAGTAACCTGTGCTATAAATTACTTTGGCTGGAAAAAAAAGGTTTCTGTGTATGCCGCTAGAAGGCAAATTTCATGTTTAAATTTTTTATCAGATTAGTGTTGAATGTTAACAGACTCTTCATATCTTATGATTTCTTCTGTGCTCTAGTATTCTTGAGCAGTGGTATTTCATTATGTCGCATCTTTATTTTAATATGCAGGAAGTAAAGTCGGTGATACCAGGTCTTCAGTCTTCCCAACATTTTATAAAATATTGCATATGATTTTTTTTTTTTTAAAATTTCCTATCCATGTCAGTCATATATTAAAATATGAAAAACAATGTGGAATTCTGCTATGCTGTATGATTTTGGCACCACCTTCACTGTGATTTTCATGTCTGCAAGTCCACCTTAGTCCAATAATGGAAATTCCCACTTTTTTTTATGTACTTTCAGTCTAATTATGTTTTACTATGCGTGCAGCTTTGTGAACTGTCCTTCAACAAAACTCGACATTTGAGAAACCCATACAATGAGAACTTACCAGTGAAGGTACTTACTTGACATTCATCTGCCTTGTTTATTCATAAATATATTTTGAACTTCTGAAACCATATTTTTCTTCTTTCCGACCATTTGATTATGGAAATTAATAACTTCCGTGGACTGCCAATTATCTTAAGGGGTTAATTAAACTCTTTGATCTTTTCAATCATGCTGCCTTTCAGTTTTGAATAGTGAAAAGGGATATTAATTCTTGTTATTAGGGACTCTTGTGAAGTGACAACTTGCAGTTCATAAAAAGAGCATTTCAAGATTATCAATTCAATATATCTCTAGATAAATTCCAGTCAAAAGGTGCTATTTCATGTCAATAGATCTTGAAAGTTTCCAACAGAGATCATTACCAAATCAGATTGATGTATAAATTAGAAAACACTTTATTTGTGTGCATGTTGTGGAAGGTTATGTAATGGCAGGGGAAGGTGAAAGCAAAACTCTTTTCTAGAATCTTTCCTGTGTTTGTTTTTTCCCATGTTTCTCTTAGGCCTAGTCACGAGTGCGCGCGCACACAAAATCACACTCAACCTTAGGCCTAGTCACGGGTGTTATAGAATAAATAATAAAGCGTCAAATATGAGACGGCAATTCAACATTTTCATTTATTCTCCTACCTTATTTTGAAATCTTCAGATTGCCTATCTGCCCTTCAAATTCCTGAATGTTATCATCTTAGGATGCTCCGTAAATTTGCACAATGTTTTTTAACATTGCTTTGTTACTTCAACGCAGATAAGTAGAGACTGCCAAGAACTGGAGCCCTCTATCGGTGAGCAGTTGGCATCCTTGCTCTACCTAGAGCCAGACAGTGATCTTATGGTACTTCTTAAAATTGAATTTAGGATATTTACAGAATTGTTACTAGACTTTCTAGGATCAATCTACAGACATTTTAGGCTTTCTATCCATCATCAGGTAACTGGTTTCATCATTTAAATATAATGCCTTGCTACTTTGACCAATGAACAGGACTAATAGTTCTAGTATATTTGAGTCAAATATATATATATATATATATAATTTTTTTTTTTTTTTTGAGCAACTATTACAACTATTGGGGGTGGGGGACGGAGACTATATAACACGAGACCTACATGTCGCAATTGTGACCGATGCCAGATGAGCTACAAGCTATCGGCAAAAGTAGTGGTCAATTCGACAAAGATTATATTTGAGTCAAATATATATTATTAGATTATTTTGGCTTTTCCCATTGAATATTCACGGTAGTGTATGAGAGCTATTACCTCAATATGATAAATGCCTTTGTAGTGTAAATAATTAGTCATTGGTTGGTGATTTAGTAGCCGATGCTTTTAATATACTCCTATTACTTGTTTTACGAGAACTATGCTGATGCACCAACCATCTTGTTCTGATTTATTTTGAGAAAGTAACATGACTGAAATTTCTTTTCCAGGCTGTCTCTCTTGCAGCGGAGTCAAAACGAGAGGAGGAGATGGCCAAGGGAGTAAACCTTGACAATGGAAATGAAAACCCAGATATTGTGCCCTTCGAAGATAATGAGGAAGAGGAAGAGGAAGAAAGTGAAGAAGAAGATGAAAGCCCTGGACAGGCCTTTGGAGCTCAAGGCAGGGGAAGGAGTAGAGGAATGATGTGGCCTCCTCAAATCCCTATTGCGCGTGGAGCTCGGCCTTTTGCAGGCGTTCGAGGTTTTCCGCCTAACATGATGGGGGGTGATGGATTTTCTTATCGAGCTATGAATCCTGATGGTTTTCCTATGCCCGATCTTTTTGGAATGGCTGCTCCCCGTGGATTTGGACCATATGGTCCTAGATTCCCTGGTGATTTTGTAGGTCCTGCCCCTGGTATGATGTTCCCTGGTCGACCTTCGGGTGGATTTGGGATGATTATGGGTCCAGGGAGAGCTCCTTTCATGGGTGTTGGAGCTGCAGCCGTGACTAGAGCTGGTCGGCCAGTTGGCATGCCTCCTTTTTATCCACCACCTCAATCACAACTTCCCCAAAATTCTTACCGAGTTAACAGAGATCAGAGGGCACCAACCTGGTTATAGGGGTGATAGTTCAGATCAAGCTAAGGGTCCAGAGATGGTAGGCTCTGGTGGTGGACCAGAAGATGAAGGGCGATATCAGCAGAGCGGTGATCATTTGAGTGCTGGAAACTACAGGAACGATGAAAGCGGCAGTGAAGATGAAGCCCCAAGAAGGTCAAGACATGGAGAAGGAAAGAAGAAGAGACGTGGCTTGGAGGCAGATTTAGCCACTATCTCCGATGAACCCATCCACTGATAAAGTTGCCAAAATGAGCAATTTGTATTTGTTCACTGTGGGAGATCATTCCTCTTGAGTGTTTTAGTGAACATAATTTTGCGAATGGTATGCAACTAAAATTTATTTCTAAAGATGCCAGCTGCCTTCAAAATCTTCTATTTTAAACTTTCGCATCACTTATCGATTCATTTGTAGATGAATTATACGAAGTATTAAGTTATCATCACATTGATTCAAAAGGATTTATATGAGCTTCTCAAATGCATTGTTTGTGTTTGGGTGTGTAAATGCAATACATAGGGTGTGTTTACGAATACTTATTCAGAACACTTCTATTTTGCTTTTGCTTAAAGTTGGAAAAAATTGATTTTAAGCGAAAGCATTGAGTGTTTCTTATTTAAATAAAAAAGCAGTTTAATAAACTTAAATTAATTACGAAATTGCCACAAAACAACTTAAAACAGTCAAAAGCATGTCATGACCTGCTTCTCTGCTTCTGCTTTTTTCTGCTTATTTTTAGAGAAGCAATAGCAGAAGCAAACAAATAAAACACCCAAAAACTGCTTTTTGTTATCTGAAAAGCAGATAAGCAATTTTCATAAGCAATTGCAAACACCTACTTCGCAGTCCTTAATTACAGTCAGAATTCTTGCATTCACGTTCGCATTTGGCCACAAACATAGACGGGTGTAGTTAATTACAGAAGTCCAAGCAGGTAACAAAAATGGACACTTTACTGACTCAAATTTACAAATTTGACAACAGGAATTCACCGAATGAACAAACGTGGTTGAACAAATTGCCAATCGGAATCACAAGGTGTAAACAAATTCTGTAAAACATTGGACATTTGAGCAGCAAGTCTTGGTTTCCTAGCTAACAGTATCGGTGCTAAAAGGTTAGGGTACGAGTGAATTGACAGACATCAATCACCTAAGGCCAAAAGGAACAACTTCTTAGCTCACTGTAAGAATCTACAATCTATTCTCACAAATCAATTCTTATCTCCACATTCTACATGTCCAGAAGAGTCTTCTGTTCCAGCATGAGAATCTAGTTTGTTCCCTTCAGCAATTGCTGCCGATGGTGAAGGGTCAGTATCAGAGTCGATGTTCTTTGAATCAGACAATCCTCCACCATCACATTTAGAAATATGTACGGGCCCATCAGCAGAAGACTGTGAAGCATCCGTTTCATCTGGTCCACCATTGTCAGATTGAGCTTGAAATTCCACTTGAAGCTCACCATTTGGTAATGAGCATTGAGTTGAGTTAGATGTATCAACAGAACTTGTGGGATGTGGCGAGTCAACTGAATTAGAACTTTCCCTCCACTCAACCCACTCATGTAGTTTGTTAAACCCAATAGATTCAGATTCTCTCAAGTCAGACTCACCCGGAGTTGGTTTGGTTTCCGGAGGTTCAGAAGTCACCATGTAAATTGAATCCTTCTCTTCCTCAACTATTACATCATCATCAGCTCCCACGTTTGCAGCCTCATGCCCCTCAAGGTTGGGGGATGAGGATGCAATTGAACCGGTCGAATAATCATTATCTATTCTTTCATCCTCAAATGCAAACCAATTGGAGTTTGTGAAAATAGATCCACTATAAAGACGAGCAAAAGTCAAGTGATAACCACAAGTTAGAAATGGGAAATAAGACTATAATAAACTAAAAGGGACATCATGCCATGCTGAGAAATTGAAATAAATTGACAACAGGCCCCGAGAATAGAATTCACAGTAAAGACTAATCTCCGGGTCATGCAATCCTTCTGCCAGCTCTGAAACTGATTTCTAGCAGAATATCATGACTGCCGTTGATATGCCATATTTCATAAAATTAAACCTCAAAATATCTTCTGTATCCAGGAAATATTAAAAGGCTCCACTCTATTAAGTTGAATTTACTTGGTTTTGAAAAATATTGCACATAATTAACCGATTTTATATTCAGAACATTCATAGCATCTGTCACGAACAAATTTCACCTACCCAGAGATTGCATACTCATTAACACTATTTTTTAGTGAGGCCAGAGGCAATAAAAAACGAATGAACTTTAACAAGCCCCCAACAATGCAAAGAGGGTCCATAAATATATAAACCCATATCAAGTATATTGATTTACCTTTCCTGATCATTTCCCAAACGAAGTGAAGAGATGACCACTTCAGCTGATTCATCGTCAAAGTACACATCCTGCAAGTTAAAAATTAGCAACTTCATCATTCAGATGCACGGTATTGACAACCAAACTGCATAAACACGCGCATTTACAGTGGTGTGCATATGATGATGAAGAAAGACAGATCAAATGTTCTCGAATGAACTTTCACATATTGTATAGCGGTCAATTGCCATCAGTATAGTTTGTGTATGTACACGTGAGAATAAATAAATATGGCACACAGCATTCTCAGTCAAAGAAAGAAACATGATTAGCTAGGACCAAATATATTTTCCTCCCACCCATCCAGCCCCATCATGTTCAGAAACTGACTATGTGACCATGACAGATATTAGAAATGCAGCAGTATGCACTTGATATCAAAAAGTCAATCCGTAGTCAATAAAATGACTGTGAAACCCAACAGAAGCAAAGCAGCAACTCTAATTTCTTCGATGCATAGTGCATACCTCATCTTCCCGTTCAAATGATCCATGCGCCTGCACAAAGGACAATGACGTTGCTTAAACATACAGAAATATATATAAAAAAAAAAGATAATTTGCCAAGCCATGTTTTGTGGTCATGGAAACAGGACTACAAGCAAATAAAATTATGTAAGCATTGCAAGCTTTTGCAAACCCTTTCGTGCCGGAGGAATTAAAAGGGGTTCGCAGTAATAGTTAAATCGTTAGTGAATGGCAACAACGGCAGCTGCTGCGCAACTCTTTGAATTATACTGTTTTAAAGTCATGTCACATTTGATACAATAAAAAAACCTGTCATAAAGATCATTGACAAATCCAGAATCATTGAACTTGAAGGAACTGAACACAGCCAAGCCAAGCCAGCAATTGTTGAACGATCCATACCAAAAATATTTTTTTAGGGAACAAAACCCAGTCAGGGGCGTAAAGCTGGACGAAATTGGTGTTTGCAAATACATTTGCATTTTGTGTAGACTATGTAATCACAAGCATCACAAAGAGCTAATTAGTAACATTTGATTTAGCAAATTAGCATTCAATGTAATCACAGGAAGTAATTTTTTTTTTTCGAGACTCAAAGGAAGTGATATTTAGCTTCGCGAACATGATCGATCTTTGGATGAAAGTTAATCCTAAAATTCAAGAATTCTATGAGTCCCAACAAAGTTTGCTCAAGAACATAGTGGACCGAAATATATTATGGGAGAGGACATAATTGTAAAATTGTAAAGCAAAACTACAACCATGATTCTGCCTCAATCATACACGCCATCGAGAATTCTCCATCGCAATCGACTTCACCTTTAACGTTCAAACAGAATAAGCATGTGGCTAGAAACCAGATAAAGCTTTGAATCCTTGAATAGCCATCCCTCCCTAACCAACAAGAAGAAATATATGACCCCGTCTCGATAATAAGAAAGGGTGGAAGCTCCCCTGGAGAGAGATCCGGAACAGAGCAGCACCTATGTCTATAGTTTAGGGAGGAGGCAAGCTGCAGTCAGGGGTAGGGCAATTTTAGTTTACCCTAAGCATTCTCTTTTAAGAAAAAAAACTGGGCCAAAATTCCTGCTGGGCAAATGCCCACCTTTGCCCTCACATAGATCTGCCTCTGAACCCAGTAGTCCCGTGGCATGCCCCCACCCCACCAAACATATGCAATGCCAAACTAATGTCAAATATCCATTTCCAAGAACAAGCAAAGCAGACAAAATTTCAATGAACAGAATCAGCTTAGATGTTGATCAGCTGTCATCTCCAAATCAAAAATTAGGAATTTATTCAACCATTCTCAGTTGAGTGCAGTGAAAAAATGAACGAGCAAAATAAAACATGGAAAAGAAATGAAAAAAACAGACCCCATCAATTTCATCGTTATTATAGATTCCGTAACGAAAGGCCTGGCTCAAGTTATTTGCCAAAGCTGCAACATCATAATCCCTATCTTGGTAATCCTCACCATCACTATCTCTGGCATGATCCTGTAGTGTGGTGGGCCTCCTGGAAAATAATAAAAAGAACAATAAGAAGTTCAAGCTGGAAAAAAGACTCAAAAGGAGATATCCATAAACAGACCACAGTCATATGCTACATCTGGTCATAATAAAATGAAACTACAATGATGAAAAAAATTATTGACAACATAACACATTTATACATATGAGAGTTTATGCACGTGTTTAAATGAAGGGACTCAATTCAAAAGCATTTAAAAGCAGTCACCCGCATGTCCATTGTAAGACGTTTTCCACTGAATTGCGCTTAGGGAGAACGTTGTTCTGCCAATCAACCCAATCACTATTTTCCTGCCATTTAAAAAAAAAATTCAAGAAGCTTTAAAAGATGTTTATCAGATGAAAGGGAGCTTTCGACTGCATTGCAATTTTTCCCATGTACAAATCAGCATCACTGTAAGTTGATACATGCAAACCAAGATGATTTGGAGTGCATTATGGGGTATGAAGACACACGCAAGTCATCTGATATATCAATGAAAAATGACTGGATCGACGGAACAGAAAGATGATAAAAGCACCTGCAGAATTGTCTGTACATCACTGTTGTTATTCCCCAAATGAACAAGCTTATTAGCAATACGAATGAGGTGTCCAATATTCCCTACCCTGGGTGGTGGTCTACCCTTGGCTGAAAGGGTTGGCTACAGACATATTCAACAAAATTGATTTAGTTGGCCAATATTAATAGCCACAACATAAGATATAAAACTTACCACAGTTTCATGACAAGATAAAGCATCAAACTGACAGAAAAAGTTTCAACTTACTATTAGCAAAACAATACCTGGTGTATACCAACAGCCAGAGTCGGGTCCTTTTCCACTTCAAGAATCTTCTCAATTAGATTACAATCACGAAGAATATGTTCAACAAACCGAGGATTCTTGCTCTCAAATCCTGACACTATAATCTGTTCTACGTTATGATGTAAAAAATTATTGTATGGATACCTGCGTTCATAGGAAAAGCACTTTAGAGTACTTTAAGTTTGTTTTCAACATCAATACATAATATCAAAAGATGGAATGGGCAAATAACTTACTCAAAGAACAAGTCAAAAATACGTTTCACAGCGCCAAGGAGGATAAATTCTTTTTCTGCAACTTCACTACCAACATCCACTAAAACTGAGATGAACTCAATGATCTGAGAGGCCCATAACAAACGATAATCACACTTAGGTTCTATGGAGTTGATCATTTTTCTCACAGCAATAATTCTGATATGACTAAAGTAAATCACGAGCATCTTTTTCTTAAAAAAACACAAATGCACAAGTCACTTTTTTTTCAAAATAAACTCCTCAAAAAAAGCAAACTTCACTGAAAGTACATGGATAAAAAAAAGCATTTGGCATACTTAAAAATCTTAGCGCTCTATAGGTAAAGTCAGAAGACACCTTTAAACGGCACTTTCCTAGAGGGGGCTGCAATTTGCCATATGTAGTTGGCAAGACATGGTGATCAGATGAAAGATCCAAAAGCTTGAGTACATCACCTGCACAATAGACCCGTTTATTGTGTTCTTGCCGTTTACCCAAAAAAGATTTGATTACCATAAAATAAAAATTATGGCATTTCTACCCACATATTTTGCACACTTCAACTGACAAATAAACTCAGGAACATACATTGCTAAGGTAGACATTGAATTTCAACTGGTTCTTTAATGTTCTAAATTTCTCATCCATATTTCTTTTTTCTCCATTTCTCTCTCAAGCTTATCATGAAATGTAGTAATGTACAACAGGAAACGGTCAGGAAGTTTTGAGCCATCCAAGACAGACAATAAAATATTAACAAATGAGCTGTTTTACTATTTGTGTAACTGGCAAAAGTGAACAGTTCTGATAGCTAGATAGAACATGCTTACATCTTATGAGTTCAACATGCAATGTAAAGCATGAGGCTCTCAGTTATTCATGGCAACAGAAGTGATTTGGCAAATAATTTGACAACAATCAGGACAGGTCTTTACTAATTGTACATGACTCACAACTCTTCCAAACATTTGACTAATAAATTATCTTCTGAGTACAAACTGTTGCAGGTGCACTCATAAGATATCCTAGGAACCATACCTATGTTCTCGAGCATGCCTTTAACAGTATCAGGATTAGAAGCAATTCCAGATTCATGAGTCATTTGGCTGCCATACATGTAAGACATTCCTGGCGCTACCCTCTTGGGGTCTAATAGCGATGTACAGACTGATAACAAGTTGACCAACACAGATTTCGGTCTCGAGTCCTCCAGAGCATGACGAAACAACCTTCCAACAAAACTATTACAGCAACAGTTTTCAGTCAAGGTAAGAGAAATCAGGAAGGAGCACAAGGAGTAATCTTTAAAAAATCCCAACCTTGGGCTGGAGATTTTTGAAGCTAGCCTTGGAGGTGCACATCGAGTTATCACACAAAGTGTTTCAGCTGCATTAGCGTGTACCTCAGGGCAGTCCTGCAAATATATGCAGCAGCTCTAGATATTGAAAAGAAGGATGAAAATGCACGCTCTCAAAACTTCCAGGAATAATGTAAGAACCGAATAGTTTCTAAATGCGTTTAACATCATTTAAGCCTAAGAGAAATAAAATTTCACTTTCAAATGGCATTCCCTCTGGACCTTATTCTAGCGTGATAGCATGACCATAATGATATTACAGTGTAGGCTGATTGAAAAGAAAGATGCAACTTCAATGAAAACATAGGCAGCAGATGCAGAGTCTGAAGACTGCAGACTGCATAATCTGCCCTGGCATGAGGACCGATTGGCAAAAACACAAAAGCGGCAACACATTTTTTGATCTCAAGCATCAAAAACCAAGAGTCGAAGGTCCGATTATCCCACTTATTAAGGGAAAAGGCCATAAAAGAAACAACAAAGGCTTGCGGAAGAAGACATTGAATCATTATGCAAGAGCATACATGCCTAAGACAACTTACTGATGAACTGAATTTATCAATAATCATCTCCAGCACATTCATATCTTCCAACCACTGCATAGAGTCCACATAGTTGGCATAAATATGTTCATCAGCACCAATCAAACGGATTAACACCTGCTGGACAGAGAACTATTAATATTTTGGCTCCAAGATACCTTAAGACCATGATGTGAAGAGGGGGTGAACAACAAACCTCCATGATAGACGTAATTCCAATGTGGTCTACAAGCTTGTTGATGATATCTTGATGAGCCTGCCCAAGCATTAGATGAGCTTATAAGCTCCTTGACCATTAACGCCAAAATTGATAAGTAGGCAACACGACAAATATCCAACCATTAAAACCATAGATTGACCCAGTTGTAACAAAATTATAGAGTCGAAGTTCGTGCATTCGTAAAAAACACAAGGACTATTTGTTTCCCACTAAAATGTCTAGCATTGAAAGAATCATAATTTAGTTCCTTAATATGAATCCTACTTGAATCAGTGCTACAATTAATTAAGTAATCAGCTTTTTCAACCTTCTCGTCATTAAGAATAACATGTAATTGAGTGACTTGACCAACAACATCAAAGACAAGAGTAGTGCAAAGGAGTATAATGGCCAGCCAAATTAAATGCTGACCAAGTATTTAAACCCTAAAATAAAAAAAAATGCTTAGTCAAAGTCCAAACAACAAGTATCAAACACAGGTAAGTTGCACTAAGTCAATAACTAGATAGTAGTAAAACTAACAAACAAACAGACAGATCACTATTGTGTAGTGGCCTTACTTGGATATAATTCATCAAAGAAGTTGTCTTCCGTAGCAACAGGCAAATGACAACCTAGCACATATAACTCCAAACATCAAACACCAACCACAAAACAATGTCATACATATGTTCGGTGACGAACAGCCAACATGGAATAATTCAAACAACTGATAGAGGTACTATGCTAAAATGGATGCACAACAAGTTCAAACAAAGAAAATCACTCAAACATAGTTAGCAAGACAACCAAATAACAAAAAATTCCCTCACTTATCCAATTCCCTGGGTCTTTTCTACCTCAATTCATTTAAAAATTTAGAAAAGAAAGTGCAAAAATAACCATAACTGGACAGATTCGAACTACAAAAATGTGATATTTGACATTTAAAACTAATATATATAAATGAAAAAAGAACAAGGGAATGTGCTGCCACATAGAAAACAAAGAAATTCGGCAGATGAAATGCTGTTTACACACGAAAACAAAACATTCAACACATTTCTCTCGCCAAACCATCAAGGAGCGTACCTTGCTGAAATAACCTGCCAATATAGTACTATGAGGGCGCCCAGAATCCAAAAAAGAGAACAGAAGGTCCATTAACTGTTACAAAAAGAAAAGGAGATTATTGAAGACTATAAAAAAATAAATATTTATAAAATTGAAAACATTCTCAAAGCTATATACCTCCTCATCCTCTACCAAAGCATTGAGTAGTATATCAACCTCACATGTGAAAATTTCGCAAGCAACAAAGGGAAACCTACAAGAATATATGGTGAAGTTTATTTATCATACTTCTATTTTGACAACATTATCATAACTTCGTTCAGATGGGTTCAGCATACAGTGGCCTGGCTACCTTTGTAGAAGACTGGAAGTTTCAATCAGACAAACTTACTTGAATGTTCGCTCTATCTCAGCTCCATCTGAAGCCTCTCCAACTGTGTACTGAATGAGTTTTTCAACTTGAGTGCGTTCCCGCAAACTGCAAGAATTTTTTAAATGAAATCATATCATGCAGAACCTAAATACTCTAAAAATATAAGAACTCAGTAAAATAACTACCTGAACCACTTCAAACATGAATTGCTTGGCCTATTACAAAGAGAACTAAGACACTCGACCTTCAGGTGATTCATAAAAATTCAATGGAGACACGCGCTCATTCGACAAATAGCAATAGTCACAATGAATTGCCAGACAAGTAACTTGTCTATCAAATCTGAAGTACTGCTATAGTTTTCTTCTCAACATTGTTTGATTGATCTAAGATGATTTCTTCTTTTTTTGGATAAAGTATCAACTACTGCAAAAGGTATTCTTCGTTATGACATATCTTTACCCTACTCTAGGCCTTATCTGCATTATGATTCATGTAGTCAGATCATGTATGCCTTCAAATTACATGTCTAATTTACACAAATCTCATCAGTTCTTCATAATGGTTTCCCCAACTTCCCTTCTAGTCGAATTTGAAGCTAGTCTAGCGTGGAAGTAAAAATATTTCAGCATGATTCACCAGTCCATATTCCTCTTCACATTTTACTCCAAAAATACGATTTCAAATAACATCACTCTGTACGAAAAAAATGTAAAATCATTTGGTCATAGACACTAAGTATCATTGCACGATATCAACCATAAAGATTGGTAAGTGAGCTTGTATTTCTTGTCTTGTGTCTAACAAAAGCACAACTGACTATTCATGTTATGTCTCGTGCATCATGAGCCTGAGCCTAATCCGTCACCTAGTAAACCACAGCATTTTTAACTTTCAAGTATCGCAAAACCCGTACAGAAATATTTTTTCACCATATATTTGCATTAAATCCATAATTAATTTTGATATCATATATCCTGAATGTTCATTTTGTTTAAAGTGATCAATATTAAAAATACACAACCAAAACTAACCCTTAGTATGAAAAACCTACATTATTTTTTTTTTTTTTGAAAAAAAACAGTTTGGAACTGAACTAAAAATATTCCCAAGTCCTGTTTCAACAAAATCATTACAACTCACCAAAACAAATATAAACAGATTCGAAAACAAATCGAACAACATCTTTTAATGATGAGTGAAATAGGAGCTTACAAATTGATCAGACGGGTATTGAGAGCTCTGCATTCTTGAATTATTTCATCCTCATCCAATAACTCTTCCAGTGTAAAATTCTCTTTGTCTAAAATGGCTTCCACCTGAATATATATCATTACCGGAAGGAATAACTTCGCCAAAACATGGTGCTCAGGTATTAAAAATAATAAAATACAACATCGACATAAATTTTCTCAATAAGTGAAGGTTTGAATTGCTCAAAACATCAAATGAGAAGTGCTGGATTCTCACGAAAGGAAAAAGGTGTAAAACAAATTTGCAGTCAGGCAAAGTTAAAACATGTCTTAATTTATTGAAGGGATTACGATCCACATTGCTAATAAAACGAGAAAACGTGTAGCCTCTTAGAGGTGCATCAGCTAAATGATTTGGCACATCGCAGGGCAGCTTATTATGGCATTTTATGTTACTCTAGTAACCAGTTAGTAGACAACTGGACAACATTGAAGGGGTTCAAAAAATTCACTTGATTTTCCAAATAGTATATTACCTTTACCTATATGTCTTAATTCAATAAGGTAAAACTTCCAGTAGCTTCTAACATCATATGTCCAAAGAGTAATGCTGTTATTTAAGAAAACCGCTGGAAGAGATGTTGAAAATATGGCAAGCAAAGGGGTTATAACAACCATCTTCCTCTACTCCGCATTACCACGCGCCATGCTATATTTGGCCTATAATTATATATTTGCCAACAACTGCAGTCAAATTAAGTTTCACTACCAAAACACGTCACATCCTTCCAATTA
Organism: Haberlea rhodopensis; assembly: GCA_907163345.1. Taxonomy (NCBI): domain Eukaryota; kingdom Viridiplantae; phylum Streptophyta; class Magnoliopsida; order Lamiales; family Gesneriaceae; genus Haberlea; species Haberlea rhodopensis. Next base: position 1,187,178 of record CAJQUN010000069.1, read on the forward strand.
CGACTCATGCATTAGCAAGAAAACAATTATAATTTTTGTGCCTCATCACAGTGAAGCACAAGCGTACAATTCTACATATTCCACGTTTAGGACATGATCGAGTACCATAATCCCCGTCATACTACCAGTCACTAACATCCACATTCCTCAACGAAACCCAAAATCACCCAGATCATCAAATACAATTTGAATCCAAGTACACAATATAACCAAAAAAATTATTTCCTCACAAAAAATTTATAGGCACTTACTGGAGATACCGCGGAGAGCCCAGCCATATGCCAAAACATGGTTAATTTTGAAGAGTGGTGATGGAATTACAGATCTATCGACTCAAAATCCCTCGCACGTACACTCGAGTCTCTCGCAAAAAAATCTGCACAACAAGTTTGACTCAAGAGAACATGCAAAATTTAAACCCAAGATCAATTCAACCTTCACCTTTCAAAAAAAGGAAACCCTAAAGATTTCAAAATTAATCGCAATCGAGGAGTAAATTCCACTCCAGGAGAGGAGATACAGGCGAAAATGATCAGACTTGCAATCCTCAGCACTATACATATATGCCTGAACTTATAAATGGAAACAAATATTCAAGCGTTATTTACTTTGATATTAAATCATCGTCGTCGTCATCTTTATTTATTTATTTATTCTTATTGTTATTATTATGAAAAAATTCGAACCGATACTATACACTAAAAGTTTTTCGTCCACCAAAATATTTTACTTTTATTTAAGTCTATTTTAATCAAAATAACCTAAATATCCCTAAATGGTTCTTCAGCGTCACGTCTCTTCATCTCGTCGTCTTCTTTATTTCTCCATTCTTCATCTCTATAATTTCTCATTTCTCCATAGAAAATTGCTCAAAATTTCCTATCATTTCGCCACAATTTCATCAAATCGTCTTCTTCATCAAAAAAATAGTAAGATGTCTTCTAACTCAAAGAAGATTTCTCAAACCAAACATTCAACAAGCAAGAAGGAACAGAAAAAACTCTCTGTTAATTTCTTCAATTTTCGTCGCTGAAAGATTCCTTTACAACATGACAACTGCTCCTCTAAACCTTCCAGGAAAACATAGTACCCCCTTGAAAAATGTGGGTGTTTTGACTAGTGTTTGAGATTGAGTTTGGGCAGTGTTGTGAAGATTGGAGAGTATAAATTGGCGTATGATTGTTAAAAAAGCATAACATTCTTCTACTTCTCGATTGTGTTGATTTTGTTTTATATTTCTTATGATTTGTTGTAATGATTATTTGTAGATTTTGGATGCCAAACTCAAACTCACGGTGTATTTGAGATGTTCGATTTGTCTGAATGAAAATTTTGAAGTTTTTTAATTTTAATAATGTGGTGCACTTAATTTTAACAAGTACACTGCTAGACACAAGCTATGCAAATATCAAAGAACTAGCAATTAATGTGTTTTTTGGAATATAATATTTATATTTAAAAATATACTTTTTATTTGTAGATCTATATTTAAACAATTATAGATTAAATCTGAAAATTTATTTTTTTATTCAAGATCTAATTGTCGATGAATGCTAGACGAATCCATAATAAGATGTATATGTCGCAAGTGCATAGTACAGAATCGTATAAAATGGGACAAAGCACAGTCCCAAAATTTTTGAAAACTTCATAAAAAATGATGCAATAAGTATACTATTATTAATTTTATGAAATTAATTGATTTATTGTTTTTGATTGATCTTTGATGCCCCAAGAAAGCTAATTTTTTTGCTTTTTATTGTGTACCACTTGCGTCTACAGGTATACGTGGAATTGAGTGGTGCACTTGTCAAAACAGTAAATGGTACAAGTGGGATACATACACTGCTAGACTCAAGTGGTGCACTTCCAATTTTTCCTAATCATTTGGACCATTTCTTGTAGCCACAAATTCGCTCCTCAACCACACCTCTCATCAATAACCCACCAATCACAAACAATAACACCAACAATCCAACCAATACAACAGAAATTAATTTTTTTTCCAAATTTTTGTGTGGGTATATATAAAATTAAAATAACTGATAGCTATCAAAATTTAAGTATAACACAATTTAAACAATAAATTTAAGCTAAGAGGCCTTTTAAAAACAGATAATGTCCACCATAATTGAAATAACAATACAATACTAATTGAAACATAAAAATCCTATAAAAAACATAAAAATTTCCAAAAATCATTGAATGGAGAATAAGAGAAATAATGTACAACAATTAGGCAAATGAATACATCGATATGTGTAGTCATAGATAATGATTTTGTTGAGGTGTCCGCCAGCTATGGTGACGATCCCTAACATCACATCCCTCGAGCTCTCTGCATGTGCTTGCATCGATTGTGCTTTTATCCTACATTTGCTCTCCATTTCACCGAGTTGGACTCAAAAAATATCTCGCTAATCTGAGTCGCTCCACGGGGTTGAAGAGATGATCAAAGTTTCTCTGTGTTTCTTTGTTGAAAATATGTCAGTGATATTTAAGGAAAACAAAGGACTTATTAGATTGGCATTCCAGAAAACGGACTTATTTGAAAGAAGTTTCTTAAAAAGTGATTTAGTTGGAAAAAAAATATCTTGTATATTTAGTTGATAGATATTTGTAGCAAATGATACCCATACGTAATTTCCTCATATTATTATTAATACCATTTATGCATTTGTGTGTGTATTTATATAACATGAAATAAGCACGAATTACTTTTTTTTTATATATGAGGAGGGGATTTTTGGGACACTGACGAGACTTGAACACGAATTGGTTTCTAGGGGTACATTATGACTTACCACCCGGCTATTCGGGAATCCGAGTTTATTTTGACTTCAATTGTTTCAATAGATATGGGTTAAGCCTTTGAAGTTGTCATGTTGTTATCCCATAAATAAGAAAGATATAACAAGGAAATATTATATATGTGGCTCATTGCCTACAAATACTCTGTAATGGGATTTGGCTCCTTTTTTTAAGTATCACACCCATTTCATCCAATTCGAGATAGTCACCTTTTGAACCTCGGTTGTGCAGGAATATTAGACCCGATCAAAGGTCATAATGATCTTGAATAGGCCCGTGGTTAATGGGTCGAGCCCTTTTATAGACAGGTAAGAGTCATAATTTTCTAATTCGTGAACCGACGGTTCAAGGGTTTTTTTTTTTTACTTTTTATTTTTTAATTTAAAATATATGTTATGATGTAACTTTGAAATCATGACCTTCAACTTGAATAATTAGTTTCAACAACTAAGCTATAAGAGCATTTTGATCTAAATAAAGTGTTATAATTTATATACATTAATCAACAAATATATTTTACACATTTTGATTATCTAAACTTAAATTATTTCACCCTATTTTATGATTAATCAATGAAAAAAAAACATATTCAAATACTTTTACACTTTTTTTCAAATTTTAATAAAAAATTTAATTTTTGTTAAAATAAGGGTCAAACCGTAATCGTAATTTTGGATAACCTTAACCTGCGGTTCATGAACTATAACTAGAACAGCCAAGGAATGTAAAGATTAGTGGCGAGATTTTTGAACCGTCGAACTGACGGTTCTGAACCGTGGTCAGATCTAGGTAAGACTAGAGGTAGAGTGTGTTACAAGTTATTTATAACTATTATTATCAATTTATCATTATTATTTCTAATTTATCGTACGTGCCTTAATTAATTATAAGTATATCGAGTGTATTCCAATCCACTGCTGTGCTTGAGATTTTGGGCCCTGAGTTGAACTAAAAACATTATATCCCCTCTCAAATAATAAGTCTCTAATGTTTTTATCAGTTTTATTCAATTCTCTGGATCATCAACTCTCAAGCAAACTCTCTTGATTCAAATTTTCACATTAAACATCTTCAATAATATTATATATTCTTCTACTCAATTCGTTCCCAATGCGATCTCGAGTGACTGTTTCATAGATTGATCAACTTTTCCAATATCATTGTTGTTTTAATTTCTCATTCCACACCCATCGAATTATGGGTTATTCTTGTATAGACCGAGTCCTGCAAATACCAAGACACATACAAAATTATACATATATAGATACATATTCATGTATGTTGGTGTATGACAAAACCGGGTGCGTAGAAGAATTTTCCTCAAATTACCAATTGTTTCTTCCATCCTTATTTTATTATTGCTACTAAAATATTTATCAATTTCTCCAGGTCTGTCCTTTCATACCCAGCCAAATGCTTTCGTGCATTGCTTCCTAACTGCATCTACCAAAAAAAATAAATCATATCTAGGATAAGTAAACAAATATCTATATAGATACGCATGTTTCAGTTGGATGACGTGATTTTAGCACTAAAGAAACAAGACAAATTGATAGTAAGAATAACCAATTCGTGAATCATGTCTTGAACAATTTAGGAGGCTTTGCATTTCTTACAGCAACCCCTCATCAATTACCAATTTAGGAGGCTTTGTATTTCTTAAATCAACTATTGATTGCCTCATCAAATACAAACAAATGAAAAGAAAATTAAAAAAAAATAAAAAATTCATTTGTTAGGACATAATGTAGAACACAGCATATGCATATTGAAATTTGCAAACACAGTTGAATTAACTTTAATCCTCGTAAAAATGCGTATATAATAAATATCTCAGCATTGTAAATAAGCAATCCGAAAAAGAATACAAACAAAAATTTCTTTAGTTCCATGTACTTCTTGGAAACCAGCTACAAAAAAAGTACTGACACAATAAAGTACAGCTTCAAGGCTATACCTTCGGTGTTCAATTCAAAGCTTCTTCCAAATAATGATAACTTCAGATTTCGATGAGCCCCGACGAAAAATGAACTAAAACTAAATCATGATCAGGGTAAAGAACTCCCTGTTTGGAGACAATAAGCCATTGGAAACGACACAAGACTTGCCAGCATGAAAATGTTCTCCTAGGAAACGAATGACTGACCAATACAAAATCACCCATTACAGTGGTCAAGAGGCAAATTATCGAAGCCAATCACACCAGTCATCGTGATCTTTTCTTTTTCACAACTTATGCTGATATGATCAAATGGTTGGATAAATAACTTACCACATATTTGGAACATCATGATCAACAATTGTGATATATTGCTTCTTTTTTTTTACTATATTGTAATAAAGTCAGAACCCAGAACTTCAATTGTGTCATGAAAGCACCAGCGGATGTACTGTAACTCCATTTCTAGCGGCGGAAATACGTCCCCACCTACCTAACCGTGGCTCCTGTTCCAAAAAGACGCACTTCATTGTGAGATTAGTGGTGCAACTATCACTATAATTATAAGTCGACTCCTGGCTACAATTCAGATTCCAGAGTAGCTTTCTTAGGTCGTATAGTTTTGAAGTATAAAGAGAGGAGAATACATTACCTGCCCAACTCCGGCAACGAGAAATTTTCCAGATTTTGCAAATGCCAAAGAATTAACAAATCCGACCTGCCATACATTGAGATATCGTATAAACAGCTATAGAAACCAGATAATCGTGTGAAAATATGACAATGTTTACCACAGAATGTTGGATAGTCAAGTCCCAAGGAGCGAACTCATTCAACAGGATACCAAAAAAATGGTTAAAGATGAAGCTGCAATATATTTTCATACATTTGCTTCACATGGACCACGGTTTTAATCATGTGAAACGAGTGACTTCTTCTGCTCGGAGTTTTAGGTTCCAAGTTTAATGAAAGACAAAAATTCTACCCGACAACTAGAGCACAAAAATGAAGGTCTTCTGAAGGTTCAGACAACAAGACGGACAATTCTAAATATTCAAACATCAGTGACACCCTCAGCATGCATGAATTATAAATCATAATCACAAAACAAGAATAAAGCAATCAAATTAAACACTTGACAGAAAGTAAATCCAGAGATGCTAAAATCTGAAGATGGGACGGAGAGCCAACTTTTAACAACATTAGATATAAGCTGTTTAAGTGATGTCCATGTAAATCACATAAAATCAAAAAAATAAATGTTCATAATGACGAATTAACATAGACAGACTTACTAAATAGTCAAAATAGGGCACAATAATACACACTCACCAGGGGGAGCTCAAACAAAGGAGAGATGCCTTTGGACTCGTTCTCAATTTTCCAAAGCCGTACCAAACCATTTCCAGCTCCTGAAGCAGCAAGATCACTGCTTCTGCATACAGTGATTGAGTTAACCCAAGAAAGAGCTGTCGAACCAAGTTTCTCCAAATCTTGGGAATTGTTTTCTGCAGAAGATCAATGCAATGAGGATCTGTGTCAGAGTGTCTCATACTACCACACAATTGACTCAGAAACAAGAAACTTTCAAACATTCAGATGAATGGTATTCAACGATTACTCACCTTTATCGCCATTTAATAGCCCATGATTCTGAAAATTGGGCCCAGTAGATGAGGAATGAGCATTTTTTACAATATGAACAGGCTTTTTGCGCAATACATTCCAATGCTCAATGCTTCCATCATCGGAACCAGACAGGAATTCATCATTACTGATAAAGCAGCAGCATTCAAGGGAAGACGAAGAAGCCCGATATATTAATTGTGATTCCTCCGGGACCTACTTTGCACATATCATAGGAAAGACTATAAAATGATAAGAATAGATGTATTCGATTAAAAATCAAACGAACTTGAAAAGAAACTGCAGCAAAGTTCAAAGTACCAGCGATAAGGAAGCAACAGAAATATTCAAAAAATTTCTTACAATTTCAGAATGAACACTATGGCTTCAAATCTGAAAGCAGGGAATAATTATATGTTTCTAAAATGAATCTCTTTTTTTTTATTATTATTAACTATAGGCTAGTGTGGTTTATTTTGTCCCTTTTTTTATTCCAATTGCACTAGGAATGCAAGACAATGACGTCAAGAGAAAGACAAAATATATAGGACTTGACAAGCCCAATAATACAAGTTTTCATGACTGTTCTAGCTATTGTAGTTTCAAACTCTTACCAAAAGTCTATATTACCTTCCACAAGTGCATTGTCCGGTCCCGTCCAACAGTCAATACACGTTCTTTCCTCAAGCTGTCAATTGTTAACACCTCACTTTGGTGTCCAAACAATGTGTTTATGTAAGTTCTATCTTCTGCATTCCAAATCTTTATAGATCTATCAAATGAACCAGAAAAGAGTTCTGTAGTTCCCTGTCTAAATGTTAAGCAAGAGACAGGTCCTTTGTGTCCCGGAAAAGCCTGCAGATGATGAAATTGGTGAGATATGCCATTAAATTACATCTTAATTATTTCAGTAGAATATTCTGTTTAGAAATACAAAACAGGGTAACAGGCGGTGTGGGCTACAATAATAGAATGGACAATCACAGACATCCAGAATATGTACATTGACTTATTGAAAAGTCAGTCTTTCATATATAGAACAAGAAGTTTAGTTCCCAGGATGCTGCAATAGAAGAACTAACAATACACAGGGCTAAAGGGAAGATTAGTATGTACAAATCATGATCACCGAGAAACATCCAAAGGTATGTATGTTTGGTTTCATTTTCCAGCCCCTCTTTTCCATTTCCAGATAACGAAACCAACTATTACACTCTTCTCCCAAAACATATCTTCAAACATTTTAGATCTTAATTACGTTTCATTTACATGCCACCAGTCCCTAGAAATACTCAATTACAATATTACTCTTCGAGTCTAATCTGATAGCCTATATTTTTAAAGTTAAAAATATCATACAACTTTTAGAAAAAAACTATATATACCAGAAATGACATCATTAACTAACTATAGTCTCACGCAACAAGATATCTACTACAAATAAAATATTCCCTCCAGAAAAAAACCGAAGATAGCCCAAAATTTCCTTGAAAGAGGTTTGACCTGGTAATAAATCTCTACATGTGCTGAAATTTCAACCTAGACTTTCAGGCACAAAATTTGAACATATAGAATTGGTAGCTCATCAAGAATTACCAGAATATGCCCTCGTGTCCGTACGTCCCACAAATGAACATGTCGATCTAAGCCTCCACTAGCCAAATACCGTCCATCAGAGCTAACAGCCAGTGCTAGAACATGCTTACTATGCTTAGTAGCTCGACTTTGTGGGTCCTTTACCCCATGAGACTTCAGAACTTCATCAGTAGGCCATGCATATTTTTCAGCCTTCCCACTAATGACATCCCAATGTTGGATGGTACCATTTTTGGAAGCTGAAAATCCTATTGAGTCATCCTCAGATAGAGCCACAGCAGTAACAGGTTGCTGATGCTTTACAAGAAACCGGAATCCCTCACTTGGTTCTGGCTTTTGAACCCTGCGAATTAAAATACAGATATCAATTCTAATTCGTAGATATGACATTAAAAAATACTATGTTTAAATGGAAGTTCATCAAAATGTACACTTGTTCATATCATATGTAGGCAGTAGTTGTGGGTTTGGGAATACAATATGGTAGCCACATAGATCTGACAAACTTGCCCAGATTCAAAAACGAACATGCGATTACAACTAGCCTATACAAGATCTAAGACCATCTAGCCTCAGAGAGCCTGGTCTAGAATACTGCAAACAAATTCAACCCAGTGCTTCAAATTTCAAAATACTCGGTCTCCTGCATTTTCTCACCAATAAAAAGGCATTAATCAACTGAAAAAATTCATTTCACTCCATTGGCTCCTGCATGGGAATTTATGATAACCCAATCCATGTGATGATACGTGGGGTAAAAGCATGTAATTTTAACAGTTGACATGCCAAGAACAATTGGCTCCTGTCGGATAGTCACATCCCCACAACGGATCACGAAGTTGGATAACTGATGCAGTGAAACACAGATTTGTATCCATGAACTGAAATTTTAGGAATCTAACAGGAATTAAATTACAAAAGTAAGCTATACTGATGAGCTATTCACTTCCACCGATGCTTAAACAATTAACAGGGTCAAACAAAAATATCTCAAACTAAGATATCTTCTGAAAATTCTTATTTTCAGGACCCCATCGTCACAAAACACACCTACATTAAATTCCAATCACTCGATCACTCAAAAGACAGGAGAAAACATGAGATAACAAATGTAGCTACGATACTCGAGTACAAACTCGTTTATTTTGCTAAATTATTAGAGGCAGAGTCCTAAATCTAATGCTAGGTAATTAGATCTTCCGTTAGCATCATAAAATTCCAGCAAAAATATCAATATTGCGTCATCGACTACTTAGGAAAAATCCAAACTTTCAGAATACAAAAGCACAATACCAAGAACTACCTGGCCGCAATAGCTCTACGGAGGCGGCCGCTCTCTTCCAGCTGCTCTTGCTGCAAAATCTTTGCAATAAGTGAATCCCTCTCTCCCTCCCTCTCCCAACGAGCTTCCTCTCCGTCCTCCAATTCATCGTTATCTTCTTCTTTTCTCCTCTCCACTGCTCTATGCTTCTCCAAGATTTCAACCGCCAACCGCTTCCTCTTCTCCGCCAGCGTCTCCACTATCTCTTCTTCCATTTTCTCATCTTCCCTTCTATCACCGTCAGAATCAAACGCATCTCCTTCATCATCGCTGCTTTTAATATTCTCGCCGCCTGCATTGCCAAAATTACGGCGCCGTTTCGAATCAGAATCTTCGAAAAATGGATCCCGTGTAATGGAGAACCGCTTCTTATTGTTAATTTTGCCCATATTTTGTTGGTCTGATGGTTTCTTCTTCTTAAGATTCTTGCCCTTCATGGCTGTGATTGAGGATGTGATAATCTGTTTCAGCAGCCAAAATATTGAATGCTCCCTCGTGAGTGCGTTCGGGGTGTCGGATTGCTAGGAGGTGAAGTAAAATTTTATTGACGATGCACAGAAGTGAGGTTTAAGAGGTAGGGTTTTGCACAAAGAATTGCACACTAGCCCATCAATTTAATCAAATTATAATTGTTGCACTCATGCAAATTTCATAGCTATAAATAAGACTTGATGGCCCAGTATGCCCATCTACTGGACTATTTGGCGTCTTTCTTATTGGGCTTATACCCAATCATGTATGCCATGAATAATGGTGAAAATATGAGAGAGTTCAATATGACAACAAACTCCATGTTTTAAATCTATGAATTTCAAATGATTAGATTTATAATCATTTTCTTCAAATCAAATCTTTCAATCCACTTAATCCTTTTATGAGGTGAGGTTCAAGTTTTTCTACATGGGGTATATCTTTTTTTCTATTTTTTGTCAAAATGCCAGTGATATAACTTACTTTTATCAAAAGTTCATGAAGAGAACATAGAAATGTTGAAATTTAAAACCCTTGTGTTCAGAGTTTTCAAGCATCGTTTTTGAGTTTCAGATTGATTCATAATCGTGTTCAGAAGTGATCTATCTGTTTGATCAACCCCTCGTTTGCTTGACAGGTGAACTACGTGAAATTTCATTCACGGACTGATGAAGGAGAATATTCAACTGAGCAGAAAAGTTCTATCAGAGCTGTCAATGCACGAGCCATACAACTTTAAGGCCCTTTGTAGACGTTCCACGCAATTCCTTTCCCGGTAACAAGGCAGCACTGCCTCGCAAAAAAAGAGGGCCTTGCTATTCTTGTCTGAAGTTTCCTTGGTATTTCATTGGGGTCCTTTACTTGTTCCGTCTCTTTGGTTGGCTTGTGATTGCAAAACTAAGCCAGCCACTTATGATTATTGCAAATCATGAATTCTTGCGCCAAGCATACCATCTAATGTAATTCTAGAGGGTTTTTAGTTGGTGCATTTATGTGCACCTGCGACTGATTTTTCTAGGAAAAAAAGAAGAAATAAGCAGGCCACCATTTTTGTAAAAAAATCACCGTCATGTTCTTATATTCTATGAATGATACGTGTCTAATCTCAATCATTTAAAGATGGGACAGTAGTCACAGTATCGGTAACTGAATATCTGTAGACCTAAAGTATGTAGCGTACCCCCTTGCAGGTTCAATCTGCGTTGAACCCTTCCCAGCTGAAAAAAAGAAAAAAGAGAGAAAAAAAAACAGAAGACCTAGATTGGTTCGGGATTTCTTCGATTGAGAATAAATGTGAAGGTGCACTATAAACCCAACAATCGCAAATCGAACGATAAGTCACTCTTACTTCCACCTTACAGAACTATACATTAGATTTCCACATCATATGGAACCTCAATTCAATTCTTAGAAGTTCATTGGATCCTTTTGGCACCATGATTTATATATTCTAAAACTAGGTTCAATTGTAAAATAAAGTGATCAACAATGGCAAATGTTCCATCAAACAAGGGAGAGAACTTAAGTTACACCATCACTTGATAAGGTAACAATGCAATTATGAAATTCTTAATACGCTGAAATCCCCCAGTCCCCTACAAAAACCTATTACTAGATTTACACACACACATCTAACCGCTGCTGCCAAATGCAACCAGAAAGGCAGTTGAGGAACCAACCACATGAAAACATTAGGGCGACCCTCGTTATACTTTATCTTCAAGAAGCACTTTCCGAAGAATTATGGGCTTCCTTTTCACAGTTCAGGTTGATGTCGTGCTTTGACGTATCACTTGATTCCACCTTGTTTTTCTGGTTCTCATTCTTCTTCTGGAAACGACCTCCTGTTCCTCTGTTTCTCTTCAAAGCATGGAGATGCCGAGATTCATGTAAGTATGGCTGTAAAATTGTTCAAATGGCTAGTCTTTAGTTCAGATTTTTCAGAGACAGGACCTAATGAGCAAAAAGAAACTGTTTCTTTGCACACGGTTCGCCTAGCTTTAAAGGTCTAAAAATATGACTCACATACCAACAGTGCAGGTCTTGCTCATTAAATTGAAACATGAATTATAAAACCAATAATAAATCAAACAACAATGATTGTCCAGACAAGATCAACTTACAAAGCCCATAAAATACCTTCCTAGATTTCACAAGTTTATTTTCTGACTCAGCCTTTGCACGAGACTGCCTACGCCGCATGATGCCATGATATTGCTTGGCATTGACGAAGACGGGTTCCTCAACTGTTTCTGATGGCAAAGGAACGCCACCCTGCTGAATTCCCATCAACTGAAGGTGGACCTTAATTGAGGAAGAATGGATTTAAAACATTCAGAAACATCTGCCAATATTATAATAAAATGAGGACACTAGCGTAAATAGTACCATAGGCTGTGAAGGATAAGGCTGTGCTGGATAAGGTTGTGTCTCATAGGGAGCAAATATACTTCTATAGTAAGGATCTGGATATGGGTAAGGTGTCTGTGCCTGCAAGATATAATTTTTCAGGTGAATTAGTGAAATAATAGAACAGGTAAGTACCAACCAGCCAGCATGAAAACTCATTACCACAATTTCCACGAGAATTAACTATCTTGGCACAAAAAGCACGAGCTGTCTGAATTTAAAATGACAACTCAAAGTATCTGTCTTACAAAAACGGCCCATCGACACTATCTTATATGCATATTTTTTTGTGTTGTACAGAACTGTTTAAGATTCTATGGATAATCTATAAGGGGATTGCTCAATGCTAAAGATAATGGAAAGCTTCTGATTTTTAAGAAAGGAAATAGGAAACAGATGATTCTGTAAATCAAAATTAGAACTTGAAACTAAAGTTTCAGTTTACAAACTAACAAGAAAACAGCCAGTATTAAATAATAACATTACATTTCCAACTCCAATTTGAGCAGGCGCCGCATAGTGCATTGTCGGTGATATACGGGGATGGGACGTACCATTAGCCATAGAAGAAGACTGTGTTTGGGATTCTGTGAGCTTTTGTTGCTCATCAGCCTCACCATTATCTGAAAACGATATACTAATTAGACAACCCAAAATGTTTTCTGGAATTCTATTTGTTGTACATGACAACATGAGCCTCCATCAATCGCAAAATAAATCCTGTTAAATTTCTGATTCATATCATAACAACATTAATAAATGTGCATAGAGGTCGTTTCAAGACACGCCAAAGTTTGTACTGTGACTTCCCATTTTCAAACTATTCAGCGGTTTCATACAATTTTGTACACGAAAAACTACATTAGGATACAACAAGAGAAACTACATTGCAACTTACCAGCAAGGTTCTGAACGGAGGAGGTCATAATGCAGCTCGACCCGGCGACCTACATCCAGGAACCAGAAAATTTTCAGTTAACATTACGTATTTGCGCACCCAAAAAATAAGAATTCTTCTTAACACGAATACACAACATAAACTATTACATCGGCTACACGGAAACATACATCTTTATCTAAGAATTTTCATATCCAGATATATCTCACAGACTTCATCCAAGCATTCCGTGTAGAAACAGCATATCAAAAATGAAGATTCAAAAACAATGAATTGCTGAATTTAGTACGCGATTTCAATTCATCACTATTATATCAAAAAAGAATAGCAATACACTAAAAAATCAACTAATTAGGGTTCGGGATTATAAATTTTTACCTGGGTGAGATGAAATTCAATTTCACGGAGTGCCAAAACGCCAATAATTCTCTGGTGCCTCTCTGGATCTCTTCCAGTGTCGCTCGAGGTTTTTCTCTGTGGTTGGATGCAGGTTGAAAATGGGCTGTGTCGTGTGGTAGTGTGGAGCTTGAAGGGTTGGCTAACCCGCTATGGAAAAATGGTAAATTCTATTTTTACGTTATTTTGTACTTTCACTGCAACGTAGGTTATTCTCGTCTTTTACCATTTTTAGTTGTGGTGAAAAAGCACGTGTTGTTAAAATTTAACTAAAAAAGCATATTGTCATATTAAATTGAATTAATTACTTATATATTGATATTATTATAAACAATTTGTATATGGGTGTCCAATAAGTTATAACTTAAGTTCCATTAACATCTTGTAACTCTTGAAGACATTAAGTCATGTAAAGCGACTTGTAACTCTTGCTTCATGGTGCTATATATATCAAACACTTTTGTGAAATATATAATGTAATGAATAACTTTATCTCCCATCTATATTGATCTTGTAATTTTCTTTTAAGTTGTGTTCAACACTAGCATTTTATAACACATTATCAGCACGACGTTCTACCATTTATATAATATACACCACTTGACAACATAAAAGTATATTCAAAGGTAAGTTGTCTATATCAACATATGTATATTCAAAGATAAGTTGTCTATATACTTTTTGATTTAATATTTGCATCGATTTTATACAAAAACTTGCTATATTTTGATAAATGAACCTAAAGTTCCAAAAATTTATTTTGAGGCTTGAAGCCTAATTCGAGTATTTTTGGCTCTAAATTTGTAATAAAACTCAAACTTGTAGATTTGAGAATACGAGTATTTCATACTCTAAAGTGCTATTTGATTTGTGGTTCAGTGCTATGGCTAACATTACCAAGCTGGAATTCGCCGCCCTTGATGTTTCTGGAAGAAACTATTTGACTTGGGTCCTTGATGCTGAGATTCATTTGAGTGTGAAAATCTTGGACAAACCATCAAGGAAAATAATGAAGTAAGTGAACAAGACAAAGCAAAGGCAATGATTTTCATTCGTCATCACCTCCACAAAGCACTGAAATCCGAATATCTTGGGGGTAAAGGACCCTGATATCCTATGGAAGAACTTAGAGGAGAGATATGATCACCAAAAAACTGTGATACTCCCAAAGGCTCGCTATAACTGAATGCACCTGAGGTTGCAAGATTTCATAACAGTAAATGAATATAACTCTACAATGTTTAAAATTGTGTCACAATTGAGATTATGTGGTGACAATATTACTGATGAAGATATGTTAGAAAAGACATTCACTACTTTTCATGCCTCCAACATGCTCCTGCAGTAGCAATATCGTGAAAGAAGTTTTCAAAAATATTCTCAGTTAATTTCATGTCTCCTAGTTGCGGAACAAAACAATGAACTCTTGATGAAAAATCACAACTCCCACCCGATTGGATCACAAGCATTTCCAGAAGTAAATGCAAATGTTTCATTTTGGAAGTGATTGCAAACAAATATGGATGTGGTCGTATCCATGGACGTGGTCACGGTCGTGGTATTGGTCGCGGGTACGGTTGTGGTCATGGTCGAAACCATATTGGTCCTAAAAATGCGCTATACCACTCGAAGTGGAACAACAATGGTGAGAAACAAGAAAATGGCAAGGTTGTTTGTCCTCCTAAGAATCATGATGAAACTTGTTATAGGTGTGGAGTGAAAGGGCATTGGTCTCATACCTGCCGCACACCAAAGCATCTTGTTGATCTATATCAATCATATATCAAGTTTAAAGAAAAAGAGAAAGAAACTAATTTTACTGATTTTAGCAACATTGTGGATTGTGAAAGTGATCCAAGGGATCCAATGGACTTTACTCATTTAGATGTTGTTGATTTCTTTACCGAGCCAAGTTGAGAAATCAATGGAATTTCATTTTATGGTGATGATGCTCGTGATGGCAACAGAAAGATCAAAGATGATTGATATGATGTTGAATCTATGTTTAAATAGCTTGTTATATGTTTTAATTAAGTCCCTGGTTTGTTGTGTTTTAAATTTCCAAGTCTTTGTATTTCTAAGTCAAATTTGTAATATGTGTAGTATCCAGTTTGTCATGTTTCTAATTCTTGAGTATATTAGCTTTAAATTAATATATTAATTTTATCATTTTCTTCACTTCGTTTATTTTGTTTATAGAATGATGGAAAATATTAATGCTGAAAGTAAACTCAAGATGAAAGGTTGAGATATTTGTTTGGTTGACAGTGGAACAGCACACACAATTCTTCGAGATCAGAAATATTTCTCGTATTTGAAAATGGCAAAAGCAAATGTTAGTACAATTTTCGGTACTACAAAACTAATTGAGTGTTCTGGAAGAGCAAACATAATATTGACGTTGGAACAAATATTTTAATAACATAGGCATTATACTCTAGTAAATTCAACAGAAATTTATTGAAGTTCAAAGACATATTTCATATCGAGACTATGCATGAGGGGAATATGGAATATCTTTATATTATATCCATCGTTTCATGCCAGAAGCATATAAAAGAAAAACTCTCTGTTTTCTTATCGGGATTGTATTATGCGACCATAAGTGCCATAGAATCAAATATTGAAATGAACCGGAAGTTCAATGATCCAAATATTTTTATGCTTTGGCATGATCGACTTGGTCACCTAGGATCAATCATGATGCGTCGAATAATTAGAAACACACATGGACATCCTCTAAAGAACCAGAAGATTCTTTTACCTCAAGAATGTGTATGTGTTGCCTGCTCACAAGGGAAATTAATTATAAGACCATATCTGATGAAAAGTAATAATGAGGCCCTACATTCTTGCAGAGAATTCAAGGGGATATTTGTGGACCATTGATTCACATTGTGGACCATTGCCTTATTTTATGGTTCTTATAGACGCATCATCGAGATGGTCAAGTGTTAGTCTACTGTCAACATGTATCATTGATTTTGCCAAACTTCTTGCCCAGATTATAAGATTGAGGGCACAATTTCCTGATTATCCAATCAAGTATATTCGTCTTGACAATGCCAGTGAATTTACACCTCAATCATTTAATGATTATTGCATGTCAATTGGACGTTGAACATTGAGTTGCGCATGTACATGCTAGACCTTTAATTTTAAAGGCAAATTTACTCACTTCTATTTGGGGACATGCAATATTACATGCTGCTGCATTGGTGCCAGTAAGGCCAAGTTCATTTAATCAGTATTCACTATTGCAACTTGTTTTTGGCCAGCAGCCTGATATTTCTCACTTAAATTTTTGGTAGTGTGGTTTATGTTCCCATTCTCCACCTCACCAAACAAAGATGAGTCCACAACTACGCCTTGGGATTTATGTTGGTTTTGTTTCCCCATCTATAATTAGATATATTGAGCCCCTGATGGGTGATTTGTTTACAGCAAGGTTTGCGGATTGTCATTTTGATGAGACAGTTTTCCCACCGTTAGGGGGAGGAAAATTGTTGCTTTCTGTTGAACGAAAAAAATCTCATGGTATGTACCATCTTTGTCTCATCTTGATCCCCGCACAAATCAGTGTGAGCAAGAAGTGGAAAGGATAATCGATTTACAAAATATTGCAAGTTGCCAGATGCATTTACGCAATTACTGATATAAAGAAAGTAACAAAATCTCATATACCGGCTATAAACACACCCGCACGCGTTGATGTTCCCGAAGGACAAACTAATGGCACACTAAAACTATGCATGAAGCGTGGACGCCCTGCTGGCGCAAAAGATAAGAACCCCCGTAAGAAAAAGGATACAAGAAATAAATGTCATGAAGAGAAAATAGTTTCAAAGCAAGAAGGTGCTATGGAAAAATTGACTAATCAGTCTAAGGTTGATGAACCAAATGCTCCTGAAAAGACACATGAGGAAGAATACAAATATGAAGATATCTCTTTGAATTATCTGATCACAAGAGAAAATTGGATAGAAAGAAAGTTGTTATGAATAGTATTTTCATTTATAAGGTCGCACTAAATATCGTAAATGAGGATCCAGAACAAAAATCTGTTGAAGAATGTCGGCATAGAAATGATTGGCCAAAGTGGAAAGATGATATTCAAGCTGAGTTAAAGTCCTCAGAAAATCGTAAAGTATTTGGACCAGTAGTCCAAACACCTAAAGATGTGAAACATGTTGGATATAAATGGGTGTTTGTCTGAAAACGCAATGAAGAAAATGAAATCGTGTGATATAAAGCACGTCTTGTTGCGCAAGGTTCTCACAGAGACCTGGAATTGACTATGAGGAAACGTATTCCCCTATGATCGACATAATCACGTTACGGTATTTAATCAGTTTGGCAGTCACAGAGAGACTTGATATGCATCTTATGGATGTTGTTACTGCATATCTCTATGGGTCATTGGAGAATGACATTTACATGAAAATCCCCGAAGGATTCAAAATGCCCGAAGCATATAACCAGAAGTCTCATGGTTTATTTTCGATTAAGTTACAACGATCTTGTACGGACTGAAACAATTTGGAAGAATGTGGTATAACCGTCTTAGTGAATATCTCGTTAAAGAAGGATATATAAATAACATAATTTGTCCATGTGTTTTCATCAAAAGATCTGAAAGTGAATTTACCATTATTGCGGTATATGTGGACGACCTAAATCTTGTAGGGACTCCCGAAGAGCTCACAAAGACCGCTAATTATTTGATGAAAGAATTTGAGATGAAAAACCTTCGGAAGACAAAATTTTGTCTCGGGTTGCAGATCGAACATTTGTCAGATGTAATATTTATCCATCAATCAACATATATAGAAAAGATTCTTAAACGATTTTATATGGATAAAGCTCATCCATTGAGTAACCCTATGGCTGTTAGTTCACTAGATATAAAGAAATATCATTTTCATCCTCGAGAAGAAAATGAAGAATTACTAGGTGTTGAAGTACCTTATCTTAGTGTCATTGGAGTTTTAGTGTATCTTGCAAATTGTACTAGACCTAATATAGCGTTTTCAGTCAACTTATTGGCAAGATATAGCTCCGCACCAACACGAAGGCATTGGAATAGCATAAAACATGACCTACGTTATCTTCGCGGAACAGTTGATATGGGTTTGTTTTATTCAAATAATTCATAACCACAATTAGAGGGTTATGCTGAGGCCGGTTATCTTTCTGACCCACATAAAGGAAGATCTCAAAGCGGATATGTATTTACTTGTGGTGGTGCTGCAATATCATGACGTTCAGTGAAACACACATTAACAGTTACTTCTTCAAATCATTCGGAAATTTTGGCATTGCATGAAGCAAGTCGCGAATGTATATGGTTGAGGTCAATGATTCAACATATTCGAGAATCTTGTGGGTTAACTTCAAAAAAGAATTCACCGACACCCCTGTATGAGAATAATACTGCTTGTATTACACAGATCAAAAGTGGCTACAAAGGTGACCGAACGAAACATATATCACCAAAGTTTTTCTACACTCACGAACTATAGAAGAATCGTGATATTGACGTTCATCAGATAAAGTCAGGTAACAACTTTGCAGATTTATTTGTTGGGATATGCCCTAAGACAAGTCATTAGATGATTGTTTAAAACATACAATGTTTATGATTTTATGAATGGCAATTCATTATTATATATTATTCGTTTAACTGTGCAATGTGAATTAATATATATGTTAATGTCCTTAGAATACTATTGTATTATTCTTAAAGATGTCCCTAGTCAAGTATTATCATGAATAGGGATAATGATAATACGTAGAGACTAGTGTGTTGATTGATGAATTGTTCATTGATATGAGATATCAAATCAACACATGGGTACATGTTAGAGAACGATGTATGGACAGACCCACCATGAGAATGCAACATGGATAGTTATATGATCGTCATATGCAATTCAAATAGTGATAATAATGTATGAAATCCTTACGACTTGTGATCATCAGAGATCCCAACATAAGGAGTTATGTATCTTGATATTGTCAAACGTTACCCGTAACAGGGTAAACTATAAAGGCGACTATTGGATACACTACGAATTATGTAGAGGGATGTTGACTGATCGAGATAGGATTTGTCCCTCCTATATAACAGGAGATGTGTTTGGCCCTTGATCAAGTGAGAACTAAAATGCATGGACATGCTCGAATGAGTCGATATGAGATATCGAGCTTATTCGTTTATTCTAGTTCTACTTGGGAATCAAGAAATAAAGATTGAATATACGAGTATGACTATTCCATGACTCGTGTTCAATCTAAACACAAAGGACAAAGGGATTAAGTTACATGGTTAATATTCTCACAAGTTCTAAAGGTTCTGTCGAGTCATTGACATTCTTGTAATTTGGGTAGCATTGATGTGTTGCTAGATACCGCTCAATGCTTGCGACATAAAATGAGATTTTATGTCACTGCCAACATTACAAGATTCTATCGGGTCACACAAAAGATTAAATCGATAAGGGAAATTAAATTCATTAGATGAATTAATTAATTAAGAAGAGTCTTAATTAAAAGATTATAAGGATTTAATTAAATCATGGGTTTGGGCCCATGAGGCTTTAAGAAAGCCTTAAACCTTAATTAAATCTTATAATATAAATACAAGGTTATGTTTTATTATTGATAACACAATTCATATTATACTAACCTAGACTTAGAAGCTCACGGCAGCCTCCTTCACGTGACAAGGAGCTCTCGGTTTCTTCCTTGATAGCCGAAGAGAAACTTGTTGAATTGAGGCGATCGTTCGATTTAGAATCGAGTGTGCTTCTTGTTCCGGTTTAAGAACGAGTCTAGCAACTTGTTCTTAAACTATCCCTTCCCGATTTGATCGTGTGGATACCGTAGAGGCAAAACTCGCTAAGTTTTGCTAGTGGCTCGAAGGACTCGTTGGACGTGGTGCTGCTTCGTGGAATCTGCTCAAACACGCTACAAGGGTGAGACCTTTGATTTCTTTATCCGATATGAATCCCTATGTATAGATCCGCGGTTATAGTAATCCAAAATTTTATTATTCCGCTGCGTTCCATGCTTGTTGGATTACTTACAGTGGTATCAGAGCCAGGTTCAATGCTCATATCGGATTTATGTGGTTAAATAGTTTAATCATATTAATATTGCATGCTATTTAAAACTGTATAAACATATATGATATGTTAATATTTAGTTTGTGAAATTATCATGATATTATATTTGATATAATTGATGTTTGATGTATACGATACACGAAGCGAATAATCAAATAAATTGATCAATGTTTCGGCCACCCCCTAGCAAATTGACCCACGGCTTAGCCACATGAGGCTAGGGTTTTCGAACCTTTGGCTCGAGATGGCCTAGTCGTTGTGGCTCGTGTTCTTGCATGGAGGTTTCGAGACGTGGATGAGTTTTGAACTCTTTGGCTCGATAATGGTTTACGCATGCATGGATAAGTGGGTTCACCACATGAGAGCTAGGTTTTTCGAACCCTTGGCTCGAGATGGTTGAGCCAACCCCGTGCATGGCCTGACCGTGACTCGTGGCTAACAAATTCCATTGTTTCAATCAAGATGGCTCGAAGAAAATAAAATCAATGAGCAAGGCGGCTAGGGTTAGACCCTAGCGCCGCCGCCGCTCGGTCATGGTTCGGCCATGGGCTAGGTTTTCGAACCCTAGGTCCATAATTGGTCCAGCCGTGTGTTTGGTTGGTTCGAACCATGGTGGTTCATGGCTTAGTCGCTTAAGTTCGTGGCATGTGATGTCCCGAGCGTACGATAATTTTTCAAAAATTATTTTACAGTTTTAATTAGAATTAAATTTTAAAATGTTTAGAATTTAATTAATTAAATGTTAAAGCATGTTTTATGTGTTGTTTGAGCATGGTGCATGGTTATAGCCATTTGACCTATTAGATAGGATTTGTGAATGTTTGTAATTTATAATACGACCTGCGTGTCGTGCCTTCTCTATTTTATTCTAAATGTTATCCCTCCCCTATGTTTCCCTCGAATGTGAATCGAGGTATTCTATATCTTGTAAATAGTATAGTTTAATTGTTGATGGTGATCAATGAAGATGGAGCATCGTGCCGGGATGATGAGGCCATTCACAAATTGGAGCCAAAGGAAGGTGCTTGTGAAGTTACCTTAGGTTGACTCTTAGGATTTTCTCATTGGCTTGAGAAAATAGTTAGTAGGGGCTATAACCATGTCACGTTTAATTATGTATGTTGATGCATGATTTATCTTATGTTTTAGATTGATAATTGTATTACACATATATGTAGATATGTATACAACTATATGTAGTGGACATATTTTAAATTATCAAACTAATCATGAGATCAATAAATCCCTCTAAAATATTAAGTTTTAGATGCCTTCCAAAATTAAAAGTACTCGTCAAAAACTTCGATTGTACATATGTGGGTTTGCCAAAGCAAAGCACTGTGGCAATCTTAGTAAGGCGCGAAAGGATAAAAGTGATATCCGTTATACTTTAAATTGGGTACGACTTAACTAGGTTATCTCAATAGGATTGGGAACCTAGAGGCATGGGTTGGATAATAATTCATTTGATGAATTGAACAAAGTGTTGTTCGTCCGACTATCCAAGAATTATATGTGATGTAATTGACAAAGTGTTGTCTACCTAAATAACCGAGTCTTGGGCGATTAGCCAAAGCTAACTTAAGATTAGGCGAAATATGGATCTTGGCCCACTAAAGGTTTCGAGGGTTGATATTTTTTTAAAACAAAATAGTGGGAGTATCATTTAATATAAGACCATGTTAAATGATTAAATCATAAACTTATTTTGCATATTTATATTGTAGATATCCATGGCAACTAACAACGTAACAAGCACTTTATCACTGCGATCGGTCCTTGAGAAGGACAAATTAAATGGTACAAATTTCCTAGACTGACATAGGAACTTGAGGATAGTCCTCAAACAAGAAAAGAAACAATATGTCCTAGAGGAACCCTTACCTGCTGAGGAACCTCCCCTAACGGCTACAAGAGCCGATAAAGATGCTTACAAGAAGCATCAAAGTGACGCACTTGATGTTGGATGCCTTATGCTTGCCACCATGAACTCTGAGCTTCAGAAGCAACATGAGGAAATGGAGGCGTTTGATATGATCGAGCACCTTAAGCAACTGTACCAACAACAAGCAAGACAAGAGAGGTATGACGTCTCTAAGGCGTTATTCCAGTGTAGAATGGTGGAAGGAAGTCTGGTTGGTACTCATGTACTCAAGATGATTGGGTATATTGAGAATCTGGAGAAGCTGGGTTTTCCTTTGGACCAAGAGTTGGCCACTAACGTGATCTTGCAATCGTTGCCTGAAAGCTTCAGTCAATTTGTCTTAAATTACAATATGATTGAAATAGAAAAGACACTACCACAGTTACTTGGCATGCTTAGAACTTTTGAAGCAAATAGCAAGAAGTCTAAACCTACAAATGTTCTTATTGTGAATAAGAGCAAAGGAAAGACTAAAGCTAAGAGCTTCAAGAAAAACAAGAAGGTCTTTGTTAAATCTAAGCCAAAGTCTTCTGCACTGAAACCAAAGGGAGTGATAGCGAAGGAAGGAAACTGTTTCCATTGCGGTGAGACCGGCCATTGGAAAAGAAACTGTAAAGTATATCTGGAGGATCTAAAGAAATGAAGTGTGACTTCCACTTCAGGTATTTTTGTTATAGAAGTCAATTTATCTACTTTTTCATCATGTGTATTAGATACTGGATGTGGATCTCACATTTGTGTAAATGTGCAGGACCTCAAAAAGAGTAGATTGTTGGCGAAAGGCGAAGTTGATCTCCGAGTTGGAAATGGAGCAAGAGTTGCTGCATTAGCTATACGAGATTATTATTTATCTTTGCCTTCTGGTTTATCGTTGATTTTAACAGACTGTTATTTTGTGCCATCCATTACCAAAAACATAATTTCTATTTCTTGTTTAGACAAGTGTGGGTTTTCATTTATAATAAAGGACAATTGTTGTTCTATTTATTTAAATGATATGTTTTATGCTAGTGCACAAATGGTGAATGGTCTTTATTTATTAAATCTTGATATGCCTATCTATAACATAAATACTAAAAGGATTAAAAATAATGATTATAATCCGACTTATCTCTGGCATTGTCGCTTGGGCCACATAAACGAGAACCGCATATCTAAACTTCATAAGGATGGAGTATTAGATTCATTTGATTTTGAATCATATGAAACATGCGAATCTTGTTTAATGGGCAAGATGACTAAAGCCCCTTTCAAGGGACATGTTGAAAGGGCAAATATTTTATTGGGACTAATACATAGTGATGTATGTGGACCAATAAGTACACAAGCTAGAGGTGGTTTTCAATACTTCGTTACATTTACTGATAACCTCAGTAGATATGGGTATGTGTACCTAATGAAGCATAAGCATGAAACCTTTGAAAAGTTCAAAGATTTCAAGAATGAAGTACAAAACCAACTTGGCAAAAGTATCAAAATCCTTCGATCAGATCGAGGAGGTGAATACTTAAGCCAAGAGTTTCATGACTATCTAAAGGAGTGTGGGATAGTCCCACAACTCACTCCTCCGTATACTCCATAATGGAATGGTGTATCCGAGAGGAGAAATCAAACCTTGTTAGACATGGTTAGATCAATGATGAGTCATGCAGATCTTCCGATATCGTTTTGGGGACACGCTCTAGAAACAGCGATTTTCTTACTGAACCGTGTTCCATCTAAATCAGTGGAAAAGACACCATATGAGATATGGACTGGGAAGCGTCCTAGTATGTCTTTTATGAAGATTTGGGGTTGTGAGGCTTTCGTTAGACGTCACGCCACTAACAAACTTGGACCCAAATCTGATAAGTGTTTATTTGTGGGGTATCCTAAGGAAACAAAAGGATACTATTTCTATTATACCACCGAGAACAAAGTAGTTGTTGCTCGGACTGGTGTATTTCTTGAAAGAGAATTTATTTCTAGAAAAACCAGTGGGAGAAAAATAGAACTTAGTGAAGTTCAGCCACATGAAAACACTGAACCTGAGATTGAGATGGAAACAGAGCAGGCTCCGCAAGCTGTTGTGGAAGAAGTACCTGCTCAAGAGACACAAGCCCAGCGTAGGTCTGTAAGAGAACACCGGGAGCCACAGAGATATGGATTTCTTGTGACTCAACAAGGTGACTTACTACTTATTGATGAGGATGAGCCGTCATCTTATCAACAAGCTATAATGGGCACTGATTCTGAGAATTGGCAAGAGGCCATGAAATCTGAGATGGAATCCATGTATGCAAACCAAGTATGGACTTTGGTTGATCCACCTGAAGGGGTACGACCCATAGGGTGCAAATGGATTTTCAAGAAAAAGACCGATATGGATGTTAATATACAAACCTATAAAGGTCGGCTGGTTGCAAAAGGATTCAAACAAATTCGTGGTATTGACTGTGATGAAACCTTTTCACCATTGGCCATGGTTAAATCCATAAGGATCTTACTTGCAATAGCTGCATTTCATGATTATGAAATCTGGCAGATGGATGTCAAAACAGCTTTCCTTAATGGAAATCTGCTCGAGGATGTGTACATGACACAACCCGAGGGTTTTGTCGATCCAAAGGATGCTGGAAAGATATGCAAGCTACAACGATCCATTTATGGATTGAAGCAAGCATCTCGGAGTTGGAATCTTCGTTTTGATGATGCAATCAAAGAGTTTGGTTTTATCAAAAACGTAGATGAACCTTGTGTCTACAAGAAGGTCAGTGGGAGCGTACTCATTTTCCTAGTGTTGTATGTAGATGACATACTTCTCATTGGGAATGATATCCCTGCCTTACAATCTGTAAAGATTTGGCTAGGGAACTGTTTTTCGATGAAAGACTTGGGAGAAGCCACCTATGTATTAGGAATCAAGATCTATAGAGATAGATCAAGAAGGCTTCTTGGCCTAAGTCAAAGTACATACATAGACAAAGTGCTTAAAAGGTTTAGCATGCAAGAATCAAAGAAAGGATTCGTGTCTATGACACATGGTATATATCTCTCGAAGGAACAGTGTCCTTCAACACCAGATGAGAGACAACGCATGAGTAAGATTCCATATGCGTCAGCTATTGGATCTATCATGTATGCCATAATATGTACTCGTCCCGATGTATCGTATGCTTTGAGCATGACGAGCAGATATCAAGTTGATCCAGGTGAAGATCACTGGATTGCTGTCAAGAATATCCTGAAGTACTTGAGAAGGACTAAGGATACATTCTTGATTTATGGAGGTGAGGAAGAGCTCAATGTAATGGGTTACACTGATGCAAGCTTCCAAACCGACAAAGATGATTATTGATCGCAATCTGGATATGTGTATTGCCTAAATGGAGGTGTTGTGAGCTGGAAGAGTTCAAAGCAAGAAACAGTAGCCGATTCTACAACGGAAGCTGAGTATATTGCTGCCTCGGATGCAGCAAAGGAAGCTGTTTGGATTAGGAAGTTCATTTCTGAGTGGTGCCTAGCATTAAAGATCCGATAGAACTCTATTGTGACAACAATGGAGCGATCGCATTGGCTAAGGAACCTAGATCTCACCAAAGATCCAAGCACATACTTCGGCGCTTTCATTTCATTCGAGAAATCGTTGAAAGGGGAGATGTTAAAATATGCAAAGTACCAACAGATGATAACGTATCTGACCCATTGACGAAGCCACTGTCACAGCAGAAGCATGATCGTCATACTAGATCTCTAGGCATTAGGTATATGTCTGAGTGGTCTTAGTGCAAGTGGGAGATTTGTTGGGATATGCCCTAAGACAAGTCATTAGATGATTGTTTAAGACATACAATGTTTATGATTTTATGAATGGCAATTCATTATTATATATTATTCGTTTAACTGTGCAATGTGAATTAATATATATGTTAATGTCCTTAGAATAATATTGTATTATTCTTAAAGATGTCCCTAGTCAAGTATTATCATGAATAGGGATAATGATAATACGTAGAGACTAGTATGTGTTGATTGATGAATTGTTCATTGATATGAGATATCAAATCAACACATGGGTACATGTTAGAGAACGATGTACTGGACAGACCCACCATGAGAATGCAACATGGATAGTTATATGATCGTCATATGCAATTCTCATAGTGATAATAATGTATGTAATCCTTACGACTTGTGATCATCAGAGATCCCAACATAAGGAGTTATGTATCTTGATATTGTCAAACGTTACCCGTAACAGGGTAAACTATAAAGGTGACTATTGGATACACTACGAATTATGTAGAGGTATGTTGACTGATCGAGATAGGATTTGTCCCTCCTATATAACAGGAGATGTGTTTGGCCCTTGATCAAGTGAGAACTAAAATGCATGGCCATGCTCGAATGAGTCGATATGAGATATCGAGCTTATTCGTTTATTCTAGTTCTACTTGGGGATCAAGAAATAAAGATTGAATATACGAGTATGACTATTCCATGACTCATGTTCAATCTAAACACAAAGGACAAAGTGATTAAGTTACATGGTTAATATTATCACATGTTCTAAAGGTTATGTCGAGTCATTGACATTCTTGTAATTTGGGTAGCATTGATGTGTTGCTAGATACCACTCAATGCTTGCGACATAAAATGAGATTTTATGTCACTGCCAACATTACAAGATCCTATCGGGTCGCACAAAAGATTAAATCGATAAGGGAAATTAAATTCATTAAATGAATTAATTAATTAAGAAGAGTCTTAATTAAAAGATTATAATGATTTAATTAAATCATGGGTTTGGGCCCATGAGGCTTTAAGAAAGCCTTAAACCTTAATTAAATCTTATAATATAAATACAAGGTTATGTTTTATTATTGATAACACAATTCATATTATACTAACCTAGACTTAGAAGCTCACGGCCGCCTCCTTCACGTGACAAGGAGCTCTCGGTTTCTTCCTTGATAGCCGAAGAGAAACTTGTTGAATTGAGGCGATCGTTCGATTTAGAATCGAGTGTGCTTCTTGTTCCGGTTTAAGAACGAGTCTAGCAACTTGTTCTTAAACTATCCCTTCCCGATTTGATCGTGTGGATACCGTAGAGGCAAAACTCGCTAAGTTTTGCTAGTGGCTCGAAGGACTCATTGGACGTGGTGCTGCTTCGTGGAATCTGCTCAAACACGCTACAAGTGTGAGACCTTTGATTCCTTTATCCGATATGAATCCCTATGTATAGATCCGCGGTTATAGTAATCCAAAATTTTATTATTCCGCTGCGTTCCATGCTTGTTGGATTACTTACATTATTCACTAAAACATTACCAACCACAACATTCAAAAGGATGATTCACAACATCGGAATGCGTCAACCAAAGGATCTCTTGTCAATACCAGGGGAGCGTGATAACTTTTGATAAATGTCTCACGTTCGCAAGCTTCATATATGCACTCTTTTTCCCTTCGTCCATGTTTTTTCCATGGGGTTTTACCGGCAAGGTTTTTAACTAGACATATTCCATTAATGTTGGACATCCAATGGTAGTATTATAAACAAATTGTATATCGATGCCCAATAAGTTATAACTTAAGTTACATTAACATCTTGTAACTCTTGAAGGCATTAAGTCATGTAAAGTGACTTGTAACTTTTGCTTCATGGTGCTATATATATCAAGCACTTTTGTGAGATATATAATGTAATGAATAATTTTATCTCCCATCTATATTGATCTTGTAATTTTTCTTTTAAGTTGTGTTCAACACTAGCATTTTATAACAGATATAAAATTATAAAAATAATTTATACAATGACTAAACATTTACATAGATGTATTTATATTTGAATTTAGAAATTTCATATTGCTATTTTATGGTAAAATATATTTTCTATAAATGTATAAAAAATCAGTTGAAATATATATAAATACAAATAAAAAATTAAATTTATGCACAAAATTATTTTTAATATGATTACGCAATCCATTATAAAATAATATTCATGTCCAATATCGTACACATTCTGACGATTCGTCGAGCGAATAAGTCAACTCTTGGATTTCATCACGTCATAGCCTTGGTTCCTTACGGTGAGGAATTGTTTTTGCGTACTCTACGAAGCAGCAAGCCGCCGGTTGTTGCACTTCCCGGTTTGATATAAGTAAAAGAGTAGCACGTTAAGTATCCAGCCTGGGCCTGCTTGGGAAGACGGCAAGGCCGGGTTTTCTATAATTTTAAATAAAATTAAGTTAATCGAGTTCATACATATACAAAAAAAAATAGTTTATTATTTTTTTATGAACTTCATTTAGACCTCCTCTAATTTTCACAATTATCGTTTTAGCTTCTCTAGTTTGAACAATAACTCTACATCCCCTACATTGTATTTTTATATCAAATTACAAGAGGTAAATATAATTTTTTTTTGTATATTTACAACCTAGATGTGGTATTATTGTAGTAAAATTATTTTACAAGGGAGCCAAGTGTAATTGTTCAATGTAGAGGGGGATTTGTAAAATAACTATTCTATAAAGGATGCATATGTAATTATCCCTATGTTTACAAAATATTTTAAAAAATGTAATATACTATATGTTAAAATATAATATATTTGAATATCCAATTTATCATCTGACATATATTTGATTAATTAATAGTTTTAATATTTTAATATAAACAGTATGATATTTATTTATCATAATATATTTTTTAAATTAATATAAATTGTTTTTTAAAATTTTAATCGCTAAAATAACTTTAAAAAATTTAAAAAATGTACCTAGTTGGATCTAATAACAATAATTGGACCTTAAACCAATTTAGGTTAAGGCTAAAATTGATTTTAAGTTGATCACATACCAATTTGTTGGATCACTTTATTTTGGTACAACAAAGGAGCACAACCGAAGAGTCAAAGCTACGCTTACAAAGTCAACCGATATATCCAAAATACCTCTACCGATGATGATGAATTGAGATAATATCAAAAGGGGGGAATTATTGAGATAATAATGATGAATTGAGCAGACTACCGATGTAGTGTAATCTACCGACCGCGATAAGTAAAGGGTTAAGTCTGCTGATGAGTTGAACATAAGTCTACCATAGTCTACCGACTACATAAGCACACAACAGTCGAGTTAATATACCGATATCGATGAATTGTAGTATGTTGACTACTACTACTCTACCGACTAAAGAAGAAATGTTTTGTGGAACAAAATATTACCGATGAAGAAACATAGTAGAGTATTTCAAATGTTCTCTGTACTGATCAACTAGCCGTTATAAGCTATAAGATGAAAGTTGCAGATTTGCAGGAGCGCATTAAATGCTCAAGTACTATTTTGGGCTAAAGACGAAAATGCATTTAATGATGATCAGTATGGACTCTGGTATCTACATATATCATCGTTGCATCCTTCAAGTATAAAGCCCATATTCATACCGCTTTAAAACCATATCAATTCCATAAAGAAGCAGTTCCAGGCACCGCGTCAATGACAGATCAGATCTTCAAAGAGGTCATCAGTGCCGTGATTTTGCAACACTTTGCAAAATCATTTCTCTCACTTTTACATTATTTACTATGCTTTAAGTGTCTAAATAGAGTGAAGATTGGTTAAGCTTTATTATAACAATTGTGACTGTGTGTCAAACTGATTTATGTAGATTCAAGCTGTAAAAGTGACATCAGCTGTGGAGTTGCTAGGAGTTTCCGTCTGGTACTGTGTGTGTAAATCCATGACTGAATAGGGTTGTACAACGGGATTGCATTACTCAAAGTCTTCTAGTGGATCCTTCATGCAAAGGGAGAAGGGGAGATGTAGAAGCGTTGTGCTTCGAACTTCCAGAAACAAACCTTGCATCGTTTATTTTCTGCATTTACTTACTGTACATATTAACTATTGGTGTCTACTCAGTAGACTATAGACATATTGCTTGCCAGTAGACACCAAGTATTCTTAGCCCAGTAGACATTGTCTACTGTATTCAGTTCAGCAGATCTCGTATACTGTGATCAATTCAGTAGTCTATTGTATTCTTCATTAGTCTGGTAGACCTTGTCTAACATTGTTATTTGTCCAGTAGAGTATCGTCATCAGCTCAACTTATTCGTTGCTCCAGTCGAGTTCTTTTCGCACTTAAATCAGTTACTCGACTGAGCAGTCTTTGAACAAGAAATCAGCTTTTGGTTACTAACACGACCAAATCATATTTTATAAGTAGAGCCGGTGCAGATATTTAACCCCTTTCTATCTGCACACCTGATCCTAACAAGTAATATCAGAGCCAGGTTTTCTTGTTTAACAGAATACTCGATCTGATGGCTTCAGATTTGTGCAGTATTCCATTTGCTTTCACTTGAAAATAATTTTTGTGGAATATTATTTTGCAGACACTATGATTTCATCAGTGGAGTTTGAGCTCCAGTAGACTATGTCTTCCGAGAAGCTCCACCGATGAATAGTTCTTGATCAGTAGATATTCTTCCTGATCTCAAGAGAAGATGGATTGAGGAAGTTATCTACTCTACAAACGCTTAATGGCTTTATCTTTCTATCAAGAACCATCAGTTGACTTTATTGCATCTGTTCTACCGACATCAATTTTTCATTAGTCAAGCTATGGACAACGACCAGAACAGATGATGTGCTCATTGACAAAGTCAATCGATGATCATTCTAGGTCAACCGATCAGATTCCAGAACAGGTTGTGCCTTATTATTATCAGATAAGGAACCATCAGCTCAGGGGGGATACCAGCTCAGGGGGAACAAGAACAAAATCAAATCAAAAGAGTTGTGCTAATCAGATGATATATTTTACACATTTTTGAAGAAATGTTCAAGTAGTTCATTTATTTTGAACATACTTGCTGGAACCTAGCATCATTTTTTTGAACTAAGTATTTGCTGCTTCCGTTCATCATTAAACGTCGACCTCTATCAACTCCATCAAGTTAGCAGTTTACTTATTTTGAACATTCTCTGCCGATCGCAACAAGCCAACAGATGTACCCAACATAATAAATCAGAGAAACGATTATTTGAGGGGGAACATCTGTTGCAGGTGAAGAAGATCAGCTGAGCAGACTATATCTATTTTGGAGATCTCGAAATCCAGTTCATTTATTTTGAACTCGACTTCAGATAGCAGACCTCTCTACTTGGAGCAATAGACATTGAACAGTTGACTCAACCAGTAGGCGTCGACCAGGGGAATTCAAACCAGAAGAGAATCCCTACTGGAGTCTATTGGAACCTTAGCAAGTAGACTACCCCGCTTCATTGAAACACATCAGTCGAACAACTATCAATAGAGCTTATTGCTCTTAGTCAGTACCGATTGTCCACGTATTCTTCCAATCAACCTATCAGTAAAGCTTATGCTTTGTTAGTACCAAAAAGGGGGAAATTATTGGATCACTTTATTTTGATACAACAAAGGAGCACAACCGAAGAGTCAAAGCTACGCTTACAAAGTCAACCGTTATATCCAAAGTACCTCTACCGATGATGATGAATTGAGATAATATCAAAAAGGGGATAAATATTGGATATCAGGTTTTGATATATATCTACTGAGCAGACTACCGATGGAGTGTAATCTACCGACCGCGATAAGTAATGGGTTAAGTCTGCTGATGAGTTGAACAGAAGTCTACCATAGTCTATCGACTACATAAACAATCAACAATCGAGTTAATCTAACTTTTGTTAGGATGAGTGTGACCATCATGAAAATTGAGAGGTCTGAGTGAATTGAAGTTTAAAAAAGTGGAACACAAAAACGACAAAAAATAGTGAGTTTGAAGGGTAATTTTGGGATTTTGAAAAAAAGTTTCACCAAGTTGGTTTCTCTAGCACATCCACATTTTATAATATAATAATAATAACTAGTGCTCTCTTGCAAGCGTTGCGTGCGTATACAATATTTATTTTGTAAAATGAGGTGGTAATTATAAATTCAATTTTAATTGTGGCTTTTGAGATATAATAAATTTTTTTTTCAAATTGATTATGTAGTTTAATATCCTCCCAAAATTTTTTTTTGATGTTATTATGGTTATCCAAATTATCAGGGGTCTTGCTGTCATTTAGCACGTTGATGCTGTCATTTAGCACGTTGACCATATTTGTTATTTGACAAAAGAAGAAATGTTTTGTTCCACAAAACATTACCGATGAAGAAGCATCAATAGAGTATTTCAAATGTTCTCTGTACTGATCAACTAGCTGTTATAAGCTATAAGCGGAAAGTTGCAGATTACAGGATCACTTTAATTGCTCAAGTACTATTTTGGGCTAATGACAAAAATGCATTTAATGCTGATCAGTATGGAATTTGGTATCTACAGATATCACCGTTGCATCCTTCAAGTATAAAAGACCCTGATCCAAGAATATTTGAAATTATGCAAGGGATGTTGGGGATGCACAAGATGCAGAGATACACGATGATGCACATGAGAGAAACTGCGAATGCTATACTCTTCAATGAACATTCATTAAGCATTTCAGAATCTGTGGCAACCATTTGAAAGAGCTTAAGGAAGATAAAGCCCATATTCATACCGTTTTAATGCCATATCAATTCTATAAAGAAGCAGTTCCAAGCACCGCGTCAATGACATATCAGATCTTCAAAGATCATCAGTGTTGTGATTTGCAACACTTTGCAAAATCATTTCTCTCACTCTTTACATTATTTACTATGCT
Organism: Haberlea rhodopensis; assembly: GCA_907163345.1. NCBI lineage: Eukaryota > Viridiplantae > Streptophyta > Magnoliopsida > Lamiales > Gesneriaceae > Haberlea > Haberlea rhodopensis. The sequence goes on from CAJQUN010000069.1 coordinate 1,220,405, forward strand.
TTAAGTGTCTAAATAGAGTGAAGATTGGTTAAGCTTTATTGTAACAGTTGTGACTGTGTGTCAAACTGATTTGTGTAGATCCAAGCTGTAAAAGTGACCTCAGCTATGGAGTTGCTAGGAGTTTCAGTCTAGTACTGTGTGTGTAAATCCAGGGCTGAATAGGGTTGTACAACGGGATTGTATTACTCAAAGTCTTGTAGTGGATCCTTCCTGTAAATGGAGAAGGGGAGATATATAAGCGTTGTGCTTCGAACTTCCAGAAACAAACATTGCATCGTTTATTTTCTGCATTTACTTACTGCACGTATTAACTATCGTCATCAGCTCAACTTGTTCGTTGTTCCAGTCGAGTTCTTTCCGCACTTACTCAGTTACTCGACTGAGCAGTCTTTAAATAAGAAACCAGTTTTTGGTTGCTAACACGACCAAATCTTATTTTATAAGTAGAGCCGGTGCAGATATTTAACCACATTCTATCTGCACACTCGATCATAACACAATTAAATCATTTACCATATTGTATATATTAAATAATAATTTTTCAATAGTTCATATACTTAATTAAATTTAGGTCATTGTTAACTGGTTAAATGTCTTTTTCTCAAAATATAACTTTAATTATATATAATAACAATAATAATAATACATCATAATTGAATATGAGGCTTTAAGATCATTTTGATTAAAAACAAAACTTTACGATTAGTATTGATTAAAAATAAAAATTTAAAATATATTTGATTAATTCTAAAAGTATGATATTAGTATTGCAAATATACATATTCTATTAGATTGTTTTTTAAATTACTGCTACCTATAAATAAGTCTTAATTTCAAAGTTAAATGATTGGTGTGTGCGCCTCTTGGAGCTTGTTAGAGCTCTTGCGTAATCAAACTTTATTTTTAATAGCCACCTCTAAATATTAATAATCAAATTATTCGCCTGATTTTTTCTAAAAAAATATATATACATAATTTAATTTTCGAGTATTTTGATGAATTTTCCAGGAATTTTTAAAATAATCTCAACATTTGGAAGATGGAGAGGGGAAGAGACAACTACTAACACCCTGAAAGAATGGATGAAAGCAAGAGACCTCGAAGAGCCAGAATCTGTCTGCCCTTTGCCAGTGCCCAAAGGATTGCTACCAACCCTATTATTATTATTATACACTCTACTTGAATCTTGGCTCCTATATTTAATCAACCCAATTGTCAATTCCTAGTTACCTCTTTGGAAAATATATAAACATACCCTCATTTTGTTTAATCCGATCATGGCTCATTCGCTTATCTATCAGGTAAATTTGACATGATTAAGCTATTTTCTTGTTTTTTGGGTGGTTTCTTGAAGTGTTTGTGTTAAATTGAAAAGTATATTGCTTTTTCTTGCAGACCCCAGTTGCCGTCACTATTAACGATGATTCGACTGTCCCAAGATCCGTGTATAAGGTTTTTGTTTTTAATTGTTTAATTAGCTTTTGCTTTTATTGTGCTTCTCATGTTAAGGTTTGCAACTTTAATCTTGAAACTGCTACGGTGTGAAGTTTGCATCTTTCTGGGGTAATTGTGTGGATTTATTTATCTGTCTGTCTCCGCAGAATTTAGCATAACCCCTGCAATTCCTGGTAATTATAGAACTTACTTTTCTTGTAAATTATTGTTCTAGTATCCGCTACTCTAGTTCTTGTGTCTTGTGGTACAATGTTCAATGGTGATACTGTACCTTGTTCTACAAAGCCAGTAAGGAGACATAATAGGATAAAATTTGCTGCCAAGGATATCAGTTTCATGTCGTTTGCTTGTTTAAATCGTCGTTGTTTTGAGGGGACTTTGACTTCAATAGCTTGATTGGCATTGCTTCTCTTGTCGTGTTGCAGAGGAATAATTTATCATTCCATGATAAATCACAGACTTCTGGCTTAATTCTGGACTTCAAATATGCAAAATTGGGACCGCAGTCGAGGGCTCAATTTGTCGTCTGCATGTCAGTACAACAAGCTAGCAAACCTAAGGTGGCAATTTCACCTCTAAGTTTGGAAGATGCCAAAGAACCGCCGCTTCACTTGTTCAAGAACAAGGAGCCATATACAGCAACTATTGTCTCCATCGAGAGGCTTGTTGGCCTCAAAGCTCCTGGAGAGACCTGTCACATTGTGATTGACCATGGTGGCAATGTTCCCTACTGGGAAGGACAGAGTTATGGAGTTATTCCTCCTGTATGTTCTCTAAATCCTTTTTTACTCCTCCAGAAATATTAGACCTCAAGTTCGCGACGGAACTAAGTCTTTGATTCATTCAGTTGAGCAATTTTTTACCTAATATTATCTTCGATGTATGGTGCTGCTGGCTAAGAATAAAATATTGGCAAATTATTTCATTTTTAAAGTAAAACTAGTTAGTGGGAAAAGAAAGGGTGAATAACCCCGTATCAAGAACGCTAGCTTCACTGTTATGAAAATGAAGTTACAGATGTCTTTTATAATTTTTTTTTTACTTTGCCTTTCTAATACGGGTGTTTCTCTGCATTTCATTAGCTTGACCTCATTCATGGCAGACAAATTTAAACGTATCAGTTTGCAGTACCTAAACCAAGCATTTAATTTGTGATTTTGTTTGTTCATTCAGGGTGAGAACCCTAAAAAGAGAGGTAGTCCCCACAATGTTCGACTATATTCAATAGCATCTACCAGGTATGGCGACTCTTTTGATGGTAAGACAGCAAGTTTGTGCGTTCGACGCGCTGTCTATTATGACCCTGAGACTGGTAAAGAAGACCCTTCGAAAAAAGGAGTATGCAGCAATTTTTTGTGCGATTCAAAGCCCGGTGACAAGGTTTTAATAACAGGTAAGAGGTCAATCCGTTTTGTTTATGTGATACTACATCGAGACATTACTACTCTTCAAAGGAGAAAAAATGAAGGCAATTGAGGATGCTACTTAATTTGAAAAAAGAAATATACCGTATCATCAACTGTGGTAAAAGTTGAATTAGAGTGTTGTGGGATCATTTGGGAGATAATTTATTCATGAAATACTTGTTGATTTTGTCTTTGTGAATCTTGTAGATGTCTTCATTTGTCCTGTCCTGTTATAAAATATCAGATGTTATATCATTAGTGAGTCGTGTTTTTTGTTCTCAACGTTACTAAAATAAGGAACTCCATCTCTCTGGTTTCTTCTGCTGAGTTTAGTCATTCCTACTCATGGAATTACGCAAGATTGAAGCATACGTGTATCCATCATTAATATGATATATTTCAATTGATTTTTTGTTTTCAGTCTCTTTTGTAATCTTGGTAAATTATTTTTAGGTCCTTCTGGCAAGATAATGCTTCTTCCTGAAAATGATCCAAATGCAACACATATCATGATTGCCACTGGCACTGGGGTGGCCCCTTATAGAGGATATCTTCGACGAATGTTCATGGAGAACGTTCCAACATTCAAGTTTGATGGCCTTGCTTGGCTTTTCCTCGGGGTGGCTAATAGTGATAGCCTTCTTTACGATGAGGAATTCACCAAGTATCTCCAAGAACACCCCAGCAATTTCAGGTACGATTGTGCCCTTAGCCGAGAACAAAAGAACAGAAGTGGAGGCAAGATGTACGTCCAGGATAAAATCGAAGAGTACAGTGATGAAGTTTTCAAACTGTTGGACAATGGGGCACACATTTACTTCTGTGGGCTTAAAGGGATGATGCCTGGGATTCAAGAAACGCTGAAAAAGGTTGCGGAAAAGAGAGGAGAAAGCTGGGATGAGAAGCTATCTAAACTGAAAAAGAACAAACAATGGCATGTTGAAGTCTATTGAGAATCAAATTATTTAGGCCTGACCGTTCCTTTAAAAGGGACGTGGGTTACTCTTTTTTTCTTCTTTGCAAGTTGCCTAAGAATTTTTTGTTCAGGTATTCAGGAACTCTTACCAGTGTTCTATATTCACCCGTACCATTTCTTGACGAAAAGGATTCATCTTTATGCACCAGAACTATGGTAAAATTGTTGGCCGCAGTTGCGGCAACATCAGATAGAAATACCGAAAATGAAGAATAAAATGGACACTAGAATTTACGTGGAAAACCCCTAAAAATAATAGGTTAAAAACACGAGCAAGATGAAAAGATTTCACTATAATATTTTGCGGGTTATAACCTCTCGCTATCTTTCAAAGAGAACAACACTCTAAATATAGGAGAAAACTATCTCATAAATATTATAGAAATACATATTCAAATGTATAGATATAAGTGAACACTCTAAAATGTGATGATTTAGAAAGAAGAAATGAACTCTATTTATAGGGAGCCAAAACGCGTAGAATTAAATGTCCATCTACCCATCTGCTAGCCACCACCTACCATGTCATTTAATTGACACGGTTTGGACACGGTTTTCTGACATTTCTCCCATTTGGAAATTTGATGAGAATCAAACACATCTCCACGCATCCTTTCAGTCTTGTCATACCTTGCTGCTTACGTTTCTTCTAGGCCACTTGAGGATCTGCACCACTCATACTTATCATTATTAACTGGTTTTGTCATCAGTTAGGTTCTCCTTCGTATGGATCTTCTGCATGTCCACACTCCCTTCCTCTACTACTTCATGCACAAAGTGAAACTGAACTCCAATATGTTTAGTCCTGGAATGAAAGGCCGGATTCCTTGCAATGTGCAAGGCACTATGACTGTCATAAAACAATGGAATTTTCTCTTATTTTTGTCCAATCTCCTCCACTAACCTTTGAATCTATATCGTCTCCTTACAAGCTTAAGTAGCTGCCATATATTCAGCCTCTGTTGCAGATAAAACTACAACAGTTTGCAGTTTTGAAACCCAGCTTACTGCTCCTCCTGCAAGTGTAAACACATAACCAGTAGTAGATTTTCTTTTATCCGGATCACCAGCATAATCCGAATCGACCTAGCCTCTGAGTGTAAAATCTGATCCTCCATAACATAATGCAGCATTCGAGGTACCCTTGATGTATCTAATGATCATGTTAAGTGTATTCCAATGCTCTCGTCCATAATTCATCATGTACCGACTAACTGCTCCCACTGCTTGTGCAATGTCTGGTCGTGTACAGATCATAGCGAACATTAAACTTCCCACCGCTGATGCATACGGTACTCAAGAAATCTCCATCCACTCTGATTCACTGCTAGGATACATTTCGGAGGATAAATTGAAGGTAACTGGAAGATGGGTAGAAATTGGCTTACAATCTTGCATGTTGAAGCGTTGCAAGATTTTCTTTCAAATAATTTCTCTGGGAGAGCCAAATCTTCCAGCTACTTCTGTCTCGGTGAACTTGCATCCCTAGAATCTTGTTTGCCGGTCCCAAGCCTTCATATCAAATTCCCTAGCTAACTGTGCCTTCAATTCTTGGACTCGATCTTTGTTGAGGCCTGCTACCAACATGTCGTCCAAAATACAACAGCAAAATGATGTAATCATCGTCCCCAGATCTCTTGTAATATGCACAAGGATCTGCATTAAGTCTCTTGTACCCAAGACTCATGATTAGGAAAAATCTCTTGTACCAATACCTCGGCGCCTGTTTGAGACCGTACAAAGATATGTTCAACCTGCAAACCAAGTTCTCTTTGCCTATTTCAGCAAAACCTTCTGGTTGGAGCATATAGATTTCTCAAGATCTCCATGAAGAAATGTTGTTTTCACATCTAGCTGTTCTAGATATAGGTCAAATACCGCACATAATGCCAATACTACTCTGACTATAGTAAGTCGGACCACAGGAGAAAATATCTCATTGAAGTCGATACCTTCTTTCTGAGCATATCCTTTCACCACCAATCTTGCACGATATCGTTCCACTTGGTTATTGCCATCACGCTTGATTGTAGACCCATCTGTTACCGATGGCTTTCCGTCCTCGTGGTAGTATAACAAGATCCCAAGTTTTGTTCCTGTCTAAGGCCTCCAATTCTTCCCGCATAGCTTGCATCATAGGGATACATCCGAACTTCGAGTAGCCTATTGGAAACTCAATGGCTCACCATCCTCTGTTAATAAGCAGTATGCAATATTGCTTTCAGTAACATAATCTGAAAGCCAACCCGGTGGTCTCCTATCGCGAGTAGACTGCGAACTTTGGAAACCTCTGACTCAACTGGTTCCTATTCCTCGTGCTCTGGTAATACCTCAGAAGAAATTTGATCTTCATCTGTCTTACCTTCCACCTGAATTGTAGTAGTATCTGAATTCAGTGTGCCTTTGTCTCCCTTCACTTTATCTTCCTCGAAGATAACATCCCTGCTGATAATAAGCTTGTGGGTAGTGGGGGTCCCACAAATGATACCCCTTAACACCATCAGCATAGCCCAATAATACACTTTCTGGACCTAGAATCCAACTTTGATCTTTCTCGTTCATTGTACAAAACGTACACCGGACTTCCAAATGTGTGTAACCGAGAATAATCAACCGGCTTGCCAGTCCAAACCTCCATCGGAGTCTTCAGATCAAACGCCACTGATGGAGAGCGATTGATAATATAACTGGTGGTCTTGACTGCTTCTGTCCAAAATGACTTGGCTAGATCTGCATTCTTCAACATGGCTCTTGTTCTGTCCAACAAGGTTCTGTTCATCCGCTCCGCCACTCCATTTTGTTGAGGTGTGTAAGCCGCCGTGAATTGCCTTTTGATGCCCTCTTGTTGACAATATGCATCAAATTCATCACTGGTATATTCTTATCCATTGTCAGTCCTTAGACACTTGATCTTTTTTTCAGAGTCAAGTTCAACCCGCACTTTGAATACTTTGAAGACTAAAAAAACATCTGATTTCTTCTTGATATGATACACCCAGCATCTTCTAGAAAAATCATCAATGAACTAAACAAAGTATCTCGACATCCGAAGAGTATAAAGTCTTCTCTTTAAGAAAATCTTGTTATGTAGTGACTTGGCCTCATACGATTTTCCTAGCGTATCCCAAATATCTTTTGCATTTTTCTTTTCAGCGATACTTGATAATACTCCATCTACTAGAGCCAAATGCAAATTGACAATATCATTACCATTTATCTCATTCCATTTTTCATCGTCTGTGATATCCGTCGCTTTATCTCCAATAGCCGCCAAACATTTATCTTTTCGTAAAATTGCTTACATCTTCATCTTCCACAACATGAATTACTTACATTGAACTTTTCAATCTCGAACCGTGCCACCATTCTGACAACAATAAAATTGCCTCAAAAAACTTATGATGTGGAAGATCAGTCAAGGCTGCAACCACAGAGCATACTTAGAATTTTTAAGATTTTTACAACGAAGCTCTGATACCACTTGTTGGCCCCAGGTGCGGCAACACGAGATAGAAATACCGAAAATGAAGAATAAAATGGACATCCAAATTTACATGAAAAACCCCTAAAAGTTATTAGGGTAAAAACCATGGGCAAGATGAAAAAATTCTATTATATTGTTTAAAGACGGCAATTTCTTTCATAATTTCCAAGGAGCCAAAACTTGACTTCCCCTCGTGGGAAGTTGTCCGCATCAGTTTTTCTTTCTTAACAGATTTGTAATCAACGAGTAATCTATTTGTTAAGATAATTTTCAAAGGTTTGATTTTTGTAAAATTTTGAAAAACTTTATATTTAATATGCATAAACTTTATGGTTTCTTGTAAGATTTCCTAATAGTCAATCACATTCCAAACCAAAGATGTGGAGCGGTTTGAGCAACGCAATTATGATTCATCTGGAACAAAACACAAACCAAACACATGAGATCTCGAGTGAGTTCGCTGAGCTTCAACCAGAGTAATCATCAGATCTCATCCATCAGATGAGGAGATTTGTACACGTTAAGACAAAGACCTGATAACCGCAATTTTTGAGAAAAAAACTAGCACATGACTCGAGTTTTCTATTTCATCAACCCAGTGAGGGACGTCAATGAGGTATTTGATTCCCAATTCACATTAGCAAAACAAACTTACAAACTAAATCGATGAAAGGTCCTCGTATATGGTCTTGATACCAGGCCTCTCGGATACATCACAAATGCATCTTAGAGCTATTTCAAGAACTTTGTTCATTCCCTTGTCCACTGCTGGGATTGTCATCTCTGATCTCAACACAGAATCGAAACAATCTGATCCTCGACCTTCTGCCACCCTCAAACGAACCCAATCTGTCAAATCAATGCCTCCATCTTCACCAGAAACTACATCTCCTGCACATTTTCCTGTAAGAAGTTCTAGCAAGATCACCCCAAAGGCATAAATGTCTGACTTAAAAGAAGGTAGAGGTTTCTTGGATGCAGACAGTTCAGGAGCACGGTATCCCAACACCCCAGCATCAAGAATCTGTTCTACGATGCCTGATTGGGTCATAAGGCGGTGAAGACAGTAATCAGCCACTCGAGCATTGAGATCAGGTCCGTCTAGTAGAATGTTGGTAGCTTTAAGGTTTCCATGAGGAATCGCTCGGTCAAAATGGAGATAGTTCAGGCCACGTGCAACATCAACCACTACTTTGAGCCTCTGAGCCCAGGTTAAGGGTGGACCCTTTCTTCCTGGACGATCTGCGGATAGTGAATGGTTTGGAAAGATAAGGTAACAAATTATATTTCAATTTTTTCAAAAAGAACTGAGTATAGACTTTGTTATCCTCATTTATTATACGAGGATAGAGAGTCCTCATGCCCACAACACTTAAAACCACCATATGTCATTTGGTTCTTAGGAGCTCATAAAAGTGATGTCGCCAAAATATATACTAGAATAGGTTTGGTCTCATAAAAAGATAAAAACATAAAATAAGCAAAGACATGCAGAAATTGCACAAGAATAGAATACGGCAAATTACCGTAGAGAAAACCAGCAACACTTCCTGGAGATATGTAATCGGAAAGTATAAGCTTCTCGTGTTGTGTAGGTCCCCAGTAGTACCCTCTCAATCCAACCACATTTGGATGTTTGATATTGGCAAATTTTTTAGCTTCTTTAGCAAATTCCTTTTTCTGCTTTGCAACTCCTTCCCTCAACCACTTCACAGTCAAGAACAACCCGTTGTCCATAGTTGCTCTGTAACATGTCCCGTGGCTGCTTCTTCCAAGGACTTCAGCAGGTGCCCTTGATAGTTCCTCGGATGTAAATGAGATTGTATCATCTAAGAAGTAGAGCTCGCCAGCCATTCGATCAGGAGACCTGACATCCAATCTGGAAAGATTTTCTGCAGTAAAGGAATCTCCAGATTCTGGCGACCATGCGAATTGGTGGGGATTGGATGGGGAGAAACGAGTTACAGCAGCCATTTTCTCATCGGGACTAATTATCTCCAATGACGATCCTTTTCGAGATGTCACAAGATCCTCTGTCGAAACAACCAATCCACCAGCACGGACTCCTCCACTAAGGCTAGAAGTGTTTGTTGATGCTTGGTAACTGGCATTTTTGTTGGTTACATGTGGCAAAAGCCTTTTTGATGCACGCTTATAACACATGAAAATTGCAAGAAGGATCAAAAAGATAATACCAATCACACAAGCCACTATTACTACCACCTTGATGGCAGTACTCAAATGTTTCTTAATTTTATTTCCAGCTGGAATATGACCAGAACTGGGAGGAGGATTAGGGAACTGCAACTGGGAATTTCCGGGATAGAATGAGGATAAAGAAAACTTCCTCAAATTTTCTGGTACAACACCAGAAAGATCATTATACGATGCATTAAAGCTTTGGAGAGTGTTAGGTAAGTTCTTGGGTATTGAACCAGTAAAATGATTCCGAGAAATATCCAATGAATTTAAGACGCTCAAACCACCAATAGAAGTAGGCAGAGAACCAGAGAAATTGTTTCCTCCAATATTAAGCACTTGAAGTAAGAGAAAGTGTCCAAACCCATCAGGGAAGTAGCCATCCAGCTGATTATTGGAAATATCAAGAACGTGAAGATTTGAATCACCTGAAGGAGGAGAAAAACCAATACTACCAGCTAGTATATTGCTCTGAAGGTGCAATTCATTCAGAGTAGCTGATGTTAAAAGAGTAGTTAAAAGTGGCCCGTCCAACTGATTGAAGCTAAGATCGAGGGTTATGAGTTTTGGGAACAGCGTGATGACTTTCGGAAGAGAGCCATTCAGGGAATTATGGGACAGGTTGAGGTACTGCAACCGCAAAAATTGAGCAGTTACCTCAGGAATGGACCCTGCCAAATGGTTGTGGCTAAGATCAAGTATTTCTATGTTATCCCATTTCAGCAACCGCGATAAATTTCCTTCAAATTGGTTTTTTGAAAAGTCAACTACCGCACAGCTTCCCGTCAGAAGTGGAAGCTCACCAGAAAGTACATTTGAGGAGAGATTGAGGGTTTTCAATGTTGTTGATGTGATCATACGTATTGGCCCTGTCAAATCACAACAATTGTTCTGTAGTTATTGCAAGATTGTTGGGGCAATGAATCAATTTCCCCACACACAAAAATTAAACTGCTTGACAGCCCAGAATGTTGTGAATAACAGGGGCTGTGATAATTTTTGGATGACGGTATAAATTTTCAGTAGTAGATGTACCTGAGAGGTTGTTGCCACTTAAGTCCAAGTCGATTAGCACCAAAGAATCTCCTTCCAGAAGATTGTTAGGAATGCTGCCATAAAATCTATTGTTACTAAGTCTCAGGACTTGAAGATCATAAACAAAATTGAATCCAGGCAACGCCCCTGACAACTGATTGTAGCTCAAATCAAGAACCACCAAACTCCCAAAAGTCTGTGCACCACCACCATTGACAAGTGATCCTGTTATTTGGTTATGACTCAGATTTAAATGCTTCACAGACGATGAAATACCCTCAAGAAAGTTCTGATTCTCTTCAGCGTGACTCCCAAGTAAATTCCCACTAAGATCAATATGACTGACTGATGTAGCGAGCAGAAATACAGGATCTAATTTACCACCAAGCATGTTACCATGAATGTCAAGCACATCAAGCTGTGTCATCAGTTCAAACCCTTTAGGGATGCTTTTTGTGAAGCCATTAAGCGATAGATTAAGATACACCACATCTCCCAACCTTGTCAAAGATGAGGGTAATGGCCCAGAAAGGGAATTGCGGCTCATGTCTAAAGAAAGGACGGAGGAAAGTCCAGAAATGGAGTCCGGGATCACGCCAGAAAAATTATTTCCAGCCAAAGAGAGGTTTCTTATGCTACCCATTTTACCAATTTCAGGTGGCAACGACGAGAAAAATAAATTGTCAGAAATATCGAGATATTCAAGATTCTTGAAATCGCCAATGTTGGCAGGCAACGCCCCAGATATGAAATTGTTGGAGATTGATAGTTTGACAAGCATCGATAGATTTGTAAAGACGCCCAAATCTGTGTCTGCAGCGATTCCCAGATTGTCAAGAACAACTGCTGCAACATTACCATTATTACACATAATCCCATTCCACGATGCAGGACACCCATTGAAATCAATAGATTCGTCGTTCCAAGAATCAAGCACAAAACCTGTTGGATCATTCTTGACTCCTTTCTTGAACTCAAGTAGGGTCAAAATATCCTGGGAAGGCAGCTGCCCCAATGCACAGACAAAACAAAAACCAACCAAAAAAAGCCTAAACATCCACATTCTAACTTCTAAGCCCAGAAAACGACTTCAAGATTGCGCGTTGAAGGAAATGAAATATTGAAACTTCAAAGTCCAGATAGTCGGACAATTCAAGCAGTGTACTAAGAAATATCAATATTTCACCTTTTCAGTACAGCCCACGACTGAACCAGAGAATGAGGGTGGTGATATACGAAGGTAGAAAGTCTTCAAATCTGCATTGCAGATGCACCAAAGACAGTCTCGGGAAAAAAAATCTTGGCCTTTCAGAACCCTAAATCCTGATGGTGAAAGCTTAGCAGTTACAGTACAAAAATTCCACTTTTTTGTACATACACGTGATGGGCTCAAGCGCCAAAAAGGCCTTGCATTTGTCTTTTTCTTTATTTTTTTACTCAAAACGACACACCTCTGCAGATAAAGCTACTAATATTTCTCTCCCCGAAGTCCAAAAAAAAGTGCATCGATTCAATTATTCTATTAAGAAAAGAAACAGCGGGAAACTTATTCTTAATCTGCGTAATGGGCAGCTTCGCCCGCTAAAAAGCAATGCAATCTTTGCCATGAAGGACCTTAGCAGGACTCATAAATCTAGCTTTTGAGCTCAAGGGATGCTTAAAGTTGATTAATTAGCAAATAAAAAAAAAACATTTGATTTCAAATATAAAAATTGTTTGATTTACATTTTGAAAATTCCAATTGGTGGTTTAAAGTAAAATCGAATAATATATTTTTTATACAGTTTAAACTTTAAATTCATATTAAAACAGAATTAAATCCAAATCCAATTTTTTTAAATTTGTAATATAAAATTAGTATTATCTTTTTTCTTCTAAAGAAATTTGTTAAATTTTACCTATATAATAAGCTGCGAGACCTTACTATTTCTTAGCAATTCATTCTTATTCTAATAAATAGTAAGTTACTATTCATTACATTTTTTTTTCAAAAAAAATTTATTTTTAAGAAATTTTTTATTTTTAGTTCAATTTTTTTTTTATTGATGCATGAGTTTGACCTGAATCGGTTAGAAACAAATATATCTTAATTGAATGTTAATGCACGCAATTTCAAATATTATTTTTTTCAATTTATATTAAGATGTACATCATTTTTTTAAAAAAAGTTATAGTTGGCTATTTTTTCCATTCTATTATAATAGCATGGTCATTTTAATTTTTTGTTGCTGCGCGGGTTTGACCTGAACCGACTAGAAAAAATATATCTTAAATAGTTGTTGATAAGCGCAACTTCAAATGTTACTTTTTCAGTTTATAGTAAGATGTACATCATATTTATTAAAAAAAGTTAGAGTCAGTCATTTGGTTATTTTTTTACATTCAAATACAGTAGTGTATTCGCTTTTTAAACATGTTTGTTAAAATCAGTCATTTGAAATGTTATTTTCGATTGAATTGGAAAAAAAATGACCAACATTGGTACCTGGCACCACGCACTGAGCGGTGCCAATAAAAACTAGTTTATCTCATAAGGTTCCAAATGTTACTCCCAACGAACTAAATTATTATAAAAAGGCCAAAAAATATTTTTCTATTAAATTTTGATTTAAACTGAAATTGGAAATATATGGTTCGATTTTGCTTCAGTTAACATATCATTTTCAGTTCGATTTGATTTACTTAATCTAAAATTGGTGTTTGATACCTATGGAATCAAAAACGTCCAAACCAAATAAATTTCTAGTCTGAACTTATACAAAAGGTAGGAGTTAAGCTGCTAAGGGTGTATTCTTGGAATAAATCAGAAATTTAATTGATATGCTTTCTAAAAATGAAAAATAAAATTTGCCTTTACATAAAACATATATATATATATATGAAAATCGATACTTTTCTTTTAAAATTACAGGGACTACGGGTTTACATCAATCGAAAATTTTGATGTTATTCCAAGGACAATATACTAACAATGTATCCACAATTGATGTGGAATATGAATCAACGATGATAGCATCAAACTAACCATATGAGTCGGACTCAAGTTTGTATCACTTAGTATAAAATTGGATATCATGACTGCCCTTTTGAATAGGGTTTCTTAATGCTGATGCTGACCTCTCATCCTTGTATATGTATCACATCGTGTCCAACTGTTCCCAAACTTCACGAAAATAAGTTTATGGGTTTGTCTGTTTTCTTAACTTTATCTCACAAAATGGAATATTTATATGTTCAGTAGAAGATTACACAGTGCATTTGCAGTTACATATAATGTATCTCTAAAGCGATTAAAGGTATTCTGTGTGGCGAGAAACTCAGAAAAGTGAAATATATATATCATATATTTATAATAAATACCATAAAGAAAATATGGGGGTGATTTAGGTGGAAGTTTGATTAATGCGTGGGGACAAATTGCCCAGAATTGCAGGAAATAAGCAAAGGTCCAATCACTGTTGTTGGATAGATACAAGATCAACAATGATCGATGTGTTCAAAGGTCCCATTTAGATTTTTTCACAGGGAACTATATTGACAGTGTATGATTTTCATGGCCGAATCTACATGGCTACAAAATCATGAATAAGAAATATGGATTTCGAATCATCATAACAAACAAAAAAATTCAGTCCAAACATGCCTTAAGGGAAGATGCCGTAATTTTACGAACCCACCCCACAGGTAAGAACTAAGAAGCATAAGAGCTATCATAAGTAAATTTGTATACATTATTTTAACCACTTAAATTATTGTTTGAAAAATGGATGTGATGAGAAATCTCACTTCTTACCGCCACCAGAAACATTAAATTTGAAGAAAATATTATGGCAATATAGAGTTGAATAATTTACACATTAGGGACCATGACATTGTATCCAGCTTAAAATTTGGATTGATCTGATAAGCAGCCCTAGGACATGTATAAAGTTTTTGTCCTTCTAAACAAAGCTAACGATATGATTTTCATGGCAGAATCTACAAGGCTACAAAATAATGATAAATATTAAGGATTTCGAATCATCATAACAAACAAAATATTCAGTCCAAACACAGCTTAAGGGAAGATGCCGTAATTTTACGAACCCCACAGATAAGAGACATAAGAGATATCACAAGAAAATTTGCATCCATTATTTTAACCACTTAAATTAGTGTTAGAAAAAATGGATGTGATGAGAAATCTCACTTCTTACCGCCACCAGAAACATTAAATTTGAAGAAGATAATGTCTCCATCTATGACAACATATGTCTTCCCCTCCTGCCTGTACTTCCCAGCGGCCTGTGCAAACACAGAACAATACGTGAATGGACAGTTACCAATCCCAAATATAAAGGTCAGAGGTAACATGATAAATTAACTATTTAGCTTATAATGTGTATTGACGCGAACAACTTCTCTCCTTTTGGTTAGAAAAATTACAATAGCCATCAACAGAAATTGTGAGCGTCGTTTTACTGATACTCTTTAAAGAAGTCGATGCATTTCTCTCTCAAAACACGTATTCATGAGGGAGACGGTCATTTCCCTGCTATAGATCATCTTGTTCCACCTTTGGTAGTGGAAATGGAGATTGACATTCTCATAATCTATACATTGCATGGAAGTGTATATGATATGAAGAGTGACAAGAAAATACTTAGATCTTTATCATAGTTAAAGAAAATTAGGCAGCAGGCACCCACATCATTAGAGCCATGAGACCACCTCACCACCTTAAATAACTAAATAACTAAATAATTGCACATTATTTTATAAAAGAAATTTATCAAAAAAGACAACTGACATTCAATGAATTAGTAATAACTTTCAAACTAGATATACCTTTACGGCCGCCTCATTGCCAAGTTCCTTCAAATCTTCAAATTTCATAACCTAAAATGCATCACAAGACCAATCATGTATCACCACACATGATAGCATGATTCAGGTAATGGATTTCTGTTGATAAAGTACCAAGGATCACACAATAACATTCATTATCTTTGAACAAACAGAATATGTTATGTAGTTTGCTTTCCTATTAAATAAAACAAGTGCCAACAGACACTATCATGCAACCAACTCTTGACAAAAGAAAGGCACAATAAGCATTCTCAATCAATGATATTTCAATCTTCATGGCCATGCAGGTGACAAAATATTATATCAAAATACCAGAATTCAAAGGAAACACTTAGAACTAAGTTGTCAAAAAGTACTGCAGATGCTCCATAACAAAGGAATTATAAAGTCTAAAGTCAATCTTATGGGAGCAAAACAGATCGTATGTAAAGATCAGCTCCGATTATTTGGAAATATCAAGTTCAAAATTTTATATCATGGGAACAAAACAGAACAGAAGGTCCATAAGGATAAATCCAGGCACCAAAATTAATCTTTTGGGAACAAAATGAATGGTATGTAAAGTTCCATCAAGGCACTCACCAGAAGCATTATAATGTAAGTATGTAATAGAGAAGTCAGAATAACAGAATGCTGAGTGCAGAAAAAGAAAGAAAATAAACAAGTGAAATTGGAAACAGACGTAGAATTAGATTTATTTATTAAAAAACAGTAAAATAAACTCAGAATAGTGATAGTCCATGCAAAGGTCGTAGAGAATATGAATATGTGTATCAATAAATAAAGGTAAAAGTATGTAACTACCTCAGCACAGATGAAGCCTTTTTCAAAATCAGTATGTATTGTTCCAGCAGCTTGTGGGGCTTTTGTCTGTCGACGAATTTGCCAGCACTTTACCTGCACGAGAGCAGATTAATTCTTGTTATGGCTAGAAAAAAAAAGTCAGCCAATCCTAATTTTAACAAGTTAGGCAATTAAAAAGTAACAGCAGCACACCCTTCATTAAATAATGAGGAATCAATATTTTAAGGGGCTATGTTATATTTGTCATTTAAGCACGTGTCACAAAACTTGTAGTGTCTCAATCACATTGTAAAAGTTAGCGATTCAAAACAAAGTATATTAAGGGAGAGAAAATGGCTAGATAGCGTGTTCGTCAATATTCCATAGGTTGTGACCATACTAGTAACCTTTTCTCAGGCGTATGTTGCTTTTCTCAACACACTAATAGCAGTTATCCAATCAGTCTCCTGAGATTTGGAACAGCGCAGCTATATATTGAAAAGAAACCGATTGGAGGGGGATTCAATGTAGTATGGTGCTTTCGCTGGTGATTAGGTAGCTGTTAAAATTCATGGTTATGATGACCAATGAAAGTACAACAGGAAAGTCAGTCAAATATTTTTTCTGCTTTCTTAAATTGGATTTTTTTTCCTTCAAGCTAAGTGGCACTTTTCTATATTTTCCAGCCCCCAATAATGAGTGAATGGCAGGCCAACCATATCAGCTGATAGGAAATATCAGTTTATTATTCTATTAATTCATATAACATTTCCCTTCAACATGAAGCACTGAATTAAAAATGGACTAAATCAAATAAACTAAAAAATCTTGTTTACAAACAATTACAGCTAATGTGACGAGAAAATTTATGAAATACCTCATCTGGTCCTGCTGTGAAAAAGTAGATGAGATTAATGGCTGAAAATCCGGTCTTTATGATCTTTGGAAGGGCACTATATGTAGCATACAAATTTCATGTCAACTTTATCGACTCCCACTTTTCACTATATATGCTTATGAAATCATCTTATATTCTTTGCCAAAGGTTGCAAAAAATAACGCATCGAGGTAGGAAAATGATATTGAACGAACCTTTGTACCTTGTTGTCCTCACAATACTTCACAGCTTCATCCGAGGACATATCAGCAAGATTCTTCTCTAAGGCACAGCTTACCGGGATTATGATTTCACCACCATGCTCCTGCACCCTACAAAATATGAACGGAAAATTCTTAAAAGACATGATGAAAAATAACAAAAGCTAAGCAAAAAGTCTTAATTAATTAAAACCTAAGGAAACAATAAGGATGAAATAAATCTAAGCAAAAAAATTTTATGTTCATTAAAATCTGGGGTAAATAACGATAACAGGCATACTACTGACCAGCGAAAAGCCCAGAAATTGTAGTCAGCTTTTATCGCACTTCAGAAGGTGAAGGCCATTTATTAATTTTTAAAAAATGACATCATTAAATAAATTACGAATTTAATAGATGAAGTAGTTTGTATTCTTGCAGCCACATTTTCAGAAATGCCATCACTAAAACCACAATACACAAAATTACATAGGCTAGGTTTCTGTTTTGGGAAGTAATGTTCCTATTATAGGAACAAACTTCATGCACGCATGCAGAAATACAATTCACATTGGAAGGATAGTAAAATTATTGATCTCATACCAACCGTGGATCTTTGGAAGAAATTTGTTCTTTTTCTCTGATAATCTTTCTCATTCATGTTAACCTGTTTCCAATCACGGCCAGCACATAGAAAATGAGGCAATTTAACAGGAATAACGGAAGATACACATTGATGAAAGGAAAAAAACTGGAAGTACACAAAATATCCAAAATCATACATACAATAAAGTGTATTCCCATGCAGTAAGGTGGCTATGCATGAGTAATAAATAGTATAACAACTACAGATATATAACCGATTAGCAAAAAAAATTTCAAGGAGGCGAATGATTAATCCATCACATGGATTTCATCAGCCTAAAAAAATAGTCATATTTTTCATGAAGAGATTTAGAAAGAACTAAAGAAACGAGCAGGTTCAGTACTGTCTTCACTAAACGAAATTCCATGTCCATAGAAGAGAACACCCTGAGATTCCCTTTAGATTAAGGGCATATAAATTATTTCACGACAAGACATTTGGGACTGAGTTGTGTGTTGTTAAATAAATAACATGGTGAGATATTACTTGTCTTGCCCATATATATGTGTGTATATGTATGTATCTTGGGAATTACATGCATGTCATCTATGCACTAGTAGATAAAGTGTTTCTCACCGTATATGGCCTAACAAAGATGATACGTTGACACCCACGTGGTGCAGCCCCTCATGTCCAACTGTCGCTTAGTATGGGGCTTTACACTCACACTGTATAAAGAAATAAAGTTGTGTCTCTGCTATCAGCTATAGCTTTAGCAAAATGGTAAGTGTTTGATCCTAACAATTGGTATTAGAGCTATATCATGGGTTCGAGCCTACCCAGAAGCTATTTATGGGGATTTTTCGGGTGGTGAATGCTGGGAATTACATGACATGTCATCTGTGCGCTTGTAAATTAAGTGTTTTCATCATCTATGGCATAACAAATATGACACAGTGGTACCCACGTGTTGCAGCCCCTCATGTCCACATGTCGCTTAATACGGCTTTTCTCTGCCACTATATAAAGAAATAAAGTTGTGGCTCTTGATCAGCTATATCTTTTAGCATAGTGATACAGATATATCTCTTGTCTCATAAGAAATGTTTTCTTCCCACTCCTGCTTCGAGTGAAATGAAAAAGGTTACAGAAGACAAAATCTTGGTATTTTAAGGTAGAATAATCTGACAATGATATAACTTTTAAAAAAAAGAAGCGAGAAATTTTATTACTTCCCTATTGATCCTTGTAAAATACTATGCTAAAATGACACGAGTCTCTTGAGAAACACAAAAAGTGGTCGTTGATAATTCTCAAATACAACATATATTAGTTGAAAACATGTCTATGGTAAAAAGCTTTGCTGAAGGGGATAAATGAAAATAAAATCACAACAAATAAACAAAACAAAAACACACATGTTGTAGGCTTGGAAAAACAAAAACACAAAATTAGAAGATCAGGAAAAATAAATATCATTGACTTACAAAAAGCAAAGACACAAGCACATGCCTTATTAACATTTATTTTCAATTGGTACAGGGTATTATATGATTTACTAACCAAGTAAACAACGGGTTTGGCACTGAGCAATTGAAAAGTATTCAATATCTCAATATCAGCGGCTTTCCACTCCACCAGGCGAACATCTTTTCCATCCCCCAGAGAAGCTTTGACCTAATGAATCCATAAATTATCAAGATTCAATCAGAGATTTCAAAATGGCAATAATATTTTCAAGCACAACCCACCTAAATATTGCTGATATTTTTGTTTCAACTGTTGATGCAAATATGCATAATAAAACATATATAGCACATCTCCAAACTTGGAAGAAGCAAATCACATGAGCACTAAAGTCACGTGAACACTAAAAGTAACTAAAATCAACAGGTATATCAACACTTTGGGTTCTCCAAAAACACAGACAAGCAAAGGTTTTTGACTCGGTAAAATAGATTAGTTGTTTAATCACTTCAATATACACAGTACAAAATATCAATGATTAAGCATGCAAATAGTATTTGTAAAAAAAAAAAGGAATTAGTATACAAACCCGTAGACACAATTCGTGCTCGATTTTCAGTTGCTTGTCATTGCTCCTCTTCATGCTCTTATCAAGATCCTCAATTCTCCTCTCCATGAACTCAAGATCCTTGGGTCATGCATAACATTATAAAGGTTTGATATTCAGACAACCGAAGAAACCTATGATACCTTACAGCTACATGAAGAAGCTTGAAACAATTTCAGTTGCCCAAAGGTCAATTATCTTCTCCCACTAATGGGAAGTGGAGAATAACGTAAGAGTATTCACAACTATTACAAAGTTCAATGCCTGTTAAAAAAATTAAGAGAAGGAAAAAATCATTTTCATGCAAATCTTTGATCAAAATTACCTTGAGCCGCAATTCTGCACTTATAACCTCCAGATCTCTGACAGGATCAACAGAGTCATCCACATGGATGATGTCAGGATCCTCAAATGCACCTATAATACCCGATGATTGTAAGAGGAAATGTTTCTCAGCGAATGCCTGAATCCAATTAGTTGCATTATTTAATTACATAGCTACTTAGGATTTAGGCTTGAAAAAATATTCAATGGCGTTGAAATAGTGGAGAAGAATAGGAAGTATAGCTCAAATATATAAGGTGCCAAAAATTCATAAAGAACAGGCTGAAACATGTGAAATCACTATATCAAACAATATCCAGTGAGGGGTGAGAGGTAGCTTACTGCATTCTTCGGATTCGATACCGGGATTTCATTAAAGACAGATAAAATAATGTAAAAGGAACGTATAAGAAGTACAAAAGTGTATTCTGGAATGTATAATAACATCTTTTGATTGACTACTTATTTCATATGCCAACAAGAAGAAATGCATTAAAATCCTGAACAGAGACAAGCGAAAAAAATAATAGGGCCCACCAATCACTACTTACGTAAGACGTGAAAAATGCCATCAACTGCACGGATATGAGACAAGAAATTGTTCCCCAGTCCTTGTCCTTCATGAGCACCACGAACAAGTCCAGCAATATCGTGAATCTCTAAAAAAGCAGATATCTATACGGGAAAAATAAGTGCGTCAGATCTGGGAAATACTTCGTCAAGTCAAATAAAAGGAATGGAATTTATTGGCAACCACTTAAGAAATAATTGCATCTCGTATTGGCTTAGAAAAATCACAACACATGGCATGGCCTATTATTTACAGAACTACAGCCATAAAATTTTCCATTCAAAGTCACGACCTCACTCTTCGGTTTGTACAGTTGACAGAGCCATTCAAATCTTTCATCGGGAATATTAACACGAGCCTCGTTGGGCTCAATAGTACAGAAGGGAAAGTTTTCAGCGGGAATGGATAACTTTGTAAGAGTGTTGAAAAGTGTTGATTTCCCCACATTAGGCAACCCAACCTGAAAAAACAATAACGCTTGAAAATTGTGTGAAGAAAATTACATAAGAATGATTTCAAATGATTTCAATACACAGAACATATGTCATTTATTTGAAAAGTGGCATCTAAAAAAATAACTTGCAATTCCAATTTTAAGATGAGAAGAAAAGCGGCCAAGGATGGGTCTCTCCACTGGAGCTTCCTTCAACTTCGCAGCTTTGGGAGGCATATTCTTCCAAGGAAATCAACAGATAAAGAATTGTAGTAGAATACGAGATTCCGCGAGAACGAACAGGAGGAAGCAATCTGTGAATGATTTCTAGGGTTTTATAACATACGGATGCCACTGCAACTAGAACCGAAACGGAAACTTGACTCGACACGGAAAACCCGATTATTAAGAAATTTTCCCCGCAATCGGGCCGATGTCATTTGATTAAATATTTTTCGATCCAATCTATCAAAAATATTTGAGTTTGTATAGGTTTATTTTGATTTAAAATGACCAAAATAGACACATCTTCGTCGGCCCTTCTTCTTCTCCTTTCAAAACCATCAAGAAAAACTCTCAAAAGCCACAGCCAAATACATCACAGCGGCAATGATATGCAGGCGGCAGAGGCTATAATGGAGGAGGAGGCGGTCGAGACGCGCGTGGGAGTTTGGCTAGGTACATAAATAATTATTAGCAAAAGTGAAATTCTCCGGTCTCTGAGAGTTTGTTATGCACAACAACCAGCTGTTCCAGGGACTTCATCTTGCCAACGGATTCCGGCAAAACTCCAGAGAAGCCTATTACGTGCACCAGTAGGGGCTCTTCTTTTTATGTACACTGGTAACCCACAATCGTGTCATTATTTGGGGGGCTCTTCATTTCACATGCACCGATAGGTGATGCACACAATTACACTGCCGACGCACGCCATTTCTTTGCTCTTTTGACCTAATCTCTGATTGAAGAGTATACTTGTTGTTGGGCGTTGGATTTCCATTGAAGTTAGATAAAAAATTCTGAATTCCTTATACATTCAAAGATTAATCAAATCAAATCGAAAGTACAAGAAGAATTAATTCCACAGTTTTGGATGCGACGATTGCAGTGGTCTTCTCTTCGTCGGAATCACAGACGGTGGTTGTGGTAGTTTTGGTGGTGGTGTGCATCCACAACTGTGATGGTGGAGGGGAATTGCTCCTGGTTTTCGGAGGAGAAAGAACTCATAAAATTTAAAAAAATATTTGACCAATATCATACTTCTAATCAAGGAGTTTCTTTGGTTGCGACTCTATCTATCACTTTTTATCATAATTTTTTTTTTGTAAAATATTCAAATATCATTATTTTGTAATTAAATAAAGGGTAAACTCCAAATAAATCCCCACATCCAAACATAACTTTAACATTCCTCTCTATATCAAATATTCTTTGTTCTAACTCCCTATCATACTTCTTTTCTTTATTCCAACTCCCTACCAACCTCAAAAGTCATAAAAGCCCTTACTTTAATTGCACAAAACTCCCTAATACTTTTAGAATTTTTACAAAACCACCCAAATCTCATTTTTCTAATAAACAACTCCTAATAAGGGATACGTAAATGCAGGGGCCTTAATGAACATGTGATCCTTCAGTTTCTGTCATCTTGAGAGAATCCAAGAGCATACTTTTGCAAAGGACTCACAGTTCATGGTAAATTTAAGCCATAATATTCCCTTACTATGTAAAATTAAATAACAGGTCCATCATGCTTCCGTATTAGAATAAAATTTTATCAACCTGAAATATACAATTTTGACCATAACGGCACCGGTGAGGCCACCAGTCGAAAACTTACTGCCTCCAGATTATTTTACAAATGAATCCTCACCATCCAACCTCAGCTCTCAGGCGAGGTTAGTCTGTCAGTTATCCGACTCCTTAAAAAATCGCACAGCACAGCCCTAATTCGTTTCCTACCTTAGGGCGTAAGGTATAAACAAGATATAAGAAAGATTTAAAAAAATTTGGGAGATAAATGGGCAACAACTTTTATTTTATTCTAGAATTACTTAAAATATCTAATACATTAAAACGTCTTCTTTTGGGAGGAGACATACTTGTTTAGCCTCTCATAAAGATGAGGCTTGACTCAAGAACACATAAATTAAAATACAGAACAATATTACAGATGCTTATGAAATGAAAGAAAGAAAAGAAATATCACCAAGCTAAATATTGCAAAACTTGGAGACTACAATTTTATTCTCAGAAAATTATGAAGAATTTTCGATGTCCTTAGCTTCCCGAATGCCTTAGTATTTATAGAAGTCTGGAGGTGGATGTGAAATCCGGACTTCAGATGTCATTGCTTGCGTCTTCTCTCTTGTTTGGTATCTTGTGGTCCCTTCGACTTTCGACCGAAGAGGTTGTCCTACCATTTTATTTTCTTTTGATAATGGTAGCAGCCATCGTCAAAGTCACATGACTCTTGTGTCCCTATGGTCCCTAGAAATTTGGTTTTTGCAGTCCGCGTTGGAATCTTTCACGTTTGATTGGTCCTGCTTTGTCATCTTTTTCTGGTCCCTTTTGACATGGAATCCTTTCCCGAACAATGGCTTTTTTTGCTCTTGGCAGCTCGGGCAGATGTGGTCCTGCTATCTTCCCACATGAGCCATGTTGCAGAACTTCCGGCCAGTTTCTTTGGTTGCCGGAATCTTGTTGTCCCATAATATTTGCCTCTTCTTTTCAAAGATTTCCTCGGCAAATTTTGTAGTATGGCTCGTCATGAAGTTAACCATGAATGATCTGATCGCTGTTTTCTGGAAAATTTTGAATGGATACTTAACTTTGTCCATCTCAGTGAGACAGACCCATAATCCACAAGCTCTTCTGGTAGTAACATCGTCTTCTATGAGCGGGAAAACTAGTGTTGTTCCTTCGGGCAGTGGTTTTATTTGGTCCATCGCCTTCCAGTTAGGTCTTTGTAACTTCACGAAATGGAAGCTGGGGTGAAGGCCTTTTCTTGTGATTTATGGGGCTGCGGTTAGGAATTTCAGCTCCAGAACATAGCATCGTCCAAGTGTATGATTATTTTGCCATTAGTCATACACCCTGTCGTATATCCATTCCGGTAATTTTATGATTTCTGAAAAACTTGGTGCTATGGTAAAGACTGAGGCTAGGCAGCCAAAATCAAACCACTCTCGAACACTTTCTGGTTTGACACCAGAATGCATCCACATTCTTGGGTATTTTCCTGACCAGTCCGCTGTTATTTTTCCAAGAATTATACCCACTCTTGTATAGAGTTTCTCTCATGATCTCTGATATTCCTGCAAAGGGGAAGTTGGGGAAACTTTAATCTCGTCAGTATTAACCATAGATTTGCCCGCCGATGGCTTAAGATTAATCTCTTCCTCTTTAACCCCTGAGGTGCTGGGTTGGCTCGATTCTCAGATATCCGAGATACCTGTAATCAATTTTTCCTTATGTATCTTCCCCGAAAGGATCAATACTAGGAGTTGTAATGGTGGTACTTGAATCCTCCACACCGGTTGATGAGTCCGGCTCTCTGAAACACGACTTTAGCTTCACTGCTGAAGCATCCCGTCAGAGGGGAATATAATGGTTGTCCCATAAACAAGTGTGTTGCGCCTTAAAACGCTACAACTCTCATTCCTCTATTTTAAATAAAATTATCGTTTTTGTTTTGATGATTACAAAACCTATACATTTTGTACTAATGATTTTTATTGAGTATGCAGCATAAATTATGATCAAATTTGAAGATTGTAATAGTATTGAAATGCCAAAGAAAATTGTCTTTTGGAAGACATGGATCACCCCAGGCGATGAGTGCCATCGCCCCAGGCGATGGGTGCCAGGCGAGGATCGCCACGCCCATCGACAGAGGCGATGGCCAGACGAGCATGCGAGGATGATCGCCCCAGGCGATGATGACCATTGCCTGAGGCGATGGCAGCCACAGGGACTTCGCTCCCGCACATCGACTGAAGCGACGCTGAGGGATGGGGCGGGCATGCGCGCAGACAAGTTCGCCCGAGGCGATGGCACGAACGCCTGAGGCGATTGGCTGGAACGCCTGAGGCGATGTTGAGTTCGTTTGAGGCGATGCAAAATTTGGACATGCTGAAGCTACGGCCTTAATTTTTGCTCTTGATCGCCTGAGGCGATCTGAGGTTTTCTTGACCGTTGGAACGCGGCGATAGGTGATCGCCCGAGGCGATGTCCGAGGCGATCGAGGAGTGATTCAAGCCTTACTTGAAGCAACGGCTAGTAGGAGCCTAGGGGGCCTCCTACACTATAAATATTGATGCTTTGGAGCATTTTGAAGCCAAGAAACAAGACTATAAACTACAAGAAAGCCTTGATCAATTCAAATTACTTTAGCATTGCAAACTTCATACATTTGTGTGTATTGGAGTTTGTAATTCATTTCTTGTTGGGTGAGTTTTGATTCTTCGTATTGGTACACCTTGAAGGTGTTTGATTGAGTTTCTTGTAAAGGTCCTCCAACACCAAAGCAAGTTGGAAAATTGTAAAGTCGCCAACAAGTAAAGTTGGTGCATGTGTTGTGGCTATCCTTGGAGCCCTTAAGGCCAAGAAGACTCGTGAAGAGTGTTGGTAGCTCGTGAAGAGCTTTGTGTACTCGTGAAGAGTATTGTGCTCGGGAAGAGCTTTGTAAACTCGGGAAGAGTTGGGTTGTGGCTAACTTGGAGCCCTCAAGACCAAGATCATTTATTCTAGTGGAACCTCGGTTGGAGGTTATCTAACCGGGAAGAGGAGACGTAGGCGATTCATCGCCGAACTTCTATAACAAATATCCTTGTCATTTACCGCTTTATTTCATTACGCATTTATTTATTTGTTTACTTCTTTATTTCTTTTATTTATCGATTGACTTAAGCCTTCCGCAAGCGCAAACTCTTTTATTTTGCAAACTCATTTTAAAAAGCTAAAGTAGCCAATGAATCTCATTCACCCCTTCCTCTTCGATTCCAACAAGTGGTATCAGAGCCATTTGATTTTTGTTTTAAATCAAAATTTTAATATGGCTAATCTAGCAAATGAGTTTGCTCAAGGTCAATCGACAAATCGCCCTCCGCTTTTCACGGGTGATAACTACGGTTATTGGAAGAATAGAATTTCTCTATACATCCAATCCGTAGATTATGATCTATGGAAAATCATAGTGAAAGGTCCACATATTTCTTTAAAGGAAATTGGGGGAATAAGTGTTCCCAAAGAAATGGACGATTTTACTAGAGCGGATATGATTTTAATATCTCAAAATGCTAAAGCTATTAATATTTTACATTGTGCTTTAGATATGAAGGAGTACAACCGGATCTCGATGTGCTCAACCGCAAAGGAGATATGGGACAAATTACAAATTTGTCATGAAGGCACTAATCAAGTGAAGGAGACCAAGATTGATCTATTGCAACTCAAATATGAGACATTTGAGATGGATTCCGGAGAAGATGTGGATTCAATGTTTAGGAGGCTCACTCAAATCATAAACGAGCTTGCCCGACTTGGACAGAAGTATCCTCCAAAGCAAATATGGAGGAGAGCACTAAGAGCCTTACCAAAGGAATGGGATGCCAAGAGGACGGCCATCATCGAGTCCAACAAAGGAGAAAGTGCTTCCTATGATCTTGATGAGCTCCATGGCACATTGGTGACTCATGAGCTTGAAGTTGCCACAAGGAGAGAAGTAAAGGAGGAGGATAGATCCAAGAGAAATGGTATTGCCTTGGTTGGAAGGAAAGACCACTCCGATGATGAAGAAGATGATGATGATGAGGAGATGGCATTTGTCACAAGAAAGTTCAAGAAGTTCTTCAACAAACATGGCAAGTCAAAGACCTCAAGTGCAACCAAACATGAATCCAAAAATGAGGTAACTTGCTATAATTGTCAAGAAAAAAGCCACTATGTTAACAAATGTCCTAGGAAGAAGAATGAGGACAAAGTCAAGAAGAAGGCTTTTATAGCTACATGGAGTGATAGCGACTCCGATGAAGAAGAAGCCACCAATCTTTGTTTAATGGCTCTTGGAGATGAAGGAGATGAAAGCGATGATGAGGTACCTTCTTTTGATGAACTTTTAGAATCTTATAATGATCTTATTGATGCTCTTGGCAAAACCAAGATGAGTAATAAACTACTCGAACTTGAGATTGCTAAGAAAGATGAAGAAAATAATTCATTGAAAAATGAATTAGATTCTTTAAAGATATCCTTTTGCAAATATAGTGAAAGTAGTCAAAAGATGAGTGAATTGCTTGGATTACAACGATGTAGCTTTGACAAAGCCGGGTTAGGCTTTTCAAACAAATCAAAATCTTTTTCAAGCTTGTTGGCCAAAGCAAAGCACAACTCTCTTACTTGCACTTATTGTTGTAAAAATGGTCATAGCAAGAATAAATGTAGGTTTGCTAGAATCCAATACCAACCTAATAAAAGGTGAAATGGATTCCAAAGGTGCCAAAGGAAGCTAACCCTCTAGGACCCAAAAATCAAATGGGTACCAAAGATCCTTCTATTGCCAACTTGTTTTGTAGGGTCAACAATGGGATGAAGGATGAAGGCACAAGCACCTCAAGGGAGGAAACCATCTTATTCACTACTATAGAAGAAGCACGAGGCATAGGACCAATGACAAGAACGCACTCTTGTCATCGAAGGTAAAATTTATTTTATACATTTTAAATGAGCAATTCAAAATTAATTGGCACAAATTAATTGTGACCAATAAATAATGAAGCTCAATATTGATTGGAGTAAAATGCATTTTCCCTTAGCATGTGCACATATAAATTGTTTTATTGCATGATGTATGCCTATCCTTTTATAGTAAGTGCAATGAATTCTAATTTGAATATGTTATATGATATTATGTGATTAAGCATGATATATTTGTTTAGATGCTCTATCTTTGAAATAATGCTATCATGATCTTAATAAATTTATCAAATGATGATTTGAGAATTCTAATGTTTATTGGGCACAAATGCATGAAATTTTGGTAGAACATATGCACATTTTGAATTCATTGTTGATCGCCTTAAAACGCATGTTTGTATTCCTCAAAATGAATTAATCTTATGCTTATTTTGGGCTATTATATGCTTGATGAGGAACATGTGTAAAATATGGCTATGAGTCAACATATATTTGTGATTTGTCTATTTAATTTTTGTACTTTTTGATTATCACAAAAAGGGGGATAATTGTGTGATAATCTTGAAGTTTACTTCATGCATAGTTTAAGGGGGAGAGCTTGTGTATGCATGGTTTAAGGGGGAGAGTTGTTTACTTTATGCTTTACTTGATTATTTTGTATGTGCTATGCAATTGTTAAGGGGGAATCAAGTTTACTCACATTTAATTTCAAAAATGCATCTTGTAATCGCCTTTAAAAGTCACAAATTGTGAATTATTGTGTTTTTGAGATTATGTGATTTATTTTTGTTGTTAGATGATTTAATGTTAGATAGATTTATCAAAAATAAATTTTTTGGTCCAAAAATTGACTCAAAATATGGCCAAACCATCGCCTCAGCATTCTGTGCGCAGCGCCTCGTCCGTGGCTCGCATCGCCTCAAACGATCGCAAGCATCGCCTCAGGCGTTCTCGATCGCCTCAGGCGTTCTCAAGATCGCCTCAGGCGATCTCGGTTTTTAAAGACAGAAAGCTATGGCTTTTGCTCATTTTTTCAGCAATATTTCGTGTTTTTCACCCATAATTCGAGCCTTCTTCATCATTGTTATAATCGATCAATCCTAAGCCTTTCCAAACCATCAATTTCACTTTCCAAACACCAAATCTTCCAATTCGAAATTTTGCAACCCTAACCCCATTTCTCAAAAAATCGAAACTTTACCTCAATTCTCTCAAATTTCTTGCAAAATGTCTCGAAGCAACCGAGAAGAAGGAGAATCAAGCCGAAGGAGACGCTCTATTCGATCCTCTAGGAATTATACGGGTCCTCCTCTTGACGGTAAGCCAATTCCGGAAGATTATCTTACTCGCAAATTAATTCCGGGTTATGTCTTTGATTTCGATTTCCTTAGAACTTCCCAGCTCCCTATTCTTGATTGGATTCAATTCCAACAATGGGAAAAATTTTTCAAACCCCCTAGAAAGAACGATTTTTTGTATCCATCCATGATTCATTCTTTCTATGCCAATCTTGAATTGTTTGAGGGTGATGGTGAATTAACTATCAAAACCATCGTTTGCAATCGCCCAATTGAATTCAATAGCACTGAAATAGGACATATTCTTCGCATTCCTTCGGAGGGTCCAGCTAAATTTGCTCTAGCTACTTGGCCCAATGATGGGGTATGTGATCCTGCCCAAGCCTTGTATCTCATATTTGGCGGAACCTCTCAATGTCCAAACCAATCATTTCTTGTGAATTCTATTCCTACGAACTACCAAATCCTTCACAAGATAGTGATCACCTCGATGATCCCTCGGGATGGTGATCGTCTTAGGTTGAAATTCTCTGATGTATACTTGATGTATTACATCATTACCATGACCCCCTTCAACCTACCAAGATTCATTGTCCAAATCTTTAGGAACACCGCCCATAATCCTAAAAAGGTTATTCTCCCATTCGGCCGTGTCCTAACAAAGATTTTTCTTCATTTCAACCTTCCTTTCGATGACAATGAGAAACTCCCTATCAAGTCCAAGGACACCTTCAATCTTAGGTGTTTTCTGTTTAACAAAATCTCTTGGAATCCTTTCTCTTCCTGTTGGGTTAATGATCCGGGGAACCTACTTTCTGCCTTCAATCCTAAAGATCACCCCTCGTTACCCATTGATAGGATGACTAGTGCCCAAAGGCTTCATTTTCCTTTCTTGATTGAACCAAATCTCGATGAGCCACCCATTCAGCATCAATCTCCATCTACCTTTGATGACATGATGAATATTGGGGCGGATATTCCAGCTCCTGATAGTCATCAACCTTCTTCTTCTTTTGAATTCAATCAAGACGCTTTTGCTTTCTTTACTTCTCAATTCCAAAGCCTTCGTGAGGATATGAACTCTCAATTTCAATCCTTGAGAGTCGACATGAATTCTCAATTCCATTCCATTCGAGATGATGTTGCGTCTCTTCGAGCTTACCAAGACTCCTCGAGAGAAGATTTGTCGTATTTACGACATAAAGGGAACTATGTCCAATTTTCTTAAAAATCCTTTACCTTTTTTATTCTCACAAAAAGGGGGAGAATGTATGTGTAAACTTGGTGTAATCTTGATTGTTGAAGTGCTATTTGCAACCTAATTGTTTTTACAACTTGTGACACATTTTGTAAAGGTGATAAAAATGCACATTGAAACATTGTTTATCATTGCATTCATTAAGGGGGAGTTTAAACTCTCTATGCATTGCATTGTTATAAGTTATATTTTCTTTCAAGTTTACCGGGTTTTGTGATCATCAAAAAGGGGGAGATTGTTGCGCCTTAAAACGCTATAACTCTCATTCCTCTATTTTAAATAAAATTATCGTTTTTGTTTTGATGATTACAAAACCTATACATTTTGTACTAATGGTTTTTATTGAGTATGCAGCATAAATTATGATCAAATTTGAAGATTGTAATAGTATTGAAATGCCAAAGAAAATTTGTCTTTTGGAAGACACGGATCGCCCCAGGCGATGAGTGCCATCGCCACAGGCGATGGGTGCCAGGCGAGGATCGCCACGCCCATCGACAGAGGCGATGGCCAGGCGAGCATGCGAGGATGATCGCCCCAGGCGATGATGACCATCGCCTGAGGCGATGGCAGCCACAGGGACTTCGCTCCCGCACATCGACTGAAGCGACGCCGAGGGATGGCGCGGGCATGCGCGCAGACAAGTTCGCCCGAGGCGATGGCACGAACGCCTGAGGCGATTGGCTGGAACGCCTGAGGCGATGTTGAGTTCGTTTGAGGCGATGCAAAATTTGGACATGCTGAAGCTACGGCCTTAATTTTTGCTCTTGATCGCCTGAGGCGATCCACGGATCGCCTGAGGCGATCTGAGGTTTTCTTGACCGTTGGAACGCGGCGATAGGTGATCGCCCGAGGCGATGTCCGAGGCGATCGAGGAGTGATTCAAGCCTTACTTGAAGCAACGGCTAGTAGGAGCCTAGGGGGCCTCCTACACTATAAATATTGATGCTTTGGAGCATTTTGAAGCCAAGAAACAAGACTATAAACTACAAGAAAGCCTTGATCAATTCAAATTACTTTAGCATTGCAAACTTCATACATTTGTGTGTATTGGAGTTGTAATTCATGTCTTGTTGTGTGAGTTTTGATTCTTCGTATTGGTACACCTTGAAGGTGTTTGATTGAGTTTCTTGTAAAGGTCCTCCAACGCCAAAGCAAGTTGGAAAATTGTAAAGTCGCCAACAAGTAAAGTTGGTGCATGTGTTGTGGCTATCCTTGGAGCCCTTAAGGCCAAGAAGACTCGTGAAGAGTGTTGGTAGCTCGTGAAGAGCTTTGTGTACTCGTGAAGAGCTTTGTGCTCGGGAAGAGCTTTGTAAACTCGGGAAGAGTTGGGTTGTGGCTAACTTGGAGCCCTCAAGGCCAAGATCATTTATTCTAGTGGAACCTCGGTTGGAGGTTATCTAACCGGGAAGAGGAGACGTAGGCGATTCATCGCCGAACTTCTATAACAAATATCCTTGTCATTTACCGCTTTATTTCATTACGCATTTATTTATTTGTTTACTTCTTTATTTCTTTTATTTATCGATTGACTTAAGCCTTCCGCAAGCGCAAACTCTTTTATTTTGCAAACTCATTTTAAAAAGCTAAAGTAGCCAAGGAATCTAGATCGAGCGCTTACCGCTTTACCAATAACTATAGTTAAGGGTAATGGCGCAACATCAATCTTTTCAACCATACACTGGCACAAGCGCCACGCGTTCGACCGATCACAAAGCAGAGGCAATTGTTGAACCCCAACAATCCCTCCCCCAATAATTGCACTCTCTGCAACTCATGGGAATCGAACACGCGACCTTGGCTCTGATACCAATTGTTGTATCGAGCGCTTACCGCTTTACCAATAACTATAGTTAAGGGTAATGGCACAACATCAATCTTTCATACACTGGCACAAGCGCCACGCGTTCGACCGATCACAAAGCAGAGGCAATTGTTGAACCCCAACAAAGTGTGAGCATGCATGGTAGCCTTCATATCGTGTTGGACTTTCATGAGATCCAGTTCCTGTACTTGACCCACAACCTGAGATTTTATCACCAGGCCGTTGATCTTCTTGTCTAGCTCCTCCAGATTTTCTCTGAGGTGCTTTGATCTCGTTATGATGGAATTAACTTCACTTGCTTCCATCTCTCGTCAAGAAATCTGCAAGAATATTTTTATCAGATTTCACAATGACAATATCATAATCATAATATTGGCATTCAACTTGCCATCTTAAAAGTCTAGCATTTTCTGATTTTGATTCAATTTTATTTTTCAAAAAAGACTTGACACTTGTATTATCTATTTTTAAGATAAATTTCTTCGCCAGTAAAAATAATGGTCATTTTTTGAAAGCCTTTTCGAACTGCAAAGAACTCTCGTTGATGTGTCATCTGATAACTTCGTTGTTGTCAAATAGACCACTGCAATATCTGCACGACACTTCTCCGTCTGGTGTGGCCTTCATGAGTACTGCAGTCCACCAATGATCACTGGCATCTGTATATAATACCAGTTCATCCTCATCGTTTGGAATTGCAAGCTTTGGTAGCTGCCTGCAAACTTCTTTAAGCTGTTTGACAGCTTGTCTGTGATCTTCATTCCACTCAAACTTAACGTCCCTTTTGAGTAGTGGACTGAACAATTTTCTGTGGTTCGCTAGGTTATTGATGAACATCCCAGCAAAATTTACAACTCCTAGAAAACTCTGAAGTTGCTTCAAATCCTTGAGATCATCCCGATATCCTTGCACTTTTTCAGTGGACTGAACACTTTCCTGTGATCGCTAGGTTATTGATGAACATCCTAGCAAAATTATCAACTCCTAGAAAACTCTGAAGTTGCTTCAAATCCTTGAGATCACCCCGTTATCCTTGCAATTTTTCAACAATATGGTTTTGCTAGATGATCCCTGATTCATCAATCTCAATTCCAAGGAACTCGATTTGTCTTGTGGCAATTACTGCCTTTATTTCGGAGAGCACTAATCCTTCCTTGTAACAAACATCTGAAAAGATTTCCAAATGTTTAAGATGTTCATTCATGTTTCTTGACGCGATGAGGATATCGTCAATGTACACGAACATGAAGTTGAAATAATCTTTGAAAAGATTGTCTATCTTCCTTTGATATATCTGGGGAACATTTGCCAATCTCATTGGCATGACATTCCAGATGTAGTGTCACTGTGTGTGTAGAATGTTATGAACCTTTTGCTTGCTTCCTCCATCTTTCCCGCATACAAATTTTCTGCAACTGCTCCCAAACAGGAGTCCTTGAGGTTCGGGATTCTCTTGTCAAAGATTGCCAGGTTGAGAGGGGAATCAATTCCTTCCTTGAATGTTGCCTTGATGCTAACTCTAATGGCTCCGATATGAATCCATGAGAGTGTATTAGCAACTTCTCTTTTGACCTTGTTTTTAATCTCCAGGACTTCTCTATAGGGGATTAATTACATCTCGATTTGGTTTCCCGTGAATTCCATTGGGATTGCAAATTTACCTGTTGTTACCCTATGGATAATCTGATGCCTCCTGCTTCGAAGACCAATCATATCCATGATCTTGGAAATAAACAACATCTTCAAATTCTTTGGTATGCTCGAACTGTCTTACTCCACGGCTTTGGTTTTCTGCACAAGCTGTAGAGATATGTCCTCTTGCTCCGCATGTCCAGGAGTTACAATCTTTGAAACTCTCATTTGCACGAGTATGTGTGCGTCTGAAAGTTCTCTTCGTTGGTGTTCTGCTAGAACTAGCTTGATTAGAACCTGTTGACAATGTTTTACTCCTTGTTGGTCCCGATCTTTGCCCAGATCTGTAACTTCGGGCTTTCTGCTTTGACCATAACTTTTCTAGGTCTCCGTGAAGACCTACTTATTCTTGAACTACTTCCTCGGGCATATGGATAAGCTCTGTGCTTTTTCATCTTTCGCCTCTAGGGGTAATTTCCAATGATTGTAGACTGTACAGCAAAGATGAGCTATTTTGTTGATTCCTCTAAGTTTCTTGAAATTATTTTGGAGCTTTGCTTGGTAGCACAACTCCGCAAGCTTTACCTTAAGAAATGACATTCTCCTGGACACCGTCTTGATTGCATGCGATGTATATTCCTGGATAAGCATTTCTCTCCATGGGCTCGGTATTTTGGCAAAGAACAGTTCTGATGCATATTTTTTCTTCTATCTTTGCCTTCCATCGATACTCTGTAAAGAGTTTGATGTACTCGTCTACATGACAAATATCATGTAGTTCCAGGCTAATTAGAGCCTGTCTATATTTTTTAGCATTATCTTCCTCTATTCCTTCGAATTAACTTACTCAAATGAAACAGATTTTAAAGAATTTTGTCATCTTGTCCACGATGTCTTTCAGGGACTCTCTGGCCAAAACTTCTTCATGGGTACCTGGGTCACCCATATCCCAGACAATATTGACTGATCCTTCCAGACTCATTTTAAGAAGTAAAATAAATCATTCTTTGCTTAGATCGAGTGTTCCTGCTGCTATTCTCATTGCTGAAGCTCATTCATCAATAAGAACTTCTCTATTTTTGAAATTCAAGATATCCATGTTGAGCATAAGTCCATATGGATGGATTGGATCTAGCTGAGATTTCTCGTAAGGTGTTTGATGTATATCTGGCCTGCGGGAACAGTTCCTTGTTCCAACTGGGGGATCCAAAGTTGCTGAGGTAAAATCTTCCCTGTGTGGCATACTTTGATCACCTTTGGGTGGATTGTGTGACCCAAAACTCTCTTGTGGTGGAGGTCTTGGTACAAGATCTCCTGTCCTTAATTCTACGAGATTTAATCCCGCAAACGAATCAGTAAGATCTCGCAGATCTTCCATGTTGATTCTTTCCATTACTTTGTGGTAAGTACGAGCTCTCCTCGTAGGACTGCAATCATTTCAGTCTCCGTCAAAGGTCTTCATAGCTCATCTGCTTTATCTTTTTGGTGTAAAATGGGTTCTTTTCCGTAGGACGGTGGTAGCCATCCTCCGTTTCTTCTCCCTGTCGGACTTGGTCTTGACTCCACTCCTTAACTCGGGTTTGAACATATCGAAGGTTTTCAAGAATCTCCTCCTGATGTTTAATCATAATCTCCATCTGACTCTGAATCTGATGGATATGTGCAGTTACATGGGATTGAAGGTAGCCATAACGTTGCACTGTCTTCTGAATCTCTCTAAGATATTGTGATATCTTAGAAGAATCTGGCTAGATTTCTCGAAACGTTGGTTCTCCCATCCTAAACATCTGGTCCGGACCCTGTTG
This sequence comes from Haberlea rhodopensis, assembly GCA_907163345.1. Taxonomy (NCBI): domain Eukaryota; kingdom Viridiplantae; phylum Streptophyta; class Magnoliopsida; order Lamiales; family Gesneriaceae; genus Haberlea; species Haberlea rhodopensis. The sequence continues at coordinate 1,256,170 of CAJQUN010000069.1, forward strand.
GATCATTAGGGTTTGGAACAACGTCCTCGTGTTCAGGATGATCGTCTTCCTGAAGTTCGGCTAACTGGAACTATAGTTTGAGGTTCACTTGATGAAGCTTCTTAGCCATCTTTTCCAGTTTCTTGTAATGATTTATGCCTGGTGTGCATAAACATGTTCCTCGTAATAGTTTCCACTTATAGTTGAAGCGTTGAACTTCTGCTATATGTTTCTGATTTAGTTATTCCAATTTCTGAAAGTACTACCTGTATGCATGACACTTTGAACATTCGTTCGGATCCATATTATCGTGAATCGTCTCATCCGTATATGTTACAAATTAATATTCAAGATATTATTATAGTATTTCCAGAATAAACACATGCTCTAATACCAATTTCGCAAAGTCGGATCGTAAATGACAAGTTTATTAGAAACATGGTAACACTTTAAGGTAATTTCAAAAGTGATAAAAACTCCAGGGGGTATAATACAATTAATCCCTTACCACTTGTAAGTGTAATTTGGTAAAGTGTTGTAGGGTATGGAGTTATGATGATGATGAAAGTATGATTGAAGAGTTAGAATATAAAATAATAGATAATGGGAGTTATGTTAAAGAAAAGTTTGGGTTGAGATTTATTGGTAGATTACCTTTAAATAAAATATAAATATAAAATTTGATTAAAAAAAAGTTATTTCAAAATAATCCACATTCCACGGTGCACACTAGTTTGTTTTTACCAGAATTCAGACAATGCACATTAATTTTGCATTCTCGCTCGCTCCAGATTCTCCAATGAAACACCAGTGATATAGGGTGATAAAGTGTTCGATTGTAATTTGATGGGATCTGAATTTGATGACCGCTGCAGTGAAGAAGGTGTAATCTTGGGGGTAGATGGCGGCACCACTACCACCGTCTGCGTCTGCCTGCCCTTCCTCCCCGTCTCCGATGTTAGCCAATTGCCGGATCCTCTCCCAATTCTTGGCCGTGCAGCTGGGGGTTGCTCCAATTATAACAGCGTTGGAGGTATTTGTGTTTCTGATATGATTCAAACTCGTTTCTTGATATCCATTGACATTCTTAGCAGAAACGATTCACTGTCCTATGTGTTTACTGACAGTTGATATGTTCACTCAATTATTGGCACCTTCACTGTACAATTCTGCAATTCCCCATGTTTCTACTTACAACTCTTCTTGTTCGTTGACATTTGTCTTATGCTAAACTGCGAAGTTTACATTTACCACTGTTCTTTGATAAAAATCGACAGGTCCTTTTTTTACATGTTGGACAAGAAAGTTTTGCAAGTTGATTGTATCTTGACATGCCTAACAATAAAATGAAAATGAGAAGATGTTAGTGTTTGATGATGCCAACTTTACTATTTTTTTATTTTTCGATTGTTTTTTTAATAAAACATTAACGGTCTACTCATCCAATGTGATCCATCCAGGAGCGTAAAACATCGGAAACTTTTACCATTAAGCTATTTTATGAACATGAACAGTTTTGGAAATTTGAATTGTTTAGTTCTTTAGTGAGGGAGAGGAAAATTGTTTTGTTGTTTTTAATTGTTGATTTATGTTTATTGATTGTTTAACGATCTGTCTCATCTATTATGAATTGGGGTTTGTAGAAAATGCTGCCAGAGAAACACTTGAACAGGTAATAGCGGAAGCTCTTTCCACCGCAGGCACAAGCCATTCACTGGTTCGTGCTGTTTGCTTGGGAATTTCTGGTGTTAACCATCCGTTGGATCAGGAAAGGATATTCAATTGGATGAGGTACTGTTTTCTGTTTAGATTTTGGAATATATAAATTATATGAAGTGTAGTCATCTTGCAAATATGTTTAATCTCATTTTCTTTTGGCTTCTCAGACATTTCTTTCCTTCATCCTTACATATCTAGTGGTTCTAAATGTGGAGCTAACTAATGGTATATTAAAAAAAGCAAGGAGAGAGATTCACATTATCATTTCAAATTCTAGATACTGAACTATGTCCAATTAAGTAAGGTGTAGGGTATCAAATTCAGCACTCCCAGAAATTTGAGCTTTTTATATGATATTTATCTGGTCAAAGAATAAAAGGCAAAAAGATCATTTCGTTGCCCCTTTCACATTACCCAAAATTTCAAGATCCAAATAAATGGTTGCTGAATTTAATTGGTTGATTATTTGGGAAAGCTGGGAGCTGGGAGCGTACTGATGTTGACTTAAAATGTCTCAGATTAAAGAATTTATCTTAAATTCTTTCCGTTTCATCTAAGGGAATATGCATCTTGATAAGGATAATTACAGATTTATGGTCAGCATTAGGTTATATAGCATTGTATCATATATATCTCTTGATTTCGATATTTAGTCTACAATCTTTAAAATTGCTCATCCATTGTTTCAGGCCTATATTCTCAGCTAATGTAAAGATATACGTTCATAATGATGCAGTAGCTGCCCTTGCGAGTGGGACGATGGGGAAACTTCATGGCTGTGTACTGATAGCTGGAACTGGATGCATTGCTTATGGATTTACTGAGGATGGAAGAGAAGCTCGTGCTGCTGGTGCAGGACCTGTGTTAGGTGATTGGGGAAGGTAAAAATTAAAATCAACATGAACTAGTAACTGAAATTAGATTCTATATCTGTTTGACAAACATCCTGGAAGGTCACAAACAAGCTACATAGATTTATTACATTATACATCTATTAAATTAATAATATGTTTTAACTTGATTCTCTCTCTTCTAGAGTCGGAAAATTTGATTTCATATGAATATGATATTTCTGCACCCTTTTCCCTAAAAAAGATATGATTTCTAAATAAGTTCTTCATCGATCACATCCTTCCTGGTCAGTTTTCTGATTATTCAATGCGCCTCTAAGAACTCATAAGTACTTAAACATTTGCTGTCAAAAAGACGAGCAATATTTATATCCACGTTGTAGGGGCCAAAGCATTAAAAATTAATTGTAGAGTCCGAGTTTTATGATATCCATGCACATTCGTGTTGTAATTGATGTTTGATTAATTATTTTTTGTCTTCAGTGGTTATGGAATTGCTGCTCAGGGATTGACTGCAGTGGTGAAGGCTCATGATGGTCGTGGTCCAGTGACCATGCTTACAAATTGTATTCTACAGTCACTTGGTCTCTCTTCTCCAGATGAAATAATTGGGTATCTATCTGAAGGATCTCATGACTCATAAATTGTTTTTCATTTTAGTGCTGATGAGTAATGAAAAAAATTAGTTTTGGCCCAGATTTGCATGGCAAGTAAATTGTTTCAGTTACGTACATTTTTTGAGTCTTGATTGGCACGTGGGCAGATTTTGACCTGTACTAAGCAGAATATGCTACAATGTAGACACATTTATATGGAGATGGTACACTGCTAATGAGGTGGTTTGCTCATGCATTCGTTTTTCCCATGATGGATGAACTACTAGTACATGTAACTCCTTTTTTTCTGCTAGTCAATTGCTGTCAGAATTTTTAACAGAGTTTAGTCAACAAGAAGACCTCTTCTTGATTTTTCTGCGCTGATAATTATTCCATGGCACCATTCACTGGAAAATGCTCACCCATCTATTTCTTATTCAATCCTTGGCTGCAGAAATTTTAAACGAAGTAATAGTTGATTCAATGTTTTATATCCATACATTTTCTGTTTTCAAGACCATGATGCTGATGTTAAGTAGCCGTCTGATGAAAGTTGAAATTATTGAACAAGTCACTGGATCGTCCAGGAAGGAATATCTTCTTGTTGTTTCTTTGGGAATTGACACCTCAAGTAACTGAAACACTTTTTGTCATTTAATTTCCGCATCAATACTAATTCTTGCTCATTAGAGTTTAGGTGGGCCTATTGAAATTCCACCGGTTTTATTTTCTTGCTTATTGGAATTTAGGTGGACCTATGCAGATTCATCTTGGGCACGAATTGCGGCACTTGTTCCTGTTGTGGTATCCTGTGCTGAAGCAGGTGATCAAGTTGCTGAGGAGATCTTGAATTATTCCGTTCAAGATTTGGTCTTAAGCGTAAAAGCTGTGGTTCAACGGTTACATCTGGCTGGGGAAGGTGTGTCTACACTGGTCATTGCGTTGCTATATTTTCTAAGGAACTGGTCGCTTTTTTAGTAAGAACGGATCATCCCACAGTCATAGACAGAAAAAGCTTTAGTTTTAGTAATCTTGAGTAACTTTCTTGTCGCTTTAGTACACCCACAAAATAATCAAAAAATACTAACAATCTGCCGCTTCTGGTTTGAGTATTTTATGACTAAATCTGTAGTTGTAGGATTTCTGTCCCTCATACCACCTTCCGCCCAAGTTGTACAGACCTCGCCCACTTTGGACACAAACGTTAAGAATGAAGATGTAATTTCTTTTTCCTGCAGATGGAAAGAGTTCTTTTCCTATTGTCATTGTTGGTGGGGTACTTGAAGCTAACAAGAGATGGGATATGGGGAGAGAAGTTACTAATTCTATCGTGGAGGCTTACCCTGGGGCTTGTCCTATAAGACCGAAGGTTAGCTATCTTCATTTATGGCGAGTAATTCTGGAATGCTGTATGCCCTTAGTGCATTTACTTGATTTAATACCCCCTTCAGTTACTTATTTTCCTTCATTTTAAGCTCACTGCTCTTATCTTGCCAGAGTCCCATAACGTACACGTATCTTTGATTGAAGCTGATTTTAGTATTTCTAGTAACATGCCGCTGAGAATGCTCTACTTGGGTTATTTGATTTCCTTGGCAAATGGTTGCGGACAATAATTATGTCTTATGATGGGGTGCAGACCGTCTCATTTGTCATGATCAAATTTCTGAAACTAATTGCTCTCCATTTTACTTTCTCTGGTTCCTCAGGTGGAGCCTGCCGTTGGAGCTGCTTTGTTTGCTTGGAACTCCGTCACAATAGAAACTGACGCAAATGGCCACAGATAACATTGTATATAAATATGTCAATTGTGTGATTTGTCATCAGAAAATGTAGGTATTGTCTGATACATTCGATATTGTTTGGGAAATTTAAGATGGATCAAAATTTGAGTGGGAATGATTTAAGGGGGGTGTATTGGTTATAGACTTCTATTGACTTTTAATAACTTTTATGGAGTTTAAAAGTCTAGAGGTATTCAATCCAGACTTTTATACTCTATAAAAATCTAATGGTATTCAAAACAGACTTTCTTAGAGTTTTTAAAAGTCATGTGGTATTCAAATTTGACTTTAAAACTCTATAAAAGTCAATAGATATCCAAATTCTCATAGACTTTTAATGACTTATGTTGAAATCTTTAGGTACAAAACTTTGATGCTCCATGTACATCCCAAAAAAGTTAAAAATTCTCCACCACTCATAGTAAAGGTTTGGAATGACTTTTAATTCCTAGTTACCAGGAGAGGAGCCAGGAGTTCAAATTACCTGGGGCTTGCCATACACGTAATTCACAAATCAAAGCCCACGTAACTTGGATAGCTGAAGCAACACAAACTTATCTTCCTCCAAATACTCCACTCCCTCTTGAACTCAAAAAAAGATTTTGCAACATCGTGAATCTTCAAGATTCTCAGATCAACATAAAACATAAAATACAAGGAATGTCTTGGCCTAACATAAAATATTAACAACAATAACCAAATCCGAACTAATTATTGCTTATGCACAAAAAGTGGCTCGAACTTAACTTCAGCAATGACTACATACTTGAAATTAGCACCTCTGAAATTTGATTGCATATTTGAAATTTGAATGCAATGAGACAAACTAAAGTTCACCAAGGACAGGTTGACATCCATTTTCTACATTTTATGGATAGTGTCTATTATGCAAACGTATATATGATTACAAAAAGGGAAAAAACGACTCTCATTCAAGGAGAAGAGAACCTTAGCAATGATGAAGCCATTTTGGGATCCTTATCTGCATTTTCATTCTTCTTCATTTCAAGATAAAGTCTGAACCTCCTCCGGAGATCATACATATGCAGATATGCTATCAGTTTAATGCATAAACATGTGAGGCATGACATGGACACCGTCCACAAATCCAGTCCAAATAAATTAGCAGCTCCATTGCAGCACAAAAGGTAGAAAAAGCAAACCCAAACATGAGAATTTGATACAATCACTAAAGGAAAATTGAAAGTTGTTAGATAGATACAACCAATTCTTGAGACTAATATGAACTACAATACTAGTTAATAAGGCCTAAACAAATAACCTTGTCCTACAACGATTTCAAAGGTTTACCAATTTTTTCACTACCAATTCCTTTCACTAACCTAATTAACCCCCACAGATTCGGTAACTAACCCCATTAAAAGCTACTTTAATTTTAATATCATATCTTCCTCCCTACACTTCAAAATTTCTAGTTCCCCACCCAAATTACATTCAAAATAGGATATTTTAAACCAAATTGAGTAGCTTAATTTCATCTACAAGCCCACTAATATTTTAAGGAAAAATAAACCTCGGTTAAGAATCATAAGTTCAGACCCTAACCTTCAAGTCCTTCTGGAAGGTGTCATCAACTTCAGTTAAAGATTATTTTTTTTTAAATCGTATGCCAAGCACTTACAAAAGCTATGCTCTGCATCCAAAATGCCCCTAATTCTCTAGTTCCACCAAAGAAAAGAGGCATACATCTATACTTGATTAAATCAAACCTGCTTTCTTCCCCAAAAAATGTAACGTAAAACACATCAATTTAGTACTCCTTAGCTTTCTCCAATAACCTAAGCAAAAACAAAACACAAATAGAAAATAAATACGAAAATACCTTGGGCTGGAACCAAAGTTTGGGTTAGGCTGAAACATCAGATTTTAAAAATCTCACCTACTAAATTTTTTTTCACAAAAGAATACCTTGGGCTGGAGCCCACCCCAACCCCTATGATGGCTCCGCCCCTGTTAGTTACCCCTCATCTCTCTTTATGATTATTTTTATTTCCGACACGGTCATCTCCCCATTGGCTTTTCCTCCCCTGTTTTCTGCATTTACCATTTCTTTAATTCCTAATATGTGGTTGTGAGCATGTTTTTGTATATCTATGTGTACTATATAGAATATGCAACACAGAAACGTGAAAGTGTGATGAATACCGAAAGAATATTCAATTATTTTTTTTTTTTCAGATCTTATTTTTTATCCAATATAATACTAACATTTGCACAAGTTTTTTTTGATAAAATAACAAGTTAATGTGCTCAATTTATATTAGATGATAGATTTTAAAACGATTGTATGTGTCTGATCTCAAGGTCGTCATCTTGAAGATGCAAAAAAGTTGTTCAATCTTTGTCATGCAAAAGAATTGAATAGCGATTTTTCATATTTTTACTGTTAAATAAGTAAATTTTGTTTACATTAATAGTAAAAAATATTATTATAAGTTGAAGAAGTTATTTATGTTCAATTGTTAGTTTCAATTATAAGTTATAAAATCTATAGAGTCTATAAAATTCTTTTTATAATTCCATGTAATTCTATAAAGTTTATTAGAAATCTATCAATTTCATAAAAGTCCATCATTTAAAAAAAAGTCATTAAAAGTCGATAAAGTCCATAGTAATCTATTGAAAAAGTCTACGATACTCTATATAAATCTTTTTATAACTTCATTGAATTCTATAAAAGTCAATAGAAATCTATCAACTCCATAAAAGTCTATCATTTTAAAAATTTATTAAAAGTCGAGATTGAATACACCCCATAAGTTTCTTTTAAGAGACTGGAGAAGATGAATTGAAGCCTTGTGGTTTGTTGAAAATGTTATTATGGTACAGATTGTTTGCGTAACATCTACCTTTTCAATCAATTCCTTACATGGATAGGGTAGAGAACTGGTAGTTATGTTTTACTCTCCACGTAGTTTAGACTATTAGATGTGATATATCTCACTTACTTTGGCGAGATGATGTGGGTATGTAATTGGACTGAAGTAAAAAAGGAGTTTGTTTATAAAATATAGTTAATTATATATTTATGGTCTAAATAAATTAATAACTAAAGAGAATATTAATCATAAATTCATAATATCATTAAACAACAAATGTTGACAATATCTGGTAAATAAATTAATGAATAATCTTATTGTTAAAAAATAAACTAAAAAGTAAGGTCCAAGTTTATGAAACAATGTCTTGTTTCTGTTTTTTTTTTTTTTGAAAATACAAACAAGATGAATGGTCTGTTTTTTTTTTTTTTTTGTCTCTCAAAAAAAAAAATGTTAACAAAAATGTAGTGTTTTTCATGCTACCCTAAATAGTATGATGTAGTCACACGCAAGGAAATACAACTCTACGAGAAAAAGTAAAACATGAAAATAGAAAGACAATGAAATCGCATGTAGCATCTTCGTACCCAACTTCTTTCTTTCGTACAATGATGGCTAAGAAACAAAAAATTAGGAATATCAACTCAACTGGTTGAGCTCAAGTTCGACTTACTTATAAAAAACTTGACGCAAGCTAAAGCTTGAAAACATTACTCTATCACCTAAAAGCTCGAGTTTCAAATCTTAAAAAAAATAAAATAAATTCTAAATTGAGCTCAAGTATTTCAGCTCCAATACATCCCTAGTCTAAATTTGGCTATGTCTCGAGTTTAAGAGAGACATTTGTCCAAATATCGCTGTATAAAAGACTCAGGAGAATAAAATAACAAAAAGAATGCACAAATTTCCCAATCAAAACTTCATTAAATTTATTTCCCACAACCGCAGAGTTGAAAAAGATGATAATTATTATAACAATATAATAAGTGTTGAGGTGTTTGAACAGTGTTGGGGTTATAGGCCTATTAATTTTTCTGTCATTTCAAAAACTTTAGGCCCGTTCAAGCTTTTATCTGCTGCCATTTTAAAGTCTCCAGGCCTATGTATGATGATGGCCTTCAAGTTATACTGTTATAATTCCCATTTCAAATCTGGTGTCCGTGTATTTTTGTCCACACGCTTGAATTTTTATCTCGTGGGCGTTGAAGCGTCTCCCCTGCAGCATGCCAAGGGACGGCAATTACTTGCCAAGGGACGGCAATTACTTCTGACAGTTGGTGATGTGGGGCGGCAAGTACTTCCGGCTTTTGGTTATGTCTTCTGTATTTATAGATATTACTTATTCTTGACTTGTTCTTGAGTGATTTTTTTTTTGTTTGTTCTCCTACATCACAAAGCAAAGGTTATTCTTCTTTTAATTTTAAAGATATTGCTTCAGTTTATATATTTCCTAATATATATATTACTTATTATTTCTCGTTATTTTGTATGTGGTTAGTTTAATTATTCCTATGGAAACAAATTTGTCTTCTATTTCGATTTTAGGTGTCAATCGCTTCTTGTTCAATTCTGCAACTGGACTTGTTTCTAAGGTTGGTGAAGTTTGTTCTTCTTTTTGCAATCCATTTTTATGGGGTTATTTATTTAAATAACCCAAATAAAACAAATAATTACAAAAATAACCCGAATTCTGAAAACATTTAAAAACTAACCTTACCCGCCAACTCAGTTGGCGGGTCCAGTAGGTCACGCCAACTGAGTTGGCGTGACCATATAAAATATTGGTCACGCCAACTCAGTTGGCGTGACCATCGTTGAATAGTAGTCACGCCAACTGAGTTGGCGTGACCTTTGTTTTATAGAGTCACGCCAACTCAGTTGGCGTGACATTATTTTAATAGTGCCGCCAACTGAGTTGGCGGCACTAAATGGCTATAAATAAAGCTGTCCGCCTCTTAGTTTTCTCACCAATTCACAACTTCTCTTTTAATATTTTTAACTTCTCTTTTAATATTTTTATTATATGATAAATTCTGATTATGCTCTGTAGTTGCAGCTTTAGCTGATCTTCTACATCAGAAAAGATTTTATTAGCTACTAGTAATAGTTTTCTGTAGTTATCAAAATATGTCTATTCAAGTTTTATTTTATTGGGGGGGGTAATATTATACAAGATTCTGAGTTCGTCCGATATGATCGTGGTCCATCAAGAGGTACAACTATACGGCGTACAATTAATTTTCTACAATTATTAGATAAAATATATGATATCACTGGGTTCGATCGCAACCAGTTTCTTTTGAAATTATATGCTAGGCATATGTTCAAAGATTTTTCGGGGTTACGTCAGACTGTTTTACCCATAGATGATGATTACAATTTAGCATGGCTACTTGATTCAGAACAGGGTCATAGTTGCTTGGAATTTTATATACAAGCAGAACCAAGGAATTATGATTATGTTCCAGAAATGCCAATGAGTGGCAGTTTTTCAGAAGGATTGACGACATCTGTTATTCCAGAGACGTCTGTTGCTCGACATCAAGCTGAGGGTTCATATAGTGGTGGAGACCGAGATGATCATCCAGTAGATGTTGATAATGTTGCCGCTGAGCCACGAGCAGACAGTTTTGCTGATTTTGGTGATCAAATTAATTCTGAACCAGAGGGGATTCCATCTGATGATGAGACTGATGCTGATGATGATGAAGTTGATATTGGTGTGATGGCAGAAGCAGTTGAAAACCAAGAGGAGGGGGCACCAACCATGACAAATGATCATAATCTTTATCCAACAATCCCATTCTTTTCCATGACACATCCAGAAGTTTTTGGAGATTCGATTGACAATCCAACAGGCCGTTGGGGGAGTTTTTATGATTACTCCAAAGGTGAAATCCATCGCAACATGGTCTTCAAAGATAAATTTCATCTGCAGGCAGCTGTGAAGGATTATTCAGTACGTGTTGCAAAACGTGAGTACCATGTTGTTAAGAGTACAAAAACATTGTGGAAAGTAATATGCAAACACGGTACAGAGGATATACCTTGCAGATGGTACCTGCGTGCATGTTTGGATAAAAAAGTTGGGTTATTCAAAATAACCAAATATGGTGGTCCTCACACTTGTCTGCTGAGTGAGCTGTCGCTTGATCATTCGAACTTGGATAAGAATATGATTGCTAGCTTGTTATTGGGAATCGTTCGTCGTGATCCAGCTTATGAAATCAAGTATGTGATTCAAACGGTGAAAGATAAGTATGGCTTTGAAATATCATATGCAAAAGGCTGGCATAGTTTGAAACGTGCAATACGGAATGTGTATGGAACCTGGGAGAGCTCGGTCAACAAATTACCTTTCTATATGGGAGCTTTGAAAAAATGGAACCCAGGCACAGTCGTGGTCATACAACTGATGCTGTGGTCGAGGAGTATAATAATCAGCGTACATGTCACTGGCATATGATGAAGAGGGACCTGGCATATATGTCGGGACATAGCTTGAAGGGCCAGCATCTCCAAAACCCGCATGCATCGACTGTACTTGTTCTTCATCACTCACATGCATCGGCTGTACTTGGCTTAATGGCTGCTGGTCAAGGATGTCTCTAATAATTCGTAATGAATGTGTGCCAGTTTCTGTAAATCTTACTTTACATGTCCACCTGTGTACTCATAATCATCATAAAAAAACATAAATTATATAACAAAATATTAAATATAATATTATACATTGCAAAATAATTTGTGATACATAACCTTGCACCATATGGAGCAACAGGTAAGTAATTGTCCTCATCGATTGGTATTGGCCCAATATCAATTCTCAGGCGTCCGAGTCGAGGAGCTAAACTTTCGAGCCGGGACCATGCCCAAATCTAAAACATTAACATGAAGAATATAAATTAAATATGCAAGATATATTTTTTCAGTATTTTAACATAAAGGTAACGATTACCTGTAGGAGTTGTAATGCACCACATATTACTTTTTTCCCTCTCTCCGCTGAAGTGCACAACTCACGATATAAGAATGCCAGCACAGCACTACCCCAGCTAAAATTACCAACAGAACTGATATCTTCTAATTTCTGTATGTACAATAATTTTACAGTATTGCCGGAGCTATCGGGGCACATAATCCCACCTATCATTAATAATGCACAACCTCGTGCATATTTAGCAACCTCATCCGCCGTACTATGCAAATGGATCCGATTTACTATTAAATGATGACTCAACGCAGACATTAACAAACATGCACCTTTAAAGTGACCCGGATCTGGTGTAAATCCCAAATGACGATAACAATATTCTTGCCACTCGGGTATTGTCTTATCAAAATTGGCACCTGACACTGCAAGACCATTTATTGGCAGACCCCAAATAACTGCAATGTCTTGCAGTGTAATAGTCGCCTCTCCAGATCTCAGATGGAATGTATGCGTTTCACGACGCCATCTCTCTACTAACGCCGTGATTAGATGAGGGTCAATGGTAATCTTATTACACCTATATACACCATAAAACCCAAACTCATGTAACATACTTACAACACGTGTGTCTAATGGGCAAAGATCCCAAAAATAGCTGCTCGGATTTCTCACACGCAAGGGCCGATCAATATCACCTGCCCATACATCTTCAGAACGATGACATGGCTGCAATACCAACAGATGATCATCGATCGGGCCTGGTACATTCATCGGATCCATCCTATTATATGAAACAAAAAATACATTAGTACATATAAACAACATAAAGTAAACAAAATAAATTAAAACTGATAAAACATGACGATGCTACCGCCGACAACCACCAGCCATCAGCAACCGGCGGCGGCGGCGGCCGACGGCGGCAGCAGACGGCGGCAACAGACGGCGGGGGGCGGCGGCCGGCAGCGAAAAAGTGTGACAGAAATTAATTCACAGCGATATGATTTTTACCTCTAAATTCTGAATCTGAAACTACGAAGAGACTGGAAGCAAAATGCGAAAAAAACGATAGTAACTTGGAGGTCAAACGCGAGGAAGAATTTAGACTGTAAATCGCCGAAGTTGTTGCCGAAGAAGAAGGGCTGCGGAAATTTTATAACTCCAAGTCACGCCAACTCAGTTGGCGTGACCTTTAATAGGTCACGCCAACTGAGTTGGCGTGACACATGATATTTATTGGTCACGCCAACTCAGTTGGCGTGACCAATAATTATTCCCACCAACTTGCACACCAACTTGCAGCTCCAGTTGGCGTGAATAATGGTCACGCCAACTGGGTTGGCGTGACCGTAAAAAACAAAGGTCACGCCAACTCAGTTGGCGTGACTAATATATTTTAAATTGGTCACGCCAACTCAGTTGGCGTGACCAAAATTTTTTTAGGTGACGCCAACTGAGTTGGCGTGACCAATTGGTCACGCCAACCCAGTTGGCGGTTTAGGTTACTTTTGAAATGTTTTTATTTTTCGGGTTATTTGTGAAATTATTTATTTTATTAAGGTTATTTAATTAATAAACCCCATTTTTATGCCCATTTTGCGCCTTAATTATTGATTATAATGTGCATTTCTTCTTTTGGTTCTAATACAGTGTGGATTTTTCACTATGAACAGAGGATTACAGAGGTTTTGTACAAGCGTTGAGCGAATAAAAAGGCTTCAGTAGCACCCTTATAATCTAAGCCTAAATACATGAAAGGAAAATGAGAGAACATAAACAAAGGGTGAGGAAGCTCTCATGAAGAGGAAGATAACTCATGCCCTAAAAAATGACAACTTCTCATTTTATTTAAGGAGATTAGCAAAATGGCAGTATAACACTAGCAGAGGGACCACACTTGGTGTCATGGGCCTGCCTGTGAGTTAATGCTTCGTTTATCCCTTCAACTTCTGGAGCCAATGGTACTCCCCTCAGAGCCCAGCTTGGGTTCAAATACAAAAAAGGTTGTTGTCCATTTCTTTTCTCTTACATTGGGAGCGATGGACGGGACTTCCCTTGTGCCTAGCTTGTGCCTTATTCACACGCTTTTAATTGCTCTTCTCAATAAAATTCCTGGATTCACCCTGTAACATGTGACTAGTTTAATCCATGTATTATTTGAAAGGTCTGATCTTATTATAGTTTCATTAAGATAAATAACTCGAAAGTACAAATTTTTTTTGAATATAAACATGAAATCTATTAGATTAACCACAAGAATGTGAGATTGGCCACTCATCGGAGCCATATTCAAAACTAGATGAATAAATGCATTTGAGGCTACGCTTGGTTAGAAAATAATAGATACGAGTTTGTATACCGAATTAATTACAATGCTTGAAAAAGTGATGTCGGATGATTTCATTATAATATTTACTATTGTTGCTCTGCAAAATGCAAATGCTTGTGGGACACTATCAATCAATTCCTTGGAAAAAACAAGGAAATTATTGTATGACTTGTGTATGTGTTTTGATCCATACACCAATATATATATTGGTGTTATATTGGTGTATAGACCAGGACTCACATCATGTCTATACAAGAATTTTTCGGGAAAAAAAATGTAAATATGACCTTTAAACTCATCGATCACTGTTGATATTGCATCTATCCAACAGTGATTGGACCTATGCTTATTTACTGCAAGAATGGACAATTCTTTCCCCAAGCATTAATCAGCCGTTCACCTAATTCACCTCACATATGTTGTTTATGACGTTTATTTTAAATTTATAATATATATTTCACTTTTCTGGGTTTCTCGCCACACCAATTCTTGTATAAGAATACCCTTTAATCACCTTAGATACCTTATATTAACTGCAAATGCATGGTGTAATCTTCTAATATACAAATATTCCATTTCGTGAGATAAAAGTTAAGAAAACACACACCCCCATAAATGTACCTTTGAGTTTGGGAACAATCGTACAGGATCTGATACATATACAAGGACGAGAGGAGGTCAGCATCATGAAACCCTAGTCAAAATGGCAGTCATGATATCCAATTTTAAAGTGAAACCCACTCGAAGTCCGACCATGACAAATGAGACTTTAGCATGTTAATATTATCATCACCTTACATTTAATTGTTCAAATTTAATACGTGGGGTTCTTATGACAAAGAAAATCGCACGTACACGTATTTTTGGACCTTGAATCTAACATATAAGCATTATTTTAATGTCAGGTTAAACACAACCGACTGATATGATTAGTTTGATGATACCACCATTGATTAATATTCCATGTCAATTGTGGAGATATATCGCTAGTGCACTGTTTCTGGAGTAGCATCAAAATTTTCGATTGATAATAATCCTTTGATCCCTTAAAAAGTTCTTATAATTTTCACACACACACACACAAAATTTTATTTTTCTTTTTCAGAAAGCAATATCAATTAAGTTTCTGATTTATTCCAAGAATACACCCTTAACCAGCTTAACTCCTACCTTTTGTATAAGTTCAGACTAGAAATTTATTAGTTTGGTTTGGACGTTTTTTGATTTCATAGCCTCATAGGTAATCAAACACCAATTTCAAATTAAGCAAATCAAATCAAACTTGAAATGATAGGTGAACTGAAGCAAAATCGAACCTTATATATCCAATTCCAGTTTCAGTTTAAATCATAATTTAAATAGAAAATATTTTTCCTTTTTTATAATAAATTTTGTTCGTTGGAAGTAAAATATTGAACATCGTTAGGTAAATTTAACAAATTTTCTTAAAAAAAAAAACAGATAATACAAATATTGTATAACAGCTTTTAAAAAAAATCGGATTTCTATTTTGATTTGGATTTAGTTCTTTTTTGGTTTTAATTTTTAGTTTAAACTGTATAAAAAATAGGGATAACTACATCTACATCCACTTGACTTTGACGTAATTACAGAAACCACTCTTATGGTTTGAAAAATTATAGAAATCGACCCTCAAGTTAGGTTAAACATTACAGACAAGTCCTGCCGTTAAAAAAATATGAATCTTCTAAAATGGCCTCCTATGAATTATTAAAATAAAATTTGGCATTAACTTAAGTTATTTTTTAAAATAGCCTTAATTTCCAAATATATCTTTTAAGGTATTTTTTTAAAAGTAGTCTTAGCTACCATTACTTCACTTGGTAACTTGTGTAGAAGTTTTTGATTATCACAAACATTGATTAACTTGATTTTATTTTATTTTTGTTCACAAATCGACGATTTTCATGGACGAATTATGTAAAGCTCGCAACTTTCTGAATGAGTTATATAAAGCAACCAATTTCATGAAGCAAGCTAAAAAAAAAATTAAAAATTCATGATGAAATCAAACATATAATAAGTTTTTTGCATTATTTTTCAAAAAAAATTACTTGATAAGAGCAGCATCTTCACGTCACATTTGGCAGAAATATTTTGAACAGCTTCTGGGCTTTTAATTCATGCAATTTTTTATAGTGAAGTTTTAGTTCTTTATTGAAAGTAACATTAATTGTGATGATCTTGGGTTGAGTTATGAGTTATATTTTTATTTATACATTTTGTGGTGCAATCTAAGTTTGTTAAAGAACTTTTCAATCCTCTAAAAATGCACTAGATTTCTTATTGGCAAATAGTCAAATGTTTTGGGTTTTGCAGATATTTATTTGTTGAAGGTGAAAGTGAAGGTGAATAGAAAGGATATTTAAATAATATAAGGCTATTTGTATAATATTGAGTAAAAAATGGCTATTTTTTAAAATAGTTTATTAAGATAGGCTAGAATAAGTAATATCTTTTAAAAAAATTGACGGCTGTTACATAAACCACCCCTAATTTTTAATGAAAATCCTATATTGCCCCTAGTCAACATTGACCTAAATTTTTAGAGGGGGTTGTCTTTGTAATAATGATATTTTTTAGGGGGTGTAATCGTAATGAGACCATTATTTTATATTTCGAATTATTTGTTTCAAATACAATTACTACTTACTCAAACATTTTCATTTTCATAATAATTTTAATTTTTATCACTTTTAGTCAATCTTGTAAAATATCAATACACACAATAAAAATTATACAACATTTAAAAACCTTTTGGTGAGAAATAATAATATTTTGGAATATTTTGAATTAAATTAATTTAAAAACATTAAAGAACAATATGTTTGATTTTCATTTTTTGAATTGACGCCAATAAATATTGGTTCAACAAAACATACCGTAAAAAAATGATAATATATAATCATCACACTTTCAATAAATGATTTAAAATATAAATAATATATGATTAATAATTTGAGAAACGAGATAAAAATCTAAGCATCGAAAACAAACTACCGAAATACGAGTTCAACTAGGGTGAGCATTTAGTCTTAACCGACCGAATTTGTAAAAATTGAAGCAGCCGAATTTGTTTTTCAGCCAACCGAACTGACTGATTTTGACTAAATCGAACAAAGCGAATCAATAAAATATCGATTATCATTAAAGATCATGGCATAAACCATAAGTAATATAATTTAAATTCAACATCTATACATATAATTATCTAAAAGATATTTCTTAAACTATTTTAAATAGTTCATAAGCTGGGAGGTCTTATTTTAAGAATAATATGTTAAAATGTTAATTTATTTCAAATATGTTAAAGATGTTGATGTTTTGATATCACAAAATCTTTTTATGATCATAATTACCAAAAAAATAGATTTGATACTACGAGAATAATACAATTAGTCAATTTTGAACGAATTTTTATATATAAGTTGTTTTCGAATTATCATTAATATGAAAACTAGTTTATAGTTTAGAAATATTTAATAAATAGTTTTTGAAATAAATAAAATAATATGACACCATATGGGGTGTAACTACCATATCTAGTATACTACAAGTGATGTTTATGCAATGTTTTGATAATTTTATATTACATATATTATAAGGCGTGTATCCTTAATATTTTGAAAATTTTATATTAAATATACAGAAGGACAAAAATGTTATTTTACAAGTTATGTTAATTTTTTTGTCGATGTCTTTATAATTTTTTAAAGTCGAGGGATAGTTTTTATAATAAGGCTAAAATTGAGGAGATGTACATATAATTATCTCTGTAAAAAAGAATATATATATTATTCGAGTCTACTTTAAACCATGAAGCGATGCACTTCCTTTTTTTCTGAAATTAAGTGACTAACGAATTATCTAAGCATTAATGAACGTACATAGCGGCGGATGTGACATTTCAAAACTATTGGAACAAAAGTAACCAATTTGGGGAATCTCTTCATTATTGTATTATTCTTATGTTCTATCTAACTGTTCAAAAATATTTGGATATATTAGATTTATATATCTAAATTAAAATTATATTGTTGAATTTAGTATTAAGACATTGTCATTATTATAGGTTTATATGTCAATTCAATATTAAAATATAATATTTTTTAAATAAAAAATATATAAAATTAGCAATTTTAGATCGATTATATTGAGTTGATTCATAAGTGGACCGAAAATAAATCTATATAAATATTTTCTGGATTCACAAAACTAAATTAATATTAAAATACAATAGCTTCTAAGTAAAAATGTGTATAAATTAACGTAGCAGTTAGATTGAGGCCGACGGATATAGAAGCATTTTCCTTTTATACTGTAATTGCTAAGCTTTCACCATCATGATTTAGGGTTCTGAAAGGCCAAGATTTTTTTGGGGCTGTCTTCGGTGTATCTGGAATGCAGATTTGAAGATCTTACCTCATATTTAACCACCCTCATTCTCTGGTTCAGTCGTGGGCTGTACTGAAAAGGTGAAATATTGATATTTCTTAGTGCATTGCTTGCATTGTCTAACTATTTGGAGTTTGAAGTTTCAATCATTCATTTCCTTCAACGCGCAAGCTTCACATCATTTTCTGGGCTTAGAAGTTAGAATGTGGATGTTTAGGCTTTTTTTGGTTGGTTTTTGCTTTGTCTGTGCATTGGGGCAGCTACCTTCCCAGGATATTTTGACCCTACTTGAGTTCAAGAAAGGAATCAAGAATGATCCTACAGGTTTTGTGCTTGATTCTTGGAACGATGAGTCTATTGATTTCAATGGTTGTCCTGCATCGTGGAATGGGATTATGTGTAATAATGGTAATGTTGCAGCTGTTGTTCTTGACAATCTGGGAATCACTGCAGACACAGATTTGGGCGTCTTGACAAATCTATCGATGCTCGTCAAACTTTCAATCTCCAATAATTTCATATCTGGGGCGTTGCCTGCCAACATTGGTGATTTCAAGAATATTGAATATCTCGATATTTCTGACAATTTATTTTTCTCGTTGTTGCCACCTGAAATCGGTAAAATGGGTAGCATAAGAAACCTCTCAATGGCTGGAAATAATTTTTCTGGCGTGATCCCGGACTCCATTTCTGGACTTTCCTCCGTTCTTTCTATAGACATGAGCCGCAATTCCCTTTCTGGGCCATTACCCTCATCTTTGACAAGGTTGGGAGATCTGGTGTATCTTAATCTATCACTTAATGGCTTCACAAAAAGCATCCCTAAAGGGTTTGAACTGATGATACAGCTTGATGTGCTTGACTTGCATGGCAACATGCTTGATGGTAAACTGGATCCTGTATTTCTGCTCGCTACATCAGCCAGTCATATTGATCTTAGTGGGAATTTACTCGAGAGTTCTGCTGAAGGGCATCCGAACTTTCTTGAGGGTATTTCATCGTCTGTGAAGCATTTAAATCTGAGTCAAAACCAAATAACAGGATCACTTGTCAATGGTGGTGGGGCACAGACTTTTGGGAGTTTGGTGGTTCTTGATTTGAGCTACAATCAGTTGTCAGGGGCGTTGCCTGGATTCAATTTTGTTTATGATCTTCAAGTCCTGAGACTTAGTAACAATAGATTTTATGGCAGCATTCCTAACAATCTTCTGGAAGGAGATTCTTTGGTGCTAATTGACTTGGACTTAAGTGGCAACAACCTCTCAGGTACATCTACTATTGAAAACTTATACTGTCATCCAAAATTATTACAGCCCCTGCTATTCACAACTTTCTGGGCTGTCAAACAGTTTAATTTTTGTGTGTGCGGAAATTGATTCAGAGTCCATCAATCTTGCAATAACTACAGAACAATTTTTGTGACTTGACAGGGCCAGTATATATGATCACATCAACAACATTAAAAACCCTCAATCTCTCCTCAAATGTACTTTCTGGCGAGCTTCCACTCCTGACGGGAACCTGTGCGGTAGTTGACTTTTCAAAAAACCAATTTGAAGGAAATTTATCGAGGTTGCTGAAATGGGATAACATAGAAATACTTGATCTTAGCCACAATCATTTGGCAGGGTCCATTCCTGAGGTGACTGCTCAATTTTTGCGGTTAAAGTACCTCAACCTGTCCCATAATTCCCTGAATGGCTCTCTTCCGAAGGTCATTACGCTGTTCCCAAAACTCATGACCCTCGATCTCAGCTTCAATCAGTTGGATGGGTCACTTTTAACTACTCTTTTAACGTCAGCTACTCTGAATGAATTGCACCTTCAGAGCAACATTCTATCTGGTAGTATTGGTTTTTCTCCTCCTCCAGGTGATTCAAATCTTCATGTTCTTGATATTTCCGATAATCAGCTGGATGGCAACTTCCCTGTTGGGTTTGGACACTTTTCTTTACTTCAAGTGCTTAATATTGGAGGAAACAATTTATCTGGTTCTCTGCCTACTTCTATTGGTGGTTTGAGCATCTTAAATTCGTTGGATATTTCTCGGAATCATTTTACTGGTTCAATACCCAAGAACTTGCCTAACACTCTCCAAAGCTTTAATGCATCGTATAATGATCTTTCTGGTGTTGTACCAGAAAATTTGAGGAAGTTTTCTCTATCCTCTTTCTACCCCGGCAATTCTCAGTTGCAGTTCCCTAATCCTCCTCCCAGTTCTGATCATATTCCATCTGGAAATAAAACTAAGAAACATTTGAGTACTGTCATCAAGGTGGTAGTCATTGTGGCTTGTGTGATTGCTATCATCTTTTTGATCCTTCTTGCAATTTTCATATATTATAAGCGTGCATCAAAAAGGCTATTGCCACATGTAACCAACAAAAATGCCGGTTACCAAGCGTCAACAAACACTTCTAGCTTTAGTGGAGGAGTCCGTGCTGGTGGATTGGTTGTTTCGGCAGAGGATCTTATGACATCTAGAAAAGGATCGTCATTGGAGATAATTAGTCCCGACGAGAAAATGGCTGCTGTAACTGGTTTCTCCCCATCCAAGTCCCGCCAATTCTCATGGTCGCCAGAATCTGGAGATTCCTTTACTGCAGAAAATCTTTCCAGATTGGATGTCAGGTCTCCTGATCGAATGGCTGGTGAGCTTTACTTCTTAGATGATACAATCTCATTTACATCCGAGGAATTATCAAGGGCACCTGCAGAAGTCCTTGGAAGAAGCAGCCACGGGACATGTTACAGAGCAACTATGGACAACGGGTTGTTCTTGACTGTGAAGTGGTTGAGGGAAGGAGTTGCAAAGCAGAAAAAGGAATTTGCTAAAGAAGCTAAAATTTTTGCCAATATCAAACATCCAAATGTGGTTGGATTGAGAGGGTACTACTGGGGACCTACACAACAGAAGAAGCTTATTCTTTCAGATTACATATCTCCAGGAAGTGTTACTGGTTTTCTCTACGGTAATTGCTGTATTCTATCCTTGTGTAATTTCTGCATGTCTTTGCTTATCTATGTTTTATCTGTGATTTATGAGACCAATCCTAAATTGCCATTCTATTTCATTCATTTTTGTGGAATCAAACCGATTCTAGTATATATTTTGGTAACATCACTTTTAGGAGCTCCTAAAATCCAACGACATAATGTGGTTGTACGTGTAGGCATGATGACTCTCTATCCTCGTATAATAAATGAGGATAACAAAGTCCACACTTAGTTCTTTCTGAAAAATGAAATATAATTGGTTTCCTTATACTTTCTAACCATTCACTATCCGTAGATCGTCCGGGAAGAAAGGGTCCACCCTTAACCTGGGCTCAGAGGCTCAAAGTAGCGGTGGATGTTGCACGAGGCCTGAACTATCTCCATTTTGACCGTGTCATTCCTCATGGAAACCTTAAAGCTACCAACATTCTACTAGATGGACCTGATCTCAATGCTCGAGTGGCTGATTACTGTCTTCACCGCCTTATGACCCAATCAAGCATCATAGAACAGATTCTTGATGCAGGGGTGTTGGGATACCGTGCACCTGAACTATCTGCATCCAAGAAACCTCTACCCTCTTTCAAGTCAGATATTTATGCCTTTGGGGTGATCTTGCTAGAACTTCTTACAGGAAAATGTGCAGGAGATGTAGTTTCTGGTGAAGATGGAGGCATTGATTTGACAGATTGGGTTCGTTTGAGGGTGGCAGAAGGTCGAGGATCAGATTGTTTCGATGCTGTATTAATAACAGAGATGACAATCCCAGCAGTGGACAAGGGAATGAACAAAGTTCTTGAAATAGCTCTAAGATGCATTTGTGCTGTATCTGCAAGGCCCGGTATCAAGACCATATATGAGGACCTTTCATCTATTTAGTTTGTAAGTTTGTTTTTATGGACGAAATGTGAATTGGGAATCAAATACCTCATTGACGTCCCTCACTGGGTTGATGAAATAGGAAACTAGAGTCGTGCTAGTTTTTTCTCCAAAAATTGTGGTTTTATCAGGTCTTTTCTTCATGTTTACAAATGTCCTCATTTGATGGATGCGATCTGATGATTACTCTGGTTGAAGCTCAGCAAACTCACTCCAGATCTCGTGTGTTTGGTTTATGTTTTTATGTGCAGATGAATCATAATTGCGTTGCTCAAACCGCTCCATATCTTTGGTTTGGAATGTGATTGAATATATTAGAAAATCTAGTAAGAAACCATAATGTTTATGCATATTTAATATAAAGTTTCAAAATTCTGCAAAAATCAAAGCTTTGAAAATTATTTTAACAAATAGATTACTCGTTGATTATGAATTTATGTTAAGACAAAAAATTGATGCGGACAACTTCCCACGAGGTGAAATCACGTCTTTGCTCCTTGGAAATTAGGAAAGAGCTTGGCGTCTTAAAACATGGGTTTAGTACAAAAACCCGTCCTCCGTTAATATCACACTGGAAAACATCGTGGAGTATTTAAAAGGGGATTGTCCAACGTCAAATATCATCAATTATCATATCAAAGAAACCCCTTTCATCTATCTTCTGTCTCTATTTGGCTAAAGGGTCAATGAATTTATAAAAAAAAAAACTCAAGAATATGGCTTCTTGTAATGGCTACAGAAGATGGTTGGTGTCTCTTTACAGAGACAATTCCAAGATTACTATATCTCTTTTATGCAACTTTTCTTGGGCTCGCATGAGTTCGTCATCCCTTGCCTCTTCTCAATTTGAAGTAAGCGCTTTCTCCTTGAATCTTTAGTTTTTTCAGCACGTGGATATCTTGAAATTCTTGCGTGTGTTCTTTTTGCGGGGCTTGTACAGTTCTTGCCCGGTTTTATACTTTTTTCATTTTCCACTGAACTTTGTCATAAATCATCTGGTCTTTTGGATTAAATATTATTGTGATTCCCAATTGTATTGATGGATATGAATTTCTGTTCATGATATTAATTACAGAGAGTTGGATTCCTAGGGCTGGGAAACATGGGATCTCGAATGGCAAATAACTTGATTAAAGCTGGATACAATGTCATGGTCCATGATATGTAAATTATTCAACTCTATATTCCCATCATTTTTGCGTTATTCATGTATAACATCGAGCCTTTTCGTTGGCTCATCATATTTTTCCCAATCTATTGACTACCATTTTGTAAACAAAAGAAGGCAATACTTTTTGGGAGCACATAATCTTATAACATGATCTCTTCTGTTGTATATTTGGAGCTACCTTGATGTCATGAAGAAATAATCTGATAACGGCATTCTTACAAAAAAATTCACCTTTTGAAGTTGCAGAGGAATGTGATGTTGTAATTACTATGTTGCCATCTTCAACACATGCAAGCTTTAAATTCAAGTTGTGTTGCTACATGGATAATAGCCATCCAGTATAATTGAAGCTCATGCTTATAATCTTAGAATGGTTAATTGTATGATGCAATTACTTGGTATCGCTCAAAATTTTTGCCTGCCAGATTTCTCACTTTCTCTCACTGAAACTACCCAATAAAAGAAGTAAAGTGTCTAAGTCCCACTGCACGTCATTTCCATTCAAATTCGAATGAGTTAAATCACAAGGTTTACTTCTCATATATACACAATATCAAGCCTCCACTTTATGAATGCTTCCTTTAGTTGCATCTGATACTCCTTTTTTTTTTTTTTTTTGATCGGGCAAATAAAATTATATAAATAACATGTACCAGCGGTACATCAAAAAGTCTTAAGACGTACAAAATTGAAAGAACATAAAAAAGCTAAAAACGAAAGAGTTAATATAAGATACAACTAGTTGGTTTTCTTATCCAATCCGACAAAGAATAACAAAAAGGCTCATTTGATCTCTTTTTAATCCAGAACCAGCTCCTGAATTGAATTAGATCCACCACCGATGCTCCCTCTTCAACTGTGCTACGGAATATTTGTCTGTTTCTCTCTAACCAAATAGACCAAATAACTGTCTGCCAAATTGTTAACCATGCTTTTGAGCCCTTTGAGTGTGTCCACAGTCCTCTGTGTTGAATAATATGCTCTTTGGGTTCATTGAACAAAACAACCGACATTCCCATCCACGCATAGCACTGCATCCAAACTGAATGAGACTTCCTACAAAGGAAAAACAAGTGTTCCATTGACTCTTCATCCTCGTGGCAGAATTCACATAGATCTAATATCGGTCCCGTTCTGATATTCCTGTATCGCAAATTAATCTTCGTTGGTTAACTTCGGGACAAAAAGTTATCCATCTGTGTG
The DNA here is from genome assembly GCA_907163345.1 of Haberlea rhodopensis. Classification (NCBI taxonomy): domain Eukaryota; kingdom Viridiplantae; phylum Streptophyta; class Magnoliopsida; order Lamiales; family Gesneriaceae; genus Haberlea; species Haberlea rhodopensis. The sequence continues at coordinate 1,280,868 of CAJQUN010000069.1, forward strand.
CTTTATACTCAGCTTATGCTGTCATGAATGCTGACCCTACCTCATAGATATCTTTAAATTTGTATTTGACCCAAACAAAAATGAAGAAACTTCCCTCTTTGCATTGAAGTTACTGCGAGAATTTCTTTTTCTACCATGTCATCTATTGCTCAGTTCATCCGGCATAAATTCCATGTTCTTGAATGTATAGGTGATGGATGTTTATACTGGACCAAAAGGTTTCCTTAATGGTGGGAATCTGCTTAGACCACAGCTGTTCATAGATTCCTCTACAATTGATCCCCAAACATCTAGAACAGTTTCTAAAGCCATTTCTGGTTGTAAATTAAAGGAAGATAGATGATGTTATCATTTTTAACCACTGATGAGTTAATTTGTTTTCTTATTTTGATTCGTTATCAAAAAAATCATACAGTATTCTTAATTTCTTATCTTCCACTGATTAGTATCGGGCTGTAGGATATTTATTTTGTATTTAAACATAATGTGTACACTGTAAATCATACCTGGTCTTTCTAAACTTTCGTTCTCATAAAGATAATGTCTTTTGATCTTTCTGGTCAAAGCATCAATCTTTTTCCATCAAAATATGTCACTATGTTCTCATCCAGAGTTCTGTATTGACATTGTTCTTGGTTTGACACAGAACGATGTCATTTCAATCTTTTTACCATAGAACGATGATTTTGATACACTTAGTAATGCATATTCCCCCTGAATCTGTGTTAACGAAGTCAAAATTCAAAACCTTTCTTACTTTAAGAAAGTTATTGCGTCTAATTTAATTTTAGTTTCTTGATGGCAGATTCCATGAGTCAACAAGCACGTCTGCCTATTTCGCTATTTGTAAGTTCACCGAGTCTTCCATAGATCGTGATCTGATTGCACGCATTTGTTTAAGTTGTTGCAACTGATCATTGATCTGATCGCACAATTCTTTTTAGGTGGTAATGGGACTCCTGCTATGTTGGATGCACCTGTATCTGGTGGTGTTCTATCAGCTGAGACTGGATCGCTCACTTTCATGGTATTGTTGTGGAAGCTTGTGACTTGATTTCCTCAAAGTCTGTTTGATTCTAGTACAGATAATCATGAAAAATGCGACGTGTCGAAAACCATTCCACTTGTTTTGAATTCAGGCAATGGTTCGGTAAGGCCTTGCTTTCAACCTTGTGCTTTTGTGTGTTTGAGTTGCAAAACTTCTAAGCGTCTTCTGAAAATAATTTATACGTACGCTGAGGTAGTCATAAATGAGTCGTCCTTAAGCTTTTAATCATCCAAGCGCCTATTTCTTACTCGTTCATCTTAAACAAATAATATGTTACAATATTAGGTACCTTTTTTCACTGTTTCGTAAACAACATACGCTCATAAAGAAAACAAGTGGACACAGATCATAAGTGTTTGCTTGAATATTTCACTGGCATGGTACCTTTGCAAAATCATAGACTCGAACACGTGGTAGAATTAACTTTCTTGAAGTTTGTATCGATCTAGGTAGCAAAGATTTGCAATAATTTGGCCTTAGCTGTGAGCATGCTTGGGGTTTCCGAAGCCTTTGCACTTGGTCAGTCACTAGGTATTTCAGCCCATACTTTTAACAAATATATTTAACTCTTCTAGTACCCGCTGTTGGAGCAGGTAGCGTGCTGTTTGATATCTTACTGGAATAAATTGATGTATGACATTACAAGTATGATGACAATTTTCTATATCGTTGACGATGATACTTACAATCCAGTGCCTGGAATGATGAATGAAGTGCGAGCTTCTAGAAATTATGTTGGCGGCTTTGCTTCCAAACTAATGGTGTATACTGATCCATTGCTAAATACTCTTCACAACATTCCAACCAAAACCTCATAAATCAAATTTAACTTTGTCGAAAGTGCATCTCTTTTAACTTTGCTATTGTCCTCTATTTGTGAATGTGTAGAACATATATTACTCGCTTCCGAACAATCTTAGTTTGGTCGTGTTTGTTTTTCCTTTTTGTACTTAGGCAAAAGATCTACTCCTTGCAGCAGTATCAGCCAAAGAAGTTGGCATATCTAGTCCATTGACATTTCTAGCAGAGAGGATGTAAGTTCTGGTCCTTTTTTAACTTTTTCAGAACATGGAAAACTTGTAATTGAACTCCTCTCATCTGCCACGAGATAACATCTTTGGATACTCAATCTGACATTTATAATTTATGTTAAACTTTTTTATAATTTATGTTAACCGATCTGATGAAGTATTAATCAAAACCTTACATGCATGTTGTACTATGAGAACAAGAATTGGTGATGAATTGATTATACAAAAACATGCTTTGCAGATACACAGACCTTTGTAATGAAGGCCATGGAACAAAGGATTTCTCTTGTGTTTTTCGCCATTATTTTTCTGGCAAGGATGAGTTGTAACTGCATAATGGATCTTTCTACTTTTTCTTTATTTCTGGCCATTTTCCTCCTGCATATTGGAAATACGTTTTATCTCAAGAATATTATTCATTTTTCAATTTTCTCTTGGTTTTGTTGCTAGTAACACAACTAGGCTTGGGTGAGAGAGTGTCGCCTCATTAATATGCATTTACAATGTAACATCCTAAGTCACATAATCCTCCTACCCCCCTCCACGCACTGACGCTCCGGCCGTGAACTGGCGAACTCGGTGCGCGTGCGGCGCATTAAGACGACTTAAGAATTTCTAGTTCGCGCTTTAAGAATTTCTAGTTCGCGCTAAGATTTTATAATTCACGCACTAAGATTTCCTAATTCGCGCACTAAGATTTCCTAATTCACGCATTAAGATTTACTAAGTCGCGCACTAAGTTAATAAGTCTTGTTAATCCTCCTTAATTCTCCGATTTTTTTTTTTTTTTGTAATTATAAAAAAAATTCTTCGATTTTGGGTTTAGATGAATTTTTATGGTTTCTAGGTATTTCGGGTTGGTAAGAAAATTATATTATATGGTAAATACATAGATAATGAATGAATCATGAAAAGACATAATAACATATGAAAGATTAAAATATGTGATAAAAGAAAGTATGATAAATCTGTGATTTTGTAACATTTTGCGGAGTAAATAATAATAAATTTGATATCTTAGTTTTTTTGCATGAAAATTAATAGAATGAACTTTATAAATAAAACTTTTTATTTTTATTGAGTTAATTTAAATGTTTATATTAGTCATTTCATAAAGTAATAATATAAGTCTCTGGAAATAATATGAGTCATTTTTAATAAATTCATACTATTACCAAACATGTTGAAATAAATATGAACAATTTGGTTTCATTTTTCAAATTCGTTATTTTATATCTTAAAATAAAACAAAACTTTAATACTTCATTTCTATTTCTACAATATATTTTTCGGAGAATTCTTACTAGACGAACGATCAAATACAAGATTCAAATTACGTTGTATCACTGGCTATAACATTTTTGCAAAGCTGCAAATGTTAGATTCTTCAATAAAATCTAATTTTAATGCTTTTTAAGAATAGTAAAGCTGCAAACACCAAAGTTATTAAGAACTTCATATTGTAAATTTGTAAATATTATAATAATGATGTGAGTTTGTTAAATATGATGTATATTATGTATGTTTAACTTCATTTCATCAATGTGTATGTAAATATATTTATTTATTTATTAATTTTTAATAGGCGCATTAAGGCGCACCCGCACTCAATTTTTTTGCAAATTGACGCACTCACGCATCCGCATCCGCTCCCGCATCCGACTTATGTGACTTAGGACATCCCAAATAATAACCAAGTATATTCTCACAAAAAATTACACGTATATGTTTGTGTTAAGTTGTAGTTGCTTTATTCGCTATATTTTTTGTTTTAAAACATATATGCATGATATCTATTTTGGCAACGAGGGAAAATTATGATTATCTACCATATAGAATATCTTTAATACGACTTTTGTTTTCTAGTTTGAACAATAATGAATAAACTCTTTATATTGACATAAATTATCTATTTAGCCCGAGTCTCGACCATATGTTTAAAAATTTGTTGACGCCATTTTGAAACTATCACATTTTTCTTAAGTAATTGAATTCTTAGGGATATTTTAATTAAAAATATATATATAAAGGCATTAGAGGTTTTTTTTTACTTAAACTTGAAGGGCTAAAATAACATTATTAAACAAAATATTAATAGGAGTTTAACTTACAAAAATTTGCTTAACCTTGGGTTGGCCTGTATGCGGTTAAACTTTCCCATCAGATTCATAATAACCCAAATCCATATAATTAAAAAAATTCTCTCCAATCTCTGTTAAATAAAAAGAAGAAGAAAACCTCACCCCAAACTCTCACGGTGTAATGAAACAAATCTCTCATAATAAAGGGAGATATGATTTCGAATCCACATTAAAACAAAAACTCTCGCCACCATTGTAATAAAAAAATTTATTTATTGTCAAAAATCTTTAAGCTGCAAGTATGAGAATTGTTTTTTTTTTTTCTCTCTTTGAAATTGACTTACATATCGGTCCTTGAACTTGGATTGTATCCAATCAATTGTGGGGGGGTCGAACCGGGAATGACAATGGGGAGGGTCTAAATCCGGAATCGTATTAAACTCGACCCATCCGAATGAGTCTGGATCCGCTTCAACCGGGTTTTAAAGCGGGGCAGGGGCGGGTCTCAGCTTTGAACAAACCCACTCTGGACCCGCCATGCTATACATATATAATTTTTACTTCAAATATTTAATATTGAATATACATTTGACTTATTTGGTTAATAAAATGTCATTATTTAATTTATATCAAAACATGTGTGTTGATATGAAAGAATTTGGACATTTTGAAACAAAGTATAAATTACTATAGAAAAACATAAAAATCGCAAAACTCAATTTTTGTGCTTCAAAATTAATTTCTAGCTAATAAATAATTTTATTTTTTAAAAATAAAAAATAAATGAAGCGGGCGACCCGCATGGTTCGCGGGATGGGTCTGTGACAACCTTTTTTGTAGAGGGGCGGGTCTTAGGCTTGGCCAAACCCGTACCAGACTCACCCCGTTACCCTCCCCTACTTCGAACCGAGAAATGGATTTGAGATGATGATTACTCCAGGCTTTTTGATGCTTAAAGCTACAATAGCAACTGCAATACCATATCCAGTATTCATTTGAAAGTGTAAAAGATTCACGGAAAAACAAACACATCACCTTTTTGGAGTACTTTGGTACTCGGACGATTTTCGGGGTTAGATGTAACGAATGCCACCTCAGATTACCTTCGATCACAGTCAAAATTTCAGTGGCTTGAGGTGAGTGTGTGGAAGGTTGATTCCCCGTGGAGCAAAATCAATATGTGCCACGGAGATTCAGAGAATGTTGAGTCATGGAATTTGGGCGACATTTCGGGGTCACTTTTGATCTGACGGAGTTAGAACTTAGAAGTGTTTCCGGGCATGTGAAGAAAGGTGAAGAAGAGGTCAGTTGCCTGCCCTACATTCGGATCCTTGCGTGCAAACCCATTCATCATCACTGCCAACATGCAAAAAATTAAAAGTAAATAAACAATAATTTTTCAACGAAAAACTACGGAGTACTTGTAGTATAGTATCACGTTGATATATGTTACAATGCCAATGAGGGTCATTGGCACGGCGGAGCTAGGAATAAATATTACCTGGGAGTTTGGGGTTGACAGAGCTAGATAGCGTTAAAATGCTACGATGATTGAGAATGTTGTTATAAAAAATAAATTTTTGGAAATGAACATTAAACTTTTTTTTGAAAATTTGGGACGGAGCCCACCCTAGTGGCTACGCCCTTGGCCAGTGAGATCAGCAACACAGAAATCTTGAAGACAGCCTGGGTCTGATGATAATGCCAGTGAACAAGTTGCAATCAATAAACCGATCACGACCAACCTGGAGATCAGAATCACCAATGTACTTTCCAGTGGTGTCGATTCCGTGCTCGTCACAGATAACCTCCCAGAATTTGGTGCCGATTTGGTTCCCGCATTGCCCGCTTGTCGCCTAGTATGTGGAGGATTTCACTCATTTTCTCGGATTTTCTTTTGCCTTTTCTTTCTAGGTTTCCTTTTCCAGAAATTCAGTGAATCTTTGATATTTAGTCCAAGAATCCTTATGTGATTTTTACTACCTCTCCCGATGTTAAGCAAAAGCTATTATTTAATAAAAATCTTGAAATGTCAAGATCAACTATCAAATAACATAAATGACACGATGATTTTTTGCAAGATTTCAATGGAGTTATATGATTGTCTACTATATAAACATTCATGAAGTGTGTTCCTAGTTTCCTATTCACAATCCATTCTCACGATTATTGATATATTATCATTCAATACATGGCCAGTAAATTGAAAGCCTTAAGTTCAAGAAAACAAAAATCTGAATATATAAATCAAATCATTCAAGCGTATTCGAAACAAGCTATGTTATTTCCCTAGAAAATAAAAGTTTAGTTCATCCTAAAATCAATAAAACACAAAAATGTGTTTTTGAGGGAAAAACAATGTAGAAGTGCAATAGCAACATTTTCTAGCTTCTAAAGATACTTTTTTGAACGCTTTTTTTTTTTTATTTATTAAAAATATAACTTTTACATCCAAAGATCAATTTATTTATTTTTCATTTATAAAAAGGTTCTTTTCTCACAATATTTTTGCATCCAAACCATTCAATATCTCTATCATCATATTAAGGAACAATTATACAGAATAACAAACTTATTCTTTAGGTGTATTCTTTTATTTTTCCTACAATTTTTAACTTCTCTAAAATTTTGATAAGTATTCCTTTCAATTTTCTTAAATAATCTTCCACTAATTAATGAAATAGTACAAAGTTTAATATTCAAACATATATTGCATAAATTAATATCTGATGTCTTACATATTCTCAGATACTAAAATTAATAAATTATAAAAAAATTCATTTAATAACATTAGGAGAGGGGATTTTGAAAGGTCTTCACCCTGGCAATAAATTTCTAGTTATGATAAACTTCGTCATGAATATGATTAAGAGTATTAACGCAGATGCAATCTATGCTACAAATTCAAAGATAGATTACTCGACAGCAACATATCGCCATGAATTATGTAAGAATATGTTTAAATTTAGCAATAGTCAATCTAGCCAAAGCAGTGCATAAACAACGACCAACCAAAATGCAACGAACACACACAGCCTTATGTCTTTCTTCCTCCAACAGACAGCGTAGGAATGCTCTGTTCGTTCCTGAAAACGTTGTCCGGATCCACCCGAGTCTTGATTTTCACCAATCTGTCGAAATTCTTCTTAAAATATTTCACCCCGTATACTTTTCCCTGGCTGTAGCTTTTTTTACCATTGTCGGTGGTGCCGATGTCTATGTCTCTGTAGTTCAGGTAAGCTTCTCGGGGATTCTTGGATACAAATGGCGTCATGAAACTGTACAGTTGCCTGATTTGATTGATGTAATCCTTGTCTGCTGCTGCACCTTCTTCATCCCAATTCACAGAGTACTGGATTTTAAAGATGTTTCCTGCTCTGTGTGGAAATGGTGTGTCTGATTCAGGGATTTCGCTCATTCTTCCGCCGTATGAGTTGAAAACCAGGCCGACTTTCCCGATGTCCACCATTTTCTTGAATAGAGATTCAAGCCCGGATTTGGATATCGGGGTTTTCACATAATCTGATTTGCGTTTCAAGAAATTTACTGAATCAGGGACTCTGCTGAGTAACGCACTCGGGGCTGTGGTGTTGTCGAAATTGGTCCAGTATAGGACTGAATCAATCCAGGACATTTGCTTACAATCGGATTGTTTCAACCCCAATAAAGGGAATTGAGAACCCGTAATCGATAATAATCGGGCCGAATTTCCTAAGAACAACCCGATAAACGTTGCTCGAACGCTTCTCACTTTGTTCCTGGTAATTGGCTGTAGCAGCACTCTGATGAAGAGATCGATGTCCATCTTTTCTACAATTTGCTGGTATTGGAAAACAATGTCTGCTGCACTATCATTCTGGAATCTTTCCACCCGGAAAACGGTGACAACCGGCGGAACAGGAACTAGCTTTATCTTGTACGACAAGATTACTCCAAAACTGGCGCCTCCGCCTCCGCGGATTGCCCAGAAAAGATCCTCCCCCATGGACGCTCTGTCCAAAACTCTGCCATTGGCATCGACGATTTGCGCGTCGATCACGTGATCAACCGTGAGGCCGTATTTCCTCAGCAAGTTACCGTATCCTGCTCCACTTATGTGTCCTCCAGCGCCGACAGTCGGGCATATTCCGGCAGGAAAAGCATGAACTTTGCTCTTTTCCCAGATTCTGTAATACAGTTCCCCAAGCTGAGCACCGGATTGAACCCAGGCTGTTTCGTCCGCGATGTTGACGTCAATCGCCCTGAAATTGAACATGTCGAGAATCACAAACGTAGCTTTAGTCGACACATACGAAAGCCCCTCGTAATCATGGCCGCCACTCCGGATCTTGAGTTGGATACCCAGTTTCTTGGAGCACAAAACGGCGGCTCTGACGTGTAGTTTGGTCGTTGGAGTGACGATTATGTTTGGTTTTCGGGTGGTCGAGACATTAAAGCGGCGGTTTCTCACATAATTTTGAAGAATATTTCTGAACGATGAATTGGTGGGGTTGTATATGATCTTGGAGATTTCGGTACCTGGGATTTTGTTTTGTGAAAAGCACTGAACAAACGAATCATAAACAGAATCTGCGGTTGAAAATGCAAAATAATTTAGAACCAGAAAAAGGACAAGGAAGAGAAATGAAGGTTTCTCCATTACAGTTGCAGAAGTTGGTCTTAAAAGCCTGTTTTGGTCTAATGGGAAGTTGAAGGGGTTTGGGGCGTAAAATATATATACAGGTTGAGAGTAGAAAAATCTTAATTGAATTCCAGTCAACAAAACACGTTAATTTAGTAAATTTAATTAAATAAATAAATATATTTTCAATATATTTGGAAAATTGGATTAAGTTACGAGCGGAGAATACGTGACGCTGACTATATGTTATTGAAATTGGATTGGACAAGGACACGGCAAATTTCCATGACAAATCTTATGCAAAAATATTTCTAAATAATTTTTTTTTTCCATTTCAATTTTATTCACATATTATCTCATATTTAATGTCGTATATTGATATAAATTAATATTAATTTTTTTTTGTTTAACTTAATTTAAAAGTATAATACATTATATATTATCGAGCATATCTGTAATTCGAGTCCTATCCTTGTAAAACCAATCTCCGGGTTTGTCTTGGGTGCATCCGGTGTTTGGTGCACCCAAGACACATGTGTATCTATACATACATATAGATATACATGTATGTGTCTTGGGTGCACCAAACACCGGGTGCACCCAAGACAAACCCCCAATCTCAAGTCTTTGATTATAGACTTCACTATCGTGCCTTGTCCGGCGTGAAGGATTTACCTTTGGATAATTAATGTATTGAATAGTATATTCACACAATTGGCCGAATAATAATAACAATGATAGCCACCAACCGGGTGACCGAGTTGATAGATTAGATGGGCACGAAAGTCTTTGGTCTCGATTTCTCCTACCAACATTTTTTTGGTTGAGACTGTTGCACGTAGATTGTCTAATGTGGTTTACCTGACTGGCGTAGTTTACAAGCTATTGCGTTAGGTCGATGATTTACTCAATATACATCCAAAAAATAGCTGATATGAGTTCCTCGTCATTAAAATAATAATAATAATCATAATAATTGTAACTCTACTGTATCACAATACATTTCCTCAATCTATTACACTCTAATTTTATTATTGTAAAGAATATTTCTAGAATAGAAATAATAGATTTTAATATTTGGGTAATTTGGTATTAAGATTATAGAATGAATTTTTAAGATAATTATAAAATGATCATATTTTGTGGATATGAAAGTCTTTTTTTTTTTATTTTTTTTGTGAAGGAACGATATGAAAGTTTTTTATAATAATGAATTAATGTATAATGATAGGTTGATGTTTGACTTTTAAACTAGATCTGGACTTAGTCCAGTAAAATTAAAATATTAAATTTTTTAATCAAGTCTGCCTTCTTGACTCGCTCTCTCCATTTTTTATTGTATATTTATCTTACTTTTTTTTTTTAGTAAGATAATCAAGTCTTAGTATAGCTTTTGTCTGCACACATTGTTTATATAGCTTTTTATTACCACTAAAATTGTATTTCCTTCCTTAGATTGTAGATTGCCCATCCCCCACCCCAATTTTTATGTTATTTATTTTTTTGCTCCCATCATCTTGAATTCTAAATCGTCCCTGCTTATGCAATTGGTTTCATGCACTAAAACCACAGTTTTGAAAATCAGACAGGACCGATCGGTTCAATCGGTGATCGGTGCTTAGTCCGATCGACCCTCTAAAATCACCATGCTAAAAACCGGTGGGAGGTCGACTGACAAATCGACCGGTTTCTTCATTTTTTTTTCTTTTTTAAAAGTTTAAATTTTTGTTTTGGCAAATTTCCCTCACCATCCCATTGTTTACATGATATTTCACTTACTACTATCCAAACTTTGAGAAATTACAATATACATACTAAGTAATTTTTTTTTAAACCCTTTTGCTTGAATTCGTAAAAAGCACATCATGCTTCCATATTACAGTATAATTTTTGATAAACAAGTTTATACCTTTTTGATCATAATGTCACCGGGTGAGGTGGGTTGCAAATCCACCAGTCGAAAAATTACTGCCCCTATATTGTTTTACGAATGGCTCATCACCATCCAACATCAGCCCCTTAGGCGAGGTTAATCTGCAAGTTATCCGACTCCTTCAGAAACTGACATCACAGCCTTAATATGTTTCCTACCTTAAGGCGTAATCATTTTCTTGGTTGAAAGAAGTTTTTTGAGAAATTTTCACAATTTACGTAAGTTTTTTGAATTTTTGATAAATTTCGATTTCGTTCGAGTATTCGAGTATATATCTTGAGTATATCATTTTCATGGTTGTAACAAATTTTTGAGAAATTTTCATAGTTAAGGACGTTTTTGTATTTTTGGATAAATTTCGATTTGTGCGAATATTTGAGTATATGACTTCATAAACAAATTCAATTTGCGGAATTTAACATCAAGTCATGCGTACATCATTTTCTTTGTTGCCGGCTATATTAAAAATTTAAAGAAATCTGAAAGATATATGGGCAAAAGCCTTCGTTTTATTCTGGAAATACTTATAATATTTATTACATTAACACATCTCATCCTTGGAGGAGACTAACTTGTTGTCTCTCATATGATGAGGCTGGACTCGAAACACATATACAAACTGAATTACAAAACAGAAATCTTACAAAGAAAGAAAGAAAGTATTACCAAGCTATGAAAGTTGATAAGATTACAGCTTGGAGACTACAATATTTATTTGTGAGAAAACTATGGAGAATTTCTGATTTCCTTAGCTTCCTCAATGACTCGCCTTATATAGGCATGAATCCAGTTTTCAAATGGGTATTCCAAACTCTTGTTGAATGTTAAGTGCGCCTCTGAGTGTGCCTTTATCTCATGGCCTGGCATCTTTGTCTGAGTATGCCAACTTTCTCGTGAGTGCTGACGCTGTTTGTCTTAATGCACCATAACTTTTCTCGTGAGTTGTCCATTATTTTGTCTGAGTACGCTTAATGGTCCACACATTTTTCCTTTGTCGGGGAGTCTTTACATTATTGGTTTTTATGGTCCCCGGGCTTTAGGAAAATGTGTCATCTTGTTAGCATGTATTTTGTCTTTTCCTACTTCGAGTCGATCAGGCTTGGGCCGGAACCCTTTCTCGAACTCTGGTTCTTTCTGTTCTGGGCACGCATGGCAAACTCGATATCCCATCGGCCGACGAACAACATGGGAGATCTCATAGGGTCATGGTATATATACATGGAGTATTTACTAATTTACAGCTTTATATTCTGTAAATTATGAATTGCTAGATTGATGATATTGAGATTATGCAATTGGTATGCTCACATTGTGTTGGGGCTGTTTCTGTTGAAACAGGTAGAACATTTACAACATTGGCTCTGGAGATGAGTTCGAGCTGTTGAATGTGAATGCTCCCATGACAGAGGTATCGATATTGGTACTGGCTAATACATTTATACAAATAGATATACATTTACTTGTTCAATGGTCGTCTGTGAGCATTCGATATGTATAAATGGTTTGGATAAGGGTCGTGAAACTTCTCTCTTCATTATGAGTTGCATGCAATTTAATTAAGGGAAATTGCTTAATGAATTGAGAACATGTTAGTGCATTATAAGGTGTATGCTTATGCTAGATGAGCTGTGTTGAGAATTGAATGTTACATTGAGTTATGTCAAAAAAATTAATAGTTGATATGACATTGTTATTGAAGTATGTACGAGAATTCCCTAATGTGATAAAAGTTTGCACTAATATGCACTAATAGCGGGATTAGGACATGTGGTCCTTACAATTATGATTATGATATTGTTTCCAAGATCAACAAACTCCAAAATTAGTTAACCATTACAATGATTCACCTCATGTAGAAATCAACAATGTTCCATAGTACAATTGTCTCATGTAAAGTAATGGACTATCATAATCTACAATGTCATCTTTACATAGACCTTATATTTTTCGTTCGTCGATATCAACAGTATAAAACTGCAGCAATATTAACATCGTATGCATAAACTTCATACATGTGTAGATGCAATTATCAACAATCTACATCCGCGTCGTGGCACTGTGTCCATCACAGTACTCACATGCTCTAAAGCATCAGTCTTTCCACATCACATCACCCAGCTTTCATCTGGGGTAAGATAAGTACTAGAAATAAACTCGTTAGTAATTTTCAAAATCACATACCTCGTCAATCACGCGTTACTGATATTCAGAACGTCTCCATCATCGAAAGTGAATATCCCTGCGTCAAAAATTTCACGCATCCCTGTACACATCATACTACAACAATATATTATCACATATTTGTGTGATTAAATTCAACATAAGGAGCAGTTTCGTAACTCAATGACATAATTCTTTTTCAATCATTTATGCAACAGAGTATTATTTCACGAATGGACAATACATCAAAGTGTAGTAAGCATTCATGACTCATATCCATCGGTCTCATCGCGTATCATTTTCTACCAATATTTGATGTCGTTTATTAGTAATTATTCCATGCATATATCATCATCTATATGCCTTTCGATTATTAACTCAATCTTAGTCATACTAAATTATTTAATCATGATGTTCAATTATCACATGTGTTCTCATAATGACATTATTCCATTGTTCTTCACATTGTTTCTAATTCATCATTAATCATCACATGATTATTCATCATTATTGCCATTATGCATCAGTCAATAACACAATAATTTCACATTTAGCCGTGACATTCACGATAGTTCCACGTCACACTGGGACGTTCACAATGATCACACGTCCATACATTACATTCATAGTGATCTCACGTCGATCTGTGACGTTCCATATCCTCCCAAACCATTCCCATTAACCTCATTCTCACATGATTACATTCAATTCAATACAACATGTGATTCAATTATTAATCCTACAACATACCAATCTAGCATACTTTCACAGCGATAAATACCATCTCAAGCGATTATTATTCTCCGTCAATATCTCATCACTGAATACCATAGCTATGAGAGTGTTACCACACGGGGTGCATCCCTTTTCTGTCATATCATTGTAACCATAACAGAAGAATATAACAAAACTATGTTTCGCTTCAATTTCATTATCAACTTTTCTACATATATAAATGATTCTTAAAATCAATATAAATCAAAAAAATAATTTGAATCAACATATATCAATATGTTAAACCAACTGAAATGGTTTACCTCGATACTTTGTCCTCCTGGACCAGCCAATATCCTCTTGGGCCTAAATCGCATGTACACAAGGAACAATAACATGTGTGTAACAAGGAACAATAACATGTGTGTATAACATAACTTCTATTGCCATCTGCTATACATCGTTACCATAATAGCGACACATTAGTATTCATTGCTAACACAATAGCAACATAACACTACTCATCGTACTATGGCGGTACATAATCAATACCCATCGCTTCGTGTAACAACAACAAGTATTCCATTTCACAATACCCCTATCTTCGTGTAACAACGGCAAGTATTCTATTTCACATACCCATCGCTTCGCGTAACAGCGGCAATTATTCTATTTCCCAAGACCCATCGCTTCGTGTAATATCGGCAAGTATTCTATTTCACAATACCCTCGCTTCGTGTAACAGCGGCAAGTATCCTATTTCATCGCTTTGATGTCACTGTAGCATCACAATAATCTCAATAAACTTATATGCACAATGCCAATATCAAATATACTATTTCCATATATCATGATAACAATTCAATGGATGCATGTGTATAAATCAATATATACCTGCATTATCGTATGTTCAACATATCCGAACATAATATCGTTCATCGTCTCATATCAACAGTACCGTACTGTCCACCATTTCATGTTCTCACATATTATTCTGTAAACTTTTGCTAGCTTCCTCCATCTTATTATGGTAAAATCCAGATTTACAATCGAAGTTAGAAAACACCTTGGCATTTTTATGCTATTTACCATATGTTCTCTGCTTGGGGTATAATATGCAGCGAATTCCAAGAACTCATTGATATCTTTATAATTGATCATCAATCTTGGTTTTCCTCTTTAATTTCTCCATGATTTTGGACAAGAAATCCCGGACTGTTGTATGGAGAAACCCCTGCTGAGATTAACTTTAGGTCAAGATGTTCCTTAAGTATCATCTGCATATCTTTCCGATCTTCCTGGTTCATGGGGATCAGTTTGTACCTCACGAACTCATACTCTCTTCCAGCTTTAACCTTCAAAGAATTTGTAAGCTCCTTTCTGTCCCACCATGCCAGAGAATCCTCATTGTAGTTCCTCTGAATCTTCATTTTTACTTCTTCTAGAGTAATATGCTCTTCGAGGGTAGCTTCAAGTTGCATGGCCTCTTCATGTTTGGGTGTCGAAGTTTTCATTCATCACCACCTTGCTTGAAAACTAATGGAAAATTTCCTGTGAAATGCTTCCTTTAGTCGCTGGACAACGATCTTATTATCACAAAGGGTTATGAAAATAAACATTCTTGTCTCATTTCCTGTGTAAACCGCTTAAATGTATGTAGGAAATTGTTTCCTAGCAGCAGATCAGCTCTTGTATCATGAAAATAAATAGATGAGTCTTGACTTTGTATCAAGGTGTACCGTCTGCTCCTCCGATTATTATTTTCGCTGCCTGGGCTCCTATAGTAAGAATAAGAATCTGCTTGAAAAAGTCTCTTCCGGCAAAGGCTGATAATTTTTCACCAACTTCTTTAGGGAAAATGTCTTGTTTGGCAATGCATATTCTAGCGCTCGAGTCAATATAAACTGCAAAATATTCTGCTCGATATTCCTCGTATAAAATCCCCACTGAAATGTATTTTGAGAATGGATTAATGGTCATCGGATTCTATATCTTTTCCCGTCCATCGTGAATTATATTCCATCCTGTAATCTTTCCCAATGTTTGTATTCCTCGAGAAACTTAATCCCAAGAATAAGTTGTTCTGGATTGGTCCTGCTGACCTGACAATTGTTAGATCAATTTCATCAATTTTGAGATTTCCTTGATATATGCCAACCGTGGGTTGTTGTAAATAACATAAGACATCAAAAAGGAAATATGTTATCCTTTTCTGTAATGTCGAGGATTATTTCAATGTCTCGCCATCCTTCTGAACACTTCAGAACTCCCTTTGTTTTGAAGATATCTGGGTTTTCTGAATTCTGACTGAGACTGCCTTTTGTTTTTCTCCCGGGACAGTTGCTGATTTTCTGAGTCCTACTTGAGAAAAGATTATATAAATAAGACCCAAAGTGGCCAAGGCTAGAAAAAATTAGATGATAAGCTCGATATGTGCTGAAATATGAACGTTACAAGATTATGCTCTCTTCTTTGCGCTATCCTAACTTTTCTTTGTAACCGACACCAAAGGCCTAACATTACAAGCTTAAAAACTCATTTTGATCCAAGTCAATGGAGTGACTACATTAGTGGAGAAGTTATTTGAAAATAGGCCTACGGGGTGCTCAACGATAACTTGATTTTTAGTTGATTAGCATAATTTGATCTTGAAGATGTGTATGAAACTTGAGATTGACAATAACAGACACACACATTTCGAGTTTGCGATATGTTGCTTGATATGGGTGAAAACACGTCTTGTTCAATTTGTTGATTGATTCCTGTCCGTCTCTACATTTTGATCTTATTGCTTGCTCGAGGACGTCAAGTTTAATTTTGGGGGAGTTGATAAATGTGATTTTTACACTTATATTGTTATGAATTTGTATGCATTTTATTATGATTATTGGACGATATTATGTGTTTTTTATTTGTTTTTATATGTTCTAGGAACAAAGGTAGAAATGCATAAAAGTGAAGGATTTCTAATTAACAATGAAAATGACCAAACCGAGCGAACATATCGAAGAATGACAACTTGAGTTTTGTAAAAAAAAATTAAATTTTTTTTTTTAAAAAATTACTATTCACACGATCGATCGCCGATTGGCAGAAAAACTCGGCGATCGATAGCCGCGAAACGGAGATCGATCGCCGATTGCTGAAATTTTGAGATTTTGTTTCCTATTTGAAGATTTTGTGTCCAAAAACACAAACTTTTCCTCCACTATTTAAAGGACCATGTTGGACGAAATTTAGAGACTTTTACACCATATTGCACCCTAAGATGAGCCTGCATCCCATCTCCCACTTTCACCATCAACTACCATCCATCCATAAATCCTTCATGCTTTGGAACAAGCCAACAAGGAGATTCGAGAGACGACCGAGAAGGAAGCAAGGATCTATGAACGAAGTCGACATCGGGAGTTTTTCTTTGTCTATGATTATTAGTTTTGTTTTGCTTTTCATGTTATTATGTTGAACTAAGGTTATTTATCAAGACTATGTGATCCATTGGTTTGATCCTATGACTTTTACATTAAACTTTGATTGAATTCTTATATCCTTTGAGTATGTGTTATTTTTTAATGCTCTTGAGGGTTTGGCTACCTTTGAATGATGTTAGTATTGTAATTGAAATCGAGAGATGATTTATGATACAGAACGAATAACTCATACGTGGATTTCAGACTGAGATCGAGAGATGAATTCAAATACATGTGTGATAGCCATAGAATATCTAAGTAATTGAATGCTAGAAGTTTTCACGGATCTTAATTCAATATTGAGTTGTTAAATAAGTACACGAGAGTGACTTACTGCAATTTGATATTAGGTTTAATATAGCTCGAGAGATTATATTAGATAACTTCGGAGAATTCGTCACCTTAGAGATATATGGATATTCAATTGAGGGTCATAGGAGATTACATTGGTGAACCGATGTCTTGATAATCCTTTATAGTGGAATTTTCTCGTTATCTTTGATTTGCTTGGTTGGATAGTAGTTTATTTATGTTGTTAGTTTAATTGTTTAATCATTATCATATGATAAATATAGTTTAAAGCGTCTTATTTGGTACTTGCTTGTTATTCCATGTTGGTTCGACAACCTGTTTCATTTACTATACTAAAACTTGACATCGCGCACTTGCGGTCTAATCGCGTCACACTAGAAAATAATTGTTTAATAAACTCGCGATCAATTGTCTCCACCGTTAAAGGATAATATTAATATTCAAAATATTATTTTAGTATTTCCAGAATAAACATAGACTCTGATACTATTTTTAAGTGCACTGAGTTCGGATCATTTTTATTAAAGTAACTTTGAAATGTGTTCAAGGATGTAAAGTGTTACAGACCTTGAAAGTACATTATGCAAAGCGTAATTATTCAAAGAATAGTTAAAGAGTGAATATGAATAGTAGAGTGAATATGAAGTAAAATATAGGTTGTTGAGAGTAATTTTCCTTTTTTTATTTATTATTTTTGTCAAATTTATAAATCAAATTTTTAGAACAAAAATATAATATATATAATTCATTGTAGTTGAAATAATTACAAAATAATATTTAATATGTCTTATTAAAAAACCCATATAATTCTATAAAAGTGTCTTATAAAGTATATATAAATAAGTCTAGTATTATAAAAGTTGTAAATCATTTCATAATTTTTTAAGTATTTTTTTTATGATTTTGAAACATTGTTTTTTTTTTTAACATTTCTTGTTTTTATATGCTTTATTGTTTTTATTTTAAGTTGGACATTTAATTTGATATGATTTTTGAGATTGAACATGTTATATTTGTGAAATGATAATTTTTTTTAATTGTGAACTTGAACTATTGGAAATACATGATATATATTTTTTACAAAAATTAAAATATATATTACATAATGCTGACGTCATCATCTGTTGAACTTGTGGTTCAACCGATCGAACCTATAAAACTTGTAACCAGTAAGGACACCGATTTCTTGTTGAAAACACTAACGAAAACTTATTAGCAATTCTATTGTCGGAAAGGTTGTGGAAAAGTTCGGTAAGTCAACCATTTTAAAATTGAGTCCAAAGACAATTTTGGCACGATATTTCGAAATACATTTGGCTGTGGCGGTGTTTTCGCTACGTACATGTGCCAATTGCCATCTAGAATAGTAGACTTGGGGCAACCAGTGGACAGCACCTAATTTTTTGAAAAGAAACGAGAAAACAAAAATCCTTGCGAGTGTGCTCACCAAAAACATACAGTAACAGCGTCATTTTGGTCGTGAAAAACGATCACCGGAGGGGCGTGCGTTTTTTGGTTGCTCAAGCATTGTTCAAATGATTTTTCAGAATTCCAAGTTTGTGCCGAAGAAAGCTTCACTTGCCGGCGATTTATACACATTCTATAAAAATTACTCTCACAACAATGGATTAGACCTAGGAAAATTAGTCACAGGCTATCAACAAATGGACACAAGTATTGGACTACGATCAAAATATATATTTTATACATAACTTCTTCAAAAAATACAAACTTAGATCTATAATCAACACCCTTTCAGGTGAATCTCAAGTTAGATTCTTTGACGAAAAAGGGAACAATTGAGTGAATTTCACTGACTGAACAAGGTTCAATGATGAAACCAGAAAACGTCAATTAAATACTTACCTCATGTCACAACAAAATTTGCATCAGGCCTGGATGCTAAATATGCTAATAAGTTCAATACAACATTAATTTCCAATTGCCTGACATGCCAATAACGCTAGGCCGGCTAGTATGCCACCAATGATGTCTTAATCATCTTTCGGTGGACGCTGCACCAATATCCATGTATTCGCCGGTAACCCTGACCAGATTTTATAGAACTCATTAGCAAATTGAAAATGTTATTTAGATGAGATTCTCTTCTGAATCCAATCCAAATCCCCGATTCAAGAGCATCATGTGATCATACCTGTTATAAGACAAAAAGGCATCCCCTATTGTTCCAATGACTTTATTACGCACTTTCCGCACGCAAACCTGGACATATATAAATCAATCAATAGAAAAATATGGTTCCTAATAAGTTTAGCCTGATAATATTATGGAAAATTAATACCTGGACTGTATCAATAGGACCAGCCTCCGGATCCCTGTTACGGTGAATAACAATTCCGTTATCACATTTATTTATGAAGTGTGCACTTCCACTGATGTCATACATATTTGGAGGACCCCCAATCCAATTATGCAACTACGGAAAAATAGCTTGATGGTTATTTTATAAGATAATCTTGGAGCAGCGAAAAAAATGAAGGCTTGCTAACCTGTCTTGGATGTGCTACAAACCAAACATGGCATGAATGATGTTGAGCAAATCGTTTGACTTTAGTCAGCATCTGACTAACATATTCTGTTTCAGTCCTATGATGTGAAAAAAATAGCACAGAATATAAAACTATGTTATAAAAGGTTGGATACAAATCAGTTAGCACGAAAGACAATCAGTAAAAGCCCGATTAAAAGCAGTGAGAATGTGAAAGCTAATTTGGATGAAGATTTCATCTGGACATTGGCAGTTATAAAGATGATTGTATTGAACCAATGCATCATAAATACAATTACACGGAACTGGTGCAAGATGGATAGAAGACTTACTGGTTAGGAGGACGCTGATGATCAAGCTCATTATATGGATCAATTACAAGCCCATTAACACCATGACGTAGAACTGCTATTCTTGCAAGATCAAGAACCCAGTTTATGCTTGGTAGGCAATCATTCTCACACCTGTTTCATAATATTTTCACTTCACTGAAGAAAATAAGGAACACTCGTAGAGCAGATAACTATGTCACTAGTTTCATAAGAAAATGTAAATGTATAAGCTAATATCAGCCCTTCATTGCATTTTTCTTGAACATGTCAAAAGAAAAGGGGAACCAAACAATTCACAATTATCACATACGATGAATATAAGCATCCTGAAGAACGAAGCTTGATTTCACAAGATAATTATCACATCTCATTTTTTTTGTACATGCAAGGACTTGATTAAATGGTGTGACATACAAACGACAAAATACTGGTTCATCAAATTACCACATACGATGAATATAAGCATCCTGAAGAACGAAGCTTGATTTCACAAGACAATTATCTCATCTCTTTTTTTTTTTTGTATCTGCAAGGACTTGATTAAATGGTGCGACATACAAATGACAAAATACTGGTTCCCCTGGAACTTATTTAAAAGACAAAATACGTATTAATCAAATTGTAAGTTATAAACTTGCATATAGATAAGTGCGTTTAAATGTGTTCATGTTAGGCTCTCTGGTTCTTGGCCACAAGCTGCGACAAAAAAATGCAATACTCCGCAGAAAGAAACTCAATAAACCCCTTATGACCCAGGCCCGTAACAGTTCATTTCAGTAATGCATGCAGAGGGACTGAAGTATGAGAATATAACGTACCAAGTAACACCTGCAAACTTAATGACACAATCCCCAGTTTTACAAAGTGCCCAATTATTTATAAAAGAACCATTACGCAGTTGACAATTCAATATAAATGTTCAGAATACATGGGGTTCAAGCTCAAAACTAATTGGTAAATGTTCAGAATACATGGGGTTCAAACTCAAAAATAATTGGTAATGAGTGGAGTAACTCGTGTATCTTTATAAAGAGCTAGCATAGCTGGTAAATTCTCAATGTGACAACTCAACATGTCACCTCACATGTGACATTATATAAGACAAACACGTGGATTGATAACACGGGTGACGGTGAGCATGCAGTCGAAAAAGCCAATCACATGAAAAATCTGCTCTAATACCAAATAATACGTGGGTTCCAACTCAAAACCAATTGGTAATGAGTAGAGTGACCCATATATCTTTATAGCTTGTAAATTCACAATGTGAGACAATTCTCAACAATAAACAATGACTATTTTCCATAAGAATGAATATAAATAAGTTATTGTTATTCAGCAAATTTATATCTACATGTGCTCTATGCCAATACCCAACATCTGCATCCCTGGGCAGATGAGTCACCTTATTAAAGAAAATGAATCAGTGAGCCATTTTTTCCCTTGCTCCAGCTCCTCAACGCTCATCCTTTCAACAGATTTTCCATACCTATTCTAGCAACAAAGGATTCAGAACATGAGTCATCAAGAAAACTGATAAATTATGGGTGAAAAGTATGATTAAGCATGCCAGACACAAGAAAAGTCAGAAAATTATAGCAAATGACGGACAATGGTTCCCTAGTGTAAGGGAAGAAAATAAAGAATCTCCGAGATCATAATTTGGAATTAAAGTACAAACAAGATTCATAACAAATCAACCATACAAATGTGTGCCACTCATTTACAGCTGGCCATCTCAAACATACCTAACATCAAAGAAAGGCTTCTTAATATGTTTCTCCAAAAGTTTTCTTGCATGCTCTCTTACCTGTAACCAAAAAAATCATGAAACAAGTAAGGTCAATTTAAAAGTGGTGGCCGTCAAAATTGCAAATGGGAAAAAAACAGAGATACATCATCAATAAGTACCAACAAGTGACATAGAACTGTTACTTCACCTATTTAATCATAGGAACCTTAATTTAACCTTTACATGGTTATATATACTCAATAGTGTCATATATGACATTAATTTTGCTGCACTAAGTGTCTATCACATTTCTTTCATCAGCATTTATCTAATAATTGGCTCCCTTAAAATTTTACAATGACCAGCCAAAGAATAAAAAAAAAGTGAAGGTTGTTAAACAGATTACCTTATTTTCCATGGAGCATAATGCAAATTTCCAACCAACACTATGATTAATATTGCATAATAAAGCATCAATCCACTCGCTCTTGCCTGAATTAGGAACTCCCGTAATAATTGTCAGTTCTCCAGGCACAACCTGTCTCAGGGAAAATAGTTAAAAATTTGAAATACAAGAATGTAGAGAAATTCATGCATCCATACATAGTATGAAATCAAAGCTGCTCCACAGATATAGTGTATATGCCAAATCATTATCATGCTCACATTATATAATTCATTCAGAGCCCTCCACCCAGTCGAAACACCGAGCTCAAAACCAAGTGTTTGGTGATAATAGTCATCGATCTCATCAAAGTAATCTCTGAAGTTGAACAAGCCCTTAATTGGATAAAGCTCCGCGTTTTCAATGACTTCTCTCAAGGCATCAGGACCCATATACATAAGCACCTACATTCACAAACATATGTCGCAGTCAAAGGCAAAACCAGAAAGTGCAAAATAGCAAAGAAGGCATCATCAAGTCCTTTTATGTAGATAGGTTTTTACACTGATGAATACAAAGCCAAAGTTACTCGCAATAGGTCCATATCGGCAAAATGTAATATAAACAATTTCTTGTCAACAGTTTAAACGTGAAACTTTGCAAAATCTTCATTAGAATAGCAAAAAAATAATAATAATTAGTAGATTGGACATAATTCAGTGAGTAGGCCTAAGCATTGAAGCACAGAGAAAAATGAGTTCAGATTCAATTTATCGGTTCATTAAGAGAACAGAGGATAGGTTGGACTCCAGCAGGATAGCAGAAGGTCAGCTGCATAAAACCGCGCATGTAAACACAGCTCAGAAAACTTAAAAACTACAAAGCTCAAATCCATCTCAAACTCCGAACAGAATTTTCATTCGGATAAGCTAATTATTATCAAAGAAGATACACAATATTGAGAAATAATTCATCTTATTTCTTAAGAGTAGCAGTACAACAATATATATAGGACTCCTAGTGTAATAGGATAAGGAAACAAATATTCCAAACAAGGAATAATGAGAAATCAAATCCTAAGATCTTCCTACCAATCTTGACACAAATCAAATCTGAACAATATTATGCAATATACAAGAAAATCTTCCAACGCTCCCCCTCAAGGAGGCTTGAATATACCGTTCAGCAAGACATGTGGTAGGAATGTACATATTACACCACTTTCAATCTTTTCCTTGATAAAATGTTTGTCCACTTCTACATGTTTAGTTCGGTCATGCAAAACCGGATTATGGGCTATAGAGATGGCTGATTTATTGTCACAAAAGACTTTAATTGGCGCAAAGAGGGGAATTTTTAATTATTACAGCATCCTTTTTTATCAATAATACTTCACAAAACACATGTGCAACGGATCGAAACTCTGCTTCGGCACTACTCCCTGCAATTATATTTTGTTTTTTGCTCCTCCAAGTAACAAGGTTGCCTCCAACAAACGTGCAATACCCTGAGGTAGATCTTCTATCATTAACATCCCCGACCCAATCAGCATCTGTCTAGGCCTCCATTTGAAGGTGGCCTGTATTCTTGAACATTAGACCTTTTCCCGGTGTCCCCTTTAGGTATCTCAATATTCTGAACACTGTTTCAAATTGAATATCACTGTTTCAAATTGAATAGGTCCAGGCGAGTGCATGAATTGGCTTACAACATTGACAGCAAATGCTATGTCTGGTCTAGTATGTGCCAAATATTAATCTCCCAACTAATCTTTGATAGCATTCTCGGTCCTTCACTTCGTTTGGTGTGGCAGCCTTCAACTTGACATTGGGTTCAAAAGGAGTATCTATTGCCTTGCAACCAGTCATCCCAGTTTCTTTAAGCAAGTCAAGGACATACTTGCGTTGATTGACAAAAATCCCTTCCTTTGATCTGGCGAATTCCATTCCAAGGAAATATTTTAGCTTTCCAAGATCTTTGATGTCGAATTCGACTTCGAGATGTTTTTTCAAATTGTTTATTTCACGCTGGTCGTTCCCCGTCATGATTATATCATCAACATAGACTATGAGGATGGCCACTTTCCCTTCGGAGGAATGTTTGAAAAATAAAGTGTGATTGGCTTGGCTTTGTGAGAAACCACGTCTTCTTATCACATTTCCAAAGCGTTCAAACCAAGCTCTAAGGGATTGCTTTAATCCATAAAGGGCTTTCTTCAGTCTACATTTCTTTCCTTGTCCCATATATTCCTCGAACCCGGGTGGCAAATCCATATATACCTCTTCTTGCTAGTCTCCATATAGGAATGCATTTTTACATCAAATTGATGAAGTGGCCAGTTGGAATTAACTGCAACAGACAAGAGAATTCGAATAGAATTAATTTTAGCAACTGGAGCAAAAGTCTCTTGATAGTCTATGCCATGAGTTTGTGTAAACCCCTTCGCTACAAGTTTTGCTTTGTATCTCTCTACACTCCCATCAGAATTACACTTCACAGTGAAAACCCAATTTGCACCCAACTGCTTTCTTGTATTATTTCTTTTGAGGGCATTGATTTCTTCATTCACTGCTAATTTATAATTCGGATCACCTAAAGCTTCCTGGACAGTTCTTGGAAAAAACAGGTTAGAAATCTTTGACACAAACGCTTTATGACCATTTAATAAATTTTCATAAGACAAGAATTTTGCAATAGGGTGATTAGTACAGGCTCGGGTTCCTTTTCTTAGTGCAATGGGAACATCTAGGTCAGACGAAGGTAGATGAGAAGGAATAGTCGAAGTTGAAGGAATATTACCTGGGTTTGCAGAACCAGTACTCAGGGAACTTAATTGGTCAGTTGCTTGAGAGATAAGTGGGGCAGTATCACTTTGGAGAGGTCTTTCTTCTCGTATAAACCCGAAGTTCTGGTTGGGATATGCCTCCCCCCTTGTATCAGTAACGTTCTGCACATGTGTAATACGCCCCCTGTTTTCCATACTACCAACAGGTGTTTCCATGAATTGTTTATCCGAATTAATTTCAGGAAGAGGTGATGGTATAATTTCTAGAATTGGTAGAAGTTTCCAAAAGTTATCTTCATCATTAGTGTTCTTCCCCTGAAGATAATTTCCCGGAAAAAAAGGTGTATCTTCTACAAATTGTAAATCCATGCTAGTAAGGAACCTTTTTGTAGTAGACAGATATATCCCTTTTTGTCAGATGCATAGTCTAGGAAAACACATTTTTCATATTTTGGTTCAAGTGTGGATCGTGAACTCTGGGATATATACACATAACATACACATCCAAAAAAATTTAAAGGTAGATCTATGGTGTGATCCTTGTCATGGGAAACGATTGTTTTAAGGTTTTAACGGTGTTTCAAATTTCAAGATTTTTGATGGCATTCTATTGAATAAGTAACATGCAAGTCAAAAGTGCATTTCCCCAAAGATAATTTGGAACATTCATGGAAAACATAAGAGCACGAGTAACCTCAAGTAAATGTCTATTTTTTCGTTATGCAATACCATTTTGTTGAGGTGTGTAGCGACAGGTGGATTGATGAATGATACATTTTTCTAGAAGAAAAGCTCCCAAATGTTGATTAAAATATTCAATGCCGTTATCAGTTCTTAAAATGCCAATCCTAGTTTGAAACTGGTTTTCAATCATGAGAAAGAAATCTTTAAACCTTTGTTCAACCTCAGATTTTTTTTCCAGCAAGTAGATCCAACATGTTCGTGTATGGTCATCAATAAAGGTCACAAACCATCTTTTCCAGAAATTGTTTTAATTATGGATGGTCCCCAAACATCACTATGAATCAAGTAAAATGGTTTTGATGTAGAGTAATGTTTTGTTGGGAATGAAGTACGACGATCTTTAGCTAAATGACAAGCTTCACAATGGAATTTTGAGAAATTAATTCCTTTAAACAATTCATGAAATAAATGTTTAAGGTACGGAAACTAGGGTGTCCTAATCTTTTGTGCCATAACATTACTCGATCATTAATAGAAAAAAGAACCAGTGCTACCTAGGCCCGACACTTTATTCTTCCAGGAAGTAGTTTCATCTACAACCCATTTACTTCTGTAGCAGTTCCAATCGTCTTCCCCAAGGTCTGGTCCTGAAAAACACAGATAGAAGGCAAAAACACAGCTGAACAATTAGGTCCTTGTGTAGGATTTTAGCAATTTGAGGAGGTGATCTAACTGTTCCTTGCTGAAAGGAGAAGATTCTGCCTCGTTTGCTGTGGGAGTATTGGTTTTTTTCATCCTGTCTTTCTTTGGTTTCCCATGCAGCCTATAGCATGTCTCCCTGGTGTGATTGGGCTTGTCACAGTAGTCACAATGTTGCACGGTCTTGTGCCTTGGACGCTGCTTGTGGAAGGGTTTGCGACCAATATTAGCTTCAGGGATGACCAAGGCTGATACTTCAACAGATTCAGCCCTATTATTAACCCTTTTTCCAAGCATAACCTGTCTACGGCTCTCTTCACGCCGTACCTCTGCAAACACTTCCCCGATAAGAGGAATGGGATTTCTCCCAATAATTCGGCCACGAACTTCATCGTCTTCAATGTTTAACCGTGCAAGAAACTTAAAAACACGACCAACATTGACCATTTTTTTTATAGTAATTGCAGTCATCGGTGGACTTCCATTCGTAGTCATTGAATAAATCAAGAACCTGCCAGATTTGTTTAAGAGAGTTGAAGTACGTAGTCACAAAGTTCTCACCTTGGCGAATTTCCCCAAGTCGAAGGGTCAATTCATATACCTGTGATTGATTTTCCAAATCTGAGTACATCTGTGAGACATTTTCCCACAATTCCTTGGCTGTTGAGTAGCAAAGATAATTTGCACTTATTTCCTCAGTCATGGAATTGACTAACCACGTCATAACCATCGAGTTTTCAGCGCCCCACACAGTATAGGTTGGATCGTTCACGTCGGGCTTCTTAGTTTCCCCTGTGATGTAACCAATCTTACTTCTCCCCCTGATATACATACACAGATTGTGACCACCGAAGGAAATTATCACCATTTAATCGAGTTGTGGTGATCTGAATGGGATGATTTTCGGATGGGTTTCGAGTAATCTGAGTTTCAGATGGAAGGGACATGGATGACTCGGTCTTAGACGTGTTTCGAAGGTGAAAATGATCCCTAGGAATTTTTATTCTGCTGTGATACCATATTATCAAAGAAGATACACAATATTGAGAATAATTCATCTTATTTCTTAAGAGTAACAATACAACAATATATATAGGACTCCTAGTGTAATACAGATAAGGAAACAAATATTCCAAACAATGAATAATGAGAATCAAATCCTAAGATCTTCCTACCAATCTTGACACATCTTGACACAAATCAAATCTGTACAATATTATGCAATAATCATAATTAGCTATGACTTTTACAGTTTTCTCAAAAGCCAATATGTTTAGAGAGAGAGAGAGAGAGAAAGAGTGGAGAGAAGTTCAAATACTATCCCGCGCAAAACATTCCCAGCCGTAACGCAATCTTTCCGGCACGGCGAAACCATCGGACCACTTCGGAGCATGACATCTACAGAAACCCTAAACCCTATCCAACCCGTTCCGAGTGTGAGCGCCCCAACCCAAACCTCGCGAAGGGTAAGAAAGTCAAGCAGCGTGGCATGGGCACATCTACTAACTTCCCGCTTTCGAACAGGATGCGTAGTAAAGGGATTCCAGACTACATGCATCGCATCGCAGAGATTTCAACCCCGTTCTTCTTCACAAATTTTCCAGAAGACTGGTACCCAACAGAAATGTGGAGAACGTTTCGAAAAATTGGTCAGGTATGTGACGTTTTCATTCCACAAAAACGAAACAGACTTGGGAAAAAGTTTGGGTTCGTTCTTTTTCGAGGAAATGCTAATGTGAGGAAGATTGAGGCGGAACTTAACAGCATCCACTTGGGAACATTCAAACTTCAGGCAAATCTTAGTAGGTTTGGAAGAGAATCATCTAAACCCAGGGGTGCAGCGATATACGACATTCCGGATAGGAGAATTAACACTGACAAAGCTTATGCACAGGTGTTGAATGAACAATTTAGGGCTAAACCGTCCGAAACCATGGTAAGGGACAAGAAAAAATGGCCAGGTTTGTGTTTCGAGACGACAAAGGAGGAATCGCAATGGCTGGAAGGATGTTTAATTGGCACCTTGCATTATTCTGAGAAACTGAATGAAGCCCAACAGGATTTCAAACATAACGGTTTGGATCCTCGAGACTCATCCCAATGGGTGGTTCACAAGTGATGATCTATGACGAGAACAAGGACAAGCTAAATGAGTTAATCAAGGAAAATATGGATTGGTTGGGGATATGGTTCAGAGATATAAGACATTGGCATAAGGCTTTGCAAGTCCAAGACCGAGAGATGTGGATTAATTGTCTTGGCATTCCACTTCATGCGTGGAATGACAGATTTTTCAATCTGCTTGCATTCAGATTGGGTTCCATGATAAAAATCAGTGAGGATACAATGAATAGAACTAAACTCGATTGTGCCAGATTACTCATTGCCACTTCATCTAAGGAATTCATTAATAAGGTCACTCAGGTTGATATAGATGGAAGGATATACTCGATCAGAATACTAGAAGAGGGGCCTGATTGGCCCACAGTGGAGAGGTTGATAGCAAATGCCAACCAAGTAGAAGTGGTACCAGAGTCCCCTTGTTCAGATTCGAATTTCTAGAACGAGATCATACCACAATCGTTATGGGAAGAACAAATCTTACAGGAAAAAACAATTTCAAGGGCGGTTGAATGATGGAATAATCACTCAAACTCCGGGAATGGATGTGCAGGGCGCGGATTTCGGGGTGGTGGCCACGAGATGAAAATGAATGGCATGTATGATAGTCCTATGCAACATACACCGACGGCAGAAACAAAACATCTGCATGGGAGTAATGCGGAGAAAATTGTGAAAATTTTGCAGAAAAAAGGAGAACGGGGATCAGTCAGGGTCGAAAGTTTCACAAATACGTATCAAAGGAAAAAGAGGATGGAGGATATTACAAATGGTGTCATAGAAAAGACGGGCAGTGGTAACGTATGTTCAGTGGAACGAGAATATTTATAAAAGGCGACTCAATTATGGGATATTGGAAAGAAGTTGGGGATTATGGGACAAGGAAACGAAAAAGAAATTATTCAATACCTGATGGACTTGGAAAAAAGAAATGTGGCAGCCATCGACAGTCATGAGGTTACAGGAGACAACGAGGTTAACCAATGATTATTGTGAATTTCAATATCCAAGGAATAGGTGGCCGGGTGAAAAAAAGAGAACTGCGGGAGTTGATCAACAAGGAAAAGGTAGATTTTTTATGTCTATAAGAAACAAAAAAAGACATCATGACAAGGGAGAGGTGCACGACGATTTGGGGTGATAAAAATTTCAATTGGGCATTCAAAGGATCAGACGGTTCGGCAGGTGGTCTTCTCTGTATTTGGAATGATAACATCTTTCAAATGGAATCTTGTTGAGGAGAAGATGGAATGTTAGGAGTGAAGGGTTATTGGGGGATGGAAAAATTAGATGTAATATAATTAACATCTATTCTTTGGGGGTGATCGGATCCAAACGGGCTTTGTGGAATGTTTTGCTCTCAAAAGTTGATGGGAAAGAGGAGGAAAATTGGTGCATTTGTGGAGACTTTAATGAAGTTAGAAACCTGTCTGAAAGGAGGGGACGTTCGCCCAAAATTCGATTGGCATGAGAGAGTTTGACACATTCATCATTAATTCGGGAATGATGGATATGCCTTTGATTGGAAGAAAATATACATGGTATAGGCCTGCCGGTAATTCGTAAGTCGTCTGGATCGATTCCTTCTATCGACTGGATGGATTCGGGAATGGCCAAATTTAACTCAATGGGGCCTCAAAAGAACTGTCTCAGATCATTGTGCAATTGTTCTGAAAAATCACAAAATGGATTGGGGACCGAAACCATTTCGGAGTCTAGATTCTTGGATTAGCCATACAGAATTCAAAAGTTTCGTGGAACATGAATGGCTAAGTTATAAGATTGAAGGATGGGGTGCATATATTCTGAAAGAAAAATTGAAACGATTGAAAAAGAGTCACAAAAATTTGAACAAAAGACGTTTTTGGTTCATTGGATGGAAAGATTGAGGCAACCAAAGGTTTGATCAATCAATGGGATAACTTGGCAGAAGTTAGGGAACTGTCGACAGAGGAGAACCTTATTATATCAGAAAGCAAGAATAAAATGGATCAGGGAAGGGGATGTGAATTTAAGCTTCTTCCATAAAGTGGTGAATCGGAGGCGGAAGAGGAATGAGATTGTGGGACTATACATAAATGGTCAATGGAAGGATGATGTCTAGGGAATGAAAGAAGGGGTTCACGCTCATTTTTCTAAGCAGTTTGCCAGTCAAGAATGGAGAAGACCCCTCATCACGGGGTCAACTTCGATCCTATCACACAGAATGAGAATGTCATGCTCACAGCAAATTTCTCAGAGGATGAAATCAAAAGTGCGGTATGGGACTGTGACAACACAAAAAGTCCGGGGCCTGATGGCTTCAATTTTCGATTTATCAAGCACTTTTAGGACCTCTTCAAGGATGACTTTATGATTTTCTTTCAACAGTTTTTCAATTTCGACCAATTGCACGCATTGGATGTGTCTACAAAGTTCTATCTAAAGTACTTGCGAACCGCCTGAGTAAAGTACTTGACAGGATTGTTCTCAATCACAGTCAGCATTTATTGGTCAAAGACATATTCTGGATGGGATTTTGATTGTTAACTAGTTGGTGGATGAGATGAAGAAGAACAAGAGAAAGGGAATGATTTTCAAGGTGGATTTCGAGAAAGCCTACGATTCGGTAGATTGGAAATTTCTTCAACATGTCATGACCTTGATGAACTTTGATGTTAGATGGAGAAATTGGATAATGGAATGCATCTCGAGTGCCACGGCGTCAGTATTGATTAATGGGAGCACCACAAAGGAATTACAGCTACAGAGAGGATTAAGACAAGGAGATCCATTATCTCCTTTTTTGTTTGTAATCGTGGTGGAATCCTTCAGCGGATTGGTTGAAAAGGCGGTACAGGTTGAGTTGTTATCAGCTTTACATGTGGGAAGCGATAGAATAATGATATCACATCTTCAATTTGATTTGCAGATGATACATTGTTTGTCGGTGAGGCGACAGAGAACAATGCAATAACTTTCAAGGCAAGTTTAAGCAATTTTGAAATGTTATCTGGGTTGCGAATCAATTTTCATAAAAGTCAATTAATGGGAATTAATGTGGAGGCTCCGATGGTCAACTTAGCAAAAATTTTGAAGTGTAAGGTGGGGAAGTTACCGTGCAAATATCTGGGGTTACCAATTGGTGTGAATTCAAAGAACAAAAGTATTTGGGATCCGGTGATTCACAAATACAGAAAAAGATTGGCCTCATGGGAAGATAAAAGTCTGTCTTTGGGAGGACGGTTGATTCTGCTCAATGCTGTGCTAACTTCCTTACTGAAAGCAAAAGAGAAGGAATAAATCGAGAGAGTCTGTGCTCTCTACTTCTTCTTTTTATTAATTTATCAACTTAACTTGAATACAAAGAAAGGTCCTCTATATATAGAGGAGAAAAGAGTTCTACTATCTTAGAATACTATAAAAGATAATCTTAATCTACAATTTAAATATAAGATAAGTAAATCTATAATCTAAGATCTACAAAACTCTTAGTATCCTTATCAATACTCCCCCTCAAGCTGGAGTGTATAAATTATGCATTCCAAGCTTGTCAATGAATTTTTCCAACATGGGTCGAAACAGGCCTTTAGTAAGTATGTCTGCAGTCTGTTCTGATGTGGGAATGTAGACAATGCTGATTGTTCCTTCATCAATCTTTTCTTTGATGAAATGTCGATCTACCTCCACGTGTTTGGTTCGATCATGATGTACTGGATTGTGTGAGATGTCAATGGCAGCCTTGTTGTCACATAGTAGTTTTAGAGGTAGTATTATACTCAATTTCAGTTCTTCAAGCAACATTTTTAACCATAAGGCTTCACAAACACCATGAGCCACTGATCTTAATTCAGCTTCGGCACTACTTCTTGCTACCACTTGTTGTTTCTTGCTTTTCCAAGTTACTAGGTTTCCCCACACAAAAGAACAATACCCTGATGTTGACCTTCTATCACTTATTGAGCCTGCCCAATCAGCATCCGTGAAAATTTCAACATCTCTTGTATCTGTTTTTCGAAAGAATAGGCCTTTGCCCGGAGACCCTTTTAAGTACTTTAAAATCCGATAAACTGCAATCATGTGTTCCTCCAATGGGGCATACATGAACTGGCTTACACAACTTACTGGGAAAGCTATATCTGGTCTAGTGTGAGAAAGATAGATTAGTTTCCCCACTAGACGTTGATATCTTCCCTTATCAACGGGATTGCTGCTCATAGTTTCTCCTAGCTTTACATTAGAATCCATCGGAGTATCAACTGGTTTGCACCCAAGCATCCCTGTCTCCTTTAGAAGATCTATTACATACTTTCGTTGAGAGACAGAAATTCCAGATTTGTTCCTCGCCACTTCCATCCCAAGGAAATACCTCAATTTACCCAAATCCTTCATTTCAAATTCAGCTGCAAGCCTTCCTTTCAACCTTTCTATTTCTTCTTGATCATCACCTGTGAGTATGATATCATCCACATAGACAATTAATAGAGTTTTTTTCCCATTCTTATGTCTATAAAACAATGTATGATCAGTATTGGCTTGATGATAGTCAAGTTTCATTACTGCTTTAGTAAATCTATCAAACCAAGCCCGTGGAGATTGTTTTAGCCCGTACAATGATTTCTTCAGTTTGCAGACCTTATCCCTCTTACTTTCTTCATCAAACCCTGGAGGTAATGTCATGTATACTTCCTCTTCGAGATCTCCATTCAGAAAAGCATTTTTTACATCCAATTGATATAGAGGCCAATCAAGATTTGCTGCTATTGATAATAGTACCCTTACTGTATTAATCTTGGCAACCGGAGCAAAGGTTTCTTGGTAATCAATGCCGTATGTTTGTGTATATCCCTTTGCTACTAACCTTGCTTTATATCGATCAATTTGTCCATCAGCCGTATACTTAACAGTGAAGACCCATTTGCAACCCACTGGGGTCTTTTCCTTCGGTTTTTTTACAATCTCCCACGTGCCATTCATTTCAAGAGCTCTCATCTCTTCTAGGATAGCCTTCTTCCAGTTCGGGTCACTCCAAGCCTCTTGTATTGTAATAGGGATCTTAGTATTTGAGAGATTAGTCACCAAGGCTTGGATAGAAGATGACAAGTGTCCATAAGACACAAATTTGGCAAGAGAATGCTCTGTGCATGACCGAGTCCCTTTTCTCAATGCTATAGGGATGTCAAGATCTTCAAGGTTAGGTATATGAGATAAATCAGTATCAAGTTCAGTAGGTACCTCATTTGACGCGGAATTTGAGTCAGAAGATTGAGTGTCAAGTCCAATGGATGGTGTAGGTTCTGCTACCTTTTTGGAGGGATCTTTGCGTGAGTAATGGAAAGGGAACGGCTGTAATAAATCTCCCCCTGCCGTGAGCTGCTCGAGAGGAGGAGACGGAGGGTCTGGGAAGTGAGGCTGTGAAGGCACGGCAGAGACTTCTCGTAGATAATCAAAAGGTTGTGGCTGAGTAGAAGCTGGGCAAGGAGAGGGAAAAAACTCCCCCTCATGATGAGCCGTCGTGTCTGGTTTAGGAAAGAAAGGAGCCGATTCAAAGAAAGTGACATCGCAAGAGATAAAGTATTTGTGCAGTGAGGGCGAGTAACAGCGATACCCTTTTTGGGTGGATGAGTAACCCAAAAATATGCATTTGTGTGACCGAGGATCTAGTTTACTACGATTTTGATCATGTATATGGACGAATGCAGTGCAACCAAACACCCGAAGATCGAGAGTTGAGAAAGACCGATATTCTGGGAACACATGATGTAGACAATCAAGGGGGGACTTAAATTTCAGAACTCGGGAAGGCATCCGATTTATCAAATAGCATGCAGTGAGGAGTGCATCTCCCCAAAAAAGCTTGGGAACATTAGAGGTGAACATAAGAGAGCGTGCAACTTCAAGTAGATGTCTGTTTTTACGTTCGGAAATACCGTTTTGTTGTGGTGTGTTAACACAAGAGCTGTGATGAATGATGCCATTGGTAGTCAAAAAATCAGATAAGATGGAGTTAAAAAATTCTGTGCCATTATCCGTACGTAAAATTTTAATCGATGTATTAAATTGAGTTTTAACCATCGAATAAAAGTTTTGAAATACAATTCCAGCCTCTGATTTTTCTTTTAAAAGGTATACCCAACAAACACGAGTATGATCGTCCGTAAAAGTAATGAACCACCTCTTATGAGAAGTTGTAGACAGACGGGAGGGGCCCCAAATATCACTATGAATTAAATTAAAAGGCGCAGAAGATTTATAAGAGGATGGTGGTAAAAAAACTCTTGTATGTTTTGATAATTGACAAATCTCACATTGAAAAAGATCATTGTGCCTAAACATAGAAGGAAACCAACGTTTCAAATAAGCAAAATTCGGATGGCCTAATCTAAAATGGAGAAGCATAATCTGTTGCACGCGGGAAAGAGAAGGAGGAGATGTTGGAGTATGGACAGCATGGCTCACAAAGGAATCCTCCTGAAGGTAGTAGAGACCTGAAATCGCCTTAGCATTGCCAATCTTCTTCCTCGAATTCCGGTCCTGAAAAACACAAGAGGATGGTGTGAAGTAGACAGTACAATCCAAATCTTTGGTCAACTTGTGGACTGACAACAAATTGCAAGCTAAAGATGGCACATATAACACATCAACGAGAATTAAATTAGGAGTTATGGATATATTGCCACGACCAACAACCGGGGCATAAGAACCATTTGCAATTTTTACTCGGTGAGTAGCCAACACTGGTAAAAATGTAGTAAACATATTCCTAGTTGAAGACATGTGATTGGACGCACCAGAGTCAATGATCCAATGCTCACCTGGCTGATTGAGAGCACTAAGGGCAACGTGCACAGTACCTGTGGCGGCACCTAAGGAGGAATTCTGACTGCTGGCCGATAGTAATTTGAGAAGCTGATCAAGTTGGGCTTTCGATATTGAAGTATCGGAGGAGGAGGACTGTTCCGATGCAAGAGCAACCTGTGGAGCCTTCCTATCCTTTGGCTTAAACCTGTTTGGGACCCAATCGGTTGGCTTACCATGAATTTTCCAGCATGTATCGACAGTATGCCAAGGCCGCTTACAACGGTCACACCATGGTTTCCCATCCTTGGTGCGTGGAGTAGATGAATCAGCCGGAGTGTGAGTAATAAGAGCAGATGCGTCAGGATTCTGTAAAGTAGGCGAAAGCATCACACGACGGCGATTCTCCTCCCGACGTATAATTGCAAACGCCTCATCAATTGTAGGCAGCGGAGTTAACCCCAAAATACGGCCACGAGCCTCATCCAAATCTCGACCGAGACCCGCCAAGAAATCATACACGCGGTCTTTAGCAATCAGATTACGATAAAGAACCGCGTCAGCCGGGTCTTTCCAGTCGCAAACCATAAACAAATCAAGTTCCTGCCAAATCCGCTTGAGGGAACCAAAATAATCGGTCACTGTCTTGTCTCCTTGCTTTAAGTTGCGGGATTGGTTTCGCAATTCAAAGATTTGTGAGGAATCAGCAAGGTCAGAGTATGCCAGGGAGACAGCATCCCATATTTCTTTGGCCGTGGAGTGAAAGAGATATGTGGAACTTATGCTATCAACCATGGAATTGAGAAGCCAAGCCATTACCATGGAATTGTGGACGTCCCAAGGAGCAAACAATGGATCAGTGGTTGGGGGTTGAGGAATAGACCCATCAAGGAAGCCGTATTTTCCTTTGCCACGAATTACCAATTGGACGGATCTCGACCATTGAAGAAAGTTGCTGCCCGTCAATTTGTGGTTGGTAATTTGTAAAGAATAGGAGTCAACAGCGATTGAATTTGGAGGAATATGAGTAGGTTTATCGTCTGAAGAGGCCATGTGTGAGAAAGATTAGAGATTTGTTGTGTCCGATGTTTAAGGGAGAAAAAAAACGTTGCTATGGTGCTGGAGACAACAGTAGGGTTGACGAGATTCGCGAAGTTACTGTAGCAAAGCTGCGAATTTACTGTAGCGCATACTGTAGCAAGCCGCGAAGTACTGTAGCGCGCGCGAAGCGCTGTAGCGAAAGTTACTGTAGCGCGTACTGTAGCAGAATCGCGAAAATACTGTAGCAAAGCCGCGGAATTACTGTAGAAATCACAGATTTTATTCGCAATTTACGTCGAGTTTTATACGAACGACGCTGCGAAATTCACAGAATTTTGCTGTAAGAAAAAAGTTGATATGCGATAACCTGGCTCTGATACCATGAAAGCAAAAGAGAAGGAATAAATCGAGAGAGTCTGTGCTCTCTACTTCTTCTTTTTTATTAATTTATCAACTTAACTTGAATACAAAGAAAGGTCCTCTATATATAGAGGAGAAAAGAGTTCTACTATCTTAGAATACTATAAAAGATAATCTTAATCTACAATTTAAATATAAGATAAGTAAATCTATAATCTAAGATCTACAAAACTCTTAGTATCCTTATCAATACTTACCCATTTACTATTTCTCCTTTTATCGAGCTCCAAAGAGCACACTT
This sequence comes from Haberlea rhodopensis, assembly GCA_907163345.1. Lineage (NCBI taxonomy): Eukaryota > Viridiplantae > Streptophyta > Magnoliopsida > Lamiales > Gesneriaceae > Haberlea > Haberlea rhodopensis. The sequence continues at coordinate 1,317,964 of CAJQUN010000069.1, forward strand.
GCCAAACTTCAGTCTATTCAGACTGTTTTTTTATTTGGGGGGGCGGGGAGAGTTGCCGGAAAGTGGCCTGGGTTAAATGGACAGAGATATGCAAATCAAACGCGATGGGGGGGGGGTTAGGGGTACGGTACGAAATTTGGATAACTTCAACAAATCACTTTTGGGGAAATGGGGATGGGAAATTTAAAAAAATGAGAACCCGTTATGGTCGAAAGTTCTTAGGTCTGGATATGGGTTTAATAAATGGAGTCTGTTCGATGTGGGGTGGGTGGGGAGGGGAGGAGAGGAACGCTTGTTGCGTCGTCTTGGTGGAAATAAATTTTGAAATGCAGTTTTCAAGACCGGACTGGCTGGTTTAAAAGAGGGATTAGTAGAAAAGTTGGGAATGGGATGGGGACGCAATTCTGGGGAGATGTCTGGGTGGGGGGTTAAGAGTTTAAAGGAAACATTTCCTAGGTTAGCTTTGTTAGCAAGGGATAAAGACGTTCTTATAGCTCATATGGGGGTTTGGGTGGATGGGACGTGGGAGTGGCGTTAGGATTGGAGAAGAGAGTTATTGGACAGGGAAAATGTTTTACTTCATGGTCTAGTTTCTTTGTTGGACGGGTTTCTTTTGACACGGGAACAGGAGGATTTGTGGGTTTGGAATTTGGACTCATCCAATCGATATTCCGTTCAATCAGCGTATGCGACCATTTTGGAGGACACACCAATTGATGCAAACTTGTCAGCTTTTACATGGAAGGTGATTCGAGATCGAATATCAACAAGATCAAATCTTCGTAAAAGAAACATTCTTTCAGGAGCTGAATCTGCGTGTTGCGCGATTTGTCACTTAACAGAGGAAACAACTCAACACTTGATTTTCTGTTGTACAGAGTCGTATGACTTATGGATGAGATGTTATCGTTGGCTAGGATTCTCTACAGTGTTGTCTTCACAGTCAGTGTCACACCATTTACACCACAAAGGGTTATGGGGCACAAACAAGGGCAGGAAGGCTTGGATGACAGTATGTAGCAAAAGTGGTTTGGACTATATTGCTTCATCGAAACAATTTGATTTTCCAAGGAAGAGAAAACAAGGAGGAAGATTTACTGGAAGTAATCATTTACAGATCATGGTTCTGGATTAGCAATAGAGGAAATCAAAAAAATTTGTACTCTTTTGTCGACTGGAGACAGGAACCGTTATTATGTTTGCTAGCACTTTAGATTTCTAGGCTAGCTCTGGTTTTTAGCTATTTTCGTTTTCGCTACATCTTGTAGTAACTTTCTTGTGCCTTTGGCACAGTTTAATATATTAAATACTATTTGCCTGATCAAACAAAAAAAAACAATATTATGCAATATACAAGAAAATCTTCCAACACTAATTAAGGTATTGGTAACATGGAGCTGTAGCAAGGATGAACCAATGTGCCCCAAAAAGTTGTTATAAAATATATATATTTGCCCCTAAAATCTTGTCATTTTAAGTTTTTGACAAAACCTAGGGGGAGAGTCGGCGGACACAAAATCAGCAGCCCAGTTTGAAGATTTTAACATACTAATTAAGGCAGAAATCCAACAGAAGCAATACTTGGTAGCATATTAGAGTTTATCCGAATAGATTATTCTCTGTGTTTTCTCTTTTTTATTTTTTTCCTTAGAAAATCTAGATATGAGGAAGACAGCTTTCCCTGATCTGAATTCAGTTTCCACCTAAGGTATATTCCAAAAACTGATGTTTAGAGCTTTACCCACTAAACATAGTAGCAGTAAACTTTGGCTTCAGTTTGGAAAGTGTCTGTCCTTTTCACTTCTGAGTGTCCTTTCACCTTTTCTAACATTTGTAGCACCAAATAGTTCTTTGGATTAGACATGCGACAATGGCATGATGCACACATTTCTTAGGCCACTCCATCCAGTACTTCCAGCTCCCAGGGTTCTCACAGTCAGATATTATCCAAGTATCGTATTAAAGAATGCTCTCTCTACTCCAAAGTCTAAGATATAGCAACAGTTTTTCATTTTCCAAACCAAAAACAAACACCATCATCATTTCTATTTTCTTCCCCAAAACACAGTTTCCCTCCTTTTTACATCTCCTAACATAATCGTTACTCTTACAAAACTTTTCAAGACTTCCAAGAAGTACTTTATCATATTATATTCTGACTCACCTCAATCCAATTAAATGTTTAGTTGTTGTATTATATTCTGATCAAAAATATACTATTCAACAAATTTTAAATAATTTATCCAACAAATTCTGACATGATTTGGCATCTACATTGACAATTCTCCAGAAACAAAACCAAACGAGCCCTAAGAGCTTCTTCCGATCATATTATTTGGTGCTACTTTTATGCATTAGAACTTTGATTCCTTGCCAAAGTAAAGAGACGAAGCACAACTGAACCTGTTCTTTTGCAATTGCAACTAAAAACAAGAAGCCCCATAGGAGCATGGAGCAAGAGTGATAAGAGGTAAAATTTCAAGAATAACTATATTCATGGTAAGGAAGGGCTGAAAAGCTAAGCAAAAGTCCAAATTTGGATGCCAAACCTCATTTGCATCTTTAAAACTTTCAGTATCATTCTTCTTCGGCCATTTGATCCTCCAACACCTAGTTAGCCAGTAAAACCACTGGTTCAAGAACTATGTTTGGCAGAATATAGTCATTATTAATAAACATTAATAGTTAAGACAAACTTTTCTCTTCCCAAGCGCCGTGCAAGTTCCTCAGCCAAGGCCTGACCAGGTGGGTCCCCATCAGTAGCAAGGATTATTCGAGATCCCTACGAAGTATCAAGACATAATTCTTAAATTTGATCATTCACAATAGCAATCAAAGTATAAAAAGATGGAAATGCCGTCAACAAACCTTTTCAGTATATTCTTTGCAGTTCCATAGGTATTGATAATTTGTGTCCTAGCTTCAAAAAAAGAGTAAAAAGAGAGTTAGGAACATCAAGTTCAATTTTCATCAGAATGATATGCCTTATCCATCTTATAGCTCAATTATGACACAATCCTTAATGTGATCTAACTCTAGATGACATACAATATTTATTCAAATATTGAAGATCAAGCATTACGTCTATGGAAGACAGAATAAGAGTCGATTGCAACTTTCTACATGGTGAAGGCATAGAAAATGTTTTTGACTCGAGAAATTGAGTGAAAAATCAATTGCAGATGTCAAACACATAAGCCATAACAAAACTTCAAAAATCTGTTATATGTTCTTTACTTCTCTATTAAAATTACATCACAAAATGGCCACTTTTAAAAATACAGCAGGATAAGTACCTCTTCTTCGGAAGGTAATGCCTTGTTCGAGATTTTCGAAGGAGCACCATATGGAACACTCACACAATTTCTGAAGCCAGCTTCTTCCATTGCAAGCTTATCCATTTCACCCTCCACCTTGAATAAGATATAAATAGGTAAATAAGAGCAAGTGATTCAATGAAACTGAAAAGCCAGCAGTCAGAAGTGATTACAATTATGATATCACTTGCTTCCTTTATATCATCCAGTCCATAAAATATCTTTTCAGTATTGGCTTCCTGTACCACCAAATGAGTAGAGAAATACAGTTGAAAAGTATCAGATTGAGTCATTGCATACTAAAAAATGTGTCTGTAATAAGAACTTAGCAACTAGTGGGAACACATTTATATTGATACGTGGCAAGTTTCATCCTTCAAGGATGAGGATGGAGAGCTAAACCAAGCCATTAATCATTTTATTGAATATACCTGCCAAAACTTTTTGGTGACATCCCGATACTTGCAGCTTACAAGCTCTCCATTCCTTCGATAAGTAAACGCGATAGCAATCTGCCAAAAATCATTGCCAATAGTTTAATGAAGTAAATCAATAGCTACAAAAATTCACACGAACTAATTGCAATAGTCTTTGGAGTTTAGACATTGTAAGAGTAAAAAGGTTAGCCTTTTTCGGAGATAGTTAGGAAGGTGAATTATGTAGCAATATTGTAATATTTATCATACAAAGACAGTTTCATTATCATACGCAAGAAAAGATAAAGTTTGCAAGATGCTGAAACTTTTAAGTTTACTACCTGATCACCAGTTCTTTTCTGCATGACAGCATTTCTTCGCAAAGTTTCTATGGATATCATGCGCTCGGCAAAGTACGCAAGCAACTGGAATAAAGTTGAATTAGGTCACAGAATTTCATATCTTTGTTGATACAAGACTATAGTTCAACACTTCAAGAGAACCAATTAGATTTAAGAAGTGGATAAACGACTTATTTCACCGGAATAAAGTTGAATTAGAGTCACAGAATTTCATATCTTTGTTGATACAAGACTATAGTTCAACACTTCAAGAGAACCAATTAGATTTAAGAAGTGGATAAACGACTTATTTCACCTTAAACAAATACTAGTCCCCACATATCCATCCTTATCTACTAGATACATTGCTTTCCGACCAACAATCTAGTATTAAAAATTGAACTTACACCAAAATGGACAAACAACTACAAATAGGCTCCAATCATTACCATCTTATCCTCCCAATAGCAGACTAACTAAGGGTTTAGAGAGCTTCAAACTTGTATTGTTGAAATAAAGGGAAAATCAAAAGGTGAAAATGCTAATTATTTTCAAAAAATCGTCCACATATTTTATAGCTTATGTATGGAGTTTGGTTAAGGTTAAAAGATGATGACTCAATATAGAATGGAGAAATTTTTAAGGAGTGCTTAAGAAAACACTTTTCCGGAAATAAGAAAACATGTCTTCTGGGCTTCTATTTCAAATCCTCCTTAAAAAATAAAAATAAAAAAATATCCTTTCTGCCACTATATCCAAACACCACTAACAGTACTTCTGTTTTTTTTTAAGAAAACAGTTAAAAGGTAGATATTAATAAGGTGTTTTCTTAAACTATGCCTTATGTTGAAATATAGAATATTGATTGTAAATAGATTAGGATATCTATGGAATATTTGATTGTAAATAGATAAGGATCTTTTGTTTTTAAAAGATTCTTAGGATATGAATTACCTGATATGGGGGGATTTATCTACCTAATTGGGTTGTACATCCCTCCTATAAAAGGAGATGTAATTGTGTGAATATGAAATACAAAAAACACGATTCCCACACCCTAGAAAATTACATGGTATCAGAGCCAAAAGGTTCATCCTTCATCACGAGCAGCGTCGCGATCGTTACTGTTCATACCATCGCTACTATGCATTCATAATTTCTAATTCACATCGCGTCCACCTTTTGACAGCGATTCAATCTTTACGCGATTGAACTGTTTCCGCATGTTTGTTTTTTTTTCAGCAATCCAATTGCATGGTTGATCAATTCAATGGAGCCATCGATAGGTAAACCATACCTTTTTTTACCCACTGCTAAGGATGTGTGGGAGGCTGTAAGAAACACCTATTCAGATTCTGAAAATTATTCTCAGCTTTTTGAATTAAAACTTAACCTGTGGAAGTCTAGGCAAGGCGATCGTAATGTCTGTCTTCTATAATGAGATGGTCTCACGTTCGCAAGAGTTGGATAAATGCTCCAACGATAAATGGGATTGCCCAACTGACAGTGTCAGATTCCTGCAGAAAGAGGAGAGTGATCGTGTGCACCTCTTCTTAGCGGATCTAAATCCTGAATTTAATGAAGTTCGATCTCGCATACTTGGAAAAAGTCCGTTGCCCACACTGCGAGAGGCATTTTCTGAGATTCGGCGCGAAGAAGCAAGGAGGAAAGTGATGTTGAAACCTACTTCTAATAATAGATCCTCAACCCCTGTGCTCAATGACCATTCTGCATGTGTTTCCAAGTATGGTTCTGAACCTGCCAAGAAGGACAAGGAAAAACCTTGGTGTTATCTTTGCAAACGACATTGGAATATACTGGAAACGTGCTCGAAAATCCATGGGAAACCTCCAAATTTTAAGAAAAAGGCCGCGTCTAACAACCGAGCACTACAAGTCTCAACTCTCAACTGACGACCAAGGGCCGCAAAGTACTCCAGAATCTTTTCCCTTTACAAAGGATCAACTACTGCAGTTGCACAAGCTCTTACAATCTTCTCAATTCCAAATAGCTCCACAAAATTCTTCATGTTCGACTGCCCAATGAGGTAGTACAGCCCCTGTTCCTGTCTCACTTTTCTCCAGCAGTATTCCTCGCCAAACCAGTCTCTGGATTGTCGATTCCGGGGCTACTGACCATATGACAGGTTGTTCCTATTCCTTTTCCACATATATTCCATCTGCAGGACATAAAAAAGAATTCGACTTGCGGATGATTCCTCTCCGGCAGTTGCTGGAATTGGCAGTGTCAAGCTCACACATTATTTCATTATTCAGGATGTTCTCCATGTTCTTACCCTTTTCCTATAATCTTGTGTCAATAAGTAAATTAACTTCTACACTTAATTGTCACGCCATTTTTAACTCCTCTCAGTGTGAATTTCAGGAAATGGTCTCGGGGATGACGATTGACAGTGCTAGAACCAACGGACAGCATGTTAAAAACACTTGTTTGAACTCTATTTATTTTTCTAATAATGTTATGCTTATAGCTGTCAAAATGGGTCAGGCCCGCGACCCGCAAAATAGGCGGGTTGGGCCAGCATTTTTTGGCCCGCCTCCAAACGAGCCGTGTGTTTTGGCAGGCCAACCCGCGCCGCCCCTTTTTTTAAATTTTTTTTTTGTTCTTGTTGTTAGGCTCAATTCATAAATAGGAATTCAATATCACATTGAAGCATCGAATCTACTATATATTTTTCACTTGGTCTTGCTTGAAAGTTGCAACATGTATTTCAAAATTCAGTAAAATATTGATTCTCTAATCAAGTGTTTTTAGTAGCAGGGTTAATATCTAGATAAAACCTAAAGTAAGTTCCAGTATTCTTCTAGCATCAGTTCCAGGCTCGGCAAGTTCAGTTGGAATTGTTCTTTTGAGTTTTTTTTCTAAAAAAAAAAGTTTTTTTTTAAAAAAAAATAATAATTCAGTGGGCCAGCCGGCCCCAACCCGCATCCCGCCACGGGTTGGGTTGGGTTGGGCAACCCAACCCGCGGGTTGGACGGGCCAGCCTGTTTGGGTTGGGCTGGCGTGTTTTGACAGGTCTAGTTATGCTTTGGCATTATAGACTAGAACATCCAAGTTTTTATTATTTAAAACAATTGTTACCTGATTTATTTAGCAATAAACCTCCATCATCTTTTCGGTGTGAAATTTGTGATTTGCAAAACTTCATCGATCCATTTTTCCTTCACGGCCATATCAAGCTTCCAAAACTTTCTTATTAATCCATCGTGATGTTTGGGGACCATCTCGTGTCTCAACAATGTTTGGAAAAAAATGGTTTGTTAGATTTATTGATGATCATACCAGACTTAGTTGGGTTTATTTGCTAAAAGATAAATCTGATGTCAAAGAGATTTTAGAAATGTTTTATAAAATGGTCGAGACACAATTCAGGACAAAATTCGGGTTTTCGGAAGTAACAGTTGCCATGAATACTTTAACGACATTCTTGGGGAATTTTTTCTAAAAAATGGTATCATTCATCAAAGCACATGCCCCGATACCCCCCAACCAAAATGGAATCACTGAACGAAAAAACAAACATCTCTTGGAAGTCACCCGGGCCCCACTTTTTACACATAACGCTCCAAAGTATCTCTGGGCGAGGCACTCTTAACAGCCACATATCTCATGAATCAGATGCCTTCAAAGGTCTTAAACTTTAAAACTCCCCTTACTGTTTTTACAGATGCTTTTCCAACTTCACGATTAACATCTGATTTACCACTAAAAGTATTTGGGTGTAGTTCCTTTGCTCATATACATGACCACCTTCGCGGGAAATTAGACCCTAGAGCTCGAAGTGCGTATTTGTCGGCTATGCTCCAAATCAAAAGGGGTATAAATGTTTTGGCCCAACAACAAGAAAATTTATCATTACTTTAGATGACACCTTTTTTGAGGATCAACCGTCTTTTGCTCCTCTTCGTCAGGGGGGAGCCTAAGTGACGACTCTGACTCTAACTCAGTTACTCTAGATCAAAATTTGTTTCTCAATATGGAACCAATCGATTTAACTAATGAGAAATTGGATACTAGAACTATAGAGTCATCTCATAATACTATTAGAAAGGAAAATAAGGAACAAGCACGTGAGCTACGTGTTTACTCGAGAAGGAACCAAAATCAAAGAAAGGAGACCAACACCTGCCAGCACTTCCAAGAGTCTGCACCTCAGATCATTCCAAGTCTCACTAATGTTCCAGGTAATTCTGCTCCTCCAGAATCAAGTCAACCTATAGTTGTGTCTGACCTTGATCTTCCAATCGCGTAAGGGAGTCGGAAGTTGTGTCAAGTATCCAATGCCCAATTTTGTTTCGCATTAAAATTTGTCCCCATATTTTTCGGCATTTGTCTCTCAATTATCCATTGTAGAGCTTCCAAAGACTGTGCAGGATGTTTTAGAGGTTCCAGAATGAAAGGAAGCTATTCTTGAATAAATGCGAGCCCTTGAAAGTAATGTATGGCAGGTATTGGAACTACCGAAATGAAAGAAAACTGTTGGCTGCAAGTGGGTGTTCACCACCAAGTTCAATGCAGATGGCTCTTTAGAAAGATATAAAGCTCGCCTGGTGGCTAAGGGATTCACTCACGTATGGGATAAATTACCTTGAGACTTTTGCACCAGCGGCAAAGCTAAATACTATCAGAGTACTCTTAACAATTGCGGCTAATCTAGACTAGCCATTACAGCAACCAGACGTGAAAAATGCATTTCTGAATGGTGACTTAGAAGAAGAAGTCTATATGGATCCACCCCCAGGTTTTGAGAAAACGTTTGTATCAAAGGTATGCAAGTCAAAAAAATCCTTGTATGGACTAAAATAATCACCAAGAACTTGGTTTGAGAAGTTCACAGAGTTTGAAAAAAACAAGGATATACTAAGGGACAGGCAGACCACGCCATTTTCACACGGCACTCAGCAGATGGGAAGGTAGTTGTTCTTATAGTATATGTTGAAGACATTATTCTTACAGGGGACGACAAGATGGCAATGGTACGGTTGAAGAATTGTCTTGCTTTTGAGTTTGAAATCAAAGATCTGGGCTCACAAAAATACTTTCTCGGCACGGAGGTAGCTCGATCAGAAAAGGGGAAGAAAAAAAATATGTGGACTTACTGAAAAAAACTAGAATGAGTGGTTGTCGTCCCACCGAAACACCTATTGATCCAAATCATAAGTTTGGAAGCAAAGAAGTGAAACCAGTAGACATAACTCGGTATCAAAAGTTAATGGGAAAATTGATTTACTTGTCACATATACGACCAGATATAGCATTTGTTGTAAGCCTAGTAAGTCAATTTATGCATTCTCCATGTGAGGAACACCTCGAAGCAGTCTACCGCATTCTAAGATACTTGAAGAATTCTCCAGGAAAAGGCTTATTTTTTGGAAAGAGTCAACAACGTAGCATTGAGGCCTACAGATGCAGGCTGGGCAGGGTCTATTTCATATCGAAGATCTACATCAGGCTATTGTACGTTCGTGTGGGGAAATCATGTAACTTGGCGAAACAAGAAGCAAAATGGTATGGCTCGTAGTAGTACTGAAGCTGAGCATAGATAACTGACACAAGAAATATGCGAAATGGTATGGCTTAAATGGTTCCTTAGAAGAATTGAGAAGCTGTCCATATGAAGTTATACTGTGACAACAAGGCAGCCATCAACATTGCTCATAACCCAGTTCAACATGACAGAACTAAACATGTTGAGATTGACAGACACTTTATAAAAGAGAAGATTGAAGACGGAGCTATTTGTATGCCCTTGATCCCAACATATAGCAGACATTCTCACAAAAGATCTATGGAATATCTATGGAATATTTGATTGCAAATAGATAAGGATCTTTTGTTTTTAAAAGATATTTAGGATAGGAAATACCTGGGATTTATCTACCTAATTGGGTTGTACATCCCTCCTATAAAAGAAGATGTAGTTGTGTGATTATGAAATACAAAAAACACGACTCCTACCCTAGAAAATTACACCTTATGTATCCAAACCGACTCATAACTAGGTTGATGCATCCATAGCCATGTGGATATGTCCAAATAGGAAAATGAGAAAAACAAACTTAAAACACATCTGACCATTTTAATGCAATTCATATTCCAAACAAAAACGGGTAATCGCAAATTATATTTCATTCCCACACCAGTAGATCTTCTAAGGTCATAATCAATAAGAAAAGGTATTCTCAGCCAAAAAAGAACTACCAGCCAAAATATTTGATGATTGACTGGATTTTACAGCCAACAACTACCTCAATGCATAAAGGTTCCAACTGTAAACTGTCCTCCGTGATTTCTCGGATTGGTTGCTTTACCGTGGTGATTTTATTCATTCTTGCATAAGTTGAACTCACATCTGCGAGGGCCTGAAACCACAACAGAACAAGAATATATGATAATGGCATGAATGGAAAAGTTTAACAAGATTCATTAAACATCTTACGCGAGTAGTGCCTCTCCACCCACATTTAGCCCGAAAGCAGGTCCACATTGCTACACCTCTATTACGTACAGGCATTAATCACTAAACTGATGTTGAAGCAAAAATAATGTAGGCACAGATACAATAAAAAAAAAATACCCATCCTTTGTGATGTGAACAGCTAAACTCTTCTCACGTGAATCACCACCTTTGCACTATAAAGTCAACATTAACAGCAACTCAATGCCATGCATAAAAAATTGAAAAAAAAAAGGATGCATAGAACACCAAATACACTTTAGAAAATAGTCTTCTGTTTCATCACATTTTTACAAAAAAATTACATTGGTGAATTTTTCAACAGCAAATTTTAAGCCCTGTAGTCCTGACCTAGATCACATAAGTCCGGTGCGTGAGCGGATGCGGATGCGCGAGTGCGGCAATTTTCAAAAAATTTGAGTGCGGGTGCGCCTTAATGCGCCTATTAAAAATTAATAAATAAATATATATATATACATGCACACTGATGAAATGAAGTTAAACATACATAATATACATTATATTTAACGAACTCACATCATTATTATATTATTTACAAATTTACAATATAAAGTTCTTAACAACTTTGGTGTTTGCAGCTTTATCATTCTTAAAAAGCATTAAAATTAGATTTTATTGAAGAATCTAACATTGCAGCTTTGCAAAATGTTATAGCAAGTCATACAACGTAATTTGAATCTTGTATTTGATCGTTCGTCTAGTAAGGATTCTCCGAAAAATATATTTTAGAAAAGAAATGAAGTATTAAAGCTTTTTTTTATTTTAAGATATAAAATAACGAATTTGAAAAATGAAACCAAATTGTTCATATTTATTTCAACATGTTTGGTAATAGTATGAATTTATTAAAAATGACTCATATTATTTTCGGAGACTTATATTATTACCTTATGAAATGACTAATATAAACATTTAAATTCACTCAATAAAAATAAAAGTTTTATTTATAAAGTTCATTTTATTAATTTTCATGCAAAAAACTAAGATATCAAAATTTTCATTATTTACTCCTCAAAAATGTTACAAAATCACAGATTTATCATACTTTCTTTTATCACATATTTTAATCTTTCATATGTTATTATGCCTTTTCATGATTCATTATCTATCTATTTACCATATGATATAATTTTCTTACCAACCCGAAATACCTAGAAATCATAAAAATTCATCTAAACCCAAAACCGGAGATTTTTTTTTTTAGAATCACAAAAAAAAAAAAAAAATCGGAGAATTAAGGAGGATTAACAAGTAACTTAGTGCGCGACTTAATAAATCTTAATGCGCGAATTATGAATTCTTAGTGCGCGAATTATGAAATCTTAGTGCGCGAACTAGAAATTCTTAAAGCGCGAACTAGAAATTCTTAAGTCGCCTTAGTGCGGCGCACGCGCACCCAGTTCGCCAGATCGCGGCCGGAGCGCCAGTGCGTGGAGGGGGGTAGGAGGATTATGTGACTTAGGTCCTGACTCTTGTTATTTCTCTAATCAATGCAGGATGAAAATCTCAGGAGATAATACATGGAGACATGCAGTTAGCTCTAACAGTGCAACTACCTACTGTTAGAGTCGAAAGAATACATTCATGAATGATGAATCCATTCCTAATTTTACATAAAATATTGTGAAAAATCAGCATTTCTTTTTATTCATTAGAGAGAGGACATTTTAATCAGAAGAAAAAGTCAGGTACCGGCAGCCACCCAAGATTAAAAAGAATTACACGCTGTATTACTGTCATATGGTTCTAGCAGGTTCTAAACTCATTTCAGAAATATGGTTCACGAACAACAAAGTCACAATCTGAAAGTAAGCAACATTTTCTTTTCGATGCACATTCTATACTTGAAGCAGGTAGCGATCGATATTGTATTCCACATTTGCCATAAAAAGCTGAATGAAGAAGTAAATTACCATCTCTACATAACAGCGAAATGAGTTGAAAAATAACAACCTTCTAAGCAGAAAAAAATAGAACACATACATGTGGACAAGTCAAACCATTGTATTGCCCAGGCATATAAGCAAAGCCATCAATTCCAATCTCACGCAACTTCTGTCTTAATATCGTTAGCTGTTTTTGATCTGATATATCCAGAGTCTCCAAATCGCCACTAGAAACTAAAACCATTGAAACATAGATATGATAAAATTTTGTGCGTGCTTTTTAGATTAATATAGGTAAGTATCTGTTGTGTTGATTCCTGCCATGTGAAAGAGAGTAAAGCCAATATATCCAATTCCAATCAATAATCATGAATTATGCATGTCACGCATCTCCAGAACACTTTACCCATCCAGGTCCACCAACTAAATAGTTTCAACAGAACTCCATAGTTTCCCGGGGATACATAGCAAGCATCTGGATATGAATGATGCAACCAGCACTCTTAAATTTTGATGTAAGGTAACTCTTACTTCAGGTTGTCTAGTTTAGCAAGTCATGTTTCATGAGAATTACAGCGAAGTGAAAAGCATAAGATCAATTTGAATCCAAAAAATTCAAGAAAGCAGAAAGAACAATGAACTTAAAAGAATATCTGTAAATCTACTTACAGTCTCCATTCGTTTTCACTTCAGAAACACAAATAGCCCAAATGGACGGGATAACACCTCAACCCCAAATCACACAAATGAAAGAAAGAAAGAATCAAGAAATCATAAACTTTCATCTTCCTCAAGAGCTATCGCTTCAAAACCGAGAAGAAGCTAACAAGAATAGATGTAAAAAATATCAAGAAACCAAGCAATGGAAAAAATAAACTATCACGAAACGAAAACAGTAAAAAAATCAAAAAAATAAAAGGGAAGGGAAGAAAAAGAAAAATTACTCGGTCTGGGAATCGGCAGCGCGGTATGAGGGGTATAACTATAGCCAGAGGCTCTGTGATAAATAGGAGAAATGGGTTTAGGTGAAAGAGCAGAAAACAGAAGTTCCCTACGGGTTTGAAAAAAGTGTGCTTGTGAGGAATAGAAAGGGGGAGGATTGAGTGTGAACTTGAGAAGGCACAGGTGTTTGGAGCCCATGAAAATAATTCTGCCACTATTCGAGTTAAGGCTCAACAATAGTTTACGCTGAGGAGAAAGGAACATAATTCTCGTGGTTTTCAATACTTGTGCCTAATGATGGTTTGAATTCCCATTGGAGAAGAAGGACAAGAAGAAGACGAGGAGGGTTTCAGTGTGTAGTCATTCCTTCTTTCGAGCGAGGGGGTTTGATTTTAAAGTTATGGCTTTTTATATAGATTAAAGAATGATTATTGTTGTGGTTAATATTATTATCTATTTTTGGTATCATATTACATTATTACTCCATCTTTTATTAAATATATTCTATTTTATTAATTTATGGTTATTGTTGTGGTTAGTATAATCTATTTTTGGTAACTATCATATTACTCCATCTTTTATTAAATATATTCTATTTTATTAATAAATTTTATACATTGAGTGGATTATGAATAAACATCGGTCTTCCTCTAAATGTGTTTGCAATATTATAACATTAATTTCAATTGTAAATTTATAGTGATATTCTTGCAAATTCGTAGAAGTTTATTGTTCATGAAACTTTATTTATACTAATTAATTTTTTATTTTCTTGAAAAATATGTCATGCGTTTTGGGTAAAAAAAAATGCACGAAAAAATGATCATATTCGATGAACCAAAAAATAAGGTTGAATTGATATTTGATAGGCAAAAAAAAGGCATTTAGAGACCGACCCAACCCAAACGAGTTGTTCCACCCAACCTATGGCTCAAACGGGTTTGGCCCATCTACAGATGGGTTGGAAAACCCAACTCAACTCGAGTCATGAGGAACCAACCTATCGAAAAAATAAATAAATAAATATTTTATTTTATCATATTTTAATGAATTAAAATTATTAAATAAACTATTATTAAATCATGTTTTAATTAATTAATCCAAATTTTATTATAAATTAATTAATTAATCCAATCCGCCCAACTCGCCAACCCAAATGGACTGGCCCTTTAAGTCCACCTCTAGGCGAGCTTGAAAATTATTAGCCCAACTCATCTATTTGACGGGTTCGATTGGCCTGACCAAACCCATTTTGACAGCTCTAAATATAATAGAGGGAATTACAGAAATGTACCACTTAAAAAACTTTTGTTCAGCTAAATCCATGCTAAAAATAATATTTCTTAACAATCTATTTTTCAGAAAACTTTATTCAAATAGGTCCAATTTTATGAGCTTGTTTCCAGAAAGTTATTTTTTCTATACCAAAATACCCTGAAATTCAAAATAGTTAGGGCAACTCATTTGTTTACTAAAATATCAGTTGTTTGTTCAAACCCTAGCAATGCATCATTTCAAACCAAATTAGGGTTTCAAACCCACTAGTCGTCGCCGCATGTGCACCTCATTCGCCCGTCGACGCCTGTGCATCTAATTCACCCGCGTCGCCTGTACATCTTCTTCAAAAACTATTGTCTTTTGTTTTCCTTTTTAAAACAGCTTTTTGGTAGAATGGCGATGAATGAAATTGTTCAGCACAGTGAAGCCATAAACCCATCGAAAGATTTTGCTCATGTCTAGAATGAAAGTGATGTTGAAATTGATATTATCACCACAGTGAATCAATTGCCTTTGAAAATGATGTATTCGTTTAATAAACTCTCCTTGAAATTGATGGCTTCGATGGTTTTTGGACATTGATGCACGATTTTTGGACATTGATGCACGATTTTTCTACATTGACGTGAAATTCTGAAAATTTCATACATTTGGTGCACGATTTGTTTAACCATGTGCATGCATCAACCTAAAATTGGACATTGGATGCACAAAAATTGGACATGGGTGCATAAAAATTGGACATTGGATGCACTAAAATTGGACTGGATGGACTAAAATTGGACATTGGTGCACTAAAATTGGACATCGATGCACGATTTTTTGTGCATTGGGCATGATTTTTGTGCATTGGTGCATGATTTTTCTACATTGGTGCACGATTTTTGGACATTGATGCACGATTTTTGGACATTGATGCACGATTTTTCTACATTGACGTGAAATTCTGAAAATTTCATACATTTGATGCACGATTTTTTTAACCATGTGCATGCATCAACCTAAAATTGGACATTGGATGCACAAAAATTCGACATGGGTGCATAAAAATTGGACATTGGATGCACTAAAATTGGACATGGATGGACTAAAATTGGACATTGGTGCACTAAATTTGACATCGATGCACGATTTTTTGTGCATTGGGCATGATTTTTGTGCATTGGTGCATGATTTTTCTACATTGGTGCACGATTTTTGGACATTGATGCACGATTTTTTTCTACATTGATGCGCGATTTTTTTGGCCCATAGGTGCACGATTATTTTGGCTTGTGATGCACGATTTTTTTTGTCTGTGTGTGCACGTGCTACAGCAATGAATCAATTGCTTTTGAAAATGATGTCTTCGTTTGATAAACTCTCCTTGAAGTTGATGGCTGCGATGGTTTTTGGACATTGATGCATGATTTTTGGACATTGATGCACGATTTTTCTACATTGATGCACGTGAAATTCTGAAAATTTCATACATTTGGTGCACGATTTTTTTAACCATGTGCGTGCATCAACCTAAAATTGTATATTGGATGCACTAAAATTAGACATTAATGAACTAAAATTGGACATTGATGCACAATTTTTAGACATTAATGCACAATTTTTAGACATTAATGCACGGTCAATTTTTTGCCTATGGGTACACGATTATTTTGGCTTGTGATCCACGATTTTTTTGGTCTGTGTGTGCACGTGCTACAGTAACAGCGTGAGGGTTATTAATGTCATCTCGACAGTAACCTTAAGCGAATTGATTTTTTTTGGTAGACTAAGTTGAATTATTTTTGACCAAGTGATACCCAATTGTAAGTGCCCCAATATAATATTCATCTTTTTATAACAAAAATTGGATAACTTAGATTCCATTTGTATGCTTATTTGTATATCATTATTAAAGCTTTACACAAATAATAACATATTGTTTGGGTTAAAAACCTCCTGGCCAAAAATATTTTATATACAAGCTGATCAATTAAAATCCTGAGATTCGTACGGTTTAGCTCCGTTAATGGCATTTCTAAGTGCATCTGCACCCAAATTCTTGAGAACCTATGCAGCATTAAGAATGGAAAATGATCAAACCAAGATTAAAGTTGTATGGGACAATACTCGTCATACCTCATTTGCATCTTTGAAAGAACTCAACTCATCCTTCTCCGGCCAATTTACTTGCCAGCATCTGGAAACATGAGAACAATTTGCATCAAAAGAGATGCCATCCAGTAAAACGATTTTTTTTTTAATGATGAAAACAGATGCAACAGAATTGGGATGAAGCAATTTGAGCATTGTAACCTTTCTCTTCCAAGCCGGCGGGCAAGCTCTTCAGCTAAAGCTTGGCCTGGTATATCTCCATCAGTTGCCAGGATTATTCGAGACGCCTAATTGTAAAATATACAAGAGTAGTAGTTCACATAATAGCAACTTTAGAAGGTCTGTGAGGCATCATTAGTTCAGATTTTTAAATATCGAACCTTGTCCAGATAGTCTTTGCAGTTCCATAGATATTGAAAGCTCGCGTCCTGATAAGAATACATGATATATTGAAAATTTGTGCTTAACTTCTATATCGACAATTGATTAATTAGTGCACATGAGAATCAAATTATCAAGAACTAATAATCGAACCTTATCCAAAGATGGTAGTTCTTTGATTGAAACTGTTTGTGGTGCACCTCCAGGAACACTCACACAATTGTAATAGCCAACTTCTTCTATTGACAACTTATCAATCTCACCTTCAACCTGGGATCACGAAATATAATGAAGAAGGCAAGAGCAGAGATGAATCTGTTAAAACACGGAAAATGTTCGAGTGAATACAACGATGATCTCGTGTACTTCTGTAATGTCATCCAGTCCATATAACATTTTTTCAGTACCCCTGTCCTGAAATTTGAAGGCAATAATTTACAAAAATCAGTTCAGTTACAAATGTGATTTTTTGTCAGCCTGTTCAGAAACTAGGATTTATCGAAATTTCAATGAAAGGCCGAAATAATCATTCTCGTTATGCTTTGATGGTAACATGCTGAAGCAAACTTCCAAAGTGGATGTTCGCAGAATACCTGCCAAAACTTTTTCTCAATTGTTCGGTACTTGCAGCCAACAAGCAGCCCATTTTGTCTGTAAGTAAAGGCAATGATTTTCTGCATTGAGAAATTAAAAACTATAACATGAGCATGAGTGCATAAAAGAACTTCCAAATTCCACATACACATGGCACAGCATTATCTCCCAAAGTTTAATGGCATTCTAAAAGAGTAGTGGTTCTTTATTTAGTACCAGGTCCCTAGATAATACATGATTAGAGTATTAGAAATCCAAAATCTGAGTGGGAGGATGCTCTGCAGTGTGAAAGACGAAGATAAAGGATCTAAAGAAACTTCTCTTCCCAATGCCAACTGCTACTTGGGCTCCCCATGCTCTAGGTGAAAAAACCCACATGCTTATAAAACTAATAATATTGTCTACTACTTCCATGGGAGATACTCTCTCGATATCACAAAGAACTTCTTTGTCTTCTATAGGTCAGATTTAAAATGTTCGTTTCGTATCTTTAATTGTGAAAAAGCAATCAACATCATCCAATGCTGAACATAACACCTATAGTTATAATATTATCCATAAAAATTATGAACCCAAAAACTCGTCATTTTGACCAGAAATAGTGAACTAAAACATGCAATTTGAGATAGAGGTATATAATAGGAGTGTTCATACCCTTTCACCAGAAACTTGCATCACTTTATTTCTCTGCAATGTTTCCTTCGATATCATTCTTTCAGCAAAGTAATCTAGCAGCTGAAAGATAGGATAGCTTGAATAAATCATTCTAAGTGAAGACTGAACGAGACCTTGGTGAAGAAACATGGAACTAAACCTCATCATTCACATCACTTATGAGGCTTTTAGACAATTTCCATCATGTCTCCAAAAGAGACAAGAGAAAGAAATTGAAGCTACACAGGAAGTGGGTAGCAGAGTGACACAGCTACACTACGACACAATACTAAGAATCGCTAGTATTCTTTGACTTGCTCCTCAAATTCCAATATGATTTTCAATACTAATTATTAGTCTTCAATTTTGTAAGGTTGATACTTGTGTGTTGTCAACATGGGAAAATCATTTCTAATCTCTTATAGTCTAGCAGATTGAATTTTGATAAAATTCATTGTTCTTTCTAGTTAAGAATTTTCATGTTAAACTCTTATCTCATAGGAGGATTCCTTTTGAGTGGCAAGTGATCTTATCGGTTGTATACTTGTGTTACCTCCATTTTTCCCCCAATTCACATTGTCTGTGTCAGAGAGGGATCCTTGTCATGCCTTTCCAATTGGTTTATAGTACCAAATATTGCAAACGTTGAATTAGCCTTCTAAGACAATCTTGAGTAGACCAAATTCTACCAGAGAGGAAAATGGGTGTCAAAAGGAAAATGTAAAATAAGGGCCATTTTTCCAAGGATTTGCAGTTCAATTTTTGCAGAAGAAAAATAATACCCCATAATATATATGTCTCCAAAAACACAAGCAGCAGTAATGCCTGATGCTTCATGGCATGAAAGGACATATGTTTCAAGTTCCTGGTAATCTTGTTATGTAATTTTGAGAATGGAACTAATACAGGTCATCAACGGCTTGAGAGAATTATACCAGAATATGTTACGAGTCAATCGATGCAATTACGAACTTATTCAATATAAGAAGTTAAGAACTACATATTCCCTTAGATTATAATTGGCATACTAGACCCTTGCAATAAGTCTTATATTCACAAAGCTGAAGAAAATATAACTAATTAAATGTGCGTTCTTCAAAACCTTGGATGACTGAATCATGTCGACAATGCAGTTAAATGAGTGAGGTTGATGACTTTGTTACCTCTTCACCCAACACCTCTAGCCTTAGACTTTCCCTCGTCGATGGCAAATTGGAATTGAATTTTCCATGAAGATCGCCACCAGGATTACGCTTTTTAGTGTTTGCACCGACCTGCAATCAAAATTAGCACCTCCCAAACTAAATATGGCTTCAAGACATCAGAGAAATGAGAAAAGCGATAGACTAAACCACATGTGACGCCACCTGGCCTGCCCATCCACATTTTGTATCAAAACATCTCCACATTGCATAATTCCTAATATATTGTATAAATGTATATACATAAATCAAATTCAAGAAGTATGAAACCTTGAAAATTTTAAAAGGCAATGTACCAATTTTGGCCGACATGAAACGACAGACTTCTCTGCATTGATCGTCCACCTTTGCACTGAACCAAAACACGGTAGATATGGTGACAAGAAAATAATCCAAATAAAGCACATATATTTGATCCATTCTTAATAGAATTGCACATGCCAATTTAAAATTTCTAGCGCCTTTGCAGACTCAAAACGTATGCATTCGTATAACTAGAAGCACATGGCACGGATTAGTTTTTTTTATCAAAACGCTAATATTAAAGCAGGAGTATCAGAAGTACTCAAAATTAGAGAGTTCATACAATTGACAAAACAAAATCTAAGAAAATGCAATAACCCCAAACACGAAGGCCCGCGACAACGATTACAAAGCCCCCAAAGACTCGATAAACCCTATACTAAACAACACAACAATTAGAACGAAAGTATACAGACAGCTGGGTTCTGACACCAGTCGAGAAGGAATAACAGAAGCTCTTTGGCTTTGAGCTTTTGATCCATATCCACGACCTATATTTAACTAGGTCAAGCAAATTATTACTCTGATCCTGGCCTCGAAAAACTCTTCCATTTCTTTCCAGCCATAAAGTCCATACTATAGCTAGCCAGATTGTGACCATCCCTTCCGACCTTTATCATGTTCCCATAAGTGATAGTGAGGGAGAAAGTGGTTGACCGAATGTTGGTGATTAGCAAGATTCATCCCAAGCCACTCATAGCAATTCATCCATAGCCTATATGCCTCAATGCAAGAGAAGAACAGGTGATTTGTCGATTCCTCATCTAAGTCACAAAAAACACAAGTATCCGATATTGGCCCCACTCTAATATGTTGCAATCTGAGATTTTGCTTTGTGGGTACCCGATCTCTGAATATTCTCCAAGCTAGAACAGCTACCTTATTAGGAACTTGAAATTTCCTCCAAATCGGTTCGAAGCACAGATTAGTGATGCTGACATGATTGATAAATCTAAATGTAGAGCAACCTTTTTGCTCCGTGAACTAATTCAAACCATTTAATTTTTGAAGTTCAAAGTTAAGCTTGGGAAAAGAAAAATTATCGTGCTCTCTTTCATCAAAGATGATCTTTATTATTGTGCTCTCTTTCATCAAAGATAATCTTTCGATTGTAATTATTTGATGATGGTTGTGGGGAGAGACCAAATTTATCAGGGCACCAAAAACTAAAACCACCAAATTTAGCACCAAAATCTCAAACTACCAAACAAGCAAAAGCGTGGATCAAATTTTTGATGGAGTGACTTGTGTTTAGTGGAGATGGAAGTTGTGGCTTGTGAAAGAAAGTAGCAGCACGATTGCAGCATAAAAAAGCAACAAAATAAAAAGTGTATTGAAAGGCATGGTTGTCATGGTAGTGCGATAGAGTGGTTGTAGTGATGGCAGCGCTGATGGTCTTGAGGATAAGTTATCACAAGCTTTGTATTTTTCCCTCAAAGCAAGAGAGTTCGTAAGTGAGTGATAATAGTTATACAGCAGTGGCCTGTTTGCATAATGATGTTTGGTAAGATACCGTGTTTTAGGCAATGCTTCTTAGTTGGTCATGGAGTAGAGGGCATTGGTTGCAGACTCAGACAAGAAGAAAATTGAAGCGCCAACTAATCAACAAATCCAAAATTGGGTTCATCCAACAAAAGGGGAACTTTCCACGAAATTTATTAAGCTTAATGTTGTGTATTGTTTAATGTTAATTCCATAGAATTATTGTAAATTAACACCCGTATATGCCAAATAAGAGAGAATCTATCAAGAGATTACCTCCAGTAGAATTAATTTTTTTTTTTTGATCAGACAAATATAATATAATATAATCGTTTGTGCGAGAAGCACAACAAAGGTAGTACATAAAAATTCGAAAAGCATAGAGATGATGGTGTAGCGCTATTCTAGGAAACTAGACTGCTAACAAACATACTAACGGTTCCCGTCTCCAATCAACAAACGAGTACAAAAATTTATCCTTTCCTCTATTTGTGATCCAAAACCACGATCTATAAATGACGAGTTCCAATAAATCTTCCTCCTTGTTCTGTCGACCTTGGAAGCATAAATTGTTTCGATGAAGCCAAATCGTCCATAATAATGTGCTCCAGATCGTCCTCCAAGCTTTCCTTCCCCTTTTTCTTGTCCATAATCCCTGATGATGCAAATAGTGGGATACGGACTCCGCTGGCAATACCGTAATGAATCCTAGCCATCGGTAGCATTTCATCCATAAGTCATATGACGCTGTGCAGCCAAAAAATAGATGTTGAGATGTCTCCTCCGTTAAGAGGCAGGTTGCGCATTTCCCAGCCTCTGCTCCCGTGAGTATGTTCCGTTGACGGAGATTTGCTCTTGTCGGTAGTCGGTCTCGAATTACCCTCCAAGTAAATGCCGCCACCTTGGAAGGTGCCAGAGTCTCCCAAATAGACTGATATGTCTCTGATAAATGTGCATCAAGCGATGAGTCATTCATCATCGTGGCATATGCTGATTGAACAGAGTATCGTTTGGAATCATCATTGTGCCAGATCCACAAATCCTCTTGTCCCGGTGTGAAAGTGTACCTGTCCAACAAAGAAACCAAATCATGAAATAAATCAAATTCCCTCTCCAATAATTCCCTTCTCCAGTCCCAACGCCACTCCCATAACCCCTCCACCCATACCCCCATCTGAGCTATGAGAATATCTTTATCACGAGCTAATAGCGCTAATCTAGGAAATGATTCCTTTAAACTCTGACTCCCCACCCAAACATCATACCAAAATCTAGTTCCCAACCCATTCCCCACTTTTCTGATGATCCCTCTTTTAAACCATCTCGATTGATCCTGAAATGTACACTTCAAAATTTCTCGCCACCACGGTCAGGGGCGAATCTAGAGATTTCATCGAGGGGGGGCAAAAATTAATTACATAAAAATTAAACCAAAAATTTATTATAAACATCCGTTAAGGACTACATGTAAATAATTACAATGCAATTATGGTGATATGTTTTTGACAATTTATTGATATTTTATCTGTCCATTGGTGAATTGTAGATTATTACACTACTAAGTGTTAATTGGAAGGAAATGAATAGAAATTATGTATTGTGTCATGTTGATAAATCATTTATTTTATAGACAATAAAAATTTGTTGGGGATTTTTATCCATTTTTAAAGAAAATAATCATATTAAACTAAATTTAATAGGAAAAAGCATTATATTAAATCCTTCCCTCAAAGCAAAAAAAAATTAAAAAAAAATATATATAATATTAATAATAATAATCATTTTTTAAGAAAAAAGATATTAAAAATTGCTTAGTAATACAAAATATATAACACAACAAAGAAAATGGCAAATTTTGTTACCAACAAGAATCGAACGCTGGTTAGCAAGCTCCAAGTACTTCGCCATCACCATCACACCATGGGACATTATCTTTCACACCTTGTAACAGGATTTATAAAATATATTTGAGGGGGGGCAGCTGCCCCCCCTCAAGCTCAAGTAGATTCGCCCCTGACCACGGTGAACCCGAAGTCATTCTCCTCCCCCCCTCCCCTTGCTCTAACAGACTCGAACTATTAAAACCATATCTAGACCTAAGAACCTTCCACCATAAAGTACTGTCATTATTTAAAATCCCCCAACCCCATTTCCCCAAAAGTGATTTGTTGAAACGATCCAAATTTCGAACCCCCAACCCCCCTTGGACTTCGGTTTGCAGATCTCTGACCATTTGACCCAGGCTACTTTCCGGCAACTCTCCCCTCCCCCCCATAAGAAAGCAGTCTGAATGGACTGAAGTTTGGTGAGAATTTTCTTCGGAGCACGATAAAAAGAAAGGTAGTAGATTGGTAAGGAAGTAAGCACAGCATTGAGCAGAATCAATCGACCTCCCATCGACAAACTTTTATCTTCCCATGCCGCCAATCTTTTCCGGTTTATCAATCACCGGATTCCAAGTAAGCTTATTTTTGGGATTCACCCCAATCGGCATCCCTAAATATGTGCAAGGTAATTTACCCACCTTACAGTGTAGACAGTCTGCCAAGGAAATAATCAAATCCTCATCCACATTAATCCCCATTAGTTGGCTTTTGTGAAAGTTGATTCGCAGCCCAGAAAGCAATTCAAAATTGTTCAAAATTCCTTTGAAGAACAATGCATTATCCTTTGTTGCCTCACCCACGAGCAATGTGTCATCTGCAAATTGAAGGTGTGATATCATTATCCTATCTCTGCCCACAAATAGAGGTGTGATTAACTGAATCTGTATCGCCTTTGTTATCAATCTGCTGAGGGCCTCTGCGACAATCACAAACAAAAAAGGAGATAATGGATCTCCTTGCCTCAATCCTCTCTATAACCTAAATTCCTCTGTTGGGCTCCCATTAATCAAGACCGACGCTGTGGCGCTAGAAATGCACTCCATTATCCATGTTATCCATTTAGCGTCGAAATTCATCAAATTCATAACATGTTTAGGAAGTTCCAGTCCACCGAATCATATGCCTTTTCAAAATCCACTTTGAGAATCATTCTTTTTTTCTTGTTCCGTTTCATCTCATCGATCAATTCGTTTACCACCAAGATTCCATCTAAGATGTGTCTCTGACCAATAAACGCAGACTGAGATGGAGAGATAATCCTATCCAGAACTCTGGTCAGGCGGTTTGCAAGGACCTTCGCTAGAACTTTGTATACGCATCCAATCAGCGCTATCGGTCGGAATTCCTCTAATTTAGTAGGGTTTTCTTTCTTTGGGATAAGCACAATAAATGACGGATTTGATCCCTTAACCAATCTACCATATCTGTGAAATTGTTGAAAGAATGTAATGAAATCATCCTTCAATATTTCCCAAAACTGCTTGACAAATCGAAAATTGAATCCGTCAGGCCCTGGACTCTTTGTGCTGTCACAGTCCCAAACCGCACTTTTAATCTCCTCTGCTGAAAAATTCTCTGTGAGTTGAATGTTCTCGTTCGTTGTGAGTTGATCGAACTGAACCCCGTTAAGAAGTGGTCTCCTCCATTCCCTCGTGGCGAACTGCTTATAAAAATGATCGTGGACCCCTTCCTTAATTCCCTGTACATCGTCCTTCCAATGACCATTGATGTACAATCCCACAATCTCATTTCGCTTCCGCGTCCGATTAACCACTTTATGAAAGTAGCTTGAATTCACATCCCCTTCCCGAATCCATTTGATTCTCGCCTTCTGATATAACAATGTGTCTTTCATACCTAACTGATTCTGTAACACGCTGATCTCATTCTGTCGAATCTGAGCCTCGATTGCTGATAGTTCTCTGGCCTCCGCCAGTTCATCCAACTTGCTAATCACCTCCGTAGTTTCTTGGATCTTACCATCCAATGATCCGAACACTTCTTTGTTCCATATTTTGAGGCTCATTTTCAATCTTTTCAATTTTTCTTTGAGGATATATGCACCCCACCCTTGAATCTTATAACTCAGCCACTGTTTTTCCACAAAAGGTTTGAATTGTTCATGATTGAACCAAGGATCGAGACTCCGAAAGGGTTTCGGTCCCCAATCCCTTATATGATTCTTGAGAACAATTGCACAATGATCGGATACCGTTCTTTTGAGGCCCCATTGAGTTAGATTAGGCCATTCCCTTAACCAACCATTTGATAACAAAAACCGGTCCGAACGGCTTACACAAGTCCCATCAGGCCTATACCATGTATATTTTCTTCCAATCAATGGCAAATCCAATAGTCCCGATGTACTGATAAATCTGTCAAACTCATTCATGCCAGTTGAATTGTGATTCTGAGATCTTCCCCTTCTTTCTGAAATATTTCTGACTTCGTTGAAGTCTCCACACAAGCACAACTTTTCCTCTTCTTTCCCTTCTGTTTTAGAGAGCAAAACCTGCCACATATCCCGTTTGTGCTCCAACACCCCTGAGAATAAATGTTTATGATATGACATCTAATTCTTTCTTCTCCCCAGAAACCCTCCACTCCTAGCAATCCGTCTTCTCCCCAACATGATTCCATTTTAAAATTTGCATCATTCCAAATACATAGAAGACCACCCGCCGAACCTTCCGCCCCCTTGAACGCCCAATTGAAGTTCTTATCGCCCCAAATCGCGACACACATCTCCTTTGTGATGAATTCTTTTTTTGTTTCTTGTAGACACAAGAAATCCACCTTTTCCTTCTTAATCAACTCCCGTATTTCTCTTTTTTTCACCCGTCCACCTAATCCTCGTGTATTGAAACTGACAATAATCATTGGTTAACCTCGACGTCACCCGGTACTGCATGATTTGTGAGTGCTGTCAGATTTCTTTTTTCCATTTCCATCAACTGTTGAATGATTTCTTGGTCATTCCCTTGTCCTATAATCCCCAATTTCTTTCCTATCTCCCAAAGTTTAATCGCCTTTTTAACCAATTCCGCTTCCACCGTACCTGTTTGATCATCCACCGTGTTAATTGTGCCTCCCTTGGTACCCACCTCCAACCTCTTTTTCCTTTGGTACGTATTCTTAAAGCTCTCCACCCGTACCGATCCCCATTCCCCATTCCGCTGTAAGATTTGCACAATTTTCTCCGCAATACTCCCAGATCTCTGTTCAGATTCTTTATTCGCAGCAAATGACGGATGATTCTTTGATTCCTTGTTCAAAGCATATGGCGATAACTTCTTGCCGAGGCCATTGAATTGCTCCTTCCCACAGGCCGCCCCCGACACCTCCCTTTCCGGAGAGTCGAATGTTACAACTTCTTCTCTCCTCTCTTGAAATTGTTTGTTTGAGATTTCATCATCCCATGACTGTGGAATAATCTCATCCGAATAATTCGAGTCTGAGCACGGAGATTCAGGGACCACTTCCTCTTGTTTGAACCGGTTGATCACCCTCTCCACCAAGGGCCAATCAATCCCCACTTCTAACATTCTGATAGAGTATATCCGTCCATCAATGTCAACCTTAGTGACTTCATTGATAAATTCCTTGGAGGAGGTAGTGATGAGTAATCTACCATTATCAAGTTTAGATCTGCTCATGGTATCCTCACTTACTTTTTTCAAAGTACCCAACCGGAATATTAGACGGCTAAAAAACCTTTCATTCCACGCATGAAGTGGGATGCCAATGCAGTTTATCCATACCTCTCGGTCTTGAATTTGCAACTCCTTTTGCCAGTGTCGTATGTCTTTGAACCATGTTCCCAACCATTCCTGTTCTTCTTTAATCAAATCCGTCAACTTTTCCTTATTTTCAGCATATATCAGAACCTGTGAACATCCTATTGGTATAGCTGTCAATGACCCAAAGCCATTCAAAGTGAGATCATGTTGGAGCTCATTCACCATTTCATAATCAATTAACGTGCCAATGAGACATCCTTCCAACCATTGTGTTTCCTCCTTTGCCGATTCAAAACATAATCCATGCCATTTGGGCTTCTCCCTCACCATGGATTCAGTTTTTTTAGCCTTGAACTTCGCTGTCAGCGCCTGTACATAAGATTTTTCAGAATTGCTTCTCCTATTCGGTACATTATAGACTGCAGTAGCACTGGGTTGTGAAGATTGGCGTTGAAATCGACTACGATTTGCCTGAAGTTGGAATTTGCCCAACTGAATTCTGTTAAGGGCTTCCTCAATCTTCAGCACGTCCGTAATGCCTCGAAAGCGCACAAATCCAAACTTCTTCCCTTGACTGGTTCGTTTTTTTGGGATAAATATATCACACACCTGTCCAATCTTTCGAAAAGTTCGCCACATCTCAGTTTGAAACCAGTCATCGGGGAAATTTGTGAAAAAGAATGGCGTGGACATCTCAAAAATGCGCTGCATATGTGCTGGGACCCCTTGAGTAAATCGGCGATGCGGTTTCTGGGCGGTAGCCACCGGACGGCGAAACGGGTTCTGGGCGGTAGACGCCTGACCAAGCTGTGCTACTTCCTTACCTCTCCGGGTGTTTGGGTATGAACTCTCACTCTCGAAACGGGTTCGGTAATCGTTAGGGTTTAGGTAGGGTCGATGCTCCGATGATATTCGTTGGGCTTGCCGTGCCGGAAAGATTCGCGATCGGCTGGGAGGGTTTTGGGCGGGGTAAAATTTGAATTCCTCACCTCTCTTTCTCTCTCTAGCCATTGTTCCTTGGATTCCCTTTTCATTCCAGTAGAATTAAAATAAATAAGCAGATAACTTCCTTGGCCAGGGGGGAATTTTCTAACAACTTTGGAGGGGCAATTTCCTAATTTTTCAAAGTAAATGTGGCAACAAGAGTTGCTTGTGAGGGCCAATTTTAGCAGCATCTACAAAACAAACTTAAATTTACAATTGAGGATTAGTGCCTTTTTTTAGAATTTAGTAGCATGTACAAAATATACTATATTTACTATTATATTGGAGGATAAAGTAACAGAGAAAAGCATGATCATACGACAAATGCCTGTATATTCAATGAGATAATTATCAAGAATTTCAATGTGTCTACCAGTATCTTGAGAAGAAAATTATGGTCTTGACCAGGAAATTGACACAACCAAGGGATAACGAGGTCTAAGTTCTAATTAAGATCAACAACAAAAGACTTCAATAAATTGCCATGCCTCCCCATAGTGTTCAGTTAATAAATCTATAGTTATTATCAGATTTAGACATGGAAATGCAAATTCTCATACAAAAAGCAATGTGTTTTCCTGATTAAGTATTTATTTCAAGAGTTCCAACTTCCAAGCAAGTTTATAAAACAACATTAATCATAACCACCGTAGAATGATAAAAATGTACTTCTTAACACGCCAGAGCAAGAAGTACCTTGGGACAAACAAGAAGCTCATACAGTCCAGGTGTACAAGAATCAATTTTTACTCCATGGGCCTCCATTGTTTGCCTCAGTTTGGTAAAATCAGTCATCTCTTCCTCTGCCTCATCCATGTCAGCTATAATCACAAAGGCAAAAAAGACAGCAGCATAGTCAATGATTTGCATTTCACATACATATGTTGCATTTGACATAAATATGTTAAATAAAATCAGTTTCTCATGTAGAGTCGATACAAGAAAATTAACCTATAGCATTGGAAGACTGAACATGAGACAAAAACTGGAACCCATTATTATGAGCTGAATTTATGGAGACGGGCTTTGTAGAAAAGTTCAATAAATTAAAAGATGGTAGATTTTGATAATTTTTTGGAGTCTGGCGACAAGGCGTCGGCGGCGGCGGCGGAAGTGATATGAGGAGAAAAGGCATTTCAACTGCTCCTGGATGACGGCAGTGCATAGGCTATTCTCTTCTCTGTTAAAGAACACAGGGAATTATATTTCCTCTGGATGACTGTGATGATTACATGCGGGTAGGCATGACCACGGTTTAATAAAAACCGTGGCCCGGCCCGGACCCTTAACCGGGTCAACGGGCCGGTTAACCGTTGACCCGGTTCACGGGTCCGAACCGTAACCGGCCCGTTACTGTACGGGCCGGTTACGGTTCACGATTGCGGAAACCGTGGAACCGCCGGTTCGAACCGGCGGTTTTGAACCGGCGGTTCCACGGTTTTTATATATATTTTTAAATTTTTTTTTATTTTAAAATTAAAGTTTGTGTTACCGAAGACTCGAACTCTTGACCTCCAATATGTATATACAGCTTCTTACCACTAAGCTATCATCATATTTGTTTTAATTTAGATAATATAATTATATATACTAACAGACAATATATATTATATATGTAATTTAATGATAAATATTTTATATTGACAAATGTAAATAAAATTTATCTAGAAAAATATGTTATGCCCTTAAATAAATATCGTAAAATAGAAATAAAATATAGCAAAGTAAATATAACAAAAAATGTTGGATAAATTCATAAGAACTAAAGAAATAGTTGTTACAAAATAAAATATTATAATAATGAAGTAAATTATTATAAACATATATAATATATACATTTTAATTATTGTACAAGCACTTTATTTGATTTACATTATATACAATAATCAAATAAGTATATCTTAATTTTTCACGATATGACTTACTATAGAAACTCGATAATGTGATATTTGATTAATTAATAAAATCTTTTACTAATTTGCTTATAATGATTTGTGAACAACAAATTGAATTGATAATTCACTAACTTTATATTATATAAATTAATAACATCTAATTGATAATCAAAAATATCATTACTGACTATTTTTAACATAATAAGAACTTTTGTGTTGTTTTCTTATATATGAATAACAAATAATTCAATGTTATATTCGTCGATTCATTTTCTTATATTAAAAATTGTAGTGTTCTTTGTTTATTTTTCGCATACACCAAGTTCTACCGAACGTGAGAAATAACGACTCACATCAAATACCAACTTTGTATAGATTTCATACAAATTTCATATGTAACTATTACCATAATTGTAAATATTTCATACCAATATAATGTGTAACTAGTACCAAAATGGTAAAGATTTCATATTAATTTCATATGTAATTAGTACCATAAATGTTTCATACTAATATCACGTGTAATTAGTACCATAATTGTAAATGTTTCATACTAATATAATTTGTAATTAGT
The DNA here is from genome assembly GCA_907163345.1 of Haberlea rhodopensis. Classification (NCBI taxonomy): domain Eukaryota; kingdom Viridiplantae; phylum Streptophyta; class Magnoliopsida; order Lamiales; family Gesneriaceae; genus Haberlea; species Haberlea rhodopensis. The sequence goes on from CAJQUN010000069.1 coordinate 1,348,432, forward strand.
ACCAAAGTTGTATAGATTTCTTACCAATTTCATATGTAATTAGTACCATAATTGTAAATGTTTCATACTAATATCATGTGTAATTAGTACCAAATTGTAAAGGTTTCATACCAAGTTCATATGGAATAAGTACCAAAGTTGTATATGTTTCATACCAATTTCATATGTAATTAGTACAATCATTGTAAATATTTCAATACCAATTTCATTTGTAATTAGACCAAAGTTGTATATGTTTCATATCAACTTCATATGTAATTAGTACCATAATTGTAAATCTTTCATATACACTAACTTTATATTATATAAATTAATAACTTCTAACTTAATATATTTATGATTAATCAATAACATCATCATAAAAATAACTTTATTGACATTTGTTTTTTTTTTTGTAAATTGATAGTGACATATTATATAAATTAATAACTTCTAACTTAATAAATTTATATTCGTCAATTTCATATGTAATTAGTATCATAATTGTAAATGTTTCATGTCAATATCATTTGTAATTAGTACCAAAGTTGTATACGTTTCATACCAATTTCATATGTAATTAGTAACAAAATTGTAAATATTTCATATCAATCTCTTTTGCAATTAGTATCAAAATTGAATTGGTTTCATACCAATTTCATATGTAATTAGTACCATAATTGTAAATATTTCATACCAATATCATTTGTAATTATACCAAAGTTGTATATTTTCATACCAATTAAATATGTAATTAGTATCATAATTGTAAATGTTTCATACCAAACTCTTTTATAATTAGTACCAAATTTGTATAGGTTTCATACGAAATTATATATGTTTCACATCAATTTCATATGTAATTAGCATCGTTAGATACTCAGATTCAATCAATTAAAATGACATTATCTTATTTGTGATCACATCGAGTTTGAGTTTGACGAAACAATACGTTTTGTAAGATTAATGACATGCGACTTATAAAATTTCCACTAGATATACCCACACGTTCGAACTCAACATATAAATTGATAAATGATTCATATGAATATAGAGAGTTAATGACAACTTAAAAAGTTCAAACTCTCCCCTCCACCTTACATTTCCTTTGTTATTTTTTATGATTCTTTTAGAGTAATTTTTAATTTTTTTAAATAATTTTTTAATTTTAATTGTTTAAATTAAAAAAATATAAGGGTCGAACCGTAACCGTAACCGGTGGTTAACCGTAACCGTAACCGTAACCGTAACCGGCGGTTCACGAACCGTAACCGGAACCGTCTATGAAGGTTAAGGTTAAGGGTCGAGCTCTTTTGAACCGTCGAACCGGCGGTTCCGAACCGTCAACCGGCGGTTCACGAACCGTGGTCATGTCTACATGCGGGCAGTAGATAACCCAACTCTCAAAACGGAACAGAATTGATTATATATATTATATTATATTATACCATATATATAAGCAAGGAAGGAGTTACTGTTCCAATGAACAGTAACTCCTCCATTTTTTACCTTTTTTTTTTTTCCTTTTTTTTGTTATTTATTTTTGTTATTTATTATTTGTTTTTTTATTTCCTTTTTCTTTTAGTTTTTCTTTATTTTTATGGTCGTCGATTTTGCTTGTTAATGTACATTTTGATTTTTTGCTTACTTACGACTTATTGCTAATATATGGTATTACATTTGTTCATTATACCATATATATAAGCAAGGAAGGAGTTATTGTTCCAATGAACAGTAACTCCTCCATTTTTTACCTTTTTTTTTTCTTCTTTTTTTTTGTTATTTATTTTTTTATTTATTATTTGTTTTTTTATTTCCTTTTTCTTTTAGTTTTTCTTTATTTTTGTGGTCGTCGATTTTGCTTGTTAATGTACATTTTGATTTTTTGCTTACTTACGACTTATTGCTAATATATGGTATTACATTTGTTCAAATATTCCCTTAATGTATAAGGAGATTATATCAAAACACTTGACCCAATAGTGCATCAATCTTACCTCAATTTTTAAAAATTAAAATGTTTTCTTTTTTTTTTTAGAAAAAAACTTGTTGATTTTGTCAAGTATGAACTAAAAAAAAAAAGATAGTTCAAAATAGATTTTTGTCGTGGCAAACTTTAATAATACTTTTTTATGTGAACTTATTTTAAAAAAAAAAAGACTTAAAAATAAGTTTTCGTTGTGGCAAACTTTAATAATATTTTTTTATAAAATATTCGGCATAATGGATTTTTGGTAGATTACAGGTCGTCAATTTTGCTTGTTTGTATACATTTTGAGTTTTGGCTTACCTACGACCCGTTGCTAATATGTGAATGTTATCGGTTACCTTTGATATGACGTTTGTCATCAAATTTTTCCTTCATGTACAAGGAGATTATATCAAAAAAATTAGAAAATATTAAATTATAATAATTATATGTTACTTGTTTGATAATAATTTGGGACGTCACATTTACATTCATTTTGTCAGAAAGTATATAAATAATTATAAAAGTAAGATGACTAATTAATCATGAGACCATATCAAGTAATATAAGAGCAATATCCTAAAATAACAATGCAACTATAACAATGAATATAAACTATATTTCCTCTTATGAGATGCTCGCTACTGCTATGAGAAACCGAACACATATCTGCATTATGAAATGAACCATCGTCATTTTGAAAACTCTTGCGAACAACTTTTGATTGGTTTTTTGGAGTTCATTGAGATTTACTTTTATTGTTATATCTGATGCCATCTACTACTGCACTTCCGTAGATGACTTTTGTTTAGAGAGTCTATTGGGCCCTACAAGAATATCATATGCCAACTCTTGCTATGATATACTGTTGGGGAAGACTTTTGTTTACTTCAACATATTTGATTTTATATACGTACGATTTTGTATGTTCAATGCGTATGAACCATCTTTTTATTCTCTAGAACTGTCTGTTGAACTTGTGTCGGACGCTTTATTGGATATATATACCAGATTATAAGCTCACTGGCACCGCGCCTTGCGTGGTGCCAAATTAACTAGTATACACATATACACACATATATATACTATCCATATATACGAAATTGAATTTTTTTAAACAAGGAGAAAAATCAAATAACATAAAATAAAAAAAAATTCCAAATTTGATGAACGTGCAACACATTAAAGAAAGGGAAGAAAACAATTTAAAGATCATAATGCCTATGTTTTCTTGTCATCTAGTGCCAAGTTTTCAGTAGCTGCATTTTGTGGTAAGAGTCGCACGATATTTCTAACTATCGATGACATAAATACGAATATTAGGCTTCTATTTTTAAGAAAATACAGATTTTTGCTACACTTATCAGTAACTTATTTGCTGAACCAATTTTCAAACTAACAATAGACTATAAGTTGCATGTTTTATTTTGAGATATGTACCCTCTATCGAGAATCACGGCTAATTATTAATGGGTGTTTGTAAATACTTTTACAAACGGCTTATCAGTTTTTCAGACAATAGAACAGATTTTGAGTGTTTTATCTCTTTGCTTTTGCTATTGCTTCTCTACAAATAAGCAGAAAAAACAGAAGCTGAGAAGCAGGTCATGACATGTTTTTTACTGATTTAAGTTGTTTGGTGGTAATTTTATAATTAATTGAAGCTTATTAAGCTGTTTTTTTAATTTTAATAGCGAACACTTAATACTTTTGCTTAGCAATTTTTTTCAATTTTAAGCAAAAACAACATAGAAATATTTCGAATAAGTAATTACAAACACGCATAATAACGAAGGTTAAATTTGATAAATTCCACACGGCATGGTAACGAGGAATGAAAACCCTATTGAGCAACCGTAATCCTAATAAATAGGACGTGTTTTCTTTAACCCACGACCCATTCTTGCTCTCCCGCAGTCCCCCGTCTTTTTATTGTTAGTTTTCACAAGTCTACTGATGTGATGTGAATATTCTTCTTAAAATCTAAGGTGAATCTGGCAGTCGGTTCATTTCTTCTCAGTTGAGCAACTATTCCTACTGGGATTCAATTTACCAGTTCAACTCAGAAACCACCATTTATGCTCAAACAGAAACAAATGAGCAGCTGTCTTCGGGGCTCCAAGGTTGCTTCGATTATCTTGATTTTGCGGACCAGTCCTGCAACAGTACAGATCATCTCCTCAACCCCTACAACATGTTTTACTCAAGAAGTACTCCCGAAGCGCCAAAAGGTGGCAACTAAGAGTTTCAAGTTTATTCGCAGGAAGTTCTGAAGCCGCTATTGCCGGATCTTCCAATCTCCGCCGTTTACGGGAGTTTGTTGTGTTAGCATGCTTTCTTCTACTGGGGCCGGTAACTTTGCGGGTTTATAACATGCTTTCTTCTACCCACCCTTCATCTATCCCACTCACCGCCCCACTCTTTATCTCAAGCAACGATGCCATATCCCAATCCCAGTTCAGCTCCCTTCCGCCACTGCTAACCCATTTCTCATACCACATCACATGGTCCCACAGCGCCTAACTTTCTCCGATCTTAGACAATTCCAAACTCACACGCGCCTCCCCACTCTGCTGCCCTCCATATACATTACCATCACTAACAATTCCCCTTCAAATTTAACTGTTGATGACTCACAAATCACGTATCCTGATATCTTTGTGAACCCCGCATTCTCCCTGCATGGCATCACGAAATTACTCGTTACAGCGACGATTGTCTTCTTCCACCACCCAAGGAAAATAATAGGAAGTCCCCAAGGCGTAAATCTTCGCCTGGTACCACCAAAGGGTTCAAACCAGGATTTTCCAGGGGAGGTTATTGTTGATCATAGCTCCAGCGGAGCATGCTCGTCCACTGAGTTTTTGGGTATTTTTTGTGTCATTCGCCGTTTTTGCTTCCTAAGATTCTTTGAAGTTACAGGTCACAGAACATGTAGACATAAAGCGTCATCGATTATTGACTTGCTATGATTTTTAAGTCCATTTGCTGAATGTCTTGTATGCCTTTCTTGGGTTAGTATCTGTTCTCAAGAATTAATATTCACTGAGTTCACGACTCTCATCCGACCACTTCAGATTGTTTCATTTATTTATCACAATTATCTTTAATGTTATGTTGCTTCTACATAGTAAGAAATTTTTTTTACTTGCACGGCGTGATAACAAGAGAAAGATTATCTCAATATGACACCGGGTGTGTTTCACCCCATGTGTGAAACCCCACATGTTGCAAAAGACCAAAGACTTAAGACTTGTAAATGAGATGGCAAAGATTTACATTATGATGGGATGACAAGATTTGCATTGCAAATGGAAATACTTGCAAATACCTTGGGAAGAATGACAAAAGACTTAGACTTGCAGGGAAGAATGACAAAAGACTTGAATCCAGAAATTCTCGAAGGCGATGGACAAGCCCAAGCCTCAGAGGGAAACATTGTTGCTGCCCTAAAGGGCACTGCCCTTAGGGGCATCATCTACCATCCATGTAGAATCTTTTTTTTCTTTTTTAAAAAAGGATTCCAAATGAATGGTGATGATTCCCCTAAGGACACTACCCTTAAGGGCATCATCAAACAAACCGCCTCAGAGGGGGTTCGGAAATAGTTTTCAACCAGCAATAAGCGCGCCTCGGTTGGAACCTCACTAACTACGCTATTGCCTCAAGCGCAAAGATTTGGAAATATATTCATGAAAAATGACATTTACACAATAAGAAAAATTCATAAATTTCCTCTTTAAAATATATAAAAAATTTCATTTCAGAACAAATAAAATACTATCAAACAAAACCATCGTTTCTAGTTGTATTAGCAAGGCAAAATGAAGATTTCGAAGCGTTTTTGCAACCTAACTATTATGTAAGTGGGTTTTTGTTATATTATCCTTTCGTTTTAACATATGTAAGCTTGAAAAATTCAGTCGAATATGTAAACTATTAAAAACTATGATGTCATGAAATTTCTGAATACCAAGAGATAAGTGCTATCCGGAGCAACGTGTTACGTGCGTGTGCGTCACCTCTTGAACCAATGGGGCAAAGTGCTACTCGTACGGGAGCCATCTCTTGAATCCGTAGGAAACACCTCTATAATCCTTATGTTTCGTACATCGATCTAATCTAATTAGTATATGATGATATTATGCATTTTATATAGCTCATATGAGCAAAATTCTGCTATGTGTATTCATTCATATCAGTTTATGTTTGATACCTGTTTCAAAATTTGCATATATAAGTATATGTTTTGGTATATTCGATTGGCTCCCGCTTGCTTAGTGTTTAACAAAACACTCACCAGTTACATCTCCTCCCAAGATAAAAGTGAGATAGCTACCGAAGAAGAAGAACAACACACAACTTTTTTGGGGTTGGTGATCTACTGCAAAGATTTCAAGATTTTACATAATTAAGCTTATGCTAAACTCTGTTAAGATTTAAGTTATGATTTTATTTTCAGTCGTAAATACATTTATCTTTATGGAATAAAAGATTGGTTATATTTTATTTATGTACTACAAGACTTGTTGTCTTCGAGTTGTATATTTGAATTCAACGCCGGTGTTATCGACCCCGATCTTGGAGCGTGACACCATGTAGCATGGAACACACCTGGTGTAAGCGTGTAGCGTGGATAAATTAAGACCCTTGATTTCTTAAAATATAGGGTGAGCCCTCATATTTTATGTGGGATTCACATGATTCAATGTTGCAGAGAGGGGGGAGTGTTGCTCCAGGAGTAACATAGGCTTTTCCGCTCAATATTTAGAATACAATACAATTTGAAAATATGAAAAGCTAGATTCGATAAAAAGTCTTCTCTAATCCATATAAAAACCATCAGTCATTCTATGGAAAAAAAAAATTCAACTCTAAAATCTGTATCAGCTAAATCAGGGATATTCCCTATTTATACCATGGTTGAAAAGAATGAGAACTGACAAAAAAGTTACCCACTAATTTACCCCAAAAAAATATAATGGCGAGATGTTAAAGATTTAAAACTGCAATTAATATAAACCGTATTTCATCTTCAGACAAAGAATTGTAGCTACCTAGTGTTGACCTGTAAGCAGATTCATGCAAGGCCTAGTCAGTTGCAAGTATCTGCTATTTTTTCCACTTCACCGGACCATCTGGCGGAAGACGTCTCAATTAGGAGCTTGTGATTCCAGTATGCAAAATATTGGTGATGAGGATCCAGAGCTTCGATAGCCTGAATTACTCTAATTAGCGTTTTCTTAACGAATCAAAATCTGTAGCTTTATTATTTCCCCATTAAGATCTTAATGAAAGATATAAAAAAACGAGAGGCAAGATTTACTTGAACGATGGACGAAGAAAGAAATCCAAACATTTGAAGACCATTCACGCGAACAGGCTGCAGCAGAGGCAATCCTTGCTTCCCTAGACATGCCTGCGTCTTTATTTCTTGGTTAAGTCTCTGAAGCACCATTTCCCAGCATCCCTCCGCTGAGATATTCGTAAAGCTCTCGTACGGATGCTCTTCAAGACTAACCTGATAACCGAAAAATGATGGTTGAAGCGAGATTAACAAGAGTTAAGGTTCGTTTAAGACTTGGGACTTAGAAGATTACCTTGAATAGGGGGCCTAGGAGTCCACCATCCAGGATTTCTGATGTATAGGTACTCCTAATCATCGGATTCAAAAAATTAAAGAATTTTACCCGGCTTTTATATCCTGTGGAAGTCATTCATGACTCACCGTAAGAACCATGTAAATAATTATGGAAGACAATACATCTTCAAGAATATTTTGTTTATTTTGAATGTATTCTAGACACATACCTTTCGTGAATATGAAAGCCTTGTTGCACCATTGTTTTCCACAAACAACAGACCCAAAATTTATGGGTTCAACAGAGAAGTCAAGCCTCTTTTCAGAATCTGGCCCGACCTCAGAAATCTTGTTTGCTGAATGCTCCTCTGGATCATTTTTCAATGAGTTGTTGAATGGAACACTTGAATATGGGCCCGTATTTCTTGAACCTAAAGGCCGACCATCATCTGAAGCTACATTAAATTCAGATGAGTAAGAATCACTTCCCCTATTCAATGTTTCCTTTTTCATGGGATGGTAAACTCCATATTCATCTTTTCCTCGATCCAGGTTATCAAAATCATAAATTCTATCATTTAACCATGCCACCTGGAAATACTTGGACGCCCATATTTCGAGAGCATCCGAGCACTCTTCCAGTGCCTCCACCAATGTGTGTAGCTCATCAATGGTGTAACGGAGAATGAGAAATCTGTTGTCTGGTTCACAGCAACAGATGAGATTTGCATGTCTAAGGCATGCAAACTTTTTCAAGGAACAATTGCAAGAAGCTGCAGATAGATGCAAGTCATAAAAGCATGCAAAGCATTCCCTCTCTGAGTTCAGATCAAGATACTTTTCCATCTTCTGAAAACTGGTAACTTGTGGAAGACGCTCGATTCTTTTCTTCTCTAAATGAACCCTTCTCTAACATTCAAAAAAACAGTGATAAATATCATAGATTTTAAACAAAGAATCAAGACTTAGATATAACTGATTTTTGTCACTTCACCCTGATAGCCTCGGTAAGCTTCCCTCCCTTTCCGCAAGCACTTTTCCATCTCAAGTTTTCAGGATTTTCTTTCTTGAGAACAGAGATCTCCCAGAGAGCCCGGATAGCTTTCTGGGCTGCAGCCACCATCAACTTATCATGTGACAATGACGTTTTGCGACACTGTTTACTATACAGTTCAACTGCATTTAGTCCATGTTGTAGCCAATCCACAGGAGCCACATTTACTGCCTCAGCACAGTTAAAGCCACAGTTGAATCCAGAGTGATAAGCTCTTGGAAAGGTAAGAACAAATTCCCCAGAGTTCTGGACAGCTCGATACACAGGCACACCTTCAGACTTCAAAACTGAAGGTGACAACTGAGTGACCTGTCACAAGTTGTCCTAAAGTTGTAAATGATGTTGCATAATATTCTGTTGATGCCAAAAAGAGGACATGGAGGATTATATTTTACCAATTCATTAAGTAAATCAGGTTGTTCTTCAAATAGATCTTTTAAGTGTTTCCTCATAGCATCCTCCAACGCCGAGGCATGACTTCCAGGCACCCCGTACCAAATTTTTGGATCCCCCCAGTGGAGATAGTTCAGAGAGTAGAGATGATGGTCTTCAACATGCTTTTGGACACAGAAGAACCGTATACATAAGAATCAGGTTGGCATACAAAAGTAATTTCACATAAACTGTAAGTTACTGAAGAGAAAGTAACTCACCCAACAAAATGATGAGAAACACATTCCAATATAAATCCATGGTACAACTACACCAGAGATGTGCTCTTCAAAATTCAGAACCGAACCTGGGAGAAGTGAAAAATTATTCAAATTCCACCCTGAGGTCACGTATTGATCCATCTTAGAGTCTGTTAATGACAATGATTCTTTAGGAAATCCACTCCCCAGCATTCCACTTTCCAAATCAGCTCCATAGTATACCTACCGTTTTCATACAAAGTTAAACAGAGTAAGCATACTTATATTACAAGGATCTGAAATAAAGGTAAAAAACATGGTTCAATTTTGAGTTTTCTCACCTCAACTTCATCTGTAGGCTCTTCAATGATTCTCCAGTACTCTCCTTCAATATCAACAACCAATGGGAATCCCTTCTTAACCTGTCCAGACTCACTGGAGCATTCTCGAGTTCTGTCAATCAATCCAAAGTATGATTCTTTAAATTCCTCTGCAAATCTTTGAAAATCTTTCAGGGTAAAATCTGGTCCCGATTGAAAGCCAAACTTTTCTTCGGTGTCACATGCAGCATATGATTGGGAAATTTCAGGATGAGCACGTCTCCGTGGTCTGGTGTTAAATAGCCTCCGCTTTTTTCTCTTGGGCTTCAATTTTTTCATCATGGGCTCTCTATTCTGAAGGAGGTCTACTTGCTGAATTCTTGTAGAAAATGTTTTGTGTTCCCAGACTTTCTTATCTTTTAGGGGACAAGGAGGACTCCAAGATGGAGGAGGTACAATTTTACAAATACCATATGCCTCAGCTGTGGACCTTATGCTCGCTATATAACCAAGGGTATCTTGGAACTCCTAAAAATCGAAGAATACTTCAACTTCATATCAGGTACAAGAAAGTAACAGTATTATCTCTTTTTAAGATTCTGAAAGAAAGATGAACCTCTGCAGTTGGATAGAATACTGGAGCTTCTTCGAGTAAGGGTCTACATGCTTCAGCAGGAACCCATCTTGCAGATACCTGCTTCAATAGACACAATAAGAATCCTTCAAAAACTTGGTAAAACTACAAAAGAAAGCGTGATTCTGATGAACACAAATATAATTTCTCAAAAACAACTCAAACAATTGTGGAGGAAATGGCAATTCTGTCACTCTTGCACCTTTCCATTCCACGGACTGCCTGGACAATTTTGGTAGCCATCATTTTTCGGCATATTTCCGGAATGATGGTCCTAGAAGAAAACCATTATGAGTGTCTGTAAATTCCATATTCTAAAGAAATCGAGACATGAAAAATCATAGCCCGTGTTACTAGGGAAATATGAGATAGAAAACAATATGTAAATATAAAATGATTCATCAGGGTAAATTCAGCATGATTTGGGTGAAGACGCAAACCTTCCTTCTCATGATGATTCAGTTAGAGTTGAAGCATATGTTAGCTGTTAGCAGCAAAATCGTGCTGATGAATGGGTCAGGCTTTGTTGTAAGAATGGAAACTACAGAATTTATATGCTGAACAGTTCTTGAACGAAACTATTCTTGTCAAGAATCTGAAATGATAAGAAATTAATGCTCATTTTCTCATGGAGATTGCTAAACTCAGAAAAAATCATTTTTTTAACACTGAATTGATAACTAAGTAAAATGAATATGGATGAAGAAGATGATAGAAAAGAATCAAACACACATGATCTTACTAAATGATGAAACAGGCATCAAAATTTTGCTTCATCAAATCTCAGCCTTAACAATACCTATTCACTCACCATACTGATATGCATGCCTAATTATCACCTACATGCCTTCTATTTTCCACTGTTACAGATGAATGAAACAAAAGTACAATTGAAGATCAATTTTTCCCAAAAAAATCAACATGCTGAGAAACAAACACAGATTATAAGCTGAAAATGCACAATAACTTAAGCAGTTTTCACACCAAAACAGGCAGAACAATCGAACACTAAAGACGTGTGGCATTTGTAATATACTATGAAATTCTTGAATGACAATTTGTAATATACTATGAAATTCTTGAATGACAAATGGGGGAAGAAAAGAGATCAGACACATACTATGGAAGGAAGCAATGTTGTATTTGATTGGTAAACACAATAACTTACCAAGAAGTAATTGAAATCAACTGAGACCAAAATCTTTGAAAATCTTTACATGTACATATAATACTTGAAAATATAGGGAAACTAAATTGTAACTGTCAAAACCAAACAGTTTCAACTTTTTCTCCCATTCATTAATGCCCTAACTATAAAAAGTCTCAAGAAATCTTCCCAGAAAATGTCATAAATCACATTAAGAAATTATAAAGACTAAATTATCCAAGATCCTCCAAGCTAAAGATAATTTCTACGAAATCCCAGTATTAACATACATCTAAAAATACCTCCTACTCAAACAAAAGGGTTGAAAAATCAAATCTTGAAGGAAAGATTAAATATTTACGAGTCGGCAATAACAAAGGGTGGGGAAAAAAACAAACATGACCAAGAAAAAAAACTGGCTTTCAAATTAAATGATGGTAAGGGATTCACAGACATGTTCTTTTTAATGGAAATATATTTAGTGTGGTGACGTTGGCAAGTAAGAAGATGAAATTATGAATGCCAGGGTTACCTCAAGGCTCAAGCGACTGCTAAAGAATTCCACGTTGTAACCGAAAACTTTTTTCCCTATTTTCACTTTAAACATATACAAAACAGAGTACGTATTAATAAATCTTATCATAATCGTGGAAGTTGGCTCTTGGGTAAAGTCCCTCTGACGTTAGAAGTCTCGTGTGAGTGGGAAAAACCAAGAAACCTCCAATTGAAGAGGACGGATCCAAGAATCCTTAATTTAACAGAAAATATTGAATGCGTGTGTCCCAGTGTTTTCTTGATTTACTAACTATAAAGTACAAATGGGTTCAAGATTTTCTAATGATTGACATCGTGATTCGTGACTCGTGCATGGTACAACCATTAATAGAACGATATATATAATTTTTTATATAAAATATGTTTTGTATAGATTAATAATTCAAAATTGGGTTTAATTGATAAAAGCCTAATAATTATTATTTTGTTAATGAGAACAAAATTATGGTAAGTAAATTATGAATAGTCAATTAGGCTAAAGAAATCTCACGTTGAGAAAATGAGACACTTATGGTTTGTTTATAATGAGATACAAATCAATAGAGTGTAGTTAAATAGAAAAGATGGGTGCCCCTCGTGCACCGTTCGTCCGTCCACTCGGCTCGTCGCGCTGGACCGCTGCACTACTCGGATTTCTGAAATGACTTTTCATATTCTGCTGAGTATTAAGTTTGAGACGTTTCACATACCTGCAGAATTGATGTCAGATTTAACTGTGAGACTTAAATCCATATTAATCTTATGTTAAGTGTTGAGACTTTTCATCTACCCCATTAAACTTTACACTTAATTTCTGAGACCTTTGGAGTGGTCTGCTGCTCAACTATATAAGCTGCTTCAGCCATATGTTTTCATCATTCCGAAAAACTGCATACATACATATAACATTCTACTTTGAGAGTACTGCACACTGCTATTTTTGAGGAAGTCTGCTCGGAGTTTTGCTTCAATCCAAACAGAGGTGATTGTACGTTGTACCTTGGAACTCACTTGTCAAGGAGGCCAGAAGCTAAGACGGACAAATTTGAGTTTACGGGCACACGACTTGTTGTGGCCTCGTCCAGAATCTTTTGCAGATTCTTGCTGTGTTTTATTTATAGTTCATAAACTATTACTGTAAGTTCTACTATTTTTCTTTATTTCAGTGTAACTTATATCAACGATTGTTTAGAGTCTTTCAATCTTTCGATTTAAATAAACAGGAACAACATAAAAAAAACAATTAGAGATGTATTAAAACTATAAATTTTTCTCAAAGAGTAAAACCTCGTAACCATTTTTCTCTTCGAACTAGTGCTTCGTCGCTTCTCTAATCGCACTTTCTTGCTTCAGTATTGCTCTCTCCGATGGGCTCTAGTCTAGCCTTTTCTCGCTCATGTATTCTCGGACTTGGATTTGGTCTTTCTATTTCTGTCGGTTGTGTATTTGGTGTGGGGTTTCCGGGGAGTGGTCGTTTGGGTTTTGTAAGCAGCTCCGGTGATGGTGAAGGCAAAGGAGGTGGGGGTGGTCTCGGTCGTCAGCGTCAGCCTGGTTTGGAGAGAAGCGGTTGGATTCGAATCGTTGCTATTTTCGATGGTTGGGGTGCTCGTGGCTTCGGTGGGGGAGCGGGTTTTGGGGGTGGAGGTGGTTATGGTGGTGTCGCTGGTGGTTGTCATAGTTGGAGCGGTTCTGGTGGTGGAGGACTGGCCGTGTAATGACCCGACACTTTACATGATCATGCATAAGCATCATGGCATATATTTTGATATTTTATATGTGCATTGATAAGCATAGAGATTGGGCATAGGATAAAGGTGAAAAAGAAGAAGAAAATAAAGTGAATAAATTGAAAAATATTAAGTAAATTTAATGATTAATATATATAATGACTAGATTTTAAGAACTAATGAATATAATTTTGAATATATTCAAATATATTGAATATAAGATTATATATAGTATTAAAATTGATTAAATAGTAAATTTAATGAATAGATGTGAAAATAGTGTGTAAGGGTAAATTATTAATAATAAAACCTTATACTTTGTGTTGTATGACTTGTACCTTGAAAGCAAGTTGTACCTTGTGTAGTGTTACTTGTACATTGAGTTAGAAAAATGTAATTGGAAGGGAAAAAGGTGAGAGAAACGTGTATTTTATACACATATCAGCCATTTTATCACACATTCACACCCTATACTATGTGTAAAAGCCGTGAGGTTTGAAGAAAAGGAAAAAGGAAAAAGAAAGTTTGGTTTCGTTGATTTTCGGACTTCGAAACGACGTCAAAACTCAAAAATAAGTACATATCTGGAATTCTCGCTTCGTTGCCTTCCTTTTGAGGTAGTTTTTATTTACTTTTTCTTATGTTTAGGGTATGGCTTAATTTGAAATAATGCCTAAAAATTATGAAATTCATATATGTGATAGATTAAACAATAATAAACAATATTTAACAAGCAACTTGAGATTCTGTTGTAGTTTAGAATTTATACAAATTTTATGGGTATAAAAACGTCATGTGCATATACTGGTTACACAAAAATGAAATTGAGAAAACATAATTGTAACTGTGAGAAATAATGAATAGTAGAAAAGTAAAATTTCACGTGGTATGAACATTTCATGCATAACAATAATTAATTCATATTAAACCATATGATATTGAGTTTGGTTGTGCATTTGATATGCACTGTTAGGTTCTACGTTTGATATCGGCACCAGTAAGGCGACTTAAGCACTTCCTATGAGATAGGAGTATCGCTTGTGAGTATATCCTTATAACTTGGTATTTAATTTTATATAAGTATGTGATTTGTGTTATATAAGTATCCTGAATTGGTGAATGAATTGCGATGAATGCAATATGTTGTGAAAGAACTAAATTGAGTTCTGAAAGGTACATGTTGAGACGTGATGTTATGCGTTTTATATGATGTTATTTACCCTATGATTTGATGTTATGCATATGATTATGACATGTGCATTAATAAGAGATTAAAGAACTCTGTTACGGCCACTAATGACCTTGAACCATGTGTTATTTCATTCTGAGTACGGTCAGAATTACAGAATCAAAATAAATATCGATCCCGAGTTAATTGAGAACTCAAGAGGGGATCTACAGAGTGCCGGCCATATCGTGATCACGGATTGTTCTTGGTATTAGTTGGGTCATAACAGAATAACAATACAGACATACATGTGCATATCATGAGAACTGATGTAACGATTATGATGAATCATGCGAGTATATTCATGTGCTTATGTGGATATAAATTATATGCTTGTGTGATTTTAAATACTACATTATTTGAATATGCTCATTGAGTTTGCAACTCACCTAAATGCAAATGTTGTTTTTCAGTTGCTGTAAATAAAAGTTGACTCTACAAGGTGTTTCTACGTATATTGGAAGTTATGGATCCAAGGTCGGCTGGCTGACTCTAGTCCTTCTCCCTCAGCTCATCATTTGCATATACTGTATAGGTTTTTGGTTGGGTTGTGATGGGTACAACCTTGGTCATTTTTGTGGCTTACTGCCTTGTAAATTATTATAAGCTGCTAAATGTCTTGATTGCATGACGTTATGAGATTGAAATTTCCGCTGCCATTAAATATTATGTTATATGCCTCATGTGTATGTGTTATATGTGTAAGGGGTGTCACAGTTGATTTGGTATCAGAGCAAAGGTTAGAGGTTCTGTAGACTGTCACATGTGCATTGTCATTATCTGGTAAATGGTTGCATAAGTCAGCATTTATGTCATATAGGTTTAATGATGAGCAAAGTATTCATGGAGGGGAAGGATCAGCCGAGCCTGAGTCACATTCATCATTTTCACTTCCACCTCATGCACAAAGAATACCAGCTGAGACATATCGACAGTTTCCACCTGTTTATCCTCCGGAACCACGTGAAAGGAGGTATGATAAATTAAGAAAAATGGGAGCTGTTGACTTTATGGGTACTACTGATCCAGCTGAGGCAGAGACTTGGCTGAAACATACAGAAAGAATTCTGAACTTGATGAAATGTACACCTGAGGAGAAATTTGATTACACAGTGTCACTTCTTCAGGGGAATGCTTATGATTGGTGGGAGACTATTCCACATAGTACTGATCAGCCATCTGTGTTTACATGGGATAATTTTCTGTTGCACTTTAATGATGCATATTTACCTGAAGTTTATAAGGATCGGAAAGAGAGAGAATTTCTTGATCTGAAACAGTGGAATCGATCAATAGCGGAATATGAGGTACTCTTTAATCAGTTATCTCATTATGCTCCACATATGATAGCCACAGAAAAGAAGAAGTGTAGCAGATTTGAGGCAGGACTTCGATTTACTATTCGTGATCGCCTCACACCTACAGACATGGAATCCTTTAGCAAGTTGAAAGCTGCAGTTGTACGTGCTGAAAAGTTGGAAGCTGAATCAAAAGATTTCTAATTGAATAAAAAGAGACAAAGTGAAGAAGTTAGTGGATTTGGAAAGAGAAAAGGGTTTGCCACACCTACACAGAAAAGTTTCCCCAGTGGTTCTAAAGGTGTCAGTTCTAGTGGTGCAGCATCTGCTGCTAAAAGTTTTGGTTCTACACCGTCGGTTATGACTTGTGTGCATTGTGGACGAAATCATTATGGACAGTGTAGAATGTTTATAGGAAAATGTTTTCGATGTGGAGAACCTGGACATATAGCAAGGAATTGTTCAAAGCCACATGAAGAACCTACAGTTCAGCAAACCAGGTCAAGTGGTTTTACACCTAACAGAGGCAGAGATCGAGGACGATTTGGTATGGGCAGAGGAATCGGTACAGAGGAGAGTAAAGCCAATAATCAGGCCCGAGTGTTTGCTATGACACATGAAGAAGCAAATGCAGCACCAGCTGTGATTACTGGTAATTTATCCATTTCTGGTTTAACAGCTTATGGTTTATTTGATCCTGGTGCAACACATTCATTTATATCACAATTATTCATGATGCATTTGCATGAAACACCAGTATCATTGGGTTATGATTTATTTGTTCAAACCCCAGTAGGGAGCATGATTGTTATAAATACTGTGTATCAGAATTGTAAAATGTTCATTGGGAATACTGAAATGCATGCTACTTTACTGGTTATGCCGTTAAAGGATTTTGATGTGATTCTGGGTATGGATTGGTTAACGGAATATCATGCTAAGTTGGATTGTTTTACCAAAGAAATAGTACTGCAACTTCCTGATCAGTCCCAGATAGTATTTCAAGGAAAAAGAAAAATATTGCCTACATGTGTAATATCTGCATCTACGGCATTCAGATTGGTGAAGGGTGGTTGTGAAGCATATTTAGCTCACATTATAGCAAATGTGAATTTTGGTTAGATCAGGTTGTCTTTTTGGGACATGTTGTTTGTAGTGATGGTATTAAAGTTGATCCAGTGAAAATTGAAGCAGTAACTAAATGGGAGTGTCCGAAAAATGTTACAGAAGTTCGTAGTTTTCTTGGTTTAGCCGGGTACTATAGGAGATTTGTTGAAAATTTCTCTCTTATAGCAACTCCATTGACAAAATTGTTGCGCAAAGGTATTTTGTTTAAGTGGACAGATGAATGCCAAAAGAGTTTTGAAGAATTGAGAGAACGACTCACTACTGCTCCAGTTCTGACAATACCTTCAGGTACTGATGGTTTTGTTATTTATAGTGATGCTTCTTATCAAGGTTTGGGATGCGTTTTAATGCAACATGGTAAAGTTATTGCTTATGCTTCTCGGCAACTTAAACCATATGAGATGTCTTATCCTACACATGATATTGAACTTGCCGCAGTTGTTTTTGCATTAAAGATATGGAGACATTACTTGTATGGTACCACATTTCAAATCTTTACCGATCATAAAAGTTTAAAGTATTTATTGAGTCAGAAAGAATTGAAAATGCGACAACGAAGATGGCTTGAATTATTAAAAGATTATGATTGTACTATTGAGTATCACCCTGGAAAGGCAAATGTTGTTGCTGATGCGTTGAGCAGAAAATCATATGGTACTGTTTCTTATCTGTCAGTGCATTCATTACCATATTTGTTAGACTTGAGAAAGATGAATATTGCCTTGAATGTTGATGAGCTTGGTATTATATGTGCTTCACTTTGTATCCGTCCAGTAATGACTGAAAGGATTAAACATGCTCAATTTAATGATGATAAACTAATCAGTATTGCAGAGAAAGTGAAACAGGGAAAGAGTACATCATTTGTGATCAATGATGATGGTACTTTGATGATTCATAATCGACTGTGTGTTTCTAATATGGATAATATAAGGCATGAAATAATGGAGGAAGCACACATTGCACCGTATGCTATGCATCCCGGTAGTACGAAGATGTATCAGACTCTGAGAACCCATTATTGGTGGCCTAGAATGAAGAAGGTTGTAGCTGAGTATATATCGAAATGTTTGACATGCCAACATGTGAAATCTGAACATCAAGCACCAGTTGGGAAATTGCATCCATTACCTATTCCAGTTTGGAAGTGGGAGCGTATAACAATGGATTTTGTTTATGGTTTACCTGAACACCGAGAAAGAATGAAGCAGTTTGGGTGATTGTTGATCGATTGACAAAATCAGCCCATTTCTTACCATTTAGATGGGGATTTACACTTGAAAATTTAGCAAAAAGGTATGTGAATGAAATTGTTAGATTACATGGTGTGCCTTTATCTATTGTATCAGATCGAGATCCTCGGTTTACATCAAGATTTTGGAGAAGTTTACAAGAAGCTTTGGGTACTAAATTACATTTTAGTATAGCATTTCATCCACAAACAGATGGACAATCAGAAAGAACGATTCAGACTTTAGAAGAGATGCTTCGATCATGTGTTCTTGATTTTAGAGGTTCATGGGATCATTATATTGCTTTGATGGAATTTGCATATAATAATCAGTATCATAGTAGTATTGGCATGGCACCATATGAAGCCTTATATGGTAGAAAGTGCAGAAGTCCAGTATGCTGGGATGAAGAAGGGATGCGCATAGTAGAAGGTCCAGATCTCATTCAAGAGACAGTTGAAAAGATAAAAATTGTGAAAAATCGATTAAAAGCAGCGCAAGATCGACAAAAGAGTTATGTTGATCAACATAGACGAGAAATGGATTATCAAGTTGGCGAAAAGGTATTTCTTCGTGTTTCTCCTTTGAGAGGTATTCTCAGATTTGGAAAGAAAGGAAAATTGAGTCCGCGATACATTGGTCCCTATGAGATTCTTGATACAGTTGGACCGTTAGCTTATCGTCTTGCCTTACCTCCTGAACTGTCCCAGATTCATAATGTGTTCCATGTTAGTATGCTTCGGAGATACAGATCAGATCCATCTCATATCCTGCAAAATGAACCGATTGAAATTTCTAAAAATTTAAGTTATGTTGAAGAACCGGTTGAAATATTAGAATACAAGGACAAACAGTTACGGAATCGAGCAATTCCTATGGTAAAGGTTCTGTGGAAGAATCATTATGAACGTGAAGCTACGTGGGAAACAGAGGAACATATGAAAACACAGTATCCGTGGTTATTTCTGGATACAGGTATAAATTTCGAGGCCGAAATTTTCTAAGGGGGGAGGAATTGTAATGACCCGACACTTTACATGATCATGCATAAGCATCATGGCATATATTTTGACATTTTATATGTGCATTGATAAGCATAGAGATTGGGCATAGGATAAAGGTGAAAAAGAAGAAGAAACATAAAGTGAATAAATTGAAAAATATTAAGTAAATTTAATGATTAATATAGATAATGACTAGATTTTAAGAACTAATGAATATAATTTTGAATATATTCAAATATATTGAATATAAGATTATATATAGTATTAAAATTGAATAAATAGTAAATTTAATGAATAGATGTGAAAATAGTGTGTAAGGGTAAATTATTAATAATAAAACCTTATACTTTGTGTTGTATGACTTGTACCTTGAAAGCAAGTTGTACCTTGTGTAGTGTTACTTGTACCTTGAGTTAGAAACATGTAATTGGAAGGGGAAAAGGTGAGAGAAACGTGTATTTTATACACATATCAGCCATTTTATCACACATTCACACCCTATACTATGTGTAAAAGCCGTGAGGTTTGAAGAAAAGGAAAAAGGAAAAAGAAAGTTTGGTTTCGTTGATTTTCGGACTTCGAAACGACGTCAAAACTCAAAAATAAGTACATATCTGGAATCCTCGCTTCGTTGCCTTCCTTTTGAGGTAGTTTTTATTTACTTTTTCTTATGTTTAGGGTATGGCTTAATTTGAAATAATGCCCAAAAATTATGAAATTCATATATGTGATAGATTAAACAATGATAAACAATATTTAACAAGCAACTTGAGATTCTGTTGTAGTTTAGAATTTATACAAATTTTATGGGTATAAAAACGTCATGTGCATATACTGGTTACACAAAAATGAAATTGAGAAAACATAATTGTAACTGTGAGAAATAATGAATAGTAGAAAAGTAAAATTTCACGTGGTATGAACATTTCATGCATAACAATAATTAATTCATATTAAACCATATGATATTGAGTTTGGTTGTGCATTTGATATGCACTGTTAGGTTCTACGTTTGATATCGGCACCAGTAAGGCGACTTAAGCACTTCCTATGAGATAGGAGTATCGCTTGTGAGTATATCCTTATAACTTGGTATTTAATTTTATATAAGTATGTGATTTGTGTTATATAAGTATCCTGAATTGGTGAATGAATTGCGATGAATGCAATATGTTGTGAAAGAACTAAATTGAGTTCTGAAAGGTACATGTTGAGACGTGATGTTACGTTTTATATGATGTTATTTACCCTATGATTTGATGTTATGCATATGATTATGACATGTGCATTAATAAGAGATTAAAGAACTCTGTTACGGCCACTAATGACCTTGAACCATGTGTTATTTCATTCTGAGTACGGTCAGAATTACAGAATCAAAATAAATATCGATCCCGGGTTAATTGAGAACTCAAGAGGGGATCTACAGAGTGCCGGCCATATCGTGATCACGGATTGTTCTTGGTATTAGTTGGGTCATAACAGAATAACAATACATACATACATGTGCATATCATGAGAACTGATGTAACGATTATGATGAATCATGAGAGTATATTCATGTGCTTATGTGGATATAAATTATATGCTTGTGTGATTTTAAATACTACGTTATTTGAATATGCTCATTGAGTTTGCAACTCACCTAAATGCAAATGTTGTTTTTCAGTTGCTGTAAATAAAAGTTGACTCTACAAGGTGTTTCTACGTATATTGGAAGTTATGGATCAAAGGTCGGCTGGCTGACTTTAGTCCTTCTCCCTCAGCTCAGCATTTGCATATACTGTATAGGTTTTTGGTTGGGTTGTGATGGGTACAACCTTGGTCATTTTTGTGGCTTACTCCCTTGTAAATTATTATAAGCTGCTAAATGTCTTGATTGCATGACGTTATGAGATTGAAATTTCCGCTGCCATTAAATATTATGTTATATGCCTCATGTGTATGTGTTATATGTGTAAGGGGTGTCACAGGCCGTATCTGCTTTGGTGGCCCTTTTCTGCTTGGACTATTTCTTGGCGGTGGTTGCGCGACAATCACGCCTCCCGCCATGAGTTGGTTTTGTTGGAATGCTCGGCGACTAGGAGATTCCCGAACATTCATTTGCTCACGACCTTGGTTTCGTGAGCTTTCTCCTTTTTGCTTACTAGTCGCTATTTATTTAAACAGAAAATTTCAGTTTAGCGATTATACCGCAAGTGCACAGTGTCAAGTTTTAGTATAGTAGATTTTAAGAAAAGGTTGTTGAACCCACAGGGATTAGAAAATAAGTATTAAACTCAACTAGTTTAACTATATTTAGCCTACGATAATTAG
Organism: Haberlea rhodopensis; assembly: GCA_907163345.1. Classification (NCBI taxonomy): domain Eukaryota; kingdom Viridiplantae; phylum Streptophyta; class Magnoliopsida; order Lamiales; family Gesneriaceae; genus Haberlea; species Haberlea rhodopensis. The sequence goes on from CAJQUN010000069.1 coordinate 1,370,215, forward strand.
TGATGATTATTAAACTAAAGTGACTAAAAATTTGATACTCAACCCAACAAGTAGTAAAGAGAATATAAATCAGTATAGACAATTATCAAGACTTCGGTTCACCCATGCAATTCCCCACAATTCGCCTATTAGTTAAGAATTAAATTCAAATATTCTAAGGTGATGAGTTTTCTTAATGCACTTGTTATACTTTGGTCAAGCTATAACAAGTCTAATACTAAGATGCAACAAGGCAATGATCATGCACTTATTTAACACTCAATATTGTATGTCGATTTATGAAAACTTCTAGCCTTCGATTTTGGTAAATCTATTGCTATCACACATGTGTTCGATTTTACTTGGTCAGTCTCAATCTAAACCCATGGCCTAATTTATTATATCATATTGCAATATCGTATGGTCAAGTCAATCGCAATAAATAATCATTCAAGGGTGATCAATCCTAATTATCAAGACTAGTGGATCCCTTGTATGAACCCATGATTCAAGTTTGAGTTTTTGATTGATTTTTCTACAATTCTTTGAGTATGATTATGTTTTTAATGCTTTTCAAGGATTGGCTACCTTTGAATTGATGTCAATAATTATAAGTGACTTGACCATACGATATTATAATTTGACAAGATATTTCATATCGTGGGTTTTAGATTGAAACTGACCGCGTAAAATCTAGCACACATGTGGTAGCTATAGATCTACCAAGATTGAAAGCTAGAGGTTTTCGTAGAGCGTATGCGATATTGAATGTTAAATGAGTGCATGATCATTGACTTGTTACATTTTAATATTAGGTTCAGTATAACTTGACCAAAGTATATTGGATAACATAGGAAAACTCGTTATCTTAGAACGTAGATTTGAAGTCTTAACTGATAAGAGATTTGTGGGGGATTAAATGGGTGAACCGAAGTCTTGATATTCGTTTCTATTGATTTCCGTCACTTTTCACTGCTAGCTTGTTTGGTTTGGCTAATTTTCTGGGTTTATTATAATTAAATTCCACTCAATAATCGTAGGCTGAATATAACTAATTAACTTTGGTATTTGCTACTAGTCAATGTGGGTACGACATCCCTACTTTTATATCATTATACTAAAACTTGACACTGTGCACTTGCGGTATAAAATTGCTACACTGGAGATAATTGTTTAATAAATAAGCGATCAACGTGCTCCCTAGGATTCTTTTCTGTGTCACTAGGTAGTGATCCTTGTGCTTGCCCGGCTAGGATTGTTGCTAACTATCCCACTTGAACTTCCAAATTCTTTTCGGCCCCTCGTCAATTTGGAATCTAGCCTTCGTCGATGTGATGAATTTGGTCAACAATTCTTCCATACTAGGTTTAGGTGCATACCCCGATGGTGGTTGTGGATGGTTCATCTACCCCGTATTGTATGTATTTGGGTAGGGGTAGTTGGGTGGTGGTTGGTTCCCTACAAAATTAGCACTCTCAACAGATGAACAAAAGGATTACCTACTTGGCATTTAGTGCTTGGATGTCCTCCTTGGCAAAGCTCGCATGTAACGGCTTGAACTTGCATTGCATGCATGCTCAAGCTGTCAATTTTCTTGTTCAAAGCTTCCAACTGGGTGGCTAAGGCAGTGACTTTGCTCACTTGATGCATTCCAGCTTGCTTCATCGGCACGTTCCTTTCAGATTGTCAATGATAGCTATTGGCAGCCATCTCCTCCAACAAGTCATATGCCGCTTCAGGTGTCTTCCTCATGATTGTACCTCCTGATGCTGCATCAAGCATAGAACGGTTAGCAGAAAATAAACTGTTATAGAAAGTTTGTACCTGCAGCCAGACAGGAAGACCGTGATGTGGGTATCTCCGCAGTAAATCCTTAAAACGCTCCCAAGCCTCGTTCAATGTCTCTGGGTCGTGTTGTGCAAAGGTGGTGATATCATTGCGCATCTTGGCAGTCTTGGATGTTGGAAAATATTTGGACAGGAATAATTGCAACATCCCATCCCATGCTGTAATCGAACCTGTAGGCAACGAATGCAACCACGATTTAGCTTCCTTTAATAAAAAGGGAAAGTGTCGTAACCTGATGGCATCGACAGTAACACCGTTATGTTTAAACTTGTCACATATCTCCAAGAAGTTGGATATATGAGCGTTGGGATCCTCAGTAGTCGATCCCCTGGATCATCTGTATTATTGCAGGCTTGATCTCGAAGTTGCTAGCTTCGATGCTCGGTCTAGTAATGCTCGACACTGATCCTTGGAAAGACGGTTGAGCGTAGTCCCTAAGTGACCTTGCAACTGGTGCTGCATGAACCTCCTCACGTTCCTAGTTGTCAGCCATGAGTGTTCTTGTTTGTCTTAGCCTAATTCGACAAGTGCGTTCGATATCGGGGTCGAAAGGCTCAAGTGTAGATTTTGCTACTCCTTAGCATACACCAAGAGATAACAACCTGCAAAGATCCACCCAAAGAAAAAAACAGTAGAATATTAGAAAAAAATCGAGAATAAAAATAAAATAAAATAAATAACTATATTATAGTCAACTAATCTCGTCTGATATTACTTTAAACTAGTCCCCAACAACGGCACCAAAAACTTGATCGCTATTTATTTAAACAGAAAAGTCGAGTGTAGCGACTATGCCGCAAGTGCACGGTGTCAAGTTTTAGTATAGTAGATTTTAAGAAAAGGTTGTCGAACCCACAGGGACTAGAAAATAAGTACCAAACTCAACTAGTTTAACTATATTTAGCCTACAGTAATTAGTGATGATTATTAAACTAAAGTGACTAAAAACTCGATATTCAACCCAACAAGTAGTAACGAGAATAAATCAGTAGAGACAATTATCAAGACTTCGGTTTATCCATGCAATTCCCCACAATTCGCCTATTAGTTAATAATTAAATTCAAAAGTTCTAAGGTGACGAATTTTCCTAATGCACTTGTTGTACTTTAATCAAGTTATACCAAATCTAATACTAAGATGCAACAAGACAAAGGTCATGCACTTATTTAACACTCAATATTGTATAACGATTTATGAAAACTTCTAGCCTTCGATTTGGTAAATCTATTGCTATCACACATGTGTTCGATTTTACTTGGTCAGTTTCAATCTAAACCCATGGCCTGATTTATTATATCGTATTGCAATATCGTATGGTCAAGTCAATCGCAATAAATAATCATTCAAGGGTGATCAACGACAACAAATTATGCACAAAGAATTGTAAGAATCAATCAAAACTTAATTTAAATCATGGGTTCAAAAATTAGATCCCCTAAGTCTTGACAACAAAACTTAGCCAATAACTGTCGTCAAATAATAACGCGTAAAAACATTTTGCAACAATCTAAACAATAAAATCTGATAAAAATATATAACAAAGTTTAGAAATACAAAAATAACGCTAGGCGGTGACTCCTTGCGCTGTTGCGTCGTCCCGTCTCTCCGGGATTGTCTTCTTCTTCAATGGTTGTTATGGTAGATGATGAAAGTTGGGGATGAAGTATGGTGGAGGCTTTGTTTGTAGGTTGAAATCTGAGCCAAAGGTCCCCAAATTCGTCCAATGCATGTCCTTAAATAGAGTTTACAAGTTTTTGGGCACAAAATATCCAACAAGGAAACAAAATCTCGACTTTTTCGCGCCTGGCGATCTATCGCCAAAACATTCTGTTTTTAATTTTCAAAGTTTTAACATCCACGATCGATCGTCGAGAAATGACGATCGATCGCCAAAAGTTTCTGGACAACGACGTTCGATCGCGGTGAATTGCCGATCGATCGCCAAAACTCAATTTCAACCTTTTGAGATTCGTCCTTTCTTCGACGTGTTCGCTTGGTTTGGCCTTTTTTCATCATTATTAGTACATTTCTTCATCTTTTATGCACTTAGACCTAGATTCCTGAAACATATAAATATGTATCAAAAAGCGTAAAATCGTACAGGAATCACTACAAAAACGCCCCCTAATTTCATTGCAAAATAAATGTAAAAATCACACTTATCACTTACTATATCTTCTAATTGCCATTGTTATCTGGATTTATATGTTATATTGTGGTGTTTTATCCCTGGAGTTCTTGGTTTTTATGTCATTTTGTTTCACACTAGCACTGGATGGCAATCTATTGCGTTGAGCTCTTGTTTATGTATTTTGCATGGTTTTTACTTTAGTGTCCTTTTGGTGGTGGCATTGTAGTATTTGTGCTTTATAATCAACGAGATTTGGCTGGGTTTGACAGCTGGAGTTAGTGGTTTCGTGCCCCAGACAACGTTTTATTTTGGTCGTTTCTTTCAGGTTGCGGATTTTTGATTCAGGAGATTGTGTATTTTGAGTTTGTTATCAGTTAGTATCTCATGTTTATCCTCTTGTATACCTTCCAAGAATATGGAAGGCAGATCCATTCTTCGACCTTGTTGTGGCCTGGGCGGGTTGAGGGGACTCGATTGGCTACAGTGATCCTCAAATTTCCAATCAGCGGTATTGAACTTCTGTTGCGCTGTACAATCCTCATGGATATTTAAGTTAACCTTTACGGGGGTGTCAATTGGCCCTACACAGCCCTTGTGTCTCTAGCTCTGTCGCTCTTTGTTGCACTTTCTTTTCTTGCGTTTAGTTGGTTTCTTCGATGTTCATTAATATGATGTATGATTTATGCTAAAAAGAAACTACAAATTATTGAAATGATTTTTATAAAATCTGCAAAAATAAATTTGAATAATAATTTAAAAGATAGTTTATGTAATTAACAAAATCTGTTGTTTGTGACAGTTTTGTTGATTATGAATAATGTGGTTAATCAAATGTATTTATGCATCATCATAATATAAAAATTATTAATTAAACTCATACAAAAATCCATGATATTAATAGAATATTAACTAATATATAATTAAATTTATTAATATTTTTTCGTATATATAATTTAATTTTGATTACAATAGGTAAGCACTTCACATATTCCATCCCAGAACTTGTTTTAATCTTAACATAAACGAATTGGGGAAGTATCATTCGGGAGCCAGAGTGGGTACTCGGTTGGTTCTATTACCGATCGAATTTATTCAGACAAACTAACCAAATTTTTTTGTGAAAACCGAAATTATTAAAGAATAGAGGAAATTGAATTTAAAAAAAATAAAAATAAAACATGTTAAACCAGTTTTTAAAATTGATAACCAAAACTGAACTGATTTAACTAATTTTTTTTAAAATACACCCTCAAAATATAACTTCTGTTTAAATCCTTAATTTTTACAAAAAAAAATAGAACACAACAAATAAAAATTCACACACAAATATCGATGGGATAAAAGTCATCCTAATATAAATTACACTTGACGCAAACATCATAGACAAAATTTAACATGCATATTAGTATCGCATGCCAAATTTTTCCAGTAATAATTCGAACTTCAGACTACAGAACCCCAATAGAAGACACTAATCTCATTTTCTATATTCATAACTTACGAGCTTTATAGCTGTCAAGCATGTTTGCTTTTTGGTTAGTATTTGTAATTATTGTTTATCATTATTACAAGCATGGTGGGGAACTGGTTTGGTTCTGGCTGTCTCTGTATCTCCCGAACACGATATTGTGCTTCTGCTATGATTCACTCAACCATTAGACTGTATAGTTCAGCTCTTCATTGTGTGTTCGTCAATGTATCTGTCACTGTCTTTTGTTTCTTTTTGTTGTGTCTTCTGACCATACACTGTATTGTATTGTAAATGTAATTCATTAATATAATGACTGTCTCTGCTCAAAAAAGTTTTTGCAAGGCAGCAAGCAATTAAGACATTTGATTTAGGCCTCATATGGACAAGAAGGCCCCCTACTTTAAGTTTATTAATTATAGCTGCAATGTGCAGTTTTCTTTATTTTTTTTCTTATCTTCATGGGGTCTAGGTTTGCTGAAACTGTGAATCTTTGAGTTCTATTTTCTTGTTTCGTGAGTGATTTATAATAATTATTTTAAATTCTGTCAAGTGGAACATTGGGTTGTATTGCTTGTATATGGAGATTCAATCTCCTAATGTTTTTTTCTTTTGGAAATGATGTATTGTTTTTGAGGATTTTCATGAAATAATTCGATGATCCGTGTTATTCTGTTCAATGTTAGGCATTAGTAGGGTTCTTCATATCTAAGAAAGTTGTTATCTTATTCAATGTACGTGGACTTTTTTTTTTTTTTTTGAGCAATTATAAAACCTGTTTAATGTGAAAATGGATGAGGAGAGGAGTGTAAATTATGGTTGTGTGGGGTTGAAGAGGGGAGTGTAATTATGACGTTCAATTCATATGTGCGTTGGCGGAAGGAGTGGGCCAAAACATGGGCGAATCTAGCCATGTGCTTGGGGGCAAAATTGTAGGATTTATCGAGGATGACAAAAATATAGGGTTTTTAAATATGTGGGGGACAAAATGCAGTTTATATATCTTACAATCTTACAGCATTTTAGGGCCAAAGAAGAAATTAATAAATACAATATATCTTAGTTTTTATATCTTAGCGCAGCTGTCTTATTAGTGCATTTTAGGGTCAAAGAACATTGAAAAAACAATATCGTTTGTAGAGGAATTGAAAAATAACAAAACACATTGAAATCAAAGCTCAACGAATTGATGATCAAGGAACATTGGTAGAAGAAACAAGATTCCTTTTTTTATTGCCGAGTCTGACGATGGAAACAGTTGTGAGGATGATCATCAGAAGGAGTCCGAGGAAAGATGCAATCATGGCTGCGCGTCCACGGTCGCAGAAGGTCTCGACCTTATCACATATTTTGTTCCACCGTGCGTGAGAATTCCCATCCCTACCCAACTGCCCCATGAAAATCGCTGCGCTTTCCCCGCCGGAGACAAGAGCCACGTTCATCTGGTATATGCAAGTCCATTCCCAATATCATGAACAAAGTGTACAAGCATTTCTAATCCTATGCTATGTTCAGTATTATATTAATTGGATATTAATTTATACACTAAAATGGATATTCACCACATGAAGAATAATTGGTTAATGTGATCAAAGATGTGGATGAACTTCATATAGACCCTACTAATTTTCATACTTATCGTTTCAACAATAGCATCTACCTCACATACAGTGTATTTTTATGTTAAATCATAGGAGAGGTGGTTGAAATTTTTCTTATATATTTACAAACTAGTGGGGATCTTATTGTAATCAGGGGCAGACCTCCAAAAATTTTTTTTGCACCCTCAATTTTTTTTAACCCTTAAGTATTATCAAAAAAAATTCGCCCCCCAAAAACATTTTTTTCTAGGTCCGTCCCTGATTGTAATACAACTATTCTACAAGGGATGTAGATGTAATTGTTCAAATTAGATGGTAAATTTGTAAAACATATATTTTACAAGGGAGTCATATATAATTATCCCTAAAATATGTATTAGAACAAAATTTAGTAGAGAGTTTGCATTCTATAATCTATTACCAAGTCCAGGATTGTAATTGGCATGGCTGCACGTCCCTTCAAACTAAACTTGTGTCCAATAATACTGACCACGAACGTCATTAAGTTGTGCAGACTAGCGTTTCCATTAACAAACACAAAGAACCTACAGCATCCGCAATCAACCGTTAAGAATTCCATTGTATTAGGTTTTTTTTCAATCAAAATAATGATGATGAAGATAAGTATTGGTGGTCAGTTGACCCACCCAACTTTTAGTATTATTGTCTGGTACAACAATGTCATTTTGATCGATCGAAAAGTGGTGCTTATTCTGCTGTACGGTTTAAAAGATTTGAGTTACACCGTTACCATCAGCTATAACTTTTAGTAAAGCGGCAATCACTTGATCCTACAATTGGTATCAGAGACAATGTCACGTGTTTGATTCTCATGAGTTGCAAGGAGTGCAATTATTGGGAGGGGGATGTTGGGGTACACTTGTGCTGCTGTACGGTTTAAAAGATAAGATATGCACCGTTACTATCAGCTATAGCTTTTGATAAAGCGGCAAACGCTTGATCCTACATTATATATTTTTGCCACCTAAAATTTTTAGTTTTTTCTAGGAAATTGAAAATACTAATTGAAATTACTTTCTTGACGATAAAATCTTTGACTTCACCATGATAATAATAAGTATAAAAGATAGTAGGGTCAGAAACGTACACAAATGCTGGAGTATGTTGAAACTTGGCCGTGATAGTAGCTTTAATAGACGCCGTTCCAATCGTAGCCACAACTATATTCTTGGTTTCTTTGTTAAGCGCCATTATCAGCGTGGCTGCAAGTGTTGCTAGAAATGCTAGCAATCTCAACAAGGGTAATACCCAGTCCACCCTTGAGCTAGCGGTCGGTTCTCGGGCGGAAGCAACCTCAGGTCTTTCTACTCCTTCCGAAGCCATTGTGAACGTTAGATGGAGGAGAGGGTAGATGAGATACGGATGTATTTAAAGAGTGGCAGAACAGAGTGAATAGATCCAATTTATTTGACGTTGGTTCGTTTGGCTAGCTAATGTCTACTTGCCTGTTTGTGGTATTTTGGTTGTTGGGAAAAGTGATCAAGGGGACGTATGTTTAGGTGATTCTTGATTGGAAAAAGGAAAGTCAATGGATTCTTACATTGTACAAGATTTGCAGCAATTGTTATTTAATATATTTTCTAAAGAGTCTTGTTTTGGCTTTTGTAGGCATGCATGACTAATAAAATAGCCCACCAATAAAAAAACATAATCATGTTTCGTGTTGTTTGTATACATAAATACATATAGATAACTTGCATTATTACATCAGCTTCGTCCAGAAAATAAGTATCGGTCACATAACCTAATTGTAAATATTTTTACGATTAAGTGGACATTGGCTGACTTTATGTTGTTTTCTGAAAACTAATAAAATTATTTAATAACATAAAGCTGTAGATTCAAGTTTCCACAAGTTCACCCATATATAAAATACAAAATTTTCAAATTCCTTAATGAACATTACAAATAATTTTCATAATCCCATTTAGATCATAGCCAAAAAATGCACAAGACATCTCTATAAATCTTGGATGGATCTCCCATTTCATTACCATTACTACTATGTTGTCACTCCAACAACAACATTGCTCACCTATGGCAATATAACAAATAACTTACGCCCGAGTAAGGTCATAAACTGCAACAATGGATAGTAAATAAAACAGTAATGCGAGAGAGAACATGAGTAGTATGAAGAACTCACCAACTTGCCACTTACATCAACTGTCATGGGATTCGGAACGACAACAGTTTGATTCTGAGTGTGGACCGTTGCCTGTAGCAAATAAGGCAGTTGAAAAAAATAACTGTCTGGTCAGACCTTGTAATAGTGCAACACTTGTATGAAAGGTGACTCACCGAGGAAGTAGATTCATATGAAAGGGTGACCTTACGTCATCCATCTGCAAAAGATATAAATTAGGATCAATAGCATATAGATTATTTGCAGCACAATTGGGAGACCCAGGGAGAAGTATCAGAGGCTAATCACTTTGTTGCTTAGTTCGCTTAAAATATACATGAGAGACCAGTTACCACACAAAATACAATGATGTGTAAGTTGTATTACATGTGTCCCACAGAATTCAACTCACTCCTACTACTACCTAGAAGTAGGAACCTTATTTCAAACTTCCAGTTAGCGCCTTATTTATCAACATAAACAGTACAACTCTTCGTTAACTACAGAAATATCAGTGGGCGTTTTCTTGCGCATAGCTACAGCAATCCTGTCGAGAAGCACACAGGTGGGGAAAAGCTTCGAGTTTCAGCTTTTATCTTTAGGGAGATGGCAGAAGTTAAATTATAATGCAACTGAACATAGTAAATATAGTGGTGAAGTGTTACCAACGTTGGCATTTGTGATATACTGGCAGACTGAACATTTAACTGATGGAGCTCCAGCTGGATACATCAGCATGATGCGACAGTTTCCACAGTTGACATGAGCAACGTGATTAGGCGTTGCTAATGGTGCTGCACATCTTCAATACAGAGATAATCAGCAAATGGGAAGGAAAAACTAGGATAAGAATCCTTTACACCAAAGACAACAGGAAAATTGTTGATGGGGTTGAGGTTTAAATAATAAGAGGATTGGCATCATCATGAAATATACGATTCATAACATTGATACCAGGCACCAGGTTTACTGTATGACAGCAAAAGCATCTGACGCTGGTAGCCCCCCGTGCATGCATGAGTAGGTTTGGCATCCTCCACATATTAATTGAGCCATTTCCATCCCTGTGCGAGCGCAAAAAAACTTAGTCCCTATTGCATATCACGCAACAGCAAGAATAAATTCAGTTACGGAGCGATGCCCAACAACTCACTAGCACAATTAAACAATCAAGGAGAAGAATCTCAAGTAGTACCAGTTAGTGGCACAGTAGTAAACCTATTGCATATCGGGCAGCGAACATTTGTTGCTCCTCTGGGATAAAGAAGGACAGTCCTACACCCATCACAGAAAAGCTGCCCCTGCATATCTATAAAACTCAAATTTCAAGATAAAAAACAAAATTTAAAAACTTCGGCATTTTCTTTATTTTTCTTATCCACTTTCCACAAAAGTAACCTTCATAAATCATGAGGGAAAATTGGATAAACTTAAATTTCCATGAGTTCCAAATAAATCCATTCAATTTCCAGCAGAAGCAAATGATTTGTCGGAGAAATGCTGCGGTTAGTGATAGGTTTAATCTTATTAAGGTAAAATAAATTTGCCACACAACAACTGCAAAATGAAATAAATCTTTTACATGATTTTCACACACACCACTAACAGAAGAAGAAATTCATCGCATAACATCACCAATCTTAAAATTGTTCAATAATCTTGCAAGAGCATGTAAAATAACTTTCTTAAGAAATAAATTCTGAAGGGGTTAATAGTTACTTCCAACCCTAACCGAATTAGTATACCTTACAGGAGGAGATTACGACGACCAAACAAGAGGCTGATGAATTACAGACAGGGAAATGGTGAATTATCCTCAAATCAATGTAATTGGAAAGGTAGATAACTGCGAAAATCAATGATAGACCATTTGTCTATCCGTCATCACTCAATTTTTCTTCTCTTTCTATATGTGTATATGGATGAGCACATGCTTATATCAATGTGCATGTATAAATTAAAAAAACATGATTTTAGATGACCGAACATTTTTTAAATAGTTTATAAGCTATCAAAGAGCTTAATTATTATGCCTTCAGTTTATCCCTATTTATACCTTTCGATTTTATCTAAGGCAGATTCATTATCCGACAACACCATGGCCAACTTGGTGTTAAGGGATCTGATTGGCTAAGATGGTCCCTGCTCCCCCAGTTCGCAGTACTGTGCTTCTACTGCTTTCAACTCTACCACTGGACCGTTTAGTACGAGTAATTTCCATGTCGGGCACATATATGTTTGGCTGTTTCATTTTGTTTGTTGTGTATCCTGACATTGAGCTTCTTTACAATTTTTGTTACTCATATAATATCTGTTTCCGCTCAAAAAAACAAAAGAGCTTCATTATTAATCTTTAAGTTTCGTTTAAAATTATTTACCAGCATTTTTATGTTATAAATTTAGTCAAACAAGCTCTAAATTTGACTTTGAACAGAAAAATTTTGATTCAAAAGCATATTCTATACATAAAAAAATTTAAGGTATTTGAATTTGAGAAGGACTTGAAAAGATCATTAATGAAGACCCGAGAAAAGCTAGGTAATTCTTGTTTGTGCTTTTGAATGTTTAAGAAAATTATTTGGACATTATATGTTTGGAGATTATATTATTTCATTATTAACATTTTCATAAATCATATTTCAATTGTTTTTTTATAATTATATTCCTTCTTGCATAACTGGAAAGGATGGGGCAACGGAATATCGGTTTACAGATACATATTTATCATTGGATTAAAAGTGTTACTGGAAGTCCGCTTGAAGTGCACAAATATAACAGACGCATCAATAAAAATTATCTGATCTCATAAAAATGTATACAATACGATGTTTCCTTGTAAGCAATGGACTGCTAAATTTCATCAATCATATTCTTCGAAGAGACGCCAGCCTTTTCTCGAGGTCCTCGACATCAGCGGATGCAGCGGAACTGGAAAATTCACATAAATATCTTTTCAAGCATCATATAGCTATAGCGTAGTGAAAAAAGGCCAAGAAACGAGGATGTTTTGCAAAGAAAAAAAAAAGGAAGGTTTGATGGACATGGTGGCTCAAAAAATAACTAGTCGAAAAAGAGATACCTGGGAGCATTTTCAGTTTTCTTTGATGCGATGCGCCCTTTTGGAGCTGAAGATAACTGTTGCATAAAGAAGGTGGGATAAGATTCCAGGACTTTTCCTTTATTTATCATTCTCCTTCAAGTGCAGTCCATGGCAAGAATCCGTGACAAAATTTTATGTGATAAATAACTGAAACCAACCTGTGATGCAATGTCGACACCGATCTCATCGAGCACCTGGTTAGTAAGCTCTTCAGTCTCTTCCTCAGCCTCGTCTTTGTCTAATGTCTCATCAATTGCCTCTGACATCATTTCGATCTGAAAGGAAAATCATTTTGATAAAATATGTTATCTGATTGGAGTAAAGGTAGAGCAAGAGATTAACAACCACGGCAAAGATGCAAACTGCAATCAGAGATTATCTACAGCAAGAATTTTACCATAGTCCCCCGAAAATTATACTGCAACGTGATAGTTTTTCAGAAAATGTTTCTAAAGAAACAAGGTGAGGTAGAGTAAATGCCAGGTGAACTTGTAAAGTTGAAAGGTTACCGTCATGTCCATCTGCGCTGACTCTTTCTGGAATTCTTTGATCATTTTAGTTTGTTTTGCGGGTTCCATTTGCTAAAAGAAAACAGGAAAAACCAATAATTTTAATTGAATATATGAAAAAATAGAAGCAAAGATCATCAAATACACCTACCTTGTTCATGGCAGTCATGGCTTTGGTTGCACCCTTCATGCCAGTTGAAATTGAAGTACTGGCATACAATGCCTACACATGTGGTAAATATGTTAAGAACGGATAAGTAGTAGAAAAATATATCAAGGATGAGATGATCTCTTAAAGTTAATATTTCCAGGTCGGGATTATAGATAATGTTATAAAATGATCACCTGAGTATGAGTTGCCACACCTCTGATCTGAGCTCGACTTCCTTGCAAGTTCGTTATTTGCTGCCGGAGCCGAACTAATTGCCGAGCTAAGATTTTGGTGGCAGCCTAGTTTGTCATGAAAATAGCAAGTTAGTGCAATTTAGTGTTTAAAATCTACTTTTTAAAGGCATGGTACTGTGTAAAGGAGCGTCAGCTATACACTTCAATTAAAATATGCCATCTGACTCTCACGCACATTTGCTAGCATGTTCTTAGACATCTTATGAAATTATATACATTGTGTAGCATCCTTTGAAAGTGTAGTCCTAGAAAAGCTACAGATAGACAAAATCTAAACCACCATGGAGCTACTATAATATCAAAGAAGGTACACCATTTGAAGCACGCATCACAAGTCACAGGCAGGTAACACCCAAAATCATACGAACTTGAAAGAACCAGAAATAAATTCATTAAAACATACCTCATTTCCTGTTTTAGCCTGTTTTCTTGATCTCTGCCACCAATTTCCTCTCCTGGATAGAAGATAATAATGAGATTTCTCATTTGTAATATAACAAACACAAACAAATGAATGTGATTAAAAAGGATTAGAAAAGATATATCACTAAGGGATAAAAGCATACCTCCATTTGTAAAGATGCAATCTCACGTTCGATCCCTGTGATGAACAAAACAAAAGAGAAACTTACGTGAATAACATAAAGGGGCAATACAGATGCAGCATGTTAACAGTTGAAACTCTTAAGCCCATACGTCAGCTAGAATAGATTTATAATCGTTGGTGACAGAACAGTATAGTCAACAGAATCATGAGTGTCAACAACATCACAATGGAGAAACGTAGGCTTAAAGTACCTCTCGTGGCAACCGCCATTTCCCTTTTGCTGGTTCTCAGCGCATCTGTAAAAACATCACAGTGACATCCATCAAATTCTTCTGACCAATTAAACACTCCACTCCCCTTCCCCAACACCAGAAATTAACAAAAGAGAAAAGGACGCCAAAAAAACTAATTTCTTCCAAATAATAACAGCAATTCAGAAGGATCATCAAACAAAAAACCAAGAAAAAGTTATGAGCAGTAGAGAAACAGTATAATAGTCCAATTATTGAAAATTTAACGATAGAATTATGTAAAGAAACAAAACAAACCATATGAAAGTATTCGAAAACTGACCAATACCCATTACTAGAATTAAAATAGAAAACAAAAAAGGGTTACCTTTAGGCGAAGTTTTCTTCTTGAAAATGTTGAGGTTCATTCTCGTTGATTCTAGAATAGACAAATGCGAGGGGTTTAGGCGACGAGAAACCCTAAAATAGGAAAGCACGCATTATTGTGAGATCCGAGGGAGAAATCTTCAGGGGTTTAATTCGATACGAAGGATTTTGAGAGCCGATTTTCTTGATTTCTCACTGTCAGCACAGGAAAGGAGGGTTCCGAAGCTGAGTAATACCTCGGGAGCGTATAAAAGTATTTCTGGCCTATCCAACGGTTTGGATTTAGTAGCCGTTGTAATTTTGTTGACTTTAATCAGGAACAATTCTCACATCTGCACGCTTGGCCTATTCCGGGCCAATGTAGCATCCCATTATCAAAAGCCCAAACATCTTTATATAAAAAGTCAATCCAATCAGCCCATCCTCCTGCAGTAGGGCCATCGCAAAGGCCCAACAACCCAGTTTCGCGCTTCAACAAATTGGCGAATATCAGTATCAAAATGTTAAACTTTTTTCACCCCAAACCACCAACATGTTTAGTCTAAGTCAATTTTAGGACACAATTATGAAATTATCCCTCACTTTCTTCTTCATCGCATCTGTTATTCTTCGATATTCATCGCTTCTGTTCGTGCTTCATTTCCCAATCTTCAACGCTGAAAAAACTTTCAAAGTTTTAGGTCACTTCTCCACCATTTCATCTCCACCATTTCATCGAAATCGTTCCTTCACTCTTCGTCATGAAACCCCAATCCACCAACATATTTAGTTTTCGTCTAAGTCAATGTTAGGACACAATTACGAAATTATCCCTCACTTTCTTATTTGCTTCTTCTCTCATTTTTTCTTCTCTTTCGAACTCCTTCGTCCATCAATTAATAACAATTATTAACTTTAATTTCCAACAAAAAATTAAGGAAAATAAATAAATGGATCTTAGAGCACACACGCCACGGGTATCTTAAAGTCGATAACATGATTGGACGTCTTCGACAATCGGAGTCTCATAAGGTATCTATATTGAATATCTATTCGATATTAATATATCAACAATAATTCTCACAACTATACAACATATATCATACAAATTCGTCATGTTCCTATCGTAATCAGTCACGATTCATCGTGCTCCGTATACTACTCAAATCATCCAATTTTATCATTTATTAACTTGAGCTATTAATTAACTCAATCAAGTAGTATATTTATTTATAAGATTCATTTCATGTAATCTTATTCCATTGTTCAAGATTTCCTTAGCAAGTCATAATCGTCATGAAAATCTATCACAAAACACCACATTTCAAAAATTCCATAACATAACAAATTTCCAAAAATTCGCAAGCCGCGAAAATCAATGCCTAGTTTCGTGTTTCCGCGATCGATCTCCGTATAACTCGCGATCGATCACAGCACTGTGCATCTTCCTTTCAATTACTTCGATAACTCGCGATCGATCTGGCCTCACCCCGCGATCGACCAGGAACCCCCATTTCAGCCAAAAATCGTGATTATTGTGTACCAACACAATCCATCAACTACAATACCTCATTATTTCTACAACACTTCAACAAGAACACATATAAAACGCCAATAAACTTCATTTCATCACTCACAACCACCCACAAACTTTACCAAAATCTACTTAATTCAAATTTGCACATTTCAACTCAATACTTAAGTAAAAGGCATGCATTAACTTACTCAAACTCACTAGATCATCATACCAAGAATCCATGAGAATTCATGCCTTGATTCCTCGTCAAAATAGACGATAATGGGGAGGGAAAGTAGGCGATTAAGGTAGGGGTTTTAGTGGGTGATTTGTTGTGTAATGTGTGAAGTGAATTTGTTTTATTAATTTCAACTTTGCACTTTAATCCCCTGACTTTCATTCACCTACAAATTTTACCCAACCATTATTTATTCCCTAAACTCCTATAATTATTGATCAACTCCAATAATTAGCCCTCAATACATATTCATAATTTATGTCATAATTCACATGCTTCATCTCAACCATATGTTAATCCAATAATTATGACTCCATCATAGTTTTTCAACCACACTCGATTTGTCTCAAAACTAAGCCCAATGCAAAACTGATATGCATTCAGGATTATCTTTTCATCATCACTTTAAACTCCATTTCATAAAAAATAATTAATCTACAGGCATCACATCATGTAATTTACAAAGGCTGATAGACTATGTTTTTGGTTAAAGATAGTACTTGACGTTTATCGATTCATGTAATTACATGCACCGATAGATTTAGGCGGTGCATATAATCTACATGCACCGATATACTATATTGTTGGTTAAAGACATTATCTTAGTCTATCGGTGCATGTAATTTACATGCACCGATAGACTCAGCATCTAAATTACATGCAACCCCTAGGTAATTTTTGGTAGTATAGCAGTGGGAGGTAATTTTATCTTCCCAAATCAAAGTTGAAGAATTAGCAATTTTAAACAAAAAAACAGTGACATGGTGTCTGAAATTTCCACTTTATATATTTCATATTAGAAATCACATAATCAACCTCCTACGTGACATTATAGAAAGATCAATTGGCATTTTAATGTGAGTTCAACTATTCAAATTGGCGTAATAAGTAGGTAAGAAAAGCCTCTCGAAATTGACATTGTGTTTTACATTTTTTTATAATTAGTGTTGGATTTCTGATATTGTTCATTCGATAAGTAATACAAGTTGAAATAAATAACGATCTGAAATTTGCTACAAAAACTTCTTTAACTATAGAGACTTTTTAACAAAACATAATTTGCATCAAACTTGAAATAAAAATTCAATGTTAACTGAAACACAACAATCCTATAAAAGCAGTAAAAAAATGTCAAATAATCGTTCAATGGATAAGAAGGAACATAATTGAAGAAAATTTCAAAATTTTCTTCTAATTTGCATATCATGCCCATTTTTCTCCTCGAATCGGTGGAATTCAGTCATGGCGTCCGCTGGCCATGGTCACGATCGGTAGTGATGGTGGCGTTAGACGGTGAAGATGAACAACGTAATCGTTTGAGAAAATAATGGAATGAGGAAATACCTATAAATAAAGAAAATAAAAGCTTCGACTTATTTAAAAGAAGTTTTTTAGAATGGGTATTTAGTTGGAAACAAGATATTTTCGTAAATTTAGTTGATATATATGTGTACTTTATTTCCTCTAACAAATTGGAATATGATATCCTCACAATCCACGCTCGATTCGAGTTCAATCAATTGAAAATTTTAAGCACGAATGACTATTCGAACTTTGCTCAACAGTATATATCGTGCTCCAACTTTAATACATAACCTTTTGTTTTGATTTCTAGTTTTCAATTTCATATCTAGACTTATTGGAAAAGTGATACGAGAAAGTTGGATATATCCTGGTCTTACTAAAATATCCAATAAAATAGGTAAATAAAGTATTGATGCTTTTGTGAATTGTTTTTTTTGCTAGGAATAGAAATATCATACATACACAATGCGTCCCTTTATAAAACTTTTAGCCATGTCCCCGACGAACCAATCAAAGTTTTATCGGTTCCTTCATTTTTCTTTCTTTTTAAAATTAATTTTTTTGTTAAATTATAAATCAAAGTTTTAGAACAAAAATATATTATATATAATTTATTATTATTACAAAATAATATTTATATATGTCCTATAAAAAAATTCATAAATGTGTCTTCAGTATTATATACAAATATGTTTAGTTTCTCATAAATTATAAAATATATAAATCATTTCATAATTCTTAAAATATTTTCTTATGATTTTGAGACATTGTTCTTTTTTAGCATCGCTTATTTGTTTTTTAGATGCTTTATTATTATTTTTTGATGTTGGACATTTGGTTTGATATGATTTTTGAAATTGAACATGTTATGTTGGTGTAGTTGATATTTTTTTTATTATGAACAACTTGAAACTATAGCAAATACATGGTATATATATTCTACAAAAAATTAAATATATATTACATAATGCTGACGTTATCACCGGATGAACCATTGGTTCAACGGATCGAACCGATAGAACATATAACTAGTAAGGCCACTAATTTCATATCCAGTCAGGTTTTGAAAAATACTGATTCCATGCAAAATTTTCAACTGAATTAATTATTTCTTAGAGTGAATTATTAATAATTATTCAAATTTAGAATAATATATTCTATATTTTTAAAATTTTAAATTTTGGAAAGTGAGAAAATGATAGTTACAATGAGTTATAAATCTTTTTTTTAACTAGGTTATAAATTTTTTTTTTAACTAGGTTATAAATCTTTTAATATAAGTTTGTAGCATTTTCTATTAAAATCACTCTCCGTGTTGATGCCTCGAACCGGCGATCCGATATATCGACCCAAACCCAATATATTCAACCCGGTTCTCACAGCTGGCCCTTCACCAACATTTGATTTGCTTTTCCCACCACCCCCCTCATCTCAGATCCACTCAGTGATCACTTCTCCAAGAACCACCGAGTTTAGCCATTCTTTCTGACCTGTGGCGACTCGAAGACCAAGATTGCATGTCAATTTTTCAAGACGATCGGATTCTTGAATGAGTTTTTTTAAATAACTATACTGTCTGTGCTATACGTTTAGTGCACAGGTTTATATATCAAATCTATTGACGGCTATGGATTCACCGTATTCTCGATCGCCGGGAAGTTCGGAATCCCCGACCGCAAACCCTAGGAGACCATTGAATCACGCCGCTTCATCATTATCTAAATCAATCACCGATTCGAGTAGCCAAAGCTTCTCCTCCATACTCAATAATCCCAATCCTTCTTCCTCTGTCGTTGGTTGGTGGTCTACCTCCACTTCTGTCCCCGCTCTCGAATTTGCCCCCCTGCCATCCGCCCCAAAACCCGGATCCGAACTTTACAGATCCGATTTTGCACCTTACCTGTCGTCTATATCTGAATCCCATTACCGATTTGTGGACATTCTTAAGCAGCATGATAGGGATGACCAAGGACTTGACGGTAATTTAACCCTAACTGCTGCAGGGGAGGCGTTGGTGGCATGCTTAAGGGAAGTTCCGGCGCTGTACTTTAAAGAAGATTTTGAATTGGAAGATGGTGCAACGTTTAAGACAGCTTGCCCGTTCAGAACAACGTCGGAGAATATTGCATTGCAGGAGCGGCTGTCGCAGTATTTGGATGTGGTGGAGCTGCATTTGGTGAGGGAGATTTCATTGCGTTCAGGCTCATTTTTTGAGGCACAGGGGCAGTTGCAAGATTTGAATGCCAAGATTGTAGAAGGGTTCAGGAGAGTTAGGGAGCTTAAGGAGACAATCAGAATTCTGAGTTCAGATTTGGTGGGTTCAGCGAGGAGGATTCAGGAGCTCAGCATGAAGCGTGGAGACTCAATTGCATTGCAGAATAAGCTTAGGCTGGTACTCTCGGTCAATCAGGCTCTTTCCACTCTACAGTTAGTGAGTTCTCCTTCCGTGGAGTATTTGTTTAAAGCTTATATTACTGTTGCCACATTGTATTTGATGAATCGTGAAACCCATTTACTTGAAGACATTTTGGGTGACAATGGTAATTATTTCCAGTTCCTCATGTTCTTTTTTGTGTGTAAATTACAACCCATTCTTGTTCTCTATAGTGTCTAAGCTTTCTAACTTCTCAGTTAGGTTTATGTACATACTTGAGCATTGGAAAGCAATGACTCACAACTTTGGTGCATTTTGGAGATGACTGTCTGGTGATCGATTAGTTATCACTCCACGTTCCATAAATTTGTTGTTTCTTGAATGTATTATTTCAAGATCGGATTTCCCCCCAAAATATTTTCCCCAAATCTTTTTGGAGGTTCACCTTCCTGATATTGGTCTTAATGCACGTTCCACAATCTAATCAGTAAGCAAAATTCGTAGCTCTGTCAGTGGCATGAGATACATATTTTATAGAAACACAATCAGTGGATCTTATGAGCTCCCTATCTATTCATCCTATCTTGTCTACTATTTTATTAGTTTAATTTTGAGGATTTTTCTTCGCTGATCTTTCACCTTTTAAGTTGCAGGTGACTTATATACCGTACTGCTGTTTCTAGGGTTAGACTTGAAATTTTTGTGGCTGACCTTAATTTGGAAACTTTGAAACGAAAAAAGATTTCAGTCCTTTTATTGGCCTTTATATAATGCACTTAAATAAAGTTGCACTAAGATCACGTTAACCATCCTCAGGAAGTTGCTTATCTTTGCTTAATTCATTTTCATAATTTAGGAGCAATGGTATGTACAGGCTATTGAAAGTTTGTAACTGTATTATTGTGTGGGCTACACTGCTTTCAGTATAGTTTATATGAGAAGATACCAAATTCTAAGTTTCAGCTTTCTTGCAACAAAATGAATTTCACTGAGTGAGATCCTGGAGTATGTTTCACCTATAACTAGGAAAGTGACAAGATTGTATTGACTTACAATTTTGTTACCTATTGTCTGCAGCTTGTTGCATCTGCAGATTGTGTTGGAGCTTTAGATATTATCGATGATCTACAACACCTATTAGTAGGCCCAAATAATTATATGTTTTTTTCTTTTTCCTTCATTTGGTGGTGAACTGTTCAATTTTTTAAATTTTTGAATAGGATGGGGATGAGCTGATTGGCCTCCATTGCTTTCGTCATCTTTGTGATTATGTAGCAGCTTCAATTGATTCAATTAACAGGTTAGCTTATTGATGCTCAGATGAAGAGAATTGTGAGGTTCTAGATATTTCTTAATACTTAGATTGTGAAAATGCATGTAAGGCTATAATAACAATAGGATGCATTTGGATGATGATTTGGTCTTGTGGATGTCCAATCCATGGCCTTAACCAGCGGATCATTGTACCCTAATTTGTCACTCGAAAACATATTTTCTTGTAATCTATGTTTGAAATTTTAATTTTTTCATCCTTTTTGACGAGTTAATTATTGTGCGAGGGGGTGGCGACTTTGGTGCTTATCATCTAGGATTCATTGACTAAGACCTGTTTTGTTTTCTGGCCATCAAACACCTTATGTATTGTGGTACTGCCAATTCAATATCAGACCAACTTTGTTTCTATCTGGCAAGAGTTTTATATTTGGTGGAGTTAGTTCCAATAAGTGTATTTTGATTATGGAGTTATAATGTATAGTACTTTGATGTTTGACTTATCAGATTCATTCTTGTAGCATTCTTTCAGCAGAGTTTGTCCGAGCATCATTGCGTGGTTCTGACAATAATTTTTCAGTTACTACATCTACCTTCGCCGCTGATGGAATAGATGATGAAGTAAGGTCAATGTTATGTACCTGTTCATATATTGATGCACACTCATATCATTTGTGCCAATTACATCCATTTCTTTGTGGAAGCTTGTTTGATCAATATGATTATGTTCTTGGAGGTTTACCTAGGACACAGAAGATCAAATTGTAGATTTGCAGTAGTTTGATTCGCATTCTGAGTAATATTTAGATCCGAGCACCAAAATCCATCCTTTCGAAACTCAGATATTTGCAATCTTCTTTCTTGTGGGGGGTAGTGAGAGAGTAGCCGGAAAGTAGCCTGAGTGAAATGGTCAGAAGCCTGTAAATTATAAATCTAATAGGGGGTTGGGGGTCATGAATCTCGATCATTTTATTAAGGCACTTTTGGGGAAATGGGGGTGGGATTTAATTAAGGATGGGGATTCGCTGTGGAAAAGGTTTTGAGTTCTAAATATGACGTGCAGAGTTGGGGGGAGTTAGTAACAGGGAGCGAGAGAATAAGGCGTAATCAATCGGTTTGGTGGAAAGACTTGTTAAAACACATTTTTCTTGATCCGGCAAATTGGTTTAGGGGGGGTTTGGTTAGGAAGGTGGGGAATGGGCTAGGACCAAGATTCTGGAGGGATATTTGGGTAGGGGATGATAATTTGGAAATAATGTTTCCTAGATTAGCTGCGATTACAGGGGACATGGACATTTTTATTGGGGATATGGGGGGTTGGATAGATGGTAATTTGACTTCAAGGTGGGATTGGAGAAGAGAATTGTTTGAGTGGGAAAATGATCTTTTTTTGGATTTGTTGGAAATAATTTGAGAGTTTTAAGGTGCTCTATTATTTCACCATGAATAGAAAAAATACATTGGGCACCTATTTATAGGTGAATACACGAATTGTGATAAGGAAACTAAATCCTATCTTCTACCAAATCAAATCTCTATACAACGATATTATCCCTTAAATATTGCCTTTAATCACCAACACAATCTTGGGACTCTTGATTCTCAACACTCCCCCTCACGCTGGTTTGGAAAATATCTTTCATACTTAGCTTGCTGATTAGATAGTTGAATTGTCCCTTGTACAATCCTTTTGTAAGAATATCTGCAATTTGTTCACGTGAAGATACATAGACCATATTGATTGTTTCTTTATCAATCTTTTCCTTAATGAATTTTTGTCAATTTCCACATGTTCGTTCTGTCATGAAGAACTGGATTATGGGAAATTGCAATTGCTGCCTTGTTGTCACAATACACATTTATCGGTAATGTGCTTTGAACTCTTAGATCTTCGAGCAATCTCTTGATCCATAAGACTTCACAGATTCCATGGGCCACTGATCTAAATTCTGCTTCAGCACTATTTCTTGCCACTACATTTTGTTTCTTGCTTCTCCACATGACCAAGTTTCCTCTCACAAAAGTGCAGTAACCGGAGGTAGACTTTCGATCAGTAGAACATCCAGCCCAGTCTGCATCAGTGTAAACTTCAATCCTCAGGTGTCCCTGTTTTTTAAATAGCAGTCCTTTCCCAGATGTTCCTTTTAAGTACCTCAGAATTCTGTATGCTGCTTCAAAGTGTTCTTGTCCCGGGGAATGCATAAATTGGCTTACTCTACTGACTGCGAATGCTATATCAGGACCTGTGAGATAGATAGATTAGTCTTCCAATCAGTCTTTGAAACTGCTCAACCTTAGCTTTACTCTCGGTTTTCGCATGTTGAAGTTTTTGGTTGGGTTCAACTGGAGTTTCAGCAGTTCTGCATCCCAGTAGCTAAGTCACATAATCCTCCTACCACCTTTCGCGCACTGGCGCTTTGGTCTCGCACTGACTCATTGAGTTCTTGTGCGGCGATTTAAGGAGCACTAAGTTTTATTAAGTGCGCACTGACGCACTGGTCGTGATCTGGCTCATTGAGTACGCATTCGACGCTTTAGGACTAAGTTTTATTAAGTCATGTATTAAGTTTTACTAAGTCGTGAACTTAAATGTTAGAAATTCATAATTATCCGAAAATAATATAAACCATTTTTAATAAATTCATAATGTTACAAAACATGTCGATATACATAGGTAATATTTGGTTTTATTTTTCGAATTCGTTATCTTATGACCAAATATTAATAATTCATTTTCATTTTTCACTCTCTAAAATATATTTTTCTGAGAACAATAATTTTCCCTATTAGAAGAGCGATCATTAAAATATTTAAATTACATTATAAATAATTAATGATGTAAGTTTGTCAAACATGATGTGTATTAGGTATGCTTAACTTTATTTCATCAATATGTGTGTGTGGGTGTTCATATTGTATATTTGTAAATAATACAATAACGATGTAAATTTGTTAAATATGATGTATATTATGTATGTTTAACTTCATTTCATCAGTGTGTATGTCTATATATATATAATTTTTTTTTAATAGGTGCATTAAGGCGCACCCGCACTCAAATATTTTGGAAAATTGACGCACTCGCTCATCCGCATCCGCACCCGCCCAGGCATCGGACTTATGTGACTTAGCCCAGTAGTCTAGTATCAGTGAGCAAGTCAAGTGTATATTTGCGTTGAGTGACAAATATACCATCCTTTGATCGTGCAAATTCCATACCCAAGAAATACTTAAGGATTCCTAGGTCCTTGATTTCGAAGTCTTTGGCAAGACCCTTCTTCAATTCATGCAATCCTCTAATGTCATCACCTGTCAGAACAATGTCATCCACATAAACAATTAGGATTGCAATTTTACCTTCACTTGAGTGTTTATAGAACATAGTGTGATCTGCTTGGCTTTGAGTATAGCCAAGTGTTTTTACGACTCTTCCAAAGCGTTCAAACACTCGAGGTACCTGATTCTTTTGGATCGTCTTTCGGGGATTCTGATTGGCCTTGTCGCAAAATGGTTGCGCAATATTTATTCCTGTATTTTTTCCTGATATAAACCAATTGTTTTGGTTCAAGAGTATCAGTGTTTACCTTGTCTCCCCCTGCTTGTGAGTTTTCGCTTAATGGCAAAGTAGGGTTTCAATATTTTGATCAGCAGATGAAAAAATAATCATTGGTAAGGGATTCGAATTTATGCCCCAAAACTTTGCTTCATTTTCATGCTCCCCTTGAAGTGAAGTTTTCGAAAAATAGGGCAAATGTTCGACAAATGAGATATCCAAACTGATCAAATTTTTTTTGTGTGAGGATTATAGCACTTGTAACCCTTTTTGTTTGCTGCATAGCCTAAAAAAACGCAACATTCAGAGCGAGGATCCAATTTGGATCGAGAGATTTTGGGTAGGTGGACATAGGCAACACAACCGAAATTTTTAGTGATAAATCAGAAGTGTTGCGACACGTTGGGAAAAAAAGTGGTGAATAATCGAAGAGGAGTAGTATAATTCAGAACGCGAGTGGGCATGCAATTGATGAGGTAAGAGGCTGTAAGGATAGCATCACCCATAAGTATTTAGGAACATGCATTGAAAACATCATTGCCCTGTCAACCTCAAGTCAATGTTTGTTTTTTCGTTCGGCAATACCATTTTGTTGGGGTGTATCCCGACAAGTGGATTGATGGACAATGCCATGTTCTTTAAAATAATGGCCTAGATACTCATTAAAATATTCTGTCCCATTATCAGAATGAAACAAACAGACTTTTGTTCCAAATTGTGTTGCAACCATTTTGTGACAAATTTGAAAGATGGTTTTCACTTCAGATTTATCCTTAAGGAGATATACCCAGCAGAGACGAGTTTGATCATCGATGAATGTAACAAACCATTTTTTGCCAGTCAGAGAAGTGACCTTTGAAGGACCCCAATTTCCATTCATAGGAGTTGAATAAATCAAGGTCTTGCCACAACCTCTTCAATGAGTTGAAATACTTGGTGACATTGTCTTTGTCTTGACAGATTTCACCAAGTTTGATAGTCAATTCATAGATTTTGGATTGATTCCCCAAATCAGAATACATTTGGTGGATGTTATCCCATAGATCGTGGGCCGTGGAATAGCATAAATAATTCGAGCTAATCTCTTCTTCCATAGAATTGACCAACCACGTCATCACCATGGAATTTTCAGCGTCCCAAGTCGGGAACGAAGTATCATCATGCGTGGGTTCCTTTATTGTACCAGTCAAATAACCGATATTGCCTCTGCCCTGGACATACAATGCGAATGGCTTGAAACCATCACATAAAATTGTCACCATTCAATTTGATATTGGTGATTTGTACAGGGTGAGAATGGCTATCGGAAAAGCTGGAGGGAGTGGCTAATGATGTGACTTCGGAAGACATGGCGGAGGCGGTGGTAACTAGGGTAAATATTATTATTATTATTATTTTTCTTTGATAGATGGCTCTGATCTTGGAAATAATTGAGAGTTTTAAGGTACTCTATTATTTCACCATGAATAGAAAAAATACATTGAGCACCTATTTATAGGTGAATACACGAATTGTGATAAGGAAACTAAGATTATGATAAGGAAACTAAATCCTATCTTCTACTGTACAAATCTCTATACAACAATATTATCCCTTAAATATTGCCTTTAATCACCAACACAATCTTGAGACAATTGATTCTCAACAGATTTACTAGCTTTTATTGACGGGTAAGCTTTGGCACAAGGAGACGATGACAGGGAGTGGCGCTTCGATACAACCAAACGCTATTCAGTGAGATCACCATATGATTTATTTCAAGAGGAGGAGCTTCAGGAAGGAGATTTAAAGTCGGCATATGAGATTATTTGGAACACTTTTGCACCTAATAAGGTAGGGGCATTCGCATGGCGTGTAATTCGAGATAGGATACCAACAAAGAAAAACTTGGACAGACGCACAATTATATCGGGTCCGATCATTGACGTTTGTCATCAAGAGGAGGAAACAACCCAACACTTAATCTTTTCTTGCCCGGAATCTTTCAAATTCTGGATGAAATGTTACAGGTGGTTAGGAATGGATATAGTATTACACACCGATTCAGTTGGTCATTTACTTCATCACAAAGGTCTGTGGGGTCAGAGAAAGGGATTGAACGGATGGATGACTATTTGGAAGGCAATCATTTGGACTCTTTAACTCTATAGAAACAAACTAAGTTTTCAAGGAAGTCAAGATCAGGAAGATAATTGTTAGATTTAGTTCAATTTAGGTCTTGGTTTTGGATTAAAAATAGATATGATGTTAAAGTTCATTATGTATTTTCGAATTGTTTGAGGGAACTTAGGATATGTTTACTTTCTTTTTAGGTTGGGGATATTCATTAAGTTTTTTGTATGTAACTTTTGGAGTGCTTCTGGAACTCCTTTATTTTATTATATATTTATTTGTCTGATAAAAAAAAAATCGATGGTAATCCCATGATTATAGTTAGAGGATTTAATTGAGTAGCGAGTCTGTTATTGTGGAGTTGCTTCTTCTTTGTAAGGTAGATGTCGAATATGCGTGTGAAGGGCATGGGTGCAGCATATACACGCATACTTGTGGTCTTTATTTGCGTGTGCATGTAGTAATATTATTTTATTTGTCACCAACCCAATTCAATGATGGGCTCTAGTAGAAGCCCAATACAGATACAAGTCTTCACGTGGGAATGAGAATAGTTTGTTAGTATGGCGGTGGGAAATAACAGAATGAATAGGGGGGAAATGAAGGGTAGAGGGCATGTGATTTGTGTTGTTGAGTTGTAACAAGCATTGGCTTGGGCAAGGGAGATTTCTTTCTTGAGTGTGTATGTGTTGAGAGGTCTGTTAGCTTTTCTTTTCCAGAAGTATTACCTGTAACTCTGTTCATTCCAGCTATATGATTTACGTTCCAGATTACTTGCTTTGTATTGTTCAACAATTCATTGGAAAGAAACTCCATACAGGAAGTGCGAATTGATGGCAGAGGAATTTATCACAAGATATGGTGGTCGCAAGGCTGCTCATCCATACGGCCAGTGGCTTGTTCCGTCGTTGCAGATTGGAAAGGGGTGTGAGTTTCACGATGGAGCGATGGACATGAAGGAGATGCTGGGATGGGTGCTGGGTGAAGAAAACAATATGGGCTATGGCATTAGAATCAGAGATGGACCAATATCTCACAATTGGGCCATAGAGTCGGTCCATCTATTTCTAAAAGTAAGTAGAGGAATAAAATTTTGTGCTGAATTTCAGATACAAAATGGAGCCCGGATAATTCCTATGGGTCGAACTCCTCAGTGCATATCGCGTTTGGCGTCAATCACCACAAATCAAGCCACGGACGAAGACATTGCAGAAACTTGGGATGTTGTAATCGCTCTACGTGGGATGACCGATGGGTCGCTTGCGGCTTTCCGAGCAGTGGCCAACTATGGGGCTCGACTACAAAAGCAAAAAAAACAAACAAAATCTTCTACAGAATAACAAGAAGAAGCGGTGGACACCAAAGACGCAGAGAGCGGCGGGAGAAAAGGGAACGACGTGGGGCGATGTTCCATGGATCGAACCTTGGCTGGGGGTGAAAATATTGGGTTACATATGAATTATGGGTTGGTTGGGTAACAACTTTTTTACGCACATAGATGGGATTTTGGGGGGTTGAGAAGCCAAGCATCGATACTGGAGAGAGATGTGGATAGGGTTGACTTGATGGGCTTATCTCAGAATTGTGGATTGGGAGAATGGGTAACTAAGGTATTGGCTGTTGTTTTATTTGGGTGTTTGGGCTATGTGACTCAATGGGCCAAAAAATTAGATTGGGCACAAAGACATGATAAATATCTATCTAATGCCAAGCTGTTCCACTTCACGTTAACTTGCAAAAATTGGGCAAGGGAAGGAAGAATTACAGGATAATGGCATGGTGCGACCGATCAATGGATGAAGCTCGTCGAATCGCCGGCAGCTGGCCGTGGGTTCGCCGGTGGGTCGCTATAAGTTGGCCGTGGGACGATCGGTTAGGGTAGCGACGACTGATGAGCGACACAGCTCCGCAAACTGACATACAGAGACACGTGAGGAAAATGGATTTGAAAATGGAAAAATTGATTGGTCAAACTGTGTTTTATGGGTTGGGTTCGGCTGTCACTGAGGGTGGACAACAATCGACGAGTTTAATCGGTTGTTGTAAGCCAGGTTCAGCGAGATTTTTTGTTTTTGATGCTCAAATGATTTTATGCCTTTTAAATAATGATATTGGGGACAATTTCTTGTTGGCCAGGGCTCGAATTGAGTGGTGAGAATGTCAAAGGGGAGGAATTTGTGATGGCAATCGGAATAGATGACACCATTGGGTTGGTTTCTGCTGGGTTACCATCTGTTCGATGTGTTCCTGATGGGATTATCAGTGAGAGTGTAAGGGATCCCATTATATTTAGTATGCTGTCCAAGAAGTGTTTTTGACAATCGCAAATGAGGTTCGACAGCATCAGCTGGATGAGGAAAAGGAAAGAGGGTCATTTTCTATTATCGTAACGTCGGATGTATTGGATGCTAATAAGACTTGGGATAGAGGGAGAGAGTTACAGAAAAATGGGTCATTATATATCATCATATTAGTGCAGGTAAAGGATGCCAAAATAACTTGGGATAGAGGAAAAGAGTCACTAATTGTACGGGGTACAATGCTTACCGTAAGCCTTGAGGACAAGGCTGGTTCTGACCGGGAGGTATTGTTACGGATTAAAGTCACCAACCCAAATCAATGATGGGCCATAGTAGTCCCAATACTGATACAAGTCTTCATGTGGGAATGAAAATAGTTTGTTAGTTTGGGGTGGGAAATAACAGAATAAATAGGGGGGAAATGAGTGGTAGAGGGCATGTGATTTGTGTTGTTGAGTTGTAACAAGCATTGGCTTGGGCAAGGGAGATTTCTTTCTTGAGTGTGTGTGTGTTGAGAGGTCTGTTAGCTTTTCTTTTCCAGAAGTATTATCTGTAACTCTGTCCGTTCCAGCTATATAATTTACGTTCCAGATTACTTGCTTTGTATTGTTTGTTTTCGGTCCACTGGTGTTATTGGGAGTTTTAGTCGTAACAGTTTCTTATTAAAATATATTTAAGTTCTCCTGCTATGAAAATTGCTTTGGTTTTTTCTTAATAAAAAAATTTGCTTGAATTTTACATATTATTTTGTAGTGAACTTCTAATTGGCTTTATGCCAAAAAAGGTCCTGTTTAAGGTCTGTTTTATGCTCCAAACTTCGCGTTGGCCATATATTCCAACTTTTTTCTAGTTTTGAAATTGTCCTCAAAACCTTCTTTATCTTTTGTTATAATTTATATTTTGATTTGCTATCTACCTGAGCTGACTATGCACAATTTCAGGTTGTTTTACTATCCACATTGGTGGACTTGATTCATCCAATCTTTTCAACCTGTGACTTTGTTTTCTACCTTCTGATTACTGTATACCAATGTTGTGTTTTTGTTGATTTCTCATTTAGATTGTGCTACTAGATCAAACGAATAATTTGTTGCCTACTAGATTTTTTACATTATGTGATCGCAAATTTCTGCTGAAGACCACACTAATTTTCAGGTTAGACTTGTGGAGGAACGGACCTCTCATTTTCAAGACCAGCTTCTTCCTCTCATCATTGGATTGCTTAGGACGGTGAGGCATCATATTCATTCTGTATCCTTATTATATGCACTAAAATTTGTTCTTAAACAATGGCTTCTTGTGTGTTCCTGCATGATTTTGCTTATTGTCAACGGTAGTTGCATTAACAGACCCAAAGATTTAAGTAAAACGGTTACTGGTCTAACTTAAATATTATCATGTTTGATATAACAGCATAGTGGTCTTTGATTGTGATCCGCAGTAATGCATATTCCTATTAAACCTCAAATGGCAAAAGAAAAAACAATATGGGACAACGAGCATGTCGTTTTGTTGGCATGTTAACTAGTTATCTTTAACTTTCACATTAGGGAAGTTTTCCACTTCGCGCCATTGGAAATTGGTTGCGTTGCCAACCATTAACTGGTCATATCATATGCATTGCCTGCTTAAATATTAAATTCGTCTACAAGAACAAAACTTCTTTTATTATCTTCCATTTGCCTTATGTGCTTCATTACATTTATGCCAACTTTCAATTAAGTCACAAAGTCATCATTACCTTCTTATACATTTTATTGGCAATTCTTGTGGTTGGTGGTAGGTGATAAGGAAATATATGTTTTCATTTGTTCTTATAGCATGGTGCATGATATTTATTGTGCGCTAAACATTTGTAGATTGTTACTTACATTTCTTATGCTCCATATTTTGCACACTTAAACCGAAAGAAGGCAATCTTGTTGAGATGCCGTAATCGTTTATTTGCTACTCTCCTTGTGGAAATTATAAATTGTTTCCTGAGATTTAATTTCTTTTCAGGGAAAATTACCCGCAGTATTGAGAATCTATTGTGATACACTTGCTTCTGATATAAAGACCTCTGTCAAAATAATGGTCGAGAACAGGCCATTGGAGTCCGATACAATGTCTGGAGAGGGGATGGTCGATGCAGATGGTGGGTTCACACGAACTATAATAATGTTCTATTTCTTTCAAAAACTGCTATTGTTTTAGGATAATTGTGTGCACAGGATGTTGCCTGTCAACCTTTTTCTCCCTTATGCAATTCCCTTAATTAATTGCATGCAACACATAAATGAAAAGAGAAAAGCTCATAATCTTTATACAACCCATATACACATACAAGGATGCTCACATGCGAGCATTGAATAATTAATGTGTATCTATTGTATAAACGTACTACTCAATACCAACATTGGTACCTCAGCCCTGGAAGCATTCCCAATCGACAGCCCGAACTCAACTCCGGAACTGATGATGTATTTCTTCACCTGTCCCAACAGAAACAGCCCCCACACTTACCAATCCACCATCTCAATAACAGCAATATCACAATTCATAATTTACAGAATATAAAGCTGTAGATTTAAAAGATACTCCCTATATAGTATCGTTATCATATGAGATTCCCCGTGCTGTTCCTGTTCTCACAATAACCAAAACCATCAAATTCTCAAAATCGGTTATTGTCAAATCAAAATCACTGATGGAAATTTATGAGATATTTTCCATCAAAATCCCTTGGTTTTACTGAAATTTTCTTATCCTTTTCTTGCATTCATCCCTTGATGCATTCAGGTGGAGGTTCGTCACTTGGAAGTAAGTTGAAAAGCCTATCACCTGAGAGCTTTCTTAAACTTTTGGAGGATATTTTCAAGATAGTGCAGGTAAAGTGAGCTTGCCAATTTTCTGTTTCTTTTTTCTAGAGTGTATTTTCTCTGTCAAAGCAGATAAATCTTTGCTCATATTAAGATTTGCATAAATCAATGTCCACTGTTTAAACTAAATGAAAATATTACATGCCGCAGGGCTTGATTCTGGGTTTTTTGTCCAGATTTTCAACACAATGCGCTGTAAAGTTTGATAATGTTTCCCAGAAACAACTGTCGCAATTTGTATTTAAAATACAAAGTTATTAGAGAAAAATATCGTGGGTATTCAACTTCATTTCAGTGACAGCCAAAGTTATTAGAGAAAAATATCGTGGGTATACAACTTCATTTCAGTGACAGCCTTCTTTGTTGTCTTTTCTCTTCCTTCTTTTGTTGGCACAGAAAAGGCTATAGATATACTATAACCCGGGCAAGTTTGGAAATCCTTTTGATCTTAAAAAAGTCTACTTTGGAGGGTGATATAATTTGAGACGAGTGCTTAATTTAAATAGTACTTATAAATAGGTTCTATATTTTTAGAGGTTTTTTAAGCAAAGTGTTTAATACATTTTCTTGATTTTTTATGTAATTTTTAATTTGAAAATTTAATAAGCCCTGCAAAAGTTTTCTTCCAAGCTTTTCATTAGGATATACCTGATTTTGCATCTAGACAGTTTTTTTTAGGAAGAGATAGTATGTGTCTATTCTATGTGCAAAGTGTTTATTGGTTGATGTATTTTACAATCTTACCTTACATTCCTTTGATTTAGTGAATGCAGACACGCTTATTGCGAGCTTCTGAAGTCAAAAGAGCGATTGAATGGATCATGGGAAATCTTGATGGCCACTATGCTGCTGCTTCAGTTGCTGCTGCAATTGCACATGACGCAGCAGCTCCAGAAGCAGCTCTGGACTCTGATGGTCATGTCAGTTACTTTTTACCACATTATTCTCAGATTGCCACAAGGGTTTTACCAATTCAGGGAAGGGGAAATGATGCTACAAGTCCAAATCTCGCTAAAAATTTCCGGTGAAATTTCTTTCTTTTGTCTTGAACTTTGGTAAATCACCTGTTTTTTTTTGTGTTTGGGGTGACTGAGAATAACTTAACTCTAGAATCTCCACATAATCAGTTAGATTCAATCCTTCGAGATCATCTTCCATGCTACATTGTAGGCCTGCCAGATTTATTGAGTGAGTCGGATGGATCTGTACTTCGAGGTACACATGCCACATGTTCTTGGCCGAAATATCATATCATATTAGCAATGGTAGAGTTGGATGACATTTTTTTGTTAGACTTGCTATGCAATCCGTGATTCAGAAGTGGATTACTATGACGGCTATCAATCCTTACTTTCCCGTGAAGGACTTTTTTTATGAAGCTTATTGTCATATGTACGATTAGGACATCAGTTTGTACTATTATTTTTAAAGGAACAATTTTATGTTGTAAAGCTCGAGCTTTATGTGTCACATGATTCTGGAAACATTTTCACTGTGTGGCCATATGAAGATATTTAAGAAATTTCTTTTGGCTGGACAGAGCTGATATCTTAAGAGAGAATGCAGAAGCTCTGTTCGCAGCTTGTGATGCTGCTCATGGTAGATGGGCAAAGATTATTGGAATCCGTTCTCAAATTCATCCAAAGCTTAGGTTGCAGGACTTTCTTGGTGTTTATAACATCAGTCAGGAATTTATAAGTTCTACAGAGAAGGTGTGTATTACCTTTTGTTTTGATGCTATCTATGATAGTGTTATGTATCATAACCATATTTATGCTAATATAAACAGATTGGTGGAAGGTTGGGATATAGCATCCGTGGAACGCTACAGTCGCAAGCTAAATCCTTTATTGATTTTCAGCATGAATCTCGAGTTAGTTTCACTTCCTACCAATTTTGTTGTCTTTGCCATAATTCTGCTCACCTCACGTGACTTTTTTGCTGGTCACGCAGATGGCTAAGATGAGGGCTTTACTTGACCAAGAAAATTGGGCTGAGATAGATGTGCCGGATGAGTTTCAGACCATTGTCACATTGTTCTCTTTTGAAGAACCTGTATCTTCTGGAGATGATGGTGTGGCTCCTGGTGAGCTCACATCAAGTTCTAATGACTTGGTATCAAGCCATGATGGTGCCTCCACAGTTGATGCTGGTCCGTCAAATTCATCTCCATATATTGAGCAGCCTAATTCTAATGGGACATATCTGGATCATATGCCAAATACTGATTCATCACGCTTGAGTGAGGCCAGCAATTCTGACGTTAGCACTTCCACTCATGGTAACAGTACCAACATTAAGGAACATGGGAAATCTTCCCTTCGAATTCTTTATTTTAAAGGCGTCGGATATCACATGGTGAACTGGTGAGCAATCATGATCACATAAGCCTTTCTGTAGCTTATTTTCCTTGCTTAAGCATTATAAATTAAAGGCTTGGCTAAAATACAATATGCCACCATGCACCCACCCCAAACAAAGAAAATCTTCATCCTCATGAGTCCTGAAGTTACCGTCAGATATCGTTGAAGATGCTATAAACTTTGATGAAGTTGGACTATTACTGGAATGGTGGCTGATGTGAATGGTTAATTTGAATGGTGGCTCATCATCTTGGGTGATTTTGTTTCTTGTATCATGCCTTGCTAATATTTTGATTCTAGCTTATGGTTACTGATGAGTATGGGTCATGCCTAATATTTTCATGTTGCACATTCCCAACTTCTGACCGAACAGTTAAATTATATTCTATAACTTCTCAAATATGTCTTTTACCTTGATTGCTGCTTTATTTTGGTCCTTATTTTGATTGGCTTTAATAATAATTTTTTCTTTTTTCTTTCTTTGCTGCTTCAGTGGTTTATATTTAGTGAAGATGATTTCAGAGTACATAGATATGTACGATTGTTTGCCCACTCTATCTGCGGAAGTAGTTCATCGGGTTGCTGAGATTTTGAAGTTTTTCAATTCAAGGACAGCTCATCTTGTGCTTGGAGCGAATGCCTTACAGGTACTAGTTAAGTATATTATTTTAAGCTGGTTGCATGTTTTTTGACTTATAGAGTATTTGATAATTAATCCGTATACATCGCTAGCCAATGAGAGTTTCCTGGTGTAGCTGATTGATTGTAATAGTTAGAATTTATGTTTAGTGAGAGACATTTTGGAAGCTACCAATTAGAGCAAACCCCAGTGGACAAAGCTCCCGCTATTCCTAATGGAAAGCTACCCATTGAAAAAAAATAAAAATAACTGTTCATATATATATAATGTCTTTTATGTTGAACGTGTCTCTAGCAGAGTTTGGAGGTAGTATCAAATATTATTTTTGCAGCAATCAATTTAATTGCGTGAGGAGTTTATATTTGGTGTGGAAGTACTTGGCTTTGATCCATATTTAGTTGATGAGTGAATGAATTACTTTGATCGGAGTTATTTGACTTTTATTTTGTTTTGTCACTGGAAACTTTAATTGAGTACAGGTTTCTGGTTTGAAATCTATTACGGCGAGACACTTGGCTATGGCTAGCCAGGTTATCAGCTTCACATATGCCGTCATCCCTGGTAGGTGGTTATTCTGTGCTGTCAGGTATTAGTATTATGCTATGGTACAACATCGTCATTTGATTATTGTCTTTTATTGTGAGCAAAATGGTTTAGAAAGCGCAAGATTGTGCCATCAGAAAGTCTCACCAGCACCCTCGTCATTTGTTAGCAAAATTGCCAGAAAATGTCCATTTGTGCATGCACTTGTTTTCTTCTTGTATTCTTTTTCCTTTGTGGTCAGATAATAATTTCTGAAAAAAAGTAACTGGAGGTTTATTTTAATGGCTGATGTTTTACATGGCGTGTCAAGAAATTAGGAGGATTCTCTTGCTCAAAGTGCCCGAAACTTACAAGGCGCTATTGCAGTTAGAGATCAACCGTGTCGCAACTGTAAGTGAACTAGTCTTGTTTTTATTTTTTATACAGTATTTTTCTACTACACTAAAATGCATGCTGACAAAGCAGTATTCATGATCTTTTTATGATTTTGGTACTGCAAAAATCACCTTAATGTGGATGTCATATCTACGGATTCCCTTGTATGCCCATACCATATATACTTGTCTCACTGAAGAATTTAGTTCTGCAAGTTAAGGTCATTGCTTGTTAGTCAAGAGTTGTATCATTAAAAACTCAATTATATATTTATCACTGTTGAATTCAACTGCTGTCAGAAATCGATAACAGAAGCTTAAGGCTTGAGCTTAAAGATCAATTGTAGTCTCTGTTGTAAGATGAAGGAAATCTTGGAATACCAGCTGTTTCATATGTAAGTAATCCGATAGCGTTGAATTAGGGTTACCATGTGAAAACTTGAGTTTCTATTTGTGCCATTGTTGAGTGTTACTCTTTTTTCTCTGCCAATAGGGTTCACTGGTATGTTTTGACTGTCAAGAAAGTTCTCTAATTTGATTACTTTGTTTATGGTGACAACGGAAGAGTGACAATGCCACATCTAAAATTAATGTGATAATGGTGAAAATTATCAATATATCTTATTTATGACTCACCAGTATTGTTTGCTCGATCCAAGTAATGAATCTTAAGATTTGAATGAAGCCCAATAAAAATGATAAAAGTTGAGGTCAGATTTGCGGAATGTTCTCCACCGTGAACTTTTCCTAGGGAACCTCCAGTTTTTGAAATCACAAGACAGCCTATCCTCTGTTTCTTAGTATGCTTTATGATAGTTGTGTTTACTTCTTTACTTTAGGATTACAAAAATCATCGCGATGAGATTCACTCCAAACTAGTTCAAATAATGAGAGAAAGGTTGCTTCTTCATCTAAGGAGCATGCCACAGATTGTTGAAGGTTGGAATAGATCTGTGGATACCGAGTTACAGCCTAGCCAGTTTGCTAGGTCTCTTACTAAGGTACGGAACTGAGCTCCAAATTTGATATACACTACTGTGGAAAAGTCTTTGTTTGGATTATTGACCACGTGAATCAAGTTATTGGGATCCTACAGTTGTTTTTTGATAGTTCTAGTTTGCAACTTCATTTGAGGTATGCTTACAATTTTCTCATTTGGAAACTTCTACGGACTGCTTGGTCATTGATTAATTTAAATGCCTCCGATTGAAAAATTTAGCTTTAAATTTTTTTGCATGAATTGTTCCATAAACTCGTTCAGTTAGTTTCTATTTAGTATTGATCTGTTCTCAAAGAAGATATTATTGTGAGACAAATCATCTAGATGCAGTGTAAAATTCATTGACTATGGATTTTGCTCATTCATATCAGTCCAACCAATGTCTCTCTTCATAATGAAGATTGCACAATATCGACGACTGTCAATAAATCTGAATCTCAATACCAAACTCAATGCATGTGAATAGGGTTTTCATTCCATCATATAGAGGATCATATTACAATAAGAATCCCTAAGAATCAGCTTAAGAATCCTTAAGATTCTGACAATATGCTGACTGTCATCTATATTACAAATCAAATAATATCATATCAAATCAAATATTAACATATATATCTAATATCTTTGACATGCCCCCTCAAATTGATGCTGGTTGATCAAAAAACATCAATTGTCAATCTAAATAATTGCCTAAAAAAAACACAACACTCCAACTGGGCAAAGCCGTCACAAATACTTGTGCAAAATACGTCTCGCACTGCGACAAAAGTAAAACGCACTTCTACCGTGCAAGGACACCGCAAACGTCGTGGCAAAAGTTTCAATCACCACACACAAATCAGAAGAGATGTGGTCACCCAGGTCCCCTAATAGAGCAGAATCCACAAAACGAAGAATCCACGCCCAGAACAAAAGACGAAGAAGACACCCAGCGCGCGAAATCAGATTGTAAAGCCTCAAATCGAGAAACCCAGATCAAACCAGATCCCAAAAAATCCCCAAATCGCAAAATCCTAGATCGTGCGAAGCATAAAACGCGCAGATACCCTAATTGTCGAAACCCTAAATCGCGAATCCCCCAAATCACGAAGACCAAATCACGAAACCACAAATCGTGAAACCCTAGTCATAAAGCCACCAGAAAACGAGCGCAGATGGCGAAACAGAGAAGCAAGTCGTGAAACCTTAGTCGCAAAACCATCGGAAATCGCGGGCACCTGAGTCGCGCAGCCCAGAAGAAAATCGCGAACCCTAGATCGGCGCATAGAAATCCTAATCGTAAAACCAACAGATCGTGAAACCCTAGATCACGAACCCAGATCGCGCAGAACGTGCGTCTCCAGATCGCAATGTGGGACCCACATCGGACGAAAACGTGTGCGCAAAACTAGAGCGAGAAGTAAAAAAAAATACGAAACCAGCCCAGAAATAAAATTGGAAAGTCGTCTACACTCAGCGCCGCCGTTGTCGCCACCTGTGAAGAAGGCTTGGGGCAGAAGCCCGATCGCAGCCTGAAAACCTTACAAAATTTTATTTTGATATGGCTCTGATACCATGTCAATAAATCTGAATCGAAATACCAAACTCAATGCCATGTGAATGGGGTTTTCATTCCATTATATAGATGATCAAATTATAATAAGAATCCCTAAGATTCTGCAAAATATGCTAATTGTCATCTATATTACAAATCAAATAATATCATATCAATTCAAATATTAATATATATATATATATTATACAATATTATAAGTGGGGTTCGAGATGAACAGTATTATGGGTGTGTTTTCGCTGAATCTACTGTTCGGATGAACAGTACTTTTAGCTCGTGTAGTTCGTGTTGGGCTTTCTTAAGGAAAAGGCCCGAGGAAATTTATTAGTTGTGGGTCTTGGGCTTGTGTGTTGGGCTTGTGCCTATAGCTACAACCCATCTGCCGCTCCAACGCGCCTCTTCTCCCCTTCACTTGCCTCCGGTTCAGCACGCTCTGGGTTGCATTTATTGCTGAAGCTTTTTCACTGCTCTTCCTGCCGTCAAGCAGCCGTGGATGGTAGGTCTGACGTTGATGGGTTGTCTTTGCTGCAGTCCTCTCTCCCTTTACCCAATTTTCTCTGCCCAAATCCTTTGGTTTCTTCCTTGTTTTTTATTTTGTCCGCTCTTATTTTCCTTGACCACCGGTTTCAGTGCAGGAAATCCCATCTATGGGGGTGATAATCATTTGTCTCGGCCGTCCCTTGGTGGGGTGTCATGGTAAGGTGGTTCGCGGTAGTGGCTTTATCCTTTGTGCAAATTATGTGCTGGTTCTTTATCCTTTGTACAAATTATGTGCTCGTTTTGAGTTTTTGGGTCTTTAGGCGTCTCTGCCCTTATACATGTTGCATTGGCTCTCTTGTTTATTCTGCCTGGACAAAAAAATTGCTCTTTTCTCTTTGTGTTCGTGCGCAACGTTGCTTGGTAGTTGCTTTCAGGTTGGTTTTCTTTCAAGACACCGCGTGACAGAAATCTCAAGCCATGTTTTTTGCTCTTTCTTGGCAACCGAAACGCAATGGATGGAAGCTTTAGGGCTTTCTGTTCTGGCTTCGTTTTTTGATTTACGGATTTTTGGGTTTTAAACGTCTCTGTCCTTGCACATATTGTGTTGCCTCTCTTGTTTAATCCAGCTAAAACAAACTGCAGTTCTTGCTCTTTAGCTCTTGGGTTTGGGTATTGGGTTTCCTTTTCCAGTTTCGGCTTCATTCTTAGGCTTATGGTGCACGCCCTTTGTTGCTTTCGTGATTCTTTGGGGTTAGATATTTCCTCATACAGTAATTTGATATAATGTTTTTTACCCAAGCATGCAGTTAGCTTCCTTGCTGAACTTGGTCGCCTTTATTGCATAACCATCGTTGGCTTTTACTACTTCTTCGTGCAAGTATGTGTTGATAGCTTCATTTTCTCTCTTCTTAGTGATTTAGTTCCACCCACTTTGTAGTGCTAAAATGTTGTTCGTCCATTTCACTTATCTCTCTGCCTGATTAGCTGTCTCGAGTCTTGGCCTTGATTTCATGCTTGAACTGATGTAGTGTATAGCTATTATGTATTTAAGAGATCCCATGTATGTTTTCTATAGAGTTGGTTTAGATACTCTAGGCCCATGTCGAGCCTGATCCTGTTTTATCTTTTGTTATGCTACTTTGTATATTATTAATTGGATTGTGAGCCTTAGAGTAACCGAAACATGTTATGGATTAAACATTTATATATTGTGGGATTGTACGTTGTTGGTACCTCTTTTATGTCATTTTTTTAGAATGCATATTTTGGTACTTCCTTGTTTGAGTTTGCTCTTTGTCTTACGGTTCTAATGAGGCTTTACGTGCGTTTCTTCCCGCTTCCAGACTTTTAAACTT
Source organism: Haberlea rhodopensis (assembly GCA_907163345.1). Lineage (NCBI taxonomy): Eukaryota > Viridiplantae > Streptophyta > Magnoliopsida > Lamiales > Gesneriaceae > Haberlea > Haberlea rhodopensis. The sequence goes on from CAJQUN010000069.1 coordinate 1,410,384, forward strand.
CTTTATTTGAGCTTGGTGTGTGTTGTTCCTCAAAATCAACTACATAATTTAGAAGTGTCTTTGACTTGAGTCCCCTATACCCGAGTTGTCGTCTTCCGTTGCACCGTCTTTGCGTTTTTCTTTCTGAGTTGACCCGTCGTTGCCATTGTCGAGCGTTTGGGCCGTGCCCTGTGTTTCCGTTTCCGCATGGGTTGTGCGGCTCGATTTTCCTTTATCATGTTCTATGCGCTCCTGGCTGCCGGCTGGTTCTTGGGCTTCGTGGTGTCTCTCGCTCCCTTCTATACTGCTACGGTTTGGGCATCTCTTTTCCTTTGCATGGGCTGTAGCTTGCGCTCCATGGTACATTTGCGCTGTCTTGATTATTTTTTTCCAAAATGTGGTTCTCATGTTTGTTTCTTGCCTTGGTAGACCCGCAAAAAACTGCTCTCGCATTTCCCTATTGTTGGGCTGGAATGTCTGGGAAGCCATCTCATGGCATTGATTCTCGTGCGCCCAAGGGTGCTTGCACCGGTTCCTCTGGTAAGTCTCTAAATGGTCTTTCCCCATTTCACTGCTCTCCTGCATCGTTTCCTATGCGATCCCTTGCATGTGCTGGCCTTCTATTATGCGTTATTGTTGCTAGGAATAACCCTCAACCGGAAAGCTCGTCGGCTTGTGCCACCCTCGAATTATACACGGAGAAGAGCGAACGATTCTGCGCCATCACCATTCGGTACTGCTGATTCATTGTTTGTTTGTTCGAAAACTCTATTTGCTAAATTATTCTTTGTTACCCCTTTTCATGGCCAATATTAAATAAAATCACGATCTATATTGTCCTAAATGGTCAAAAAAAAAAGGCATGACAGGATGATGCTCAATAATATAATATGCTATACATGTTTAATATGATAAAATTGTTGAGCTTATTTACATTGGGATTTCAGTTGCTATTTTAGCATTTTTTTATTAAATTCTATTATCTTGTGATATTGATGGTGTGTGATATTCATTTGCATAAAAAAACAAATGAGTTTTTTCTCGATCCAGACTTGCCATCGATCGCTCGGTCACCCGGGCCTCCGCACACCGAGCAGGCTGCCCCAGGTGCACTCGAAAGCCCGTCGTACAGGTCACGCCGTATCCCTCTCGAAGGTTGGTCTATACGCTTTAGTCTCATCCTATTATGTGTTTCATATGTCAAGTTGCAAACGCAAATATCTTTACAATTTTATGCTACACATGGTGTTGTCCTTTTGTTAGAGACTCTCTAAGGCATCTTTTTGTGTTTTTTTACGTTTACAAGATTGTTACTCAGCAGTTGCCCCACCGAACGTGCACTGTCATGGACGTGCAAGCTCAGCATGTACAGCGCCGGTTCCCCATAAGCAGAGACCCACCGGTAGCCATGGTATGGCATTCTAGATTACATATGTAAGTGCGAGATAATGAACTTTGCTATTTGCTTTAATCTGTTGCCTATAAAACTCTTACCAGGAACGCCCAATAGCAAATTTCTTGCCAAGAAACGCAGGACTCTGAAATATCTGGACAGAATCGGCTGCGTCCCCACCGAAGCTTGGCAATTGCCTCCTGCTACAGATTGCGAGCATTGTCGCGCAAGACGCGTCTTTAGGGAGCCACCAGGATTTTGTTGCTCGAGCGGGAAAATCTCCCTCGAGCGCACAAAGATGCCTCCAGCCTTGTGGCACCTCTATACTGATGCTTCCTCCCATATTGCGGAGCATTTCCAGCAACGATGCCGTACATATAATAACTCTTCTGCATTTACTTCTCTAGGGATATATTATGATCATGAGTTATGTAAGGGGGACAAGGGAGTTTACACGTTCAAAGTGCAGGGCGGCATTTATCATTTCATCAGGGATTTGGTCCCCGCAGAGGGCTGTGGCCGCCAACTTCAATTGTACTTCTATGGGACAGAAAACGAAGTCGCGAATAGGCTAGCACAATCAGGGGATCTGGATTGTAAGGTGGTATCATTAATAATGGACTTAATGAAAATAAATCCGTATGCAAATTTCTTCAGGAGTCTAAGGGATATGCCTGATCTTGACTCTTATAAAATTGTGTTGCGCGCTGATCCTTCTTTAGATAATCGGGTGTATAATTTGCCTGTAGTCGATCATGTCGCGGCCATTTGGAATGAATTGACTGATGCCCCTTCAGAGCGGCCTCACGATGTGCGTGTGTACACAAAATCAGGCAACACACAATTCATCCACTACTATTATGGTTGCTACGATCCCTTGCAATACCCCCTCCTTTTCCCCTATGGTGAGCCGGGTTGGCACACAGGCATTCGCAAGGAATGGTCTAACCATCATGCTCTTGAACCCGACCCCAACACGCTAGATGATGGTCTCCCTTTGCCCTTACCAGATGAACACGTTTCTTGCGAGAACCTGTTAAGCGTTGAGCATGAAAGTAAGTCCTTTACTATTCCCTTGCACCGCATTTCTTTCGCTCTTTTCATTCTTATTTTCCTGTTCTATTCGTACTGAAGTTTTCCCTTGATTGATTTCAGATTTGGAGCGCAATCGAGATAACCATAGCCATGTAGCTGCCCGAGAGTTCTATTGTTACAGACTCCAGCTGCGCCGTGACGATGTGACAAACATACTCCGTACTGGTAGGCTGATCCAACAATACCAAATCGACATGTATGTGAAGATTGAAACCCAACGTTTGGATTACTTGCGCAAAGCACAGTCGCAACACGAACTTCGGTTAGAGTCCTTACAGGGGATTGTTGACAGTATGGCTTGCGACGGTGTCACCTATGGTAGGTCTATCGGCCAACGCATAGTTCTGCCAGCCTCTTTTCTAGGAGGTCCAAGAGATCTCCGACGACGCTACATGAATGCGCTTGCATTGGTTACCACGTTTGGAAAACCTGATTTTTTCCTCACCATGACGTGTAACCCAAATTGGCCAGAGGTTCAGAGTGAGCTTATAATAGGCGAACATGCACATAATCGGGCTGACTTATTAGTGAGGATTTTCCGGGCAAAAAACGAGGAGTTGAAGAATGAAATCGTGGACAAAGAAATATTTGGGAAAGTTGCCGCATACCTGTATGTCGTCGAGTTCCAAAAGAGAGGCCTCCCACATGTGCATTGGCTTGTCATTTTGAAAAAAAAATACAAGGTAACCTCTGTTGCCGCATATGATCAATTTGTCTCGGCTGAAATCCCCGACCCTGATGTGTATCCTCACCTACACTCTTGTGTCTGCAAACACATGATACATGGCCCTTGTGGCGATTTGAACGCCAATAACATATGCATGAAAGCAGGCTCTTGTAAAAATCACTATCCAAAAGAATTTGCTGAATTTACCACGCATCGAACCGAATCTTACCCAGCCTATAGACGTAGTGATTCCGGGAGGACAGTACTTGCTCGGCGGAAGCTACTGGATAATCGATGGGTTATCCCATACAATCCTTACTTATTGGCAAAATTTGATTGCCACATCAATGTTGAGATATGTGCAGATGTAAAGGTCGTCAAGTATCTTTACAAATACGTATGTAAGGGCAATGATAAGGTAGCATACAATGTCGTTGCCACCCCTGGTACAGAGGCTCTTGATGAGATACGCGATTTTCAATCTGCACGTTGGCTCTGCGCCCCAGAGGCAATGTGGCGCATTTATGGCTACACACTTTATGAAATGAGCCCTAATGTTGTGCAACTTCATGTTCACTTACCGGATTCTCAGTTCATCTTTTTCCACGCTGCTAGGTCCTTAGAAAGTATCTTGACCAATCCAAATAACCAGAGAACACAATTGACACAATTTTTCTTGATGAATGCTAACCACTCGGATATCCGGGATTTGGCCCTTCTTTACCGTGACTTCCCTAAACACTTTGTATGGAAACCTACGCAGAAACAATGGTCGCATCGCAAGCGCGGGACAGCCATAGGCCGGCTCGTTACTGTGAGCCCTACCGAAACCGAAAGGTACTATTTGAGATTGTTGTTAAACCATTTGAGATCACCCACCTCTTTTGAACATCTTAGAACCCACAACGGTGTTGTGCTGTCTAGCTTTAGAGAGGCTGCTTTGCAACGTGGCCTCTTGGATGCAGACAATGACATTCGTGCGTCCATCGAAGAGGCTTCGACTTATCAGGTCCCATATACCTTGCGCCGTCTATTTGCCACAATCCTTGTTTACAACCTTCCTTCTGACCCTACCTCTTTATGGGAGGAGTTCAAGGTGCATCTTTCAGAGGACTTTCTTAGATCAAATAGCGACTCTCAGGATGTTGCGTACGATCGTGCTCTTCGATCAATAGATGTTTTCCTCCAGTCGATGGGTAAGACGGTTGACGATTTCAATCTTGTTACATCTAAAACTTGGGTTAGCGCAGACGAGATGCGTAACAAGGATTACGAGAATGAACTCAACATAGTTGTCTCCGAAGAGGACTTGAGATCTGTCAACAAATTGAATTCTAGGCAAAGGGAAGCATTTGATAGGATTATGGCGTGCATTGATGATCCAAATGGGGGCGCGTTTTTTATTGATGGCCCAGGCGGTTCCGGGAAAACTTTCCTTTATAGAGCATTGTTAGCTGTTGTGCGAGCAAATCGCGGTGTCGCTCTTGCGGTGGCTTCTTCAGGCGTTGCAGCATCGTTGCTTCCAGGTGGTCGTACAGCTCATTCAAGGTTCAAACTGCCAACCATTGTTGATCAGACGATGTTGTGCGCAATTAAAAAACAGAGCGTGCATGCACACTTGATTCTATCGTCTAAATTGATTATTTGGGATGAGGCTTCGATGGCCAATCGACGCTGTATCGAGGCATTAGACCTGTTCTTGCAAGACCTAACAGAAAAGCCAATATTGTTTGGGGGCAAGACAATTGTCCTTGGCGGTGATTTCAGACAAACCATCCCAATCGTTGTCGGAGGTTCCCGCGACGATGCGCTTGATTCTTGCCTAATCAATTCCCACCTATGGCCTTTCGTGCAAAAAATCCGATTGTTTGAAAACGTGCGTGCACGAGAAGATCCTGTTTTCTCAGAATTCCTATTACGCATTGGAGATGGGACTGAACCATACATTTTTGGTGATGAGATCGAGTTACCAAGGAATATGTGTGTGCCTTATGTCGATTGTGAGGAACCGCTTGACCACCTAATCAATGAAATCTTTCCATCTTTCCACGACTTTTACACAAACCGTTTCTCTGTCATTGACAGGGCGATCTTGACACCCAAGAATGATTGCATGGACATTATAAATAACGCTATGATTGATAAGTTCCCCGGAGACCTTGTTGAATACATCAGCACCGATGTGACAAAAAACAACAACCAACAATGCCAATATCAAGATTTTTTAAATGGGTTGTCTGCACCAGGTTTACCACCTCATACACTTCGTCTCAAACTAAATAGTCCTATAATGCTTTTGAGGAATATAAATCCCTCTGAAGGGTTGTGCAATGGCACACGTCTCATCTGTCGTGACCTAGGTAGAAAAGTCATAGGCGCGGTCATAGCATCTGGCGAGCACAGTGGCAAATATGTCTTCATCCCAAGAATTCCGCTAGAACCCTCTGATAATATTAGATACCCCATCCCTTTTAAAAGACATCAATTTCCCATTCGACTGTGCTTCGCAATGAGCATTAATAAGGCCCAGGGACAGACGCTTGATAAGGTCGGGGTTTACCTGCCGCAACCCGTGTTCTCGCACGACCAACTATATGTTGCACTTTCTAGGGTCAAGAAGTCAAACTCCGTAAAGGTGTTGATCAAACCACCAGTGCCAATCTTTGCTGTTCACTCCCAAACAAAAAATGTTGTTTATAAAGAGATTCTAAACGCCACTATGTGAACCGCATTTCTGCAATGTACAAAATCAACTCGCTACGTAGGGAAATCGGTCCATTTATGTCCACGCTCATTGGCATACGCCGCTTTCAAATCCTCTTCAACTGGTTTGATGTTTGGTTGTGTTCCATGTATTGCTTGGCGTATTTCTTGTTCCTTCAATGAGTCTCACAGTTAGTTGCTCCGTACGCCCCATACATGCACCACCTACAAAGACTTATATGCTCTTCGTATTTATTAACCTAAGTTATTCCCAAAAAAAAAGTCCTCACAGGTAAGAATGGGCGAAAATCTTATTCCTATCAAGGCAATCACTGATGCTACCAAGAAATGGACGGCCAAGGTCCGCGTTGTCACCAAGTCCCCTGTCAAGACTTCGGTCTCCCTTTTGCAATATCAAAAGATGATTCTTGCGGATGACTCGGTAGGTATTTGATGGAACTAGGGTTCTTGGTTATTTCGCTCCTACTCTCAGCAATACTCTATTCTCATTGTTTACCCAACCTCATTGCAACCAGGGCGACACTGTCGAGGCTGTTATGTTCAAAGAGGTTGTTGATCTGTTCAAAAGCAACCTTGAAGAATCCAAGACGTACAAGATTTCCAATGCTCATGTCGTCAAAGTCAAGGACATCTACAAGAACGACTTGGTCAGCAGTCCATACCAGTGGACTGTTGGTTCAAGTACCTCTGTTATGCCTGTTGATCATGACACTATCCCTTTGGCCGCGTTCCAACCCGCCTTCGTCACATCAGACAAATTCGCCGGTTATCTCGACTCCAAGAAACTAATATGTTAGTATCGACCATGCTTTGTGATGTTGTGTGACTCATTAGTGTTTTCCAAAAAAAAAAAACTCACGCTATGCTCGCTTCTTTGCCTTATACTAGCAACTATCTGCGTGATCATAGAGAAAAAAAGGCCCAGGAAAATCATTGCAAAAGGGCAGCAACATACTCTTCATGAATATGCAGCGATTGACAACAAGTAAGTCAATTCTTTTAACTCCGTATAAAATAGATCAAACGGAAACTTTAGTCATTGCCCATTTACGCTTTTGCTCTTCCTTACAGGTTGGCTCCTTTTGTGGTCACTTTTTGGGACAATGTAGTGCACGACTCGATGTACACTCTACTTGACGCCATTCATAAACGCCCAATTATTGTGCTTTTGAATTTCCTTGTCACAGGCTTTTATGGTTAGTCATCATATTTGGCCTTTGGAATCCCAGTTGTTATTTCATCCCTCCGCATTGTTGCCTAACCATTGTTCGTAGGTGTGTCATTGAGCTCGACATCATCTTCGATTGTCTTGGACCAGTTGGACAACCCATCTTTTGCTGCCATGCAGTCTTGGTTATCACCGCTCTCCATATATTCCCAAACTTGCTTAGCTCTAACAATCATATTATCCACTTATATTCTTCGTCCTTCTTCCAGGCGCCACAATGAGCGTTTGCGCATAGATGAAGCTATTGATGTTGGGGGTTTTTTTGAGGAAAAACTTGTAAACAAATCAGGATCATCTGACACAATAAACACTATCTCTGAAGTTTCACGCGCAACTGAGGTAAAACTTTTTTCTCGCACTTCTCATCTTATTTGTCTTTTCATGTTAGGTCGGATTATCTTTTAACATTTGCTTTATGCAAACAGCTTGGAAGATTCACTATCAAAGCAATGGGGAGCCTACAAAACAACACGCAAAACTTCATCTACATGTGTTGCGAAGAATGTCGGTTTGGCATCAATATCGGCTATAATTCTCTTTTCAAATGCAACACGTGTGGGGTCGAGAGGGTGGCCAAACCTAGGTATTGCATCATGCTTTGCTTATAGTTGTGTGTTATTCCATGAGACTCCTGTTGTGCCAACATGTGTCTAACACCCGAATTTCTTGTAGATACCGGTTCCGCATTAACGTTTTCGATGCCACTGGCTCCTTGGAAGTTACAATCTTTGGTGCGGATGGTGAACCTTTGATTGGGATGCCAGCACAAGCATTCTATGAAACGACTGTTAAGGTGATGTGTCAAAAATGATGGTCTTACTTGGTTCATATATATTCTGTTGGTCATTTCCCCAATACACCATTCACAAACTTCCCCAGGATGGAACACCTCCGGTTGATTTTATCAACCAAAGGCTACAAGATGCTGTCATGCTAATGAAAATAAGGTCAAGCCACTTCCGCGGGCAAAATGGAACAGAAACAACCGTTTACAACTTGTTAGCGATGGCATTTACTGACGACCCCGCTGGGTTTGATCTACTGTTATCTCCTACCCCGAAGAAACAGCCGCCTCCTTCTTTGCCAATGGCCCCAAACTCGGATGGTTCTTCTTTATATCATTAATGTCTTTTGTATTGACTGATGATTGCATATTAATCGACCAAGGCGCATTTGTTTTTGCCGCAGCCATACGTGGGTACACAAGGAAAAAACTAGATTTTGGTCCTTCACTTGGTGAACCATCCATTTCTGATATATGTAAAGCCCTACCTACTGCGTTTACTACGCTTACTCTTGGGGGTTATTTCCTGCATAGTTCACACTGTTTCAAACTGAACTTCGCTTACGCACATAGGTTATGCCTCGGTTAGGCGCCGCCTGGTGAAGGAAGGGAAGTCCAAGGTTGGTGAGGATGATATTACATACGAGCAAGGTAAAATTAATTGTACAGTTATATTATGTTTTTTTAAATATTAAATGATAGCCTACACCGTTATTTGTTCTTATGAAAATTCCATTGGATGCAGACACTACAGAGGCTGATGAACCTTTAGAGCCATCTGCAACGCGCGCAAGTGCTTCTCCTGGACATGAACCTGAGGACAACCAGCTGCTGCTTTCATGTTGCCAGCTATAGATTACTTTACACACCCCAAAAAACATAAACTATTGGATAATATAATGGCTTATGTGATTTTTATGTGCTTGTAGGCCTTATCCAATCAGACAAGATCCAACGCTTGTCTACAAATTTGAGTTCCAAGCCAACAAAAACATCCAAACAAGCTCAATGTGTGACAGATGGGATTCACTCAGCTGGAGGTTAGTTATCAAAGGAATATCCCTTTTGTCCTATCATTTAGGTTATTTTCTATGGGACAAAAAAACTGCTTTAGGACTTATTCATATTTTAGGATATGTTTCCGTTGTCCAGGCTGTGCAAAAGCCAATATACTTGCGCTCATTAATGAAAAAAAGTTACTTTGTCGCGGTTCACGCAAATCCATACGTCACAAAGGGATTTAATTTTACGAAAACATTTATCTACTTATTTACCATGACGTCTTGTTTCACAGTTGTGCGGGCCAAAGGAAAACAAATTAAGAAAAGATCTATGCATAGTGTGGTTCTAGAAGATGACATTTCCGAAAGCAAGCTTGGCGTCGGTACCGATACATCTCTTGAAGACACACCTACGGAAGGTTATTTTTTTTTACCTCATATCCCGACTATGATCTCTATACCTGCTTTGGTTTTTGTCGTTCAGAGGCAGTCATTTTATTTCATGTTTTACCTTGTAGGTGTTGCTGGCCATAGCCCAACAACGAAGCGATCTAAAAGAGGGAGAATGATTAGGCCCAAAAAATTTGAATAGGTCCTCGTTTTTCCTGTACGTTTGTACCTTAACCAAGTTTTCCCCCTTTTTATGCTTATTATCTGTTCTGTTTTGTTCACTTTCTGGCCTCTAAATTTCCTTCTACTTGTGTTAAGGTCGTTAGTTGTTCCAATTAATGGTGTTCTTTTACAGATTCCCCAAAAAAAAAAAAAACACCAATGTTTCGTTTTACTGTTGGGTTTGTGTGTGCTTTCAAATTACCTTGCCTTTCCTTACAAACCTTGGGATTCAACATGCATGTGTTCACTGTTACGTATGATCTTTTGTTTGGTTTGATGGTGCCTTTCTTTTTCTGGGTGTACTAAGTGTTGAGTATGTAGAGACCCATTCCCGGTTGAGCAGAATGTAACATCGCCAACTTCCTTTTGTCCTCTCTTCATTTTTCACACTTAAATAAATCATCTGAGTTGATTTTTGGCTCTCGAACCGTTCAAGAGTATCATATTATATTTTCTTGTTTATGATTTCTTGCATGTCTGATTTTTAGGTTTAAAAAAAAAAAGATGTTTGGTTTATTTACAATCTTCGTTTTCCCATTAAGGATTAGAACTTTATGGTTTTTATTATCTATCTTAACTGCTGCAGTTTTTGAGAAGATGTTCGCTTTTGGGAAGGGACCAATCCTTCAACTTTTTGGAAGATTCTACACTTTTTTGGACAACTGATACCTGACTCCGACCACTCTTGAGCACGCTGCACTTTTTGCCTGATCTTGTCTTCCACAAAAAAAAACTATCTCTGCTATTTTGTGTGTAATATGTATGGAACAGAGGGGAAAACAGGCTGTCCAGTTCTTACTTGGTTGTGTTTTGAGATACTTATTGGATCCATGCTCATGAGTGGTCTCCTTTGGGACTATAGTTGATGTGACCAAACTTGTTTATGCAAAATCTTTTAATTTTCTTATGCCCTCTTATCAAAGTCATGTTTGTGACATAAAATACAATTTAAAGACGATCTAGATTAGAAATAAGAAACCTACCTAACACGATGACTGGCACCGCATCTTATGCGGTGCCAATTAACTAGTATATATATATATATGTGTGTGTGTGTGTATCTAATAATATCCTTGACAATGCCCCCCTAGCATGTCTTGCAATAGCCACTGCTTATGACTTTGATAAGAGAAAAATCTTAAAAAATGGGTTGAGAAAGAGGCAGCCACCTGAAAGCTAGAATGAAATATGCTTCAGCTTGGTTGTTCCTTAAGTCATTGATTTACTCTTTTGCTGTGTGCGAGGCTTTTAGGGATTTTCCATGTTTTGGTTTAATTTAAAGGTGCAAATAAATAAATGAATACATACTTGTTTTCACTTGTGATGTTTGTGTTTGCTGTTTTGCGTGTTCAAATCATCAATTGAATATGTTCCACTTGTCACAGGAGGTCGGCCAGCTATTACGGACATTATATAAACATCTGCTTGAAGAGGATGTTCAAGCTATTTTTGGGTAAATATCTATCACCAATAGTGCAACAGCATTTTCATTGTTTATTTATTTAGTTACTTTGTTTTTTTGTGTACTCTATGATCCACGAGCATGCTCAGCTTGCATAAGAAGCTCTAACTTGAGAATATCTTTAAACTGGTGGAGGGTTGCCTACACTGCTATAAAATTTTAGATTGATTTGCTACACGCCTTAGACATAGAACAGGCATTAACAACCAAACTTTTTTCAGCACCATGACATGATCTTATCTTCAAGCTTCTGTCAATATGACATGATATCATGAGTCATCAACCAATGAATTTAATTGAAAAATGGTTGCTGGAACCAACTGAAATAATGAAAGTATATGTTTCAAGGCTGTTGTATTGTCGGAGAAAATTATTTGCAAGTTGAATTTTGGATTCTGTCTCTGTTATTTTGATGCCATCATTACATGCTATTACAGGCAAGTGGTGGGAATCTTACACACTCAAATATTTGATGCATTTTCTCACCTAGAGATAAGCACTCCACAGGCAAGAAGCAGGTATTGATATCCTTCCTATACTTCGTTTGAGATCTTTCTTTTACTTCATATGAGATCTTTCCATACTTCATATGAGATGTATCCGACTTGATATTGATGTTAATCATTTGCATTATCCTGTGCCAGACTTCATTATGACATCCAGCATATACTTGGATGTATCAGATCGTTACCTTCTGAAAATTTGAGTAAATCCGATCCCCCGAACTGGGGGATTCTTGATGAATTCCTGGCACGACACTCTGGGTCTGAATCTGGTGAATAATTTTTTTTTTCACGAGAAAGTTAATTGTTGTAGTTGGTCGAGGATTTAGTGCTATTATTGGTTTTCCATCTAGAAGATTCTTAGTCGAGGCGGCCTTCAAAAGAGGTAAGAATTTTCATTCGCATATCTGGCCGTGGAGAAATTTTCTGGTGGGACAGTTTACCAAACTGGCATTTGCTTATTTAGTAAATCTCTCCTTCCATTTCTTGCCATTTGGATAGTTTGCCACGGAGACATGTGATATGCGAAATTTAATTCATGCTGCTATCTAGACATTCGAGATTCAGTTCTCTTTCTCTTCTCCAACAACCAACAACCAACCCCCTGCTGTTTTCTCCCCAACTACTACCATCTGGATTCTACGCTGCTTTCAATTGCCTTCACCCATTAGTTCTCTCAACATATTCGACACAATTCCCTCGCTTGCTTCAAGCCATAGGATCCACCGCCAGGCTGTCATTGATTCAAATCTGCCAGCATGTACTATGTAAGGAATTTAGATCCTTACAAATTAAATCTGCATCTGCAATTTGATAATGGTGTCCTTCGAATTTAAAAGGTTGGTAGGTTCAGCCATCTCACTACGTAGGTGGCAAATTTTCCAAATGGCTTGATGATTGTATGACTTATGTCGAGTAACTTGACTTTGTATGCTGGATCCACCGGGGACTTTCTCCGAAACAATGCCCCATATATGGTTCGCATCATGCTTCTATCTTGCATGCGTACAAAAGGGCAAATTTATTTAAAGCTTTTACTTTTCTGCTTTTCTTGATGCTCCGTTTCGCTTCCATTTTTCTGCATTTTCCAGGGGTACCGTTCTGCTGATGGTTCCAAACGCAGAGTTTCCATGAATTGGATGCTTGTTTGCTAAGGAATGAGTGAATGTATTCTTTTGTAATAGGTTCTATATTATTTTTGTTTCATTTTTAATACTCAAGAATAAAAAATAAAAAAAAAAAGGTTTCATGACCCAGTTTTACCCCGAGTTTCTTTTCCTACATTTTTTCTACAGATATTTCATTGTCGTCATTATTATTGCACGAAACTTGACTTTAAGATTAATGGCTTAAATCTTCTATTTGAGCTGAAGCTCCAAAGAAACCTTTCCCCATAAGTAATTTAAGCTTGTATATCTTAACTGTAAACAAATCCATCCCAATAACTCTTCACTGTCAAAGCCATATTTGTGTGCTACAATCCCAAGTCAGTAATCAAACTGAAGCTTTCCATCATGTTGACTTTTATGGTAAATCCCAAAATAGTGAACTTGTCAATACCCACGTGATTCGAAACCTCTGATGAGATAATCAGGTAATACCCCACAATCCCACCGTCGAATTCTACCAAAGCTCCAATTTCCCCCCTTCTTCCCATTTCTAAATCTTCTCCATTATCCAAGAAACGTGTGTCCACTACGAATCCCTCCGCTGCTGCTGACCACAACCAGCGACTGAACGGTGTGCTTCTTGCTTCGACAGTCGTCAATGCTTCGCCTTGCATATTGATTGTATTTCCTTTGCGAGCATGCACGTTGATATTATCAGCGGGTGCATCAAAGCTTGACACTACTACCTTCCTTGACACTAACACAATGTGAATGGTCTAAGAGGTCAAACCAGTTTTCTGCTGGAAAATATGCACCAACAGAGACTGCTCCAGGTTGTAGTACCCTTACCGAGTAAAAACTGGGAGCAAATATTATAACTGTGGGCATCTGGTGGAAACCGAGTAAAAACTTGGGAGCATATATCCATAGCGGCGTGTCCGACACGTGTCGGATTTATTTTTTAAAAAACAAATATGGACGTCTGTGTCATGTCCGACACCATGTCACATTTATGTTCGATACTAGTGATTTTTCGGAGTATCGATCCATCGTAGACCAGCAGTGATTAATTTTGAAGCAACAACCCATCTGACCCAATCCGGAAAGCATTACCTTTTTCTATTTAAAAAATCATGTTGAAAACATAGGAGTTACCCGGCTAACAGGTACCATACCGGTTCGAACCGCATAAAATCAGGCTGATTTTACTAGCCAGCCTGATTAAACCAGTATTGGTACAAACTGGTTCTTAAAAATTTGAAATCAGAACTGGTTCGAGCCTCGCAAAATGCTTACTGTCAGGTTAAGATTTTCTAGAAAAAAAGATGAAATATGTCGGAAGTCGGATGGCTATAACTATGAGCAACAAAATGTTGCGACCTGTATGGGGCAAAAACAATTCTTTCAGCGAAACTAATGAAAGCTAAAATGAAACATAAAAAAGACAACAACGGCTCAAAGTCTTTCATCAAGCACCAACTAATCTAAATTCGAGAACATTTACAAGGCCAACAATGAAAAAATCAGACATGTTAGTGAAGATTACAATGCAATTGATCAGAGTACTGAATCATCCACCAGTTGTGTTGAATGAAATTTTGACAATAACCGACACAGGAATGTTTATTACATGACCCTTACTACCGAAGAATCCGATTCTTCCATAACTCGCAATTGAGCTGTTTATAGTCGAGTTGATCACAACTGTTAAAACCTGTTTCTCTCCGCTTGAAATGACAAAATGTGAGGGTGTCACCTTTAGTGAAACTCCATAAGGAGCAGTCCAACCAACTCTGTACGTCTCGTTTCCGTCAATGTTTGTCACTGTTCTTTGCATAATGACAGATTGGTTGAGCTTTGATACTGTAATGGAAGGCAAGTTTAGATCAGTGGCTTTCATTGTAGACACCCCACAGCTTTCGCCTGTGTAGTTTAGGATTACCGGAGATGATCCATTTATCCCACAGAGGAACGATATGTAATCATCGTAACCTGCAAAATATAGCTAGTATGAATATTTTTAGCTAAAATGGTATTAATAAAACTCATGGAGTAAACACCTTCAATAAGAAGAGCAACTCGTTCGAGATAAAGATTGCACAAAACAATTACAACATTGACACCAGATTCCATTCTATCTAAACCTAAACTTATTATGATTTTTGTATTTATTATATGGTAAAGTAGGCTAAACATTGTATATATCTATAATAGAAGAATTCAAGTTTAAGAAATGAGTAGTATGCCACACATCAAGTTTCGACTACTATGCTACATATAACATATGGATTCATACTAGGTGCGATTGATGTTTCTCCAACACACTTAATATTGTCTTCCTCTGCATTAAACTACATGTTCCTCGTGATAATGTGCAGGGACCATGTAACCACACCCACTGGTTTTGGGCTGGGCCATATTCAGGACATAAGCAGAGTGACTTACTTGTATCGAAAATAAGACCTGGATTCAATGCGGCAGTAGCATTTACAAATCCACTCCCCATATCAAAGGGAGTGGCAGGAGATTGATTCGAATCTGGATTAGCATAAGCACGCTGAGCCATTATAGGACCCCCATTTCTATCATAAAGAGAAGCTGTTGTTGAAAGCACGGATCCAATGGCTGCAGGACTGAAAAAGGGAAACATTTGCTTGATTAATGCTGCAAGTCCAGCAACATGAGGAGCTGCCATGCTTGTTCCAGACATCATAGCAAATCTCTCGCCTAAAACTTTCTTTGTCAATTTCTGTTCAATTGTTGTTTGACAGACATAAAGTTATCCTGTCTTTAGGAACAGAAAAAATACCTTGGAATTCAACAGAATCGGTGCCACCTGAACTCCAAGCAGCCCATATAGAATTTCCCGGGGCAACAATGTTTGGTTTCAGAATGTCAGCATTCTCGAGGAAATTGTCTTCTGGATCTGGTCCTCTAGCAGAATAATACATAATCTTTGGAGCAGAATGGCTAAAATTAGCTTTTATTCCGCCAGAGATCCGAGCAACACCCCCGAATTTAACAATTTTCTTTGTAGCTTCATCTCTTTTCAATGAAGAGTTATAGTACTGAAGAAAGGCCTGCCTCATAAATATTAGATTTAGCCACCATTTCATGAATATGAAGGATTCAACATTTTAATTTGATCGGCTCGTATCGTATCTGCATGAAATGCATGGAAAGATGAGTACTCACTTTGGAGTCATCAGGAGATGGAATTATAATGCCAGGAATTCTCATTGGAATTGGATTGAGCTGGAATCCAATCACATATGGATCCATGTAGAACACAACACCAGCTGCACTGAGGTTTTTGGCGGTTTCTAAGGCTCGTTTGACAGTGGCAAGCCCAAGTACAAAACGAATCGAGTAACTACATATCAAGAGACTCCCTCTAACAGAATCACTGTTAAAATTGTCGGCATCTTGGCATTCACCAGCATACATATCTTTCGCAGCTGTCGAGTTTTTCAATGCATGGATAGCAGAAACCATGGTATACATCGCACCTTTGTCGGTTCCAGCTGGACAAATCAAGTCAAGTGTTATTATGTCATATGTCTCTGTCGGAGCCAAAAAATGAATAAAGGGTAGTGAATTTTTTTTTAAAAAAACATAATTAAAAAAAAAACTATAAAATATCAACATTTCGGTGTGGGGAAAATGTAATTGTGTGCTACTTTTCAGAAATTTTTAAATATGAGTAGTCATGAAGTCTATCAAGAATCGAAGAATTCTGACTTACGAGCAAGTCCAACTCCAGGAAATGTGATATTGTTTCCCAGGACTATAGAGTTGCTGTATACCCTATCATGGGCAGCAGCGCCAACAGTGAAGATCCATGGACTAAAGGATGATATGCTCTTGGGTGAGGGTCCGGTATTCCCTGCCGCCTGTACTACAAAGATACCAGCCTTGATAGCTGACAATAAAGCCATGTCTATAGGATTAAAGAAAGTGGCAATGCCAGGGGGACGCCTGTTCGGAGTTATTGACAAGCTTATTATATCCACTCCATCTTGTGCAGCCTAAAAACATGAAACATAATAATGAACCATCAACTTGTATGCGAGTGGTTAACTGAAGTTACATAGAGGTGAATGCATATGATGTTAAGGGGAAAGAGTCACGTGAAACAAGAAACTCAAAACTCAGCTTTGTATTCCAGTATGCCAGCTACTATTATTTTTGTTAAATTTATTTAATCTGGGTTACTCGCATTATACTCAAAATGTGCCTAAACAATATTCTTGATTAAAATTACTTTTACGGTGTACCTGATCTATGGCAGCAACCACATCTGCAGCAAAGCCTCCAAAGCTTTTGTATAATGCCTTATAAACAGCAATACTGCAAAATTAATAAATAAAGCAGAATAAGGGACTTGAAAATTAAGTGTAAGCACGTTGCGATAAGATATTTATAATAGTTTGTTAAAGCTGATGCTCTGCAAATGAGAAACTTGAGTACAGAACGTGACTTCAAATTAATTAGTTCGTTTAATTTATATAATTGACTCAAAAAAGAATATTGACAATTCTCATGAAGCAAAACAGGTATAAAGTCGATTGAACAGTCTTACTGTGAACGAGGAGCCATACCACTGGCATTTCCAAAGTAATGTCCAGCTACCACAACAGGAACCCCATGATTTCCTGATGCAATAGCAGCTGTGTGCCTGTAAAATCACCTTATTTTATGCTAAATTCTTCGAAACATAAAGCCATCTTATTTTGTTAAGAAGGAAATACTCACGTCCCGTGGCCATCACCATCATAGGGTGATGCAAAGTCCTGAGTGGCATTAAATATCCCCCTGGTAATGGCAGATGCTGCAAAATGACGAGCACCGATCAGTTTTCTGTTGCAGGATCCAGATGGGAAGTCCCGTGTGACTTCACAAATTCCAGAAAAATGCACTGGAACTGGATATGGCTTCATGGGTGTACTGTCAGAGAAGCTGGTGTGTGTGGGATCGATTCCAGTGTCAATGAATCCAATCACAATTCCGTCGCCTGCTGTTTCAAAACCACCTTCTTGAGCCCATGCTCCTTGAGGTAAACCAAGAAACTGTGGTGTGTGAGTGGTGGCGGTTCTAACTGAAAAATCCATAACCACATTCAACACTTCTCTTCTCCTTGAAATTTTATCAGCCTTCAAAACCGGTTTGAGAATGTAAAGAAGTAAGAAAATAAAAAGGGGGAAAGATAGTCAAAGTATCCGTGAACAATACACTTTCTGAGCTATTGAACAATAGAGGCGATGAAAATACAAAGTCACTGATACTAACCTGGTGTGGTGTGACAAGCACTGCAAATCCATTGATTAGATAGTGATAGGAGTATACTTTTAGATACTTTTCACCCTTTAATGTTCTTTTCAATAGAGAATCATGGAGCCCCGCTATGTATGATCCATTGTGCCAATTCATTCTTGCTGTATCGCTGATGTAAGTTAAATACAGACATGTTAATTTGGCAAGACATGGAGACAACATAACAATCAATTTTGTCAATAATTCTCTACCAAACTCATGGTTAGAGTTATTACATTGAAATATTCTGAGTTTTCTTCCAATCAAAAAGGTCAGATTACAAATACTCGGTAACATGATTATAAATTATTGCACCAAACTTCAACATCCACAAACAAGAATCATAACTATATGTACAGCTTATAATCCATTTCTCAAGAGAGAGAAAAAAAACGCCTCATTGGTTTTCATGTTTCAAAAAATAAATTCAAGAAATGGAATTCAGTAACAATATCCTAATATAATCATAATATGGAAAATCTTCTACAAACCAAAAGCAAGGAGTAAAAACAAATGAAAGATATTATATGTATGTCTGTGTGGGCAGCAAAAAGTTCCAAACAAGAAATGGGCAGCAAAAAGTTCCAAACAAGAAATTAACTGCTCACACTCGTCATTATCTTTAAAAAAACAAATAATCCAATTCCTAGTACAGTTGACGAAAAAACGTACCTTGGTTTATCCAATCTATTCATTCTCCCAGATCTATTGCTTTTAATTTGGGGGCCCTGATTCACTCTAAGCTCACTACAGTAATGAGAGGTGGGGGCATGTTTCAGAGTAACAATGTACACGGCAGGAATTGCATCTCCATTGTTTTGAGCATAATTGCAGCTTACAGATATTCCCAAACACAGCATTACCAATATTAACCCACTTCCGCAAACACACCCCATTTTAATGGAAACAAACGTTGTTTTGAAGTAGCAGCAGCAAAATAGAACAGAGGGGTCTTTCCAACATTAGAAGCTTTTCTTCACGAAGTTCAACCATCCATATCCACCACAACTTTGGTTTCAGCACAAGCTTCTCTCTCAGGCTCTCAGAAGAGGAAAACAACTACTGTTTCTCCTGAGAAGGTACAAGAGTTGCTTCAAGAAGTACAACCACCCATATGAAATGGGAAAATACTTATATGGACCACAATCTTCTGCTTCTTTTTCAGGTACACAGAAAAGAAAGCTAAGTGCAGCAGAGTGGAGGTAACTGACAAAGCAGTAAGCCCTTTAAATTAACTACACACTTAGCTGTAAAAAAGCTCCAGAAGCCCATTAACATCTCTCCATAACTTATTTTATTTGTTTACAAGAAAAATGTTTTCATCGCAGGTCTTCTCCGCTATAAAGAAAGTTTCTTGCCGTTCCTTTTCACTATGTAGTACCAGTACTTTTGCTAATCATGGAGAAGAAGCAGCACATGCCCATTCATATGTATGAATATGTAGTGAAAAAGGAACCGATTCTGCAACTTTCTTGGGTGGTGAGCTCAGGAACGTATTGTTTATAACGGGTTTGTTGAAGGAACCAAAATGGAGAGAATGGGAACGTTATTTTGGTAATTATTATTCACTTTGACTTCTTGTGTTACTTGGTTTTATGCTATTAGGTCTGAGTTATCCCACAAGACATCGTATAAATAGATCCATCTTTTTATTAGGAATATTTGCACCTAATATTATTCAGAATATTTTGACTGAAGTGATTAATCTACACATAAAATAGCCAAGAAAATTTCGCTGTTATGGACGCGTATGACTGCCAAATAAACATGCCAAATGAAATAAAAACGAACCAATGACCTCTGACCCTATTCCTAATTCATAGAGATATTATAGGAATGTTGTTTAAATATGTTATGTGCTCAAATGATGAATTCAACTTCTTTCCCTGAAAATATATCAACTACATATTAGAAGTGCTTCAAATTATTCACTCAACAACAATAGTTAAATCTTTAATCTTAATAAATCCGTACTCTAGTTTAACATGAATAAATTAACCTAGCATACAATACCATTATATATATATATATATATTTGTAATAAATAAATATTTATATGTATACATATCCAGGGTGAAGCAAAGATTTTTAAGAATTAACTAGATTTGCAGTCGAGGATAACTTAATAAAACATTTAAGGTGCAATTTGAATTTTTTTTTATAAAAAATCATATATAATATTTAAGTTTGTTTTTATTTCAGATGATCGATCAATTGCCAAAATTTGGCAAGTGGCAGATGTGATTGTGAAAATAAAGATCCTTTTGGCCGGACCCAGTCATTCTCTCAGGCCTTTTTTTTTTTTTTTTACCATGATTAGGAGAATTCTGGGGTGGTGGGTGGGGCATCCTTCCCCAACGTTCCAATTATTTTTGTTGTTACTCAACTTAATATAAAAAAAAAAGTGCCTTGTCACTAGTGAAATCAGTTCGTTGTTTGATGCTGTTTTTTAATTGTGATGCCTTTGGGAAAATCTTAGACACATGCATTTATACTTTTTTTTTAAAGACATAAATCACCAAAATACTTTACTCTTAAGGACAACACCAAAAAAACCCTAAAACCGTGAGCCGATTGTCTCGTACGACAAGTCGAGAGGAGTTGGAAAAAAATATGAACATTAAAAAAGTCAATATTTCAATGCAAAGATAATATTAAAGAGATAAATATAGAAATGTATACGATCGTATGTACACAATATCGTATATAAATACATCAGAAAGATATCAATTAAAAAAACTTATCTTTTTTTTTATTATTATTTTGCTTGGAAATAATTTTGAAAAAGGGGAATATAATGATATGATTTTGGAGACTAATATAGTGGTAATAATGATTTCATGTTCCATAGGCGAGGAGGGCCACGTTAATTATGATCAATATCAAGGAAATCAACGATTTAATCATTGATTATATAATAGCCGTTGGATGTCCTCGAATTCTGCTAGAAATGTTGGGTTGATTAAGGAAGAGAAATACATTTATAGAGCAATGAGTAGCACTTTGTACAGCTTTTTTTCCCTTATAATTGAGCATATATTTAACTAGTCTCGAACTCGAGATATATTCCATTGAGAAACAAAATGCCACTCAGGCTAGAGTGTACTTCTTTTCAAATCATTTTCTTTGGCAAAGCTGGGGGTGTTTAACGGAGCAATCCGAACCGGTCCGATCCGAAACGGCCGGTTCTGGATCCCCTAACTTCAAAATCGGTCTGATCCAATAAGGGACCGGATCGGACCCGGATCCGGTTCTATCGGTTCTGGGTTGGACCGGTTCAAACACGGAACCGGTTTTTTTGAAAATTTTTTTCCTTTCAAAAAATCGAGGGAAATTGTTGCTTGGAGGATTCGAACACGCGACCATCGTCTTCTACTCTAAAGCTCTAACTAATTGAGCCAATGGACATTTGCTTTTGTAAACTAACCTCAAATATATTTATCTAAATTTTTAAAAAAAATTATTTTTTAAAAATTAACGGATCCGATTTCGGTTCAATTCGGAATCGGATCCGTTTAGTCCAGAACCGGTAAGATATCTGTTTCAGAATGGTAGAACTGATCCAGATCGGTATCTTACTTGTTTCGGATCGGTATCTTACCTGTTTCGAACCGGGCTAACCAGTCCGATTTCGGGCTTAGATCGGATTGACTCGACCCGTTAAGCACCCATAGGCAAAGCGCATCGTTCTTATATAATTAAAACCAACTAAATTAATCACCTAGATCTATGTCGTGCACCTCTCTTCAATTTTTTATATTTTAAAACTCAATTGCTCAAAAAAATGTATTCTTCTTTTTTGACCTTTTAGAGCAATCCTTCTTTATTTATTCCTCGAAACCATTCTTACTTTGTGTACAAGTTTAAACATGTCAATTTTAACAAAATTTAGTT
Source organism: Haberlea rhodopensis (assembly GCA_907163345.1). NCBI lineage: Eukaryota > Viridiplantae > Streptophyta > Magnoliopsida > Lamiales > Gesneriaceae > Haberlea > Haberlea rhodopensis. Next base: position 1,432,148 of record CAJQUN010000069.1, read on the forward strand.
ATCGATCAAGGAAGATGGGTTTATATTATATTTTTAAATACTGGAAAATATTATATTTGATGTACACGCAATACATGTAATTCAATTATTAATTATTGTTTTGAGGTCATGTGCCTAGCCCAACTACTAAGAGCTTACCACTATTTTGAAGAGACTCGAGTTTGAATGTGCGAAAAAATATTTAGTCTCTCCCATCTCAAAAATAATTAGTAGTTATTTTGACATGTCCACCTTTCGATATATTTAATCTATTTTTTTCCTTTGTAAAATACTTCTTTAATCTAATATGAATAAGAATCTTTAAAATTTATATTATATGATCATTTCTCTTGGCATTCTTTTTTTCTAAAACATATATTCTCTTTAATAATAATGCTACTGCATCAAATTTTAAAATTCAATAATATCGAACATTTTAATAAAATTAACTTAAACACGCGTGTTATTACTGTTTACTATTATATTATACTACTCATATGTAAACACACGCATATTAACCTTGGTCCTAGTTTAATATTTCAAAAAAAATATATCTTGTTAATGGGAATGGGCTTTTTTTAGTTTGGGCTGCAGTTAATTGCGATACTAATGTTGGTGGGCTAAGATAAAGAGAGGGCCCAAGATGACATTTGGCCCAATTTTGCCAAGCAAGGGTGGGAATCGGGGTGATCATGTTCGTGTGATAGAGTTTCGGGTACCCGAGAAACCAAATATCGGGTACCCGAAACCCGATTGGTTTTGGGAAATTCCATCAAATTCATAAATTCACCTTATTGGTGGATAACCCTCATTTTTCAGCTCTTTCCATGGAACTCCTGAAACAACAAAATTTCGTGCTTCTTTGGAGTTGAAAAGGAATGTAAAGAGCAAAGCCGATATTATTGAAATTGGTTTTGGAATCTTTGCACACAACGGTCAATCTGCTGCTTATTTTCAAGAATTTTGGCGCCAAAACCCTCCAATCCCGAAAAACCCTACCAGATCGGAAATACCTGGTCAGGTCGGGTCGAACCCGATTACCCAAACCCAACGTCCACCCCTACAAGAACTGTTCCCAGAGTGCGATATAAAAAATGACGTAACAAAAGCTCGTGTTGCCATATTCAGCTCTACAGTTTTCCTCCCGAGTGATGCGAGATCTCAACTCTTCGATCCATCGATATTTTTAAACAGAAAACTAAGAAGATTGGAAATGGCTGCGGCAGCCGGAGGACCTGACCCGCTGTTTGGATTGAGGAACAACTTTTACTTGGGAGCGTATCAGGCGGCGATCAACAACAGCGAAATCCCCAATCTCTCTCCAGAGAACGCCGTTGAGTGAGACTGCCTTGTTTACCTTATTACATTACTCTCGGCAGTTACCAGGTGCAATCATCTTGTTTTCTGTATCCGATATAGATTCTTTTATGATTAATTTTGAAAGTGTTGTCTATCGAGATTTCGACATTTGCTTTTGTCTGTTCATTGGTGACTTAGCTTGTGATAAATGAGATTGATTCGTCAACAGGAACACCACTTCAGGCTGTGAAATTGCTGGCTTTATACCTATCAAGCCCCGATAACAAGGTGATTTTCTTTTTCTGTTTTTAACATGTTGCTTCTCTCCTTTTATGGATTTTCTTTTGGATTTGTTCTTTACCTTTTAATGTTGACTTTGGTTGTACCACGCAAGATTTTGTTAAGGTAATCTTGTTGCGAGCATAGGATAATTGTCCTGGATGCAATTTCGTTGTATGTCTTCAGAATTATATCAGACTTGGTACGAATTATAAGCCTCCATCTAGTGAGAGAATTAACGCGTTGTAGGAAGACAATGAAATAAAGGTAAACACAATGTGTGAGGAAGACGAGTAATTATTATTGTACTTTACTAATTTTTATTCAAGTGGAGTCAATCATGACCATTACAAAAACAAAAGTTATCATATGAAAACAATTGAAATTTGAAACGATGCTAATGAGATGTCAAACAAAAAGTGATGAAGCATGTTGTAGTTGTTTCGGTGCTACATGTTTGCATTGATTAATCAATCAGCTGATCTGTGATGTGTAGGAAATGACAATTGCTAATCTTCGCGAGTGGTTGGGAGATCCAGCCATTGGAAGCAACCCTATCTTACGTCTTTCGCTGGTATCATATTCATGCATGAGCAGGATTATAATGAAGCCTTGAAGCATACAACTGTCACAAATGTTGAGGAAACCATGGAGTTGTGAGTGTTTCTGAATTTGGTGTGCTGGCTTTGCTAGATATTTTGTGTCCTTTCTACATTTGTACGCGGGTGTTGATATTTATAATTTCTTGAAACATTTTAGTGCTGTGTTCTATGTTTAAATTCCAGCCTATATTTATATGTCGAATCTTGTTAATCGCTTCATTTCTGGAAACAATGGGGTGATGCATGCTATGTATTGATGTAGCCCGGATCTTACTCTTACCTATACTGTTAGCATTGTTTTGCACCTGCCTTTTGTTTTCCTCGATGGAGGGTGAGTACTTTTCCTTAACCTCTCTTTAATAGTCAGCATGCTTGTTATATATAATAGAACATGTGTAATCATGAATTCTTGTCTGCCATGTTTGCTACATATGTTTGTGTTTGCATTGTGGGCAAAGAATAAGGTTCTTATGATGAGCCCCATACTGTACATAACATCAATACATACAACTTTTCTTGCATATGTGTATGTGTGTTTTTATTCTTACGGCTGATGCCTTGATCCTTTTTGTAGGTTTGCTTTGAATGTCCAATTTTTTCTGAAAATGTGTAGATCAGATTATGCTGAGAAACATTTGAAAATTATGCGACAAAACAATGAAGATCAGACCCTAACTCAACTTGCTAACGCATGAGCTTGGCTGTGGTGTGTGTTGTTTCTTGCAATATATTGTGTTTAATCAGGAACTTAAGTTCTCTCGACCTACTTATTTTTCTTTCTACAAGGGTGGTTCGAAGATACAAGAGGCATATCTTATTTTCCAGGACTTCGCAGAAAACTATCAAATGACCAGCTTGATCCTTAATGGGAAGGCAGTATGCTGCATGCACAAGGGTGAATTTGCTGAAGCAGAAACACTTCTGTTCGAGGCGCTAAACAAGGTGTAACATTCTAGCCTGCTGCTTTCTTTGATAACATCAATACCATTATAGTGTGACATTTCTTCGAAAACTTTATTACTGTGTATTGTATCATCGATAGGTTTGGTGTTCTCTTTACAAACATGAAACTCCATGGCCATGCTTCCTAACGTATGTAGTGAATTGACTGACTACATGGCGTGCAACTTCCTTCAAAAAATTTATATCAGGGCATATAAATTATGCCTCGTATTTTGTATGAATTTTTACTTGAGAGTTTTATTGTGTCCTAGATGCTGCAAGGAAGAATCGACATTTTTGTCCGTTTGAAATAGTTTGATGGTTTACACAGGATGTGAAGGACCCAGAAACTCTTGCCAATCTCGTCGTCTGCGGCCTTCACAACGGTAAGCTCTCATCACGTTGTTTGAGGTACGATTTGTACATATTATATGCTATTTGATTTGTACTTTATAGAGCTTCCACTTATTTTATGGAAGAGGATCGCCAATGGGATAATGAGCTTCCATGATATTTTGCAGCCAGTTGAAATTGTCACGCTCAGATCACATACTCGTCAAATGCGCATCAACAGCAGAAGAGAAGTTAGACAGAGCAGTTCAAAATGTTGCAAGAGCTGAACAGTATGCTCGTTTGTCAAGGTCCAACAATATGAGAAGTATGTTATGGCACGTGTTCAAGAAACCAACTGCCTTAGGCGAATTTGCTATTATTAATCCTTTTTTTGGGTTCGACTTTCAGTACACTAAGTTTGGTCGTAAAACACTTTGGCATACATTTCGGAGGGACTTGAAATGTAGTTGATGAGGCGAGATACATACAACGATATCTCACCGAATCATGAGGCGATAAGAAGGATGATGATTTTATCGTGCGGCCCAAATTTCTCAGAGGTCCAATACGGTGCCCAAGCCCGTTCAACCTCTAGCCCACGAACTACACTAATTGAAAGGGGATACCTGCACTATTTATTAATATCATGCACATAAAATAAGTTTTAATATAAAATATAATTTTACATATAGTAATTTTTTTTTTTGAAATATAATAAAGTTGGAGTTTTTTTTCATTTAAAGTTAATTTTGAAATTATAACTTATATTATATTATGTTTTACATAGTAATACAATAGGAAGAGGTATTTTGGCAAGAAAAATTGGTATGTCATAAGAGACCAAATGTAGTTACTCTAATATATGTATAGATGTCAGTAACATAACTTCACTCACTCACAAAAACTATAGACTCATATCATTGGCCCAGCACGACCCACTCTACAGGTTGTGTCAAGCATGGCCTGTGTTGTGGACCTACATGATGGACCGTGTTGGCATGGACCGTCGAGTGCCGGGCCTCGTGCATGCCCGGCTCGCTTATGTTATCACCCAAAATCTTTGAAATCCCCCACTCGTTACATCAAAAAAAAACAAAAAAAAAATATCTATGCAAAAAAAAAAAATCTATGCAAGAAAATTTTGAAACGTGGGCCACCCCTGAAAATATAGATTGAATTGTACTGGGTTTTATGTTATATTGTATATTATATATCTGAAGTTTAGTTGATTTACGGGAAGAGATTCAAATTTGAATTTCAAAATAAAAGGTAAAAAGTGAAAGCAGCGGCGCAGTACCACTTTTTGCTATTCCCAGTTTCAGGTTACTAAAACAGAACTGATTCAGCTCTGGATTCTTTCTTCATTGCTACCAGAAAGAAACTGCCAAACAAACCAGAGAAAAGATTATATCATGTGTCATTATTACGATTAATTAACGTTGGCAAGGGTGTAAATAGTTGAAGAAGAAGAAGAACGGATACTTTTTGCAACCTGTAATAAATTGAGCTCTGTATTTAGCTAGCTACCAGGGGAATTGGAAATAGAACCCTCTCAGTTAACATGTGGTTTGAGTTGAAAAATTAAATGTTCTTTGTAGTTAAATCAAGTCAGCTGAGTTTATTGATCATTGCTGATTAAGCCCATTTTGTCTTTTCTGGGGTCTTTGAGTTCTCTTGTTCTTGAGCAAACTCAGTTTCTTAATTTATGGGGTTCTTGAGGTTTTACTAGGTTGTTCACTTGTCACTGATCAAATCCATTTTCGTTTGGATTGGGGATTGTTGTTTCTTGAGGATGTTCGCTTGTTCTTGCTACTATATCCAAGTGTTGAATTGGTTGCGTTGCATCTCCAGGTGGTAAGAGTCCATCTTTTATTGGCTGTTCAAAATGAGAGAAGAAATTCCATCTGGGAACAGAGTGAAAGCTTCGAAATGTGCTGATCAGAATCAGTCCCCAAAGGGTGGTGATCCTAGCAATGTGAAGGCAAACGGAAATTTATCAAGGATGAAATCTTCATGGGGTTCTCACATAGTGAAAGGATTCTCAGCTGCAGATAAGAAAGCCAAGACTAGAGTACTGCAAACCACAGCTCACAGCAATAAGTTACCATTCAATACTTCCGATATCGCAAACCAGAAGAATCAGCCACCGGTTTCAAATTCAAGAATCAAGAGGTCTCTCATCGGTGACCTTTCGTGTTCAATATATGCAACACAAGTGCATCCACAGGCGGTCGAGACCCAAAACAAGACACAATCTTTAGGTTCATCCGAGGATTTGTTTCTTGAAATTGACAATTTACGGAATATGCTTCAGGAATCAAAGGATAGAGAGCTGAAGTTACAAGCTGAGTTATCAGAGTTGAAGAAAAATCCCAGAGTGTTGGAGCTTGAATTAAGCAAGAGTGAAATTGATGGCCTTGTCAAGAAAGTTGGATTGCTTGAAAGTGAAAAGGAGAGCCTTTCTGGGCAGTTGGCGTCTTTAGCTTCGTTAGCTGGGAAGCAGGATGAAATATTGGAAAACAGAGGAAATGATTGTTTGAATAGTGTGGAGATAGAAGTTGTGGAATTGAGGCGTTTGAACAAGGAGCTGCAGCTTCAACAGAGGAACCTTGCTTGCCGGATTTCTTCCTTGGAATCTCAGTTAAATAACCTTCCTCAAGTCTCTGAGGTATAATATTACCACTTATTGAATGAAAGCTCTTGCAATTGATGTTTTTCACTGTTTACCTATCAATGAGTGCAACTGCTAAGTTAACATGTCATAGAGCTCGTTGATCCTGTTTGTGCTTGTAATTTTGCAATGTGGGGAAATTCTGAGTCAGGCCAATGTAATGTTTGAGAGCAAACATGTCTTGTCAGTAGATCTGTCCTGTTTTTATTAATTCTATACATCATTGAATTCAATTACATTGAAAATATTTTGAAAGTTTAGATTGATTTATGTAAGAACTAAAATGTGGTGAATATAAGTTATGACAGCCTTGGGATCCAAAAGTAGAAGTAAGGATTCTTGATTTCTTATTCCTTTTGTTTTGAACTCTATGGGCAGAGTGATTTTGTTGAGAAGATTAAAGCAGAGATTTCTTTTCTACGGCATACCAATGAAGATCTATGTAAACAAGTGGAAAACCTTCAAATGAGCAGAATGAATGAAGTGGAGGAATTAGTTTATCTGAGATGGGTTAATTCATGTTTGAGACATGAGTTGCGGAAAGTCTCTACTACAAGTTGTGACAAGCCATCATGCCTGAACTCTGTTGAGAATAGCAAAGAATCTAATTGCTCGTTATCTCTTCAAAATGATGAAGATTCAGATAAAAATCCCACAACAAGGTTATATATTATCAAAAAGTTCAAGAAATGGCCTCTTACAGATGAAGACATGCTACAAATGAAAGACAGGGATGTCCTTATCAATACTAACTGGAATAACTCCCAAGATTCAGCATCACGTAGGCACTCAATTAGTGGATCAAATTTCTGTTCTGAGGATCTGATAGTCAATAAAAGAAGGCAATCCGATGGTTTTATATGTTCCAAGGAAGTGGAGAAGGGGATTGAGGTGCTAGTTTCCCAAAAATACGACTTGGAAGTAGGCAATAGGTCTCATGTTTATACCAACTGCCAAGAAATTAGTAAGCTAGCTGCTTCATTTGATGTTGAAAAACGGGCCTTACGAATTCCAAATCCCCCTCCTAGGCCTTCATGTGCTGGTGTAAATGGACTAAAAGAAGAAAAATCTGCTCAAAATCTTGCTCCACCTCTCCCGCCGCCGCCCCCTCCCCCGCCACCACCTCCGAAGTTGATGGCTAGAAGCATGATCGGGATTGTGAAGCGCTCTCCCCAAGTAGTTGAATTTTATCACTCACTCATGAAGAGGGATTCTAGGAAAGAGTGTTTAAATTCAGGGGCACCAGATGCACCCGATGCTGCAAATGTTCGTAGTAGCATGATTGGTGAAATTGAGAACCGGTCATCTCATTTGCTTGCTGTAAGTGGTTGTTTTAGTTATCATCCGTTCAATGAAATTGCCACACAAGTAACAATTCTTTTTGACGCATGCAAATGAATTAAGTACCAAGCTAAAAAATATGGAAATGTGTTCTTTTTATTAGTCAATTCTAAAATTTCCTCACATATCATCCTGTAAGCAGATAAAGGCAGATGTTGAGACTCAAGGAGAATTTGTGAATTTCCTGATTCGAGAGGTCAATAATGCAATTTATCAGAACATAGAAGATGTCCTGGCATTTGTGAAGTGGCTTGATGATGAACTATGCTTTCTTGTAAGTTTCTAAAATATAATGCAGAATTCATTATCATGTTTTTTTTTTTTCAGTTTTAATTAAAGGAGTTGGGAATCCTGTGGTTTAATTTTTTCTGTTTGATTGGTCCTTAAGGTTGACGAAAGGGCAGTTCTGAAGCACTTTGAATGGCCAGAAAAGAGAGCTGACATTTTAAGAGAAGCAGCATTCGTTTATAGAGACTTAAAAAAGTTGGAGCATGAAGTTTCAAACTATATGGATGACCCTCGTTTGCCATGTGATCTTGCATTAAAGAAAATTGGGTCTCTGTCTGAGAGGTAAGTCAGACATAAGTTTTAGACTTTGCTAAGGTTCCTCCTGTAAGAATCCATACCTTGATATAAACTATCTCCTACATTAGGATGGAACGTACTGTGAATAACATTCTCCGAACTAGAGATTCATTGATCAGACAATGCAAGGAGTTCCACATTCCTAACGACTGGATACTAGACATGGGAATCGTGAGCAAGGTTTGGTCGTTTGCATACAAGTTTACAAATTTAAAAAAAAATATATTTTCAGCTTCTTTTCTTGATTGCAGATAAAGTTTGGATCAGTCAAATTGGCCAAGATGTACATGAAGAGGGTTGCATCGGAACTCCAGACCAAGGGAGCTTCGGATAAAGATTCTTCCTTGGATTATATGTTACTCCAGGGAGTGAGATTTGCCTTCCGAATTCATCAGGTTTGTTCAAATCTCTAAGAATTGTGGAACCACCACAGCCATTCTTTGATCATCCCTGTACATTAATTGTTCTTGTTTTTGCATGCTTTTCAGTTTGCTGGAGGATTTGATGCAGAAACAATGCATGCATTTGAGGAACTACGAGATTTGGCTGTCGTTTTGAATACAAAAAATTAACTTCTATTTGGCTTATGATCTCAGTAAGCAGCGAACATAATTTGAAACATTTGTGTAAGGAGAGTGGTTAATTAATAATTGTGAACGAATGTTAGTTTGCTTGTAAAGATATCGTATTGTTAAAAGGTAATCATGCTTGTTGAGAACCCAAGACATTGGTATGATCTTTGTTTGGAAATCTGACATAAGTTGGATTATCGATATACATGATTATACATGTTTGAAGCAGAATGATTATCATCCCGCATCTTTGTATTCGTCTACAAGCCTATGATTGTAGCGGGTTAATAAATTACTATCAAGTGCAATCTACTTTATGTCCACACTTTAAACTCTCGGATCATGGTGATGTTACAGGAGGTACATATTTCAAATTTAAGAGAGATTATTGTGTTGTCATGTGTTGAATTTGGGAGACGAGCATATTATTTATAATATCTCGTATCGAAATGTTCAACTCTAACTCAAACACGTCTCTAGAGTTCGACTGCCTTACACTTCTCTAGATTACACTTCTCTAGAGTTTGAGCTCAATTCAAACATGAAGGTATATATTGGTTCGGGTCATAATCCAACCCATGGACTTACAATCTTAATTAGTAAATGATAAATACCAAACAATAATAAACTACACCTTAATAGTAATATTATATATATTTATAAATAACAGATCACCTCAGTTCAGGCGACTTAAACCCTGCCCCCGTTGCTTCGGCCAATCTCGCGTCCAAACGGGGGGGTTTTATTAGCCACGCTGAATCTTTCTTTAGTCTACTAGAATTTTGCTTTCCCGGTTTTTTTAAAATAAATTTTCTTCTTTTTTACATATCTCTTAAGATAAATAATCATTAACTTAATTTTTTGTTATTCAAAAGAAATTTAATACTATAATATATTGACAAAAATACATTATTTTTAAATTTTCAAGTATTTTTATTCAATAAATTTTGATACAGGTTGAAACTGATTATTGAATAATTTACAACTTACAAATTTTTTACCAAATTAGGTTTATATATAATCCAATTTATAATAATAATTTAATTGATATAATATAAAGTGAATAAATTCAATAAAATTAAATTAATTGGAATATTTTATATATACTTCAAGCGTAAATTTAGTATATTGATAAAATAACAACTAAGCATTTAATCACAATGAATTATGGTAGATTACATAAACAATAGAAGAATCAAGTCGTGACGGACACGCGCGTCAGCCTTCTCCAAACGCTTCTATCAGTCAAAATATCATATTTAATCCCCTTGAACTCCAAGTCTTTGCGTATTATTTCGAGTCGTGTATTCTTCGGTCATCCTCTCACTATCATGAAATGACCGAAATTTATGGACTCCACTCGATACACATGTGTATTATTGGGTCTACGTTGTATGTGATCAAACGAACGTAAGCGACTACATGCATTATTGTATGTGTGCTAATTTAATATAAAGTGTATTAAAATAGTGTGATTAATTGGGATCGGCCGGAGATAGATGACAACGGCGTGCTCCGTTCCTAGAGTGTATTAAGCGGTCTCACCTTAATTAAATTGTTTCAAGGATAGATATCCATTTTTTTCATAAATAAATCATAATAGAACTGCCAAAATGCCAATATTATTTTATCTAGTCTAACGTATACACTCGATCTTTTCAACTTGTGGAGGCAACACGAATGCTGGCAAACATCTTGCTATATTCACGGATAAATCAAGAAGATGCCACCCAATGAACACCATCCAACTCAGCCTCCTCAAATCCAATCCAATCTTATCCTCTCTCACGTCCACCAATTATTTCTCCCACGAAATCTAAAATTCAGCATTTCTACTCGCAAATCCTTCTCAGAATCTCATCCTGAAACCATATTACAATGTCGCTCACAATTCCCACTAATCTCTCCACACCCAAATTGGGTTCCTTGGTTACAACAAGATCAAGGGCCGCCACCATAGTTTGCCAGGCAAATGCTCCTAACCAGGCAAATTCAGAGCAATCTTCTTCTTCTTCTCAACTCAAGGCTTTTTCTGCTGCACTTGCGATTTCATCCATCATTTTCTCGGCCCCCGTGCTGCCGGCATCTGCTGACATATCAGGCCTGACTCCATGCAAAGAGTCCAAGCAATTTGCCAAGCGTGAGAAGCAGCAGATCAAGAAACTCGAGTCTTCCCTCAAGCTATATGCACCTGACAGCGCTCCTGCTCTTGCCATTAACGCTACAATTGAGAGGACCAAGAAAAGGTAATTATGATATCACTCTTCCCTCTTCCCTCTTCCCTCTTCCCTCTTAATTTCTGTAAACCTACGTTCTGGATTATCTGATTACCAGGATGTTGTACTGAAGGATTTTTGTTCTTTTTTGCTGTAGTTGTCTAGGGGTGCGTACATCAGGACGGCATGATATAATTTGGATAGAAATGCAAAGTTTTTGAATCATTGGTCATGAAAATTGAACTTTTTTCTTTCTCTATTTGTTCACTAGTAAATCTTGGTCAATTCAGATTAATCATTGCTTTCTTGAATCATGATTCCTAGTACTAAATTCAGTGGCTTCGATTTGAACTGCATCCTATGTACCTAAAGAATGCATCTTGTGCTGAAACATTTGCTCATTATCCTGAAGGTTCGACTATTATGGGAAGCAGGGCCTGTTGTGTGGATCAGACGGTTTACCTCACTTGATCGTTAGCGGGGATCAGAGACACTGGGGTGAATTCATCACTCCAGGGATCTTGTTCTTGTATATTGCTGGGTGGATTGGGTGGGTTGGCAGGAGCTACCTGATCGCCATCAAGGATGATAAAAAGCCAACCATGAAAGAGATCATCATCGACGTCCCATTGGCCAACAGGCTTGTTTGGAGAGGCTTCATCTGGCCTGTTGCTGCCTACCGAGAGTTATTGAATGGGGAACTCATTGATCCAAATGTCTAAATCTCATTCTATGGTGTCAAAAAACTTTTAGCTATGGTAACTACTCCGTCAATGTTGCTATTTTGTACCTCGTTCTATGGAAGAAGACACATGGGCAACTTGTATTTAAGGAGTTTATATTGCAATTGTGTGCACTGATGGAAAATATTTGTGTTCTATACCTGTTATCTTGTGCTAAAGCTTTTGTTTGGCCTTGGAAACCAAAGTAAAACCCCCTTCTACCGTTCAGCAGTAGCTATTTTTATCTGTTTCTTTTTCTTCAATTGATAACACGAGTAAATTCAACCATGTTTAGTCAGTTTTTGCATGAAAAAATCCTTCCAATGACGCGTTTCCAACTGAACATATTATATTTCTTGAATATTCTTGTAACTGTATAGAAACTGAAAAGAGAAGAAAATATTTTGGATTTTAAACTTACTAAACGCTTACCACAAAAACTCAGATTCGTGTGATAGCATTCCAATGGTCAAGGGCGGAAACACGAAAAAAGTTTCTGAGGGCGGAATTTTTTTTTTATAATACTTTAAGACTAAAAACTTTAAGGCTGCAAAAAAAAAATTGAAACCCTCCTTTCCATCAATAAACGGTCGACAGCCACCTCCACTAGATCCGCATACACTCGAAATTCATTAGTCCTATTCTGAATATTGGGATTCTCCGGAACTCAATCACTAGGGAGCATAATTATAGTATAAAAACCTATTTTATCGATTGTATTCAAGTATTCATATAGTTCATGCAAATATCAAATATTTAATGGACATGAAAAAGGATTATAGTTATGCTAATCCGAGAGTCGGTCAATTCTCGAAATTGTCCAGATCTACAAGTTCAACAAATCAGTGCTAATTGGTATCTGCTATTTTTCAACTAGATAAGTGATTAGGTTTAGAGTCTTGTGTTACAGCATAAGGTTAGAAACGAGTGCCTGATGGGTTTTATGTGGACGGAATCGGACACACCATTGCCGAAATCATTGTGGCAGCTCTTCATTTCATCAATAACATCATCGACAAGCACCGGAAAGTTACCATATGCACGCCTATGCAGCTTCTCCTTCGCCTTATCCAGATCACCGATCGCATCGTCGTAATGCTTGGAGAACGACCAGTATTTGTCCTTCAGTTTTTCGTTTTTGGACTTCTGGCGAAGGCGTTCGAGTTTATCATGGATTTCCTTGCTTTTTTCTGTAGCCAAATCGATTTCGACTTCCACCACGCCTCTTGTGTTGGTTTGCTGCGCTTGGATTTTACAAGTTTCCAACACGCCTTGGATTCATTGGTATTGGAGCAGAGATCTCGCAGTCCCGATCGTCCTCTTTCTTGTGGTGGTGGCGAGCAGATGAAGCGGGAATGGCAAACATCAAAATTACGGCGGTTGAGATTATTCTAATTAAATTAGCCATTTTAAATTTTATTTACTAATTTATTATTATTATTTTCATTTTTGGCCTTTTCTTGTAATTTTTTTTTTGGGGGAAAGATTTTCTTGTATGTTGACTGAGCAATGAACCGTGTCTAATTATATAGGAATATTATTGTCGTTAATTTACCAAAATTAATGCTCATTTATAAATGTTCAATCGAAGTGCTTTATTGTACTTGGTGATTATTTACGTTCTGGTTTGTTATAATTAATATATCATAATTCATGACATACCCAGTTGGTTACGCTTCCTATTATTATTGGAGTACTTGATTGACTTGACACAGATTTTCAAGAGATGCTTTGAAATACATAATTTGAAAAACACAGGGGATAAAATATTTATTTACAAATAACGTGGGTGTAAAATATCTATTAAAGATATTATATGAGGATAAAATATATATTTACAAATAACGTGGGTGTAAAATACCTATTGGTGCTACTAGATGAAGGTAAATTGTCACTGGTAGTCTGTAAACATTATTTTCTATTTTTGAAACATACACATGTGATGTAACTTGAATCAAGGAGTTAAAAGTATTAGTAAAAAAAATTGCACAAATAGTACGCACGAGGAAAAGAGGCCTGTTTTTACAAAATTCTACACTCATTAAAGGCATAGACAAAAATTGTAAGAAGTTGCCAAGGAAAACTGGAGGACCTTTTGAATGGTAGAGAATAGCAGAGATTAATGGAGCAGAGCAACTGCTAAACAATTACAATTGCAACTGCTAGCTCCACAAAATATCATGCTAACACACACCAAGTTTTTTTAACTTCACAAAAGAAATCATATAAATCCTGAAATGATACAGTCTCGGATTCTTGTTGAACTGGTCCAACATTGTGGTCTTCGAATCCAGCAGCATGTGTGTAAGAATATCAATCAATCTTACGTAATTATTGAATAGTTCTGGTGAGTTTGCACTTGGAAATGAAGATGGTATCCGAATAATTCAGACTGCAAAGCTTCAAAAGCTCCGCTGCCCGCTGCTTAAGTTCGGGACCGCATCCACTCTGGATAACAAGAAGAAGCTTTGCTGCAAGACCTGCATCCACAGCTATCAAGGAGCATTCCTCGGGGGATAGTTTGCATACGGACCACAAGATTGAGAGGGCGTGTCGCGTACAATTTTCTGAAATTCTCATCAAAAGTTTAACCATATTCGGTATAGTGTTTGAACACTCTTTCAGAGCTTCTGTCCCTTCAGGCACAGAGGATAAGGCATCCAATATGAACAGGGCTAGTTCCATACAATCGGGATTCAAGAAATGTATCAACTCTACCAATTGACGCACAGCTCCAATGCTCACAATCAAACTTCGGACTTGCATGTGTGTGCAAATTAGTTTTAGAAGACCGAGCGCGGGTAAATGTCCACTAGTTTGTTTTCTATCCCTCACCAGTCTCATCAAAGCAACCAAAAGGCTATGGCTTGATACAGTTTCGGCTCGGAAATCCTTCTCCTCCATCAATGTTTCAATCAACAGAATGCAATTTACTTTTGTTTCAATAGACCCTTCATTTAAGATATCCACAATTGATGACACCTTTGCAGGTTGCATCAAATTTGATTTGAAATCCGAACTTAGAGCCAAGTTCACAAGAACTGCTATAACTTCAGAGCCTACAGCATATGAAGTAAACGGGCCGAGTAAAGACAAAAGAAGAGTCACCCCACCTTCATCGACGATGGTCTTCCTAGCAGTTGAATGGCTCCCCACAACTTGTCTCAGCTCCTTCAACGTTTGGATTCGCACCTGACCCTTGGCCTTTTTAAGTGCAATCAAAAGCTCTGATGCCCGACCCTGTGCATCCTTGGATCTCTTCTTCATTTGCACATACTTCTGAGAAAACCAAGTATAGATTAAATGGTAAAGGGTCTTGTTCGGTATAACGGTGTCATCCCAAAGTTCTTGCATTGTAGTGGGGCAAGTGTAATGGCCCAGGCTAAACCATTTGAGAATGTTGGTTTTCTCATAAGTTTGCCCAGTGCAAAGAGTAACCGGATCTTGCATGGTTTCAAGAGAAATAGGACAAATAAACACAGATGGAACTTCGGGTAAATTAAGCTCTTCAATCATCTTCTTCAGATCCAATTTCTCCCCAACTCCACCGCCATAATCCCCAAACTCAACTCCACCAAAAACTCCATCTTTAACAGCAGTATCCAGATCTAACACACGCCCATCTACCCCACCCTCAAACCCAACAAGCCCATCTTTCTTTAAAGGCAGAAACATAGGCATCTCGGCTACCTTCTTCCAACCGAAAAAATGCCCAATTTCTAAGTGGCACAAACCCTTGTACAAAAACAGTCAATAATCTCCACACCCAAAGAATTCAAGAAAACACGATAAATAAACTACTACGCATGAATTCAGTGAAAAGGGATTGACAGAGAATGAAAGTTCCCTCAAAGTTCATCGCTTCCACTGACACTAACAAGTAATAATCCTCTATTTCAAAAGGAACGTCTTTATTTTCCTCTCCTCTCCTCTCTCTCTCTCTCTTTTCACTTTCTGTGATTATCTTTTAGTGGTCAAAAGACTCATCAACATCATCATAGAACACATCGTATGACATTCCTAATCAATATTCTTCCCAGAAATCAATGCTATACAACTTCCCATTCAAGCTTCAAAAAGAGGGTAAACCAGACATATACTTTAAAGAAAAGAGAAAAGAATTGATTTTGAGCCAAAAATGTATGACTATAATCCAGACCCAAATCAAAATAACCTGTCAATATGAGAGTTCAGAGGCTAACAGAGAGATAATTGAAGAGGAGAGAGAAAGGGCACTTCTGCTGGGCTCCTCCTCTCTTTTTCTACTTTCTTGTTCTTGGGGCCAGCCCACCCTGTTGATTAGAGAGCCTCGACTTAATAGAATAGTAAATATTTTTTTAAATTTTTTTTACTATTCTATTAATTACTAAATTATTAAATTGTCTCGAGATACCCAATAAATACGAACTTATTACATATGTAGGAAAAAAGTTTGAAATTTCTTACACTACATTATTTGGAAATTATATTAAAGTGACAGCTTGACCGCCGTGACATTGTCGCCTTGACCGTTGGCCCTCCGCCTTTTCCCGTGTGGCTTTGACTGCGTTTCCACTTTGCTTTTTACATGTACCAATAGCTTATAGTCACACATCATTTGAACTTTTTTTACAATATAAATTAGTTTAATTTCAATGTAAAAACCCAAAGAGAAAATTAGATTAATAATTGAAATGTTAAATAATGTCAAATTTTATTACATGATGTATTTTAAAATAGTATGTGTTGGTTTAGACTATAATATAATATAATAGGATTTTTGGGAAAAGTCTAAAAACAAGGGCAAACCCGGTGCACGAAGTTCCCACGATACACGGGGTCTGGGAGGCGTCGGTTCCATTAAGCCTAATGTACACAGTCTTTCACTGCAATACAATAAGTTGTTTGTACGTTTCAAACCCATGATCTCTATGTCACACGATAACAATTTTATTTTGTGCCAATGATTTCAACTCTTTTGAAAAAAATTCTAAATTTAAATAAAGACTAGTGAAGCTATGAAAAATGAGGAAAATTAAGTATTAAAAAAATTAAGAAAGTGAATGATAATAATTTGTATTCATTTTGTGGTGTAAAATATTTGTATAAATATGAAAACTAAACATGGCTTATGATTTGCAAACCAATCACGATTTATGTAGCTAAAATCTGTAATATTTAACAAACAATAAAGCTCCAGCAAATAATTAAAAGCTAATTAACATTAAATTATAAATAAATATTAGTTTATTTTTAATCATTAATTGCTAAATCATAAAAAAAACATATTGTTAATGAACTTTTAGCTGAAGCCATTACATCAGTATACTTTAATTGTGGTTGTTGGAATCTTGGTCTTTGATTGTAATTGTCAAGTTGATTATCCTTTAATTAATATATTGTCTTTTCTGTTGAATATATATCATTTAATTAATATATTATTTTTTTGTTGAATATATATCCTTTAATTAATATATTATCTTTTTTGTTGAATATATATATATATATATATATTAATTTTTTTTAGTCTTTTTCTTTCCCACTGACAACGACTTGCTCGTATAGAGTGATTAACAATTAATAGAGTCATAATTTGAAATTATTGACTTCAAATTCATTTAATTATTTGCTTGAAATTATATTGGATATATTTTAAATTCATATATTTACTAAATTATGTAAATGTGATAGTAATAATAATGAATTTGAAATGCATATTAGATGCTATTAAATCCAAGCTGTAAATTCATTTTCAAATCAAATTCATCCATTCAAATGAATACATCCATCCAAACACATCTTAGGTAGTGAATGATTTGATTTGGAGGAAAAGATTTGAAACTAAACATTTAAAATTTATATATTTGAAATAACATGTAGTATTTTGTCATTTGAAATCATTCCAAAATGTAAATAAATGTGAATTGAATAAGAATGAGAAATGTGATACTCAGTTCAATTTTCACCTAAACATAAAGATTGAATTGGATTTTGAATGAAAAATTTGAAATCGACTCATTTTATTTTCTATAATCCAAATACAATCTTATAGTATGAAAACAAAGATTGACAATCTATGTCCAGCTTAGGCCTAAGCTGATGGAATCAAAAAAATTCAATTAAATAAATAGATTATTATTATTATTATAATGGTAGTGAAGGTGAATATTTTAGAAGTGGCAGCAATTTCAGTGGACCGTGACAGTGTTTAGTTTGACTGTATAAGGCCTCCTCGGCCTTATCACTTTGGCAAATGTGTGCATCCAATCATACACTGCCAGCTCAGCCTCGTGGTGGTCTTTTAATTAATTACATCCTCGTGGGATGTTCTCTTTTCTATCAATTTTAGCTTCCTCGAATCAAATGAAGCGTTTATTATTATACATAAAATAAACTCTTACTAATAAATTTGTAGAGATCTCATATAAATTATATATATATTTTATATATATATTATATTTTTGTTTCTCACATTTAAAAATTTTATACTTTCGTCATTTTTAATAAAAATCTTATAATTTTGTTCGTTTTAACCAAAAAAGCTAGATTCGCTTGGTTAGATGACAATCCAATGAGATAGCTACACCTAAAGGCTATATATCATTAATGCGTAATATATATATATTAGGAGCAATTCTCCAGTCAACACCACAGCTCAGTGGTGGACAAAAACAAATGCATTCAATCTGAATAACGTAGTTATTAAATGAAAATTGAATTATAATTATTAAATACATAACAAAAGAAGCTTTAGAAGGCAGGTCTCGTGCTGCTTAAAACTTTCTGTAAGCCTTGTCCCCCCTTCAAACACCACTACGTGTGGCATTCATGGGAATGTCCCATCATTTTTACCATCGATACATAGTGCCCACTAAATTATATATAATAATCCCAATAAGAGTTCAAAAAATAATAATTCAGTAGTGAAACTGTATGAATCATTGGGTATAAATAAAAGTGTAATTTTTATAAGAAACATATACAGTTGTATATTTAACTATTTTTGTTATGTTTATAATGAAAATTTTATTATGGTGTAGAGTAGACTAAATGTATTCCAAAAATGGACAAAATTTAATGATATACGGAAAATAAACGAAAATCTTGATTATCAACTTTTTTTTTAACAACTATTACAATTAATTGGGGGTAGAGTGGAGACTCGAACACGAAATATTCAATTGCAACTAGGGGTGAAGACCCAAGACATCCGTCGCAATTGCGACCGATGTCAGATGAGCTATAAATCATCGCTAGTTATTTTCCTTAACATTTTGTTTATTTCTCAAATCAATTTTATATCGTTCGGAATGAAGCGAAAACATTTCTACCCCATTTTTTGTTTTTTTTCTCTCTAAAATGAATATCATGCCTATGTGTTTGTTATTTAAATTCAACTTTGGATTTCAATACCTTGGCTTTTTTAGGGTTGAGTAATTGGAACCAATTTGAAACACTAGGTGAAATATACGAATTTGATGTTGTAGAGAAACCTTTCAAACATACAGGATTTATGGAAAAAAAAAGTCGAGAATGTCTTCCCTCGAGGCAGATTCATAATTTTGCATAACTAATTTTCATCAAAAAAAATTTTTGAGCTCCCCGGTCTTGACATGATGGATAAAAATTCATGTCTATTTTAGACAGATTTGAGCTCGAATTGCGCAAAAAACTGATTTAGCACCGCCTCAACTCAAAAGAAGAATTGTAATTTTTAATATATATATAATATATATATATATATATGTGTGTGTTTTCTCATTTTAGTGGTCTCAAATGGGCTGTACCCTGACTCTATTTTTTGGTTTCGTAGCCGGGAACAAAGCCCAATTTGTCAATAACTTTTAGTTGGGCTCTAATCCCGGTTTGGATAGGATCTCAAACTGTCGTGTCCGGATTCACATTTGACCAAAATTCCTGATCTTATTAATTCCAAGGGATGAAAAAGAATTCATTTCTAATTTCTAAGATAAAAGAATCATCCATGCCACAAGGTAAGATATTTATTAATTTGGAAAAAAATACCGTACCAAAAAAATTTGATTCATAAATCAAAATTGAATATATAAATTTCGTATTTCTAGTTAGAGCTGTCATAGCGTGCTAGTCTGACTCATACAGGCTAGCCCGCCTCACATGCGGTCCAAACTGACCAGCCCGTTTGGGCTTGCCTTCAAGCGGGTTGGGAAAACCCCAACCCAACCCAACCTAACGTGAGACTTGACGCGGTTTAGGCTGGTCAACCTGCCCAAAGATAAAAAAAAAAAAAAAAAAAAGAGGTGAGCTTATTCCAATTCTTATATAAACTCATTTATGCCCGCCTCAATCACACTCGTACGATGCAAGTGCTATTACAGTTCCTCTAACCATCCGAGCGATAAGATGGGCACTAAAGTCTATTTGCCACTTTTATTATAACTTAAATAAACAATATCATTAAGGAACAAATTGATATTATTGTAATTTATTTTTTAAGTATCTAAATTAGTGAATTATTAATTTAACATAAAAATGATAATTTGATACTATTTTTAAATAAGTGTGTATGTTATTTGATAGAATTTGAATGAGTATATATGATAGAATTTAAGAATATATATTATATTATATTATAAAAAATAAAAAAGGTTTAAAAAATTCAATAAGAGGAACCCGTTACTTAAATTAACGGGTTCCCAATTTTTTTTTTTAAAAAGGGAAAATTTCGGGCCGGTATCAGATAATAAGAGTTTTTTCGGCCCAATCCACCAAATTATTTGCCTTTCATTTAAGTCCGATTGATCGCAAATTACTAAATTACCCTCGTCTTCTTCATTACATTCAACGTCGAAAACACCCTGCATTATTACAATCATCGCGCCTCTTCTTCTTCTTCAACGCTAATAAATTTTCCAATCATTCCTCCAACATTTTCCTCGATATCGTTCAAAGAATCCTACAAGTTTTCAAAAATTTAATCGAAATCGTACAAGTAAATTACTGTAATTTTGCCAAACCTTCTGAGGCGGAAACCTAAAATGGCTCCGAAATCAAAGAAAATTCCTCAAACCAACCCACCAACAAACATCAAGGGAAAGAAAAAAGTTGCTCCAAAATCTGGTAATCATCTAGGGTTTAAACATATTAAACTATTTCTTAATCATTAATCTAGGGTTTCCACATATTAAACTATTTGTTTGTTACTGTAAGTTCTTGTGTCTACAATGCATGAGTACTATTGAAGACCTTATTAACACCGCATTTACAAATGTTTGTAATTTTTGTATTCTTAATTAACATAAGTCTATCGGTGCATGTAATTAACATGCACCGATGGACTCTTATCTTGCATTTATATTACATACACCACTTTTTAAAATCTCAATTTTTTGTATTAACAATGATGAACAAATTGACACCAATGGAACATCTTTTTTGTTTTTTGTTTCTATTGGTGCATGTGTATAATACACGCACCGAATAACCAGTTGCATTTATCCAACATGAACTACTTGAATGTATCGGTGCACCAATTCACATTTTTTCCTTTCGGTGCATGTGATTTCACATGCACCGGTATACCATTAGTGCATTTATTCACATATTATGCTTGAATAAATCTTTTATATTGATTTTACTTTGTAATTTGATATGAAATATCGATGTATGTAAATACACAATCATAAATTCACAGATGTTTCATATCGGTGCATGTGTATTATACATGCACCGATATAAAACATTGCATTCATATATAACATGTAAATATTTTATAAATTTGTTTCTATCGGTGCATGTCATATAAATGCACCGATAGTTCTTTACATGCACCAATTGTACATACATGCACCGACATGCACTGTTGTAAAACATTGCATTTATCCAACATGTAAATATTTGACATTTGTTTCTATCGGTGCATGTGATATACATGCACCGGAAGTTCTTTACATCCTCAGTTGTTTTCTATCGGTGCATGTCATATACATGCACCGATAATTATTTACATGTACCAATTGTACATACATGCACCGACATGCACTATTATAAAACATTGCATTTATCCAACTTGTAAATATTTGACATTTGCTTCTATCGGTGCATGTGATATACATGCACCGGAAATTCTTTACATGCACCAATTGTACCTACATGCACCTACGGGCTATCTACATGCACCGAATAAGTCAATTTATTAAATTCATTGTTTTAGTTTTTTAACTAACATATAATTTTCTCTCAGTTACACCTATATCATCACCAAGCTCAGAAGAAATTACAAAAAGATGGAATAAACAAACTACATATCGGGCCAACCTACAGGCAGTTATAACAGAGATAAAGGCACTTGAACTCAGTCAAGTTCACATCAGAGTGTTAATGAAGACACCGTTCTGGCCTTTACTGAACTCCATTTTTTCCAACACAATTGTCCTCGATTATTGCAAAAAGCGTGACATATTAATAAAAGACATCATTGGCTGCTTCAACAGAAATACTCAAGATTTCACATTCGGATCATATACAATGAAAATCAGGACAAATGATGTGCGTATACTCTTTGGAATAAGAGATGGTAAAGAAGACATTGATATGCAGCTTCAGGATTACGAACGTACGGAATTCTTATATAGATGCTTTCCAGAAAAGAAAGGAGATAAAAAAGACATAAGGATGAGCAAGAGTTTAATATACAAAAAATTGAAAATAAAGGCACAAAGCAACATTGATACTGATGTCAATGACGTTACTCGTTTGGTGACCCTATACATTCTTGCAGCCTTTTTCATATCAACAAAATCATCGAACATTCCATGGGCGTACACATCGGTTGTTGAGGATCTGGACATGATTTGCAGCTACGACTGGTCCAAACACATATTGAATACATTGCTAAACAGCCTGATCCAGCCTGACTCTGAAAAACACTCCGGCTGTGTTCTACTACTACATGTAAGAAGTCTTTATAATCAATCTTTAAACAACAATTATTTCTTCGTGTTTATATAATAACATCGATTCTATATAATTTTCAGTATTGGTTATGTGAGAGGACAGAGCTCATAAATCCTGTCCAGCCCAACCTTATCCCAAGGTTCCTTAAGTGGAATCTTGAGGATTTTTACAAAAGGATTCAAAACATTGACATCAAAGAGCTCGCCCGTGATTATGTAAGTTTCTTGTACATTCAATTTAACTATTTTGGTGCATGCAATTTAACTTGTTCTGGTGCATGCAATTTTTCGATACTGGTGCATGCAATTATATAACATGCGATGCTTGAATAAATCTTTATAATGATAATGATTTTACTTGAAACCAAACTAACGATGCATGTAAATACACAAGCATAAAACAAAGTTGCATTTATCAAACATGAACAACTTGATTCAATCGGTGCATGTAAATACACATTTCAATTCACATTTTTTCCTATCGGTGCATGTGATTTCACATGCACCGGTAGACCATTAGTTGCCTTTATACAACATGTGAGGCTTGAATATATATTTTATAATGATTTTACTTGATATGTACTAACGATGCATGTAAATACACAAGCATTAATTATCATTTTGTTTCTATCGATGCATGTGATATACATGCACCGATAGTTCATTAGGTTCATGCAATTTAACTATACTGGTGCATGCAATGAAACTATGCTGGTGCATGCAATTTAACTAGACTTCCAACAATTCAATTGCAGATAGTAAAAAAACCTCTGCAAATTTCTGCTGAAGAAGATGAAATGCTGAATAAAGCCATTGTTTGTGCTACAGAAGCTCCAATGACGTATCAACTTCCCAATTTGAATTCAAACATTAAAACAGCTGAATGTTTGACAACAGCGGACTCCACCATTGCCGGAGTCCTCATGGAACTGAAGCAACTAAGTACAGAGGAAAATATATACAATGATGAATACATTGAAATGGAGGGCAACATGGTGGATGTAGCTATTGATGAGGAACCAGCCCAGAACGAAGAAAATGTCGCCAATCTGTCTGAAGAAATGAATGAACTTGATGACACACAAGCACAAGATATTCTTCAAGCTGCAGTACTTGTAACAGAGATTGAAGAATTGAAGGCGAAGCTCATGACAAAGGATAATGAAATAACAGAACTGAAGAACATTGTTGATTCCTTTGATCATGAGCAAGAAACAATTCCAACACCGCAATTTTTTGAATATGCGGAACTAACAGCCCAGCTGGAAGAAACAAAAACAAATCTTTTAATGAGAGACGAGCAAATCAAAGAAATTAAAGACAATTACGAAGATATGAAAAAAAAGAAAGATGAGCTCGAAACTATCATAACACAGCTCTATGCGGACCTTGAAAGGGTAAATGATGAGAATAATTCACTGAAAAATTAGCTTCTCAATGTCAAAGC
This sequence comes from Haberlea rhodopensis, assembly GCA_907163345.1. NCBI lineage: Eukaryota > Viridiplantae > Streptophyta > Magnoliopsida > Lamiales > Gesneriaceae > Haberlea > Haberlea rhodopensis. Next base: position 1,456,049 of record CAJQUN010000069.1, read on the forward strand.
TGCCTCATTCATCATTAATGAAGAACAAGAACAGATCCTTAAAGAAAAGCAAGAACAAACATCCCTTGTCAAGAGGATCAAGAAAAGGGAGGACAGGCAGCAAAAAATGGAGTTGGACCACACATACCCTGATAAGAGGAAGGCAAAGAGGACCAAGAAAAATGACGAAGAGGGAAATAAAATTTTTGCAGAAATGGAATCATTACAAAGTCTGAAAGACAAAGGTACAACTAATGATCCCGTAGATCTAGAGCTGAGAGATGATGATTTCGTCAGCGACAATAAACAAAAAGGGAAGACGAAAAAAGATAATGGACCTCTCAAGTTCAAAACCACAATGCCTGCCATGAAGCTCTTAACAGCAGATGAAAAGGCTTACATAATGAATATAAACAAGAACCATGGAAAATGGTACGTCTAATTTAATTAAACAACGCTTCCTTGACACTGACTCTTCAACTGTGTGCAGGGGACTTATCTGGAAAGACAAATACCAACAGAAAGCTATTTGTATCGGATATTGCTGAAATCCTTCACGATGTACCTCTTGCCAACGATGTAAGTCAATTGCATTATACTTTTCTAATGGTTTTACTTGATAAAAAAACATTAATTCACATTTGGTTAATCGGTGCATGTAAATAACATGCACCAATTCACTTTTTTTATATCGGTGCATGTGAAATCACATGCACCGATAGACCTTTAGTTACATTTATATAACATGCAATGCTTGAATATAACTTTTATGATGATTTTACTTGATAATTACTAACGATGCATTTAAATACACAAGCATTAATTAAAATTTAGTTTCTATGCGTGCATGTTAAATCACATGCAACGGTAGACCATTAGTTGCATTTATCAAACATGTATACATGCACCGACATAACATTAGGTGTATGTCTCGCACATGAACTACTATATATATCTGTGAAACTGATTGATCATTACTTACAGATGATTGAATCAACCGGTGCATGTAAATAACTTGTAGCAAATCAAATTTGTGGTATCGGTGCATGTGTTTTCACATGCACCGGTAGACCATTATTTACATTTATCAAACATGTAAACATGCACCGACATAATATTAGGTGTATGTCTTGCACATGAACTACTATATATATCTGTGAAACTGATTGATCATTACATACAGATGATTGACCGTTGGGCGATTATTGTAAATAACCAGATTGCCAATACCGGAAAAAAGAAGATAGCCTATGTGTTCAACAGCATGTGTTGGGTAATAAACTTCAACTATTAAATATTTTTTTTCTCATTAAACAAAGTGCAATCATACCATTCAACTTTGGATATTCGTTTATCATGCAATTATTTCATACAAATTCGCAGCAATACGCAGCACTGATCTCACTAGGAAGCTACTACAAAGACTCAGCAGAAAACAACATTGATAAATTCCTACCAGAGGCAATGTCATATAGGTTTTTGGTTTTTCCAATAAACACCCCAGGCAAAGAAGACCACTTAAAAACACCAGGATACCACTGGACACTACTTGTCTTTGATATTCAAGAGTCAGTTTGGACTCATTACAATTCAATAAGGCCACGAATTGAGGGGGAGACAGATTATTACTTTGAAAAGGCCAAATTACTGGTAAGGTTTACTTTAAATACACTTATTTTTAAAATTCAATACTTTTTTTATAAAATTACCAGTTGATAACAATACTTCTTCGAAAATATAGAAAGTCTACGTTGAAGAGAAGATGAAGAAAATCATTCAGGAGTCTCCCATTTCAGCAGGCATCACCTACAGTCCAAGTGAAGATACATACGAAATCATAACATTCAAAGAAGCAATGCAACAAAAGGGTGGCTCGGCAGACTGTGCCGTGTTTGTTTGCATGAACATGGAAAGAATTATGAGAGGACAAGAAGTGCCCAAGCATTCAAATGTAGATATAAATAGTATGTATAGAGCAACAATGGTGAAAGTCATCCTCCAAAATATATAAGACAACGATTAATACTTTGTTGTATATATATTTTGTTATTGGATAACTGTACAGACTCATATTGGTGTTTTAGTTGGTTAATGATAAACTGGACAAAAATTGAATCCTACAAGTGCTCTTTGTTTAATTTTTATTGTGTGTGTCCCTTCGCATTCACCAAATGAGACTAACGATTCATGTAAATACACTAAAATAAAACAAATTTGCATTTATCAAACATGAACTACTTGAATCAACCGGTGCATGTGAATAACATTACCTCTTCAATTTGTTTTTTATCGGTGCATGTAAATCACATGCATCGGCAGACCATCAGTTGCATTTATCATACATGCGAGCTTGAATATATATTTTACAATGATACTACGATGCATGTAAATACACAAACATTAAGTAAAATTTTGTTTCTATCGGTGCATGTGATATACATGCACCGATAATTCATTAATTGCATTTATCCAACATTTTCAATAGGTGCATGTGAAATCACATGGACCAATAGCCATTTAATTGCAGTTATATAACATGGAATGCTTGAATAATCTGTCTACAGGTGCATGTAAACTAACATGCATTAACATTTTGTTTCTACCGGTGCATGTATATCACATGCACCGATAGAATACACATTTTCATTTATCCATGTTCAACTTGAATCTTTTGGTGCATGTATATGACATGCACCTATATGTGAAACTTAAATCTATAGGTGCACGTAAATTACATGCAACTAATAAATTGTATGTATTTGTATCATTATGTTAAATAACCAATAACAAATCAAACAAATAATTTCTACAATTAAATTTTGTTCAACATAAACTTACAAAATACATCAAATAGGTTCCTTACAAGTCTTCCTATTATGTCCGTATTTTTTACACCGACTACAACGCAACTGTCGAATGTTTTCACCTTTGGATCTAATTCTCCTCTTCTTTGGATGACCCGGTTGCCTTTTTGTTTGTGGTGGTAAAATATTCGTATCCGTGACAATTTGAGCAAAATCATCACTTGAACGTCCTGGAATCGGAATTATAACTCCTTCATAGCAACTCTTATAAGTACGAACATGGAAATATACATCAACAACTTCATCTATGGCCATCTTGTTCCTCCTAAATACAGCAATCGCATGAGGACATGGGAATCCATCAAGCTGCCACTGATAGCAAGTACACGTACGAACATCAAGGCGCACAGTAACTGAAGGATATGAAAACACCTCGAAACAAGAGTCAGTAGACATCTTCACATTCCATGCACGACCTTGATTTTCGTTAAAATACCATTTCTTTTCCATCTTCGCGCACAGAACCCCACTCCATCGTGCAGCCATTGATCTCCTATCATAAAACCAGCTCATTAGCTTAACCCGGATACAATCCACCATATGAGTAATAGGCAGACCCCTTGCCTCTAATATCCACGAATTGAAAGACTCTGCTGCATTTGAATACATCTCTCCATATCGCATGCCGCATGAATAAGCATTTGTCCATTTCTCCAAAGATAGACCCTGTAAAAACCCTTCTACAATTGAACCACCTTCTCGTTTCAAAATAGCAAGCTTCTCTGTGAAAATAGCCACCGTCGGTGAATATGCACACTCATCCAACAAGTAACACATCCTTTCCCGAAACTGGTTCGAAAAATGTTTGCCAGCATATCGGTCCCGGAGGTTGCATTTCAAATGATAAAGACAAAAAAAGTGTTTTGGAGAAGGTCCAAACACAACGGGTAAAGCCTCCATCAAACCAACATTCCGATCAGATATTATAAACAATATCTCCACCATTATCTACAATCTTGCTCAGACAAGATAGAAACCAACACCAATTATCAAAGTTCTCTGAGTCCACAACAGCAAAAGCCAGGGGGAACAACCCTACAATAAAATAATCAAAACATATAAAGCAAAAAATACAATTTATGTTATATGATGCACTTATATAACCTTTAGTGATACATTTAGATACGACAAGTTCTACCGGTGCATGTAATATACATGCACCGATAAATATTCGGTGCATGTAAACTACATGCACCGATTCTCTATTACATGAATATGTAGTACTAAATGATAGAGAATCCTATTTCTATCGGTGCATGTAATATACATGCACCGGTAGACTAGCGGTGCATGTATAATACATGCACCGCATTCGATCCGATTAATTTTATATCATGTAGCATTTTTTTACGCAGAAGTCTATCGGTGCATGCAATATACATGCACCGACAGACTTCGATGCATGTAAAATCTCATTTATATTATAATCTTGTTGCATCTTACCTTGATTCCCATCCTTTGCAGTAGCTGACAGAAGTATTCCCTTAAAACGGGATTTCAAAAAAGTTCCATCAAGAAATAACATAGGGCGACAAAATTGAAAACCATCCATACAAGCACGAAACGACACAAACAAACGGATGAATCGGTTACAGTCGTCAACTTCAAGCTCTACAAAACTCCCAACATTAGTCGTCTTCACCGCATCGATGTACCACTTCAACTCCTTGAAAGACTCATCATAATTTCCAAAAGCAGTAGACCTAGCCTTCTCCACACTTCTCCATGCCTTAATGTATGTTATATCCAACCCATAATCTTTTTTCATTAACTCCATTACAGACCTAGCAGAAAAGTTTGGATTTGAACTGACTCGTTCACAAATAATTTCTGATATTAAATGTGAAACAATCCTTTTTGATTTGTCTTTCATGACTCGTAGACCACACATGTGAATGTTGTTCAATTTTTTTATGTAGAAAGAACCATTTACACGTGAAATGTTGGCACTCACAAACCAGCCACACCCATCAACATGCTTCCTAGAACATTCAGCAACTACTCTATCTTTATTATTTTTCACATAGTTGTAATCAAACCCAACCTCCATGGAATATTTACTCAACTCACTTCGAAACTCTTCAACACCACCTCTAAATACTTGACCCACCCTACTAATAATTGATGACCATCCAGAACATAACAACAACTTCTCCTTGCCTTTAATATTGCATCTTCGATATTCTGAATCAAGTCCTAGACCTGATGGTGAACTGCAAATTTGTTTTGTCGATATATGTGCACCACCTGATTCTATTGATGGGTGTAAATCACGGGCAGAAATAGACTCTATAGGTTCATGTATATTGCGTATACCGCTTGACTCTGTCAAAAAGTTTATACCACAAGCAATTCTGTCTACCGGTGCATGTATGTCACATGCACCGGTAGACACAATCGGTAAACTACCAACACATTCATCAACAGACCTCAACAATGAAGCATTACCATCAACAACATGCACTGTCAACAAGCAAAGATTGATCATCTTACACAACAAAAACATATTTCTCATATCAATCGCATTACTCAAACAACAATTAGGATGCCCATCGATTGAGTATTTGAAACAAAATTCATCGGCATTCATATCAGACCACTTAGCAGATGCACAGCCTATTAAATCACTGAATTCGAAACCGAAATTAACATTCAAAACCAGTGTTTCCTCTCTAAATTTCAAAAGAATCATGATTTCATTATCCATCACAATTAACGATAAAAATCTCAGGAAAATTTGATCAATTAACAGTTAATTGAATATATATTGGACAGATCGAACAATCTAAAATCAGAAAACTAATTAAAACACGATCGAAATCAGCTGCTCAATGAATTGGATGAAAAAAGTTTCGGAAACGATAATCGTTATGTTAGAAATATCAAATTTTTTATGATGGCTTTTATTGCTTGCAATAGGGGTAATTTAGTAATAAAAATAGACCAGTTAGATTAGGGTTTAATAAATTGGACTTATGTGAAATATGTTTTTCAAAAGATATATTTAGTTGAAAAGAAAATATTTTGCTAGATTTAGTTGAAAGATGTTTTAAAAAGTGGTACCTACTTGTAATTTCCTCTTTTAAAAATAGAACCTGGTTTTTATACTATCGGGTTTTCAATATTTTTTTAAAAATAGAACCCGAAGTAACGGGTTATTGTAACTTTTTAAACACTTTTTCATTTTACGATATTTTGTAAATTTTTATTTATTTTTATAATATTTCAAAAAATAAGCCAACTATCTTTAAGCAATCAAATCTTTATTAATTACTCTCATTCCTTTCAAATGTCCAACTTCTTTAATATGAATACATGAGTGTTGATAGAAAATTAAATAATAAAAAATTATTATTCAACCAGAGAAGTGAAATGTATATTCAACATTAAATTTTCAAAAACAAAACATTAATATATGTATAGCATGGTGGGTTCGGGACGGGTTTGGTCAAAACAGAGATCCGCTCCACATCACTTCAAAACTCGATTGAAGCGAGTCCAGATCCGTCTCGATGGGATGGGTTCAATACGAATTCAGGTTTAAACTTGTCATATTGCCATCTTAAGGCAGAGGCTGACAACGAGGGATGAGAGGGGCCAAATGGACTGTCCTTTTTCGGTCAAAGTCCAAAGTCAGTCAAAGCATCCTGGTCCACTCAGCTGTCTTTACTGGCAAAATGCAAAAGTGTAAAAAGTTCAATGACGTGGCACATGGATCACCAGCATTACATATTGACGTATGAAAAAAATATATACATATACACGGAAAATCCTTATACCTACTTTCAAAAAAAAAATTCATTATATCGACCGGGTATGACAACCCTATAGGCTACATGTCATGGATTATTTTTATTTTTGGTCAAATCCTATTATAAGATTTTTTTAATAAATTAAAAATACATACAAAAATCAAGATAATCAAGCTAAGCAGATTCAAAATACAGAGAAGGACCTCCAAACTTATTTGATTCAGTATATTTGATTTTAAGAAAAATAACTTATCGAGCTCCTGGCCCTAGCCACCTGGTAAGATCTCACATCCATTTCGGATAGACTCAAGTTTGAGTCTCGCATCGTACGAAAAATTATTCTACACTGCGGTATTTAATATTTCCAAAACTTAAAATTTGTTTTTGGAACCAATCATGTTGTATTAGGTGTTTTACATATATATATATATATATATATATATATATATATATATATATATATATGAGTAATCAAATGATTATGTTAAATAAAATATGTTTCACTCCATACAACATAATCCTTTTTTTTAATCATGGGAAGGGGAGTTTTTGTAGGGCTCATTCCCAATTGTGAGATGGTGAAAATCATTAGGGCAAGCCGTGATGTTGATACAACATAATCTAAACTATTAGTTGAGCATGAACTTGGCTACATATCTGTATGTGATCACTTGGACTTTTGAAAGATTTAAAAGAGAGTTTGATTAATATTATTTTTATTTGCTACAACTTTAGGTATATCATTAAGATAAGATCATATATATTTGCAATAAATTATTTGTAACAACTTGAAATGTCCTCTGAAAACGGATATGATAAATATAATTTGCAAGTTGGCCGCAGTTGCTTTCCTCCCATCATCATCTGCGTTTATCATAAATTCAATTGACTGCAGATATATAGTTCTTATCTGCAGTTAGAGGTGTCACGGCACGGCCCGTTTAATCGTGCCGACACGGCACGATTCGAAAATGGGCCGTGCCGTGCCGGCCCATTTCCACAAGGGGCCGGGCCCGGCACGGCCCCTACGTGCCGTGCTTCGTGCCGTGCCGTGCCGGCACGACCCATTTCAAGTTTTTTTTATTTTTTGGTGTAGCGATCGATCGCTGCCTAACTGGCGATCGATCGCCACCTAACTGGCGATCGATCGCTACCAATTTTTAAAAAAAAAAATTTTTTTTTTACTATTCGTGCCGTGCCGTGCCGGCCCACGGGCCGGCACCCTATGGCCCGGCACGGCCCATGCTACAGTGCCGTGCCGCTCCGTGACGTGCTCGTGCCGTGCCTCGTGCCGTCCGCTCCGTTTGACATCGCTATCTGCAGTCAATCGATCACCCTTTTAAACATATTTGATTGACGAAATTATTCAGAAATCATTAAAGGAAGAACATATACATAAATTAAGTGGAGATAATTAAACGGCACTTTTTTAAAACATCATTCTCCCTCACGAGGTGACTTCACTTTTCAGGTTTCACTAACCCCTGCTCTACTCACAAGATTAACACGCACGAACTGTCTCTGTCTGAATCCATCACTGCTGAGTTAATTTTGTTGCATGGATCCGATGATTTATAGTCAAGAAGGTAAGAATATTTTGGGAAGAGATTATAGGAAAGGGAACTGGACTATTCAAGAAACGATGGTTTTGATAGAGGCCAAGAAAATGGATGATGAAAGAAGGATGAAGAGAAGTGGTGCTGATCACAAGGGGAAACAGGCGGAGTTGAGATGGAAATGGGTGGAAGATTATTGTTGGAAAAATGGGTGTTTTAGAAGCCAAAACCAGTGTAACGATAAGTGGGATAATTTGATGAGAGATTTCAAGAAAGTGAGGGAGTATGAGAGGAAAGAGATGGGAGGAGAAGATAAATCTTACTGGAAAATTGAGAAGAATGAGAGAAGAGAAAACAATTTGCCTTCCAATATGTTGCTTCAGATATATGAAGCATTGGTGGAGGTTGTAGACAGGAAAGATCAAACTGCGGTTGCTGCAAGTGCCAGTGCTCATGCTGGTGTGGCGAAATCGTCTGCTATGGATTTAAGTCAGCAATATTCAATCCCTGTTCCACTGCAACAACAGGCTCCGACAATGCTGCTACCGCTCCCACCGCCGGCTGAGCCACCTACTTTTCACTTCTTTCAGCCGTTGCCAACAGTAGGTACTCTCTCTCTCTATATATATATATATGATCTCTCATTCATATGTAGGACGCAAAATATTTTGAAATGGAAGTTAAAGCTTACATGTCAGTGTCAATCCTTACGCACTTAAATGTAAAATATGTTCTTGCGATGAACTCCACTCCACGGCAGCTGTTAAAGCTACAAGATTTCTGTGAAAATGATAAAGTTCTGAAACTACTCAGATTCTGAAGATACGACCGAGTATTCAGACTCACCGGCGAAAAGAAGAAAGAGAACAGAAGGCACCAGCGGCGGAGAAATAGGGTCTGCAATCTCAAAGAGTGCTTCAATAATAGCGACAGCGATACAGTCACGCGATGATGCAGAAGGACGAAGACACGGAGAAATATTGAGCCTGCACGAAAAAAGACTGCAAATCGAGGAATCAAAGGCTGAGATCAAAAGACAAGGCACTAGTAATCTAGTGGACGTCATTAACAAACTCGCCGATTCTATTCTTGCTCTGGCTACAAACAAAAATCAAGAAACCTTCAAGTGATTATTGGATATTGATTCTTACACATTAATTGCATTTAATCCATTGAATACATCATTAATTTGTTGTTATGAAGATGTATTTATATATATGTATGATTAAATAAGATATTCAAAAGGATGTTGAAGTAACTCCTCTCCGTGTTTGAGATGCATTAAATTTCCTACCGAAAGTGGAAGACTGCCAAGCGCCACGTCTAATATGTTGTAATCAATGTTTTTAAAATCGGACTGGATATGAAATCAATATCCTTATTGGTTATATGTTCGATCGGTTTAACAGTAGCTCAACTGGTTATGACGTCAGTATTATGTAATATCTATTTAAATTTTATAAAGTACATATACAATATATTTGCTACAGTTTTAAGTTGTTCACAATAAAAATAATATTATTACACCAATATAACATATTAACATGTCAAACTTCAAAAAAATATCAAACCAAATGTCCAACATAAAAAAATAATCATAAAACATCTCAAAAAATAACAAGCAATGCCCAAAAAGAACAATGCCCCAAAATTATAAGAAAATATTTAAAAAATTATGAAATGATTCACATATTTTATAATTTACAAAAACTTAACATGTTTATATATAATACATACAAGACACCTTTGCATAATTATATGGATTTTTTGATAAATACATACATATAATAATATTTTGTAATTATTTCAATAACATTAAATTATATATAATATATTTTCTTCTAGATTTTTGATTTATAATTTTAACAAAAATAAAAAAAACTAACTTTTTTAAAAAAGAAAGAAAATGAAGGAACAGGTCGGTTCAACCGTCGACCGATTCATAAGTTGAACCGATTTTTTCCCGGTTCCCACTGGTTTTTTAGCAGAGTGATTTTAGAGGGTCAATCGGATCGGACTGGACCAAACATCGATTAGCGATTAAACCAGTTGAACCGATCGGTCTTATCAGGTTTTCAAAACACTGGTTGTAATAAATAAACATAAAATTTGATACTTTTCTTGCCTAAACTAAGTTTAAACATACGTTTTTATAATTAATTTTTAATTTATGATTTAATATATTACCAAAATAAAAATAAAAATAATGAAGGTGAATACGTGAAGGGGTCACACAATTTTGAATATAATATATTGTTTTCACAGCACTTCGAACTCCAGGTTGCATAAAATTAACTTTAGAATTGCCCAAGTACAAATATTTTTATTGTACTAAAATGTACCAACCGGTTACTTCTTGATTATATCATGGATGAATCAATGATCCAAATTTATCAATATATTATGCTCTATATATCAAAAAATTTGAATCAATGATCCAATATTTAGTGTAATGCCCATATAATAGCTAAGAATAATTAGTATCAACACGCCAAGACCCGAAGTTTTAAAGAAAAAAAACTGGAAATTACGGAGAAGGGAAAAGAACGAGATGGTGGCGGAGGGGCATTTTTGGTATTTCAATCCCACCTCTTTTTTTTTTTTTTCTTGAAAAAAATTATTCTAATTCATTCATTTAAATTAAAAATAAATTAATATGGATTTTGTTTGGTTTTATTTTGCTTTGCCTCATTTACGTCACACCTTCTTCTTCCTTCTCGTCAACTCATGACCTCGAGAAGGCACGACCTTTAGTTATTTCTTCTCAATTCGTTTTTTGATATAATTCTACCATAACTTCCTATCTTTCTATTTGTCGACCCCAAATTTATTTGATTTGGGCCTTAATTTGATTCATGGCATCCAGCGGGAACAAGAACATCAATGCTAAGCTGGTCTGTATTTTCTCCGATCTTTTCAGTTTATTTCGCATCTGGTTTTAAAAATGAATTGTTTATGGAATTTTCGCGTGGGTTGATTTGATTCTTCACTATGGCCATGAGTGTGCTTGTTTTTTTATATTTTCATGTTATTTCTTTTGTCTCTGTTTGGTTTGTTGATTATGGTAACAGCGAGTAGTTTACTCAAGAGTGGTGTACTCAAGTTCAACCACACACACATACAGTACGCCAGTCCTAGCCAATGGCCTACTTTGTGTCGATTTTAGGGTATAATTAGTTCTTAATCATTTGGTTATCCGTGGTTCGTTCTTGGTTTGAAAATTTGGGTCGTCGATCCCATTGGCAATCTGTTGACTTCACGCATTTATTCACCCTTTTGTTTATGTAGCTTATCCAAACTAAATTCAAGGCATTAAAGAATTAAAAGTATCCTACTCTTTCCAAATTTTAATTTGGGTTTTGACTGACTTTCTTGCATGTGGTTTAATTGTCTTATTCATTAGTATTTTCATTCAGCTTGCAGAGACGTATCATCAGGTGACAAACGGTGAATTTGATTATGTGATTTGAGAATATTTTCGAAAATTATAAAGTAATGTCTACAAATTACAGTCGAAGAGTCATTTTGTTGTGAGCTCATTATGATTTTACTCAGTTTAGAGTTTAGCTCAATTAAACATATTTTCACAATAGCGGCCTTCCATTTGTTAGGCATCAGCTTGTGTGTATCCAATATCATGTTTACTATAATTCATGACAGACAAGCCATGCAGTGAGATGGATACTATTCTCCTAGAGGTGGAGCCAAAAACGTTTGACCTATTCGACGGCGTCGCTGCTTAAGAATTTTACCTTAGTTTCCCTATGAAAAGAGTCTAAATTTTAATTTGTTTTTCTTCGTATTTTACGTTAAAGAACTGCCTGTGTTTTTTTATCTCAAGTTTTTTTTACCTTTACTTGCCCTTTTACTTACTTTCAATGAGGTTTTCTTTGCCTCTAGGTTCTTCTTGGAGATGTAGGAGCTGGAAAATCTAGTTTAGTGTTGCGTTTTGTAAAGGGGCAATTCATTGAATTTCAGGTTGGTGTATTACTGTCATTGGGTTTGATATTGGCATGTGCTTGATTTCAGATTTTTTTCCTGAATACTGATATTGACTTGATGTCATAGGAATCAACTATCGGTGCCGCATTTTTTTCACAAACAGTTGCTGTAAACGAGGCCACTGTAAAATTTGAAATATGGGATACGGCTGGTCAGGAGAGATACCACAGCTTAGCTCCAATGTATTATAGAGGAGCTGCATCTGCCATAATTGTCTATGACATAACTAATCAAGTAAGTGCTCACAGTTTAACCAACTATCCAGTGGAGACATAAAAAATCCTTTTTATGCCATGAAGTTTAATTTGAGCTGCAGCACTTTGATACAATCTACACATCGAAACCAAAAGTTAACTGTTATTTGTAGTGCTGCGGCAAGCCAGAGGCTCATATTGGCATTTGATGGTGCATGCCATTTTAGTTTGTCACAATGTAACTAAGATAATAACTTTCCAGTAAAGCTTTCTGATTTTCTATTTGTCAACCTGAGACATAAAGAATTGTTAATACTAATGTTTGTTAATAATAATGTTGGTGTACACTGATCAATATGTGGTGCGGCAATGTCTTTCAGGTGGCATAACTTAACATTTTTTGATGGATTAATGAAAGGATCGGGGGATGACTTCTAATGTCACTTAATTGTGGATGCAGATTTATTCTTGTCATAATATTAATTCCTCAACTTTATAGGCTTCCTTTGATCGGGCCAAGAAATGGGTCCAAGAGCTTCAAGCACAAGGTAAATTTCACCCTACCGGGCATAATTCACTTCAAGTTGGTCTTCACTTATCCAATTTTAAGATGTCCATCCACAGTGAGGTTTGTGTGCCTTTAGTTAATTATTCCTTTCATTACTTTTTGTGTTTTTGTGGCTCAAGGAAACCCAAATATGGTCATGGCGCTTGCCGGGAATAAATCAGATTTGTTGGATGCAAGAAAAGTGGCAGCAGAGGTAAACATGAATTTGTCATCTCGTTTTGTGAATATTCTGTACCCTTATGTTTATTAAAATTTCACATGAAAAAGCTTCTGTACTAATGTCTTGCATACTCTTGAACTCAATACCATTTTTATCACTCGCCGAGAGGTAACTGGTGTTTGAATATAATAATTTTATTTCATTATTACCAAGCCTCGCTTTCCTGGAATAATGCTACTATAAAATGAATGAGGGAAAATTGCAGAGGGAGTGTATCATCCGAGAAATTAAATTTCTTTGCCGCATTCTTGCTTTTGCTTTTAGCATTAGTTTTTTGAATTTAAATCTTTATTGCAGGAAGCACAGACTTATGCGCAAGAGAATAGCCTTTTTTTCATGGAAACCTCTGCCAAGACAGCAAATAATGTCAATGACCTGTTTTACGAAATAGGTAAAGAATTATTGAACATTTACTTTTGTGGCTGAAGCAACGAAAAGCCTTTATTTAATTCTAGAAATTGAAAACTGCTGTCAGCTGTTATGCAAGACGACATCATCTTGAGTTTTGAGGGTTGATTTATCTGTTTTTCCTTACAGTTATGGCCCAAATACATTACTTCATGTTCCAGTTGTGTGTAATTTTAGTTTGTTAATGATATTTTTAATCTTTGAATAATAATACTGGAGATTAATTTCTCGGAATGAGAAACATATGACTTGGTATTCTCGTTTTATCTTCGTTTGACCAGATTGAGGAATCTTGACAAAGCTAACAGCTTCCAAGTTGCTATTGAGCTTTGGTCGATTGAGGATACTTTTAAAGCACCATATTACTATCATTATTTCTTTGTTCGATGTTGGTGGCTTTACATTCCCTTGGCTTTTAATAACTCTTGTTATGCATCTACAGCAAAGAGATTACCTCTGCTGCAGCCGGCACCAAACCCATCAGGCACGGTTATTGTGGATCGACCTGCAGAGAGGACCGCCAGTGCTTCATGTTGCTCATGAAATGGAACGCATTCAAGTCCCAACTATGTAATAAAGTTGTCCATAAATACGTTAGATTTCTATGTACCTAATTTTGTTATGGTTTTGTGCATGAGTGCAGCTTTTGATGTGCGTCTGGCATTCTTGTTTCTGTGTTCCAAGATATATTGAAATACTTTTATCAATCCGAAATTTATTTGATCTTCCATACCATTTTGTTTCCGTAATTCTGATCACGTTTCAGTGGGGATTCGATATGGCTTGACACCTTGGCATCACTAGTTTTTGCCAAGGAAGTGAAGTTTTCAAATTTGCTAAGTTTCATGGGGGATCCTTGGATGAAAATGTAAAGAAATAACAAGCCATTTCGTGCGGTCTGCGAACTCACAAAACTACGTTAAAAGTAAACTATGTCGGAGATAACATAAGTGATGTCTTGTAATCATTTACAGTATATTGAGTTCCAACAGGCTTTGGAATATCTGTATATCAATCATTTCCTGTGTTCTGTACATTTGCACAAGTCCATGAGAAAATGGAGTAGAGTAAACCTGAATCTTTGTCAAATTTCTATTTAAATCGTCACATTTTTCTTTACTATAGTCTTTTTCAACCCATTGGCAATCTTCCCAAACCACATCAAATTCATGACTGCAAGTGCTGAGGGTACACTATGTACCAAAAGAAAAACAATGATGTGCATCTGCTTAACCTGCAAATTAGTTTAATCACGTCAATAAATTTCGGTCCATCGCAGACGGTAAAAGAGAGTATGGATGATTCGACAATTAAAGAAACTCAATATAAAACTAGTACATGCGTGCCAAATTACAAATGGACCAAGTCATATGGCATCAGAAGTACAAAGAAAAACAAATGCAATTAGGCATTTTTGAATTTAGAGCCAACAAACAAAAGAATTCTCGTCACCTGCATTTCAAACAAGTATGATTACAATTATGTATACTTGAAACGAATAGTTCTCCGTTATAAAGAATAGCAGTTGCAGGGTTAAGTAGGATAACACACCAACCAAGCAAAAAATATCACAACGCCGTTAATCAGATATGCGTTGGATTTCTTCAAGCCAGCAATATCCAGATACCTGTGCCAGAAGCCGATAAACTCATCAGGAAAAATATCAGACAGGCAAGAAATCATGGGTCTTTTTCATGACATCCTAAAAACCAACCATCTCATGTTGATCTCTGGGGTTGTCACCTCGGATATCAGCACCATGAATGTGTAAAGCTGCCCCTCTCCAGTAAACATGGAATATTCTACGGCAATCCCTGAAAGAGAGTGATGGACTACCTGGAATCAACAAAGAAACATAAATGTTATGGTCTACATACTTTGTATGGCACATAATAGTTATATTATTATTTTTTTAATTTGGGGAGCGGGAGACTCGAACCCCAGAGCTCTTATATCGATAAACACTAGGCCAATGCCTTGTTGTCCACATAATAGTTATTGTCTACAGACAAAATTTTTTTTATTCTACTATATATTTTCAGACACAAAAGGAAAAATCCGGATGTCATCATGATTGTGAGAAATCTCCAAATTGGCCACACGAAGCAGTATATAGTTCGTGTAGTGTAAAAAAATAGCATAATTCCACAATCGTACAAACTGACCAGTATAAATGTAGAACTATAACAAATTAAATAGCTCTTCATGCTTCAAATACACTTACTCCACTCCACCCAAAGAAGGATACAGCCAACAAATCATTCCAAGGTCTGAAATGAAGTACCCAACAGATACCTGCCAAAAGTTGCAGACCAAGCTTAAACAGATGAATGTCATAGCACACCTCATTAATAAAACACCATGTTCCTCATCATGCAAAATTATCTCAGAGATAAAAATATTAAATTTGTTTTAAAACTTCAACTTCAAATATTCAGAGATGGAATTAAACAAATGTCATTGTCCATGCATAATTTGCACAATTAATATATGACGAATTGAGTTCGTCAATAGCCAAGGATTGTTTTTATGTGTTTGACATTTATCATTTCTCCTTTAATCTCCCTTTGTTGGTATTACAATAATTCTAGCTCATCATAAAGTCTATACTTAGTTGTCCTTTCTAAAATTTCGTAGATGCAGATATGGCCAGATACAACCCCATAAGAGTAAAAACCAATGCATACAAAGGCCCATTGTTACAAGCAACGTTCTCAAAATCACCAAAAGAGTAATTAATAGCAAGGAAAGAATCCAAATTAGAGTTCATATGCAAGTGACATAGGCTATATTAAGTGCTTACACCAAGAGTAACAGTTGAGAGAGTTGAATTCCGAAATGTAACAAAACCAGTAGACTGGTGATCAGCGAAGAGATCGGACCAGAAGACAAAGTACAAGGACATAGTTGATATAAAAATGGCATGAAGGGTGGAAATACCACTGCAGGAAATTTAAGTGCAGAGCGAGTAAGAGGAACATAAAAAACAAGAAATAAATGTGAAGAGCTACTGAGCTAGTGTCTTCACCGATTGTTCCACTCTATTCTGTTGAATCTTTGTGAGGCCATTATAAGTCCTGAAGTAAAAAGAGCTGATGAGCTGAGTCAGATCATACACCTGTTGGAGGGTAAACCAATTTTCAAATCCTCGGAAAATAGACCATCGGAGAAACAATTTAGTTGGGATATATGGAACTCATTCATTGCCACTAAAAGATTAAGTTCGCAACATGTACTTCTAAATTAAAAAATACACGCAGTGTCAAAAAAGAACAGTGATAAGGTTCACTATATTAATGAATGATTGATCTGATCTTTCAAGATAACGACATTCAGGAACTGAAAATTCTCAAACATATCAATTTGAACGCCAAAATGCCACCAAGAACAGCAGTATATGGAAGAAGAGGATCTGCGAGTAAGTATTTTTTGACCAGCACCTCGGCTTTATTTTGATAAGATTTAAATGCCAAAACTTTCCTTGGAGAAACTCCCATTCTAGCAAGCTACAGGACCATGTGTTCTGATTTTCTTCTAGGACATAATAACTCTCTACCTTCCTGGAAATAGGTTAAAAAAAATTATATATATTAAAGATACCTGGACTCTACTAGAAATTGAATGGAGAGTATTTTTGCTTTCCACTAATTTTATCGATAAAAGAGATGAAAAGAACCAAGAGGCGAAGAACAAGCATGTTAAATTTAAGATGCAGGCTAAAATGCATTTAAATATGACCGTAAAGGCTCAAAATCAAGCACATTTCAAACGTTAAACACAAGTTGAGAAAGATCCCCGACGACTACATCTAGATGAAGTGCCATAGTTGCATTTTAAGCATTGATGTCATACTCCAATTTCGTAAGCTAAGCTAGGGATGGAAAAGCACCAATCATCTAAAGAGTAAAGAATGACCAAACCAAAGGTAAATATTCTGCTAGAATAGGGCATCTGTAAATCCCTAGGCGTAAAATATTTTTATGGGGCAATCAAAATCTTGAACTAACACATAAAGTGTTTTATGCAGCACCATATTTTGATACATCACGGTGGGAACTGGAAAACATATCCATTGTCGCCAAATCACGAACAAATTATCAAGCTTGCCAAATGTACCCAAACGTAAAATACCCAAAAAAGCCAAGAGATCAAATATTGACTGCGATAAATTAGTTACAGAAAAGTCGACTTTACCTAGCAGTCCACAAATCAGAATACCAAGTGCAGATTTCAGGAAATCAAGCAAAACCACTGATCACATTGTAGATGGCAATACGGGAAACGATTATCTTGTTCTCTTCTCATTCAAACGTTCCTTTATTGTGTGTCCTATTCATCGGTTAGGAAGAACAATAAAAACCTCAACGGAACCGAACAATGAAAAAGGTAAGATGGGGATGGATTAGTATAAAAAGTCGGGAAATAAACAATGAGAGACTGCTCAATCAATCGATTTTGGATATCCAGAAAATCGCGTTTGTTATTATTTTAAAGATTTTTTTTCTTCTTGACTAAATATTTTTCTGTACATAGAAAATCTTTCTAAAGTGAATGTTGATTCTTATCAATTGAGCTATGTTCATGAGCTCTTAAAGTTTTTTTGGTACAAGTATTGAATACAATGGAAAAAAAAAAAAGAAAAAAAAAACTAATCTTGGTACCGAGGTTGTTAGAGAAACAAACTAAGTTACTGCGTTTGGCAATACTCGCGTTCTGGTGTGTGGATAGCATGAATTTTATCTGGATTTAAGGTAATATTTTTGGATCATAAATAGGATTTTATCCATTTCAAACTCATCAGATCAATATTATTCGGATTCGATTCATTAAACAAGATTTTATAAATTGGAAAAATTATAAATATCTTCTTATTTTATTACGATTTATCACCTCTGTTTTGAAATGAATCCCAATAGAATAATGCATTACGAATTTATCATCTTTAGTTTGTGACAACTAAAGAGAAAATTATAGTTACATAACTATGATTTGATGTAAAAAATAAATAATACGGAGACAAATGTAATTTTGTAACCCGTTATTGGGAAAGACAAAGGACAATCATGTAGAAGTGTGTTTTGCTTCTCAAATAAATCATAATGTGCCAATCTAACTCTCCATAACACAGTAGTTGTGAATGAATTGTGAATAGTGCATATTAACTCAATATGCGTAACTAAAATTATTTGAGAAAATTACGAGGAAGTGCTCTTTTGAGAAACATAATCTACTTAAGTCTTGAGAAAAAATCTTTATGCATAAAAAACAAAATTTGTAAAACTTTTATTTAAATAGGTCCAATTTCAAAGTTTTCAATCAATTAGATGTTTTATTTTGACTCTTTTACCCCTTAATGGTTTGGTAAGTTGCATTTTATCCGTTAGGCTTTTGTCTAATTTATAAAGAAGCCTTTATATAATATTTAATTATCTTTTATCCTTATATTTATAAAAAAGTTACATTTAACTTCATCTTTTTACAAGTCCCCGTTTTTGCGATCCTTGCCACAAAATAGTATCAAAGCCTAAGTTTATTCTGGAAATACTATAATAATATCTTGAATATTAATTTGCAACCTATACGGAGGAAACGATTCAAGATAATATGGACCCGAACGAATGTTCGAAGTGTCATTCATACAGGTGATACTTCAAGAAATTGGAAGCACATATGGCAGAAGCTCAACGCTTCAACCATAAGTGGAAACTATTACGAGGAACATTTTTATGCACACCATCCATAAATCATTACAAGAAACTAGAAATGATGGCTAAGAGGCTTCATCAAGTGAGTCTCAAACTACAGTTCCAGTTAGCCGAACTTCATGAAGACGATCATCATGAACACGATGACGTTTTTCCAGACCCCAATGATCCAAAAGGGTCCGGACCAGATGACTATGATGGAAGAATCAACCTTTCGAGAAATCGAGCCGGATTTCTAAGATATCCCAAGATCTTAGAGAGATCCAGAAGACAATGCAGTGTTATGGCTACCTACAATACCATGTCCCTGCACAGATCCATCAGATTCAGAGTCAGATGGAGATTATGATAAACACCAGGAAGAGATTCTTGAAAAACTTCGAGATGTTCAAACCCGAGTTAAGGAGTTGGAGTCAAGACCAAGCCTGACAGGGAGAAGAAACGAAGGATTGTTACCACCGTCCTACGGAACAGAACCCTTTTTACACCAAAAGGGGAAAGCATAAGAGGTCCGAAGACCTTTGACGGAGACTGAAAAATTATTGCAGTCCTACGAGGAGAGCCATACTTCCCACAAAGTAATGGAAAGAATCAACATGGAATATCTCCGAGATATTACTGATTCGTTTGCAGGATTAAATCTCGTAGAATTTAAGACGGGAGAGCTTGTACCAAGACCTCCACCATAAGAGAGTTTCGGGTCACACAATCCACCCGAAGGTGATCAAAGTATGCCACGCAGGGAAGATTTTACCTTAGCAAGTTTGGATCCCCCAGTTGGAACTTGGAACAAGGAACCGTTCCCGCAGGCCAGATATACATCAAACGCCTTATGAGAAATCTCAGTTAGATCCAATCCATCCATATGGACTTATGCTTAACATGGACATATTGGATTTCAAAACCAGAGAAGTTCTTATTGATGAATGGCCTTCAGCAATGAGAATATCAGCAGGATCGCTCGATCTAAGCAAAGAAGGATTCATTTTATCTTAAAATGAGTCTGGAAGGATCAGTCAAGATTGCCTGGGATATGGGAGACCCAGGTACCAAGGAAGAAGTTTTAGCTGAAGAGTCCCTGAAAGAAATCGTGGACAAGATGGCAAAAATCTTTAAAATCTGTTTCATTTGAGTAAGTTACTTCGAAGGAATGGATGAATAGAATGTTAAAAAATACAGACAAGCTCTAATTAGCCTGAAACTACATGATATATGTTATGTAGACGAGTACATCAAACTCTTTACATAGTATTGATGGAATGCAAAGATAGAAGAAAAAGATGCAGCAGAACTGTTCTTTGCCAAAATAACGAGCCCATGTAGAGAAATGCTTATCCAGGAATATACACCTCATGCAATCGAGACGGTGTCCAAGAAAGTGTCATTTCTTAAGGTAAAGCTTGCGGAGTGGTGCTACCAAGCAAAACTCCAAAAGAATTTCAAGAAGCTAAGAGGAATCAACAAAATAGTTCATCTTTGCTATACAGGGAATGATATCCATACAATCATTGGAAACTACCCCCAGAGGTGAAAGATGAAAAAATACAGAGCTCATCCTTGTGCCCGAGGAAGTAGTTCAAGAAGAAGTGAGTCTTCATGGAGACCTAGAAAGATCTGGTCAAAATAGAAAGCTCAAAGTTACAGATCTAGGCAAAGATCAGGACCAACAAGGAGTAGAACATTATCAACAAGTTCTAATCAAGTGAGTTCGAGCAGAGCACCGATAAAAAGAACTTTCAAACGCTCTCATACCCGTGCAAATGAAAGTTTCAGAGATTATAACTGCTGGACATGCAGAGCAAGATGGCATATCTCAACAGATTGTCCAGAAAACCAAAGTCATGGAGTAAGACAATTCGAGCATACCAAGGAGTTTGAGGATGCTGTCTATTTCCAGGATTTGGTACATGTGTATCAATTTGAGGATATTCCCTCAGATGAAAGCATCTCGAAGAAGAGATCTATTCTGATGGAGGTGAATCCAGCTCAGAATCAGACTAAATGAGAGTTCCTTCAATACGTGATCAGAGAAGAGCCGTCGGGATTTTTCTCTCATACAACTGTTTCTCATAAAACCCTTATGAGGATCATGAAGGAAGAACCAAAGCTTCAGATGTATGATGAATTTACAATTGGAGCAATGAAAAAAGGCATGGATATGATTGGTCTTCGAAGCAGGAAGCAGCAGATTATACATAGGGTAACCACAGGTGAATTTGCGATCTCATTGGAATTCACGGGAAACCAAATTGAGCCGTAATTAATCCCCTACAGAGAAATCCAGGAGATTAAGAATAAGGTGAAAAGAGAAGTTGCTAACACGCTCTCATGGTTTCATATTGGAGCCATTAGAGTAATCATCAAGGCAACTTTCAAGGAAGGAATTGATTTGCCACTCAATCTGGCAATCTTCGACAATAGAATCCCGAACCTCAAAGATTCTTGTTTGGGAGTAGTTGCAGGAAATTTGTATGATGAAATATGGCTTTTAACATCTATCGTAGAATTGCATACAATTTGGGAGATTTAGATTTCATATCTTTGTAATAGAGCTTAGTAATATTTCTTTTCTTTCTTTCTTTTGTAATCATTTGTAATATTATTCTGTTTGTTTTAGTTTATGAGTTTTGAGTCAAGCCTCATTTATATAAGAGGCTAAACAAGTCTGTCTCCACCCAAAATGAGACATTTTAATGTATTAGATTTATAAATATTACAGAATAAAAATAAGGCTTTTGCTCATCTATCTCCCATTTTTCTTTAAATTTTTCTTATATCTTGATTATACCTTACGCCCTAAGTAGAAAACAAATTAGGACTGTGATGTGCGGTTTCTGAAGGAGTCGGATAACTGGTAGACTAACCTCGCATGTGAGCTGAGGTTGGATGGTGATGAGCCATTCGTGAAATAGTCTGGAGACAGTAAGTTTACGATTGGTGGCTTTGCGACCCACCTCACCCGGTGCCGTTTTGGTCAAATTGGTATATCACAGTTTGTAAAATTTTATTGTAATACGGAAGCATGATGTGCCTATTATTTATTTTCAACATGATCTTCAAATCGGGTTATGAATTATAATTAGGCGAACGTTATATGAACTGTGAGTCATTTGTAAAAGTATGCTCTTGGGTTCATCCCGAGATGACAGAAACTGAAGGATCTCATGCTCATATGATGCTACTGTTTGGTAAATATTAGGATAAATGATGATGAATAGTATATAGAGGCATATTTTGTTCTTTAAACATTTTCTAGGGGGTACGAATGCAATTTTATTAAAGGTTGGTTGGACCGCGTGGACCACATGGGGTTATTGTTGTCATTTCAACCAAGAATGGACATATTTAAACTAATGTTTTTTAGCTAGACAATGATATATTATGTTTCATGAAAGAGTACCGGCCCATAATTTTCCCTAATTATTATCACCCATTTATGACTGTTGAATTCAAATTGGGCCGGACCGAGATAGGCAGTCATATTGGGCCTTTTGAGCCCATGAGAGTACATACATTGTGTTCTCGTTTCTATATTCCAAGTTCATGACACTGTACTCTACAGGGAATAGCAAAAAGCCTAAAACCCCATTCTCCAGGTTCAGGGTTTTTAGCAGCAAAACCCTAATTGAATATTAAACTATTGAAACATGATCGACCAATGGGAAATCTATCAATTCGCCGAACCAAAGGTATGGAGAAATGCTATAATCCTCGCCCAATATTCTAATTTTCTTCCCTACTGAAGTGGATTGGTGTTCATCCAAATCAGTAGGCATTTATGCATACAAAATGCTCTAAGCTTATGTTTCTGGTCATATCAGACTTATACTTTCTCTTTTGAACTTAATTGCTAATTTCTATATATCATCTGTTATTTCAGATTATTGTTTTTGTGTGGTTAAGGTTTCTTCTGCAGTGTTTTAAATTAATCCAATTATCGTTCAAAGTATCGCTAGCTGAGTCCTCCAATATCCATGTTAGTTCAAAGAACAAGCGGAAGGGTTTGGTCAGAAATGAGTTCCCTGTTCAACAACCGCTTCCTGGCGCCTGCTTTAGGTGAAAAAAATCATTCCTTTTTGCACATCCCATTGTCTCATAAATTATTAAGAATCCAGCGATTCCATGCTTTGCAACCTACCTTCAAAGGTCGCAAGCTTCCTATCAGCGAAGCCAAAGCCCAATCTCAGAAAGCCCTTTCTGTTGAACGAATTCCAAGGATTGCTATAACTGATGCTCAGGCTGCACTTTTTGATTACTTGCATTGCACCCGGGGATATAGCTTCCTGGATGCTGAGCACATTAGCAAGAACTCTCCTCTGTTCCTTCAAGACCTTATCACCCGGGTTGAAAGGGAGCAAGATGTCTCAAGAGCATTGTTAAAATTTTTCAGGTACCACCCCATTAACGAGTTTGAACCTTTCTTTGAGAGTCTGGGCTTGGGACGTACAGAATTTACACCCCTTCTTCCACGTGACTTGATATTTCTTAGCGATGATCAGGTCCTGCTTGATAACTATCATGCACTTTGTAATTATGGGATCCCCCGCAGTAAGATAGGAAGGATGTGCAAGGAAGCGGATGAGATCTTGAGGTATAAGCATGGTGTGTTAGATATTAAATTGCGAACTTTCGAGCAATTGAGGTTGAGTAGATCAACTGTCATAAAGCTTGTTAGCTGTAGTCCCGTGCTTTTGCTTTGCGATGATAACAATGCATTTATTGGAATTATTGAGAAATTAAAAGCACTGGGGTTTGAGGAAGACTGGATTGGGGGGTATTTATCAAACAAAAGTACGTACAATTGGAATAGGGTTCTTGACACACTGCTTTTTCTGAGTGAAGTAGGTTACTGTGATGCCCAATTGGGAGTTCTTTTAAGTGAAAATACTGCCCTACTATTTGAAGGATCTGGTAAACAAGTCTATGTATTCGTCGGTGCATTGCTTAAATTAGGCTTTAACATGAATGAGGTTTATGCTTTATTCTTGAAAAATCCTCAGATGCTATCTACAAAGTGTGCCAAGAATTTCTGGAAGGCAATGCATTTCTTTTTTGAGATTGGGATAGAGCCAGAAAATATTGCCAAGATTTTTTCCAGCCACATGAAACTACTGGGTTCAAAGTCCCTAAAAGGCCCGAAGACCGTGCTAAGGAATTTCAATGGTGATAAGCATAGTTTATGTCAAACTTTAAGGAATGACCCTTCAACATTTTTCAATTATGCTTTCAAGTCTAAGACCAACAGTGCTGAGCAAGGGGATGCCAGAAATCCAAACAACTTTTTTGAGAAGAAAGATTTTCTACTCAGAATTGGTTATGCAGAAAACTCGGAGGAGATGGTGAAAGCTCTTAAACGTTTCCGAGGCAGGGGAGATCAGTTACAGGAGAGATTTGATTGCTTGGTGCGAGCTGGTTTGGACTTCAATGCTGTATCATCAATGGTGAAACAGGCCCCGACACTTCTAAACCAGACCAAAGATGTTCTGGAGAAAAAGATCAATTGTTTGAAGAACTACTTGGGGTACCCAGTGGATTCTATTGTGAGTTTTCCATCATACCTGTGCTATGATATGCAGAGAATTATTCTAAGATTTTCTATGTATGTATGGCTTAGGGAAAAAGGTGCGGCAAAGCCCACTTTATCTGTGGGCACACTTCTTGCTTGTTCAGAGGCACGATTTGTAAGATATTTTGTGAATGTACATCCAGAAGGTCCTGTTATGTGGGAAAATTTGAAAAAATATTTGGCCTCTAGTTGAGATCATTGGTATTTGTTCCTAGTTTCATAGCACTTGCAATCTTCCGAAAGAATTCATTGGTCAATTTTCTCCACTCACTCCATATTTAAAGATTTTTGTTGAATTTAGTCTCTGATCCTTCTTACTCCTTCCCTAGTTCACGTATTGCTGGAAAGAAGAAATAAAGAAATTATGTATTTATTACAATGGAAATTTCTCTCTCTATTGTTAAGCACTATTCATCGAAAATTTCACCGAAGATTCTAAAATTTCATTCTTCATTCAAATAAGATACATCAGAAATTACAATTATTTAAACACAA
The DNA here is from genome assembly GCA_907163345.1 of Haberlea rhodopensis. NCBI lineage: Eukaryota > Viridiplantae > Streptophyta > Magnoliopsida > Lamiales > Gesneriaceae > Haberlea > Haberlea rhodopensis. The sequence goes on from CAJQUN010000069.1 coordinate 1,481,358, forward strand.
ATTTCGTAAGTAGGTGCTGGAGCACACTTACCCCTCTTGCTGTGTCGCACTACAAATTAAAAACTTTCTGTAGAAAAGTTGAACACACCCCTCTATAAGACCCTAGCATTAGTTCAATGATCTCCAGAGGCTTGGCAAAGATGCATCCCTTTAGAGTTTCCGGGTTTTGTAACGTAATCCAGAGCGGTGCAGCTCAGCTTTGTCCTTGCTGAATGCCCGATGCACTTCATCCTTGAGATTCATAAAAAGCATCCACTTCATTCTTTGTTCCTCTGAGGTCCCCTTAACGAGGTAGACTATGTCGGGTAAGTCATCCTCCATAAACTTACCCAGTACCTCGGAGCAATGAGGAAATTAGGCGCCTACCCAATTGAACTGGCGCTAAACTTTGTTAGCAGAAAGCCAAAGAACTTTAGATACAGAAAAATTTGGTATACAACTTTTAGACCTAGCATGAGCTATCTAGAGAATGGGTTTAGGTGCCATTGCTTCATCGTTCCTGAAGACCAATCTAATGATCTATACATACAACTAAACTAAATTACAGTTGCAGCAAGTCGAGGAAAGAAAATGATCTTCACCAATTCTGTTAGCGAGATGACAACAATAACAATTTTATTGTGTGTAATAATTATGTATAATGATTTTAATATTATTACATATTAGAATTTAATAATATATTTTAATTTTTATTCAATTAAGTAGTATTTATAGATGACAATATATAAAAATATAGAGATTACATCCAAGCACAACGAATATTTTGGGAATATTTTGGGTTATTTACAAGATAATTAGATGAATCACAAAATAAATTTGTTATTTAATTACAAAAATTCTTTTGAGTACTTTTATTAAAGCCACAATTTACTTTCAAGGAAAGAAGTCACAATTTGATGTATGATCGATCGAAATGTGGTTATGTTAATGTACAATTTAGAAGATTTGAGATACACCGTTACCATCAGTTATATCTTTTGGTAAAACAATAAGTGTTTGATCCTCTCTATTTATACTAAATTGATTAAATTTTTTCAGTAGAAAATGTGCTAAACTAATTTTATGCACTTAGCTAGCGCGACTCAAATCACACAGCACATTGCGACTTTTTTCCTCGAAAGTGAATTGCGACTTTAATAATAAAAGTACTCAAAAGAATTTTTTAATTAAATAACAAGTTTGTTTTGTAATTAATCTACTTATCTTGTAAATAACCCAAAATATTCATTGTGCTTGGATGTAATTTCTGTATTTTTATATATTGTCATCTATTCAAATTCAATATTAATTAATTGAATAAAAAGTAAAATATATTAAATTATTAAATTTAACATTTAATAATATTAACAAGTAAAAGTCATCAACAAGTAAAGTTGGTGCAAGTGTGCGGCTATCCCTTGAGCCCTTAAGGCCAAGAAGACTCGTGAATAGTGTGGGTAACTCGGGAAGAGTTGTGTGTGGCTATCCTTGGAGCCCTTAATACCAAGAAGACTAGTGAAGAGTGTGATGCTCGTGAAGAGCTGTTTTTACTCGGGAAGAGTGTGTAGTGGCTAACTTGGAGCCCTTAAGGCCAATATAATTTACTTTCTAATAGAACCTCGGTTAAACGTTTTCTAACCGGGAAGAGGTGACGTAGGCGATTCATCGCCGAACTTCTATAACAAATTCTCGTGTTCTTTATCTTTATTTATATTATTCATTTATTTATTTCTTCATTTTATTTATTTGTCGATTGACATCAAGTCTTCCGCAGCGCAAACTCGACTTTTTGCAAACTCATTTTAAAACGCTAAAGTAGTCAAGGAACCCCATTCACCTCCCTCTTCGGTTCCAACACTTAGGAAAGTAACTGGTGCACAAGACTTAGAACAAATAACTGGTGCACAAAACATATTTAAAGTAACTGGTGCTCGAAACTTATATAAACTAATGGTGTACGAACTTATAAAAGTAATTGATTCACGAGCATATAAAAGTAACTGGTACACGGACTTGTAAAATTAATTGCTGAGCATAATGTGGTAAAATATGTGCACCTGTTTTGTTCGTGCATCAGTTATGTCCGTGCACTAGTTAGTTTAGGATTCATGCACCAGTTAATTTCTAAGTCTGTGCATAAGTTACTTTTATATGTTCGTGCATCAATTACTTCTATAAGTTCGTGCACCGGTTAGTTTAAGATTCATGCACCAATTACTTTTTATAAGTTTCGTGCACCAATTAATTTTTATTACTTCCGGGCACCGGTTACTTTTTCTATGTTCGTCTTCTTTGTTGCAAGCTTTGCTGTCATACTGTAAATTCTGAAAATGAGCAAACAAGCACGGACACCAATGAATCACAACTAAAAAACCTCAAAAACAACAAATATAGAAAATATAGACACACAATATATGCCGTCAAACTTTAAGTAACAAACCCTAAAGTAATACATACCAGATTTGAAAAACAAAAAACTAGAGCGAAATGATGGAATGAAAAATCAAAGAGATAAACAGAAAACTCAACTGTAATACATACTAGATTTGAAAAAAAAATGGAACGAAGTGATGAAATTGAAAATCGAAGAGATAGAATGGGGGAATTCAAAAATCATAAGTTAAAGAAATCAAAACTAAAAGCGAGATAGATTTATTACTGAAATTTTGAATGGGTGAGAAATAGAGATGGAAGAAGATAAGCTTCCTGTAAATGAATGAGGAACAAATGGGGTAGATGAGGAAGAAGACAAATGGGGGAACAATAGGCTATTTTGGTCATTTTCTCGAAAAGTAGACCTAAGTGATTCAATATTTTTTGGTGGACTAAAATGAACAAACTTCCTTCATAGAGTTTCGGCCTGAATTTTTCTCTAAAATTAACCCAAAAAAATCATATCTCAATCATCCACTTCAAACATACCCTAAGGAATTTTGTTTTAGTCGCTCTCACCGCATTGCAACTATTGCTCTTAGTTTTAATCCATGTATCGGGCTGAGTACCCCTTGTACTCCATATAAAAACATCTTTATACCAAAAGGGGGTTGTGGAGCCCTCCAGTGCTTCAGTTGGGTTTCTGTTAGAAGTTTCAATATAATTGGACATATTAGGCTTACTTTGAGCCCAAGCCCAATTTAGACTACCAGATAATTCTAGGACAGTGAACCGTCTTGTTTCCTTAACTAGATGTATGTGTATAACTATAACCTTATCCTATTTGTTATCATGGTAAAAGTATGGACAATGTAAAACCTGTCTTGGGCAAGATCTCTACCTCGACCACGCCAGGTTGGCCTCGAGGATGACCTCTACCTCGGCCACCCAGATCGGTCTCCAAGAAGACCTCTACTTCGACCACCACAGGTCGGCCTCGAGGATGACCTCCACCTTGGCCACCCAGGTCGACCGCCAGGTAGACCTCCAGCTCGGTTCTCAGGAAGGCCTCTAGCTTGTCTGTTGGAACCGAAGATGAGGGGGGGATGAGGTTCCTTGGCTAATTTAGCTTTTTAAAATGAATTTGCAAAAAGTCGAGTTTGCGCTACGGAAGACTTGATGTCAATCGACAAATAAACAATATGAAGAAATAAATAAATGCGTAATATAAATAAAACAATAAAGAACACGAGAATTTGTTATAGAAGTTCGGCGATGAATCGCCTACGTCTCCTCTTCCCGGCTAGAAAACGTCCAACCGAGGTTCCACTAGAACAACTTTGATCTTGGCCTTAAGGGCTCCAAGTTAGCCACAACACACTCTCACGAGTTTTATTGGCCTTAAGAGCTCCAAGGATAGCCACACACTTGCAACAACTTCACTTGTTGATGACTTATACAATTTTCCAACTTGCGTCGGTGTTGTTGAATAACACCTTCACGGAGTAACAACACGAAGAACACAAGCTCTTCACACAAGAAATAAATTACAAACTCCAATACAACACAAATGTATGAAGTTTGCAATGCTAGAATAAATTTGAATGAGCAAAGCTTTCTTGTAGTTTATAGACTTGTTTCTTATCTCCAAAATGCTCCAAAACATTCATATTTATAGTGTAGAAAGCCCCAAGGCTCCTACTAGCCGTTGCTACACTTAAGGCTTGAATCACTCCAAGATCGTCTCAGACATCGCCTCGGGCGATTACCATCGCCGCGCCCCAACGGTCACCAAACTTGGCAGATCGCCTCAGGCGAAGTCCTAAACGCCTCAGGCGATCGTCACCCAAAAATAATGACGTAGCCTTCAATGATCATAAATGTTCATCGCCTCAAACGAAGTCTTCATCGCCTCAAATGTTCTAGGCATCGCCTCAGGCGATCTCGCCATGCGCGTGGTCCTCGGCGTCGCTTCAGTCGATGTGCGTGGCGAAGTCTTGAGTGGCTGCCATCGCCTGAGGCGATCTGCCCGATACCTTGCACATTTGATTTCCTTCAACCAATCCACTTTTCAACCATCTAAACCTGTACACTAAGTAGACACATTAGTATAACAAACACAAGTTTTGTTGATCATCAAAACTCATAAATAATTCGGAGATAAATTAAGCATTAAACTCAACAATGCGTTTAAGACTCAACATTGTCTTCTCTAGCCTAACCTTCCCAATGTCGATAAGATCATTAAGTCCAGGTTAATACTACTTGGCTCCTTAAAATCATGTGAATAAGGCACTAGCTGGGCTCCGAGGGGTGTCTCGCCCATCGCTCCCAAGGTAAGATGAAAAGAATGGACAACAACCTTTTGTATTTGAACCCAAGCTGGGCTCTGAAGGGAGTCCTACCCTTGGCTCCAAAAGATGAAGATGTGAACTAGAGCACACACTCCCGGGCAACCCCATGACCCAGTGTTTTCCCCTGCTAGTGTTATAAGGCCCATTTACCATGTCACATCTCACTAGGCCCATTTCCTTTAAAGAAAAGGAGGAACCATCATTTTTTAGGGCATAAGTTTTCTCCTTCTTCAATGGAGTAGCCTCACTCTCTGCTCTTGCGCTCCCATTTTTTTCCATGTATTTTTATTTGCTTAATGCTTGTACAATAACTCTGTAATCCTTTGTTTATAGTGGCTAATTTATACTGGAATAGGTCTCGTGGTTTTTCTCCTCGGGATTTTCCACTTAAAAATCTTGTCTTATTTATTTTTGTATATTGTTATTATCTTTGTGGTTGAAAGAGATATATGTCTACACTACCCTATAAGAATTTCAGGTAACACTATTCCTAAGGTACGATATGAGAAAAGAAAGCGATGGAAGACTGTCAGAAACGAGAGGAGGAGGAGGAGAAAAACAGAGAGCAAAGAATGAAATCAAGAAAAAAACGAAGCCCTTATTGCTATCATTGTTTCATTATTATGATGCGTATAAATATGTTTTACTATGGTAAATTTTAATCTTCAATTCAATGTATCGATTATTGGAACAAAAGCAGAAAAAAAACATTTTGTTTTCTTTAAAAAGAAAGAAGAATTGGGTTTCATGAAGAAGGATTATCACCTTAGAAATGGGGAATCTTGTAATGCAGAGTGGATGAATTAAGCAAAAGGGCCCTCCATTGAGTTAGCAGTTCACGTGTAGTGAGGTTGAAGACAAAACTTGGTTTTGGTGTGTTTGTATTACTTTTCGAATGGCCAACTAGTTTGAGAGCGCCACACCTTAAATCCAACCACGCTCTCGCTTCCCTTCGTTCAAATACCTATTTCACTCACCACTTTCTCAATATTGACCTGTCGGCCCGTTGTAAAAGATGTATATATATATATATAGAACAGAACATATTTAAAAAATTATTAAAAATTTAAAAAAATTATGTGTCGTGCCGAGTCCAACTTTAAATCAAATGGATGGTGTCGACATGACTCACTGTAACGCCGGGCCACTTTTCTGCGGGCCGGCACACGTACGGTTTGCAATCTCTAAGTGCGAACAAACTCTTGAGTTATAAAGTTTATCGTAGCAAAGAGTTTACTATTAGACTTGTGTTTTCGTGGCGAATTCAACCGGTCATTTCTTGTCCTCTTTCAATATTCGATCAGCCCACGGAATTCGTCTATAGCTCTGTCGTTTTGTCATCTTTTTTGTTTCCGAACATAAGTCAGTGAAACTTAAAAAATATTACTATTTCAAGACAGGCTCATATTCACTGCAAATTCACGAAACCATGTCATCCCTCCATAAGCTTCTCTCCGAAGAAGGGTTTCAGCGCAAAAAACGGTGGAAACCGCAGAAAAAGGTGAAGTTTAAAGATGTTAATATTCAAGAAGAGTCCATTGCACTGCCTATATGCATCTGCCATGACAGAGGAAGCTTTGATTCCTCGTTACAGAGAGCCGAGTCATCAAGAAGAGGAGGGTCGGGTTCCGAAAGATCGAATTATGCGAGGTCTGTGTCAGAAGGGATTCCTAGGAATGATGAGCCCGCCACTGATGATGTTGCAATTAAAGCTATAATATCAATCTTGAATGGATACGTTGGCCAGTATTTGCGAGACAAGAATTTTCGTGAAACCATACGTGAAAAGTGTTATTCTTGCTTCAAGAGGAGGAAGAAACATTCAGATAATGATATTTTTGCCCACATGGAGTTGGGAATTGAGAACGTAGAAAGATTGGTTGAAAAATACGAAAGCAGTAAGGGGATGGATTTAGATTCTCTGCAAAAGTCGATCAAACTTTTTGATTTTGTAGCATCGTTGAATCCCAAGAATTCAAGAAATAATGCTTCAATTTGTGGAACACCCAATTCTTATCTCTCTGCCTGTGCCCAGCTTTACTTATCAATAGTCTACAAAACCGCAAGAAATGACAGAATTTCAGCTCGGCACCTGCTGCAGGTTTTCTGTGATTCGCCGTTCCTTGCTCGAACTCACTTGCTTCCAGAACTTTGGGAGCATTTCTTTCTTCCCCACCTTCTCCATCTCAAGATTTGGTACACTAAAGAGCTTGAATTTCTTTCCGGTTCCGATCACGACGAAAAGGAGAAAAAGATTAAAGCTTTAAACGAATTATACGATGACCAAATGGATAATGGAACAATGATGTTTGCTCTGTACTACAAGGAGTGGCTTAAAGTTGGCGTTCAAGCCCCATCTGTTCCTTCAATCCCTTTGCCTTCAAAACTAAGTAATACGCGTTCAAGAAGGAGATCTGCAGATTTGGCTTATTCTCATTTCTCTGTGAGCAATAATTCACTGTAAGTTTGTATCCATATTTAAATAGAGATAAAAATTATTTCCTTTTGTCATACATTTGCCATTTCTTTATTCCTTGTAGATATCAAGAAGTTTTTGGTCCCATTCCAAAAGAGAGGTCAATTGACCTGGACAATAGAAGTGGAGCTTTGAAAAGTCAACGGGATTCAGAGGAAAAAAATATTAGTAGCCTAGAAGACGATGTGGGTACCGTGTATCATCGCACAGCATTTAAATTTTAGGAAGATACCATTAGTTATATAGTGCATAATTATCTTGTTCATATTGACAGAAGAAAGCTATGGTTCAGCTGAAGTCATCGAGTCAAAGTTATCGAATGCAGAAAATTGAGCTACGATCCGACAGTCAAAAGACAGATTATTTCCGGTGTTTAGCTTGCCGGACTGAACCAGTAGAGAGTTATGTAAAGGGAAACAATTTGCCTAAGAATTATGAGAAATTCAAGAATGATGGGAGTATGAATCATATTCAGTCAAATGATGTAACTCAAGCGATTGCCACTATTTGCTCTTCAGAGAGCTTGAGTGACTGTGAAATGGCCATTCGCTCGATTAGCAAGGGTTGGTTAAATTCTCATGGAGATCCAAGAATCGAAAATTCATTGTCACAGCCATCTCTTATACAAGGAATAATGGAAGTTCTGTTTGTTTCTAATGAAGATGAAATCTTGGAATTGGCTATATCAATTTTGGCAGAGTTAGCTACAAAGAGTGAAACAAATAGACAATTCATATTGAATTCGGATCCGCAGCTTGACGTTTCCATGAGACTATTGAGAAGTGGCAGCCTATTCCTAAAAGCTGCAGTTTTGCTTTACTTGGTGAAACCAAAGGCAAAACAGATGATATCTGTGGAGTGGATTCCATTAGTTCTTCGAGTTTTGGAATTTGGTGACCATGTACAAACTTTACTCGCTGTTAAATGCAGCCCTCACGAAGCAGCATATTACTTCCTAGACCAACTTCTAACCGGTTTTAACGAAGATAAAAATCTTGAGAATTCTAGACAGTTAATTTCACTTGGCGGGTTAGGTTTATTAGTGAGGAGAATGGAGGAAGGGGACACTTTTGAGAAGAGCAAAGCTGTTTCTGTTCTTTATTATTGCATTCAAGCTGATGGAAGTTGTCGACATTATTTGGCGAAAAACTTGAGAAAAGACACTATTTTATCGCTCTTAGTCCTAGGAAAGCAAGCTAACTCTCAATGGCGTGCTCTTGAGTTGCTGACAGAGTCACTTTGCCTTAGCAGGTATTTTTTGGAAATCTCGAATCCTTTTGTTCGTGTTATTCGATTTAGTGGTGGGCAGTTTTTACATAATCTTTTGAAATATCAGAAGAAAACAAAGAATTGAGTCCTTATGCGCGCTAACAAAAGAAGGGTGGGACTGCTTAAACACGATGCACATTTTGTTACTACACCTCCAAAAGGCACGAGTACAAGAGCGTCCCATCATTGCAGTGATATTGCTACAGCTAGATCTTATGGTTAGCTCACTGTAATATTAGTCTTCTATATTTTTTAAGATTCAATAAAAAACATAGAATGTGAAATACTATGAACTGCTTGTATGGGTCCAGGGCGATCCTTTGGAGTGTAGTATATACAGAGAAGAGGCAATAGATGCAATAGTAAAAGCTCTAGATTGTAGGGTTTTTGACGAAAAGGTGCAGGAGCAAACAGCAAGAGCACTGTTAATTATGGGCGGATACTTTTCCTACACTGGAGAGCCAGAGGTGGAGAAATGGCTGTTAAGAAAAGCAGGCTTCGACGAAAGCGATGAAACTTCATGTTATGGAACGGATTCTGACATATATGGATTCCTAAACCTGGTATCTATCTGGAGCATTTTCTTTGTTCTTTCCTTTTTTGTTACGAGTCTTGTCTAATCTAATTCTTCAAATCAGAGTGAAGAGGATAAAACAACGGAAAATTTGCAAAGAAAAGCAGCATTGGTGTTGCTAAGTAGGGGATACACAAGATTAGTTTCTTCACTCTCGAATTCAATAGGCAACGGAATCCCATGTCTGGCACGAGCAAGCCTGGTGACAGTGTGCTGGATGTGCAGTGGCTTCCTTCTCCTCGGAGATAAAGAGCTTCATTATGCAGCGTGCTCAATCCTTGTGCCACAGTTGATACAATCCTTGAATTATGACAGAGCGCTTGAGGAAAGGATTCTCGCGTCATTTTCATTGCTTACTCTTACAAAGGGCACAGGTTAGACTACTCATTAATCCCTTTTTTCCATTTGATATTTCATATGATCTATGTAACAAACCGATATTTTATTGAAGATTGAGTAAATATTAATGAGGTTTGATTTTTTGTGTTAGATTATTTTGCTAAATCGAGGTTGGATAAAGGGGTTCTTGGTTGCCTAGGCAGGCTTTGCGACGTAACTTGGACGGCTGAGGAGCTTATTTCACACATCACGACCAGTTCAATGGATCCATTTCCTTGAATAGACATTGTTTTTTAACCAATTATTAATTTTGAGGGCAAACCCGGTGCACGAAAATCTCGCGATGCTCGGGATCCGGGAGGGGCCGGCCCCATTGGGTCTAATGTACGCAGCATTTCCCTGCAATACAATAGGCTGTTTCCGCAACCTATTATTAATTTGCTTATAAAATATAATATGGCCCCTTTCATTTTATATGAAGTGCTTTTGTGTTTGTTGTCTAGCAATTTGCTTGTGCTGGTCGTGAGCCTCATTGGTTTTTGTATAAAAATATTTTGTAGATAACGAATCATGTGGATCTTTGGAGTTTTTCTTTGTTGTCTTATTTCCGAGAAAAACAGATATATTTCGATTTTAAGGCAAATATAGTGTGGCACATATTGCTTAAAATGTTTTAAGTCTTGCTGTCCTAAAATACATGCAACTTTGAAAAATTATTTGGTGAAAAGAATTTTGCATGTATTATTGAAGGATGCGTGGCTATAAGCTGGATCAATTCAATCAGGTGCATATAAGTATGGAGACGACAAACATTTGGGTTAGGGGTCAACAAAATTTTCGAAATATTCTATCGAATTGATTCACCTTGAAAATATTTTTGATTGATTTGTTTGATAATTTGATGTGTTATTTTTGTAAACTATTAATTTAAAATGTATTCAATGCTGCTTTTTTTCTAAATAATAATTTTAGAAAACTTTACTCTAGAACAATGGGGTTAATGAATAAAATTAAGCAATAAAAAATGAAAAAATGAAAAATTCGAGCCTGAGACATGGGAACATGAGGCGTGTTCACGCCACCTGAGGAGGCGTGAACATGCCTCCGATACAGAATTTGAGTCGTGAACACATCTCGAAATGAAATCGAGCTTAGGACATGGGAACATGATGCATGGTTACGCCACTCTCCATTTTTTGAAGGATTGTGTACTCTTTGGAGTATGGTTGCGATTTTTCATGAATATATGCCTCAAAATGACGTCTCTTGATAATATCTCATGGCCTAATATATATGTAACATTTATAGGTTAAATTAATAATCAAATTAAGAGAGTTTGCAACATTTATCTTTGTAGAATTTGTGATTTGTAGTGCAACAATCACAAATAGAAGTATCTTGGGGGAAGATAGCCATATTGTATACATAACTGTTTATCACTTGTCTCGACTTGAAGCAACTAAGAATACATACAATGTACACCTGATAACAACACCGACTTTTTAAAAATTTGATTACTAGAGTTTCCTTCAGGTTTCGTTTTCTTTTAAAAACAATCGATTCATTCATTTTTCCAGCATTCGGTATATTTGGAAAATATATTTGTTGATGTCGATGTACAATTAAGAATGACAATTGGTCAGAATAGGACCTGGATCCTATACCTAAGGAAATATTGTTGCTGCCCTGAAGGACACTGCCCTCAGGGGCATCATACACCATCCATTTGGAATCTTTTTTTTCTTTTTCAAAGAAGATTCCAAATGAATGGTGATGATGCCCATAAGGGCACTATCCTTAAGGGTATCATCAAACAAACCATATACATACCCAGCCGTTATGGCACGAGTTTGAGTAAGTTAAATGGGTATGGGAATAGGTTACGGACATTGCTTTTACGGACAGGCCTGGGTCAAATAATGAGTTTTATATAACAGGCGTGGATCTAACCCGCAACCAATATATATTCAAATACATTATTTAACAATATAATAGAAAAACTATATGATTCATGCTATTTTTATGATATAATATATTAAATTTATCATTTAAAAAAAATTAAAAATATTTTTTCTAATATTGAACCATTGTGATGGCCTATTCTTATACCTCCTAATTAGACATCCCCCAAAACGTTCCCCCAAAACATGCATACATTCATGACCAAAACCCATAAAACAGTTCAAATCCAAAATACCAAGTCTGGATACGAAAATAGACAGCAAACGCATACCTCCAACACCACACAGTAAAACAGTAAGGAAGAAAAACTAATGATCATAGAATAAGGAGAGCTGCATCAGATCCCAAGGCCTGCTAGCAACAGTGCAAGTTCTTTGGGAAACAACAAAACCCCATTAGATTCACGCACAAACTCCACCACTAGTATCATAGGAGGAGATTGGACGCAGTTTCCATCAAACAAAGAACATGATGTTCTTCAAGTCTGAGTGCAGGTTATAGAAACTCTGGTCAAACAAAGCTGTAGAAGAAGGTGAAATTGAGTTTTCTCCAGAAGAGGAAGATCTTGACGAAGCAAACTGTCTCTCCGTTGCAGCTTCTTGAAACATACGCCCTCTGTATGCGACAAGATCCGCATAGTACACAGGTGGGACAAGTGACACAGGCTTTGTGCACCGGACAAAAGTGAAGCACATATCATATATTAGTTTCTGCAACTCATCAGATGTAAAGCCATTCTCGTCCCAAAGCACATAGTAATGTGTAGGCTTGCTCGTCCCCAGGCTCCCATAATGGCTGCAGAGATAGAAGTCGAAATCAATAGGATGAACAATTTTCGAATCCACCACAGTTCCTGGTGGCACATTGCCAGAAGCTCCATTTTCAGGAAAAAGACGAGTCTGGTGGCGTTTTTGAGCGACAATGAGAGTGATCCTGGGCTGGTACTCGTCGTCATAAATGGCCTTCTTAAGATCAAATAGCTCCTCAGTGAGCACCATTCCAAATTGCCCCTCACTAACACCATCACGAAAGATCACGAGTTTGCTTGGCTTAACATTGTTGTGAAGAGCATAGGTATCCACCAAACTACTACAAAGGTCTCCAAATTTTGAAATCTTTTCCTGCCGGTGGGTCTGAGGGCTCACCCTAGCAGCATATCGATTCACAGCTGGCCAGTTAACAGTACCAACAACTGCAGCTATAGAGGGGCATGATGAGTTCATTGGTGCTGGATGATTTACATCGGCTCCTATGAACATCACATGATCTTTTCCACCAAAATGAGGAAGCTTCCCCATCAGTTCAAAATTACTGCCTCCTAACTTAGCATTGATCTTGAGACAAAGATTTGCCAGTTCTTGGTCCTTTCCCTTATTGAAATTAGAGGACAAGCAACATTGGGTCACCACACCAATCTGTGTCTCTGTTACCCATTTGAGAAACTTGTAACCAGGATCCCTTTTAGCCATAACACAAACAATCAGTTGTAAGTTTCCTTTCCCAATTCCACTAGTTTCCGCCACCACATTTCGAAGGATTTTCTCAAGTCGATTAGCATCACAGAATTCCCTCATATGAGCGGGATGGTTCAAAAGAGGCTCTTCCATACGCATACCAAGGTTTCTGCAGCGACCCCTCAAACTATTGATGAAAGCCTCTGTGTGAAGCATATTAAACCGATCACCTTTCGTAAAATCCAATAAAGCCCAACGCTCAACAGCTACTCCATCCACTAGAGATCGTCGTCCAACAAGATTCCACTGGCATTTTTCGGGTGCCACTTTTACAGAGTCAGAGCCTCCTAGTTTCAAGTCAGGAGCACCAATAACACGCCCCACAACCTTTGTCATGTTATCATTCACCTCAATATTGAAAAACTTAGTCACTTCCCTGCAATAAACAGGTAAAAACAATTAAACACATGAAAGATGACTTGATGATGAATGGTTCCATATTCATGAACCCGTCCACACTTCTAAAAGGATTGACAAGTAGCGTAACTTAGAAACAATAAGGTAGCCGCAATGCATATACTTACTGAGGTATACATACATATTTGCCAAAATAACTACGTACTTCTTTATTTGAAAAGCACATAAAAGTGTACTTCATATGTAGAAAGAGTCACATACCCACAAGGCCCATCCTTAGCTCGCAACATATTAGAGATTCTCTCTTTTCTTTCCGAAGGTTTAGCAAGTGTTAATCTTTTTAACAATAGAGCACTCTCTTTGTCCAAATTTTCTTTGGGGTACCTCTGCCCTTCAACCAATATACAAAATTCCATTGGAACTTTGTTAGACCTGTTATTTTTCCCAAGTTCTAAGCAAGGAATATTAATGTACTCGATAGACTTTCCCCATTTTTCCCGAAAATAGCAAACAAGGCTGGTTCTTCTAGGAGGACTATTCCCTTCTAGATCAACAAGATCAAAGTAACTATCACAGGTGTCCTCTTCAGCTAGCCCCGAAATTGTAAACTTTTGCTTACAGCGACGGTGCATAACTCTAACTTTCAACCCTTTCAGAGCACCAATAACCTCTCGTCTATAATATTTAATATCAAGGTACAGATTTGACCTGCGGAAAATGCTCCATGAGGTAATCTGTCACAGGAATTGGCTTATGAAATGACAAGATCGAGTAGTCCAAACACAGAGCAAGACCCTGTGATGTAGGCTTCAAACTTTGCTGAAAGCCACGATTTGCAGTAACTCCTCTACCGAGGTTGTCTTCTTCATATGGAGAGTAAAAGCTTCTGCCAACCGAGATTCGCATCCTAGAAGGATTCTCTTTTAATATCAAGTCCATTCCCTGTAATATATCACGAGGAATATATGAAAGCTCTCCTGTTAAGTATTCTTTCAGCTTAGATAGCTTCAATTCATTCACTAATTTGATAGTTATAATATAGGAGCCCCTATTCGCATCTTCCCCATAGGAAACATCCAGCGGAAATTGTCCCTCGTCTAGATGTATGGCACTAAAAATGTTCTTTTCACCATCATAGGCAGTGTTCTTGAGCAGATCATCAGAAAAAAACTTATCCCTGATCAACTGCAGTTCAGATTTCCTCAGTGGTTTACTCACAGCCTTATTGTTGTTAGCAGTTACAGGCTTAACGTCCAAATGATAGTGAAGTATGTTTTTATTTGGATCAAATTTGACAGGGAAATGGTTAACAAGGAGCTTGATGGACCTGACAGCCAGTGCCCCACCTTGATCAGGCCTCCTAATAGGCTGAATTTGGTTCTCTTTACTCTGTGAAGAAGATGATGACTGCTGCTGATGATATTTTGAGCGGCAGAATATCCAGATCTTCTGTCGAAATCCATTAAAGATTACAAGAATTTGCGATAAAAATTGTTAAAGAAAGATATCCTGTTATCAAGAATCATCAAACGGCACAAAGGTATACTAAATGCCCCATAATAATTATTTGTACACCCACAGACTAGTACCCATGAAACCTCAAAAGAATCCATAAAAGACATCCAAGAAAGAAAAAAAAAATGCTGGCATACAAATAACGCGAATCATAGATTCGAGATCTAAACTGAGATAACAAAAAAAGTTAAACGATCGGTACCAGAAGATGAGCGAGGCGGCGGAGTAGGCAGGGTCCGAGCAGGTGTTGATGAAGACGCATGAGATTGGGCAGATGGTCTCACGATCCACGCGCCACCTCTTCCGCCAGCTGGGCCCACGTCTTGATAAGGTGGTCGTTGGGATGGAGGCATCTGCAGAGAAGGTGGTCGATTAGCGCCGGAATAGACCTGAACCGGCGGTCGGTGGACCCACTGCTGCTGAGGCGGAGGCCGATCGTGAAACTGGCGTTGCGGTGCATCCCATCCTCTCCCTCCGACGCCTTGGCTCTGATAACTGACGCGTCCACCACCGCCTCGGCCACGACCGCGTCTACCTCCTGCGCCACCACTGCGTCCACCTCCGGCGCCACCACCGCGTCTATAGTTATCTCCGCCGCTGTCCATATTGGTAAACGTGTTGTGTATGCTTTTGATATGGTTTATTTGATGTTATCCAAGGATATAGATGCTTATGATTTATTCTTGGCTACGGTGGTGTCTTATGGGTAGTCTCATCCATTAGATGGGTATATTCTCATTAACATTGGATGAGAATATGTTAATGAGAATATACCCATCTAATGGATGGATCTACCTTATATGACACTACCCCATGAGATAGCAAATACCAATTCATATCTTATCATATAAATATTTTTAATATATAATGGATAGAATATCAGGGGTAGTGATGTGATTAGGATTTTTTTAATAGTTTATTACACTTTGAGTCCATATTTATCTAAATATTGCAACATTTTGGCCGTTTACCAGAAAAAATAGGAATGACAATGGGTCGAGTATGGGATGTGTTTGACCAATCCCAGAACCCGCCCCGCTACACATAAAACCCGGACCCGCCCGCCCCGCTTAGAACCGAACCCGGCGGGTTTACCCGTCCCGCTCCGGTTCCAGTTTTTTTTATTTTTTATTTTTTTAAAAAATAAAATTTAGCTAGAAATCAATTTTGAAACACAAAAGTTGAGTTTTGTGATTAAATTTCATGTTTTCTCTAATAAATATTTATAATAAGGATTGTAAAACTATCTTTAAACTACTAAATATTTATTAATTGGCTCTTATTTCCTTCAAAATGTCCAACTTCTTTAACATGAACACGTGAATTTTGATATAAAATTAAATAATGACACTTTATTGTTCAATTAAAGAAGTAAAATGTATAATCAATATCATACTTTTTTTAAAAAAATTAAAAATGTATTGCGGGGCGGATTCGGCCAATCCCAGTACCCGCCCGCCCGCTTCCAAACCCGGTTGAAGCGGGTCCAGACCCGCCCCGACGAGGCGAGTTCAATGCGGGTCCGGGTCTGGACCCTGTCCCATTGCCATCCCTAAGAAAAAAGTTATTAAAAAATGTTTTTTAATACAATGAACACCGTTCAAATCTGACTTAAAGTAGGATTTAAATGTTAGTTTTCACTAGTAAAAAATCAATCGATGTCACTATTACTCTTTGCTTGTTCGGCCCTTTTCTTTATCGCTGCTGATTGGTTTGATTGTTGTGGTTACTAATGTTTGGTTGGATAACTGATATAATCATTCTACTCGTTATTATATAATATATAATGCCTTTTATTCAAAAAAAAATTCTATATCTATATATTCCAATAACATCAAATATGGTTATAATTTTACCATGGCTTTATTTCAACTTTTTTAATCAATAATTTTTTATTTATTATTATTTAGTTTGTAAATTATTATAGATGGTATGGAACAGGTATCTCTAATTATAAACTCTTTCGTGTAATCGTTCAAAACTAAAGGGTATAGTTTATAAACCCATATTTGATTGATTTCCAGGCATAATAAGACAGCAAGATAAGCCCACGTTTGAAGCTTCATATTCTTTTGCAAGCTTTCACACCCATGAAATCAGATGCCAACAAGTCCACCACTGCCATGTAAAAGTCATCAATCCAGCCGAAAAAGCATTCAGCAATCCCACCACTATTAGAGCCGTCGGGCTGTTTTCACTGTACACATTCGACAGCCACAGTACCATGGCAATTCCATATGGAGTCGTCCCCGAGAAAAACACCAACTTTATTGCTTTCATTCTTAACCCATATTCCACCTACTCGTATCATGGTATAACACTGATAGTTAATCAACTATAATGGAGAATGAGATAGATGAAATAATGTTTAAGGGTTAATGCATCCTTCTAGGCACATTCCTTCACAGAGTCGATGAAAGGATAGAGCAGCAACCAGGGGTCCGATAGTGCATGGATTTTCAGATGCTCCTATCAATAGCCCAATCACCACAGAATGCACAACGATTCCCAGTTCCACAACCTGCATTTTGTGGAAAAAAGCCCGAAGAAATGAAGTAAAACACATTCATTTTAGCATTCTTGGATGCTAAAAGGTTATTGATGTCATATGACATATTAACTTCCTCTGGTAAAATCCCCCCAAGAACCGAACAAGTCATAGAGGACACCGAACAGATAGCACCGAGCAGGGTTTTACCGAACAGCTGATAAACCCTCCTCGGTTTTCTGGTCAAAGATTAGTGGAAAACCCGGGGATAACCAACAAATCAACCAGCGTGAATAAACGTGCAGTAATGGGACGCGGATTTCTCGGACACGTTTGGCCCCAGTTAAGCTACGATCAGAGGACATCGTGTTTCGGATCTCCCACGAATTAATCACTGGGAACAGCCCTATAAATACCCGCAGATGGTATCATTGAAAGGGATTGGATTTTTCTATGCAAAAAGATTCCGAATAGAGCATATTCATTTCTGTTCGGTCATTTTCATTAATTTTTCAGGGATATTTTTATAGTCATTTGACGATTGTAAGTTGTGTTCCAAGAGTCCTGTAATAAAAAAAGTGTGATAATGAAATTTATACTGGACTAGGTCCCGTGGTTTTTCTCTCAAGGGTTTTCCACGTAAAAATCTTGGTATGCTTTTTTATTGTTAATAAACACTTCATTCTACCAAACACTTGAAATAACGGATCACATCAGTTGTCATGTTTACCTGTGCAACCAACCGATGCCTAAGCAACTGCGATGCATGATCCTCATCAGTTTGCTGCAGAAATCCTGAGATTCCAATTCCGCGTTCTTAGGGTTTTCATTAATCGGCTTCGCTCCAGTACCTTGTAAATTATGCTTTCTGTAATAACTTTGGCGTATGAATCCACCATTAACGTCAATATAGCAGAAAGTATCGCCACAAATGTAGTGAAAGGGAACTTTCTCCATGAATTCTCTGTCAAAAATTCTTATGTCAGGCAATCAAACGTGTCCGGCTTAACAAAAAAGGTCGCTCAATGGCCGGAACTGAACCGGGATGACCGCTGCTGTGGTAAAATTTCATAAATGGATGTACAACTATAATAATGATTTCACGGTTTGGAACGACCATTGTGGAATATTTTAAATTTTTTTTTCAAATCTCTATTTTTTTGTTCGTTTTTATTAATAATATGTTCAAATTATCTAATTAATTTTATGATAATTTTATTTTTAATTTAAAAAAACAGTGCCAAAATAATCGCGAACGTTACGCAATGTCAAACTCAAACATAAAACTTGTGCGACCGTTTCGGCAAACACAAACGCCTGTCATTCTGGTGAAGAAAATTGAAGAAATGGCGACTAGTTTTAGGTTCCATAACTTCGCCTTGTCACGGCATTCGCCCATTGGTCGTCCCGAGCTGCATTCCGGCTGAGAGAGTGCGGCGACTGAAGCACGAGGGGAGAACGATAGGAGGAGAAAGAATAATATTAATAGGACTTTTGTAGGAATTTCGGCCATATTTTGACGTTGTGGGATCGAGTGGGATACTGGGTTTCGTGTACAGATTTTGTGAATCGTTATTCTTTGCTCAAAAGTCAGTTTAGTCCATAAGTAGATCAAAAGTGATTCAACAATTTGTTCAGCAAACAAAACAATATATCTCATATCCTTACAAAACTTGGTGAATTTTGTGGACTATATTCTGGGTTTTGGAGAACTATACTTTTGAACTTCGCTAATCGTATCGCATTCCTATATTAGATACTGCGTTCCCGGATTGATTGCCTCTCAAAGAGCTGGTTTTTTATCAGTAAAGTTGTACATAAAAAAAGTTTCGTTTGATGTTTAATGATATAGCGGTTTATCCCGAAAAATCAGGAGGGATGCTGTTTTAGGAAAAATCAGCGGTTTAGTCTTCTGGCATCACCTCACCTCATCCATTTCAGAGATGACAATGGGTTCTAAAAAAAAAAACCTAAAGAAAGTTTCGTCTGCCTAGATGACGTGTCATAAAATAATCTCAGAAAAAGATGATATGTCATCTACGTGTCCAATTTAAGTTTATCTATGGTGGCATGTCATCAACATCTTCATTTTATATCATATATTCATTATTATTATTTTAAATGAATTTGATCGAATAAAAATTGGGAAAATAGTACAAATTATTGTTTAATATAAAAATATTCATCATATATAAATTATATTGAAATCATATTTAAACTGATGTAAATAAATATTAAACATCGATATTATATTAGTTTTATAAATCGCATTGTTCCATAATTTTAAGTAAAAAGAGCATTTTAATTTGAATTTTATGAATTTTATTACCATATTATGATTATTATTAAATATATTATTAAAAAAACTGAATACTTGATGGGTTCATGAGGTAATATGACACAATTCTAAGATATATAGGCTCCGTTTGGAGTGTTGTATAACTTTTTAATCATTGTATTACTTATCATATCCCATGTTTTTTTTTCGATTTTTAACACAAATTATCCCACCATATTTATCACACTCTAATCCCACTTTATAACAAAATGACATAAATACCCCTTCCCGCCTTTTTCACTATCTCAAAATTTGAAATTCCCGCCAAAAAATAATTATATATTATTATTATTATTATTATTATTATTATAACTATTATATACATATATATACACATGCACACACGTGTGTATATATATATATATAATAATAATATATATAAATTATATATATTACTATTATTATTATTACATATGCATAAATATATATATTATTATGTAATAATAATAATAATTATTATAATATGTTATTAATATAATAATTTATATATATTATATATATACTAGTGTTATTCTTATTCTTATTATTATTATTATTATTATTATTATTATTATTACTATTATATATATGTATATATACACACACGTATATTTATATATATATATATATTTACTATGTTTATTATTATATATTATGATTATATATATATTATAATAATGTATATAAATTATATATATATTACTATTATTATTATATATACATATAATAATATATATATTATAATTATGTTATTATATATATATATATTATTATGATTATTATTATTCTATATTATGATTATTGTATTATATTATATATACTATTATGATTATATATATATATAGATACTTATGATTATTAATATTATAATATATTTATTATTATATTAATGTAATAATAATATAATAGATAAAATATATACTATTATTATATATATACATACACCCAAATATATCTATATATATATATTATAATTAATGTTATTATATATATAAAATATTTATATTCTGATTATGATTTTTATATTCTGATCACTGTATTATATTAATATTATATTATATATCTATTTTTATGATTATATCTTAATTATATCTATTTTTTCTTCTGGTCTTATTATTTATTTATTTTATTAATATAATCTATTTTTATTATTATAATGTAATAATAATAGAGATTATTACATATTATATACTATTATTATTATATATACATACATATGTCTATATCTTATATAATTAATCTTATATTTTATTCTATATATAATGTAATAATAATATATATTCTTACATATTATATATATTATTATTATTATACATACGTATATATATATATATATATATATTATAATTAATGTTATATTTTATTATTATAATAATGAGGAGTATTTTTGTCATTTTATCAAATAATAATCCTTATCAACAATCTTATCCTCCAATCAAACATTATATAATTTATCACATACTATTTTTACAATCCTTTCACAACTTTTTAATCATTACATTACTTATCATATCCATCACTTCAAACGGTACCATAGAGTATATAAGTGAATATTTGGTCAAAATTTAAGAAGATAAAAATTAATTAAATAACATACTAAATATTCACCCCGGCATATTATTGACGGCGTGGACTGGACGTGTTCGTGGACGACATCGAATTTCAAAAAGGGCCTATCTTTGGTGAAGCAAAGCCCATTTAAGAAGGGCCATTTAAGGGATTTTTAGAATAAACGAGAGCCCATATAATAATCACTGGGTCGTAATAAATTTGATGGAGCCCACGAGGAGACTTTTGTAACCTTCGATGCTTCTGAACTCACACGTTCGAGAATTAATGGATTTGATGTATGGCCCATCAAATTTAATTCAATCGAGATCTTGGATGACTGAGAGTTATTTATTTTTATTTTAGTTAACTAGCAATTAGCGATCTCACTTCTATACACCCGATCTTACAAAAACCATTCGATTCATATAAGTATTTACAAGCAATTAGGGGTATGAACAAGCTAAGATATATGTATGCTTGGGCTATATGATGAACACCACTTGTGCACACAAATGAATAAGCATTATCAAATATAAAAAGATAATTGCCGTCTATCAAATACTTGCTTCGAGATTAACAAATATAAAATATTCCTAGTTGAATAAAGTACTCCAGAACAAGCATTTCCATGTTTTGTGGGTAACAAGGCGTAAATAATGGAACAAATTCAGAAGGATAAATCTCACTATTGGTATAAACTTCTGGACATGTATATATGAGTATCTTTTGGCAATATAAAAGCGATTAAACAAAATGACATTATGTCGAGTCAAGAGTTTAACTATTTATTCTTAAAACGATATTGTCTCGATACGAGGTTTACGATCTCGATAACAATTCGTTTCCCAAGATACAACGACTACAAATCATTATAGCAGCACTACAAATCATGAATTCAACATATCACAAACACTTAAAGCACTCCCAGAATTTTCTGCTGAAATGAGATACAAATGCTCACATTTTCTCTCTATTTGTGTTGTTTAATCTGATAAAACATGTGTTTTAATTCAAATCGGAGAGTTGTTTATATGGTATTCCATTGTATACGACCAAAATAAGTCATTTGAAAGTGTATCTTCATGAAAAATTACTACCGTACGCGAGACAATGGGAATTGTGAATAAAAAGACATAGGGGGACGCTGGGTGCTTCTCTTGCTGCCTCGAAATATTCAAGCCAGTACTCGGAGATGGAACAAGCGCCTCCCATACTGTCTAGGATTTCGCAGGAACTAGCATTCACGGGCAAAAATTTAACAAAAATTATTTTGGAAAAAGCAACTATGTTTAACTTGATTCTCACTTTTGAGGTTAAATTAGAGAAAGGGAGAATTCGAAATTATACTCGAGTGCACGGCAAATTAGTGGTGTCCATTAGACCAACTTTTTTTGTGGGAAATATGCGTGTGTACAATAATTACTAGTCTAAGGTTTCACTAACTTGGTTCAAAGAATAAAAGTGATTCAATCCACCGACACAAATCAAGATTGAGTACTTATTCCAATGTTGTTGAAACATGATATTCGTGCCACTTATTGGTACTAGAAAAAAGTTAAAAAAAGAGAAATTGGGGCATCCACTATGTGATTTTACTGTTAAAATTTGATATTGTTCTTTCAAAGGGAGAATATGGTGTGTGCATTTGTATAGATAATCGTTCTATTTTTTATTTTTTATTTAATTTTCTTACATATATTTATATCATATACCCAAAATATATGACTCATACCACCACTTGATTTCATCTACAACATCCTTTTTAAGTCATTTCATTTCAACGAGGCTTCCTAGTTGGATATTAGAATCAACTTTGGAGCAAAAAGCAAATCCATTGCCTTTAGTTGCATCAACTTTAGGTACTCATAACCAAATACATAGAAAATTCAAAAGTTAACTCATTGAGGGTTCATATATTTTTATACTTTAAAAGAATATGCAAAGTCATTAACCAATTTCTCTCCCCACACTCGATACATTCTTAGAAACAAAGCTAACCAACAGTCTTGTGAATTCACTTTTTTTCTTTATATGTCCACATGCCCATTGTACTCTACCCTTTATTATCTTTTATAGTCTTTTATCGAGAGTTGTTACACATATGTAGTTTACAAGTTATATTAGCTCTTTATAAGATTTATGGGTTACTCAACTATTTACCATTAGGATTTGAGTTAAAACTCTATGTGTTCTTAACATGGTATCTGGTCATGCTTTTCATGTGATGGTTATTCCGCCCGCATGCTCGATGTTATCCGAGTTATCAACCCACGCGTTTGACTTATATAATGTTACACGTGATGGGGTGTGTTGAAAGCTGTCTCACATCTGGAATTTTACAAGTTATGTTAGATCTTTATAAGATATATGAGTTACTCAACTATATATCAATTGATTTTGAGTTGGAACATCATGTAGTATTCTTAACATGTTTGTTTGATGCCGCCCTTAAAGGTGATGCCCCTGAGACGACATCAAGTGATACATGTTATTTTATTTTGTTTATTTATTATAGAAAACAGACATGTGTCGTCACGACGTCGCCCCTAAAGGGCTTGCTATTAAGTGCGTAATAAAAAATAAACCCTTTTAGAGAGACATTAAATCATTGAACTTAATAATAGTTTGTTTTTGACTTTTTTGAGGTAAGATAACATTATTTATGATCATTTTTACATGTTCTTGTTTTTTTTTAAAGAGACGTAAAGAAATTATTATATGTTGAATTGCTCCAAAAGTTTTATGTATAAATTCATAATCGATGTCTGTCTTAGGCATGCCCCATATGATGTATCAAAACGAGATTTGATTTTACTTATTGTACATTTTTATTTCCGCAAATTTTTTTTAAAAAAAAAAAATAGTGGGTGAGGAATGAAGACATGAATTTAAAGATGATATGACTAAGATATGAAACTGTGTCCCCAAACCACGATGACCAAAAAAGCTGTGGTTCATATCTTAGGCCCCATTTTTCTTGAATTAAATCAATCCCCGTTCAGTTCTCGGCACTGCCTTTGTCCATTTTCATGGGTTATTTAAAAATATAACCCATATTTAAAAAACTTTTAACAAAATAACCTAAATTATAAAACCTTAATTTGTTGACCCAAAACGCCAACTCAATTGGCGGGACCAACTTCCTAAATTATAAAACCTTAATTTGTTGACCCAAAACGCCAACTCAATTGGCGGGACCAACTTGAAAAGTTGGTCACGCCAACTGAGTTGGCGTGAGCAACTTTATCTTTATTTTTTTTTTAAATAAAAGTTGGACATGCCACCTGCGTTGGCGTGTCCAACTTGTTATTTTATTTTTTTTTTATTTTTTTTTAAATATATAAAACATAATTTAAAATAAAAAATATATATAATAAAAATATGTCTCACCTCATATTATTGTCCAAAAAATATATCAACTCAAATATAATTTGTCAATTTTACACAAAATCAAAAATTTACATGATTTTGTAAGTTAATATAAATTGTTCCTTCAAAAATCTATTAGCAAACATACTTTTATTCTTTAAAATCACTTCTCAAGTTGGCATGTCTGTTTTAATAAAAAAATAAACAATTTATAATAAAAAAATATAATAAAAATCTCATATTATCAGGTTTATTGTAAAAATTCGTCCATATTTTTAAAATTTTATTTAAACAATTTTTTATTACCAAATTCAAATTGTGGCACGGAATGGCCGTCGCGGAACATTAATAAATTGTTTAAATATAAAATTTATATAATTATCTCATCACCTTCCTTGTAACAATTGATGACGTGAAACATTGCACATGGTTTCACTTCAAACCAAAGAACGGATGCAGCATCATCGTAACGATGATTACTCTTAGGGATGTCAATGAGACGGGTCTAAACTCGTATCCGTATTAATAATGTTCCGCGATAGCCATTCCGAGCCGCTTGCAAACTTTAATATTTTAGTAATATAAATATATATTAAATAATATATTTTGAACATTTCGGGTATTTATTTAATATATATTACTAAAATATTAAAGTTCGCGAGCGGCTCGGAATGGCTGTCGCGGAACATTATTAATACGAGTACGAGTTTAGACCCGTCTCATTGACATCCCTAAGAGTAATCATCGTTACGATGATGCTGCATCCGTTCTTTGGTTTGAAGTGAAACCATGTGCAATGTTTAACGTCATCAATTGTTACGAGGAAGGTGATGAGATAATTATATAAATTTTATATTTAAAAATTTAATAATGTTCGGCGACGGCCATTCCATGCCGCAATTTTTTTTAGAATTTGATAATAAAAAAATTGTTTAAATAAAATTTTAAAAATATAGACGATGTTATTACAATTTACCTGATAAGATGATACATATTTTTATTATATTTTTTTATTATAAATTGTTTGTTTTTTTATTAAAAAAAAACTAAGATGGGCATGCCAACTTGAGAAGTTATTTTAAAGAATAAAAGTATGTTTGCTAATATATTTTTGAAGGAACAATTTATATTAACTTACAAAATCATGTAAATTTTTGGTTTTGTGTAAAATTGTCAAATTATATTTGAGTTGATATATTTTTTGGACAATGATAAGAGGTAAGACATATTTTTATTATATATATTTTTTATTTTAAATTATGTTTTATATATTTAAAAAAAACAAAAAAAAATAAAAAAATAAGTTGGACACGCCAACTCAGTTGGCGTGTCCAACTTTTATTTAAAAAAAAATAAAGATAAAGTTGGTCACGCCAACTGAACGTGACCAACTTTTCAAGTTGGTCCCGCCAATTGAGTTGGCGTGACCCCCGAACACGCCAACTCAGTTGGCGTTTTGGGTCAAAAAATTAAGGTTTTATATTTTTAGGTTATTTTGTTAAATGTTTTTTAAATATGGGTTATATTTTTAAATAACCCCATTTTCATCCATTGAAATCTATTATTTGGAATCAGAAATATTACATAAAATATTAGAAATCAAAGACAAGCTTTTTTTTTTTCTTTTTTCTTTTTATTTTAAAAATGGAGGGTTCGAAGCTATATTGCACCGATACTCCAAAACATTTTGCGGTCAAGTATCGGATACTTCTGGGATACGGATACGCGCGGATACGGCACCGATACGTATCGGATACGCCACTTGGCGTATCCGAGGATAAAAATAAGTTTTTATTTCGGATACGTTTCGGATACGGTCAAGATACGCCGTTGACCGTATCCGACACGGGTAGGATACGGGAACTTTCGAATTTTTTTAAAAAAATAGTGTTGAAACTGTAATTAAAATTAAATTATTTAACTAAATCCCTATTTCCTAACCACTTTAATATGTTTATGTCGATTATATGCTTGAAATTTTTAGATGTCCTGGATTAATATTTTAGCATTTGTCGTGAAGTTGGTGAGTTTGCAACTTTATTCTGATTTCTAATGTGTTTAATGTTGATTATATGCTTGAAACTTGATTTATTACAAATATTATTAATTCTATATATATATATATATATATATATATATATATATATATATATATAGATTAATAAAATTTGCCGTATCCGGACGTATCGTATCCTATAAATTTTGAAAATCCCGTGCAGTCGTACCCGTATTTGCATATCCACATATCCGCGTATCCATATCCGTGTAACATAGGTTCGAAGTAATAATTCTTAACATTTCATGATGGTACAAGAGAGACACATATCTACTAAAATATTATGAGAATCGATTACAAGGGTTCTTTTACCAAAAACTGTAAACAGGCATTTTTTTTCGTTTATATATATATATCCGGCATAATATATACTAGCGGTTGAGTATACACGTTGTATGTGAAAATAATAAGGTCGAAACAAACTGGAATTATAAATGGCTATTATTTTTATAAACTTAACAAACCATAATGAATATTGTTATATCTAAGTCTCACAATTTTTTCACACAACATTTTTATCCAAGTAAACAAAAATAAAAAAAGAGGACATATTGTAGTGAAAAAACGTTGGAGGTTAAGAAAGTGGCAGAGAGAAGGGAAGGCGAGGTAGTGGAAATGGTTAATTTTTTGCCCTTCTTGGGTTGGTATTTTAAAATTTTTAATTAATAAAATCTAGCGTATTTTAGGATTTTGACATAAAAATATCAAAATAGTTTTACGAGGTCGGAACCAAATTATAATATAGTAATAGATAATTTGAAATGTAAGACTACAATTTAATCTTTCTAAAGCAAACCAACTGTAGAAATTAATTTTTTCGAAATATAAACCAACTGTAGAAATTAATTTTTTCGAAATATATATATATATATATATATATATATATTAATATATTCTTTTCCCCAAAACCGACTAAACAGAACTAAATAAGGTGTCCTTTTCAAAAAGGAAAAAAAACTACTAAAATTACTTTATGTGACACACCATATTTTGTCCTTTCCGAATATGGGCCCAGGGCCCCTTTCAAAAACAGAATCATGGGCCGAAATAATGGGATTCTTCCTTGCGTCAATTTATGGGGCCCATTAGTGGGAATACGTATAATAGTAGTACAATAAATGAGCTTTGCGTGTGAAACCACATGGCAGTGGGGATAATCAACACCTTTATTAATTTTGGTAAAGATCCTGTCTCAAATCAACGCCTTATAATTCACTATTTTCTATATTATTTGTCTTCCATCTTTTTTTTTTTTTTTTTTTGGAAATATTGAATCCAACAAATCAAGGACTGTTATTCGAGTATGATATAATTATATTTGATTGAAATACTCAAAACCAAATCTACTATTGAAATTAAATTAAGTCAAATCCAATCGAACCATGATGAGTATGCATAATCCAAATTTAAATCGAAAAAAGTACAATAATATAGTTTAAATCCAAATTTTATTTTGCAACTATTGTTTAAAAATTTACTTACATCATCAATTTTCTTAAATTATATTGTGCATCCTTTTGAGTAAGTTTGATATTTTTTATCGAATATTTATTTCCATATCCCATCATCAACGAATATAAAATGATGAATATGGACCGGATGAATAATTTTTGATTTTTTGACAATTTGATAAAGTTTTGGAGTATTTTTTATTTTAATTTATTGAAAAAAAAATGAAAGGAACCAAAAATTTGTAGGGGTCCAATTAATTGATCAATCAAGTAGACAGAAAATGATGAGTAGGGACCGGAGGAATAGTTTTTGTCAAGTTTATTATTTATATTATATATATATATATATATATAATTTTCCAATATAATAATCACCCAACCATGGAAACTATCAAATAAATTATTAATTTTTTTAACATAAAACATGGATTATATTAATGAAACGAACAACAACATCGAATATCTAGCCATAATTACCGAAAACACGATTAAACAACCTAAAAACAACAGCAAAGATAAGTGTGTGACATTGATACTGACAAATACATAACAAGGAATTGACGATCTAAACGTTGAAAATGGAGTGTGAATCAACGTAACAGCAGAATAATTGACCAAGAGAGTGCAATGACCACCATTACCAACCTAGACTCCCTCAAACCATACATCACATGATCTAGCCGAATAAAAGAATTGCCTTCTACCATAGCTGAATGAACGAATAAGGAAAAACAAAAAAGCATAAGCTGATAAAAGACAAACAACATCACAAGCTTTCGTATCCACCACCCTCGTTAAAAACCAACCATCTAGTAACAGTACTGAATGACACACAAAATCTAAGACCCGTGAGTAGTAGCCAAGCAAAGTTTCAATAATGAAACGTAAACCAAATAATCACCAGATAAGAAGCATAATAGTGACACAAACGTAATTAAAAATTTGATATAGGTAAATAATTATTTTGAGGGGCCACAATGTGCAAGATTTGCTTTACATCGTTATCGACGAATTGAAAACTCAAAAGCATACGTACGATTTGGGTGCGTTTCATCCAGCTCTCTTAGAATAAATAATGTATAATAATATCCACTTATTAGTAATAATAATAATTATGTTTGGAAACTACGTCATCAAAGATTTGAAAATAATTTATTTATACGACATTTAATTTTTATATAATCTATCAATATTTTATTAAAATACATATATCTTTATCGACTCAAATTTCCATGCCCGATTGTGACATTTTACATATAAATATTTGTACACAGAATGGATTATATCAAGGGGCAGCAAATGGGAAACCCAAGCATTTAAGTTTAATTAACCACAAAAAAATAATATATATAAATTAAGATACCTGTGGTCAATAATAAAGAAGTCACCATCCACTAGGTTTTGACAAATCCAAATACCACTTTCCACCACCTTATTCAAATCGCGACTTTATTAATTATTATAGTGATATTAATGTAATTCTAAACCACGATAATCAAATAATATTAATTATTTGATGCACCAATAAATGACTTAAAAAAAAAAAATATCAACTTAATATAGGCAGGTTCTTTGTATTCACTGTTGATGACTTTTTAGGGAACAAGTTTAGCTATTTTTAAATTATTATTTTAAGTTTAAATAAAATAACCATGATTGAACAAAGGTTTGGAAGTCAAATTAATCGATGAATTAACAATGGTGGAGATGATTGTGAAATTTTAGAGACTTTCGGATATTTTTGGAACTTTGCATTTTAGCGAATTTCTGATTTTGGTTACAGAACATAATTTATTGTATGGTAAAATTGGGAATTTCGATGCTACAATCAGGGTAATAATTAAGGAACGGACCAAAATAATCTCGAATAGCGGCTTCCACATATTTTGTGCGAAACCCATCACGTAATCATTTTGGGTCATTGGATCTATTTTCAATAGCATTTTTATATGGAGATAGATAAATTTTGAAAGAATTGTTTGGCGTCGGCAAAAAAAAAAGATGAAATCTTAATTTCTATAAAAGTTGCTCTGAAAAAAATAACGCAATGATTGAATAATTTAATATGATAGAGTGATGACTTTTTTAGATTTTAATTATAAAATTATATATAATTTTATTAAATATTTTTATATATAAAAATGATTTTAGTCCTCGTTTCTTTACCATTTGATCCATCCTTCTATGTAAGTAACATTGTGAATTCACCATTTTAAAAACTTTTTCTTTTGTCATGGCACACTGTTTATAATAAATTAACCGAAGAAATGTCAAAGAAATCTTAATTATAATTAAAGTCATGCAGATGGCTTAACACGTTGTGGGGACTGAATGGGAAGCATGCATGTATCCATTAAATGAATGAAAGCTAATTTCATAAATAGTGTCACATTTTTTGAGCCACAAGCATGCATGTCTCGTGCTCGTTCGATAATTTTGAACCATTCATGACATCTAATGGTCCTTCAAAGCCGATAATTATTAAGTTATTTCTTTATACACCGTAAATTAAGTGCAATAGAAAATAATATAAGACATCACATTTTTTTACGTGAAAATCCCTTTGAAATAAAGTGAAGACCTAAATTAGTATAAATTTCCGATATAAACAAATGTGATTTATAGTGTTCTTCAAATAATTGAATAAAAAGACCAAATGAACAATTTCAATTTTTTAGGAAATCGTCAAACATAGTATATTTCTCTAAGAATTCTTTTCTTTATGTGCTAATAGTTCAAACCCCATTTTAGGTGATCCAAGACTGGTATTTATAGTGTTATCTTCAATAGTTAATGTGCGTAAAATTCGGAGCATGATTGACCCTTGATAATGGCACGATTGGCTCTAGACATGTCTGGGGAATCCACGCAATATCAATACACGTTCATCCACCTTTGATTCTTGGTAGTTAAGTCCGTGTCTTCAACTGTTGTTTGACCAAGTGAGCTCCACATACACCTCCTATGCTCGGGTTCGGCACGCATTCATCTTATGACATCATTATGCTTATTTGATTAACGTGTTCTGCGTAACAAGAAAATTTAAACTATCCGTATAGGAATTTTTCATTAATTAACAAATAATTCACTTTTAAAAAACATTGATTAACTATTTACGAAAGTCGCCGAGCAGTACACCATCATTTATTACTATAGTTATAGAGTAAGATTTAAGTTAACTTGGTTTTAGCTTAAAAATACATATTAATTTGTAACTTGGCTTGATTTTTCCTGTTTGAGCTGGTCCCGTTTGCCGATTAATGCACATTGGATAACAATGATTATGACAATCGACATAAAATTTTCATATACAAAAGGGAAAAAGATAAGGGCAAAGTGAGGATAATTCCAAGAAAATGGACTCCCATTTCTTGGAATCATCCATAGTCAAAGTAATAATAATAAAAAAGTCTTTTGCATTTGAAAACAAATGAAGAATCCAGATGGGGAATTTGATTCAAAGGCGAGACAAGAGGATATTAATTCCCATGAAGAAAAATTATGCCTTCTCGTGGCCGTCATAATTATTTTTTGGGGAAAAGGAGAGCCACCAGAGTTGAAGAAGAAACGGGTGGTACAAGGGAAATTGTGAATTGGCTTAAATTTCTACTGCCATTTTTGTCTTCATTATTGAATAACACCATAAATCAATTAATGCCCATTTCAATTCCTCTCATTATGCTTTTTTTTTTTTAATATCTTTGGTCCATTGTTTCACAGATAGGTCGAAGTAAATTGCCCGCGGTAAAGGAAATTGTCGATGGACAACTAATTTGGTCATATTTGCCTATTTTAAGCCTAAATATAGTTTAATTGTTTTATAAAGTTGTAAATTTAATAGATGATCGGACCAATGTCTGATTACACATTTACATTCATGATCACCAATCTAAATATTATAATCACATCTGTCATCTATGTGTCCATCAATTTACGTTATGATCTTCTCAATCTTACAAATTACCATTACACTATCAAACAAAATAACATATTACCCTAATATTTATTAAAATCCAAAAAAAAATGAAATATTAAAATACTGTATAATTATTTCATAATTTAAATTAAAAACGACTAAAATCAAAATAAAAAATAAGTTACAATTATCAAATCGTTGTATAAAAAATGTATATGCACGCTACAAATGCAAAAGGGGACTAGTTTAAGTAGTATGTAAGATTGTATATCTTATTTTAAACCAAGAGGTTAAAAATTCTTGGAAATAAGTAATTCAAATAACAATATTGAAAAGGAAGCACAAAAACGCAAAAAAAAAAAAAAAAGTAGCAAAGAAGGCTTGGAAGATAATTTTGGACATAAATATTAGTGTTAGAGTTGGGTTTTTAATTTAAATGCAATTTATATAATAAATTTGCATGATTTATGTATTTAAAATAATTATAAATTTTTAGTAGTTTTTTAAATATAATAAAAATTATGTAGGATCGAGCGCTTACCATTTTACCAATAACTATAGTTAAGGGTAATGACGCAACTTCAATCTTTTCAATCATACACTGGCACAAGCGCCATGTGTTCGACCGACCACAAAGCAGAGGCAATTGTTGAACACCAACAATCTCTCCCCTAATAATTGCACTATCTGCAACTCATTGGAATCGAACACGCGACATTAGCTCTGATATCAATTGTAGTATCGAGCGCTTACCATTTTACCAATAACTATAGTTAAGGGTAATGACACAACTTCAATCTTTTTAATCATACACTGACACAAACATCACGTGTTCGACCGATCACAAAACAGAGACAATTAGTTGAACCCCGACAAATTCTTTACATTTTTGTATCATGGTGTTTATCAATCACACGCACTTCTTTAATTAATTAATTATGTAAATTTTTCAAGATATGGATTCATTGGAACTTGGACTGCGTGAGGTGACTATCAATTACCTGCCCTGCCTCTAATAAATTATAAAAACCTACGCACATAATGACATCAAACAATGCAAAGGATAATATTATTTTACCATCAATACCTACGAACACTACAAACTAAGAGAGAACAGACAAAATAGTGCAAAGTAACAAACAATATCGGTGTTAAACTTTAGATTGCATAATCTAACCCTACCTTATTTGATTTCTTTTTTTTTTTTAAGACAAACACGATCAATAATGCGAAGCTTCATCAATTACAATAATATGAATAAATTCTAGATAATCTGATTATCAAAATATCCATATTAGTGTATATTTTGCTAGAAAAGAAATAATATTTGGCATATATTCAAAACATTACGTATCTATAATAATAATAAGCTGTGCACCAGAATTCTTTAATGGGTGGAAAAGTTTGGAGTGATGGTTCATGCTACTTAATAATTAAATGCATATGTTGGAAAAAGTGATTGTTCAATGCTAGTGAATTAAAGTTAAACATAAAGTTTTGTTGGGGTTCAATAATTGTCTCTGCTTTGTGATCGGTCAAACACACTGGCGCTTGTGCCAGTGTATGGTTGAAAAGATTGATGTTGCGCCATTATCCTTAACTATAGTTATTGGTAAAGCGGTAAGCGCTCGATCCTAGAATTGGTATCAGAGCCAAGGTCGCGTGTTCGATTCCCATGAGTTGTAGAGAGTGCAATTATTGAGGGATGGATTGTTGGGGTTTAACAATTGCCTCTGGTTTGTGATCGGTCAAACACGTGTCGTTTGTGCCAGTGTATGATTGAAAAGATTGATGTTGCGTCATTACCCTTAACTATAGTTATTGGTAAAGCGGTAACCGCTCGATCCTACAAGTTCTTAGTTGTTTTTTTAATGATTGATTTCGCAAACCACTAATATATTTTTATTCTATGTGATTTGAATTTTTCCTTTTGTATAGGATAGGGTCGAATACCCTTTATACTCATTTTAATAATATCTTTTTCTTTAAAAAAGAAGAAGAAAATAATGCTACTTTATCAGCCTTCGTGACATATCACCAACTTATTTGCAGTGTCCCCAACCCAAAAATTCAATGATATCCGCAATATATGGATACAAGAGAATTTGAGGCCACCTTGTTTTGAATTTTCTTGGGTACGACATCACTAATTAACGAGCACAAAATGCTAATGCTGTTGTGGTTCGTAATCGATGCCTACTATGCATAATATGGCTAGTAATAATTAATAGTTGAAAACCCAATAGGACCACCTCCACAACCAGATAATAAAAAGAATAGGGCCACGAGTATAATGATTCCAAGAAAGGTATCGAAATTGGTTTCTCGTAAAAGTTGACCCTGTGACACGGCTTTAATGTTAATAAAGGATGGGAACCCAACAATTTACTGTTGACATCTACTTCAAATTACAAGAGAGAAAGTCGCGCAAACCATTATTTTTTTTATCGATCATGTCATATCGGACTTACGTAATATAATTTACCTTGTTGACGTGATTTTTGATGTTATTGTATTAGCACGAGTATTTACCAAATATACATCCAAAAAGCAATTGCAGGTTTAGTTAGAAAGAGAGAGAGTCGTTTAAAGGTTAAAAAGAATAGGCAGAACTATACCTTTCCTATGACTCGGAAATTATAAGACACGGTATTAAATTGAAGCTCTCGTTAAAGAAATTAAATTGAAAATGGAACTGATAAATAAATATTAAAAAAGTGAAAGAATAAAGGATTGAATTGCTAAGAAAAGAATTTACAATAAGCTACAACTTTTTTAACCAAAAAGAACTGTAAAAGGAAATTGTCCGGCCAAGGTTTAATTTTTCTCTAGTTAAACCATGCGAATCGATAGATTATGAAGACAGATTGACATGTAGGGTGGCGTTCATGGTAGCGTTACATACGGGGCATGCTTCGAGTTGGTGCGACCCACTCCCACATACGTTGCAGAGGCAAAGGTGCCTGCAAGGAAGAAGCAACACACACGATTCCCTCTCACCGCAGCTCTTGCAATTCCTACTATGCGACATCGCTTCTTCAGCAATATCTTTCTGCTGGTGATCGCTGCTGCCACAACAGGACTCCACGTCCTCCTCGACGGCCGCTGCAGCACAGACTCCGGCGGATAGTCGCTCTTCGCAGCCGACGTGGGCTAGGACTTGTTCCAGATCGCTGCGTAGGGAATTGGCCGTGGCCTCGTTTGTCTGCGCCATGTCCCTCCACAATTGGTTTTCTACGTACAGGCTCTTCACTCTTTCTTGAAGAGCAAAGTTTAGTTTGCCCATTCTCTGGATTTGATCTTCCTTCTCCTTTAATTTCTTGGTAACCCCTTCTCCAATTGCCGCCACCATCAATCTTGCTTGTTTCTTTTGCCTCTCTTCTAATTCCAATCTAATTCTCTTGGTCTGCAAAATCACCACAACAAAACTAAATCAGGATTTGCATATTAAGCAGAAAAAGAAAACAACTCGGAACGTCAATCAGCCATACATGTACATATCATACAAAGACATAATAAGAAACTCACATGTTGGGAGATAATGGTGTCGATCTCCACCTGGTACTGCTGGACTTGAAGTAAGATATCATCCCCGAAAAAAGAGGGAAACTGAGAGGCACAATGGTTCTTGAGGGGCATAACTGGGAAACGCGGTGTAGTATTATACATTTGATTAATGGGGTCTCTGGACCGCTTTCTTGTGGCGGAATCGTTGTAGGTGAGCCCGCTATCCGTATGCATGGAGGCTTTCGCCTGCACTGAATCGCATACCGGCTGTTGGTAAAATGATTTATTGTTTGCCAAAGTCGCGGCGAAGGGGATCCCGGAATAACCCATCGGCTGCTCGTTGTACACAGAACCAGCGATCCCTGATTGATTAAAACATGGCATCACCATATCCCTGCAAATATTAATTTATTTAGTAACATAAGCATCAATGAAATCCGACTGCAAACAGCAAGATTGAGGCATGCATGATATCCAGTACACCGTACCTGTATTGTATTAGTTGCGAAGGGAAAATCTTTAGATTGCTTGCTTCAACTGACATTAGAATGGATGTATAGATTACAAAAAGGGAGGGGAAACAATAGAGATGGAGGAGAGAATATAGTTGAGAGGGGAAAAGGTATGCAAAAATAAAGGCACAGAATTATGGAATAGAGAGGTGGCGATTGGGTTTATATATATATAACATTTTTAAGGCGTTTTATTTGGGAAAGTCAAATCAATACCAATATGCGAGAACTTCGATATTTTACATTGAATTAAAGCGAGATAAGTATGAGTGATTCTGTGAGTTAAATAAAGTAAATTTTGCAATTAAATTCTACAGATAAGAAAGAAAGGTGATTTTATTGATATTTATTACGATTTGTCTACAATTTTCAAGTCCTCAACCATATAATGACACCTAAGCCCAATTCACGGTTTTCCTTTTGTGTAACGGTCTAAATTTTAAAAAAAGATGTACATCCTTTATATGTATTTTAAGAGAAAAATTATAATAATAATATTAATATAAAAAAACTATTTTGGTTTTCTGTATAATAATATTTATTTCTTTTTAATCTCTTTTTGGAACTTAATTTAATTTTCAATGTCGTACTGACTATTCAGAGAGAAGGGACAATACTTTCTTCAATAAAGCTTTTATCGTACATTTTAAATAATATGTGAATTCATTTTATTTTAAATTATTCTACTTTCTATTTGACAGAATGAATTTATTTAATATCCAAAAACTTAACAAAATTACATTTCAAATCTTATATACAACATGTTTTGTGAAAGTCAATGATAATGTGTGTGTATAACAAATATATAAACTTTACATATTTATTAAAATAATTAAAATTTTATAAAGATATTTATTCCTGTAAATAAATTAAATAGTTTGTTGACCGTGATTGTTAAATAAAGATTTATTTTTTTAACACAAAAGATAATATGGATGTCTGTAGGGGCACAACTCGCAACCATTCTCATTTTTCTATTATGTGTACGTAATTATCATATATTTGGAATAATTTTTAATATAACATTCAAATATAAATAATTAGTAATATAATCATCCCAAAATAAACGAATTTGATAATATTGAGTTTGAGTTTGAATAACACAATAAATAGTGATATCACGAAAAAGCGGATGATCTCGTATTATCAATAAGAGATAAGATATTATATCTCTGCTCTTCAATGTAAGTTGTAATGTTGACTTGTGTAATATTTCTGTCTTAAACGATCTGAAATCACAAAGGAAAAGTGAGAAGTGGGCCGGAAGGATTTTCTAACGTTTTCCCTCCGATGATTAAGTCAGGCGAGAGAAAAAGAAAAATATGTTGTGATATATGTGAAAGTTATGAATAATGAATGCCCAAGATGTAGAGCCAGCATGATATTTATAGAATCTAAGTAAAATAATTGTCCTCCAATATAAAAACGAATGTAAAAGGTAAAAAAAATTAATTTTTATTTTAGGGGTACGTGGCTTACTGACACGGCGGGTCTCGGCCACGTTGCATCAGCAGGTACAGGACCCCACCACTGTCATCGTACGCCACAGTTGGGTCAATTCAAAAGAAAGAGTTTTAAAAACAAAAAATCGATGGTAATTAATTACAGGGAGTTGTGGTTTGGAAAATGTGAGTTGTCCCCACGCGCAGCACGTGTGAGGTGTGTTGACAGTCTATTATTTTAAGATAATGGGGCCCGTTTTTGATGGGAGAAGTAAATAAGTGGGACCCATTCATTTCTTTTTCAATTGCGGTTTCCCGGTTTCTGCTTCCTTTGTCCCCATTCCTTAACTTGTGTGTCTGGGCACGGACAACCTCGCATCACATGGGGATTTATCATGTGCTACGCTGGTCTATCTTTCGCCATATAAATGCTTTGTTGAAAATTACTATCACCAAAAAACGTGACTATCTCCTGATATTAATAGAAGATGAGCAATACCTCTCTGTTTCTTCAATACAAATAATAACGTCAATATTACTTAGGATCCTCACCTTAAATCACGAAAAACGTGAGAAAAGGGTCACAAGTTTTCCGGCGTATCCCCTCCGACGCTCAAGTCAGGCGAGATGATACGAGAAAATATACTTGTAAAGTAAGAGTATTGTAAATCCGCCAGTTGATACCCCAAACCTGGTATTTATATGCAGAGTTCCAAGAGTTACCACGCACCAATGACTCATTCCATGTTTATCCAAATCTTATCCAGATATGCTAAGATCTTGTGAATACAATCAAATCACATATATTGCTCCGCGGATCTAGGACTTACCTATTTTAGGAGACTCAATTTCCTTGTTGTGCCAACGTATCAAGCAGTGAATGAGAAGAGCTTGGCCGATAAGCTCGGGTCCCAAAAGAGATCGCCAGACAGTTTGGCGAAGGGCCAACAGGTGAGGTGAAACACGTCGGCCAAAAAGGTCGGTCCTAAGAAAGAGTTCGAAGAATATACGATGTCTTTTGAAGAAGGTCAATTAATACTACGATGGGGCCATGTCGACTCATCAGGTGGTGACTTCCTTCTTATTAAGGGGTATCAAAAATCTATACAACATTTTAATTTTGCAAAAAAAAATTAACAAACTTATTCTAAATTGAAAGTATCCAATTTTTGATATATTGTAATTTAAACATGTTAAACTTTTAATTGGATTATTGAGTAAAATTACCATGTGTATAAATTGTCCACCAACTATATAATTATCACTTTTCAAGAGATATATATATCTGTGCTAATTCCAAATTTCATACAAACTTCCCAATTATATTCATGTTGTGTTTTTTTAAGAACATGAAAATCGAAATTCTTTATATTTCAGAATCTAATTTATTTATTTTTCATGTACACATAATTTTTTTTCTTCAATTATATTTTTATTAAAGAAATCACACAATTAATTTCGGAATCTTCATCATATTATGCTGGTGATAATTCAGGCATGCATTCTGCGTGTATAAAGATTATTATTATTATTATTATTATTTGATACCAGGAAGGGAGATTTTATAAATAATTTTTGGGTCATTATTCGGAGTGAAAGCTCGTATAAAATATATTATTGACAGTAAAATATTAATGGCATGCTCTGAATCCCAAGATTTAAGGCTTTAGAAATTAGAGCTTTCCTTGATTTAATTGAACGGTTAATCAATTACCTAACTTCCATCCCAAGTCACAATCAATCTAACTTTTGTTTACTTTTACAATATTCCACTCCCCCTTTTAACACATGGAAATTTTACATGATCTTTGGTTCTTTTTTTCTCTTCTTCTTCTAGATTTATGAGGAATATTGAGCGCAATAAATTTGTTTTCATGAATCTGTAAGATAGAAAAAGTAAGTTTTGAATATTGAGATATTTTCTAAAATACAAGTCAAATCTTATGCATGTGCTTTTATTTAGCACATGCAATTATATTATAATTGAATTGATATTTTTTATTGTAATAACAAAAAAATGAGTGATATATTTTGTGATATCCCAATTAAATGTTCCTTTTGAATATTAATAATAATAATAATAATTAATAACTGTTGTTATTGTTAATATAATGATAAAATCCTTTGTTAGTGCGGTGGTAAAAATAATATAAAATAAGATTATGTCGCTAATAGTTGGCATGCAAACAGCCAAATAGATGATGCTAACAAGTTGCCTATTCTCCTTGTGTGAAAACTACATCAATTTTGTTCTCTTCTTCGAGGAAAAAAAAAAAATTGGCGTGACCCTTTTGTGCTGTGTGCCACGCCTCTGGTCGCTCTCCATCTATCATCATCATATAATATTTTTATGGATCAAAACAAAGTTAGGTTTTAGTTTCAACAAAAAAGCCTTTAAATCATGGAAAGCCACTTCTTCAAACTCAACCACCTCAACAATTCTCATAAAACGGCCCCATATATATATATTACGTGTTAATCGTTAGTTCCAGATATTCAAAATTAATCAATGAAAATTTGTCTCCTTATCTTTTATTATTACTGCAGTAAAAATACTGCCACATGGTTCATTATATCACGTATTCATATCCTTGGAAGTATTAACAACTTCGTTCCAACTTTTTTCACTTGTAAAAGAATTTCCTTACTGAATCTACCAAACCATACCCAGGGAGATTG
The DNA here is from genome assembly GCA_907163345.1 of Haberlea rhodopensis. Lineage (NCBI taxonomy): Eukaryota > Viridiplantae > Streptophyta > Magnoliopsida > Lamiales > Gesneriaceae > Haberlea > Haberlea rhodopensis. The sequence continues at coordinate 1,521,358 of CAJQUN010000069.1, forward strand.
CTTCAAACCATATCTACTCGGAACTACAGTGGAAATGTATTGAATCAAGAAGAGACAGTTCCGTAGGGTTCTGCAGTGTCTACTGAGTTATTGAGAGGTTGGCTTCTACTTGGACAAATTCAACATTAGCCAATTCGAGTACACAGTTGCTCATGTTTTTGTATCAACATAAAAGTTATACGATTATTATCTTAAGTTGATAATTATAAATAAATTGAGATCCATGTAATTATGGTTTCCCGTATTATTCTACTTTTATTTACAATTTAATCGATCACAAATTCAATTTATTTATTAGAGTTGTTTTACATTGAGAATTTACAAGATGTTAACTCTTTCTTTATAAAAGATATGAATTACTTCGCTCATTACCAATTGTTTTTGAGTTGGAACATATATATTAGTAACATATATTAGTAACATGTACACTATATAATAATAACTAATTGCCATTAAAAAATTAACAATTGTTGTAGCCAAATGTCTCAATCTTGTACTCGAATATTTAAATGCATGTATGCAATAACTATACCGTGAACTGATATAAAAATCCAAGATATGCCAAAGATCGAAACCAAAACTTTTAATTATAGTAAGTGGTCATATGGAGGAACCTGATCAAATCAAATCCAATAAAGTAAAAAAAAAAAAGGATAAATTAAAGAAATGAATTACGTGCTATATACCTGCCATGGATTACTTTTAATATTTTATAGAGATCAGTAGAACGTCACATGCAATTATTAATCAAAAACCTAAATTAAAACAGATTAATATATATTCCCTTACATGTTGAATCATATTATAAATATTATTTACTTTGGGGGTGGGGGAAGTATATACTTGTAAGTTGTATATATTCAAAATGTAGAAAATTATAATAATGCATATATTCTTGCTCATCCAGCGATGAGAATAAATTGATCAAGACTTGTGGTTTTTGTCCACAAGCCGACCATCCCCACCAGGAAAGCAAAATAGGCCAAAAATTACTAATTAACATAGAACTAAAATAAAATCATGATGCCAAAACGAACTAAAATAAAATCATGATGCCAAATTTTCGGTATATAATTACTCTCTGACTGATTGGTTTTTGAATCCAACCATTATTTATCGTAGTATTAACATTGGGTAAATTCTGTGTATTTTCTATTTGTGGTGTACTTCTGGTGCTCATTGAATAAAAAAATTTGTCAGAGCAAAAATAAAGAAATAAGTCTGTAGATGTATCTTACAACAATGTTTTTTTTTTATATTGAATTATTATTGTAATAAATTTTCTAATTATTTTTTTTTGAATAGATAAGTTTTCTAATTTTAGAATATATTTATCTCCTTGCTTAAAGAATGGAGAGAGAGATGGTACGTATGCAAACCCAAATACATAAGGCCATGCGCATCTTTGCACGTTCAATGTGGCTGTCAATATTTAAATTACGTAGATCCTCTTGTAAATATTTGTATGGACTTAGTTTGTGCCTCATCTATAGATCGACTTAAAATAACTGGTTTAAAATAATTGATATGTTAGTTTATATGATTTTATTTGAAAGATATTGCATTTTAGTATTTAGTTGACGAGAGCATACAAGTATTTCCCGATCCCTCTATCCATGGCTCATTGTTGATTATTAATTTTTAACAGACATGAAAAAGTAAACGAATTTGCTTCAGATTCTACATTTGAATACTAATTATATTATATAATATAATATTTTAATTAAGCCCTTTTCATGTATTGCCTTTCACTATTCCTTGAATAATATGCAAGAATTAAAATAAAAAATGGTGGCATAGATTGTTTGGCTTCCGCATTGACCCAATTAAAATACCATCATTACATAAAGACAATTTATTTTTTTTATATAATAAGTAGCAATCACTGCAACTCAAACGTTATAATTTATATGATTACTTATTTTTTAATGTCCTTGATATGTTTTATTCATTTATTTTAAAGAAACTTGACGATTAAATTTTCGATTTTTTTTTTAAATTTCAGATTTACTATTTTATTAACTTGTTGCCAGTCAAATGCTGCCTGACGAAATTCTGGATATTTAAACAAAAGTATCTCATCGTTTGATTATTTCAAAATGTCTCACAACAACTAGAGAGAGGCAAACTGCATATTAATTATTTAAATTTTGGTGTGTGTTATGTACACTTCGATGACATCAATTAAAGTTGACATTATTAAAAATAAATATTAGTGCCGGCTTATGCAATTTTTTTCACCTCACGGAGCCACCTTTCGGCCAGGGAAGCAAATGTCTGACAATTTTTTTTAAAAAAATTGTCAGACATTTGCTTCCCTGAAAAAATTGAAGTTTGTCATTCAAAAATTATATTTACCTACACTAAATTTTTTTTTGTATTCCCATTTTTATGTTAATATTTTTTACCCCATAAACAAAAAATCTGAGTCCGGCATTGGTCCTCACTATGAATGACTTAGTTAGTAATCTATATATTGAATGCTATTTTAAAAATGTGTCCATTTATTACTTCCTCAGTCATTTTCAATTTTTCCTCACCTTCTAGGAATGAATGGGTGAGGATGATGCATTGTTTACTCACGGGTTTATCACAAAGTAATTGCGTGATAATTAAGAAATTAACTTACATTATTTTCAAATCCCTACCTAATAATAATTGTAAATTGATTAGCTTAGCCCAAAGTTTGAAAGCTGAGTATTTTTCGATTACTTTTTTAAATTCCTTACCATTCTTTTGATTCTTTGGCATCAAGTTTGCATTGTAAATGAAGAAAATAAAAGTGTAGATAGCCACCAAGGCCGATTAAGAAGTTGCTACCCTAATACAGCAACAACTAAATCTTTAATCCAATGAATCAATGTATACTATATGAATAATAGTGATAATGAAGTCGGGTCGTACCCGTGCGTCAGTCTTATTCAAGTGCTTCTATCGGTCAGAATATCCTTTTTAATCCACAAGTCTTTGCGAATAACTTCGAGCTATGTCATCTTCAGTCGTAATCACTTTTAAAAAATTAAAATTTATTATTAATTTTTAACAAAATATAAGTTAGGTTGTAAACACCCCATTTTTTAAGTTTGTCTTTAATTATGATTAAGTTGTAATTTCTTTTCGAATTCTCTTTGGGTGATTGAAAAGTTTTGTTTTTAAATGAAAGTATCGTGGTGTGGTCATAGTCAAGTTGCAGTGTTACAATCACATTATCAAGATTTGTGCATCTTGGGACCAACTTTCACATTTCAATTATTGTTGTCAATCTGGTTATACATTAAAATCCAATAATTATGTCGAGTTTGCCATTTTGGACGAAGGGTCCTTTTTTTCTTTTCTGCTTAGTTGGAAAAACAATACTCGCATCTTGAAGAACAGATTTCGGGGGTACCACTCACGGGTGAATGCACCTTAAGGCGTGGGATAACTGTCCACTCAAAAAAAAAAAATATTACCCTAAAAAAGTTTATATTTTTCCCATCAAAACTTTCATTTTGCCTTCAATTTATGTTATTATCGTTTGCTTTTCTAAACAAAAATTCTAAATTCAACTCTATCACGTGTGTGATGGATTGACCAAAAAATGTTTTTGTTCACACCATGGCATGTTGTTTTGCCTCAATTTTTTAACCTTTCCCAGGTTGTATTAATGTCGAGGCCGCCTCATTCGTTAGTCCACGTACGCCTTTTGCAGAATAGTGAAATTGTCAATAATGGCAGAGAATGCTATTTTTATATTTTTTTGGTGCGATGCATGCACCAAAATTTAGGAAAAAGATGAAAAATATATATTTATTAATAAATTACAGACATGACAGCAATTAATCACGCATTAAAGTTGTAAATTTTGTCAATTGAACATTATTATCGGAACAAGAGAGTTGTCAACGTTGTATTGATTACAAAATTAAGTCATGGCGATTCTACATAATATATATTAACTGGATAATGACAAAATTTTCCAGATTCTATTTATTAGAAACTTTAACATATATAATTTATAAATTTACAATTTACATCTATTTAGTTTAAAAATATATTTTACCTAACATGTTTCAAAATAATGATTTTACCTTATGATTTGCAAAATATAATAAACTGTTATCTTACATAATTAATTTGGTACGCATTCCGATGATTCAAACAAAATATAGATTTTTTCCTTCTAATTCAACTGTAGAATAATTGAATACATAAATGTTCAAATTATAAGATTCAAAATTCACCACAATTAAATAGGTCAGATGCAACTATAGGTAAGAACCAGACTATGCATGGGTAGACAAAAACTGTCACCTATATTTTACGTTATGCAATTTAAATGTCGAGTCATAGTAATTATGATAGAAGATCTAGAAATTATAACTTTAAATTGGTTCCCATTAATATATCTTTTCAATATAGAGCCTTCATAAATAATTTTTTACTTGAATAAAAGCTACAAATATCAGAATAAGCTTTCCATGTGATTGATTATTTCGGCGACATTCTCACCGTCCTCAGCTTTATCAATCCACATGTTTGACTATATAATGACAAACGTGAGAATGCGTGCTGAGAGTTGTTGTACCATATAAAAGATTATGGGATATTTCTATCATAACTTTACTCCATATATTCTTAACCGTCCTCCACTTCTTAAATATAGTTAAGGAAATTAATATTATTGATTGTGACTCCTAAGTTTTCAATAACCGGAGCCAAACTTGATAGTGACCCGGATTAACATAAAAAAAGTATATCGGTTAAGGGCTGCTACTCGAAAATGGAGCGACAATTTTTTGTTCATATTAAGGTGTGGTCACCAATTATATGTTATGGGCCAGGTTGGAAATTTTAGGTTTGAAGATGTTGATATTTAATTTGTATCCAAATTGGCTTATTTCATGGTAAACTGTTGCAGTCCATAAGAATCGTGTGGTTGTTGATCAAGATAATGCCAAATTAAAAATTTAATTTAATTTATGATAGTTCTAATTCAAATAGGTACTGCAGATTGCAAGATGACGACTGAGAGAGATACAACTCAAAGTTATATATAAATATATGGAGTCCAAGAAGATTAACTATGATATTCTAACCGAAACTAATTTTTGGAGAAGACTGATATATGTTCGTAACCCGACTTGATTCTTTATATTGTTTATATAGGTTAACATAATCTATTGGGATTAAATACTATATTATCATCGTTGTTGTGATGGGACATTTAGAAAAAAATGTTTCACAAGTATATAAGGAAATGATCAAAGACATTGTTTCATTGCTGAAGAGATTAACGTTGATATCTTAACCGAAAGATGATTGGCCCGACAGATAAATGACCCATTAGAGTTCCTAGTGCCCCATATCACGGTCCATTTGTTGGCAGACAAGATACTGATTTGGGCTTCCGTGAGACGGAAACTCATTCGATCTGGTTGAGACAAAGAGAGACGCCCACCAATATTAGCCCATATGTAAATAAGCCCGATCGTAATTTTGTGACATTATTATTTTTTTCGTGTGTTAAATAGATTACTAAGAAGAGCTTTTATTGTTTTTTTTTTTTTTTTTAAATAAAAGACAAGCTGAAAGAAAAAATTAGAAGCAATAATTTTCTGGCATCTAATGTTTCTAAAGTACTTTTTTTGTTTTTTTTAAAAAAAAATCATTAAAGAATACATTTTCTTAGAATTTCTTTTTAAGAAATCATTTTTCTCCAAAAATTGTTGCATGCAAATGTATTCGACATATCCCAATTTTCTAATTTCGTGGCTTAATAGGTCCCCTTAACTACAAAAAAATTATTGAGTTGATACTTTGAAAGAAAAAAAAAGAGAGTCAGTTTTATGTTGAGCTATAATTATAAAAAATAAGTTTCCTTTTTTAACTAAAAGCAAATGCCTTAAAAAATATGTTTTTTTCGATAAAAGCTCTTACCTAAACAAAAGACAAAAGTTATAATTTTCATCTAAACACAATATAAACCACATAAATAAACTAATAATGAATTGTAGCCGATAAGTCCAAGTCGGCCTGATCTACTAATTAGTTGATTAATGCATGCAATTACAGATAATAATAATTGAGATATGATCTCCCGTCCCAAGTGAGGATGCTTAGCACCGGGGAGGGAGAGGCTAGAGTAGGGGTGGTTACCGGATCAAACCGGTCCGGTCCGGACCGGAACTGACCGGTTCCGGGCCCGTTATGGGCGGAACCGGTCCGATCCGGTTCCGGGTTGGACCGGTTCCAACCCGGAACCGGATTTTTCTTTTTCTTTTTTTTAAAAAGGAAAAATGAAAGGATTTATCGAAAAAAAGTTTTTTTTTTTTTAAATGGATCCGGAACCGGATCTGTTTGGTCCGGAACCGGTAAGATACCGGATCCGGAACGGTAGAACCGATCCGGTCCGATATCAAACCGGTTCCGGACCGGACTAACCGGTCCGGTTTCGGACCGGGTCCGGATCGACCCGATCCGATAAACACCCCTAGGCTAGAGTTAACTAACTGGCAGGGGAGAAACATATAAGGGGCTAGCCTGGGCTATTAGGTTGTATACTATGACTAACCTTATTATTTAGATTGAACCAAGAAGCTGAATTAGCGGGTAAATTTTTAGCCCTTTAACTAGTTTCAACTTAATTTTTATTCTCTCTTCCCTTGATGTTTCAGCCCTTGTATTTGAATAAAACCTTATTCATTATGATATATTAGATAAACTATGTATTTTGACGTCTTAAATTTATATCAATTTTTTTTCCTTCATATAACAGTGTATATTCATATTTAATTTAGTTCACCCCAACCTAAATTTATGGTCTCGCCCCTGCCCGTTGGGGTCAATACTAAATTTTGCATTCCCATTGGACAAAAATGCGAAAAACATAAATAATGATCTTCATATATAAATATCTATGCACATGTCATATTATCGAAATTGAGTTTCAATCTTGTATATTTGTTGACTAGCTTACGCGTTTGGCACCACATTAGAATTAAGACTAAAATTTGATTATTTAAATGATCAAAATTGCTACGAGACCAACATATAGGAATGAAATTGCAATTTCCTTAAATTTTTTGTATAATATATAATAATACAAACTCATTAGGAGATTATTTTTCAGTCCCTCTGTATTTTGAAAAAAAAAACACAGTTATTAACTAATAAATTTAGTCAATGATTTAAATATTCTCTTCCTAATGAGATCGAGATTAAATCCTTCGTAGATAGACAATTCAAAATTTATTCATTAACTTTTAAGAACGACTCATGAGTGTGTGTGCACGCAATTAAACCCTAGCTTACGGGGAAAAACGATATTGGGGTCTGTAATTTGTAAATTGTGCAAAACACGGGATTTAATCCCTATTATTATGCTAACGCATTAACCTGCAAACCAAGCCAACCAGTCACTAGGCAAATCCGGTGCGACAAACTCAGATCGAGAAAGTGTTGGCAGGTTGTCTCCATCAACTCGGACACCCATGATACTGGACCCTCTTAATTGATAGAATGCTGGTTTTACTGCTAATCGACACATTCCACAGATTCTGGTCTAGTAGAAGTTAACAAGAAATTGAAATTACCAGATTACTTGACATTATATTCGTGTATGTACCTATGTAGAATGTGCAACATAAATAATTAGGACCTGATTAAGATAAATTTATTACTAAATTAATTTAGAATAATGATCAACGAAGAACTCAGATAATCAACATGCAAACGGATTGAATACAAGCGAGGAAGAAAAAGAGGGATGTAATCCAATAACTTACAGCCTGTAGAATATTAATCCCAATAGAAAGAGATCGAAATATATATCCATAATTTCAGCCTACATAGGGTATCGTTGGTGAGTGAATGAAGCTGCCAGATGACCTGATTTCCATAAACAAGTACCAAATCTTGGAACTTATCTTCTAAATGTGGATGACATGGTTTTTTTCCAAATGAAATCTTGATAAGTCGGAGAATATTACACCGTGACTCGATGTACAATCAGGTCAAAACAAGAAAAACCCGCATCACAAAAACGATTGAAGCCCTCAAATTAAAATTTATTAATAAGAATAATAATAATAATAAACATGATATGCAGACAAGATTATTGATCATGTAAGGGGCTAGTTGATTGTTGGATTGATAACCTTAAAAATGGGACTTTTTACTAACCAGATCATGCTGGCAGCTTCAACCTCTCATACCAACGACATACATGGAGTAGAAGAACTGACATTCATTGGCAAAGTTTAATTCCTGCCATTATCATATATGTGTATATATAATACACACACGGTGCTGGGGACTGGGGTTGCTGGTCTATTCTTAAAACTTGCATCGACAATATCATATCCTCGACCTTTCTTTTTTATTTCTTTTGACATATTTTGCCAAGGCCAGTATTGGCTAATGTATAATATAAGTTATGCATGGTCAAAAATATTAAAAACTGAACTAAGTATGTGGCTTGTAGGCTCTACATATCAACTAAGATAAAATTTATATTTAACCAAAAGTTTTTTTTTTTTTTTTAAAACGATCTACTAACCAAAACAGGTGGCATTGACATACACACCTTTTGAACTTGAAACCTCGTAATTATATAGCTCTACTCAAACTATGAAAACATTGCATTAGATCCACATATAAGGTCCCCTTAATTAAAATTGGTATTTGGAACGATGCGTCACATGGGATATGTCTTTGGTCAAGACAAATTGCAGGGACCTTTTATAGGAACTGATCAAACATATTGCCTTCTTACATGTTGTTTTCAATATTGGTTGCACATAAACTTAATATTTTAGAAGCGTGACAGTATTTTTTACTTATCCCACTTAAGATCAAATTGTCGGATTTATTGTTTGATTAATAGACCTATAAATATGCAGTCGAGCCTCCTTTTTTTTTTTTTTTTTTTTTATATTGGGGAACCCGCAACTGCTACTTTTTGGCTGTGTACTGCGTAAACAATCGGGCTGACGCATAACCTGCAATCCACGTCAGTCAGGTAACTGGCAAACTTTGTGCGACACATGTGATATGTTCTTATTTTCTCATTTTTAGGACCAAAAAGAACAAAAGAAATGCTACAATACATAAAAGTTATATTGCAGGGACACTGACACTACACGGCATGAACACGACGACATGTATTATATTACAAATACTAAAATTCACATTTTTTTAAATTCTAAAACCATGTAAAATCAACAAAAAATATTCTTACCAAATTCAAGAAGCATATAAATAAATACATGTCACTGGAATCATCATAGTATCACTCATACTAACACCAGATACAAATTACTTTAACTAATATAAAGTTTAACAAACACGTCCAAATAAAATATAACACCAAAAATATTCTTACCCAATTCAAAATAATATATATAAGTCTATCACTGAAATATCATAGTATCACTCATATTAACAGCAAATATATATTATCTCAATTAAAATAAAGTTTAATTAACACGTTAGCCAAACATTTAAATTGTACAGTTAACACCCAAAAGTGTTCTTTCCGTATCGGTCGTGTCCGACACAGGTGTCCGATTTTGAGACGAGTGACCGATACTGGTGTCCGTTTTTATTTTTTTAATAAAATTAATGACACGTCATAGACGTGTCGAGTACTGTCCGAGAAGTGTCGGTGTCCGAGAAGTGTCCGACGCTGCACCGAATGATTTTTAGGATTGTCCGTGCATCATAGAATAAAAGTGATTGTCACTCAATTTCATAGAAACGCAACGCATTTGAAAATAGAGGATTTGTGAATTGTGGGGAGAATATTTTTGTCTCGAGCTTTAGCTTTGGCATTTAGTTCTTATGTCCATGTTTGACAAAACATTGACATGGGAGACAGACAAGGCTGGCATAATTAACACAAAGGACCACTATATACACTGCTGAGCTTTAATTTCTTTTTAGAACATAGTTTGATGTAATGCATCACATGGTCCTATTTGTAATTTAGCTTAACAGAATTTAAACCTTCATGTGATTATGGTTGGTTTCTAGTGCCGGTGGTTGTATACTTTTCTATTCAGCTTTTTATTATTATTATAATTATTTTATGGAATCAATTTTTTTTTAATGCTTGATATAATAAGTGAGTGTTTGCAAATACTTTTGCAAACTGCTTATCAGCTTTTCAGATAAAAAAAGCATATTTTGAGTGTTTTATTTATGTGCTTCTGCTATTGCTTCTCTAAAAATAAGCAGAAAAAAGCAGAATTTGATAAGCAGGTCATGACATGCTTTTGACTGCTTTAAGTTATTTTGTGGCAGTTTTGTAATTAATTGAAGTTTATTAAGCTGCTTTTTTATTTAAATAGCAAACACTAAATGATTTTGCTTAAAAGCAACTTTTTTCAACTTTAAGCAAAAGCAACGTAGAAGCGCTTTGAATAAGCAATTGCAAACACGCCCTAAGGATGCTAGCTTGATTTCTTAAAAGCAAGAGATATATTTTGAAGCCCAAAAAGAAACAGGCCAGAACTGGCCCATCAAATAGGATGTTATATTTTTAAGGCTGGGCTATGTACCAGAGAATTTCGTTGTTTTGGGCTTTGTGGGTCCAATAAGGTTGGGAGCATGCAGCCCAAGAATAAGGGCAAAAATGTAATTCTAAGAACCTCACCAATTATTATGAAATGTTGATCATCTTACGTATGATCGGGGAGTACAGTTCCAACCGATCACCATCGCCTCCGCCTTTTACCATCACCAAACCCCAAAAAATTTCTTCCCCGATCGCCTTTTTACACCTAACGAATTTAACGAAAGAATTACAAAATTATTAGTTATTCTTCGAAGTTTGTTTGAGATCTCACAATCGATCGAGTTAGGGCTGGTTTTATTTTAATAATATTGGAGAGAGAGAAAATATCAGGAATTATTTTGACCGGCGATGGCGTTGTTGTTGGAGGACATAGTGAAGTCTGTGGAGCAGTTGTTGAAGCTGATCAGCAAGAAGAGCCAGGAACAGTCCTACGTAGACCCCAATCTTGACCCTGTTCTTCTTGTGCCCGGTATAGCCGGTTCGATTATAAACTCCGTCAATGATAAAACCGGTAAAAAGGAGCGGGTATGGGTCCGGATTCTTGGGGCTGATCACGAGTTCCGGGATAAGCTCTGGTCTCACTTTGATCCTACCACAGGTCCATTTTCCACAACTTGCTCATTTTGCATCAGTTATTGAATATCCATCTGTTGGATAAAATGTATCCGATTGATTATTTTCTTTTTGTTACTAGGTTTTCTTTTCCTGTTTTTGCTTATTTTAATTTTAATACTTTTTTCCTTCAACCGGCCGTGATTGCTTTGGTATTTCTTGGTGTTATTGTTATGGCTGGATAGAAGATTTCTATTATTCTTTTGTCGAAACTTTTGTCCCGCGTGTTTTATTTCCCCCAAGGTAGCAGTTGTGAGAAAAAGGTTAAAAAAACATGATTGCAATTAACTGTCTTTGTATTGAACTGCCTGTTTTTAATCTCTTCTTATTTTAACGAAAAATGCCACGAAGTATGGAACTCAATTCTTCTGAGAGGAGGTGGTTTAAAATTCATGGAAAAATATAGACTCGGTATTCAAGCTCATTGGTCCTTTTAACCAGCAGAGATATACTAAATTTCTTCAAGGAGGTGAAATGTAGCAAAAAAAGTAACTGTTTATTGGAAGTTAATTAACATTAGATCAGCCATCAGCCATCAGCTATCAGCTGTGCTATTCACTATTCTAATAGCTGTTTGCTAACTCAGAAGGTCTCTTCTTGCCATGTAATGTTAGTTTTGTGTGGTATGTTTGATGGACTTTTAGAAACACGTTTTCTTTATCAGTCTACAGATATGACATACTTTTCATATCTTGATACAGGTAGGACAGCAACGATGGATCCTGACACACATATTGAGGTTCCTGAAGATAGATACGGACTTTATGCTATTGACACTTTGGATCCTGACATGGTGAGCGCCGCCTTGACTTTGTTTATCTGGTAGATTCATCTTTACATAAATCTTCCTATTTGGATATCATACCAAGTCTCTTCAATCATGCTTTTCTTCACTAACATACTAATTACATTTTTACATTGGACCTTTATTTGGATTCTGCTTTCTTTTTGCAGGTTATTGGTGGTGATTCTGTGTATTATTATCATGACATGATTGTTGAAATGATCAAATGGGGCTACAAAGAGGGAACAACACTTTTTGGGTTTGGATATGATTTCCGCCAAAGCAACAGGTAACTCTGCCTGAGTTGTGACTAAAGTTTGTGTGCTACTGGAGGTTTCTTTAATGTCATGAAAATGTAGAAATTTAAACTATCTTACGGTCATTTTTGACACAAAGTTAGAGCCTAATATCCTTTGTTTCTCAGTAATTACGATCCACATAGCCTTAGATTTGAGATTCACTAGAGGTTAGCGCTTCTCCAGTTTCCTATTTTTACTGGGTAGAATAAGTAATGATCTATAAAACTCAACTTATCTTTTGGAGCCACCATTATTGGTGAGCAACATTTACTTGGCTATTGGCAGTAACGAAGCCTTTAAAGAGCTTGCAGTTTAGATTGGATTGATAAGCATTGTGATGGTTGTAGCAGATGGGCCTTTTTCATTATCAACTGTTGAAGGCTTACTCTCTTACTTTTTATGTTACTGTTGCTTAAATGTGGCACTGAGATACTCTGACTAGGACAATGGGTGCAATATAAAATTTGTGAGACAGTGAACCATATCCATTTGGACCTATTTAGCTGGTTGGTTGTGAATGGGTTGGAAATGTTTCATTCATACTGATTTAACAACCCACCGGGTCTGTTCCACCTGGTTCCTAAGAGAACCTTGTAAAATTTATTTGAATTCTCTATCAGATGCTCTCATTCTTTTTCATGATGATGACTTTTACCTGTGTATAAATGAATGTGTACCGAACATCTGTAATACTTTTGATGATTTTGATACTTTGAGATAACTGTCTACTTCCCGCTTCCGTTCCTTTATTCCAGGTTTCAGGGAACACTGGAGCGACTGGCAGCGAAACTTGAGTCAGTTTACACTGCATCTGGGGGAAGAAAAATAAACATAATAACTCATTCAATGGGTGGCCTTTTGATAAAGTGTTTTATGAGCCTACATGTTGATGTAATACCCCCACTCTTCCTCATCTGTTTATTCCATTTTGTTTCACTCTTTTCTCACCCTCAAAAATTAGCTCACCTGTATCTGTTTTTTTGTCTGTTAACTATTGCATCTTTTTTGTGGCACAATCTCTAACAAAGATGGCTGTGTTGTAGATCTTTGAGAAGTATGTTAAAAATTGGATTGCAATAGCTGCACCATTTCGAGGTATATTTTTTCCTTTAACTATGGTTTTGGTGTGTCATTGGGCCGATGTTGTTTTGTGCAGTTATCACTTGTATGCGAACTGCTCATTAATACTTTGTTGTGGAAGGAGATAATTGATAATTTATAGTAAGTTTAGAAATGCTTGGCTGCCACCACCCCTAGAGGTGAAGTGTCATAAACCTCTCCCACTAGGGGAGAGGCCTAGGTTCGAACCCAGGTTAAAGCACAAAAACCCCACCCCCATTGTATTCAAAAAAGAAAAGAAAGAAATGTGGCTCTTTGTTTCCTCCATATACATCAAGAAAGAGTACTGTGTATCATTATAGTTTTTGTTTTTTCTGCTTTGGAAATCTATGTCAGTTCTGCGTCTGCGTGTTGTTTTTTATGGCTGAGGTGATGACAGCCATTGAATTTCTATATCGTTTGGAAAGAGAGAATAGTGTACCTCATCTCCCAATTTAAGATGTTTGATAAAATGCTCTGTTTAATATTTTAACAGGTGCACCTGGATATATAGCCTCCGCATTATTGAATGGAACTTCATTTGTTGAAGGGTGGGAACAGAATTTTTTTATTTCAAAATGGAGTATGCAGCAACTGGTATACACTCCAGTACTAACTACATCAATTTCTGTTTTGTTGCTTTTCCCCTCATCCTACTATCAACTACTTCCTGTCCGTTCACATCCAGTTGTATTTTACACTATAGGCATTAGTAAACCTCCTTACCATGTCTAATCTTGTAAATTTTGAGAGGGGAAAATCAATTTCACTATGTTTAAATTGGTCCCACTTCTTGAAATTCTGAGAGATTGATTTTGACAGTGTACGTCTAGTTTTTTCCTCGCATAGTGGAATGAAAGGACTGCCTGAATTTATTATCATAATTAGTAAGCCTTTTTCTTCCATTCTTTCCTTCTCCTCAGACAATTTAACTACTTCTGATTTGTTTCAGCTGCTTGAATGCCCATCAATATATGAATTGATGGCCTGTTTAGATTTTAAATGGGAACACATTCCACTTCTTCAAATATGGAGACAGAAATGTGATAATGATGGAAATTCTACTGTTAAGCTGGAGTGTTTTCCTCCTGTAGAAGCTATATCTGTCTTTGTGGAAGCGCTTTCTATCAACAAGGTGAGCTATAAATTTAATTATATACATATATATATGAGTGATTGGATGCACAGTGTATGTGTCTTCAGCCATACTAAGTGAATTCCTCTATATAATATATATCATGTTGTGAATATTTGATTGATGACGTAGGACATTAGTCTATAGCTTCAATAGCTGGATAGTTTGTGTATGTGATTATTTTTACCATCATTGATGAAGTATATTTAACTGGTGCTTTGGCATTTTACATTCAGAGACTACACTACCTTTAATATTGCTTTTATGTAATGTATTATTGTGCAGGTAAATTACGAAGGTGCTGATGTTACTTTACCTTTTAATATCGAGATTTTGAAATGGGCTAATAAGACACGCGAGTTGTTGAGTCGTGCTGAGGTTCCTGACCACATTAAGTTCTACAATATTTATGGCACAAATCATGAGACACCTCATAGCGTTTGGTACTTGAAACTTTTCATTTTTCATGCTTACTTTTTTATATATTGCACATGGTAGGATGTAATATTTAACGTTATGCTCACGTAGTTATTATGTTGCAGTTATGGAAGTGCAGATGCCCCCGTCTCCAATCTGTGGCAATTACCAACTCTCCAGGTAAAGTCTTGTCAACTTACCAGCCATGATGAGCACTTGGATATCTTTTATTTTAATTTTCAGTCTTCAATATCTTTGATTTAAAACCCGCTGTATCTGTCCATGTGATGTATGGCGTGGGGGACACACACACACCCAAGGGCGGACTTACTCACAGGCAAGGGTGGGGGGCAAGTGCCTGTCTTGCCCAAAAAAAAATTTTGTTACCTTAAAAAAAATGCAATTTTACCCTAAAAATTTGTAATTTTACCCTAAAAATTATATTGCCCAAAAATCCTGCGTCAGCCACTGCACACACCTGAACATAATGATTCTTTGAGGTGCTTAAAACATTATGCAAACTTTCAGGCAAAGTATATTAATGTTGATGGTGATGGAACTGTTCCAATGGAATCTGCAAAGGTACGTTTTTTGAATGCAAGGTTTGATTTTGAAACTACCGCTTAATGGTGTAAAATTAGTAATGAATGATGTATTGGGCCAAGAACTGTTGCGAAACTGCATGCAGAATTTACTCAATCATTGCCTTTAAAATTTTAACAACGGTTTGGCAGGAAATAATGGGTGAATTTTCATACATTAATCTTCTGGAGGATTACCAATTCGCTTCTTAACTCCCAGAAGTTGCATGTTATTCTTCCTGTAGAGATCTATTTCTGCTTTTTCACGTGGTGGTTTATTCATTCATTGATTATGCTCGACATTAGCTGTATGTTTCGTCTACTTTATAAAATCTGGCGTTGCAGTAACTTGGTGTTACCCTTGGCTCCCTTTCTTACAGGCAGACGGGCTTCGAGCAGAAGCAAGAATTGGAGTCCATGGAGACCACCGAGGAATCATTTGTGATCATCATGTGTTCAGAATTCTCAAACATTGGTTGAAAGCAGATCACGATCCTTTCTACAATCCAATAAATGATTATGTAATTCTACCTACTGCTTTTGACATCGAATACCACAAAACGAAAGGGTTTCAAGTTACTTCTCTCAAAGAGGAATGGGAAATTATTGGGGACGACCAAAATCTTGAAGAGTCGGCGGAGAGAGAGCCGATGGTGGGTTCAGTCTGTGTCTCACGTATGGGAGGTGACGAATCTTTGCAGGAAGAGGCTTGTGCCACCATTATAGTTGAAAACCAACATGGTGGTAAAAAGCACGTAGAGCTCAACGCCGTGTCCATCTCCACAAATGCATAAAAACCTTGTATAAATAGATGATATTTGATGATGTTTATGCTTTCCATGTACTGGTTTCTGTACATAAATATATTGTATCCATGATAACATGGTATTCAAGAATGGCATATGATGTAAATACTACATAGTAACGTTCTTCATTGTTCAGCTACCATTGTTGTACAACCTTTGTAATAACCGTTTCCGAATAATAATCTGCGTAATGCGTATGTCATGCATAACTTGTATGACCATAAAGAAAATAGGATTATGGGTTGCTACCCCATTCCCATTCACATTACTATCTTGGATGTGAATATTCAGACTCATGTTAGATGAGAATATTATTATCTAATGGTTTGATGTAATCTTAAGTATAATGTTTTTAAGAGGATTGTACGTCCGTTATTTATTTCAATATTGAAAGTAATCATGTAATATTTTATTAATAATTGATTTTGATCTTTTACCTATTTAAGTTTTAAAGTAATTATTATTTATATAAATCATTGGTCAAGCACTAAAATTGGTCAATTGCCATTAAAAATCATCGATTCTTTTCTTCATTAAAAATAATACTCCTACGTTCAATTCGATCAAAAAATATTACTCAAAGTAAACTAACAAATTAGTTTTTTCTTCGAGTTTTGTATGGTGATACACTAATGAAGAAATTTATGCAATAATTTTGATTCAATTAAAAAATTGAATTGATTGTAGATAATTATTTGCATGATTAATTTTTTTTATAGTAGAATATAGAGATGTCAAACGGAGCGGACGACACGAGGCACGATGCATCACGGAGCAGCACGTCACGACCCATTTAACTGTAGCGATCGATCAGCAGTTATGTGCCTACCGTTTGCTAAATGTCGTAACAATGCTTGCCAAAAAATAGTACCCATTGATCGGTAAAGCCAAAAATATAAAATAAAAAATAAAAAAACTTGTCGGCACGGCTCGTTTGACACCTCTAGTAGAATATATAAATGACTAAAATTGAAAAATAATTATAAAACAATTTTTTTTTTTAAACTGATTATAAAATCAATTTTGATACGCTGATATATAAAGAACCAAAAACAATACTTCATTGTACGAACACGCTTCCTACCTAAAAGGAAATTTTGCCAGAACACGATTGACACAGAAAAAACACATTCAGAGTTCGTTTTTCTTATTAATACAAACGTATAACAAATGCTCCATTTTTCAGATGGGTTTAGTAATATAACAATACAAATACCACTTGCCTTCCTTACACATTATTGCATCATGCTTGGATAAGCCGATAAGGTAAACACCTTGAAACCAAATATGGGTAAAATAATATCAATTCCAACAATAGGCATAGCTCTACTTGCCAACCCAAATGCCATGAAATAGAAGGACTTGAATAATTTCAGAGGGAATGAAGCGTATTTTACTTGAAATTTTAGTGACCACCCACAGAATTTGATTGCTTTCTTCTCTTTGGTTCTGATTCATCCAACTTCAAAGAAACAGAAATTTTGCCTTCAGACTTATTTTCCAACACAGAAAAGTTTCCCAGTCCAACCGCGTTTTCTGTTCCAAGAGTTGGATATACCGAAGATTTACATGAAAAGCTCGGTATGAACTGGTGCTCTATACTAGAAGAAGCTACACCAGAACCACACTTGATATGAAACTCATCATGGCTGCAAGGTGGCAGTAACTCCAGACCATAACCAATATCAACAGAAACCTGTTGCACAATACTTGGAACAAAGTTCTCTTCAGATTTATCTTCTTTTGAGGTAGTAATCCACTTTAGTGGTGCAGATCCTCGGAGAGCGGAATGAAATCCTGTTGAAGAGATATTTCTCTGCTCCCGCACAGCAGCTATTTAGAAAAAAAGGAGAAAGGGGGAAAGAAGCACGGTAAAGATATTAGAAAGAGAACAAAGCGGAAATTATGATGGGTGGATTGAATTTTATTTCAATTTAAAACACGAACCTTGAAGCCCTTCTGGGCTTGTGATGAGATCAAGTTCAAGAAGATCAAGAAGACGTCCTAAATCAACTCCACTGGTCCAATTCTCTGGAGGTTGGCCAGCCTTCAATTTCAACCGGCCTCGATTGGCTGTCCCACCCCAGATGATTCCTACAGGCCGGTGTTTCTCCCCATTCTGACCTGTCAATAAGATAAGGCTTCCACTGTCTCCTTCAAGGTCAAAGGACTGTTGATTCTCGCCTACAATGAGAAAATCTGTGAAGAAACAAATCCCTTTTTCATCATTGTATTCTAAAGAATACGCCATTATTGTCCCAGTTGTCAAGCCAGAGCTTCTTCCAACTTTCGCCACCGGCCTCCCAACTACACTATCTATAGGAGACTGCAAATCTATTATGTGGACATCAGCAATTTCACCTGCACCTTTAACTACTGTCGTAACATTTGCCATGTTAAAATCCTCGGCAAAAGGAATGAAGGCCCCATCCGCTCGAACAAACGTTTCTGAATGGTCACAAGTTTGTGTTCAGGATGTACCAGGATCAGAATATGATCAGAAATCCACTACCACGATTATTAAAATGGAGATCCATTCGGAAGCTGAGATTCATAAAGAAGTATGGCATAGAGAAAAAAGAAACTAGTTCCTTGCTTTGGTATTATTGCAGGTCATTAGAAAATGAAAACTTACAACCCAAGGAAGGGATAAGTATACCTGGATTTGTTCCAGCAAAAGTGCCGTACCAGATATCATCAGCTACAAATGATGTAGCCCTTTCCACGGCACCTAAATACACCCCTGGCCCGAGACTTGGAGGCAAGGGATGAAACATTTTCTGGCTTGGGTAATCAAGATCAACAGCCACGTGCCGATTCGTGAGGAAACCAACCTGCCTATTTCCTGTCCGGCTTTTGACAATAGCACCCAAGGTTCCATAAGTTTCTTGGTTTGCAACCTAAAAATCCATACGTTGTTATATTACTAAGAACTAGAAATAAGATTGAGGACAAAAACCAAGAATTCTAACGAGGAAGAGGGCTGTCGATCCAAGATATTACATGGCCTGATCATGACTTCAGAATTTCACACATGTGATAACCAAAAAAATACCATGTTTGAACCCAGTGGCATAAGCAAGATCTGACAAAATCTGAGGAACTAAGAACAAAAAGACGGTAGATTTAATTACCTGGGAACCCGATCCAATCCATGGATCACTTCCACCGAAGCCATCCACAAGTACTGTGCACAGTTGTTCCTTTGGAGGGGCTGCCGGTGCTCCATAATAAGCGAATTCAACAACATCAACATCACACCAAACGCCTCCAGGTCCCTGCAAATTCAATTCACCTATACAATTTTTACTGGAAAAAAACAGGATATAATTTTTTAAAAAGGTGCTCAACCAGGCAGCTTCATCAAAAAGTAATATTCAGAGATACCAAAGATTAACAACATAAAGAGCAGCCAGTATAAAACCTCGAGAGCAGCAGGTAGACAGTGGACAGGGCTGAGCCACTGCCTGTGAATTTTTCTCGCAACAAAGACAAGTATAGCCGGTATATCAGTCAGCACACCCCTTCTAATCCGAAAACCTATCGCTGTTCCAAGACTAAAGCGGCGCAAAAGTTTGCTATGAAATGCCCTGACAGTCATCAGTTCAAGCAAGGTGGTAGCCCGCAAGCCAGTTGGCCATCGACCATGAGTTTCAGGTAGAACTGCCTTTTGAAGATTCCCAAAGTAGAGCAATCTAACTTCAGCAGCATCGGTTAACCTGTTAGAAACTGGCCATGAAAAGTAAGCACTATTGTTCTCAGACAGCTGACAACCCGTAGCAAAGGCTTGTAATGGAGGTGGGCTCGCTTCGGGAAAATTGATATTGTTACAGTAATTCCTTCCCAAATCGAAAGCTGATTCCTCTGATTTTGCAGAACCAGAGTGATGAGCTCTCAAAACCATTCTAGCCCGATCCATGTGTCAGCTTTCCTGTTGGCAGTATACAGAAAACTCGATAAGAAAAAATGCTGGAATCTACAGAAGTCAACAATAAATGAGTGAAAAACAACAGGATGATCTAAATATCAAAGACAAGAAATTAGAATTAGAAATAGCAAACCCTTTAGCCAATTCTATAGATATTGATAGTCCATGAAGAAGGTGTAATACAATTAAATGAGTTATCCATTGCCTCCGTGAAGGAACTACACAAAGCTGTCGATTCAAGAAATCAAATAGAAGCTCCTGCAACCAGAGATCAGTAAAAGCAGGGATAAATGTTCAGCAGGTATACTTTAACAGTCACTAAGAGAATTTCTCACAAACTTCCAATTTGAGGAACTCATACTTGACTGAAATAGCAAATGGAAGCTAATAAGCAAAGGGTATGTTGTTTATGAAACTTGAACTACTGTTATTTCACTAACCCCATTGTTTCAAGGAATGTAAAAATAACAGCAAATATTGAAAAAATTAAGGAAATGATTAACAAAATATGTGAACGTTTCCATTGAAAAACAGCAGAATAGAACCTAATTCACAACACCAGGTGTAAATATTTTATAGAACAAGGATTTTATAAAAAAAGATTGTACCACTACTGAAAGTAAATCGATGCTAACCTGTCAGCAACTCTAACATAGATTTTCATCAGCCACAATCTGCTCTCATTAAAAAGTTGAAACGGACATCCTGCTAGGCAATCATGAGGAAGCTAATATGTACGCCTGAGAGTTCGTTTCAGTGTTCCCCTGGGAACGAGATGGCAGGGAAATACGGCGCTCCCATTTGTAAAAGGAGACTAATTTTAGAAAAGTAAATGAAATATTATTACGTTTTTTTTGGTTAACTGTCATCGGCGAGTAACATAATAATATTTGTGGCTTATAATTTTCAATCATTTGAGTCCATTAACAGACAATGACGAGATTAATAATTCAAGAAAGAGACTTATTATTGATAAAACATGTACCTGCTGAATTTATTATTATTATTATATTAATTTTCCCACTGCTCCTTTTAGCAGTCCCTACCTCTAAACATTATTTTATACTGTTCTTTCTCCACCATTATCATTTGACGGTGAGATCAAATGATAGGCGCACGCTTCTCTCTTTCTATTAAAAAACCAAAACTATTACATGTATAGAATAGAATAGTACATCCATTCTTGAGTAAAGGGGTAAAGCTAAAAAGATACTATCTTCTTTTCTCGGACTCCATTGACATAGTTATAGGTATCTGGGGGATAAGGGACCCAGGGGCATTTTCTCCTGATCGAAAAGCCGCATTTTTGCCCAATAAAGAAATCATTTTTTCTGGAATGTCGGTTCCTCCTCTCTTTTACATAAAGCGCCACTTTTTCAAACATTTTAACGATGATTTGTGCACGAAAATAGCATCTGCACAAAGAGAATATGATCCTTAAAAGATAAGAGATAATGCGATTGGAATGCTAAAGATGATGATGTGGGATCCTCGACTTGAAAAGAATGGAAATAAAGCGTTGGAATTCACATGTGGGGGAGGGGCGAAAAAAGAAAAGAAAGAATTCACATGTTTTCGAAGCACAAGTCAAGTGGCAAACGGTTGTGGTCTTCGTAGCAATAATTTTAGTTGAGGCCATTCTAATGATAATTGGGCATAAATGCATGAACTCATGGTAGAACATATGCACACTTTGCAACACTTGGAATTTATTGTTGATTGCCTTAAACACATGCTTGTGGTTCATCTCTATGATTTAATCTTAGGCTTGTTATGCTTATCACATACTTGATGATAAACATGTGTATAGTGTTAAAATATGACTATGTGGCAACATATAATTATGCTATGTTTATTTAAATTTTGTGCTTTTTTATTATCACAAGAAGGGGGGAGAATGTTGTGATAAACTTGAAGCTTAACTTGAAACTTAACTCATGCATAGTTTAAGGGGGAGAGCTTGTGTATGCATGGTTTGAGGGGGAGAATTGTTGGGTATATGATTTACTTGGTAATCTTGTATGTGCTATGCAATTGTTAAGGGGGAGTCATGTTTACTCACATTTCATGCATAATTACATATTCAAGTTTATCAAGTTTTGTGATCATCAAAAAGGGGGAGATTGTTGAGCCTTAAACGCATGATTGTGTTTAATGCGTTAATTTATCTCCGATTTATTTTTGAGTTTTGATGATAAACAAAACTTGTGTTTATTATACTAATGTGTGTACTTAGTGTGCAGATTAAGTGATTAAAAGTGGATTGAAATGAAGAAAATCGAGTGTGCACATTCTGGCGTGGATAGCCCCAGGCGATGGTGATCATCGCCCCAGGCGAGATGGCAGCCAGGCGGGGCATCGCCACGGCCATCGACTGAAGCGACGACGAGGCATGCGCGCAGGGGGAGTTCGCTCAAGGCGGTGCGAAGATCGCCTGAGGCGATGGTCTTAACGCCTGAGGCGATGGCTACATTGTTTGAGGCGATGAAGATTTTGGACATGCTGAGGCTACGGCATTGATTTGTGCACTGGATCGCCTGAGGCGATCGACCCATCGCCTGAGGCGATGCGTGATTTTTGCTGACCGTTGGGGCGCGGCGATGGTGATCGCCTGAGGCGATGGCTGAGGCGATCGACGAGTGATTTCAGCCTTTTGTGTAGCAACGGCTAGTAGGAGCCTAGGGGGCCTCCTACACTATAAATATTGATGATTTGGAGCATTTTGAAGACAAGAAACAAGCCTACAAACTTCTACAAAGCTTTGATCATTCAATTCTTAAATAGCTTTGTAATCTCCATACATTGTTGTTGTATTGGAGTTTGTAATTCATTCTTTTTGTTAGAGTCTTGTTGTCTTCGTGTGAGTACACCGTGAAGGTGTTTTGTTGAGGTTATTGTAAAGGTCCTCCAACACCAAAGCAAGTTGGAAATTGTAAAGTCATCAACAAGTTTAGTTGGTGCATGTGTTGTGGCTATCCTTGGAGCCCTTAAGCCAAGAAGACTCGTGAAGAGTGTTGGTAGCTCGTGAAGAGCTTTGTGTACTCGTGAAGAGTATTGTGCTCGGGAAGAGCTTTGTGTACTCGGGAAGAGTATTGTGCTCGGGGAGAGCTTTGTAACTCGGGAAGAGTTGTGTTGTGGCTAACTTGGAGCCCTCAAGGCCAAGATCATTTGTTCTAGTGGAACCTCGGTTGGAGGTTATCTAACCGGGAAGAGGAGACGTAGGCGATTCATCGCCGAAATTCTATAACAAAGTCTTATCTCATTTACCGCTTTATTACATTACGCATTTATTTATTTATTTACTTCTTCATTTCTTTTATTTATCGATTGACGTAAGGCTTTCGCAAGCGCAAACTATTTTGTTTTTGCAAACTCATTTTAAAAAGCTAAAGTAGCCAAGGAATCTCATTCACCCCCCTCTTCGATTCCAACAGAAATATAGTACACTGCTTGCAAAATATATGACTGCCCAAAAATGGTGGAAAGGGGCCCATGAAATCAATACCCCATACATCGAAAATTTCTATTTCCAAGATATTTGTCAACAGCATCTCATGGCTTTTGGAAATATTACCAATGCGTTGACAACGATCACACGTCTTCACCAAAGTATAACTGTCTCGATTTAGCTCTGGCCAATAGAAACCCGATTGAAGCACTTTTGCTGCCGTCCTTGATGCTCCAAAATGTCCTCCATAAGGTGTGGAGTGACACTTTTCTAGAATCTCTCTTGATTCCTCCTCAGTTACACATCTCCTGACAATTTGGTCTGCACAGCATCTGAATACATACAGTTCATCCCAGTAATAATTCTTCACGTCATGAAAGAACTTTTTCCTTTGCTGATAAGTGAGGTCTGGAGGCAGTATACCACACGACAAATAATTAGCAAAATCAGCAAACCACGGGGTTTTAGTACATACCTCAAAGAGATGTTCATCAGGAAAGTTCTCTTGTATAACTTCATGATCCATTTGATCATCCAACTCCAAACGAGATAAGTGATCTGCTACTTGATTCTCACTGCCCTTTTTTATCCAAGATCTCGAAATCAAACTCTTGTAGCAACAAGATCCATCGAATCAACCGGGGTTTTGCATCCTTCTTCTCAAAAAGATAATGAATAGCTGCGTGATCTTTGTAAACTATGACCTTTGTCCCGATCAGATATGCTCTAAACTTGTCGAATGCAAACACCACAGCTAGCATCTCTTTCTCGGTGGTCGTGTAATTCTGTTGGGCTCCATCAAGAGTTCTACTTGCATAGTAAATCGCCCTAAAAATTTTGTCTCTCTTTTTGTTGAGCCTTAAACGCATGGTTGCGTTTAATGCGTTAAATAATCCCCGGTCAATCTTTGAGTTTGATGATCAACAAAACTTGTGTCTGTTATACTAATGCATCTACTTAGTGTGCAGATTAAGTGATGAAAAGTGGTTTGGATTGAAGAAAATCAAGTGTGCATATTCTGGCCTGGATCGCCCCAGGCGATGGCGATCATCGCCCCAGGCGATGGGTGCCAGGCCAGGCATCGCCACGCACATCGACAGAGGCGATGGCTAGGCGAGCATGCGAGGAAGATCGCCTGAGGCGATGGTGAACAACGCCTGAGGCGATGGCAACCTTTTGGCACTTCGCCCCGCACATCGACTGGAGCGACGCCGAGGCATGGCGAGGGCATGCGCGCAGGGAGATCGCCCGAGGCGATGGGCTGAACGCCCGAGGCGATGGCACGAACGCCTGAGGCGATCTGGAGTTCGTTTGAGGCGATGCAAGATTTGAAGGAGCTGAGGCTACGGCCTTGATTTTGGCTTTGGATCGCCTGAGGCGATCCAGCGATCGCCTGAGGCGATGCGTGATTTTTGGTGACCGTTGGGGCGCGGCGATGGTGATCGCCTGAGGCGATGTCCGAGGCGATCTTGGAGTGATTTCAGCCTTATGAGTAGCAACGGCTAGTAGGAGCCTTGGAGGCATTCTACACTATAAATATGGATGCTTTGGAGCATTTTGAAGCTAAGGAACAAGCCTACAACTTATACCAAAGTCTTGATAATTATTATTTGATTTAAGCTTTGCAATCTCCATACATTGTTATTGTATTGGAGCTTGTAATTCTTTTATTGTGTGTGAGTCTTGTTCACTTCGTGTTGGTACACCGTGAAGGTGTGTGTTGGTTTATTGTAAAGGTCCTCCAACACCAAAGCAAGTTGGAGAATTGTAAAGTCATCAACAAGTCTTGTTGGTGCAAGTGTGTGGCTATCCTTGGAGCCCTTAAGGCCAAGAAGACTCATGAAGAGTGTTGGTAGCTCGGGAAGAGCTTTGTATACTCGTGAAGGGTATTGTGCTCTGGAAGAGCGTTGTGTACTCGGGAAGAGTAGTGTGCTCGGGAAGAGCGTTGTAAACTCGGGAAGAGTTGTTGTGTGGCTAACTTGGAGCCCTCAAGGCCAAGACAAATTGTTCTAGTGGAACCTCGGTTGGAGGTTATCTAACCGGGAAGAGGAGACGTAGGCGATTCATCGCCGAACTTCTATAACAAATCCTTTTGTTATTTATTGCTTTATTTCCTTTACGCATTTATTTATTTTATTCTTTGCATTTATCGATTGACTAAAGGCTTCCGCAAGCGCAAAATATTTTATTTTTACAAACTCATTTTAAAACGCTAAAGTAGCCAAGGAATCTCATTCACCCCCCCTCTTCGATTCCAACACTTTTGCCCCAATACTGCTCCCACAGCATAGTCGCTGGCATCACACATTAAAACAAATGGCTCCTTCCAATCCGGCACTATGATAATTGGTGCTGATATAAGGGCTTTCTTTAGCCTGTTAAATGCCTGCAAACACAAATCATCAAAGACAAAAGGTGAGTCTTTTTCTAACAAATTACACAAGGGCTTAGCTATTTTAGAAAAATCTTTAATAAAACGGCGATAAAACCCGGCATGTCCAAGGAAGCTCCGAATAGCCTTCTCATTGTTCGGAGGTGGAAGCTTCTCAATTGCAACCACTTTTGCTCTATCCAATTCAAGTCCTTGAGATGACACATTATGGCCAAGGATAATACCCTCTTGTACCATAAAGTGACATTTCTCCCAATTCAACACGAGGTTCTTTTCTTGGCAGCGCTGTAACACAAGAGATAGGTTATGGAAACAATGGTCAAAAGAGGAACCAAATACCGAAAAGTCGTCCATGAAGACTTCAAGGATCTCCTCCACCATATCTGAAAATATCGCCATAATGCACCGTTGAAAGGTAGCAGGTGTGTTGCATAAACCAAAAGGCATTCTTCTAAACGCAAAAGTGCCATATGGACAAGTAAATGTTGTCTTCTCTTGATCCTCGGGGTCTATGGCAATTTGATTGTACCCTGAATAGCCATCTAAGAAACAGTAATAATAATAACCGGCTAACCTGTCGAGCATCTGATCAATAAATGGAAGAGGGAAGTGGTCCTTCCTTGTGGCCTTGTTGAGTTTCCTATAGTCAATGCAAACTCGCCACCCCGTCACAGTTCGAGTTGAGATCAACTCATTATTTTCATTTCTTACCACTGTTCCTCCTTTCTTTGGCACAACCTGTACTGGGGAAACCCATACACAATCTGAAATAGCATAAATAATCCCAGCATTTAACAATTTAAGCACTTCTGCTTTTACTACCTCCTTCATTGCTGGATTTAACCGCCTTTGATGATCAATGGAGGGAACGAAGGAATCCTCCATAAGTATTTTATGCATGCATAAAGACGGGCTAATCCCCTTGATATCAGAAATTGACCAACCCAAAGCAGATTTAAATGTCCTCAATACACGTAATAATTTATCTTTCTCTAAAGAACAAAGAGATGAAGATATAATTACCGGGTATGTCGAATTCTCACCCAAGAAGGCATAAGTAAGGTGGGCCGGTAGTTCTTTCAATTCTGAGCTCGCCTTCGTATCTTCTTTGACTGATGTATCTCGTACATCTTCCTCTTTTCCAGCAGTGTTGTTCTCCTTATGCAAGCTCTTAAGTGTTTCCACTTGCTCAGCAAGATCAGATTCAGTTGCATCTACTTGCATAATGGAGTTGACCATGCAATTCTCCAATGGATCCTCAGGTATTGCTCCTACTTCAAAGTTATGCACACATGAGTCAATAACATCCAAAAACTTGCAAGTACTTACCTCGTCAGGTCCCTTGAGAGCCTTGTAAATATTGAACATGACTTCTTCGCCTCCAACTCTCAAGGATAATTCTCCTCTTTGGACATCGATAAGTGCCCTGCCTGTTGCTAAGAATGGTCTCCCCAAAATTAATGGAACATCTCCATCTTCCTCCATGTCTAGAACCACAAAATCTGCAGGGAAAATAAATTTGTCCACCTTCACAAGCACATCTTCAATTATCCCTCTAGGATATGTAAGAGACATATCCGCCAATTGCAATGTGATTGTAGTAGGCTTTACTTCACCAAGCCCTAAACTCCTGAAAACAGATAAAGGCATTAAATTAATACTTGCACCTAAATCACATAATGCCTTATTGAATGTAGAACTACCGATAATATAAGGAATAGTAAAACTCCCTGGATCTTTCAATTTTTGGGGTAGCTTCTTTTGGAGGATTGCACTACATTCTTCTGTGAGATTCACGGTTTCAAATTCCTCAAGCTTCATCTTCCGTGCCATTATGTCCTTCATAAACTTTGTATAATTAGGCATTTGTTGCAACGCCTCGGCAAAAGGAATATTTATGTGGATTTTCTTGAAAATCTCCAAGAATTTGGCAAACTGGTCATCTATAGCCTTTTTCCGGAAGCGTTGAGGATATGAAAGTGTAGGCTTGAACATATGAATATTTCCTTGTAGTGTGGCTTGCTTCTCCTTTCAACTTTCTTAGGGGTTTCAACCTGAATTTGAGTCTCCTCAACAGATTCTACATCCCCAAGTTCCTTACCACTTCTCAATGTCACGGCCTTGCACTGCTCCTTTGGGTTCACTTCGGTGTTGCTAGGAAATGTCCCTCTTTGTTGGTTGTTCATGGCATTAGCAAGCTGCCCAATTTGCACCTCAAGAGACTTCATTGTAGCACCCATGTTATTCATGTGACCCTCAATCATATCAAGCCTCGACTCATTCTTCTCAAGCCTCAATGCCGAGCTTTGAACAAAATTACCCACCAAATCTTCAAATGATGGTTTACCTTCATTCTTTTGAGGAGCATATCCAGGTGGTGGAGTCAGAGCATTATTGTTATTGGCATATGAGAGCTTATCATTGTTGCGGAACCCTTGTTGGTACAGATTGCTTCGGTAGTTGTTATTGTTGTTGGGATACCGATTGTTTATGAACTGAGCTTGTTCTTGGTCTGCTTCCCTTGACAACTCCATTCCAGCTGCAGCTGCAGCCGATTCAATAGTATGTTGTGCTCCTTGCTTGGTCAGAGCTGCTACCTGCGTGGTTAGTGCAGACAATTGTGCAGTAAGTGTACTAAAATGATCAACCTCATACATACCTATGGGTTTCCTTGCCATGGCTCGCTCACTGGGCCACTGGAAGCTGTTGGCTGACATCTTCTCAAGTAATTCAAAAGCAGCATCTGCAGTCTTAGAAAATAGTGTTCCTCCTGCTGCAGCATCCACAATGATCCTAGTTGTTCCATTCAACCCATTGTAAAATAACTGAATCTGCACCCAGTTTTCATAGTTGTGTTGTGGGCACCTCCTCAATAAATCCTTGAATCGCTCCCATGCCTCATATAGTTGTTCAGAATCAATTTGTCTGAACGTACTGATTTCGGTTCTCAGTTGAGCTGACTTCGAGAGAAATTTCGATGCCATTTCCGGCCATATACAAATACCACCAAATGGAAGAGATTGTTGCCAACTCCTTGCATGGTCCCTAAGAGAGAAAGGGAACAATCGCAGTCTCACAGTATCTTCTGGAACACCATTCATCTTTACAGTATCAGCTATCTCCAAAAATATCCTCAAATGCAAGTTGGGGTCTTCAACCAAACTGATTCTGTTGCACCATACTTATCAATGCCGGCTTAAGTTCAAAGTTGTTTGCATTGATAGTCTGGCGAGCTATCCCTGAGTAATTGTTGTTGACCAATGGTTTGAAATAATCTCTGATCACCATTTGAGGTTCAACAAGTTGTTGTGGAGGTGGTTCGTTGTTGTCTCTATTTGCAGCCATTTCTATCAATTCTTCCCTTCTCGTTTTTCTCAGTCTTCTTGCAGTTCTCTCGATCTCAGGATCAAACAACAACGATTCAGGAGTAGTATACTTTCGCATGCACTGCAAAATTTCAGAAAAGACAAAAATCAATTCAAAATAAAGGAAGAAAAGCTCTAAATTAAAACCAAGATTAATTGGTACAGTATCAGATTGTACTAAATAAATCAATCCCCGGCAACGGCGCCAAAAACTTGTTGCGAAAAATCCTTTACCGCAAGCGCACGGTAGTCAAGTTTTAGTATAAAAAGATGTCGAACCCACAGAGATTGAATAAATAGTTAAATCTAAGTACTGAATTAAAATAATCTTTGCTGTATTTAGAGAATCGAATAGTTGAGTGTTATGCGAATAATATAAATCAATTAACTAACGATGATCAAATACTGAGTTGAAAATAAATCAATTGGAGACGAATCTAGGAGTACGATTTCACTTGTTCATCCACTACACTTATCATTCCTTGATTTCCATGTTATGGATTTCCTAGTTTACTAGCCGAGAATTCTTATTTATTTCTACTCCCTCTCCCGAGTGTTAAGCAGAAGTAATCATCTAACATCAATCTTGATATCCCTATCTAAGATCAATTATCAAACAATTGTAAAAGCGTAGTAATTCCTTTAACGACTTCTATGGAGTTATAGGTCTCTCGAACAATATAACTACCACGATATGAATTCCTTCTTTCCTATTCACAACCCCCTCTCCCGAGTGATAGATCACGAATATAACATCATTCAATCCATGGCCAGTAGATTAAAAGCATTAAGAACATGAAAACATAAATAAACCATACGAAAATCCAAATACTTCAATCAATTCATAACAAGCGTAGTTTCAAAACAAGCTACATCGTCTCCTAGAAAATAAAATTAGCTCATGCTAGAAGTATTTAAACACATAGACATGTTTAAATAACCCATAAAAACTGATAAAAAGTTAGAGATACAAAACAAATTGGACGCTATTCTTCGATCTCCGATGAACGCCGCCGTCTCGTGATGAAATCTCTACTTTTTGCTCCGAGCCGTCGTCGTTATTTTCTCCTTTCTTCAACCCTAGCCTCATTCTCTCCAGGAATGTGTGTCTAAGTCTGAATAATCCCTTGTGCCTTGGTCAATCCCTCTTTAAAATCCCGTCCATCAAATAAGGAAAGAAGCCCAAAATTTCCAAAATACGTGTGGCGTAATGACGCCTCCAAACCGGCGTAGTTACGCCTGATGATGTGTCAAAAAATGTGGCTTCTCGCGTGACTAGCGTAATTACGCCTGAAAGTGGCGTCTTTACGCCTGATTAAAATCACCAAAGCCGTAGCTTAGCGTAGCTACGCCTAAGTGAGGCGTAATTACGCCTCATGAATTTCTTCAAATATTGATTTGTCGTGGCTTAGGCGTCTTTACGCCTCAAAACAGGCGTAATTACGCCTATTGCAATGATTGAAAGTGTAGATTTTTGACTTCAATTCATCACATCTTTCCGTCATTTGTACCCTTTTAGTCCACAAAACATGTAATTACCTGGATTCCTGCAAAGCAACACAGAACAAAACCAAAAGCGTAATTCTGATCGAAAACTAGCACTAAACCATGCAAAATAAGAAGAAATATAAGTGTATAAAATATACTTATCATGGCTCATAATTGGTAGAAGAAGAACTCAGTGAAGAAATCCTGTTGGGATGTGGACAACCTGGTCATATCAAGAAAAATTGTCCAAGAGTTGGAGCAGGTTCGGCAAATTGCTATGTATCAGCAAGTGGAGATGCTGATAATGAAGCTAACATCGTCTCATCTTTTGATGTCCTATGAAAAAGGACATGTACATCTTTATGTCATGACGTTATCCCTAAGTTGCCATGATAAATGATGTAAGATGTTTGCGGGTCTACAGTTGGCACACGGACATTGGTTTGGTTGATGCAGGGTGTGTGGTGTAAATATATGTCGATGACTGATTAGCTTCCGGGAGAGCCAAAAAAGTGGGAGTTGCACCATAATTTTTCAGCAATGTTATTTTTCGACATGGACCGAATTGAAATGCTTGGAATGGTTTGTTCTGAGTGAGTATGCTTTTATGGTGGAGCACGATAATTCTCTGCATTTAGAATTATGACTGTATTGCAGTGTTGGTAGCAGAAGCTATAGAGATCTTCATCGAGGTGGAGTGCTGTGGGACGACAAAGCCCAAAGTGGAGTTTGTTGGTTTGGGCTTTAGTTTTATCCCACAATGAAAAAATGAACTAAAGTGGCCAAACTTTTGGGTATAAAAGAAGTCTTCGGGCCTTTGGTTTCAGTGCACCAGTCAATAGCTTGTCTAGCAACTTTTGACTTTAGATACATTTCTCTCTTGTTTTAGAATCTAGTAAAATTCTTAGTATGCTCTGTGGTTGCAGCTGTGGCTGAGCTTCCATATCAGAAAATATTTTACTAGATGTCTTTCTTGTAAGAGGAGGGGTGTGAGTTATAAAGTGTGGCTAGTGGGAAAAACTTTGTGGGTGTGTTTGGGGTGAGAAGAGAAATTATGTGGTTGCAATAATTTTTATATATTGTATTTTCTTCTCTAGTCCTGGTGGATTTTTTCCTGATTTGGGAGTTTTCCACGTTAAATCCTTGTGTTGTTATTATTTCTCATTTTGCTTGCTTTCCACATAAAAGGTGTATCATGGGGGGTGAATTTGGAGGGTCAAAAATTCCCAATAGAAGGCACCTACTCTACCGGCAAGGTAATGCTATACGGGATTGTCCTGTGGTATCTCAGTCGATGGAGCAGAGTGAACTTGTACTATAAGTAGGTGTGGGTTGGGTTTTATCAGGTTCGGATAGTTGTAATCGAGTACCCAACATATTGGGTATGAAAAAAAATACCCGATCATAACCCGATGTGATCGGGTACCAGATACTCAGGTAGCCAACTAATATCGGGTACCTAAGTCGGTACCCGATATATCAATGGAACAAAGATAAAAATAAGAATATTTAAAAATAAAACAAATGCTTCTAAATCCGAAACAAAAAAAAAAAAATCATAAATAAATTCCAATATCTAATCTCAAAATCCAAAATGGTTCAATCTAAGAATGAAAAAAAATTAATTAACATCCAAAATCATAGATTCTAATACCGTAACAGATTTGTAGTAACATCAAATGTCATGATTGTCGAATCGATTCCCGACTTTGATAGCTCTACAAAATACATGAAATAATGACAAGATATAAGTTGATTCTAATAAAAGTAAAATTTTTAAGAAAAGAAATAACTTAAAGCTCAAAAAAAATTTGATACATTTTATCAAGTATAATTGGTTGCAGAAACATGTGGGTATGGACAGCTGAATGGAATTTAGAGATGGACGGTCGATGCCAATTATATATTATTAAGAATCTAAGATAGGGTTAGTTAGTAGATTTAGGGTTAACTAGTATATGTCAGGGTCGGGTATCCGATTGAGTTTCTGGTAGAAATATTCAACCCGAACCCGACCCGATAATAATAGAATTTGGTGTCGGGTACTATTATAAACATTACCCGACCCGATCGGGTAATACCAGATCGGATCGGATCAGGTATCGGGTACCCGTACCCAAATTTCCACCCCTAAATATAAGGTCACAATTTGATTATCTATGCCAACATTTTTTCGGTCTGAAACTGTCTTACCAGGCTTGCCTAGTTATCCGATTGGTGTTATTTGCAGGCTGCTATGTCTGTCAGTATGTTCTATCCAGTGCACACCCCAATGACAACGACCGCTGATTATCTCGTCATAAAAAAAGCTATACTATATGAGAGTACAAAAAGGTTATACTATATGGAAGTGTTGCCGCCGGTGAAATCATAGAAAATAATAGTCGTTGGATGTGATAAACTCACACACCAAGTAATCTATCCAACGATCCAAACTACACTAGGAGTTTTAGATGTTTTTTTAATGCCATTTTTATGACAATATCTTTGGGATAATATTCTACGACATATATTTGATTTATATACAAAATAAAAAATATATATAATTTGATGTCGTCCCAAAACACAATCAAACCGGTAAGTAAAGCTCCCCCACATAGACTTTTCCCAACTCTACCAAGAAAAAAAATACAAAAAATTTCCATGCTCTACCAAGAAAAAAACTTTTCTTTGTTTTCGTGTGTGTTTTATTTTTCAGTGAGACAGTGATGTCTGCTGCTGTCATTGTCTTTTCATTTCATTATCTTTTCAGACTTTTGTCGCAAGGATACAAATTATGCATCTTATTTTGTCAATTTATCTAATCATATTTGCGTGAAAATATTAAAAGTAATCATATGGTTCACATTAAAAAATATTTTTTAGTCAAAAAGACTTTAATTATTACACAATGAATTATCTTTTAATCCAAACCATATGCTAAGTCACATAAGTCTGATGCGTGAGCGGGTGCGGATGCGGATGCGTGAGTGCGTCAATTTTCCAAAAATTTGAGTGCGGATGCACCTTAATGCGCCTATTAAAATATATATATATATATATATATATATATATATATATATATAGACATACACACTGGTGAAATGTAGTTAAACATACATAATATACATCATATTTAACAAATTTACATCGTTATTGTATTATTTACAAATATCTAATATGAATACACACATATTGATGAAATAAAGTTAAGCATACCTAATACACATCATGTTTAACAAACTTACATCATTAATTATTTGTAGTGCAATTTAAATCTTTTATTGATAGCTCTTCTAATTGGGATAATTATTGTTCTCTGAAAAATATATTTTAGAGAGTGAAAAATGAAAATGAATGTCTAACATTTAAGTTCACGACTTAGTAATACTTAATACATGACTTAATAAAACTTTGTCCTAAAGCGGCGTATGCGTACTAAATGCGCCAGATCACGGTCAGTGCGTCAGTGCGCGACTTAGTAAAACTTAGTGCGCCACTTAGTAAAACTTAGTGCGTCTTAAAGCGCCGCATAAGCACTCAATGCGTCAGTGCGAGACCGGAGCGCCAGTGCGCGAAGGGGGGTAGGAGGATTATGTGACTTAGACCAAATGATTATTTTTAATTTAGCAAATATAATTTAGTAAATATAATACGTCATACATCTAATAGTACTAGGCAATAATTCTTTGGTATTTTTTTTTTGTCTTTTTGGTGTGTTAACAAAAAATTATCTAGTTGATGTGTTCATCAAATTGAACGTAGAAGATGAAGAAGTTGTCCATATTTCCAATACCATTCCTATTTTCAGGGCTCCAGTTGGTAGACTAGAATGAAATAGACGGCCTTCATGAGAACACTCCCCGTGCATCCAAGGAGGTGCCGAAAATGGCAGATGACATCGGCAATTGTAGTCATAGAAAAGAAACATGATCTCCATATTAAGGTTATTATATTTATATGATTAATACATGAACTATTAAGCATCTTGTTTTGGGTTGTGTTACTATAATTCACGCCGACCCTTTTGAAATTGCTATTTCTTTAGACCCTTTCGAAATTTGCAATAATTTGAAGTTAATTATCATAAAATAATATCGCTTAATATACTATAGATCAGTACTTTCTCAGTTTCTCCAGCATTGTATGAACAACTGAATACTTCTTCGATGTTTGTTTTTTAGAATTGCTTTCTAAAATTAGCAAGTTGAAAGGATCGATGGGCAGGGAAAATGTTCGGACTGTGGAGATAAGATTTGGTGGGCCAAAATCTCCTCACCAACTGTACCGATTCATCCAATAATTGGCCCATTAGGCCCACTATTGCTGGACAACCATTTAGCCAATCATTTCAGATGTCATTGGCTAGATTGTTAATTAACGAATGACATGATTTAATTATATACATATAAACATTTATATATACTACGTTGCTTTAATTATAATAATATGGTATATTAATTTTTTGAATTAATCCAGAAAAAGTTAAGCAAAAATAATCATGGTTCCATCTTAAAAATTTCTTGAATTACAAGATTTCTAACTCTATTGATAGTCATGAAACCTAAGTATAAATGTTCTTCCAATTCATCCATCTGTTCAATGAAAACCTGATCATTTTTCTGTAGCTGGCTCACCACTTCTCCACTGGCTTGGAACCGATTGTTCCCTCTTTCAAGCCAAAGTTGCATAGAATCATCCACGTGTTCCAGCTCATTATTTAGCCGAGCCACAAGCCGGCCGATCGTGTCCAGTTCCCTAATCAGTATGTAAGTCCCTTTAGCCGCGGCATCAAGCTGAGCTGACAACCTTGACAGCTTGACCACTGAAATTAGCTCAAGTGAAGCAGATATCATTCCAGGCGCAGCCACTAACATTCCGAATGCATGAGCCGCAACAATCACTGTTAGCGAAGCCGTAAGAGCCACGAGAAAAACAACCGAGCCGCATTTAATCAGCTTCTTTATCCGAATTTTGGATTGTGTCTTGCTGCGTTGTGACTCAAGCTGTGTGAGAAGGTCGGAACACTTGGCCTGCACGGCTCGAAAATGGGCCGAAGATGCAGCTGATGGTTCAAACGGATTGGATCTTGTGAACTGTTTTTTTTGCGGACATAATCCATTTCTAATGGATCGGTATTCCCTTCGTATATGGTCCAGGTCTTTAAGGACTAGTCCACATAAGTGAGAAGCATCAGCTGTAATCGAAAAATAAAGGGAGAAATTGTCTTTACGGGTGTGGGTCAGGCCTAAAATTTGAGTGACGGTGGTTTGATCCGGATCCAGAAGTTGCTCAACAAACATCCGATAAGAAGGAAGCCGATCCGCTGTAGTAGTAGAG
This sequence comes from Haberlea rhodopensis, assembly GCA_907163345.1. Lineage (NCBI taxonomy): Eukaryota > Viridiplantae > Streptophyta > Magnoliopsida > Lamiales > Gesneriaceae > Haberlea > Haberlea rhodopensis. Next base: position 1,557,588 of record CAJQUN010000069.1, read on the forward strand.
CCCACACTTCGTTGGGCTTTGTTCAAGGATAGGACCCGCATCCAAAATTCACTGTATGATTCGGTGCGAAACGCATTAGCATACTCTTCTCGAAGGTCCACATTTGTTGGATCCGAATCATTCATTTGGGCCGCTGCAAAGGCATTATAAATGCCCATTATTATTGCATAACTAATAGATGATCATGATCCAATAGAAAGATACTAGTAGCAATTTAACTAATTTTGTATCGATAATAGACATTCTACGTCAGTTTACCATTATGTGGTATCCCTAATATGTAGTTTTACCTAATATTGTTTGTAAATATACAGTTATCCCACATGGTTCGAAATAGACCCATTATCTCATAAGGTTTATATTTTCACAAACCACGGGGTAAACTGCATATTTTCAAACAATATGAGGTAAACTGCATATTTTGAACATCACATAGGTAAACTGTATATTTTCAAACAACATAAATATAACATACCTATTTTGAAAACCATGGGGTGGTTCATTGCCAATAACCATGCTATTCTTGGGAAAATTGAAATAGAAAACAGTATATAATGTTTAATTTGATTTTTAAATTAAAGGTTTGTTAAAACCTAAGAAATTGAATAATATAAAACATTATATTATAAATAAATACATACCCTCGCAGGCGAAAAACTTTCGGATAGTAGCACAAAATCTGATCTTCATTTCTGGTATGTATTTAATTTTGTAGCCAACAATCCTGGAAAATTAAAATCACAATAAAATATTAAAACAGGCTAGGTAAGTAGGTAACACCTTCGGCAAGTAGGTTGATGGAGAAATAGATCTAAATAGCCAAATTAGTCAAATATATAAGTAGCAACATAAAAGTTTATTGTTTTTGCTTACAAGGAAATACAAGTGTTTGATTATTATCAAAGGGATCGATGAGTTATACAATCTTAGAAGGGAAATAGTATAATTTAGGGTTCCCCCAAGTAAAGTGCATAATTGACTTTGAAGAAAGATAGGATCAACAGAAGCTTTCGAAGCCAATCTGTATGTAGAAAGCTAAGTCACATAAGTCCGATGCGGGAGCGGATGCGGATGCGTGAGTGCGTCAATTTGCAAAAAAATTGAGTGCGGGTGCGCCTATTAAAATTAATAAATAAATAAATATATATACATATACACTGATGAAATGAGGTTAAACATACATAATATACATCATATTTAACATACTCACATCATTATTATATTATTTATAAATTTACAATATAAAGTTCTTAACAACTTTGATGTTTGCAGCTTTACCATTCTTAAAAAACATTAAAAGATTTTATTGAAGAGTCTAACATTTGGAGCTTTGCAAAAATGTTATAGCCAGTGATACAACGTAATTTGAATCTTGTATTTGATCGTTCGTCTAGTAAGAGTTCTCCGAAAAATATATTGTAGAAATAGAAATGAAGTATTAAAGTTTTGTTTTATTTTAAGATATAAAATAACGAATTTGAAAAATGAAACCAAATTGTTCATATTTATTCCAACATGTTTGGTAATAATATGAATTTATTAAAAATGACTCATATTATTTCCGAAGACTTATATTATTACTTTATGAAATGACTAATATAAACATTTAAATTAACTCAATAAAAATAAAAGTTTTATTTATAAAGTTCATTCTATTAATTTTCATGCAAAAAACTAAGATATCAAATTTATTATTATCTACTCTGCAAAAATGTTACAAAATCACAGATTTATCATACTTTCTTTTATCACATATTTTAATCTTTCATATGTTATTATATCTTTTCATGATTCATTATCTATCTATTTACCATATAATATAATTTTCTTACCAATCCAAAATACCTAGAAACCATAAAAATTCATCTAAACCCAAAATCAAAGATTTTTTTTTATAATTACAAAAAAAAAAAATCGGAGAATTAAGGAGGATTAACAAGACTTAGTAACTTAGTGCGCGACTTAGTAAATCTTAATGCGCGAATTATGAAATCTTAGTGCGCGAATTAGGAAATCTTAGTGCTCGAATTATAAAATCTTAGTGCGCGAACTAGAAATTCTTAAGTAGCCTTAATGCGCCGCACGCGCACTGAGTTCGCCAGTTCGCGGCCGGAGCGCCAGTGCGTGGAGGGGGGTAGGAGGATTATGTGACTTAGTGTAGAAGTACCTAAGTTGACCTGCACTTTGATTGGGAAATTAGAAAATTGGGAATATTTGTGATAGACCCCAAAATTTGTGGTGTCTTTTACCAATCATGAGTCATTCATTGTCTTGCTAAAATCATGAAATTAGTCATTCAAAGCCATTCAAATATATGACCAAATTCTTCCAGTTTCATTGACATGTAATGATCACGATTATTGTCGTGGAGTTTATTTAATTTAAAAATAAAAATATTTAGATAATTCGAACGAATTTTTAATGAAAATAAAAATAAAAAATTGGGAAAACTAGAAAAAAGTAAAAACATTCTACAATGGCCGCGATGACCATGATGACGTTCTGCGATGGCCACAAAATCGACATTATAGTTACACATCTGTTTTAACATTGAACTTTGTAGCAGTTGATGTGTTCCCATAAAGGAGCGACCGTTACGACCAATATTGCGAACCATGACTGGTTTTCGGTATTGATGATTGTCACTTCGTCTATTAACATTAGATATTTGGGGGAAAAAAACGACGATATCTACTGGAAAAGAGGGTTTGTTTGATGTGTACCCTAAGAGATGCATTTCACCATTGATGCTGCCATCCAGTGCGCAACATCAAATTTTCCGAAAAGAGGGGTTGTTATTAGAAAGAAATGCTGCATACAATTGGTACAGGTGCTAGCATCTTCTTTAACAGGACTTAATTTAATATAATATTTGTTTTCTTACTGTTAGATTATATTCTGAGCTTCCAGTTTTCACTTATCTGAATCACACTGCAGCGGCTCTATGTTGAGCATGGACTCAGCTCTGGTGATCAACCTCGTATTGTCCACGATGAAGAAATATCATAGATTATATATTATTAAGGTTAATGATTTATGATTAGTTTGTAATATATATGTACGTATGATGGCGTGCGCATGTGCTGTTAGTGTTCTTGTGTTAAAGCTGCTAATAAGGTGTATTAGCATTGAAGACAGGGCGCGATTTCATGAGAGGGACATCTCAAAATTATACATATAAAGTTGCATTTTACTTTCTAAAATTATTTTCACCCTATTTTTTTTTTTTGCCCAGTAAACATTAATTCTAAATTCGGCCATGAAGGTATATTAGTAATATACATTATGTTTTTTTGTGATAAAACAACATTAATTGCGTAGAGGTGTTCGGGTTGAATTTCTTTAATCCATTCATCCATCAATTGCCATTGCGTTTGTTTATTGTTTATGTAATCGTAGAACCATCCGTTTGATAATATATTTTCCGTTCAAATTAAGAAAATATAATTAAATGAAGGTCGATTGATGAACACTAATTCACGAATTCCAAAATATGGTTCTTGAGATTATTAAATATTGATTTAAAATCGTCGGAGATCTTAGAGAGTCCTCGAGGTTTGCAGAAACTCCAATAATTGTTAGAAACCTAAGATTTGGAGGAGAAATATTTTGTTTAATATCATTCTAGAGATTCGCATTTCTCCACATTACAATACATATGTTATTTATAGGAAAACTATAAGAAAATTTCTTGTTTGGACACATGGTATAAACGTGAATTGCTAATTTATCCCATTGTGTCCACTGTTATTTATTATATTTTTATTATATTATTTTAACAATAATGGCTACCGTAGGTGTATGTCCGGAGAACCGTGTGATCTTGTTTATGCCCAGAGGCCAGAGCTGGTTTTTTAATTGAAATTCCATCGAATCGTGAATACACATTGATCGATTAACTATTTCACTGATTAGTCTATATGGTGCGATCAAATTAACGTGTTTTTTTAATCATCCAAAACACCTGCGATGGATTCAAATTCCATCGAAATTCAAAAACCATCGAATCGTCAATACCCATTGATCAATTAACTTTTCATTGATTTATCTATACACCGCGATGAAATTAACGTATTATCTTTTCCATCCAAACACCTGCGATGGATTCGGCATTCATCCTTTTGTTGAAGTTTAGAGGTGAAACCCAAGTGTTGAACGTGAATTTCGGCTTCTCATTCTATGATTTAACATCTATTGCATCTGGTAAGTGGTCTGATTTCGTTTAAGCATTCCATTACATGACACTCTAATTGTTGTTTGAACATTGAAGATGAAATGAGAAACATGTTTATGTTATGTAAAATAATTGATGTGCATTTGTTGACATTGGATGTCGACGATGAAAAAATAGTATTATTTGGAGCTTCGTCTGGTAGTAGGAATTGGATTATGTCGTCTGCTGGTGAAGACCACGATATTGCACCTTTTGAGTCATGTGGTGCACGGGTTCCACGAGCAGCACATGTCTCAAATGATGCACGTGATATAACTGTGATTGCACCAAGAGATAACCAAGATGCCTGTGATGCACCTGCACCGAAAGACTCAACATATGCATATGATGTAACTGAAGAAGATTGTTTCATCTTCTGGTTATGATTCCGAACATCGAAGATGTGATGTCAACAATAAGGAAAAGTTGTTGTTATGTAATGGTTGGTCGCAAATTATTAGTAGGGTAGGTCAAGACTTTAGAGGCGGTGTACAAGTGTTTTGGCGTGAACTTAGCAAAGATTCGGTTGAAATTGGTTTTGATTTTAACTACATTAAAAACAATAGGGATAGAGTAGTTGTTGTGTGTGCGAATAAGCATGATGAAGGTTGTGGTTGGTTTGTGAATGCCAACATATCACGAGTAAATAGTTCTTTTTATATCAAGAAATTGAACAATGTTCACACTTGTGGGCTTAGGGTAATGAAACACAAATCAACGCAGATGAGTTCGGATATATTATCTGGAATTATTGTTGAACGAGTCAGTGCCAATCCTACATTCTCTGCAATGTCTTTGTGTGATCTAACGAAAATAGATTATGGCTTGGATATCACGTACAGTAAATCATGGAGAAGGCTAGGTCTACTGTATTTTGGAAGTTTTGTAAAGCTTGAAGTTGATGAGAGTGATCGATTCAGTCATCTGTTTGTTTCATTTCGTGCTAGCATTGATGGGTTCAAATATTGCCGGCCAAAGTTATTCCTTGATGGAATGTTTTTGAAACCCCGTTTCAAGAGCACCCTTTTGGCTGCCACTGTCCATTATGGTAATCAAGGTATGAAATTATCTAATATTTTGTGTTTAGATGCTACTACACGATTAATCGATAGTGCAATGATGCATCACTGCACATTGCTCGGTATATGTACCGTTCGCTGGCAGCTATTCAGGTGAACATTTACACGTGCACATTCATTCTGTGACATTGTACACGTGCACCCTAAGGTTAACACTGTTTTCGACACATAACCGGAATTGTCATTTAATAACTACCAGCATTTTAGATTTCTTCATTTAATGATGTTGGTTTGTTCCCTTTGGCTTTTGCTATTGTAGATTCCTAGAACTTCGATAATTGGAATTGGTTTTTGAATTGCTTGATCAACATTATTGACAATGTCAAAGATGTTGTATACATTTCAGGTCGAAATGTTGGTTTAATGGAGGCCTTACCTCTCGTGGTTGGACCTACCCTAAAACATTTTTTTGCCTTTATCATTTAAAATGCAATATTCGTGACAGATATGCTGATAAACATTTTTCCAATCAGTTTCGGGAGAGGTCGTGTTTCTTTCTTGATGAGTGTGCATATTCACCAATGAAGGCCATTTTTAGTGAAAATCTTTTGGTTTTGAAACAATAAGGTGGGTCAATAGTTGAAGAGTTTTTAAAAGGAATTTTTTGGAGAAGTGGACAAACGCTTACTCAACTAAGAGATGTATTCAAACGCAGCTGAGTCATTCAATTCATGGATTTTAGAGGCGAGAGGCCTATCTATGACTCACATGGTGGAATGTATCCGGGTGAAGATGATTGTGATGACCAGGGATTATAGATGTTAATCCCGGAGTGTTAATAACCCCTAAAGTTGTTTTACGTGGCGATTTGGAGTTTAATCGTGGTGTTGGGCCTTCTGGGCTCGTTTATCTGGGTAGTTGGGATCGTTGGATCCCGAGGTTGAGATTGTATTCTCATTTGGGTGAAAAACCTATTGAGTTGGGTTTTAGTGTGACTCGGGATCTGGGGTGCTTTGTGTGGGCACCGGTAGGGGGTTTGGGAGTTAGAGAGAGAATTTTTGAAAACAGATGATTTTTAATGAATCATGATGTATTTGTGGGGCTATTAGTATTTCGGGGTATTTTTGCTATAAATACCAGTTGAACCCGAGATTTTAATTTTAAAATTCATTTCAGCTCCTCCAGCCCGTCTCTCTCTCTCCTCGCGTCGGCCCTTTCCCGTCGCCCCCAACCCCCGCGCGTAAAAGCGCTGCGCCCGCCGCCGTCCGGCCGCCGTTCGGCGCGTCCGACCCGCCGTTGGCTTCGTCTCGTCCAGGCGCAGCTTCCCACACCGGCAATTCAAAGTTTCATCGCGATTTGCGTTCGGAATTCCAGATTTACGCAGACGCCCAAAATTCTAGGCTTCTTCGTTTTTGAGCGATTTTCCTTCCGATCTTCGTATGGGTAACCTTCCTTACCCCTTTTTCATGCTTCTCATGTAATTCCCTGTATTTTGGTGATGTATGGTTCGAAAATTTGCCCTAATTTCGTGAGGTTGGGGTTCGAATTTGGTGGTTTTGGCAGGGGGGTAGTGATTCTTGTTATGGGTCGTTTATTACATGTTTTAGATGTATTATGGTGCTTAGTCTGGGTTCGAATTGTGAGGTTAAGGGTTCGAAAATTTGAAGGGTGTTCTTGAACAATTTTCGATAATGTCTCATTCGTTTCCCTCCCTGCATGTGCCCTGCCCCGGGTCTTTTAAATGGTTAATTGTCGTGTGTTGGCAATATTTTGAGGGTTATGGATGTGCTTGAGCATGGGTTATATGTTCGTAAATAATTGTGAATTATTTATAGTGTTAGCACATCGTTCCTCGGGGCATGGAACTCGAGCAAGGTTTGGCTCGGACTTCGGAGATTTAAGGTACGTGCGACGTACGAGCATTTCTTTATATGAGAACATTTGTGAAATGCATGATGTATTTTGATTGCATTGAATAATTGTGCGTATGGTTATATATTTATGTTGATATAGCCAATGAACGACCAAATCTTGATATCGCCGCCACAAGCGTGCATGACACTAGAGTAGGATAACTCTTACAAGGTATATGGGGTACTGGATGTATATGACTATTGTAGGGCATTGAGATGCCTGAGAATGATCGTGGAATCATGTATTCATTATAAGACATGCGAGATGTCTAAGTATAATGGAGAATTGGTAAAATAAATGCTAGGCATTTGAGCTATCTGTGATTGATAGCGAGGTTGAGAAAATCAGTTTTTGGTATTGAGATATCCATATTTGCCTGCATAATGAATTTGGAATCACTATATATTGACATTCGAGAATTAGGCATACGATGAGTTAAATCATTGTGTTGATTTACTGATTTTTGAGATTTGATGAGTTTGATGATTGTGAGAACATGGACAGTACACGAAATCCCGGATGAGGACGTTGCCATCCACGGAGTATCATTTAAAATTCATTAGTATTTACTTTTGTTGTAAATGATGAATTTCATTATTGTGATTATGGGATTTTGTGTGTTGGTATGCTCACCCCGTTGGGGGCTGTATCTGTTGGGGCAGATGAACAGGTACATCGATGGCTTTGGAGTTGAGCTCTAGCTGTTGATTGGATTTACTCCCAGGATCATGGTACCAGGGCTTGATGGAGCACGGTATCGTATAGGGTACTTATATACACCCGAGGGTTACATACACATTTATGATGCTCGCATGTGAGCACGGTTATACTTGTATATGGGTTGTATATAAAGGCATGAGCCTTCCTCTCTTTCATTCTATATGCATGCAATTAAGGTAGAATTGCTAATGATATGAGAGTCATTGGTGTATTATGTGGGTGTTGAAACCCACTTTAGTTGTCTTATTGTGTGGTGTCTTCCCTGGCTGGGAATTTACTTCGTGTTGCTGTATTCTGTTGAATATTGTGTTTTCCCTGGCCGGGAACTATGTTATGTGATGTGCTTTTGTTTCGGGATAGCTCAATTTATGGGGAGACTCTGCCCAAATTTTTATAAAAGTCCTCAATGTAAAAAGTGGTGTAATGTGGATGGAAATGGGCGAAATCTATGAGTCTATTTGTTGGTAGAGATGATCTTAATGTTGAATATTAAAGAAATTTTGTAATTGCCATTCAATGGTAAAGTATCATCTGAGTTTCCCGATTGATTTTATTGAAAGCATGTGCCACACATAATGATTAATACACTAATCAAGGGTTAAGGGCTTGGGGTCCTTACATTAGTGGTATCAGAGCAGTGGTTGCTCATTGGGGCTGTTAAGGGCCTAGGAAGTTATTGATAGCACATATTTATGCATGATGGCATTAATGTTGTACGACATAACTAATTGTTTATGTGCTTTTATGATATGAAAAGTGATATTGCTAACCATTGTGGTTGCAGGAATCGTGTGGAACACGATAGGATGGCATTAATGGTAATGTCTGGCACTCCGTATGTCATGGGCCAAGGAATTTGGTTTTTTTTTTTAGAAAATCAGGTAAAGGGATAATTCCGAGGTAACATGTCTTGGTATACATATTGACATGCAAGTGGTTGCATATATGTATTGCATGTTTGACGCATAGCGTATATGGCTATTGTTGTTAACCATGATGGTTGCAGGTTACAGGAAATACGGAGTATGAAAAGAATGATGATTATACATTCTAGGAGTCTTGTTTATCACAGTAAAAAAAAAAAAAATTTATGCTTAAACTGGTTCTGTAGTACTGAAGCGGGGAAGATTGTACCACTCATTATGAGGTTCTGTAGTAATGAAGCGGGGAAGATTGTACCGCTCATTATGAGGTTCTGTAGTAATGAAGCGGGGAAGATTGTACCGCTCATTATGAGGTTCTGTAGTAATGAAGCGGGGAGGATTGTACCGCTCATTATGAGATTGTGTAGTACGAAACGGTGAGTTATGGTACCGCTTGTTATGATGATGATTCATCTCTTTATGATGATTGTCGATGGTTTATACCGCCGGACACGGATGATAGCGGTGATGTATTCCGCTGTATCGATGGTGATGATTCATTCATTTATGATGACACGGAGGATAGCGACGGTTTATTCCGCTATGTCAGTAATGATGATTCATTCTTCTATGATGATGGGCGATGATTCATACCGCCAGACACATGTATAGCGATGAGGCATTCCGCTGTGTCAGTTGACAATGATTCATGCCGATGGGCATATGTATATATGATGATTTACAATGACTCATTCTTCTATGAGGATTGGCGATGATTCGTGTCGCCGGACATGTTGATAGCGATGCCTTGTTCCGCTATTAATTGGACGATGATTCATGCTCAGGTGTAGAGCAAGGTTTCATGCCACTTATTATATGACAAAGTATCATGCCGTCGATTCTATAGCGATGGATTGTGCCGCTATGTACTCAGCACATGATTTTGCCGCCTTCGAGCGATGGGTGCTGATTACGCACTATTATTGAGCGACGGAGACAAGTATGCCGCTATCTTGTTAGCGATGAAGTATGGGATATTGCTGTTTTATTAGCATTACCGTAGCTGGCATGCGTTGATATGCATGTTTTATTATGACTATTTTATTAGCATAATAGTGGATGGCATACGTTGAGGTACAGGGACCGTCACGAGTTGACTAGGTCATTTAGATGTCATTGTTGACATGTATCGTCACAAGTCGACGATGCCTTAGATGCCATGAATGGGCATGTATCGTCACGGGATGACGATGACGATGGTGTAGGAGATGTCTTATTAGACATGCATCATTGTTACGATGAACAATGCGTTGAGCATACGTATTCAGTTGTATGCCCTGGGGTGCCAGTGCCGAGCACAAGGTGATGTTTACGTCACCGATTGACGTGACCTTTATATCGAGGGAGTTACTCGAGGAAAGGATGGACGCGCTGTACATGCGATTGTACCGCAGCATATGTTTGTGATGATCATATTACGAGGGGTGATACCCTTGAGGTATGCTCGTTGGAATGGCTTTTTGGCCATGTAATTTGATGACAGGAGTAATCGTGGAGGAAATTACTCGCTTTCTATCGATGTGACATGTGGTAGACATGGTCACACCACCCTTGAGGGTGTAGAATGGGTCCTAAGGGAGTAGGATCAGGTTATGTTAAGTACATAGGGACATTGGAGTGTCCAGGGTGTATCGGCATTAGAGGAATGTTGGGTAAAGACCCACTACTCTATTGATTTTCTTCCCATGGTATGGTATGCCATGTGGGAACGTCCGTCTTGTTGGTAGGTTTGAGGTAAACCTAAAGAGACAGAGACTAGTTTGTCTGCCGCGTGTGTGCAGCACCATGAGGGGCTTGCTAGAGCCTTTATACTGCTCGTTGGAACCAAGTTTGGCAAATCGTAAGGTGATACGATGTGGATTGTGGTGGACTCTAGTAGTCACCACGTCATTGAGGTTGAGGTTGTGCATGCCTCACTGAAACGTGTATACGTTTATGTTTAATCTTGGTGAGACTTGTCTGGGACAGCTCATGATGTTGAAGTACCAACAAGAGAGTCATCAGGTCGTTGTTGACTCGATCTGGGGAATCCGTGTATTTGGGATGCAATGGGTGTTATTGCATCCAGTTTTTCAGAACAGTGGTTCGAGACTAGTGGATCTCGAGTTCGATGGCACTTCCCTTGTGGGGAAGGAGGTAGTATTATACCTATTTGGGAATCTTTGAAAGATTCGGTAAGTTGGTGCATGTGGTGTTGATTTTGGGAATCACGCCGTGTTGTTGATCGTCGATTATCATTCTCCACTGGATGGAAATGACTCAGAACTGACGGTTGTGTTTGGGACTTAGGGGTATGTTGTAGATACCTGAGCCAAGTGCATTGAGTATGCATGTAGTGTCTGTGCTTAGGCAGGTATACCGGTGAGTATACGGATGCCAGTTATCGATTTCTTTTGTCAAGCATAGAGTTATGTTGTGTTTGGGTGGTTAAATCTCTGATGAGAGATATGGAACACCTTGAGTTTGGGAATCTCCATGGCACGATAAATTATGAGGAATAATCGTGAAGTTAGTTGACTCCCTTTGAAGAAGGATTATCTTGTGTGGGTTAAGGTATTTCCTTGTTGGCGTTTTCTTTCGAGTTTTCGCTAGCCTTCCCAAGTTTGGATTGTTAAATCCTAGGATTATCAAGGGATGTCAGGAATTCGGATTTGTTGGGTGTCGCTGACGAACAAGCGTTGAGGATGCAATGGGTTTATTGCATGTCCGTTCAGAATTTTTTAAACTCTGTGGAGTCTCGATTGTTTATCTATGATCAGGATGTGATTCTTGGAACATCCGGAGGTGGGCATCTTGTGAGATGTCTTTTGTGTGAATCTGTGGCCGTGAGTTGCCCAATTTGAGTTGCAATGATGCGACTGCTCCTTCGATAGAGGAGGTTTGAAAGTGGAAACCAGGTTTGGTATGTGTACACCGTGGTATACTAATGTTTCCCTCGTAACGATGTATGTTAGACATCGTGAGTCATGATAGAGATGTCATTGAATGATATCTACGATGGAATCGGGAGCGATTCGAATCCTCGCAGTTTCAGTTGACTAACTGCTTTTGGATTATTAGCGTTGAGTTGTGCTGACGCTCTTTGACGTTATGATAGATTTGGAAGTCTATTCCACTCCAGAGTTGACACGAGGTCAACGTTCTCACGGTTGAGGTGTCATTCATGATGCGTTCTTACTAGTTGTATTAGAACTAAGGATGACTGTCCGATCTACAGCCGTAAGTATTGGTTGTTTTGCAGTCATGAGAGACTGACTTTTGGGATGACCCGCATCGAGGTACGTTTCTGCCTCTTGGGTGATATGTTGGTTTTGGTATGTCGCTCTGTTTCAGAGTTTGATGTGAGGTAAGTATCCTCGCGTTTATTTAATACGATTCTGATATGGTCAAGAATCGAGGTTATGACTTCATGTTGTTGTGTAGCCTGGGTGTTATGTGATACACCGGTGCTAATTTCGAGGACGAAATTCTTTTAGTGGGGGATATTGTGATGACCAGGGATTATAGATGTTAATCCCGGAGTGTTAATAACCCCTAAAGTTGTTTTACGTGGCGATTTGGAGTTTAATCGTGGTGTTGGGCCTTCTGGGCTCGTTTATCTGGGTAGTTGGGATAGTTGGATCCCGAGGTTGAGATTGTATTCTCATTTGGGTGAAAAACCTATTGAGTTGGGTTTTTAGTGTGACTCGGGATCTGGGGTGCTTTGTGTGGGCACCGGTAGGGGGTTTTGGAGTTAGAGAGAGAATTTTTGAAAACAGATGATTTTTAATGAATCATGATGTATTTGTGGGGCTATTAGTATTTCAGGGTATTTTTGCTATAAATACCAGTTGAACCCGAGATTTTAATTTTAAAATTCATTTCAGCTCCTCCAGCCCGTCTCTCTCTCTCCTCGCGTCGGCCCTTTCCCGTCGCCCCCAACCCCCGCGCGTAAAAGCGTTGCGCCGGCCGCCGGCGGCCGTTCGGCGCGTCCGACCCGCCGTTGGCTTCGTCTCGTCCAGGCGCATCTTCCCACACCGGCAATTCAAAGTTTCATCGCGATTTGCGTTCGGAGTTCCAGATTTACGCAGACGCCCAAAATTCTAGGGTTCTTCATTTTTTGAGCGTTTTTCCTTCCGATCTTCGTACGGGTAACCTTCCTTACCCCTTTTTCATGCTTCTCATGTAATTCCCTGTATTTTGGTGATGTATGGTTCGAAAATTTGCCCTAATTTCGTGAGGTTGGGGTTCGAATTTGGTGGTTTTGGCAGGGGGGTAGTGATTCTTGTTATGGGTCGTTTATTACATGTTTTAGATGTATTATGGTGCTTAGTTTGGGTTCGAATTGTGAGGTTAAGGGTTCGAAAATTTGAAGGGTGTTCTTGAACAATTTCGATAATGTCTCATTCTTTTCCCTCCCTGCATGTGCCATGCCCCGGGTCTTTTAAATGGTTAATTGTCGTGTGTTGGCAATATTTTGCGGGTTATGGATGTGCTTGAGCATGGGTTACATGTTCGTAAATAATTGTGAATTATTTATCGTGTTAGCACATCGTTCCTCGGGGCATGGAACTCGAGCAAGGTTTGGCTCGGACTTCGGAGATTTAAGGTACGTGCGACGTACGAGCATTTCTTTATATGAGAACATTTGTGAAATGCATGATGTATTTTGATTGCATTGAATAATTGTGTGTATGGTTATATATTTATGTTGATATAGCCAATGAACGACCAAATCTTGATATCGCCGCCACAAGCGTGCATGACACTAGAGTAGGATAACTCTTACAAGGTATATGGGGTACTGGATGTATATGACTATTGTAGGGCATTGAGATGCCTGAGAATGATCGTGGAATCATGTATTCATTATAAGACATGCGAGATGTCTAAGTATAATGGAGAATTGGTAAAATAAATGCTAGGCATTTGAGCTATCTGTGATTGATAGCGAGGTTGAGAAAATCAGTATTTGTTATTGAGATATCCATATTTGCCTGCATAATGAATTTGGAATCACTATATATTGACATTCGAGAATTAGGCATACGATGAGTTAAATCAATGTGTTGATTTACTGATTTTTGAGATTTGATGAGTTTGATGATTGTGAGAACAGGGACAGTACACGAAATCCCGGATGAGGACGTTGCCATCCAGGGAGTATCATTTAAAATTCATTAGTATTTACTTTTGTTGTAAATTATGAATTTCATTATTGTGATTATGGGATTTTGTGTGTTGGTATGCTCACCCCGTTGGGGGCTGTCTCTGTTGGGGCAGGTGAACAGGTACATCGATGGCTTTGGAGTTGAGCTCGAGCTGTTGATTGGATTTACTCCCAGGATCGTGGTACCAGGGCTTGATGGAGCACGGTATCGTATAGGGTACTTATATACACCCAAGGGTTACATACACATTTATGATGCTCGCATGTGAGCACGGTTATACTTGTATATGGGTTGTATATAAAGGCATGAGCCTTCCTCTCTTTCATTCTATATGCATGCAATTAAGGGTAGAATTGCTAATGATATGAGAGTCATTGGTGTATTATGTGGGTGTTGAAACCCACTTTAGTTGTCTTATTGTGTGGTGTCTTCCCTGGCTGGGTTACTTCGTGTTGCTGTATTCTGTTGAATATTGTGTTTTCCCTGACCGGGAACTATGTTATGTGATGTGCTTTTGTTTCGGGATATCTCAATTTATGGGGAGACTCTGCCCAAATTTTTATAAAAGTCCTCAATGTAAAAAGTGGTGTAATGTGGATGGAAATGGGCGAAATCTATGAGTCTATTTGTTGGTAGAGATGATCTTAATGTTGAATATTAAAGAAATTTTGTAATTGCCATTCAATGGTAAAGTATCATCTGAGTTTCCCGATTGATTTTATTGAAAGCATGTGCCACACATAATGATTAATACACTAATCAAGGGTTAAGGGCTTGGGGTCCTTACAATGATGGTTTTGTTTTGTGATAGGAGGTTGAAGGTGTAAGGACCCTAGTTCCTTAAGTGCGGATTAAAGGCATAATTAGAGCTAACATACATTATCAGAGTATAAAAGTTCGTGTTGAGATTTTGATCCTTAAGAATTACATGCCAAGTTGAGGACTTTGAAATGGAATAATTAGATTCTCTAACAAATGAATGTTATACACTATAGCTTTACACTACTCCTAGAGTAGACACTATACAAAATAATCATGTCCTTCCTTATCAAAAGCGTTCTTCACAAGCTCACCCTCTCAACCCGCCTTAGCCCATTTATCATGCCAAAATGTACCTACAAGGACAACCCCCAAAACATGAGCATATAATAATCCATATTCAACACAATATGAATATAAGGCGT
This sequence comes from Haberlea rhodopensis, assembly GCA_907163345.1. Classification (NCBI taxonomy): domain Eukaryota; kingdom Viridiplantae; phylum Streptophyta; class Magnoliopsida; order Lamiales; family Gesneriaceae; genus Haberlea; species Haberlea rhodopensis. Next base: position 1,572,711 of record CAJQUN010000069.1, read on the forward strand.
AAATGCATAAACCGTAATAAAACATTTCCTGTTTTTCCCATGCATTTTAAACGCTCCCTTTTTGGTTGTCCCTGTACCATAACTCATGAGTATAATCAATAGATTATTTAATGGTTCTACACATGTCATGACATAACACCATTCCATCATCACCAATCACCAATCTCTGGTCTGTTATAATAGTGTATTTTAATGCACATCGCTTGTCATGACAGCGGCACTAATACCCCTCGCTTCGACATATTAGCGGCATTGAATAACCTCGCGCAAATGCGACATGCGGCAAAACCCTCGCTTCAACATTTGGCGGCAAATATTCTTTCCTCGCTACAATATGACAGCGGCAAGTATTCTATCATCGCTTCAAGTGACAGCGGCAAAGCATTAAAATCATCACTCTATATAACCATGACTCATGGGATGTGCACCAAACAATCATCATATACATATGCAATCGTAATGCATTATTCAACATGTATTTGCATCCACAATGCACAATTTCATATATACTCGCATCCACAATGCATAATCAATGAGTATAATAGATACATGTACCGTTGGGTGCCCGTACGTCTCTCTACGTACCTTTCCAAAAGTAGGATTTGGTATGACTTCACTTCCTTGGTTGTGTCGCCACCTGGTATGGTTCTACACATTCACACAAACCAATATTAGAACCCAATAATAGTCCAATACCAAAAATCCCACAAAAATAACCAAAAACACCCATTTTGGTGTCTCGCGATCGATCGCCGCAAGGCCCCGATCGATCGCGAGATCACACTGCCCGAGTGTCAATTTTTCTGCACTCGACGATCGATCGCCACTTTTGGCGTGGTGGATCGCCAGCCTCGCCGATCGATCGCCCAAAAGTGGCGATCGATCGCCAAACGCTACTGGAGAGTACTGACTGTGCGCGATCGATCGCCAGAAACGGGCGATCGATCCCCGCTCCCCGCACTTCGAAAACCACCATTTTTGCACCATATTTTCTTCCCCCTCTTCACCAACACATATACCAACAAACCCATAACATAAAAACACCATAAACCTTCAACATACACCTTTAAATAACCAAAAATCTAACACCCAACCAAAACCAATACCAACCCAACACAAACCCATTTCAAAACAACAAATACCAACTCAAATCAAAACCAAGCACCATTAAAACATCAAGGAGGGTTCCATACCTCTTATGGACTCCAAATCTCACTAAAACAAACCAAGCTTTTGTGAAGATTTCTCCTCCTCCTTTATGCCAATTTAAAAAATGGGTTGATGGTAGGGTTTGGGAGAGTGATTTGGGGATTGTGGGAAAAGTGAAAGGTAAAGTGGGGGTAATGGGGCATAAAGGTGGGGGATAATTAAAAATATGTACCCCAATTATTAGCATGATGTATAAAATACCCCAACATGATATTTAAAAGCATTTCCCCAAAAGCACCAAAATCTCAATTAAAATACATGCTTTCCAAGTAATTATCAACCATCATAATTAAATCATGCTAGCACCCAAATTCCCAACATGCATTACATGCACCCCGAAATGCATTACCCGAATTAATTCCTACACTAAATCGATTAACACCATAAATAATCACATAACCATAATTAATGTCCAAATTGTAATTAATTATTTCGGGGATATCACAGAAGGCGGCAAGATGGATTGTTGTTTTGTGTGCTAGGATGGAGAAGAGATGACCTTCTTATGAAAACATGGTCGTACATGGAATGTGAAGATGCCATCTGATTCCTGTTTTGAAGTATTCCCATACCCTTCAGTTACTGTGCACCTTGATAAGCAGACATGTACTTGCTACCTGTGGTAGCTTGATGGATTCCCATGTCCTCATGCAGTTGCTGTGTTAAGGAGGAATAAATTGCCTATTGACGAAGAAGTTGACAAATATTTCCATTCTAATACCTACAGATCATGCTATGAAGGAGTTATTTTTCTGATTCCTAGATATCAGAATGTAGATTTTCCTCCACATGATTTCGGAACAAATATTTTACCTCCTCAAACAAAAAGGCAACCTGGTCTTCCAAAGAAGCGAAAAATTAGATCGAGAGGTGAAACCAGTAGACAAGTGTGTTGCAGTCGTTGTCGTAAATATGGTCATAATAGGAAGGCTTGTAAGGAACTATTTCTTGATGCATGACTTATATAATTTCTCTGGGTAAAATTTATTTGTTCATGCATTAGTTTGATCGGAAACTTTAATTGTTTTATGTTTGAAAATACAATTGCGCACCATCTCAAGTTTACATCGTGCAAAACTAATCATGCATCCATTCATAAATCCAGTCGTGCACCCACTTTCATAAACAATCGTGCATCTTCAATCATCACTGTCATGAATCAGTTATTAAATTATTCGTGCACAAGAACAAAATTAATCGTGCATAACCTAATAAATAAAATCGTTCATCAAATAATGAAATAAATCGTGCATCCCCTAATAAATTTAATCTTGCACCCTATTCAAAATTTCAACTGTGCGCAAAAAGAAAAAAATATTCAATCTTTTAATTAGTCGTGCACAAAAAACAAAACTAATCGTGCACCCATTCATAAATTCGTGCATCCAGTATCAGAAACAATCGTGCATCTTCAATCATCCCTGTCATGAGTCAATTATTAAATTATTCATGCACAAGAACACAATTAATCGTGCACCCAATCAAAATCTCAATCATGCACCCACTCAAAATTTCAATCGTGCAACCTCTAACAAATTCAATCGTGTACCCATTCATAAATTCAATCATTTTTATACAATAAATTAAATTCAATATTTTTTAACTAATCAGGCACAAACAACAAACTAAATTCAATCGTGCACATTAAACAAGCTAAAGTCAATATATTTTTTTGTAATCGTGCCCCAATCAATTAAAAAGTCGTGCAGTTTCATTATATTCCAATCAAGCACCTTTAAAATTTTACAAAATTCAATCGTGCACCTTTCCGATTTTAAGTTTTTACAATATATACATATATAGATGTAACTATTTGTTAAATGATGCAACTTCGACAATCATGGTCACCATCTAAGCTCTGTATATGGAACTGAAGTCTTCCTTTGTTTGCTTAGGTACATGTTTATCTGTCATTAAATGCTCCATATTCATGCAGACAAAAACAACAAAATCGTGCATTTTCAGTTTCGATGTCCTTCTTCAGCCTCTGAATTTCATCAAATGCAGACCGCGTCTCATTGAATGCTTCATCCTTCACAAAAATTGTTTTTTTTTCTTCAAGTTTCATGTTCTTTCATGTTGGGTTCACATTTGACCGAGCCCGATAATAAGTAAATGAGCAGCTTTTGAAAAATTAACGATCAAATGAATTACTGACATTGGATTCAAAAGCATATGTATACCGGATCATGTTTAACTAAATGAAGTATTTACTTTTATATTCCGTTGGCTAGTCTACCTTTAATTTAGAATTGTGAAAATTATAATATTGGTCCAGTAGATTTATCTCTTGCGAGTTTCTTCATCTATGTTATTAAATCAGTTTTAGTCTGCTATCTTGTTTTTTTACGATTTTGTCCTCTTTCCGATGTGACGCTAAAGTATGCGGTGTCACTTAAGTATTGCCGATGAAAAATATTGAAATCGTATAAGATAGCTAGAACCATGAATATTATATCGAAGAGCATCTTTGAACAGAAGTTAAGCTCGTCAAGGCCCATTTCACGAATTGAAGATTTAACTTTTGGGCTGTCCAAATCCTGAGTTTCTGGTTAGATCTATTTGGGCCGCCCATAATTATGTCTCACATCACAAGTGCAAAATATATATTAGAAATAAAAATATATATTAGAAATAAAAAGTCAAAAAAGTATAATGGAATAATTAAGGAAGAGACAAAAGTATATGCTTACACAGCATTTGAGCTTATTATGATTTTTATATGTAGTTTAATATGATATTTACTACTTAACAAAACTGAAATTGTTCCATTCTATTTTTTTGCGAATTTATCAAAGTAAAGTATGAAATCTAAAATTTAAAACAGGCTAATCAAGTTTAAATGAAGTTGAATAGAGAGACTTTACTTTAGATTTCCAATTAATTTTTCGAAATAGCACAAATTGATCTAAGTTTAATCAAATGAATATTTTTTTTTATGAAATTATATTCTTTTATATGTATCTCATATCCAGTCTTATAGTAAAAAGGGCTTTTGACAACGAACTCTAGTTGATTTTTCAAATAAGCGGTTTACATCCATGTTGTTTGGAAATAAACAGTTTTCCCTCATGTGATTTTAAAAAAAAAGACAGTTTACCAAAAGTTGTTTGTTAATATGTGCAAAACACCCATTATATGTGAGGGACAATATGATATGTTTTGCATGAGAGAGTAAAATATATATTTTACAAACATATGGGTAAAGTGTCTATTCATGATATCAAAGAAGGACAAAATATCTATCAATGATATCATAGATGGATAAATTAGCACTGATTTTAGTAATATCTTTAACACGAGATATCACTCGTCTAATCCCCAACTATTTTAACAAAGTATATATTGTCAATTATTTATCATATTCAAACGGTTTTGGGATGAGTTTGGATAAACCTAGGACCGAACTGCTACAAAAAAAAAACAAGCATCACCTCGCCCCACGAACCAATTTTTTTATTTAAAAAATTATTAGCTAAAATCAATTTTGAAGCACAAAAATGAGTTCATGATTGAATTTCATGTGGTAATATTTTTAATAAGTTTTGTAAAACCATCAGTAAGCTACCAAATCATATTTAATTTGACATCCTTTCAAAATATTCAACTTATTTAATATGCACACGAGTTTTAAGATAAAATTTAAATAATATCATGTTATGATTCAGTCAAAGAAATGAAATGTACATTTGATATAAAATTTGAAAAACAAAATAATACGTATTACGGTGTGGGTTTGGCCAAACCGAGACCCACCCCGCTTCAAAATCGATTAAAGTGGGTTCATACCCGACCCGAATGATGGGTTTATTAAGGTTTGAGGTAAAACTCGTACACCTTGTCATCCCTATTTTAAAATCTGAATTAGTTAGGTCCGCAATATATGCTGTTGATTAGGTAATCATAATAAAATATGAATTTTGACTGCCGTTTATTGACATCATTTGATTTTTATTTTTCTGTTTGCATAATAATCACGTTAATATACAGCAGAACCACCAAGAAAATTTCCAGCAATGAAATTTGGAATGAAGGCAATTGCATCATCATAGATTTCATTTGCCATTTTATCTTCTATTTTTTTTCCTTCCCAAAACATTTAAATTAAGATTGATTTTTTAATAAACTGACAAATTTGTAAGACTAAAAATGCCCCCCCTTGCCCCAGAAAAACAATTTTTTTACATAAAAATAATAATTTTTTTTTTTAAATTGTGATTTTATCCTAAAAAATTATAATTTGCCCTTTAAAAATTACATTTTGCCCCCACTTAAATTATATTTTGATCTCTAAAATTTTTTTTGGCCTAAATTTTCTATTGTAAATTTCTTTTGCCCTCCCTTCCTAAAAATCATGCATCCGCCGTACACACACATAAGCACCCCAACATCCGATGATGTTTTAATGTGGTGCAATATTTATTGAGTGTAAGAAAAGGAAGAGAAACCCAAATATCCTGAACCTCCTCCTGCAAGAAATTTCCTTCGAAACTACACTTTCACCCATCTTCAACTTTCAACTGCAGTATGTATGTCAACACAATCTGCATGTACGTATGCATGTCCTGAGTTAACGATCATCGATGAAATAAACAAGATCACACCACACAAGCAATCGAGTAATTTCCGAGTACGGCGATCATCTTTTCGTATCAACACCCACATAAACACACACTTCCTCTGTTGTTGTGTACACCGTCTAGAAAATTTGAATGTGGGTAGCAATTTAAGGCCGTCGATCATGAAAATCAACGCAGATGAATGTATTCTTACCAATTAAGATGTGAATGAAGTAACTTTGATGAAATTTTATGGCAAATTCTGCTATGCGGACACGGTGAGTATTCTAATTAATTAAATCACCATATTACCACCCCCGCATCATTATAAAAGAGGAGGTCAGATCATACCAATTAATCAAACACACTACACATTTATTTTCATAATTCAAGAAATCTCAATCTTAACTTACAATGGGTTCCAAGAGATCTGCAGCTAACAAGCTGGGCTGGGGAAATAATCCCTCCTATACATCCGATAACACCTTTTCTTCTCATCAATCCAAACCCGATACAACTGCATTAGTTTCCCAATATTCAAACCCTGCTGCTCATACAAATTACAATAATGCTTCAAACAGTAGGTCTCCGGCCGATTACACCATCGGTAATAATGTTGGAACCAGCTCATCCACCCAACGCCAAAACAACAGCTATGTGGCCAATTACGCCGTCGGTAACAATGTTGGAACAAGCAAGACCACCGGTTCATCCGCCAAACGCAACTATAGCCTTTGGTGAACTACACCTAGCTAGCAACCAGTAAATGTCTACAATGTATGTAATATGTAGTATAATAATAATGAAATGTGTGTATATATATATATAGTTTTCGTTCCTAGGTTCATTTACAGAATATGAAAATGTTGTAAATAAGGTGTGTTAGCTATGAAGAATATTAATGTATACATATTGCACTGTTACTATAAAAAAATTTAATCTGTATAAAAGTGTTGATTATTGGTTCAAATGAAGTTCTTCAATTTCCATGTTTGGCCATGTTTCCATGTATAATATGTGGCAATATATAGGTACAAGATTAATTAAAATTATGATTATTTTATCACGCATCATAAATTTTTAATGACAATATCATCCGAAGCCATTTGTGTATAGCTCAAACTCTAAGATATTAAGTATAGCTCAAACTTATCATCTGATTATTGAGGTGAGGATCAAAGATATTTGGATATGAGTTTAACGTGGATGATATAATAGTTATCATTTTATTTAAAAAATAAATAAGTAGACAATCAATAACAATATATATAGTTATTAATTATCAGTGGTCCAGATAATAAGATGAATGGATATTAAAATTAGATTTTGTTAACTATTACGATTATCTCATTTTTTATGAGAGATTCATAATTAATTAAATGACATATCATTAACGAATTGTTAATAATATAGATGGGGTATATATTTTTGTTTGTTTGTTTATCTTAATCTGAAAGTAACGCCACCAAACTGAAGATCTCCGAAAAAAGTCAAGGGGCTGCTGAGTGTGATAACATTTCATGTAAATATGTATAGCCTCCAAAGTCAAATTCTAGATTTTGAATCCCACCGACTTTTGAGTTCACACTTCGAAAGTGGATTGATATATATATATATACTAGTTATAAGTACCGCGCAAAGCGCGGTGCCAGTGATCATACCATTTGAGCATTTATACTGCAACTTAGCTTGATTTGCAATCAATCATTCATTAATAGAGATAGAAAAAGTAATACAAATATCAAATCAAGGTGGAGGAAACTGCACATGTAAAGATGGCAAAAATGGTTCATACATATCACATTCATAACCATTCATGAACAGAGATAGAACAAGTAATAGAAAACATAAAACCGAGTTGGGCAAAAGATTTGCTGCACATGAAGAGATAGGAAAAGTTGTTCATACAACATGATTAGTTAGATACAAAAGTTAAAAGAGTTGTGGGCAAAAAAGTTTCGGGACAAAACAAGATTCCCCAAAATTGCGGCACATGCAGAAGGAGGGTATGTAGGTTCATTGAGTTCTTCAAAAAAAGTGCAGCATGTTGCAAAAAGAGTAGGGGATGTAGTTTTTCCATGAAATAAGTATCTTGGTAGGAAAAACATAGCCTAAAAAAAAGGCACAAAATTTATGGACAGTTAGGCATGATAATTGGCTATCAAGATTGGCCAGGAGGAGATAGGAGTAGTGCTGCTAATATTTTTTTTTGGGCTTTAGCACCCTTCCTCTTGTGGATGTCTTTACCCCGATTGTTTTTCCAGAAGGAGCTGAAACATAAAACAGAATATGCCAATTCTTGACAAATAGAAGCAATAATCAAATAGCATAGATCATATTCATTATATTCATGCAAGGAAAAACCTTGCATATGTGTTTCTTGTGGAAAGATATCAACGGCAGCATCGAGGTCATCTTCGGAGGTGCTATCATCAAGGACAATATGCCGCAAAGTCCGCTTCTTCAATTTTGTTTTTATGTTCTTGCCAACTGCTGATACATTTTAGAGTCGTGTCATACAGATAGTGATAAGCAAAACCTAAGGCTGTTACATGCAAATGACATAAAAAACAGCAGCAAAGATAAAAGGATTTTGTATGGGATTTTTTGTTTTTTGTACTGAGATGCACATTTTTTTTGGCGGTCAACTATTCATGTAAAACAAGTATATGGAAGAACAATTACGGAAAAATTAGAGGAAATTGTTCATAAAATAAATTTAATAATTGATAACGAATGGCAAATTATTAAAACACGAACAAGAATTAAATACATGGGCAAGTAGAAGGAAATCTAGGTTCTGGATGCCAATCAAGTGAGCATCTATCAAGGAAAAAAAGGATATAGTCCAAAGAACCAATAAACAAAAGCTCATAAATAAACAAAAACTCATAAATGAAACTGAAACATAATGTAAAGATTAAACAAAACTAATAGATCTTTAAAGACAAAAACTTAATCACTAAATCACATCTTCCCTTTTAAATCATGTATAATCAAGAATTAATTACGAACCACAAGTAAAACTAATTAAATCCAAGACATTACAAGATTGGGGCACGCTAAACATAACTCTAATGGACAAATTATTTTAAGATGGTATGATTTTTCAGGGAAAAATCGGCATAGAAAAGAGAGAGAGGCTGGGAGAGCTTAAACGATTGATAATAAGTAAGCAATTAAAGTAATGATATTAAAGTGAACTGATGTTTCTCATATATAGAATAGTGACCTACAGTGGAGCATATATTTCTCCTTTATCTATGAGTTGTCTACGTAAATGACAGAGCGAAAGTACATAATGAAAGCACGCATATGAAGGCACATTGTAGAAATGAGAAGATGGAAGTTCGATTGGTTTATTCAATGAGTAAGACAATAGCAAAAGAAGAAACTTTATAGGCGATGTACCTCCACTAACGTCATCATCATTGTATGCAGGACAACTATGTTGGCTTATGTGCTGGAAAAGGGCAGCTGTTTTTTTGGGCGAACGATTTTCTTTTGTCGATGTAGCAAGCTCTGCATATGTAAAAAAGTTTAAATTAAATAAGATGTTATAAACATTATGTGGTTTTTTTTTTTTTTGGATATTGTTTTTGTAGAGGAATAAGAATGAAAATGTTCAGATAAAAACCACCTGAAAGTGTCATATTGTCATTGACTGAACCTTCTCCAGATGAAACGATAGAAGCAAATGGGGAGTCATTAGATTGAGCTACAATATCTGTGATATATATAGCAAATGACTAATTTTTTCGGATCCTTGTTTCACAACTGTGAAGATAGAGTAGCGGTACTTTTTTTTATATGGAACTACTAACCCGACTGGCTTGTGATATCTGTTTTCCCCTTTTTGAACTTCCCCTTGGTGTCAACACGTTTTTTGGCTGACACACTGCATGTACATTATATTGCAACACTGGTTAGTGTATCTAGTTGGGAAAAAATAGTTTATTTTGATGTTTAATGTGGAAGATGAGAAATAAGCAAATCACTTACTTATGATATGATCATCTGTTGGTTGTTTGAAATCAGACTTAACAGATTTGGCATCTATCAAGGTGGGTGAGGGCACAAATCCAGTTTTCGCTTCGATTTATCTATGCTTGAGAGAGTGAATGGATCATGTATATGATGAGGTAAAATGCAATAGTTGTTAAGGCAATTCAGTTGTTGTATTTTATAATATACCTTCTAATGTGTGGGGATTCACATGGTGTTTAGACAGTTGGTTCTTTGTTGATGGTGTTGGTTGAACTTCAAAACCGGTGTAACCATCAGCAAATTCCATGGCAAGAAGGTTGTACACAGTTGTTTCTTTGCCATTATGCCCATTGAAAAGACTCGATTTGATTTTCATGAAAAGAACGACGTTATTTAATCTAACATTGATAGTACTGACAGGGGCTACACCTTCCTGGTAAATAAATTGATCAGATTATAAATAACTTGTTATGGGAAAAGGGATCAAAAAGGTCAATGAGATCTAAATAAAGGCCTAAGAATATGCTACCTTTAATGTTTGTTCGTAGAAAAGCTGCGGATCCATGCCCAAAATCAGTTCCCCCTCTTTGCCGAAGATCGTAACCTCTAACTTGCCAGTATCGTCAAAAGCACTAAGACGGAAGCGGAATCTACAAAAAAAATGAATATAATATAAATGTTGGGTGAAGATACATTTTATGGAATATTACACAACAAGAACATTTGTCAGATTAAAAACCTTGGTTTGGCGATTTTGTTAATCCCACACTTGTTGCATTTAAACAGAGAATTACAGTCAACATTGATCCCGGATCGGCATTCCTCACAGCACATATAGATGAAACTTTGGGACTCACTTTCAAGAGTGGTTTTTGTCTTTATATTGAATATGCCAACCTAGAACAATAAGGTTGTGGGAGGCGTATTTGTCAAGTATTAGCTCACATATGGTTTGTATCAGAGATATGGGAATGGGAAAAAATACCTTGGTTGCCTGTAAAACTTCCAAGACAGTGTTTATGGGAATCGCCATCCCTGTTCGAACTCCAATCTTGTCCTCAAAAAAACCTACCATCTCAATAACCTCGTCTATGAATAATCTTCGTTCAACACGCCTATGAGATGCAAGAAACAATAATTGTTTAAAAGTATATTGTAAGCATTTGTTAAGGAAAAATATATATAGAGAGAGAATCCTACCATGCACACATGGCCAGAAATAAATGGTTGTCCATCTCAGTTAGAACAATAGAAGATGAGTTTGAACTAAGGGATAAACCTGAAGGTATGAGTTTACCGGTGTTTAGTAATGGCGTAATAATAGGTTTAACTTGTAAGTCATATATATATTATAAAGAGTTACCATAATATCCTTTGACAACGAAATTCAGTAGAGCAAGAACCGGTCGTTTGTGAGTATCGTTCATGATATCATATATCCCTTCAGAGACAACATCGCTCCATAGACTAACCACGAACGGAATCATGCTGCAAGTAAAGACATAAGGAGAAATAGATCTCGTACAATATGAGGCAATATGTGTTATGAAAGATAAATAGAAGCATGTACGTACTCCTGATCAATTGCTGCGTATTCATGGAGAATTTGTGGTTTTCCATTAGGCATGACCTTCCTGGGGGTGTTCCTCTCAATTATTACACAAACAGTGCCTGGCTCAAAATAGGAAATTTGAGATATGGTGAAAGTATGTTGTCATTCAAAGCGTAAGTCATATAAAAAGCATAGGGAAAACTATAAGGACGACTAACATATTGGTTTTCCTGAATTTAGTAACGAAGCAAACTTGCTGAAGCGAACAAAGTCAGGGCGGAACGATGAGCAAGAGATAGTATCATTGTCAACAGGCATTACTGAGGTGCTAGAGCTGATAGTCCATTGATATGGACTACTGACTAAAGCGTTGCGATACATATCATCGACTTTAGAAACGTGTGCATTTGAAACCTTATACGCTTTAGATTCTTCAAGGTTGTTTTTGTACAAATCAACATTCGAGCTGAACATAACGGCTTCAACAGTGTTTCCCTGTTTGTAAGAAAATCCTTGGTAAGTAAGCAGGGGAAAAGATAATTACAAACAATTAGGAGAATATGCGGAACGAAAGTACGTAGTATCATTACCATTTCGTCAGCGAGGATCAGTTTCTGGTATTTTGACTGAGATTTAATGGCTGTTTTAACTTGGAGTTTGGTGACAACTCGGACATTTGCAGACCAATTCTTAGTTCCATCGGTGATTTCAGTAATAGGAAGGATTTTCTGATCCATTTATGGCTGACCGAAGATAACTCAAGGGCGAACAACGAAGTCAGTTTAATTCAAGTTGCTGAATATATCGAGCAAAAAGATATATGGATGAGAAGTAAATAATATACACAGAAGCATATAAAATTTTATTTTCATGGACATTCACACATGTAAAACTATTATAAATAACATGGTGCATATGAAAGATTTGATTGAACATATCAAGCTGATAGGAGTGTCATATGAAAGCAAAGATCCAAGCGCAGTGGGAAATGTCACTAAGGGACAAGTAAGGGGAAAAAAGTGGAGGGAAAAGACATCTAGTGAGCAAAAACGATGGGAGCATGTAATGCAGTGATCATAGTGTAGCTTCCAAAATCTCTCGGTAAACAACGTTTCTTGTCTGACGGTGGATCGAGAACAATGCAGTAGGTGGTTTGACCAAAACCCTAACGGAGCTGGACTTCCGAACCCGGGAAAGTGCGACATATAGTTGGCCGTGTGAGAAAACTGGTTGCGGTAAATAAAGACCGACCCTATCGAGTGTCTGGCCTTGTGATTTGTTAATGCTCATGGCAAAACATAGGCGTATCGGAAATTGGTACCTCTTAAAAGGTATGGGGCATTTTAGGTTATCTGACGGTTCTAACGGGATCCTCGGTACAAATACATATTTTCCCGTGTACTCACCGGATGCAATGACGGCACCAATAACAGATTTTCCTAGATCGCGACAAATGAGGCGCGTGCCATTGCATAGTCCTTCAGAAGGGTTGATATTTCGCAAAAGCATTATAGGGCTATTTTTTTTTTAATCGGAGGATATGTGGGGGTAAACCTGGAGCAGAAACGCCATTTAGGAAATCTTGATATTGACATTGTTGTGTGGGTTTTTTGTAACATCATTGCTCACATATTCAAAAAGTGTCCTGGGAACTTATCAATCATGGCATCATTTATACTATCCATGCAGTCATTTTTTGGCGTAAGAATTGCTCGGCCTATAACGGAATAAGGATTGGTGAAATAGGCTTGGAAGCACGGAAAGATTTGTTCGATGAGGTGATCTAAAGGTTCCTCAATATCAACATAAGGCACACACATATCCTTTGGTAACATGATATGATCTCCAAAAATTGTTGGTTCTGTTCCATCCCCGATGCGTAATAAATATTCTGTAAAGATAGGATCATCTCGTGCACGCATGTTTTCGATCAGGTGGATTTTTTTAATAGAAGGCCAGAGACGTGAATTTACAAGGCATGAATCAACATCGTCTTCGCGAGAACCACACAACGATCGGGATAGTTTGTCTGAAATCGCCACCGAGGACAACTGTCTTGCCCCCGAACAAGATTGGTTTTTCAGTAAGATCACGCAAAAAGGAATCGAGTGCTTCGACGCATCTACGATTTGCCATTGTTGCCTCATCCCAGATAATTAATTTTGATGATAAAATCAACCGTGCATGGACGTTTTGTTTTTTTATTGCACACGCCATGGTGTGATCAAACATGGCTGGCAATTTAAACCTAGAATGGGCGGTCCTACCACCGGGAAGTAAGGACGCAGCAACGCCTGAAGATGCAACTGCGAGGGCAATACCACGGGTGGTTCTAGTGACAGCAAGCAATGCTCTGTAAAGGAATGTTTTACCAGTCCCCCCCAGGTCCGTCAATGAAAAAAGCGGCCCCATTTGAATCGTCGATACATTGCATGATGCTATCAAATGCTGATCGTTGTTGGAAATTCAACTTGTACACCGAGTTCAAATCTTCCTGTGATACACGAATGTTCAGCTCATCTTCATATTCCTTGCTGCGCATTTCATCTTCGCTAACCCAAGTTTTAAACGAAACGAGATTGAAGTCATCGACTGTTTTACCCATAGACTGGAGTAAAACGTCTATTGAGCGAAGAGCATGGTCAAACGCTGTCTTCTGAGGCATGGATATATCTTTAAGAAAATCCTCAGAAAGATGGAATTTGAATTCATTCCACAAGGATGCGGGGTCAGAAGGCAAATTGTAAATAAGAATAGTGGCAAAGAGGCGGCGCAAAGTATATGGGACTTGATAGGCCGAAGCCTCTTCTAAGGACGCACGAACGTCGTTGTCAGAATCCAAAAGGCCTCTCTGCAAAGCGGCTTCACGAAAGCTGGCAAAGATAACACCGTTGTAAGTTCGCAAAAAATCAAAAGAGATGGGTCCTTTCAAGTGGTTCAATAGCAATCTCAAATAGTATCTTTCGGTTTCCATAGGGCTGACGGTGACGAGACGACCTATGGCTGTTCCTCGCTTGCGCTTGACCCATTTCTTTTGTGTACTCTTCCAGACAAAATGCTTAGGAAAATCACGGTAAAGGAGATTTAAGGCCCGCGTTTCTGTATCATCACAATTCATCGAGAAGAATTGGGTCAGTTGAGTCTTCAAGTTGTTTGGATTGGATAAAATACTTTCCAAAGAGCGTGAACCATGGAAGAAGATATAATTAGAATTTGGTAGATGGACATGGAGTTGAACAACAGCAGGACTCATTTCATAAAGTGTGAACCCGTAGATCCGCCACATAGCCTCGGGGGCGCAAAGCCAGCGTGCAGATTGGAAGTCGTGGATCTCATCCATGTTTCCAGCCGATGGAGCGTCTATGACATTGTACGCAACTCTATCATTACCTTTGCACACATATTTGTATAGATATTTTACTACCTTAATATCAGCGCATATCTCGACATTAATGTGGCAGTCAAATTTTGACAAAAGGTAAGGGTTGTATGGAATAACCCAACGATTATCAAGTGTTTGTTTACGGGCAACGATTGTCCTGCCACCATTAATACGTCTATAGGATGGATAAGAATCGTTGCGATGGGTGGTGATTTCAACAAAATCTTTTGGGTAACGATTTTTACAAAGACCCGATCGCATGCATACATTTGTTGGGTTAAGATCTCCACATGGGCCATGAATCATGTGTTTGGATACACAAGAATGAAGGCGAGGATATAACACAGGGTCAGGTGTTTCTGCCGATACGAACTGATCATAAGATTCCACGAAAGTGATCTTGTATCTGGGCTTCATAATAAACAGCCAGTGGACGTGCGGAAGTCCCCTCTTTTGGAACTCAATGACGTACAGGTATGCAGCCACTTTGCCAAAGATTTCTTTGTGGACAATTTCATCCTTTAAGTCCTCATTCTTTGCTCGGAAGACTCTTGCAAATAAGTCAGCCCGATTATGCGCGTGGGCGCCTCGCGAGAGGGCATCCTGTATTTCGGGCCAGTTTGGGTTGCATGTCATGGTTAGGAAGAAATCAGGTCGGCCGAGCATCGATACTAATGCGAGCGCATTCATATAGCGACGGCGAAGATCGTGTGGGCCACCCAAGAACGAAGCCGGCAGAACCGTACGCTGGCCGATGGATCTGCCATGGGTAACACCGTCGTAGGTCGAGCTATCCACAATGCCTTGAAGTGATTCTAAGCGAATTTCATTCTGTACTTGTGCAGTCCGTAAATAATCCAAGCGTTGGGTTTTAATTTTGACATACATGTCGATCTGGTATTGCTGTATGAGACGGCCAGCGCAGAGTATATTTGTGTCATCATCAGAGCGCAGTTGAAACCTATAACAGTAGAATTCTCGTACGGACACATGTTTTTGGTTTCCTCGGTTACGTGTAAGATCTATATGGAAAAACAAAGGAATTTATATAAGTAAAATCAAATATTAAATAAAAGAGGTAATTATTTTAAAAAATAGGAAGAAATGGGAAGGGACAATTAATTACTTGTATGTTCTGCTTGAAGGAGGGATTCACCGGAAGCATAATGTCCGGGCACGAGGGTAGCAAAATTATCTTCGGAGGGGTTATCCGCCGCCTCGCAATCAAAACCATTATGCCATTGTTTTTGAATTCCCGTGTGCCAACCAGGTTCTCCGTAGGGGAATAACAATGGATATTGTAATGGGTCATAACAGCCATAATAGTAATGAACAAACTGTGTGTTGTCTGATTTTGTGTAGACCCGAACATCGTGCGGGCAATCAGAAGAAGGATCAGTCAGCTCATTCCAAATAGCTGCAACATGGTCAACCACTAGTAAATTGTAGACTCTATGATCCAGCGTAGGATCGGCACGTAGCACAATTTTGTATGAATCTAGGGAAGGCATGTCTCTCAAACTCCTAAAGAAATTTGCGTATGGATTAACTTTCATGAGGTCAATTATGAACGATACAATCCTAGTATCCAAATCTCCCGATTGAGATAGTCTATTGGTTATCTCATTTTCAGTGCCGTAAAAGTACAGCTGGAGCTGGCGGCCACACCCATCCGAAGGCACCAAGTTCCGAATGAAATGATAAATACCACCTTGAACCTTGAATGTGTAAATCCCCTTGGCGGAGCTACACAAAGCATGATCGTAATAGATACCAAGAGAAGTAAAGACAGAAGAGTTGTTATATGTACGACAGCGCTGCTGAAAATGGGCAGCGATGGTGCAAGCGTCATCTGTGTAAAGATTCCATAATCGTGAAGGGATTTTTGTTCTCGGAAGGTCAATCTTGCCACTGGAACAACAGAAACCAGGTGGTTCACGATGAAGACGACGAGAACCACAGTGTTCACAGTCGTGTTGCGTGGGAAGGCGCCAGGCCTCAGTTGGTATGCATCTTAGCCTAGCCAAGTACTTTAGAGAGCGGGTTTTTTTGCATTGTTGACCGATCGAAGGAAAACCTGAGAAGCGAGAAAAGCGTAATAAGCACATGGGAACAACATAGTGAGGCTAAAAACATGGTTGACAGGCACCCGTTGTTAGCCAAATACCTGTGGGAGGGCTGGTGCGACGCCTAGTGAGAGGAGAGTCGAGCAAACAAGGGGGTGGCGCTTCATGGGGAAGGTGAGCTGGCAAGGGTGTGGCGGCATAGGTGGCTGAAAGAAGTTAAATAACATAAATAAGTGGGGATTAATGAAGAAGCAAAACAGAGAACTATATTATCTACGCATTATTTCAATGGCATATTGTGGTTAAATTAAGGGGGGCATGCGATTGGGTATAATAAGTGATTCATAGAGTTGCTTAACAAAGTAATACCAAAGTTTGGCACATAGCCATGCAAATGAATGTTTGGTGGCTTAGTTCAAGTTAAGGCTGAGGCAAGAGACAATTTGGGAGGTAATAAAAGAGGAACAAAAAGATAGGAAATGACAATTTTGTAGGATAAGTCTTTAAAAATCGTGATTATTAGGCATTTGTAATTTTGGTAAACGTGTTTTTTTATGCCTTTCTTGGTTGGAGCAGTAAATAAGAAACAATATTAGCTATGCATTATTACATTTAAGATGATGGAATCCTCTATCATTAATTAAAAAAAAACATATCGGTATCATGAAGGGTTGTCTTTATTTATTTAGAGAAGACAAACTCCTAAGCTTACGGTATCGTAGTTCGCAAGCCACAACCAACCAAAGCAAACATATATAATTTTCTCTTTAAATCCAGAAATCAAATATTTTTTTTTCAAGCATTGAGCAAGAAAAGCTGAAGTTAGTAGATTTCCTAGGTTTTTTTTATGTAAATACTTTTTTTTAGAACATAATTTCTTATTATGATATTTAACATTTCGAACTCTCTAACCTTGATCGACAAAAAAATTATACTATGAGCGAAAAACATAATATTTTAATGTTAAACAGACATATTGCAAAACAACAAAACTAACATCAGGGCGGGTACAAAGTACGAAAGCGAAAATGCATGTTTTTTTTTAATCGATAACCACAAATCAAATAGAATTTTTTTTTAATATGATGAAACATTTAATTCAATAGGGGAATATGGGGTTAATAATATGAACAACCTTCATTAGATCCACATGGTGAAATATTTTTTTTACATAGGAAAAAGTTATAAATTCAAATGTGTTGGCCAAATGCACAAAGATTTCAATTCATTAAGGATTAGATGGAAATGAAAAAAGATATAGAAAAGCATGCCCTGAAGCTACTATGGTATATATTTCTAAGCAGAGGCTCAGTATGCAAAATGAGGCAAACAAACTTGGGTAGAAAATTAGTTGGATCAACCTAATTTTTTTGTCTCTTTAGCAATGATATTTGGAAAAAGTTTTTTTTTTGTGTAGGACATATTAGATGCACCATTTCTCGATGCATCATCAAGGAAAAAATTAAACTGGATCCTTGCTTTACAAATGACACCAACACTCCATATAACTTTTTTTTTCCTTCATACCTTCCCAACATGGATTAACAAAACTTACATTTAGATAAGCCATTTTTTTTAAGCTCAATATTTAAATGACACGTTGCAAGATTCAAGCGCCCATATTCGGCCAATCATAAATAATTAATAAAGACATATATAGGATTTGTTTAACATGTAAACCAAATATCTCAAAAAAAAATAATTCTCAAGACAAGAAGGAAATGTGATGTACGCTTAAGAGGTGGAAATCTAAGCTAATGTTTGGAGGTGAAACGAGTTTTTTTCATAATTTTCAAATGGGAAGACTAATATCAAACATTTGTAGATCTAGAATTCATAAAGAATGCATGGTGCTTTCAAACAGGGTTTTTATATGCAGTAAAGCAATCAGTGAGGAAGCTACATTCATTCCCAAAAGGGGGTCAAGTTGTAGGCTGTAAAAAGAGAATGGGGATCGTTTTTTTCAGATAAGGGCCTCAAGTTATGCCAAAAAAACACATGTATCCCCCAAGAAAATAAAATGGAAGCGACCTGAATGGGCAAACCGATCTGACGCAGGGAGGCGACGAGGCCTGTACGTAGAGGAGTTGCTATGAGCGGGGCTTGGCCCTTCAGCACAGAAGGTTCCTATAGGACGTGGAGAATGAGGCAGGGGTTAGAGGTGGGGATAAAGCAAGAAAACATCTAAAAAAGAAGGAAGGGATGACGGTGTTACCGGTTAGCCATGTGTTGCCTGGTCGAAGAAGGCTTTTTTTTCCCTTTTGAGACCTTTAGAGCATAGCGCATTCTTCTTTTCTTGTTTTTTTCTGTCAAGCAAAAAGGAAAGATGGGTAAACAACAATCATTAGCGTGGTTACGATAGAGAACAAAACACATAGCTGAGTTTTGGAAATACCAGCTAAAGACATAGCAACCCGGTTGCGATCATCAGAATCTTTGAGGCTAGTGGAGCCATGAGATATGTCTGGTGTATCTAAGATAGGGTAGGGTGGCACAGGTTCCATGAGAGCCCAGGGGATACAGAACAAAGGGGAAACGAGGCGATGGCCAGACGGAGAACCTGTAGATCAGTAAAGGGAACTAATGGGAAGTACAACACAAAATTGAATGGAAAGAGGCTATAAAGATATACCATTCAGTGCAAGGGCTGAGCAGACAAACGTGCGGCAGCCAAACCTTGCGTAGCAACGCCCGCCACACCCGGACAGAACCAAAAGTAAAGGAGACGACAAGCCCAAAGGGGAAACCCAGTGACAAACCACACAACACTTCAACTTTCAAAATGAAGACCCCCAAATAAACAACGCACATCAACCCCCCTCACTTCACTATTACCGGAACAAGCATACGGGAACAGGAAAAATACGACACAAACATTGGTGATGGAGATCGGGGGAAAACAACATGCTAACCATAGCGTAACGAGGTAGCAAAACTAATGAATCCAAATATATTACATGGCAGGGGAGAAAGGACCAAACATACCCTAAAAATGAGATATTTCACAGATAACTTATATGGCATAAGAAGATCAAATTATAATGATACAACGAATTATCATATTTCCAGACAAAATTACAATAACATCGAAGATCAAAAATCTTCGAAGCAAGAGTTGATGATTTGGGCAAAATACAATATACTGGCTCAAACATCATGCAGCTACACTTAGAAATAAAAGAGGCAAAACACTTTTGAATTGAAATGCGCAAATAAGCCTGCAACATATATAAATGAAATGACAATATAAATAAACCAGTAAGAGATGCCTAGAAATATAAATTAACAAGGGCAAGAGAGAAATCATAAACAAAAATCTGACGGTACAAAAAAATTAACAAAGTTTCAAAATCAAACTCGAATATGTCCCCCCAAATGGCGGAGCAAGGTTCAACACAACTTCTATAGTAAACAAAAGAGTTTTTATTTCTCCTAAACTTTGCTCCAGAATCTAAAAGATGCAAGTTCTACCGATTATCTACTCCCAGCAAAGCAAAAGGGCCTAAGAGGACTAATGTCAGATCAAATAACCAGAAAGGCTAAACAACAAACGATAAAAGCCACCAATATTAGCTCAGTACGAATGATTCAGTTCTTTCCTTCTATAAACGACAGCGATGATCGGAAAAACAGGAGCTTTGTTCGATAAATTTGGGTTGGGAAAACAAAATGCAACGATGGCACAAAAGAAATCGAAAATGCTAAACAACAAACGATAAAATCCACCAAATAGCAGCAATATTGCAAACGAAGCGCTGTTTTATTTCCACAAAAGACTTATACGATTCGAGGACAGAATGTTTGGCTCGGCCATATCGAAAAGAGAAGAAGAAACAGAAATGCAAAACAACAAACGACAAAATCCACCAAATATTAGCTCAAGCGAAATGAATCGGTTCTTTCCTTGCATGAACGGCTTGCCGTTCTCGTAAACAATCGAAAAAATGAAGCAGGGAAAAGCAGCATGTTTTGTTCGGCGAATTCGAGAGAAAAGCAGGAGAACATGATGCTTTGTTCGCCAAAATAGAAGCGAGAAGGAATATTATCTCGATCCGAAATGGATCGGTGCTTTCCGTCCATAAACGGCCAGCCGTGTTCGACGAAATCGTAAAAGCAAAGTAGGATTTTTTTTGGGCGAACAAAATCGAAAGGAAAAGCAGGAAAACAGAATGAATTGGTCGACAAAATAGAAAAGAGAAGGAAATTTAACGAGGAAGATTGTACCTGGGAACGATAGCTTTGGGGAAAATGTCTAATGCGTGAGGAATCTGAAGCTAAGAAAAGTGAAGTAGCTTGCGAAAAAAATACCGTCAATTTGAGAGGTTCCAAGTTTCTTAGCTTTTGAAGGAGAATATTGGCGAAAGCATATCGTACAGCGTGCAGAGTCCGAGCCACAATGGGAGAAAGTGACACAATGCAAAGCTGAACAGTTGCTGCAATAAATGAGAAGGAAGGAACCGCCATCGGGGAAATAAAAAAGTGAATGAGGACAAAAGTAATAAAGCCAACCAAAGAAATATACCAGCTCATGGGACAGGGAAAATGTCTATAATAGCCCTAGAATGACGAAAAACTATTCCTCAGAATAGTTGGGAAGGAAAAGGGTAGACTCAAAACACTGTATAAGTGGTATGACACATATAATAATGTCTAATATATATATATATATATATATATATATATATATATATATATATATATATATATATATATATATATATATTTTGAGTTGTATGTAAGAAAGGCATACTATTCGTATATTCATCTTATAAAGAGAGCAAATATATACAAATCATTGGCTAGCCAATTCTACGTAAGTAAATATATATAAAATCAATAAAATATACATGTTCCATCTTTGTTCCTGGAAGATACGATCCACTTCCCATAATATGGAAGATATTATCCCTTTTTTTTATTCACTTCCCGTAATACTCTCCCTCAAGTTGAAGTATGTATGCGAAGCACACCAAACTTGTTGCTAAGTGAATAAAAATTTCATGGACTGAGTGGCTTGGTGAATAAATCTGCAAGTTGACTTGCTAATGGAACGTGTGCAGTTGTTATGGCACCTGATCGAATTCATTCTCGAAAAACATGACAATCAATTTCTATGCCCTTGGTCCTTTCGTGGAATACTGGATTATGAGCAATGTGAAGTGCTGCTTGGCTATCGCAGAATAGTTTAGCTCTCTACGTATGCTCTACTCGTAGGTTATTCAACAAATGTTTGAGCCAGGTAAGCTCACATGTGATAGAAGTCGTTGCTCGAGATTCTTATTCTGCTGAGGAACTTGACATCGTCGTTTGCTTCTTAGTACGCCATGAGATAAGAGCTCCTATAAGAAATATGAAACAATCAGTTATAGACCGTCTCGTAATCAAATATCGAGGCCAATTAGCGTCGCAATAATATCTCAGTAACAAATTTCCTTTGGCTGGAAAGTATAATCGTTGGCCAGGTGTGCCTTTAATATACCTCGAGAGATGGTGGACAGTATCTGAATGAGGTTTTCTTGGTTTTTGCAGAAATTGACTTAGTAAGTGTACTGAGTAGCTTATCTTGGGTCTTTGTGATGGTGAGGTAAATAAGCCGTCCTACCAATCTCCTGTAAGTGGACGGAATCTTCAAATCTCCCACGTGGATAAAAGTTTAACATTCTCATCCATAGGATGAGCAATTGTGATGTCCGGAATAACTATATCTATTTAATATTAAATATGGAAAAATATGAGAAGCCTTGTAAGAGTATAAGTTGCTGACAGATGTTATTTATGCCTTTAGATTCATATTCATTTATTCACTGGTCGTCTGTGAGCAGTTTGATGCTTGTATATGATCTGTATAAACATTTGAACCCCTTTTTTATTTGGTTGATACATGTGCATTCTATTATGAAGAGAATATGCTTTATAGACAGAGTATAGTGGTATGATGTGTGTTTTGCCCGGGTACTACTTAGATGCATTATTTTGGCGATTTATTGGAGATATGTTATTGGTCATTTATTGAAGAAATGTGTTTTGAGGTAGCTTGATGTTTTATGTTTTTACCCGAGTGTCCAATTTACAAGGAGACTCTATCGAAATTGTTATAAAGATCCAAATTGCTATTATGTAGCATGTTAGTAAGAGTTTGAAACATAATATTTATTATAAATGATTATACCGTGTTTGGTCAAAAATGTTATGGTGAATCAATTGTAAATGATATATATTATCTCTAATGAGGCATCAAAGCGTATACATGTGGGTCATTTTATGCATTTATTATCGTGATATGGTGCTGGGTCTTACAACAATGTTTTGCTCCAAGTAAGTCGGCCTCATCCAGGATCTCAAGATTATATTTTCGCTAAGATGAAGAAATACCATCACCAGAACGAGCAACTTCAATCCCAAGGAATCGGTTCATCGAAGGTGTGTGGTGAGGGAAAGACAACCAAATCTTGTTGATCTTCTTGTGGACGAGATTGGAAAAGGAAGACATGTTCATGAAAACCAACAGCGCAAGAAGAGAAGAATTTATGAGTTGTGAGATCATAAACTCGATATCCCTTTTGACCAAAGGGGTATATAGTAAAGATGCAACATCTTGCTCTTTGAAAAAAATTATGGTAGGCAGGAGATTGGTGGCATATCAAAGAATCCAAAAATGTGAAGGTGGTTATATGAGGGAAACTTGTTGTAGAGAAGTTCATATGGGGATTTGTGATAGAGAATAGGTGCAGGTAAGCGAATGATTAAATAACATGCTGTCTGGATTCTTTCCCCTAGAACTGTAAGGGCAAGTTAACTTGAAAATGTAAAGCTCGTCCGACATTTAAGAGGTGCCGATGTTTCCTTTCAACTATCCCTTTTTGTTGAGGAGTTGAAGGACATGAATGATGGAACTTGATCCCCTTTGCAGCAAAAAGTAATGCCTTAAAGAGATAAATTTAGTACCATTGTCACTTCGAAAGGCTTTAATGTGACATTGAAATTGTGTTTCTACCCAAGAAATGAATGATTGTAAGATTCCTTGTGTCACGCCCCGAGACCGGAGGGCGTGACACCGACGTTGAATCCAAATGAAAAATTCAGACACAACAAGCCTCGTGTACAGATCTATGATAAACCAGTCTTTTTATTCCATAAACATATAATTGTATTTACAATTGAAAAAAACAACTTACAAAGCGGCTCATATTTAACAGAGTATGTGGAAGCGTAAATAAAGAGTTAATAAAAATCTCGGGATTCCTTCGTAGATCACCCTCCTGATAAGTGCATTTTTGCACTTATTATTTCTTTCGTTTCTTTTGGATTGCGTATACATGTGGGTCATTTTATGCATTTATTATCGTGATAAGGTGCTGGGTCTTACAACAATGTTTTGCTCCAAGTAAGTCGGTCTCATCCAGGATTCAAGTGTATATTTTCGCTAAGATGAAGAAATACCATCACCAAAACGAGCAACTTCAATCCCAAGGAATCCGTTCATCGAAGGTGTGTGGTGAGGGAATGACAACCAAATCTTGTTGATCTTTTTGTGGATGAGATTGGAAAAGGAAGACATGTTCGTGAAAACAATATCGGAAGAAGAGAAGAATTTATGAGTTGTGAGATCATAAACTCGATATCCCTTTTGACCAAAGGGGTACATAGTAAAGATGCAACGTCTTGCTCTTTGATAAAATTTATGTGCAGGCAGGAGATTGGTGGCATATCAAAGAATCCAAAAATGCGAAGGTGGTTATATGAGGGAAACTTGTTGTAGAGAAGTTCATATGGGGATTTGTGATAGAGAATAGGTGCAGGTAAGCGAATGATTAAATAACATGCTGTCTGGATTCTTTCCCCTAGAACTGTAAGGGCAAGTTAGCTTGAAAATGTAAAGCTCGTCCGACATTTAAGAGGTGCCGATGTTTCCTTTCAACTATCCCTTTTTGTTGAGGAGTTGAAGGACATGAATGATGGAACTTTATCCCCTTTGCAGCAAAAAGTAATGCCTTAAAGAGATAAATTTAGTACCATTGTCACTTCGAAAGGCTTTAATGTGACATTGAAATTGTGTTTCTACCCAAGAAATGAATGATTGTAAGATTCCTTGTGTCACGCCCCGAGACCGGAGGGCGTGACACCGACGTTGAATCCAAATGAAAAATTTAGACACAACAAGCCTCGTGTACAGATCTATGATAAACCAGTCTTTTTATTCCATAAACATATAATTGTATGTACAATTGAAAAAAACAACTTACAAAGCGTCTCATATTCAGACACAACAAGCCTCGTAGATCCCCCTCCTGGTAAGTGCGTTTTCGCACTTACTATTTCTTTCGTTTCTTTTGGATTGATGTTGTTTTTTCGATCAGAATTATGCGTTTTGTGTTTGCAGGAATCAAGGTAAAGATGAGTGCTATGAGAAGGAAAATGGCATGAAATAACAAGAAAATGGTGACACAAAGTCATAGAAAGACAAGAAAAAGAAGAAAAATCGAAGATGAAGAATACGCAATCAGAGATTGATGGCCTGAAAATAGAGATTGATCCCAGAAAATGGAAACTAGTCGCCTAAAAATAGAGATCGATCCCTG
The DNA here is from genome assembly GCA_907163345.1 of Haberlea rhodopensis. Lineage (NCBI taxonomy): Eukaryota > Viridiplantae > Streptophyta > Magnoliopsida > Lamiales > Gesneriaceae > Haberlea > Haberlea rhodopensis. Next base: position 1,598,045 of record CAJQUN010000069.1, read on the forward strand.
AAAATAGAGATCGATCGCCATAAAAATAGAGATCGATCTCTATGGACAGAATGTTGGGAAACAAATTTGGCGAAATAGCGATCGATGCTGAAATATAGAGATCGATCGCCAAAAGAAGATTTTTGAAAAATAATGACGCAGAGATCGGTCGCTGGAAAACAGAGATCGATCGTTGCGCGAGTCCAGCCCATTAAAAATTAGCGGCTGCTATGTTTAAAACGATTGAGGGTTTTGGTGCGCGATTTTATTTTCTATCGTGAAATTAGCCATACAGCGTTCGTCCTTTCGATCAGCCGTCTGGTGTCGTGGCTTCGTCAGAGGAAGGCGGTCAAGGTGACGGGTCGGTTGACGGACGGGGAGCAATGGCGGGGCGACGGAGTTATAGCGGCAGTAGCCTATTTTTTTTGATTTTACACATATTTTTTTTGCTAAAGTTAATTCTAATTGTACGTTTTAGATTCCCAACTGATTTCTGATTTACGCAGTTGGGAATTGTAATTTGGTTATTTTTATATCAACAAGAAACCTTTTCCCAACGGGGTCATAGAACATGGTTTTACTCTGATACCACTAAAATGTCACGCCCGAAGACCGGAGCACGTGACACCGGTGTTGAATCCAAATGAAAATTTTGGACACAACAAGCCTCGTGTACAGATCTACGATAAACCAGTCTTTTTATTCCATAAACATATAATTGTCTTTACAATTGAAAAAAAACAACTTACAAAGTGTCTAAGATTTAATAGAGTATGCGGAAGCGTAAATAAAGAGTTAATAAAATCTTGGGATTCCTTCGTAGATCACCATCCCAAAAAGTGCTCTTGTATCTCGTTCTCGATCTTCTCTTCGTTCTTATCTGGGAAGGAAGGCAATGAGGTGAGTGTTTGGGGAAACATGTGAGTGTTTGGGGAAACACTCAGCAAGTAGGAACCAATCGAATATGGTAAAAAATATACATACACGAGCGTATAATGCCTTTAAACCATTCTTTATCAAAGCACATAAAACATACACATATACTCATATTTTCTCACACTAGAGCCTTATCATAAACAAATCACATATCACATGGTGGCTTCTATGGGTTCAAGAGGTGGCTCTCGTGTGCATAGCACTTTGCTCTTAAAGATCAAGAGGTGGCTCTCATGCACGTGGCAATTTGCCCCGCATGTTCAAAAGGTGGCCCCGTCACGTAGCACTTTGCCCCCATCGATTCAAGTGGTGGCTCCTACATACGTAACACTTTTCACGTAAAGCCCTTAACTTTCAAATCACATAGATCTCATAACTTTTCCAATCCAAATCATATTCAAAATTGATGTTTGACTGAATCTTTAACACATAAGTAAGATTTTAAAACGAAAAGATATTATCACAAACCCACCCGTTGGAGATTCGAAGCGAGATTGATCAACGGATTTTGGGTTGTGAAGACGGTGCAAATTTCCTCCTTCCTTGCTTGGAACTTTCGAAAATCAATGTGCGTAAATGTGTGTATCTTTGAAAATGGTGTTTGAAGAAATGAGAGCCCTTTTCTTAGCATCATTTGATTTTTATTTAATTTGAAGAGGACCTGACGTTGGATTATCAAAGAAAAAAAGAAAAAAAGAAAAAAAGAAAAAAAAAAGAGTATATCTGGCACCAAATAACCCTTGTACTAATCCCGACTATTTTAACATTAAATTTTTACAAAGTATTTATGGTCAGTTAGTTATCAATTTCAACTCTTGGTAGTTATGTCCGCAATATATGTTGTTGAATACGTAATCATAATTAAATATGAATTATGACTTCTGTTATTAGCATCATCTGATTTTTATTTTTCTGTATGCATAATAATCAAGTTAATATACCGCAGAACCACCAAGAAAATTTCCAGCAAGTAAATTACGAATGAAGGCAACTGCATCATCATATACTTCATTTGCCGTTTTATCTTCTTTTTTTTTTATATCATCTCAAAATATTTATAAAAATATTGGTAAGCATATGCGATTTACAGAAAACTTTTGTCCCAAGTTACCGTAATTTCAACTCAGGCTTGGTTCGCTGGCTAATAATTTCAAAAATTATGCATGTTTTTAAGGCCGTCGATCATGAAAATCAACGCAGATGAATGTATTCATACCAATGTGAATGAAGTAATTTTGGTGAAATTTTATGGCAAATTCTGCTATGCGGACACTGTGATTATTTAAATGATCATATTATCACCCCGTATCATTATAATAGAGGAGCTCAGATCATACTACCAATTAATCAAACACACTACACGTTAGTTTTCATAAACAAAAAGGGTGATATATCAAGAATTTCGATTTTCCGGAAGTTCAAGAAATCTCAATCTTAAGTTACAATGGGTTCCAAGAGATCTGCAACTAACAAGATGGGGTGGGGAAATAATCCCTCCTATACATCCGATAACACATTTTCTTCTCATCAATCTAAACCCGATACAACTGCATTAGTTTCCCAATATTCAAACCCTGCTGCTTATACAAATTACAATAATGCTTCAAACAGTAGGTCTCCGGCCGATTACACCATCGGTAATAATGTTGGAACCAGCTCATCCACCCAACGCCAAAACAACAGCTATGTCGCCAATTACGCCGTCGGTAACAACGTTGGAACCAGCAAGAAGACCAGTTCATCCGCTAAACGCAACTTTAGCATTTGGTGAACTACACCTAGCGAGCAACCACTAAATGTCTATATCATATGTAGCATAATAATGAAATGTGTAGATATAAATAAATATATATATAGTTGTCGTTCCTTTATTCATTTACAGAATATGAAAATGTTGTAAATAAGGTGTGTTAGCTCTGAAGAATAATGTATACATATTATCCTGTTACTATAAAATAGTATTCTGTGTACAAGTGTTGATTATTGGTTCAAATTAAGTTCTTCAATCTCCATGTTTGGCCATGTTTTCATGTATAATATGTGGCATATATAGGTACAAAATTAATTAAAATTGGGGAAACTCAAAATAAATCCCATAGAAAAACTTAATTATAAAATCAGTACTTAATTCAAACTCCTTACTGCAACTTAAAATTTTGTTCTACTCCATATCTTATTAAAATGACTAAGATACCCCATTATTAAAAGTTGAACTTTTAATTTTGAGAAATCATTTACGAAACCTATACAATTTTCGTACACGTTACACAAAATGGGTATGAAATCTATACAATTTTGGTACAAGTTACACATGAAATTGATATGAAACATATATTATTTTCGTTACTTATTAGACGTGAAGTTGGTATGAAACATATACAATTTAGTTACATATGAAGTTGATATGAAACAAATACAATTTTAGTACTAGTTACACATGAAATTGGTATAAAACATATACTATATTCAGTACTTATTACACGTGAAGTTGATATGAATCCTATACAATTTCGGTACTAAATATATATAAAATTGGTATGAAACCTATATAATTTTGGTACTAATTACGAATAAAATTGGTACGAAACTTATACTATTTTCGGAACATATTACATATGAAATCTTTACAATTTTGGTACTAGTTACAGATGAAATTTGTATGAAACCTATACAATTTTGGTACAAGTTACACATGAAACTCGTATGAAACCTATACTTTTTTCGGTATTTATTACACATGAAGTTGGTATAAACATATACAATTTTGGTACTTATTACACTTGAATTTGGTATGAAACATATACAATTTTGGTACTAGTTACACGTGAAGTTGGTATGAAACCTATACTATATTCGAAACTTACTACACGTAAAGTTGGTATGAAACCTATACAATTTCGGTACCAACTATGCATAATATTGGTATGAAACCCATATAATTTGGTACTGATTACGAATAAAATTTGTACGAAACATATTCTATTTTCGGTACTTATTACAAATAAAATTGGTATGAAATCTTTACAATTTTGGTACTACTACATATAAAATTGATATGAAACATATACAATTTTGGTATAGTTATACATGAAATTGTATGAAACATATAATTTTTCAGTACTTATTACGCATGATGTTGGTATGAAACATATACAATTTTGGTATTATTACACTTGAAGTTGGCATAAAACATATACAATTTTGTTACTAGTTATATGTGAAGTTGGTATGAAACATATACTATATTCGAAACTTATTACACGTGAAGTTGGTATGAAACCTACACCATTTCGGTATTAAGTATACATAAAATTGGTATAAAATTTATATAATTTTGGTACTAATTACACGTGAAGCTGGTATGAAATCTATACTATATACGAAAATTATTACACGTAAAGTTGGTATGAAACCTATACATTTCGGTACTAAGTATATATAAAATTGGTATGAAACCTATATAATTTTGGTACTAATTATGAATGAGGTTGGTACGAAACCTATACTATTTTTGGTACTTAATACATATTAAATTAGTATGAAATTTTACGATTCTGGTACTAATTACACATGAAATTAGTATGAAACCTATGCAATTTTGGTATAAGTTACACGTGAAATTGGTATGAAACCTATACTAGTTTCGGTACTTATTACACTTGAAGTTGGTATGAAACATATACAATTTTGGTACTAGTTACACATGAAGTTGGTATGAAACCTATACAATTTTGGTACTAGTTAAACATGAAGTTGGTATGAAACATATAGTATATTCGGTATTTATTACACGTGAAGTTGGTGTGAAACCTATACAATTTCCGTACTAAGTGTACATGAAATTGGTATGAATTATGAAACATATATAATATTCGTACTATTAAACCTATAAAATTGAAATTTGTACTAAACTTATATAATTTGGTCCTTGTTACACATGATACGAATTAATATACATTATATGCTCGCATGTGAGCATAAAGATATGTTATATATGAGTTGTATAAATGTCCTTGGCATTACACCTTTCAATTGGGCATTGCATGCAATAGGTTTAAAAGTAAAAGTGCTTGATGAATCAAATTAAGTGGAGAATTAATTAAATAACTAAAATAAACTAACAAGATGATAAAGATTTAAGTGGAGAAAATCAATGAGAACGGATTCTAGATATTCGACTTCACCCAACTATCAACTATGTTGTGTTCTTCAGTTTATTTGCCAAAGAATCCTATGTTATTTTATTACCTCATCTGAGTGCTAAGTAGAAATAATCATTCAACAATCATCTTGATGTGCCCACATAAGATAATCTATTAAACAATTTAAATAGCACAATGATATGCATGTCGACTATATAATTTTTCACCGATGTAACTTCTTACGGTCCTATTCAAAACTCCATCTCTCAAGTGATAGATTCTAAATAAATATGACGATTCAACTATCATATATTTTATTGAAACTATCATATATTTAATTGAAACGCATTCAAATCAGCAATCACAAATAATGGACGATTCAATATAATACATTATAATGCACTAATCATATTCTCGATTCATCATACACTTACTCTTAATATATTTTCTATATTTTGTGAAATATCTCGATAACTTCTTTCTTGAGGCAACAAACGGTCAGGTAGGTTATTCTTCATTAATATTCTGGAAAGTCAACATGCAGGAGGGCTAACCGGACACGTGCTAATATGTCCAACGAAGTTGGTAAGCACAGCGATTTTACAGAAAACTTTTGTGCCAAGTTATCGTACTTTGAACACACAGGCTTGGTTCGCTGACTAATTATTTCAGATTGTATGCGCGTTTTCGGATTGGAATAAATCGTTTTTGTAGTTGAACACACACACAAGGGCGAACCTATTAAGGGGCAAGGGGGGCACCCAGAAAAATAATTTTTTTTACATAAAAATAATAAATTTTTTTTTTAAATTGTGATTTTATCCTAAAAAATTATAATTTGCCCTTTAAAAATTACATCTTGCCCCCCCTTAAATTATATTTTGATCTCTAAAATTTTTTTTGGCCTAAATTTTCTATTTTAAATTTCTTTTGCCCTCCCTTCCTAAAAATCATGCATCCGCCGTACACACACATAAGCACCCCAACATCCGATGATGTTTTAATGTGGTGCAATATTTATTGAGTGTAAGAAAAGGAAGAGAAACCCAAATATCCTGAACCTCCTCCTGCAAGAAATTTCCTTCGAAACTACACTTTCACCCATCTTCAACTTTCAACTGCAGTATGTATGTCAACACAATCTGCATGTACGTATGCATGTCCTGAGTTAACGATCATCGATGAAATAAACAAGATCACACCACACAAGCAATCGAGTAATTTCCGAGTACGGCGATCATCTTTTCGTATCAACACCCACATAAACACACACTTCCTCTGTTGTTGTGTACACCGTCTAGAAAATTTGAATGTGGGTAGCAATTTAAGGCCGTCGATCATGAAAATCAACGCAGATGAATGTATTCTTACCAATTAAGATGTGAATGAAGTAACTTTGATGAAATTTTATGGCAAATTCTGCTATGCGGACACGGTGAGTATTCTAATTAATTAAATCACCATATTACCACCCCCGCATCATTATAAAAGAGGAGGTCAGATCATACCAATTAATCAAACACACTACACATTTATTTTCATAATTCAAGAAATCTCAATCTTAACTTACAATGGGTTCCAAGAGATCTGCAGCTAACAAGCTGGGCTGGGGAAATAATCCCTCCTATACATCCGATAACACCTTTTCTTCTCATCAATCCAAACCCGATACAACTGCATTAGTTTCCCAATATTCAAACCCTGCTGCTCATACAAATTACAATAATGCTTCAAACAGTAGGTCTCCGGCCGATTACACCATCGGTAATAATGTTGGAACCAGCTCATCCACCCAACGCCAAAACAACAGCTATGTGGCCAATTACGCCGTCGGTAACAATGTTGGAACAAGCAAGACCACCGGTTCATCCGCCAAACGCAACTATAGCCTTTGGTGAACTACACCTAGCTAGCAACCAGTAAATGTCTACAATGTATGTAATATGTAGTATAATAATAATGAAATGTGTGTATATATATATATAGTTTTCGTTCCTAGGTTCATTTACAGAATATGTAAAGCTTGAAGTTGATGAGAGTGATCGATTCAGTCATCTGTTTGTTTCATTTCGTGCTAGCATTGATGGGTTCAAATATTGCCGGCCAATGTTATTCCTTGATGGAATGTTTTCGAAATCCCGTTTCAAGGGCACCCTTTTGTCTGCCACTGCCAAGGATGGTAATCAAGGTATGAAATTATCTAATATTTGTGTATATATGCTACTGCACGATTAATCGATAGTGCAATGATGCACCACTGCACATTGCTCTGTATATGTACCATTCGCTGGCAGCTATTCAGGTGAACATTTACACGTGCACATTCAATATGTGACATTGTACACGTGCACCCTAAGGTTAACACTGTTTTCGACACATAACTGGAGTTGCAGCATTTTAGATTTTTTCGTTTATGATTCCGAACATCGAAGATGTGATGTCAACAGTAAGGAAAAGTTGTTGTTATGTAATGGTTGGTCATCAATTATTAGTAGGGTAGGTCAAGACTTTAGAGGCGGTGTACAAGAGTTTCGGCGTGAACTTAGCAAAGATTCGGTTGAACTTGGTTTTGATTTTAACTACATTAAAAACAATAGGGATAGAGTATTTGCTGTGTGTGCGAATAAGCATGATGAAGGTTGTGGTTGGTTTGTGAATGCCAACATTTCACGAGTAAATAGTTCTTTTATATCAAGAAATTGAACAATGTTCACACTTGTGGGCTTAGTGTAATGAAACACAAATTAAAGCGGATGAGTTCGGATATATTATCTGGAATTATTGTTGAACGAGTCAGTGCCAATCCTACATTCTCTGCAATGTCTTTGTGTGATTAACGAAAATAGATTATGGCTTGGATATCACGTACAGTAAATCATGGAGAAGGCTAGGTCTACTGTATTTGGAAGTTTTGTAAAGCTTGAAGTTGATGAGAGTGATCGATTCAGTCATCTGTTTGTTTCATTTCGTGAGCATTGATGGGTTCAAATATTGCCGGCCAATGTTATTCCTTGATGGAATGTTTTTGAAATCCTGTTTCAAGGGCATCCTTTTGTCTGCCACTGCCAAGGATGATAATCAAGGTATGAAATTATCTAATATTTGTGTATATATGCTACTGCATGATTAATCGATAGTGCAATGAGGCACCACTGCACATTGCTCTGTATATGTACCATTCGCTGGCAGCTATTCAGGTGAACATTTACACGTGCACATTCAATATGTGACATTGTACACGTGCACCCTAAGGTTAACACTGTTTTCGACACATAACTGGAGTTGTCATTTAATAACTACCAGCATTTTAGATTTCTTCGTTTAACGATGTTGGTTTGTTCCCTTTGGCTTTTGCTGTTGTAGATTCCGAGAACTTCGATAATTAGTATTTGTTTTTGAATTGCTTGATCAACATTATTGACAATGGCAAATATGTTGTGCACATTTCAGGTCGGAATGTTGGTTTAATGGAGGCCTTACCTCTCGTGGTTGGACCTACCCTGAAACATTTTTTTTGCCTTTATCATTTAAAATGCAACCATCGTGACAGATATGCTGGCAAACATTTTTCCAATCAGTTTCGGGAGAGGTCGTGTTTCTTTCTTGATGAGTGTGCATATTCACCAATGAAGGCCATTTTCAGTGAAAATCTTTTGGTTTTGAAACAATAAGGTGGATCAATAGTTGAAGAGTTTTTAAAATGAATTTCTTTGGAGAAGTGGACAAACGCTTACTCAACTGAGAGATGTATTCAAATGCAGCTGAGTCATTCAATTCATGGATTTTAGAGGCGAGAGGAGAGGCCTGCCTATCACTCACATGGTATCCGGGTGAAGACGATGGTTTTGTTTTGTGATAGGAGGTTGAAGGCGGCCCGATGGAATGTTGTTTTGTGTGCTAGGATGGAGAAGAGATGATCTTCTTATGAAAACATGGCTTGTACATGGAATCTGAAGATGCCATCGGATTCCTGTTTTGAAGTATTCTCATACCCTTCAGTTACTGTGCACCTTGATAAGCAGACATGTACTTGCTACCTGTGGCAGCTGGATGGATTCCCATGTTCTCATGCAGTTGCTGTGTTAAAGAGGAATAAATTGCCCATTGACGAAGTTGTTGACAAATATTTCCATTCTAATACCTACAGATCATGCTATGAAGGAGTTATTTTTCTGATTCCTAGATGTCAGAATATAGATTTTCCTCCACATGATTTCGGAACAAATATTTTACCTCCTCAAACAAAAAGGCAACCTGGTCGTCCAAAGAAGCGAAAAATTAGATCGAGAGGTGAAACCAGTAGACAAGCGTGTTGCAGTCGTTGTCGTAAATATGGTCATAATAGGAAGACTTGTAAGGAACCTATTTCTTGATGCATGACTTATATAATTTCTCAAGGTAAAATTTATTTGTTCATACATTAGTTTGATCGGAAACTTTAATTGTTTTACGTTCGAAAATACAATTGCGCGCCATCTCAAGTTTACATCGTGCACCTAAAATCTAATCGTGCAGAAATTGCACCTATTCATATATCCAATCGTGCACAAAAACAAACTAAATTCAATCTTTTAATTAGTCGTGCACGAACAACGAAACTAATCATGTCTTTTAATTAGTCGTGCATCTTCAATCATGCATGTCATGAATATGTTATTAAATTATTCGTGCACAAGAACAAAATTAATCATGCATCACCTAATAAATAAAATCGTTCATCAAATATGAAATAAATCGTGCATCCCCTAATAAATTTAATCGTACACCCCATTCAAAATTTCAACTGTGCGCAAAAAGAAAAAAATATTCAATCTTTTAATTAGTCGTGCACAAACAACAAAACTAATCGTGCACCCATTCATTAATTCGTGCATCCACTATCAGAAACAATCGTGCATCTTCAATCATCCCTGTCATGAGTCAATTATTAAATTATTCGTGCACAAGAACACAATTAATCGCGCAACCAATCAAAATCTCAATCATGCACCCCACTCAAATCGTGCAACATCTAACAAATTCAAGCGTGCACCCATTCATAAATTCAATCATTTTTATACAATAAATTAAATTCAATATTTTTTAACTAATCGGGCACAAACAACAAACTAAATTCAATTGTGCAGATTAAACAAGCTAAAGTCAATATTTTTTTTGTAATCGTGCCCCAATCAACTTAAAAGTCGTGCAGTTTCATTATATTTCAATCAAGCACCTTTAAAATTTTACAAAATTCAATTTTGCACCTTTCCGATTTTAAGTTTTTACAATATATACATATATAGATGTAACTATTTGTTAAATGATGCAACTTCGACAATCATGGTCACCATCTAAGCTCTGTATATGGAACTGAAGTCTTCCTTTGTTTGCTTAGGTACATGTTTGTCTGTCATTAAATGCTCCATATTCATGTAGACAAAAACAACAAAACCGTGCATTTTCAGTTTCGATGTCCTTCTTCAGCCTCTGAATTTCATCAATTGCAGACCGCATCTCATTGAATGCTTCATCCTTCACAAAATTTTTTTTTTCTTCAAGTTTCATGATATTCTTTCATGTTGGGTTCACATTTGACCGAGACCGATAATAAGTAAATGAGCGTCTTTTGAAAAAATTAACGATCAAATGAATTACTGACATTGGATTCAAAAGCATATATATACCGGATCATGTTTAACTAAATGAAGTATTTTATTTTATATTCCGTTGGCTAGTCTACCTTTAATTTAGAATTGTGAAAATTATAATATTGGTCCAGTAGATTTATCTCTTGCGAGTTTCTTCATCTATGTTATTAAATCAGTTTTAGTCTGCTATCTTGTTTTTTTACGATTTTGTCCTCTTTCCGATGTGATGCTAAAGTATGCGGTGTCACTTAAGTATTGCCGATGAAAAATATTGAAATCGTCAAATACATTATCATTATATTGAGAGAGCAATCGTTGAATCGTATAAGATAGCTAGAACCATAAATATTATATCGAAGAGCATCTTTGAAAAGAAGTTAAGCTCGTCAAGGCCCATTTCACGAATTGAAGATTTAACTTTTGGGCTGTCCAAATCCTGAGTTTCTGGTTAGATCTCTTTGGGCCGCCCATAATTATGTCTCACATCACAAGTGCAAAATATATATTAGAAATAAAAAGTCAAAAAAGTATAATGGAATAATTAAGGAAGAGACAAAAGTATATGCTTACACAGCATTTGAGCTTATTATGATTTTTTTATGTAGTTTAATATGATATTTACTACTTAACAAAACTGAAATTGTTCCATTCTATTTTTTTGCGAATTTATCAAAGTAAAGTATGAAATCTAAAATTTAAACAGGCTAATCAAGTTTAAATGAAGTTAAATAGAGAGACTTTACTTTAGATTTCCAATTAATTTTTCGAAATAGCACAAATTGATCTAAGTTTAATCAAATGAATATTTTTTTTATGAAATTATATTCTTTTATATGTATCTCATATCCAGTCTTATAGTAAATAGGGTTTTTGACAACGAACTCTAGTTGATTTTTCAAATAAGCGGTTTACATCCATGTTGTTTGGAAATAAACAGTTTTTCCTCATGTGATTTTCAAAAAAAGACAATTTACCAAAAGTTGTTTGTTAATATGTGCAAAACACCCATTATATGTGAGGGACAATATGATATGTTTTGCATGAGAGAGTAAAATATATATTTACAAACATATGGGTAAAGTGTTTATTCATGATATCAAAGAAGGACAAAATATCTATCAATGATATCATAGAGGGATAAATTAGCACTGATTTTAGTAATATCTTTAACACGAGATATCCCTCGTACTAATCCCCAACTATTTTAACAAAGTATATATTGTCAATTATTTATCATATTCAAACGGTTTTGGGATGAGTTTGGATAAACCTAAGACCGACCTGCTACAAAAAAAAAAAAAAAAAACAAGCATCACCTCGCCCCACGAACCAATTTTTTTATTTAAAAAATTATTAGCTAAAATCAATTTTGAAGCACAAAAATGAGTTCATGATTGAATTTTGATGTGGTAAATATTTTTAATAAGTTTTGTAAAACCATCAGTAAGCTACCAAATCATATTTAATTTGACATCCTTTCAAAATATTCAACTTATTTAATATGCACACGTGAGTTTTAAGATAAAATTTAAATAATATCATGTTATGATTCAGTCAAAGAAGTGAAATGTACATTTGATATAAAATTTGAAAAACAAAATAATACGTATTACGGTGTGGGTTTGGCCAAACCGAGACCCACCCCGCTTCAAAATCGATTAAAGTGGGTTCATACCCGACCCGAATGATGGGTTTATTAAGGTTCGAGGTAAAACTCGTACACCTTGTCATCCCTATTTTAAAATCCGAATTAGTTAGGTCCGCAATATATGCTGTTGATTAGGTAATCATAATAAAATATGAATTTTGACTGCCGTTTATTGACATCATTTGATTTTTATTTTTCTGTTTGCATAATAATCACGTTAATATACAGCAGAACCACCAAGAAAATTTCCAGCAATGAAATTTGGAATGAAGGCAATTGCATCATCATAGATTTCATTTGCCATTTTATCTTCTATTTTTTTTCCTTCCCAAAACATTTAAATTAAGATTGATTTTTTAATAAACTGACAAATTTGTAAGACTAAAAATGCCCCCCCTTGCCCCAGAAAAATAATTTTTTTTACATAAAAATAATAATTTTTTTTTTAAATTGTGATTTTATCCTAAAAAATTATAATTTGCCCTTTAAAAATTACATTTTGCCCCCTTTAAATTATATTTTGATCTCTAAAAATTTTTTTGGCCTAAATTTTCTATTTTAAATTTCTTTTGCCATCCCTTCCTAAAAATCATGCATCCGCCATACACACACATAAGCACCCCAACATCTGATGATGTTTTAATGTGGTGCAATATTTATTGAGTGTGAGAAAAGGAAGAGAAACCCAAATATCCTGAACCTCCTCCTGCAAGAAATTTCCTTCGAAACTACACTTTCACCCATCTTCAACTTTCAACTGCAGTATGTATGTCAACACAATCTGCATGTACGTATGCATGTCCTGAGTTAACGATCATCGATGAAATAAACAAGATCACACCACACAAGCAATCGAGTAATTTCCGAGTACGGCGATCATCTTTTCGTATCAACACCCACATAAACACACACTTCCTCTGTTGTTGTGTACACCGTCTAGAAAATTTGAATGTGGGTAGCAATTTAAGGCCGTCGATCATGAAAATCAACGCAGATGAATGTATTCTTACCAATTAAGATTTGAATGAAGTAACTTTGATGAAATTTTATGGCAAATTCTGCTATGCGGACACGGTGAGTATTCTAATTAATTAAATCACCATATTACCACCCCGCATCATTATAAAAGAGGAGGTCAGATCATACCAATTAATCAAACACACTACACATTTATTTTCATAATTCAAGAAATCTCAATCTTAACTTACAATGGGTTCCAAGAGATCTGCAGGTAACAAGCTGGGCTGGGGAAATAATCCCTCCTATACATCCGATAACACCTTTTCTTCTCATCAATCCAAACCCGATACAACTGCATTAGTTTCCCAATATTCAAACCCTGCTGCTTATACAAATTACAATAATGCTTCAAACAGTAGGTCTCCGGCCGATTACACCATCGGTAATAATGTTGGAACCAGCTCATCCACCCAACGCCAAAACAACAGCTATGTGGCCAATTACGCCGTCGGTAACAATGTTGGAACAAGCAAGACCACCGGTTCATCCGCCAAACGCAACTATAGCCTTTGGTGAACTACACCTAGCTAGCAACCAGTAAATGTCTATAATGTATGTAATATGTAGTATAATAATAATGAAATGTGTATATATATATATAGTTTTCGTTCCTAGATTCATTTACAGAATATGAAAATGTTGTAAATAAGGTGTGTTAGCTATGAAGAATATTAATGTATACATATTGCACTGTTACTATAAAAAATTTTAATCTGTATAAAAGTGTTGATTATTGGTTCAAATTAAGTTCTTCAATTTCCATGTTTGGCCATGTTTCCATGTATAATATGTGGCAATATATAGGTACAAGATTAATTAAAATTATGATTATTTTATCACGCATCATAATTTTTTAATGACAATATCATCCGAAGCCATTTGTATAGCTCAAACTCTAAGATATTAAGTATAGCTCAAACTTATCATCTGATTATTGAGGTGAGGATCAAAGATATTTGGATATGAGTTTAACGTGGATGATATAATAGTTATCATTTTATTTAAAAAATAAATAAATAGACAATCAATAACAATATATATAGTTATTAATTATCAGTGGTCCAGATAATAAGATGAATGGATATTAAGATTAGATTTTGTTAATATTACGATTATCTCATTTTTTATGAGAGATTCATAATTAATTAAATGACATATCATTAAGGAATTGTTAATAATATAGATGGGGTATAATTTTGTTTGTTTGTTTATCTTAATCTGAAAGTAACGCCACCAAACTGAAGATCGCCGAAAAAAGTCAAGGGGCTGCTGAGTGTGATAACATTTCATGTAAATATGTATAACCTCCAAAGTCAAATTCTAGATTTTGAATCCCACCGACTTTTGATATATATATATATATACATATATATATATTTATATATACAAATAAATTGTTTTCTTATTTGTAATTTTTAATGTAAAAATTTGAGTTGTATGTAGAAAAGGCATACTATTCATGTGTATATATATATATATATATATATATATTAGACAATATAGTAAGTGTAGAACATGGTGAACAGTAATCTGTGTCTTATTTTCCTGAACTTATTGTTTGGATGAATAGTGCCAAACATTGGGCTTTTGTTTCTCGGGCTTTAGCTTAATTTTAGACAGTGTTGGGGCTGCTGTTTTTGTGTGCCGCCGTGTCTCCATTTTAGAGTTTGTTATGTTAGGGTTATTCTCATCTTGCTACACGCCAACGCCATCACGTGTCTTCCTTCCTCTTCTCTTGTGACGAACAGAGCACCCGTACATTTACATTTAATGTTCCTGTTGTTCGATGTTATCTTTGGGCTTACGCCGCCGTGGTGGTAGGTATAGGTTGTTCTTTTGTAGCTATGGTGGCAGGTCACTCGATTCTATCTGATTTTTTGCCCGATTGTTAATTTTTTATTTGTTGCCTTTGTTTGTCTCTCGTGTTTCAACGTGCCTCTTCTGTAACCCTTTGGACCGACGGTTTTTGACACCACTGTTGATTTTCTTTCTTTGTCGTGTAAACATTACCTCGTTGCCTTGATTGTTGTAGCCAATCTCGATTATGCGAAATATTTATCTTCTTATGGAACGTTGCAATTTTTTATTTTGTTTCTAGGCTTTACAATTTTTTATTTTATTTTATTCTTCTGGGCTCTTGCCATCCCATTTATTTTTGATTGTTTTGTTTTCTCTGTGCTTCCGTTTCTCTTGGAGTTAGGATTTCTGGTTGGTTAGGGCTTCTGGTTCTCGCACACACGATGGTTGTAGGTGGTTCGACCAGATGGCTATTGGTGGCTCGGCGGTGTCGGGATGTGATGGTGGTTCGTGGCTCGGTTGGTTGCCATCATGCTTATTCGTTTACCTTCGTAGGTAGATTTTAAGCTTGGGGATGCCTTTGTTCTTCTATGATTTTCTATGTCTGCAATTTTCGGCTTCTGTCTGAAAAATATTTTGTGTTTCCCCTGTTTTCTATGTTTGTGTGAAGTTGATGTCTCTTAATGGGATAACTTTTGTTTCCTTTACGCCATATGGTTATGCCAGTCTTTAAGCATTTTGGGTTTTTGAACTTTGCCGCACGTTGTTCCTTAGTTTTTGTGCTGAATAATGGTGTTTTGACTAATTTATGGTTTACATTTCGTGGGAATGAAATTTTATTTCCGTACTTACTTTTGGATTTTACAGTTATTTATACCGCGAAACCCATTGTCCCAGTGGATCGTTACTGAGCGATACATGATTCACAGCTGATAGGATTGTCAGGTTAATCAAATGAGGTAAGAAATCGAGTTAGGACAAAGCTGAAACAAGTTCAATACTAAGAGTTCACATTATTTCTTTCCATTTTCTTGATATTATTTTCTGTGCCCTTTATGATTCATTGTTGTTTCTATTAACATGGGCTCCATTCTTTGCTGTTGGAGTAGGTCTCAGCACTTATCACAAAGCATCGGTAAGCATATTATTAACTGAATTTAATCTTTATTTAGATTTGCAGAAATATGATTTCTCATCTCCTCCAAAAATATTTCCTATTCAACTCCATTGTTTCACTTCATAATATTGTTTCTGTTGCCTTTGACTATATATATCTTCATTTTAGGTTCATTATTATGTACAATCCCATATTCAGTCAACGTATATCGAGACCGTGTGATTTTGGTTAGCATAAATATGGTGATGCTTAACGATCAATATTGCTATGAACAGTAGCACAGTGCATTACCTCTCATTTCGAGCCATTTAAAAAAGAAATTGGCTTTATCATTTTTTATTTTGTTATATTTGGGTTTCCCGATGTTTGGACTTTTGTTTCTCTTGACCAATGTGCATTTTACCAACTCTTTCCATTTGGCTGTCAGGTCAAGGGTTTGGTGGGGGAGGAAGGGTCTTGTTCTTCACCTAGCGTTGATTTCATTCACCGCTTGGTGGTGAAGGAAAGGGGCCTTGTCCTTCGCTTGGAGTTGATTTCGTTTCCTCGTCTCCTTTTTTTTCGCTTGGTTAGGGGTTTAGTGGGGGAAGGAGGGGACCTTGTTCCTTATATTCTGTCTTTCTCCTTCATTCTCCGGTGGTGTTTCTTGTATTTTGGTGAGCTTGATTTTTTTTTTTTTGGTTTCGCCTATTTTTTTCTCCATATTTCGCACGAATCCTTGCTCCAACGTTATAGCTCGGTCTCTTATAGCTCAGCAATCCCGTCTCTTATGGCTCGGCAATCCTTGTGTGATGGCCCTTTTTAAAGTTTGTTTTGGCCATTTGTGCAATATGGCTCGATTCACCCCTCTGAGATTTTGCCTAATGACTAAAAACTTTTTTATCTGCTCTCCATGTTTTAACTGTAGGTTCTTTTGTTGTGTTGCTTTTCTATAAGGCTAGCTATTGACCGATACCTTCTATTTTCTTCACAGGAACCAATTAGAAGAGCCATTACAGCACGAAAAAATGTGCTTGTGTTCATGGGTAGAACTTTCAAGAACAAGGTGGCCTCTCATTTATGCATTTTTAGCATTATAAGCATTACTGAGGATTATTGATATAATATCTAAATATCAATGCCAAGCGTCAACCCAGATTGTTTTTTTCTGGTTGCTTTTGAATGGTTCGATCTCTACACTTGTTTGATCACTCGGTTTCCTATCAATGTACGACTAAAAGTTTTTTTACATCTCCAACTTCGCTGGGTCTCTATTCTTACCTAGTAAGATGATTTTAGAATTATATTGTATATTTCTCAATTTCAATGTATTTTCCTCGACTGTCATGCACCAGTTGTTTACTTTGGCCACTTGGTGATTGCAGGATGTTCAGCCATTGCTAGATGGTGTCATCGACTATTTACCTAATCGATGGTGTCATTAGTTATTTACCTAATCCAACTGAAGTTAGCAGTTCAGAACAAGAATGAGGAGAAGGTTTGTTAGACTATCTGTGGAACTTTCACCTTAAACATGTTACCAATTTGGGGGCATTTAATTATTCCAGGTTAAATTATCTGGAAACCCAGCTGGTCCTCTTGTTACCTTTGCTTTGAAATTGGAAGAAAGCCGATTTGATCAGCTAACATATCTGAGATGGTTAGGCTTTGATATAAATATATTTGAGTTCATGTGCCACCGCTTTACTATACAAATGGCGCTTATTGTCCACCTTAATCACCTATACCGACATATAATTTTGTTCTTGACCTCGTTTCTTGTTGTAGGATATATGAAGGCATCATCAAGAAGCGTGATTTTATAATGAATCTTAACACTGCCAAGATGGCTAGGGTGAGCATGATAACATGATAATTTGTTAGACTCTATCTGTATTTTTAATCTATCATGATAATGAAAGAATTACTTGATGAAGCTCAAATCTTAATATAATTGTTCATTTCATTTTCCGGTTGTATAATGATTATAATCAGATGTATAAATTTAGTATTCGATTTCTTCTTGAGGAAGAAAAGAGAAAAGCCACAAGTCATTGATTATTGGACCGAGCAGCTTGTTGTTTTTGTGTTGTTCTTTACTCTTCTTGCTAATATACTGGATGGAGCTTGCATTCTATGGGTTCTTTAATTAGTTATTAGTTATGGTCATTATTAGTGTTTTTTGGGATTTGAAATATATGTGAAATTTGTAGCCAGTAGCTTCTTTAAATTGCTTGCTCAAATCTAATTCTATTTCAACTGCATTATAGGTTCCGCGCTTGGTTTGAACGCATTCGAATGAAATGAAGTTTAGTCACCTGCAAAACTGCTGGTGTGTTTGATTGTGATTGTTGTTACTGAAAAATCAATGTGGATATGATTCATGATTGTGTTTGAATTTACTCTATTTAGACTCCATTTTGTTTGCCATTTCTTTTCAAGCATGAGTGCACAAATTAACCCGTAGAGATGTTTGACTGACAACTCATGCTTTTATTACTATTAACTTTTTCTAACTTTCATGACATATTAATTCCTTAAGATTATTTTTATTGTTGTTTGCAAATATATTTTTTTCTTTACTGTTATGGTGGTTATTGCCTCCGATTTGATTGATTTGAAGCTTCCTATTTTACAGGACCTTCAGCAGGCACATGCTGGGCAGATTATTGTTGTATTTGGTGTAGCTTGTGCTTCACGTACCATATGCAGTCATACGTTAGATTTTCTTAATCATTGTTATGTTGACAAAGGCATTTTTTGTCGATACACGTGTCACTAGGTGATACATTCACTGGTGGGTCAGTTAGATATACCATGACTTCTATGATTGTCCCTGTCTGGTGATGTCATTAGCCATTTCAGCAGTTTCTAAAGACTCCGGGGGGCAATGTGAGTGGTCCGATAATGTTTCTATGTGCTTGAATTAATCTATAATAATGATTTGGTGTTTTAAGTTTTCTAGATAAAACTGATATGTGTCATTGATTAACAGTTTTCCAAGGCTCAGAACTGTTTCTAGATTTGGTTAAAACTTGCGTTTGGGAATAGACGGGCACATATTTTTCATTGACGCCGTTTCGTTTGTTCTTAGTATTACGCCGAGAGCTCTCATCTTTTAGGTGGGTTTTTTTATAAATTCTTTTTCTTAATCTGTGATTTTTTAGATGTTGGGGATGTTCTTTGCTAAAGCTTTTGTAAGTTTGCCTTCAAAGTTATTCTCATACATGCATTCGGTGGTGGATTGGTGTTGTAGTTGTCTGCCATCTTGTTTTGTCCTTTATTTATATTCGTAGGTTGCATTTTGGCTCTAGAACCCTTTATTTTTCTTAGACATGCATTCTTGCCCTGGTACTTTATTTCCAAATGTTTATATTGGCATATGATTTAAAGCTTTTAGCGTCCTGTGTTTTTTGTTCATGTTTATCTGGACACGACTTTAAATCCGTTTTTAAGGATGCAAAATAAAAAAATATTTTAGCCTCTAATTCTGGAGTTGTACTTGCTGTGCTCTGTTGTTGCTGGGTCTTTAACGATGGTTGGTTTGGAAAATATATAGATAAAATTCTTAATATTTGGCCATCAATTTACATGAAAATGAAATATTGAATGATTACATCTCAACTGGCTCAATGAACACTGTATAGTTGTTTTTTAGCCATTTTCTTTCATATGACAATAGTTTGTAATTAATGAAAAAAACCAATATGTTCCAGTCTCCTAAACTACTACTTTCTGTCTGTGCTTGTAAATTTGTTGAATATTTTCTCATGCGCTTAATCTTTTGATCCTTTATTGTTCTCTGAGATGTAGACCTTTGATTTCATTTACCTGAAGTTAGATTGCATGCATCATGGCCATTGATGCTTTGTCAAGAGTCAAAATGCTTCTTTCGAATGTGGCAATTTTTTAATTTTTCTTGGCGTTGATTTGTTTTCTTATGTATGAAGTTCCAACTTCTCGAGTTTAGGTTGGTTCCTGGCACCGCGCCTTGCGTGGTGCCCAAAGCAACTAGTATATATATATATATATATAGAAATTGTTTTCTTATTTGTAATTTTTAATGTAAAAATTTGAGTTGTATGTAGAAAAGGCATACTATTCGTATATTCATCTTATAAAGAGAGCAAATATATACAAATCATTGGCTAGCCAATTCTATGTAAGTAAATATATATAAAATCAATAAAATATACATGTTCCATCTTTGTTCGTGGAAGATACGATCCACTTCCCATAATATGGAAGATATTATCCCTTTTTTATTCACTTCCCGTAATACTCTCCCTCAAGTTGAAGTGTGTATGTGAAGCACACCAAACTTGTTGATAAGTGAATAAAAATTTCATGGACTGAGTGGCTTGGTGAATAAAGCTGCAAGTTGACTTGCTAATTGGACGTGTGCAGTTGTTATGGCACCTGATCGAATTCGTTCTCGAAAAACATGACAATCAATTTCTATGCCCTTGGTCCTTTCGTGGAATACTGGATTATGAGCAATGTGAAGTGCTGCTTGGCTATCGTAGAATAGTTTAGCTCTCTCTGTATGCTCTACACGTAGGTTATTCAACAAATGTTTGAGCCAGTAAGCTCACATGTGATAGAAGTCGTTGCTCGATTCTGATTCTGCTGAGGAACTTGACATCGTCCTTTGCTTCTTAATACGCCATGAGATAAGAGCTCCTCTAAGAAATATGCAATAATCAGTTATAGACAGTCTCGTAATCAAATTTCGCGCCCAATTAACGTCACAATAATATCTTAGTAACAAATTTCCTTTGGCTGGAAAGTATAATCCTTGGCCAGGTGTGCCTTTAATATACCTCGAGAGATGGTGGACAGTATCTGAATGACGTTTTCTTGGTTTTTGCAGAAATTGACTTAGTAAGTGTACTGAGTAGCTTATCTTGGGTCTTTGTGATGGTGAAGTAAATAAGTCATCCTACCAATCTCCTGTAAGTGGACGGAATCTTCAAATCTCCCATCGTGGGTAAAAGGTTAACATTCTCATCTATAGGATGAGCAATTGTGATGTCCGGAATAACTATATCTATTTAATATTCAATATGGAATAATATGAGAAGCGTTGTAAGAGTATAAGTTGCTGACAGATGTTATTTATGCATTTAGATTCATATCCATTTATTCACTGGTCGTCTGTGAGCATTTTGATGCTTGTATATGATCTGTATAAACATTTTGAACCCATTTTTTATTTTGTTGATAATATGTGCATTATATTATGAAGAGAATATGCTTTATAGACAGAGTATAGTGGTATGCATTATTTTGGCGATTTATTGGAGATTTACAGAATATGAAAATGTTGTAAATAAGGTGTGTTAAGCTATGAAGATATTAATGTATACATATTGTACTGTTACTATAAAATTAGTATTCTGTGTACAAGTGTTGATTATTGGTTCAAATTAAGTTCTTCAATCTCCATGTTTGGCCATGTTTCCATGTATAATATGTGGCATATTATATAGGTACAAAATTAATTAAAATTGGGGAAACTCAAAATAAATCATATAGCTAAAACTTAATTATGGAATCAGTTCCTATGTCAGAAAAACTTAATTCAAACTTCCTACTGCAACTTAAAATTTTGTTCTAACTCCCTATCTTATTAAAATGATTATGATACCCCACTATTAAAAGTTGAACTTTTAATTTTGAGAAATCATTACAGTTGGTATGAAACATATACAATTTTCGTACACGTTACACAAAATCGGTATGAAATCTATACAATTATGGTATAAGTTACACATGAAATTGATATGAAATCTATACTATTTTCATTAGTTATTAGACGTGAAGTTGGTATGCAACATATACAATTTTGGTATTAGTTACATATGAAGTTGATATGAAACCAATACAATTTTGGTACTATTTACACATGAAATTGGTATAAAACCTATACTATATTCGGTACACGTGAAGTTGGTATGAATCCTACACAATTTCGGTACTAAATATACCTAAAATTGGTATGAAATCTATACAATTTTGGTACTAATTATGAATAAAATTGGTGAAACTTATACTATTTTCGTAACTTATTACATATGAAATCTTTACAATTTTGGTACTAGTTACACATTAAATTGGTATGAAACTATACAATTTTGGTACAAGTTACACATGAAATTGGTATGAAACCTATACTTTTTTCGGTACTTATATTACACATGAAGTTGGTATGAAACATATACAATTTTGGTACTTATTACACTTGAATTTGGTATGAAACATATACAATTCTGGTACTAGTTACACGTGAAGTTGGTATGAAACATATACTATATTCGAAACTTATTACACGTAAAGTTGGTATGAAACCTATACAATTTCGGTACCA
The DNA here is from genome assembly GCA_907163345.1 of Haberlea rhodopensis. Lineage (NCBI taxonomy): Eukaryota > Viridiplantae > Streptophyta > Magnoliopsida > Lamiales > Gesneriaceae > Haberlea > Haberlea rhodopensis. The sequence continues at coordinate 1,620,660 of CAJQUN010000069.1, forward strand.
ACTATGCATAAAATTGGTATGAAACCCAATATAATTTGATACTGATTACGAATAAAATTTGTACGAAACATATTCTATTTTCGGTACTTATTACAAATGAAATTGGTATGAAATCTTTACAATTTTGGTATTACTTACATATGAAATTGATATGAAACATATACAATTTTGGTATAGTTATACATGAAATTGGTATGAAACATATACTTTTTCGGTATTTATTACACATGAAGTTGGTATGAAACATATATAATTTTGGTATTTATTACAGTTGAAGTTGGTATAAAACATATACAATTTTGTTACTAGTTATACGTGAAGTTGGTGTGAAACATATAGTATATTCGAAACTTATTACACATAAAGTTGGTATGAAACCTATACAGTTTCGGTACTGAGTATACATAAAATTGGTATAAAATCTATATAATTTTGGTATTAATTACACGTGAAGTTGGTATGAAACCTATATTATACGAAACTTCTTACACGTGAAGTTGGTATGAAACCTATACAATTTCGGTACTAAGTATACATAAAATTGGTATGAAACCTATATAATTTTGGTACTAATTATGAATGAAGTTGGTACGAAACCTATACTATTTTCGGTACTTAATACATATTAAATTAGTATGAAATTTTACGATTCTGGTACTAATTACACATGAAATTGGTATGAAACCTATGCAATTTTGGTATAAGTTACACGTGAAATTGGTATGAAACCTATACTAGTTTCTGTACTTATTACACGTGAAGTTGGTATGAAACATATACAATTTTGGTACTACACATGAAGTTGGTATAAAACCTATACAATTTTGGTACTAGTTAAACATGAAGTTGGTATGAAACATTTACTATATTCAGTACTTATTACACGTGAAATTGGTGTGAAACCTATACAATTTTCGTACAAAATGTACATGAAATTGGTATGAATTATGAAACATATATACTATCCGTACTATTAAACCTATACAATAGAAATTTGTATTAAACTTATATAATTTGGTAATTGTTACACATAATATGAATTAATACAAATTATATGCTCGCATGTGAGCATAAAGATATGTTATATATGAGTTGTATAAATGTCCTTGGCATTACGCCTTTCAATTGGGCATTGCATGCAATGGGTTCAAAAGTAAAAGTGCTTGATGAATCAAATTAAGTAGAGAATTAATTAAATAACTTAAATAAACTAACAAGATGATGAAGATTTAAGTGGAGAAAATCAATGAGAACGGATTCTAGATATTCTACTTCACCAAACTATCAACTATGTTGTGTTCTTCAGTTTATTAGCCAAAGAATCCTATGTTATTCTATTACCTCTTCTGAGTGTTAAGTATAAATAATCATTCAACAATCATCTTGATGTGTCCACCTAAGATAATCTATTAAACAATTTAAATAGCACAATGATTCGTTGGAGTTATACGCATGTCGACTATATAATTTTTCAACGATGTAAATTCTTACGGTCATATTCAAAACCACATCTCCCAAGTGATAGATTCTAAATAAATATGACGATTCAACTATCATATATTTAATTGAAACACATTCAAGTCAGGAATCACAAATAATACACGATTCGATATAATCCATTATAATGCACTAATCATATTCTCGATTCATCATGCACATTTACTCTTAATACACTGTCTATATTTTCTGAAATATCTCGATAACTTCTTTCTTTAGGCAACAAACGGTCAGGTAGGTTATTCTTCATTAATATTTTGGAAAGTCAACATGCAGGAGGGCTAACAGGACACGTGCTAATATGTCCAACGAAGTTGGTAAGCACATGCGATTTTACAGAAAACTTTTGTGCCAAGTTATCGTAATTTGAACACACAGGCTTGGTTCGCTGACTAATTATTTTAGAATGTATGCGCGTTTTCGGATTGGACTAAATCGTTATTGTAGTTGAACACACACACCCCAACATCCGATGATGTTTTAATGTGGTTCCATATTAATTGAGTGTAAGAAAAGGAAGAGATCCTGAACCTCCTCCTGCAAGAAATTTCCTTCGAAACTACACTTTCATCCATCTTCAACTTTCAACTGCCGTATGTATGTGAACACAATCTGCATGTACGTATGTATATGTACACATGTCCTGAGTTAAGCGATCATCGATGAAATAAACAAGATCACGCCACACAAGCAATCGAGTAATTTCCGAGTATGGTGATAATCTTTTCATATCAACACCCACACAAACACACACTTCCTCTGTTGTTCTGTAAACCGTCTAGAAAATTTTGAATGTGGGTAGCAATTTAAGGCCGTCGATCATGAAATTCAACGCAGATGAATGTATTCATACCAATTAAGATGGGAATGAAGTAATTCTGGTGAAATTTTATGGCAAATTCTGCTACGCGGACACGGTGAGGATTTTAGTTAATTAAATGATCATATTACCACCCCCGCATCATTATAAAAGAGGAGCAAGATCATACCAAGTAATCAAACACACTACACATTAGTTTTCATAAACAAAAAAGGGTGATATATCAAGAATTTCGGGAAGTTCGAGATATCTCAATCTTAAGTTACAATGGGGGGTTCCAAGAGATCTGCAGCTAACAAGCTGGGCTGGGGAAACAATCCCTCCTATACATCCGATAACACCTTTTCTTCTCATCAATCCAAACCCGATACAACTGCGTTAGTTTCCCAATATTCAAACCCTGCTGCTTATACAAGTTACGATAATGCTTCAAACAATAGGTCTGCGGCCGATTACACCATCGGTAATAATGTTGGAACCAGCTCATCCACCCAACGCCCAGACAACAGCTATGTGGCCAATTACGCCGTCGGTAACAACGTTGGAACCAGCAAGAAGACCAGTTCATCCGCTAAACGCAACTTTAGCCTTTGGTAAACTACACCTGGCTAGCAACCACTAAATGTCTATATAATATGTAGCATAATAATGAAATATGTAGATATCAATAACGATATATATAGTTATCGTTCCTTTATTCATTTTACTGAATATGAAAAGGTTGTAAATAAGGTGTGTTAGATCTGAAGAATATTAATGTATACATATTATACTGTTACAATAAAATTAGTATACTGTGTACAAGTGTTGATTATTGGTTCAAATTAAGTTCTTCAATCTCCATGTTTGGCCATGTTTTCATGTATAATATGTGGCATATGTAGGTACAAAATTAATTAAAATTATGATTATTTTATCACGCATCATAATTTTTTAATGGCAATATCATCCGAAGCCATTTATGCATTAGCTCAAACTCTAAGATATTAAGTATAACTCAAACTTATCATCTGATTATTGAGGTGAGGATCAAATATATTTGGATATGAGTTTAACATGGATGATATAATAGTTATCATTTTAAATAGACAAATCAATAACAATATATATAGTTATTAATTATCAGTGGTCCAGATAATAAGATGAATGGATATTAAAATTAGATTTTGTTAACTATTACGATTATCTCATTTTTTATGAGAGATTCATAATTAATTAAATGACATATCATTAAGGAATTGTTAATAATATAGATGGGGTATAATTTTGTTTGTTTAGCTTAATCCAAAAGTAATGGGTAATGGGACCAAACTGAAGATTGAAGAAAAAAGTCAAGACTGCTGAGTGGGGTAACGTTTCAGTTAAATATGTATAGCTACACCCGACGGTTCGAATGGTCAGACCAGTAGTCGGCCCATTTATAGGCGGGTCGGTTAAGGGTCATAATTTTATAACCCTTGAACCGTCGGTCATTTAAACTTTTTTACATTTTTAAATTTAAAATATATGTTGTGGTGCAGATTTGAACTCATAACCTCCAACTTGAATAATTAACTTCAAAAACTAAACTATAAGAACATTGTTGATCTAAATATAGTGTTGTAAATTATATATATATTAACCAAACAAATATATATTACATATTTTGATTATATGAGATTGAATTTATTTCACGTTATTTTATGTCTAATAATGGATGAAAACACATAAAAATGTTTTTACATAACCGAAACCGTTAAGGAAGGTTAAGATTAATGATCGAAGCTTTTTGAACCGTCGAACCGACAGTTATGAACCATGGCCAGGTCTATGAATAGCTTCCAAAGTAAAATTCTAGATTTTGAATCCCACCGGATTTGATTTCAAACCTCCAAAGTGGATTGGACTATGGCTTTTAGTATACTATTAACAGTAGATATGAGCTTTCAAACCTCCAAAGTGGATTGGACTATGGATTTTAGTATACTATTAACAGTAGATATGAACTGAAGTAATTTCTCAACAAAAAAAAAAATTATTGGCAAACATCAGTAACACAAAATCTATAATTAATCTCAATCCAGCTGCCCCCTCCCCCAAAAACAATTCCACCACACATAGACGCACCAATATACTCGAGCGATGCACTTGTTAAAGTTAAGTGTAACATTTTGTTCAATTAAAAACTTCAAAATTTTCATTTAAACAATTCATATAACATATTAAATGCACTGTAGTTTTGGATTTCACATCCAATACCTCCAAATATAGTCATTACAACAAAATTGAAATTCATAAGTGTTGGAATCGAAGAGGGGGGTGAATGAGATTCATTGGCTACTTTAGCTTTTTAAAATGAGTTCGCAAAATAAAAGAGTTTGCGCTTGCGGAAGGCTTAAGTCAATCGATAAATAAATAAAATAAAGAAGTAAACAAATAAATAAATGCGTAATGAAGTAAAGCGGTAAATGACAAAAAGATTTGTTATAGAAGTTCGGCGATGAATAGCCTACGTCTCTTCTTCCAGGTTAGATAACCTCCAACCGAGGTTCCACTAAAACAAATGGCCTTGGCCTTGAGGGCTCCAAGTTAGCCATAATACAACTCTTCCCGAGTACACAAAGCTCTTCCCGAGCACAACACTCTTTACGAGTCTTCTTGGCCTTAAGGGCTCCAAGGATAGCCACACACAACTCTTCCCGAGTTACCAACAATCTTCACGAGTCTTCTTGGCCTTAAGGGCTCCAAGGATAGCCACAACACATGCACCAACTTTACTTGTTGATGACTTTACAATCCAACTTGCTTTGGTGTTGGAGGACCTTACAACAACTCAACAAACACCTTCACGGTGTACCAACACGAAGAACACAAGACTCTAACAAAAAGAATGAATTACAAATTCCAATACAACAACAATGTATGGAGATTGCAAAGCTATTTAAAATTTGAATGAGCAAAGCTTTGTAGAAGTTTGTAGGCTTGTTTCTTACCTTCAAAATGCTCCAAAGCATCAATATTTATAGTGTAGGAGGCCCCCTAGGCTCCTACTACACAAAAGGCTGAAATCACTCATCGATCGCCTCAGCCATCACCTCAGGCGATCACCATCGCCGCGCCCCAACGGTCAGCATAAATCACGCATCGCCTCAGGCGATGTCCCGATCGCCTCAGGCGATCTAGACCAAAATCCAATACCGTAGCCTCAGCTGCTCAAAATAATCCATCGCCTCAGGCGAAGTCTTCACCGCTTCAGGCGTTCAATGCATCGCCTCAGGCAATCAGCCCATCGCCTTGGGCGAACTCCCCCTGCTCGCGAGCCTCGGCGTCGCCTCTGTCGATGTGCGTGGTGATGCCTCGCCTGGGGCGATCCAGTCCACATTTTGCACATTTGATTTTCTTCATTTAATCCACTTTTTAATCAATTAATCTGCGCACTAAGTACACACAATAGTATAACAAACACAAGTTTTGTTGATCATCAAAACTCAAAATAATCCGGAGATAAATTAAAGCATTAAACACAACCATGTGTTTAAGGCTCAACAATAAGAAATATAAAATCAAATCAACATGATCTAGGAATAGAAAGAAGATGAATTTGCAACAACTATACACCAATTTACACTCTTCAACCTAACAATACTGCCCCAACTCAACCTCAAACACTAATCAAAACACCCATATTACTTTTTTGTACAATATTTTGAATCAAAAAAGTTCGAAATTGAGTAGTTGTTCTGTGAATTGTAGAATATCGAACACAGATTTGAGCAGAAACTGTGGAGAAATTTGAAGAAATGATATTTGAAGTCTGAGCAAACGATTATTTGTCTCTGTCTTTTGGTGTTTTATGTCTATTTTGGTCATTTTCACATAATTTGGACTTATACCATTTGAAGTTTTGTTTACCGGGGCTGAGCCAAATAATCTTTGAAATGGTGGAATATCGAACACAGATTTGAGTAGAAACTGTGGAGAAATTCGAAGGAATGATATTTGAAGTCGAAGCAATCGATGATTGTGTCTGTCTTTTGGTATTTTATGTCTATTTTCATATTTAAACTTATATGATTTGGAGTTTTTTTATCGGACTGAGACAAATAATCTTTCTTCTTACACATGATTTGAGCTTATGATTACTATTTAACAAAACTGAACTTTTTCTATTCGATTTTTTGCGAATTTATCCAATTAGGGGTCGTTTGGTACGCCTGATTAGGCATGATTATGGAAGAATTATCTCATTAATCACATGTTTGGTTGGTTTTTATATAAACCACTCATTTCCTAAGGGCCCGTGAAAAAGAGTGATTAAAAGCGTGAATGTAAACCCATTTTCCACCCGGTATTACAAATACATCACTTATGATAAAAGGGTGAAATAACCAAAATGCCCAAACCCCAGCCATCATGCACCTTCTTTATTGTTCTTCAATTCCATATCATTTTCTTCGAGGATCCCATTTCCTACAGAACCCATCTTCAAGATTTCCAGAATTCCGAATTTGAAGAGCCGAAAATCCTTCAAGCTTCAGCTCTTCAGTTGAGTTGGATAACAATGCTCCTTGAAGCTCCATAGTATTTGTTAAAGGCGACTTTTTGGATTGAAATTTTCCTTTTGGATGTAATTGAGGTGCGAAATTATTTCCTTGTAACCCTAGCCACAAATTTTCTTGGAAGATTATGGAAAGAATTATTTGGAAGAAGGTAATATTAAACTCACGATTTCTTTGAAGTTGAAGGAAGAACTTTTGGAAGATGATGGGAGAGAGGTTAAACATCAAGGAAAAAACATGGTGGACGGCAGTTTTTTGTTTGGGTTAAGAAAGGTATTTTGGGATTTATACACACATATCCTTGTATTTATCATACTCTTAAAAAACATACCAAACAAAATATTATTTTCTCATAATATCTAACTCATTACACAGTCACTACCATTATCACTTTATTATATAATCATTCAATAATCCTATCATTCGAATCAAGCGTACCCTTAAAGTATAAAATCTAAAATTTTAAACAGGTGAATCAAGTTTAAATGAGTAGAATATAGAGGCTTTACTTTAGATTTCCAAATAATACAAACTGATCTATGTTTAATCAAATTAATATTTTTCTACAATTATATTCATATTTAGGCTTAAAATTTTACATTTCACTATCATTAGAATATACTTTAATGCATCTAATAGCAAATCTTATAGCAAATAAAGTCAAAGTTGTAATCCCCGACAATTTTGGCATTAATTTCAACGAAGTATATATGTTATCATTTTCAAATCTTAGTTGTTATGTCCGTAATATATGCTGCTGATTACGTAATCATAATTAAATATGAATTATTATGACTACCGTTTATTAATTAAACTATACAGCAGAACAACCAAGTAAATTACGAATGAAGGCAATTGCAACATCATAGACTTCATTTGCCATTTTACCTCTTTTTTTTTATCATCCCAAAATATTTATGAAAAAATTAAGATTGCTTATAATAAACTGGCAAAATTGTCAAAATAATTTGAAATTTTTAATACACATTCTATATTTTCTGAAATTTCTCGATAACTTGTTTTTTGAGATCATATTCTTCATTGCATTTTTAATATTCTATACAATATAAAAATCATAGATCTGTGGAAAGTCAAAATGCGGGAGGGCTAATAGGACACGTGCTAATAAGTCCGACGAAGTTGGTAATAAATCAACATGCGATTTGCAGAAAACTTTTGTCCCAAGTTACCGTAATTCAACACAGGAATGGTTCGCTGACAAGAAATTTCCTGATTGCTTAAGCCCACGTGTATGAGGCCGTGGCCAATATTTAGCACAGGTCCGCCCTGATTGCTTAAGCCCAGGTGTATGAGGCACTGGCAAACATTAGCACAGGTCCGCCCTGATTGCTTAAGCCCAGGTGTATGAGGCCCTGGCAAATACTAGCACAGGTCCGCCCTGATTGCTTAAGCCCAGGTGTATGAGGCTCTGGCAAACATTAGCACAGGTCCGCCCTGATTGCTTAAGCCCAGGTGTATGAGGCCCTGGCAAATACTAGCACACCGCCCTGATTGCTTAAGCCCAGGTGTATGAGGCCCTGGCAAATATTAGCACGTCTTATCCGCTCATATTTATTATCTGGAGTCCAGACCGGACAAGTCTTGTCTACTTATATTTTTTCTCCGGGATCAGATGAGACGAGCTTTATTTGCTCAGCATTTTATCATCTCAAGAGCTGAGGACATCTTTCACTTCGTGAATTCAGATGAGCTCTATCTTCGCATATCTATTAGCTCTGGAATTCAGGGCGTACGAGCTGTATGTGTTCGGTTTATTATTTCTGAAGCTCAGATTGCCAGGGCATTATCTGCCCGTATTGATTATTTCATGAGCTCAGGTCGGGCGAGACTTATATGCTCGGTTTATCTTCAGAGTTAATGCAGGTCAGCCCTGCACAGATAACAGGTCAGCTCTGTTAAGATTTAATTCTTAGAATTATTTCTAGTCATTATTGCAGGTCAGCCCTGCCAAGAAAACAGGTCAGTCATGTTTTAAGATTTAATTCTGTACTTAGAATTATTTCTAGTCATTATTGCAGGTCAGCCCTGCCAAGAAAACAGGTCAGCCCTGTTTTAAGATTTAATTATGTACTTAGAATTATTTCTAGTCATTATTGCAGGTCAGCCCTGCCAAGAAAACAGGTCAGCCTGTTTAAGATTTAATTCTGTATTTAGAATTATTTCTAGTTGTTATTGCAGGTCAGCCCTGTACATACAACAGGTCAGCCCTGTTAAGATTTAGTTATGTACTTCGAATTATTTCTAGTTGTCATTGCGGGTCAGCCCTGCACAAATAACCAGTCAGCCCTGTTAAAATTTAATTCTGTACTTAGAATTATTTCTAGTTGTTATTGCAGGTCAGCCCTGCGCATATAACAGGTCAGCCCTGTTAAGATTTAATTCTTAGAATTATTTCTAGTTATTATTGCAGGTCAGCCCTGCACAAATAACAGGTCAACCCTGTTAAGATTTAATTCTTAGAATTATTTCTAGTTATTATGCAGGTCAGCCCTGCACAGATTAATAGGTCAGTCCTGTTAAGATTTAATTTTCTTAGAATTATTCATAGTTGTTATTGCAGGTCAGCCCTGCGCGGATAACAGGTCATCCCTGTTTTATATTTAATCCCATATTAGAATTATTTTAGAACTCTTTCAGAGTCGTTGTTGCAGGTCAGCCCTGCTCAGATAACATGTCATCCTTATAACATGCCAGCTCAGTTTCAACACTCTGGAGTCTTATTTGCTCCATCTTTATCGTCTGAAGCTCGGCTGTATCTATCTACTCTTAACATATTTTACTATTTGCGAGTTCGGACAAGTGTCATTTGCTCGATATATCTCGTTTCTGGAACTCACATCAACTTATTTACTCCTCGGCTCGGTACTACTTATGGAGTTCAGACCAGCCCGGATTTATTAGATGTCCATGGATCATTTCTGGAGATCAGCTGTATTCTGTTTGCTCAACACGGCATATTTATTTCTACAATTATATTCATATTTAGGCTTAAAATTTTACATTTCACTATCATTAGAATATACTTTAATGCATCTAATAGCAAATCTTATAGCAAATAAAGTCAAAGTTGTAATCCCCGACAATTTTGGCATTAATTTCAACGAAGTATATATGTTATCATTTTCAAATCTTAGTTGTTATGTCCGTAATATATGCTGTTGATTACGTGATCATAATTAAATATAAATTATGACTGCCGTTTATTAATTAAAATATACAGCAGAACAACCAAGTAAATGTCCAGAAACTAAATTTCGAATGAAGGCAATTGCAACATCATAGACTTCATTTGCCATTTTACCTCTTCTTCTTTTTTTTTTTTTTATCATCCCAAGATATTTATGAAAAAATTAAGATTGCATACAATAAACTGGCAAAATTGTCAAAATAATTTGAAATTTTTAATACACATTCTATATTTTCTGAAATTTCTCGATAACTTGTTTTTTGAGATCATATTCTTCATTGCATTTTTAATATTCTATACAATATAAAAATCATAGATCTGTGGAAAGTCAAAATGCAGGAGGGCTAATAGGGACACGTGCTAATAAGTCCGACGAAGTTGGTAACAAATCAACATGCGATTTGCAGAAAACTTTTGTCCCAAGTTACCGTAATTCAACACAGGAATGGTTCGCTGACAAGAAATTTCCTGAGTAACTACACTCTCATCCATCTTCGAATTTCAACTGCAATATGTATGTGTACTCACACTGCATGTATGTATGTGTATGCATGTCCTGACCAGCTTGGTTGTATGTTCGAGATTGCTTGTTCTATCTCTGTTCATAATTGGTTGCATATATATATTTGTGTTTGTTTATAGCTGTATAAATATTACATCTCTCCCTCAAGATGATAGCCTTTTTATCCGGCTAAATTACAGTACGAAAGCTCAGCTAAGATAATCACTGGCACCGCGCCTTGCGCGGTGCCAACATAACTAGTATATATATATATATAGAAATTGACTTATTATTCCTAATTATTAATTTTCCATTGTTTCTCCTAAAATAAATTATGGAGTTTAGCATACTACTAAGTTTAGATATGAGCCGAATTAATTTCTCAAACAAAAAAAAAATGGCAAACATCCACACCACACCACACACCACCCACACATGTACACCAGAGTCTCTTTTTTTTTTTTTTTGATCGAGAGGCGCTCCCTTCATAATTCCATCAGGTACTCATTTATAAAAAAAAAATGAGTTAATTGTGTTAATCTGATAGGGAGTGGATTCGAGATCACTCAATATCTTAAGAATTGGGGATTGGAAGGAGAGCATTTGGGAAAGAAAAACTATTTCATTAATATTTGGTTGAATGCATACAAGAGTTGCAAATTTAGCTATTTATACCCATGTTAGTAGTATACTGGCCTAATGACTTCTACTAACTAATATATCAAAGTGCATTATTTAAACCATGCTTGTACAATTAAATGTTAAGTATGATGCCATCAAATTGCCTAATTACCAATGAAGGCAATTGCATCATCATAGACTTAATTTGCCTTTCTTTTTTTTTCCTTCCCAAAATATTTACGTTAAATTTATAATAAACCGACCAAATTGGCAAAATAATTTGAAATTTTCAATACACAGTCTATATTTTCTGAAATGTCTCGATAACGTTTTTCTTGAGGCTACAAACGGTCATGTGGAGTATTCTTCATTCATACAATATAAAATCTTAATCTGATGGAAAGTCAACATGCAGGAGGGCTATTGGGACACGTGCTAATAAGTCCAATGAAGTTGGTAAGCACATGCAATATGCGATTTACAGAAAACTTTTGTCCCAAGTTATCGTAATTTGAACAACGGCTTGGTTCGCTGACTAATTATTTCAGAATGTATGCGCGTTTTCGGATTGGACTAAATCGTTATTGTAGTTGAACACGAAACACACACGCATCCCAACATCCGATGATGTTTTAATGTGGTGCAATATTTATTGAGTGTAAGAAAAGGAAGAGATCCTGAACCTCCTCCTGCAAGAAATTTCCTTCGAAACTACACTTTCATCCATCTTCAACTTTCAACTGCAGTATGTATGTGAACACAATCTGCATGTACGTATGTATATGTACACATGTCCTGAGATAGCGATCATCGATGAAATAAACAAGATCACGCCACACAAGCAATCGAGTAATTTCCGAGTATGGTGATAATCTTTTCATATCAACACCCACACAAACACACACTTCCTCTGTTGTTCTGTAAACCATCTAGAAAAATTGAATGTGGGTAGCAATTTAAGGCCGTCGATCATGAAATTCAACGCAGATGAATGTATTCATACCAATTAAGATGGGAATGAAGTAATTCTTGTGAAATTTTATGGCAAATTCTGCTACGCGGACACGGTGAGGATTTTACATATTACCACCCCCGCATCATTATAAAAGAGGAGCAAGATCATACCAATTAATCAAACAAACTACACATTAGTTTTCATAAACAAAAAAGGGTGATATATCAAGAATTTCGGGAAGTTCAAGAAATCTCAATCTTAAGTTACAATGGGTTCCAAGAGATCTGCAGCTAACAAGCTGGGCTGGGGAAATAATCCCTCTTATACATCCGTTAACACCTTTTCTTCTCATCAATCCAAACCCGATACAACTGCATTAGTTTCCCAATATTCAAACCCTGCTGCTTATACAAGTTACGATAATGCTTCAAACAATAGGCCTGCGGCCGATTACACGATCGGTAATAATGTTGGAACCAGCTCATCCACCCAACGCCCAAACAACAGCTATGTGGCCAATTACGCCGTCGGTAACAACGTTGGAACCAGCAAGAAGACCAGTTCATCCGCTAAACGCAACTTTAGCCTTTGGTAAACTACATCTAGCTAGCAACCTGTAGATGTCTATAATGTATATCATATGTAGCATAATAATGAAATATGTAGATATCAATAACGATATATATAGTTATCGTTCCTTTATTCATTTTACAGAATGTGAAAAGGTTGTAAATAAGGTGTGTTAGCTCTGAAGAATATTAATGTATACATATTATACTGTTACTATAAAATTTGTAATCTGTATAAAAGTGTTGATTATTGGTTCAAATTAAGTTCTTCAATCTCCATGTTTGGCCATGTTTTCATGTATAATATAAGGCATATATTGGTACAAAATTAATTAAAATTATGATTATTTTATCACGCATCATAATTTTTTAATGACAATATCATCCGAAGCCATTGATGCATAGAATGATGGATCAACCGGCAGAATTGTTGAACTTTTCGTTGTGAAGTAATTCGTTTCAATTTGAATAACAATGTAATTTGGGATTCGTTGTGAAGTAATTCATTTCAATTTTTTAAGATATCAAGTATAGCTCGAAATTATCATATGATTATTGAGGTGAGGATCAAAGATATTTGGATATGAGTTTAACGTGGAAGATATAATAGGTATCATTTTATTTAAAATAAAAAAATAAATAGACAATTCAATAATAATATTTTTATTTTTATTTTTTCATAAGCAAAATTTATTAAAAGAGTACTAGGGTATTACAACCCATACATGTACAAAGATACAAAACTAGTTTTCATCTATAACCGATTACAATAACCTGAAAATAAAATACCAACTCTCACCAAACTCAACATCTCAAACAAATATATGGTTCTCGACTGAATACGGGTATATGACTAAATTCTTCGCCGTAATCCAATCCCATGACTATATCTTCACAAACTCAACAGTTGTTTCTCTAGGGGGTCTCCTCGTTATTAAACAATTTTTTGGTCCTGGCTAACCACAAGCTCCAAATAATGAATTCCCATATTGTAAGCAACTCCCCTATTCCATGTTTGCTATTTAAGATACCCATATGTTGTCTCAAATTACTGATCGGATCCTCATGTAATATAGATTCCAAATTGAACAACCTATAGCATTCTTTCCATACCAAATGTGCATACGAACAAGAAAAAAAAAGATGTGTTGTATCCTCCTCTTCCTTTCCACACATAACGCATAAGGTAGAACTGAAATCCAAAATTATACCTCTTTTCAACAGCATTGATTTGGTTGGGATTTTATTTTGTAACAACTTCCACACAAAACCTGATACGTTTTTAGGAATCATCTGATGCCAAACCAACTTTAGTACTTGATCCTCGCCTGTTGACGCCTCTACACTCATGCTTTTAATTTTCTTTTATGCTGATTTTGTAGAGAATCTCCTGTCTGTTTCCATTTTCCAGCACCACCTATCATCTTGTCCCTCATAGCGTTTGTACCTGTCAATTTCAGCAACAAGTTCATTAAGTAAACATTCTTCCCACAAGGATAAATCCCTTCTCCATTCCCATTTTCAGCTCCATACTCCCTCCATCCAAGATCCCCTTTCTGAGATGAAGCAACCCCCCCTTCATGTCTATGTTATATAATCTATTGAATTTCTCACTTAATCTTCCTCCTGCCCATTTATCTTCCCATAGTCTAGTCCCATTGCCATTACCCACCTTTCTTTCCATCTCCTCCCAAAACCACAAATTATGATCTAGTAAAACGTATTTTTTCAAGTCTATCCACCAAAGAGATTCCTCCCTCCTTCTATCTGACCTTCTTGAATCCTCTATCCATCCTCCTTCTCCAATCCCATATCTAGATTTTAAGACTTTTATCCCATAACCTTTCCTTTTCTTGTACCGCCCTCCACACCCATTTCCCTAACAAGGCTAAATTAAATATATATAGATCTCGCACCGCCAATCCTCCATCTTCTTTAGGATTACACACTTTAGTCCATTTCACCCAAGCTGTCTTTCTCATTTCTTGCCCCCCTCCCCATAAGAAAGATTTTTGTAAACTAGTTTTAAACACTGTTTTGGGGCCCGAAACATTGATAGAAAATATATTGGCAATGAAGTAAGTACCGAGTTTAGCAATGTGATTCTTCCACCAAAAGACAAATGTTTGTTACCCCATTTATTCAATCTTCGTTTTACCGTGTCTATCATAGCTTGCCACATTGCTCTTCTCCTAGGATTATCTCCAATTTGCACACCCAGATACTTAAATAGTATCGGACCTTGTTTACAGTGTAGCAACGAACACATATCTTCCAAATCCGACTGCTCCACATTAATCCCAATCAATATGCTTTTATGGAAATTAATCTTCAAACCAGATATCAGTTCGAAATTACGCAATATACATTTCATTGCCCAAGCATTGTTCCACGAAGATTCACCTACAATGATAGTATCATCAGCGAACTGTAGGTGTATTATTGCGATATTATCTTCCTCCACCAACATTCCTTTGAATAGATTCATATCAACAGCTTTTTTCACCATCATACTTAGTTATTAATTATCAGTGATTCATATAATAAGATGAATGGATATTAAAATTAGATTTTGTCAACTATTACAATTATCTCATTTTTTTATGAGAGATACATAAATAGTTAAATGACATAACATTAAGAATTGTTAACAAAATAATGGGGTATATTTTTGTTTGTTTAGCTTAATCCAAAAGTAACGGCGCCAAACCGAAGATTGAAGAAAAAAGTCAAGATTGCTGAGTGGGGTAACATTTCAGTTAAATATGTATAGTTACACCAAGGGTCATAATCAACCCTGAACCGACTCGGAACCGGACTTTAGTCAATGGGCCGGTTAATCAGGTCAACGTTCGAAGGGTCAGACTAGTAACCGGTCCGTCTATAGGCGGGCCGGTTAAGGGTCATAATTTTCTAACCCCTGAACCGTCAGTCATTTTAAATTTTTTTATATTTTTAAATTTAAAATATATGTTATGATATATATTTGAACTCATAACCTACAACTTGAATAATTAGCTTCAAACACTAAACTATAAGAACCTTGTTGATCTAAATATAGTGTTATAAATTATATATATTAACCAAACAAATATATTACACATTTTGATTATACGAGCTTGAATTTATTTCACTTTATTTTATGTTTAATAATGGACAAAAACACATCTAAATGTGTTGGATCGAGCGCTTACCGCTTTACCAATAACTATAGTTAAGGGTAATGACGCGACATCAATCTTTTCAACCATACACTGGCACAAGCGCCACATGTTCGACCGATCACAAAGCAGAGGCAATTGTTGGCTCTAATGCTCCGTCTGCAACAGATGATGAATCAATGAATGTTCTGTTGGACTCTCCTCCGGGACCATCAGATGAAGATTTGGCATTCATTCATAGTTTTTCTTCGGATCTGGTCGCTCTGATCCGATCCGAAAGTCATCAAGCTGTCATTTCTTCAATCGTGCCGATTGCTGAAGAAGTTGATCATGCTATGTCATCATCAGATCACTCTCCCAGCCAGCTATCTGATGCACCTCCATCCCTGGCACGGACTATCCAGCATTTTTCTGATAACTGTCTGTCATTAACTCAACGAATTCTCGAAGTTCATCAAAGTCAAAGAGTCACAACTTTGGACTTTAATTCTTTCAAAGAGAAAATGACTGCCAGTATCGGAAGCCTCCAGCGCGGCATCAACGATCTGTTTTCTCAACAAGCCTCCTACAAGAACAGTCTGAGGAAAGAGCAGGTCGAGTTAGCCACTGAAGTCAGAGCATCTGTTTCTAACTCCCTCCGCGCTCAAGACGTTCGTCTTGACGCTATCAGCGCGCAGCTAGCCCAAGTTGTTGAATTCCTTCAAGAGATTGCTGCTGACAAAAAGGGGGAAAAGAAGACAGACTTCAAGCCGCCTCCAAGCTCAAGAAGATAGCAGTCTTAATCTTTTAACTTATCAGACTGTCTGTATTTAGGACTTCTTGATGATCAATAAAATCCTCTTTTGATTAAGTCCTTGTTCATTTATTTTGAACTTTAATAAAGGCTTAATAATAAAAGATTGAATCGATCAAACTTAATAATGTTCATTTATTTTGAACAAAGAAGTAATCGATCCGAAAAGCATTCGCTTCAGAGCTCTTATCAAGACTGGTTAAAAAGACTTAGTAGCTAGGTTTTGTCATCATCAAAAAGGGGGAATTTGTTAGTTCCGGACCTTATCGATGAGATTTTAAAGATGACAAAACAGTTCAGACCGGATCGATAGAAATCAGATTGACCAGATCGATCGGACTCAACAGAGCAAGATGGCAAAGCATTTCAGACCGGATCGATGGAAATTAGGCATACCAGATCGATCGGACATATCAGAGCAAACTGATAAAGAATATTGCATATCAGACCGGATCGATGGATTCCAGACTGAATAGATCGATGCTTCAGATCGATCTCAACCTTTATCAGATCAGAGCAGTCAAGGATACATAAAGGATGGCTTCTCAGTCCGAATCATCAACGGATATTTATTGCAGCATTTAATGCTGCAATTAATGCTACAAAGGACCAAAGACTGAAGATTGCCATAATAGGTAAGAAGACAAAGAAGAGCTTACCTGACAGTCGCCGAAAGCATATACCAGAACGGCAAGTATCCTGAAGAAGAAGACTGTAGCTTTCTCAGAGTTTAAAAAGAGTCATAGCTGCACATTAAGGGAAACAATGCCGTTGCCACCTTCAACTATAAAAGGATGCAACAAACAGATGCAAAAGACTCTGGACTCTACAACTCACGCTGATCAATTGAAAAATATACAAGAAAGCAAAACAGCACACGCCTACAAAGTTCAGAAGCTTTCGAGCTGAAGTTATTTATTTAAGCGCAATTACTTTGTAACATTTGATCATTGTAGGATCACTGTGCGCATTGTGTATTGAAAAATAGAAGTGAGCAACATATTGTAACTGTCAGACAGAGTGTGTCTGAGCAGGTTGAGTGACTAGGAGTTTCAGACTGGTAGTGAGGTAAATCCAGCCTGAATCGGGTTTGTACAACAGGATTGTATAAATCAAAGTCTTCTAGTATAAACCTTCCTTAATTGGAAGAAGGGGAGACGTAGAAGGATTACACCACCTTCGAACTTCCAGAAACATATCCTGTGTCTTATCATTCTGCACTTAGCCATCGAGCTGTTCTTACTTACACAAGAGCAGACCGTTTCCGCACTTACTTATTAGTGGTCTGTTCTGTTCAAAGAGTTGATTAAGTAACAGATTTCTTTCACTAATCACAAAGAAATCACAAGGGATAAATTTTGTAAGGAGTGTTCATTCACCCCCCCCCCCCCCCCCCTCTAAACACTCCGGACCGATCCTAACAAAATGTTTTTTACACCTTTTTTCAAATTTTACTAATATTTTTAAACTTTTTCTAAAAAAATAATGGACAAACAGTAACGTAACGGGAACCGGGTACGTAACCGGCGGTTTATAAACCATGACCGAAACCGTTAAGGAAGATTAAATGTCGATATTTTTTGAACCGTCGAACCGACAATTCTAAACCATGGTCAGATCTATGTATAACCTCCAAAGTCAAATTCTAGATTTTGAATCCCACCGGATTTGATTTCAAACCTCCAAAGTGGATTGGACTAAGTATGGAGTTTAGTATACTAGTAAGAGTAGATATGAGCCGATGTAATTTCTCAACAAAAAAAAAATTTTATTGGCAAACATTAGTAAACACAAAATCTATAATTAATTCTCAATCCAGCTACCCCCCTCCCCCCAAACATTTCCACCACCCAGACACGGACCAATACATTTGAGCGATGCACTTGTTAAAATTTAGTATAACACTTTATTCAAATTAAAAACTTCAAAATTTTCATTCAAACAATTCATCTAACATATCAAATGCACTGTAGTTTTGGATTTCACATTCAATATCTTCAAATATAGTCATTACAACAAAATTTAAATTCATAAGAAATATAAAATCAAATCAACATGATCTAGGAATAGAAAGAAGATGAATTTGCAACAACTATACACCAATTTACACTCTTCAACCTAACAATACTGCCCCAACTCAACCTCAAACACTAATCAAAACACCCATATTACTTTTTTTTTGCAGAATTTTGAATCAAAAAAGTTCCGAATTGAGTAGTTGTTATGTGAAATTGTAGAATATCGAAGACAGATTTGACCAGAAACTATGGAGAAATTTGAAGAAATGATATTTGAAGTCTAAGCAAACGATGATTTGTCTCTGTCTTTTGGTGTTTTATGTCTATTTTGGTAATTTTCACATATTTTGGACTTATACCATTTGAAGTTTTTTTTACCGGACTGAGCCAAATAATCTTTCTTCAACGAGTACCAGGCATGAAGTTGTCATGATAACATATCCAAGATAGCATCTTGAACAGAAGTTAAGCTCATCAAGGCCCACTTTACGAATTGAAGATTTTAACTTTGTGTTGTCCAAATCCTGAGTTTCTGGTTAGATTTGTTTGGGTCCCATCACTGTGTAGGACTATGTATTCAGTTAAATCGATCACCTATCGAATCGGATTTTCAAAAACTAAAATAACCGAATTTTTTTGACAAAAACCGAACTGACCGAATTTTTTCTTGAAAAATGAATTACTAAACTGAACAAAATATGGGTTAATTCAGTCTGTAACCAAAATAATTAATATTTTTTTAGAAAATAATAAAAAATTGAAATAATTTTTTTTATTTTTATTTTGAAATATAAAAATAACTAAAGAATTAAATAAATGATTTTAAAAAACTTTGCAAAAATTATTTTTTTTTAAAAGACATTGATTAAATCAAGAAGAAGAAGAAGATGGCTTTGCACAACTACACACCAATTTACACTTTTCAATCTTAACAACAAACCAACCTCAAACACTAATCAATCACCCATGTTTCTTTTTTTTTTTGTTATGGTATTTTGAAGCGAAAAAATTAGAGCTGGGGTAGTTGTTCTATGAAATGGTGGAATATCGAACACGGATTTGAGTAGAAACTGTGAAGAAGTTCGAATAAATGATATTTGAAGTCGAAGCAATCAATGATTTTGTCTGTCTTTTGATATTTTATGTCTATTTTGGTATTTAAGACTTATATGATTTGGAGTTTTTTATCGGACTGAGCTAAATAATCTTTCTTCTTGCACATGATTTGAGCTTATTATTACTATTTAACAAAACTGAACTTTTTCTATTCGATTTTTTGCGAATTTATCCAATTAAAGTATGAAATCTAAAATTTTAAACAGGTGAATCAAGTTTAAATGAGTAGAATATAGAGGCTTTACTTTAGATTTCCAAATAATACAAATTGATATATGTTTAATCAAATTAATATTTTTCTACAATTATATTCATATTTAGGCTTAAAATTTTACATTTCACTATCATTAGAATATACTTTAATGTATCTAATATCAAATCTTATAGCAAATAAAGTCAAAGTTGTAATCCCCGACAATTTTAGCATTAATTTCAACGAAGTATATATGTTATCATTTTCAAATCTTAGTAGTTATGTCCGTAATATATGCTGTTGATTACGTAATCATAATTAAATATGAATTATTATGACTACCGTTTATTAATTAAACTACACAGCAGAACAACCAAGTAAATTACGAATGAAGGCAATTGCAACATCATAGACTTCATTTGCCATTTTACCTCTTCTTCTTTTTTTTTTTTTATCATCCCAAGATATTTATGAAAAAATTAAGATTGCATACAATAAACTGGCAAAATTGTCAAAATAATTTGAAATTTTTAATACACATTCTATATTTTCTGAAATTTCTCGATAACTTGTTTTTTGAGATCATATTCTTCATTGCATTTTTAATATTCTATACAATATAAAAATCATAGATCTGTGGAAAGTCAAAATGCAGGAGGGCTAATAGGGACACGTGCTAATAAGTCCGACGAAGTTGGTAACAAATCAACATGCGATTTGCAGAAAACTTTTGTCCCAAGTTACCGTAATTGAACACAGGAATGGTTCGCTGACAAGAAATTTTCTGAGTAACTACACTCTCATCCATCTCCGAATTTCAACTGCAATATGTATGTGTACTCACACTGCATGTATGTATGTGTATGCATGTCCTGAGTTAACGATCATCGATGAAATAAACAAGATCACGCCACACAAGCAATCTAGTAATTTCCGAGTATGGTGATAATCTTTTCATATCAACACCCACACAAACACACACTTCCTCTGTTGTTCTGTAAACCGTCTAGAAAATTTTGAATGTGGGTAGCAATTTAAGGCCGTCGATCATGAAATTCAACGCAGATGAATGTATTCATACCAATTAAGATGGGAATGAAGTAATTCTGGTGAAATTTTATGGCAAATTCTTCTACGCGGACACGGTGAGGATTTTAATTAATTAAATGATCATATTACCACCCCCCGCATCATTATAAAAGAGGAGCAAGATCATACCAAGTAATCAAACACACTACACATTAGTTTTCATAAACAAAAAAGGGTGATATATCAAGAATTTCGGGAAGTTCGAGATATCTCAATCTTAAGTTACAATGGGGGGTTCCAAGAGATCTGCAGCTAACAAGCTGGGCTGGGGAAACAATCCCTCCTATACATCTGATAACACCTTTTCTTCTCATCAATCCAAACCCGATACAACTGCGTTAGTTTCCCGATATTCAAACCCTGCTGCTTATAGAAGTTACGATAATGCTTCAAACAATAGGTCTGCGGCCGATTACACCATCGGTAATAATGTTGGAACCAGCTCATCCACCCAACGCCCAGACAACAGCTATGTGGCCAATTACGCCGTCGGTAACAACGTTGGAACCAGCAAGAAGACCAGTTCATCCGCTAAACGCAACTTTAGCCTTTGGTAAACTACACCTAGCTAGCAACCTGTAGATGTCTATAATGCATATCATATGTAGCATAATAATTAAATGCGTAGATATCAATAAAGAACTATATATAGTTATCGTTCCTTTATTAATTTTACAGAATATGAAAAGGTTGTAAATAAGGTGTGTTAGCTCTGAAGAATATTAATGTATACATATTATACTGTTACTATAAAATTTGTAATCTGTATAAAACTGTTGATTATTGGTTCAAATTAAGTTCTTCCATTTTCATGTTGGCCATGTTTCCCTGTATAATATGTGGAGGTACAAAATTAATTAAAAGTACGATTATTTTATCACGCGTCATAATTTTTTAATGACAATATCATCCGAAACCATTGGTGCATGGAATGATGGAAACTGTTGAAGAAACCAATCAACAAAGACCCAATTTACCAACAATATATAATTTTGCTTGAGCTCACAAAACAAGCCATCTGGCAGAATTGTTGGACTTTTCATTGTTAAGTAATTCGTTTTTAATTTGAAGAACAATTTAATTAGAGATTTGTTGCGTTTGTTAAATTATTTTTAAGACATTAAGTACAGCTCAAAAATTATCATCTGATTATTGAGGTGAGGATCAAAGATTAAAACAAAATATTATGATTTGGATACTAGTAAGTTATCTATGAGTTTAACGTGGATTATATAATAGGTACCATTTTATTTTAAAAATAAATAAATAGACAATTCAATAACAATACATAATAAATATATATTACCTAAGGACGTTATTGGTTCGACCATTCAAATCAATATCTATTTATACTCATGCTCCTGTCAATCCAAAATATTAACATCATGTCATCTATTGACCTTGTCAGCCGACTGATCTTGTTTTTAATTATTTATTCTCTACTGTATTTTAAAATGAACGCCTCCAAAGTCAAATTCTAGATTATTATTATGAATTAAAGAATATGAATCCCACGTATGTCGTATGCAGACCGACTTTTGCTTTCAAATCGCGAAAATTGATTGGAAAATATGTTATTGCCAACCTGGAAATTGCTCTATCACCATCTATATTTTTTAATACCTCAAACTTGTTATATTTCACAATCAAAAGAATACTTTAATACATCAAATCAAAACCATTCAACAAAGTCAAAGTAATTTATATCTGGTCAAATCTAACTACGTGCAGTCGAACGTAACAGCCGTCATGGTCATAATAAAGAGAATTGTGTTATCAACATCAAGCCCTAATTTGAACCATTGAGAACAACGTTCGACAGACGATCTCACTTCTATATATCTGATCTTTTATTTATATATATATATATCTTAGTTTTTATAAATACTGATTCATATATATATATATATATATATATATATTGACTTATTATTTCTAATTATTAATTTCCATTGTTTCTCCTAAAATAAATTATGGAGTTTAGCATACTATTAAGTTTAGATATGAGCCGAATTAATTTCTCAAAAAAAAAAAAAATTTGGCAAACATCCACACCACACACACATGTACACCAAAGTCTGTCTGTTTTTTTATTTGGTCGTGATACCCGTACGGGTCAAACCCATTAAAAACTTACGGGTCGAGCCCAAACCATGGATCAAGGTCAGGGGACAAGGTACGGGAAGGGCGAAGCCAGCCTAGCATAAGGCGAGCCTCGCAGCTCGCCCGCTCTAAGGGTCGAGCTGCGCACCCACCCCGCAAGAGGCACTGTGCTCACCCCGCGAGAAAGGAGAGTACCGTCCCTACCTGCTCGCCCGCCAGACAGGGACGAGCTGCCTTGCTCGCCCCCCCGCAGACAGGGACGAGCTGCACACTCGCCCCACCAGACAGGGATGAGCTGCCTTGCATGCTCGCCCGCCAGACAGGGACGAGCTGCATGCTCGCCCGCCAAACGGGGACAAGCACCACAGCTCGCCCGCATAAAGCCAGCTGTGGTGCTCGCCCGCGTGATGGGTGAGCCGCGTACTCACCCGGCGAGGCGGGTGAGCCTCGCAGCTCGCACACAGGGCATCGCAGCTCGCACACACGAGGCACAAGCTGCGATGTTCTCCCGTGCGAGGAAAAGTTCGATGCCACCCCTCGCAGATGCCTCATGCTTGCAAAGTATGGGGTCGAGGCTCACTCGTGTTGGGCGAGCTAAGCTTTGTAGCGCAGCCTCGTGAATTAGATTCAACGTATAACCCATATCTCCAAGTACAAATCGAATCATAAAAGCTGCAAGCATATCATACCATGAAAGCGACATTCTCTGGCACCCGGCATAAATCGGATCGCAAAAGCTGCAAGCCTATTATACGGAGAAAGTGACACCTACTCGTCTTCAGCCCTAAGACCCTGGTCCCCACCTTTAGCTTCAGAGGATGTTCCCTAGGCTCCTGACGTACGGTTAAAGGTTGTCCCCTTTCCATCTCCTTATAAATATCAGGTTTGTCGACAGGAATAAGGTATTCACTCTTCTCACAACTTAAAGTTCATCCCGTTATTCTTTTCTTTTCCGATTTCTGACTTGAGCGTCGGAGGGGCTCCGCCGGGACATCCTTCCGGCACCCTTCTCACGCTTGTTCGTAATTTCAGGCATCACCGGCACTCGAAGCCATTATTGGAGTTGCTCCCAGCACCCTTCGTCCACCGGAAGGAAGACATATCATTTTTAGTAAGCATCATTTGGCGCCGTCTGTGGGAAATTGAGCAAAGACGTTGATATGGTAGGAAGTAGAAGAACAGTTACGGCGGAATCTCGCCCAGGAGGAAGGACTGAACAACCGCCTCCGGTGGAGAACGTGGGAAACATGACTATGGAACCACTAGCCCAGTTCATCACCACCGCCGTAGCCGAGGCTATAAAGCAAAACCAACCCCCACCTCCTGACGGACCATTGCCGAACCATGAGGACAATGCTGAAGTCCAGCAAAGTCACGCGGAGGAAGCCAATCCCACCCAAGGTGGCGGGGACTCGGAGATGCACCAGAGGATGGAAGACATGTGGAATGAGATCCAAGGGTTGAGACAACATGTCGGGGAAAAGGCCTACACCCACAAGAAAGAAAGTCCCTTCTCCCAAGCCATTTTGGAGGAGGAGCTACCATCTAACTTCCGACAGCCTAACATGGGAGAGTACGATGGGAGCACCGACCCCGAGGACCATTTGGGGAGATTTGATAATGCGGCCTTGTTGCATCGATACTCCGACGGAGTCAAGTGTCGGCTCAGCTTTCTTGCATCAATTTGCAAGTAGCAAAAAATATCAAAAGACCTCACTCAGTTTGTTTGTCATGAAACAACAAGATCAAGAATCTTTGCGAGAGTTTACCCAACGCTTCAACGGTGTGGCCTTGGAGGTTCCTTCAGCCACGCCTGATGTCCTTCTCAATGCTTTCACGCAAGGGCTCAAGGGGGGGGAGTTCTTCAAGTCCTTGGTAAAGAAACCACCGCAAAGTTATGATGAGCTCCTATCTAGGGCGGAGAAGTATGTGAACTTGGAAGACGCGCAGAGGCAGAAGAGATTAGAGCAAAGACCCGCTGAGAAGAACAGCGGGGAAAGCTGGACCCAAAATGGGGTGGGCCTTTTAAGATCATGGAGAAGTTGAGCTCGGGAGCTTATTACCTAGAAGACATGCAAGGCAAAGCCCTCAAGAGACCATGGAATGCCTACCACTTGAAGAAATACTATGTTTAACCATGGCTGTTACACCCGGGCTATGTATTTCTCTCCTTATTTGTAATCGCTTTAATTTCAATTTCGATTTCAACTTCAATTTTAATGAATGAAGGGTACTTGTTACTTGTCCTGCATACTTTTGCTAAGGGCCGAGCTCATTCGCCTTGGTTACGCCAAGTGCCGTTCAGGGGTGTTTACCCGACCTGTCGTGGTTACGCCCGACAGAGGATCAGTCGAGCTGCGGTTACGCCGAGCTCATTCGCCTTGGTTACGCCAAGTGCCGTTCAGGGGTGTTTACCCGACCTGTCGTGGTTACGCCCGACAGAGGATCAGTCGAGCTGCGGTTACGCCGAGCTCATTCGCCTTGGTTACGCCAAGTGCCGTTCAGGGGTGTTTACCCGACCTGTCGTGGTTACGCCCGACAGAGGATCAGTCGAGCTGCGGTTACGCCGAGCTCATTCGCCTTGGTTACGCCAAGTGCCGTTCAGGGGTGTTTACCCGACCTGTCGTGGTTACGCCCGACAGAGGATCAGTCGAGCTGCGGTTACGCCGAGCTCATTCGCCTTGGTTACGCCAAGTGCCGTTCAGGGGTGTATACCCGACCTGTCGTGGTTACGCCCGACAGAGGATCAGTCGAGCTGCGGTTACGCCGAGCTCATTCGCCTTGGTTACGCCAAGTGCC
Organism: Haberlea rhodopensis; assembly: GCA_907163345.1. Lineage (NCBI taxonomy): Eukaryota > Viridiplantae > Streptophyta > Magnoliopsida > Lamiales > Gesneriaceae > Haberlea > Haberlea rhodopensis. Next base: position 1,646,642 of record CAJQUN010000069.1, read on the forward strand.
GTTCAGGGGTGTTTACCCGACCTGTCGTGGTTACGCCCGACAGAGGATCAGTCGAACTGCGGTTACGCCGAGCTCCTTCGTCTTGGTCCAGTCAGCGGAAGTCAGGAAGCCTGACCCTAAATAGGAAGGGCACTACATGTTGCTCAGAAGGTGAGCTCTCGGGCATACTACTCAGAGGATGCAGAGAAAAGGAGAAGCTGAAGTCCTAAACGCGTTTCAACTTGTTAAGTATTATTCGTAGACGTGTATTTCTGATATATGATCTCGTGACAACAAATTTTTAAATAAAAGTTAAGGTCCGCCCTGACCACGATGAAAGTTGCTCTCCCTAATTGCGATAAACGTAAAGATCTGCCCTGACGATAAATATTAAAAGTCCACGACTGATAATGAGTGCTGACTGAGCAGAGCTCAGATCATGCGAGTCATTTGCTCAGGATTATTGTCCTCACAGGTCAGTCTGTTTTATGTTTATAATTCTTGTAAAGTTATGAATTATGTCAGCCCTGTTCTCACTCTTACTAGGATAACAGTTTGGCAAAACAAGCTTTTCATTAAATAAACACTGATTACAAGATAGTCAGACATCCCGATCTATGAAATCAGAAGGGATGTTAGCCACGATTGCCTGAAGATCCAAGAAGTCATCCGGGTCTCGATCCTCGGGAGGGAAGCCTTGCGCCTTGAATTGATCTTTACAGCCCTCAAAGCCGAGATCGAGGAATCGGAACGCCTTCGCTGCAAGGAGCCTCTTGAACTCCTCCGACTTTAGGAAGGCCTCTTTTCGACCGATTTCTCCGGAGACATAGGTCTCCAGCTCTGAACGGGCGTGGCTCAGCTCCGCAATAGAGTTGGTCAAGGCCGTCTCTTTCTCCACCATGGCCGAACGGAGGCGACCGACCTCAGCACGATATTTGGCCAGCTCCGTCTCGACCGTCGTAAGTCTTGCATGGGCCTCTTTCAACTCAGCATCTGCAGCCTCAGCCCGGTGCGTAGCGTCTCGGGCTTTCTTCTTGGCGTTTGATGAGGCTTGGCCATAGTTGGACCCCCTCCGGACGCTTTCACGTAGCATTAGTAAGCCCTGGGTAAAGATGGTCAGGTAAGAGGGTAAAACATAAAGGAGGGTAAGGTAAGAGCATTTACCGATAAAGCGCGGGACAACCCTTCCTGGGCCAGAGGTCTCCACTTCATCCCTGCCATAACTTGTTGATCCGCACCCGTGGTAATGCACTCCAGGATCTCAGCCGGTAGTCCGGAGGTAGCACCGGTAATCAAGCTGGTGGACTGAGTATACTCCACGGGGAGGCCAGGGGAGCCTGGACCGGCAGTCCGAGCTGATTGCGGGCTTTGAAGGGATTCAAGCGACGTTTCAGCTCGCGGCCCTGGGGAGGTTGCCACCTCTTCTCGGGTTGAAGCTCCCCGGGTTTTTCCACCCCTTTTTCTTTTCAGCAACAAGCTGCGATCTCCCCCGCTCTCTTCCGACTGAAGAATGACTATTGGGGAGGCCCGGGGAGCGATTGGGGGCGAAGGGGCTCGCTCTTCAGCACGGGACTCAGGGACGGCTTTACCTTTCCCTTTCTTCTGAGAGACCATCGCAGAAAGCATCTGGTTGAACGACATGTTCCCTGCGCAAAAAAAAAAAATATATATATATATGTAAAATAAAAAAAAAAAGACATAAATAAAGAGAGCAGGAAGAAAGTACTCAGTTTAGAAAGGACGCACCAGGGGGAGGACTAGCTGGGTAAGAGCTCAGCCTGTATCGCCTGAGTACGTCCTCTCGGATTAAGATAGTTGTATCATATTGTCGACCCCCAATGGCTGACATAACCTTCTGGTAGAAGATATCTTCTTTGTATCGATGCGGGAGAGAACGACCCGGGGGAAGAGAATCTCTCCAGGCCATAGGACAAGACCAAGGTTGGGGCGGCCTAACGAAGAAGAATGTTTCTTTCCATCCTTTGTGAGAACTTGGGATTTTCTCCAAGAACTTACACGAGGGCTTCGATCCAAAGTAGAACAGACCAGGAAAGGTGGTGTTTTTAACATGGAAAAAGTAATGTAGAAGAGGAGGAGAGAATGGGAGGTTCAAAGATTGGAACAGGGCGGCAGCAGCAGCCATGCTCTGGTAGGAATTGGGACTGAGTTGGCTAAGTGAAACACAGAAATAGCTGGAGAGATCCTGATACAAAGCAGGAATGGGGAAGCGTAATCCACTCCTAATTTGTTCAACAAAAAAAGGAAAGAAGCCCAGGGGTGGCAGATGGGGACGATCCCCCGGCCTAGGTATTTGTACCTCGTGGTCGGGAGGAATGAAGTGAGAACGAAGAAGAACCTCCGCCTCAGCCGAGACACGTGAACTAAGGACCTCGTACCACGGTAGCCCAGCCCGCACCAGATCTCGAGGATCAACCTCGAAGTTCTCGGGGGAGGGGTTACGAGCGGGCAAAGGAGGAACCTGGAGAAGGGGAATGGCAGTGACAATTGCCTCTGCAGGGCCGCTCCGGGTAGGGGAGCTCAAAAGCCCAGACCACGTGGCATCTTCGGCCGAGCCCCTAAAGGCGGCCCCGGAAGTAGAGGATGTGGAAGTAGACATAAAAAGTAAAGTTAATTAAAGCAGAGGCGGAGAACTTACAGAAGGTTAGCGTGCGATTGAAGCGGAAGTGAACGAATAGCGAGAGAAAAGTGGTGAAAGTGAGGCGGAGGGGCAATTTATAGATGGCCAACGGATTGGGCCACTAGGGCCAGGCCCATTTCAATGGCCAGGATCGAGGGAGTTCAAACGTCGCAAGAGTGGATGATGACGCGTGGCAGCCACATCAATTGGGTGTACATCAACGGTCACATCTGGCTGACAACCTGTCTTGTCAGGGGTTAAGAATTTGAAATCTGACAGCTCGGTACGGGCCTCGAGCTCAAAAGGATAGCCAAGAACGTTACTCTAGCTAGACTAGAGGGGGATACTCATGATATCCGGGTAGGAGGTTAGTCCGGTCTCGGCCCTTATTCAGGCATAACCTCGCCCGCGAGTGCTCAGCTCGGTAAGCATGAGCGCCAGCCTCTTCGGCCCCTCCTAAATTTAGATCCGGGGGTAACACTAACTATTGATCGAACTCAAGACCAATGGGTAAGAGGGAGTCTTAGGAAGCGAAGCTGCGGAAACCGAGGAGTTGACTGCTCGACTCGTCAAGACCATGCGCATCCACCAACATCATCATCTGGACAAGTTCAAGTCAATCATGCGAATACTTGAAAGATTTGGAAGAAGCTAAACTAAAAATAAGTGGTGTGGGGGAGTGGTTCGACGTCCACTCCAAAACCGTTCGAGTGACCCGTGGGATTGTCATCCGCATCCGAGCTTTCACCTTCGATTTAGCTCGTATTTGATGGGGGAGTAGTGATACCCGTACGGGTCAAACCCATTAAAAACTTACGGGTCGAGCCCAAACCATGGATCAAGGTCAGGGGACAAGGTACGGGAAGGGCGAAGCCAGCCTAGCATAAGGCGAGCCTCGCAGCTCGCCCGCTCTAAGGGTCGAGCTGCGCACCCACCCCGCAAGAGGCACTGTGCTCACCCCGCGAGAAAGGAGAGTACCGTCCCTACCTGCTCGCCCGCCAGACAGGGACGAGCTGCCTTGCTCGCCCCCCCGCAGACAGGGACGAGCTGCACACTCGCCCCACCAGACAGGGATGAGCTGCCTTGCATGCTCGCCCGCCAGACAGGGACGAGCTGCATGCTCGCCCGCCAAACGGGGACAAGCACCACAGCTCGCCCGCATAAAGCCAGCTGTGGTGCTCGCCCGCGTGATGGGTGAGCCGCGTACTCACCCGGCGAGGCGGGTGAGCCTCGCAGCTCGCACACAGGGCATCGCAGCTCGCACACACGAGGCACAAGCTGCGATGTTCTCCCGTGCGAGGAAAAGTTCGATGCCACCCCTCGCAGATGCCTCATGCTTGCAAAGTATGGGGTCGAGGCTCACTCGTGTTGGGCGAGCTAAGCTTTGTAGCGCAGCCTCGTGAATTAGATTCAACGTATAACCCATATCTCCAAGTACAAATCGAATCATAAAAGCTGCAAGCATATCATACCATGAAAGCGACATTCTCTGGCACCCGGCATAAATCGGATCGCAAAAGCTGCAAGCCTATTATACGGAGAAAGTGACACCTACTCGTCTTCAGCCCTAAGACCCTGGTCCCCACCTTTAGCTTCAGAGGATGTTCCCTAGGCTCCTGACGTACGGTTAAAGGTTGTCCCCTTTCCATCTCCTTATAAATATCAGGTTTGTCGACAGGAATAAGGTATTCACTCTTCTCACAACTTAAAGTTCATCCCGTTATTCTTTTCTTTTCCGATTTCTGACTTGAGCGTCGGAGGGGCTCCGCCGGGACATCCTTCCGGCACCCTTCTCACGCTTGTTCGTAATTTCAGGCATCACCGGCACTCGAAGCCATTATTGGAGTTGCTCCCAGCACCCTTCGTCCACCGGAAGGAAGACGTATCATTTTTAGTAAGCATCAGGTCGAGAGGCACTCCATTCATAATTCCATCAAGTACTCATTTATAAAAAAAAATGAGTTAATTGTGTCAATCTGATAGGGAGTGGATTCGAGATCACTCAATCTCTTAAGAATTGGGGGATTGGGAGGAGAGCATTTGGGAAAGAAAAACTATTTCATTAATATTTGGTTGAATGCATACAAGAGTTGCAAATTTAGCTATTTATACCCATGTTAGTAGTAAACTGGCCTAATGACTTCTACTAACTAATATATCAAAGTGCATTATTTAAACCATGCTTGTACAATTAAATGTTACGTATGATGTAATCTATCAAATGTATTTCTTCATAGTCGTATCATTACCCCACTCGTCGAAAAACATCTTGTCCTCAAGGTGTACTTCGAATAATCCCAATAGTTTATATGGGTTTAATGCCTTTCTTCCTCTATATCTATTGATTAACTCCTTGTTGCACCTTTGCGAATTCACCTCCAAAAGTTTCGTACTAATCCCTTCGTGAGACACAGCTCTCGGTGCACTTCCACGCGAATATATTTCTTCCCACACCGGTAGCCCAGCTCGTCTTACATATAGCTTCTGTGGAAAAACCAAAATATTGTCCTCTAGAATGTTCTCACGCTGTCCAACAGTGGACTCATTTAATGCAACAATGCCCAGATTATGTGGGTACAAGAAATAAATTTCAAATCACTTCATGTCTGTGATGACCCTAAATTTCACTCCTCATTTAATGGCATCAATAACATGAAACTCCTCGATTGTGTGCCCCAAATTCTTGCCCTCCAAATTAAGTACATTGACAACTAATACCCATCAATTTAATTATACAATCTCAGTCACCATTATAATCATTATACATCAATCCACCAAGGATCAAGCCATCAAATTGCCTAATTACCAATGAAGCCAATTGCATCATCATAGACTTAATTTGCCTTTTTTTTTTTCCTTCCCAAAATATTTATGTTAAATTTATAATAAACTGACCAAATTGGCAAAATAATTTGAAATTTTCAATACACAGTCTATATTTTCTGAAATGTCTCGATAACGTTTTTCTTGAGGCTACAAACGGTCATGTGGAGTATTCTTCATTCATACAATATAAAATCTTAATCTGATGGAAAGTCAACATGCAGGAGGGCTATTGGGACACGTGCTAATAAGTCCAATGAAGTTGGTAAGCACATGCAATATGCGATTTACAGAAAACTTTTGTCCCAAGTTATCGTAATTTGAACAACGGCTTGGTTCGCTGACTAATTATTTCAGAATGTATGCGCGTTTTCGGATTGGACTAAATCGTTATTGTAGTTGAACACGAAACACACACGCATCCCAACATCCGATGATGTTTTAATGTGGTGCAATATTTATTGAGTGTAAGAAAAGGAAGAGATCCTGAACCTCCTCCTGCAAGAAATTTCCTTCGAAACTACACTTTCATCCATCTTCAACTTTCAACTGCAGTATGTATGTGAACACAATCTGCATGTACGTATGTATATGTACACATGTCCTGAGATAGCGATCATCGATGAAATAAACAAGATCACGCCACACAAGCAATCGAGTAATTTCCGAGTATGGTGATAATCTTTTCATATCAACACCCACACAAACACACACTTCCTCTGTTGTTCTGTAAACCATCTAGAAAAATTGAATGTGGGTAGCAATTTAAGGCCGTCGATCATGAAATTCAACGCAGATGAATGTATTCATACCAATTAAGATGGGAATGAAGTAATTCTGGTGAAATTTTATGGCAAATTCTGCTACGCGGACACGGTGAGGATTTTAATTAATTAAATGATCATATTACCACCCCCGCATCATTATAAAAGAGGAGCAAGATCATACCAATTAATCAAACAAACTACACATTAGTTTTCATAAACAAAAAAGGGTGATATATCAAGAATTTCGGGAAGTTCAAGAAATCTCAATCTTAAGTTACAATGGGTTCCAAGAGATCTGCAGCTAACAAGCTGGGCTGGGGAAATAATCCCTCTTATACATCCGTTAACACCTTTTCTTCTCATCAATCCAAACCCGATACAACTGCATTAGTTTCCCAATATTCAAACCCTGCTGCTTATACAAGTTACGATAATGCTTCAAACAATAGGCCTGCGGCAGATTACACGATCGGTAATAATGTTGGAACCAGCTCATCCACCCAACGCCCAAACAACAGCTATGTGGCCAATTACGCCGTCGGTAACAACGTTGGAACCAGCAAGAAGACCAGTTCATCCGCTAAACGCAACTTTAGCCTTTGGTAAACTACATCTAGCTAGCAACCTGTAGATGTCTATAATGTATATAATATGTAGCATAATAATGAAATATGTAGATATCAATAACGATATATATAGTTATCGTTCCTTTATTCATTTTACAGAATGTGAAAAGGTTGTAAATAAGGTGTGTTAGCTCTGAAGAATATTAATGTATACATATTATACTGTTACTATAAAATTTGTAATCTGTATAAAAGTGTTGATTATTGGTTCAAATTAAGTTCTTCAATCTCCATGTTTGGCCATGTTTTCATGTATAATATAAGGCATATATTGGTACAAAATTAATTAAAATTATGATTATTTTATCACGCATCAAAATTTTTTAATGACAATATCATCCGAAGCCATTGATGCATAGAATGATGGATCAACTGGCAGAATTGTTGAACTTTTCGTTGTGAAGTAATTCGTTTCAATTTGAAGAACAATGTAATTTGGGATTCGTTGTGAAGTAATTCGTTTCAATTTTTTAAGATATCAAGTATAGCTCGAAATTATCATATGATTATTGAGGTGAGGATCAAAGATATTTGGATATGAGTTTAACGTGGAAGATATAATAGGTATCAATTTATTTAAAATAAATAAATAAATAAATAGACAATTCGATAAAGAGTACTAGGGTATTACAACCCATACATGTACAAAGATACAAAACTAGTTTTTATCCATAACCGATTACAAAAACCTGAAAATAAAATACCAACTCTCACCAAACTCAACATCTCAAACAAATATATGGTTCTCGACTGAATACGGGTATATGACTAAATTCTTCGCCGTAATCCAATCCCATGACTTTATCTTCACAAACTCAACAGTAGTTTCTCTAGGGGTCTCCTCGTTATTAAACAATTTTTTGTTCCTGGCTAACCACAAGCTCCAAATAATGCATTCCCATATTGTAAGACACTCTCCTATTCCATGTTTGCTATTTAAGATACCCATATGTTGTCTCAAATTACTGATCGGATCCTCATGTAATATAGATTCCAAATTGAACCACCTATAGCATTCTTTCCATACAAAATGTGCATACGAACAAGAAAAAAATAGATGTGTTGTATCCTCCTCTTCCTTTCCACACATAACGCATAAGGTAGAACTGAAATCCAAAATTATACCTCTTTTCAACAGCATTGATTTGGTTGGGATTCTATTTTGTAACATCTTCCACACAAAACCTGATATTTTTTTAGGAATCATCCGATGCCAAACCAACTTTAGTACTTGATCCTCGCCTGTTGACGCCTCTACACTCATGCTTTTAATTTTCTTATATGCTGATTTTGTAGAGAATCTCCCGTCTGTTTCCATTTTCCAGCACCAGCTATCATCTTGTCCCTCATAGCGTTTGTACCTGTCAATTTCAGCAACAAGTTCAATAAGTAAACATTCTTCCCACAAGGATAAATCCCTTCTCCATTCCCATTTTCAGCTCCATACTCCCTCCATCCAAGATCCCCTTTCTGAGATGAAGCAATCCCCCTTCATGTCTATGTTATATAATCTATTGAATTTCTCACTTAATCTTCCTCCTGCCCATTTATCTTCCCATAGTCTAGTCCCATTGCCATTACCTACCTTTCTTTCCATCTCCTTCCAAAACCAAAAATTATGATCTAGTAAAACGTATTTTTTCTATCCACCAAAGAGATTCCTCCCTCCTTCTATCTGACCTTCTTGAATCCTCTATCCATCCTCCTTCTCCAATCCCATATCTAGATTGTAAGACTTTTATCCCATAACCTTTCCTTTTCTTGTACCGCCCTCCACACCCATTTCCCTAACAAGGCTAAATTAAATATATATAGATCTCGCACCGCCAATCCTCCATCTTCTTTAGGATTACACACTTTAGTCCATTTCACCCAAGCTGTCTTTCTCCTTTCTTGCCCCCCTCCCCATAAGAAAGATTTTTGTAAACTAGTTTTAATCACTGTTTTGGGGCCCGAAACATTGATAGAAATATATTGGCAATGAAGTATGTATCGAGTTTAGCAACATGATTCTTCCACCAAAAGACAAATGTTTGTTACCCCATTTATTCAATCTCCATTTTACCGTGTCTATCATAGGTTGCCACATTGCTCTTCTCCTAGGATTATCTCCAATTTGCACACCCAGATACTTAAATGGTATCGAACCTTGTTTACAGTGTAGCAACGAACACATATCTTCCAAATCCGACTGCTCCACATTAATCCCAATCAATATGCTTTTATGAAAATTAATCTTCAAACCAGATATCAGTTCGAAATTACGCAATATACATTTCATTGCCCAAACATTGTTCCACGAAGATTCACCTACAATGATAGTATCATCAGCGAACTGTAGGTGTGTTATTGCGATATTATCTTCCTCCACCAACATTCCTTTGAATAGATTCATATCAACAGCTTTTTCACCATAATACTTAGTTATTAATTATCAGTGGTTCATATAATAAGATGAATGGATATTAAAATTAGATTTTGTGAACTATTACAATTATCTCATTTTTTTTTTTGAGAGATTCATAAATAGTTAAATGACATAACATTAAGAATTGTTAACAAAATAATGGGGTATATTTTTGTTTGTTTAGCTTTGTTGGATCGAGCGCTTACCGCTTTACCAATAACTATAGTTAAGGGTAATGGCGCAACATCAATCTTTTCAACCATACACTGACACAAGCGCCACGTGTTCGACCGATCACAAAGCAGAGGCAATTGTTGAACCCCAACAATCCCTCCCCCAATAATTGCACTCTCTGCAACTCATGGGAATCGAACACGCGACCTTGGCTCTGATACCAATTGTAGGATCGAGCGCTTACCGCTTTACCAATAACTATAGTTAAGGGTAATGGCGCAACATCAATCTTTTCAACCATACACTGACACAAGCGCCACGTGTTCGACCGATCACAAAGCAGAGGCAATTGTTGAACCCCAACAATCCCTCCCCCAATAATTGCACTCTCTGCAACTCATGGGAATCGAACACGCGACCTTGGCTCTGATACCAATTGTTGGATCGAGCGCTTACCGCTTTACCAATAACTATAGTTAAGGGTAATGGCGCAACATCAATCTTTTCAACCATACACTGACACAAGCGCCACGTGTTCGACCGATCACAAAGCAGAGGCAATTGTTGAACCCCAACAAGCTTAATCCAAAAGTAACGGCGTCAAACCGAAGATTGAAGAAAAAAGTCAAGATTGCTGAGTAAGGTAACATTTCAGTTAAATATGTATAGTTACACCAAGGGTCATAATCAACCCTGAACCGACTCGGAACCGAACTTTAGTCAATGGGCCGGTTAATCAGGTCAACGGTTCGAAGGGTCAGACCAGTAACCGGTCCGTCTATAGGCGGGCCGGTTAAGGGTCATAATTTTTTAACCCCTGAACCGTCAGTCATTTTAAATTTTTTTATATTTTTAAATTTAAAATATATGTTATGATATATATTTGAACTCATAACCTCCAACTTGAATAATTAGCTTCAAACACTAAACTATAAGAACCTTGTTGATCTAAATATAGTGTTATAAATTGTATATATTAACCAAACAAATATATTACACATTTTGATTATACGAGCTTGAATTTATTTCACGTTATTTTATGTTTAATAATGGACAAAAACACATCTAAATGTTTTTTACACCTTTTTTCAAATTTTACTAATATTTTTAAACTTTTTTCTAAAAAAATAATGGACAAACAGTAACGTAACGGGAACCGGGTACGTAACCGGCGGTTTATGAACCATGACCGAAATCGTTAAGGAAGATTAAATGTCGATATTTTTTGAATCGTCGAACCGACAATTCTAAACCATGGTCAGATCTATGTATAGCCTCCAAAGTCAAATTCTAGATTTTGAATCCCACCGGATTTGATTTCAAACCTCCAAAGTGGATTGGACTAAGTATGGAGTTTAGTATACTAGTAAGAGTAGATATGAGCCGATGTAATTTCTCAAAAAAAAAAAAAATTATTGGCAAACATTAGTAAACACAAAATCTATAATTAATTCTCAATCCAGCTACCCCCTCCCCCCAAACAATTCCACCACACACACACGGACCAGTACATTCGAGCGATGCACTTGTTAAAATTAAGTATAACACTTCAAAATTTTCATTCAAACAATTCATTTAACATATCAAATGCACTGTAGTTTTGGATTTCACATTCAATATCTTCAAATATAGTCATTACAACAAAATTTAAATTCATAAGAAATATAAAATCAAATCAACATGATCTAGGAATAGAAAGAAGATGAATTTGCAACAACTATACACCAATTTACACTCTTCAACCTAACAATACTGCCCCAACTCAACCTCAAACACTAATCAAAACACCCATATTACTTTTTTTTTGCAGTATTTTGAATCAAAAAAGTTCGGAATTGAGTAGTTGTTATGTGAAATTGTAGAATATCGAAGACAGATTTGACCAGAAACTATGGAGAAATTTGAAGAAATGATATTTGAAGTCTAAGCAAACGATGATTTGTCTCTGTCTTTTGGTGTTTTATGTCTATTTTGGTAATTTTCACATATTTTGGACTTATACCATTTTAAGTTTTTTTTACCGGACTGAGCCAAATAATCTTTCTTCAACGAGTACCAGGCATGAAGTTGTCATGATAACATATCCAAGATAGCATCTTGAACAGAAGTTAAGCTCATCAAGGCCCACTTTACGAATTGAAGATTTTAACTTTGTGTTGTCCAAATCCTGAGTTTCTGGTTAGATTTGTTTGGGTCCCATCACTGTGTAGGACTATGTATTCAGTTAAATCGACCACCTATCGAATCGGATTTTCAAAAACTAAAATAACCGATTTTTTTGACAAAAACCGAACTGACCGAATTTTTTCTTGAAAAATGAATTACTAAACTGAACAAAATATGGGTTAATTCAGTCAGTAACCAAAATAATTAATATTTTTTTAGAAAATAATAAAAAATTGAAATAATTTTTTATTTTTATTTTAAAATATAAAAATAACTAAAGAATTAAATAACTGATTTTAAAAAACTTGGCAAAAACTAATTTTTTTAAAAGACATTGATTAAATCAAGAAGAAGAAGAAGATGGCTTTGCACAACTACACACCAATTTACACTTTTCAATCTTAACAACAAACCAACCTCAAACACTAATCAAATCACCCATGTTTCTTTTTTTTGTTATGGTATTTTGAATCGAAAAAATTCGAACTCGGGTAGTTGTTCTATGAAATGGTGGAATATCGAACACGGATTTGAGTAGAAACTGTGAAGAAGTTCGAATAAATGATATTTGAAGTCGAAGCAATCATTGATTTTGTCTGTCTTTTGATATTTTATGTCTATTTTGGTATTTAAGACTTATATGATTTGAAGTTTTTTATCGGACTGAGCCAAATAATCTTTCTTCTTACACATGATCTGAGCTTATTATTACTATTTAACAATTTGAACAGGCGAATCAAGTTTAAATGAGTAGAATATGGAGGATTTACTTTCGTTTTCCAAATAGTTTTTCCAAATAATACAAATTGATCTATGTTTAATCAAATTAATATTTTTCTACAATTATATTCATATTTAGGCTTAAAATTTTACATTTCACTATCATTAGAATATACTTTAATGCATCTAATAGCAAAGCTTATAGCAAATAAAGTCAAAGTTGTAATCCCCGACAATTTTGGCATTAATTTCAACGAAGTATATATGTTATCATTTTCAAATCTTAGTTGTTATGTCCGTAATATATGCTGTTGATTACGTGATCATAATTAAATATAAATTATGACTGCCGTTTATTAATTAAAATATACAGCAGAACAACCAAGAAAATGTCCAGAAACTAAATTTCGAATGAAGGCAATTGCAACATCATAGACTTCATTTGCCATTTTACCTCTTCTTCTTTTTTTATCATCCCAAAATATTTATGAAAAAATTAAGATTGCTTATAATAAACTGGCAAAATTGTCAAAATAATTTGAAATTTTTAATACACATTCTATATTTTCTGAAATTTCTTGATAACTTGTTTTTTGAGATCATATTCTTCATTGCATTTTAAATATTCTATACAATATAAAAATCATAGATCTGTGGAAAGTCAAAATGCAGGAGGGCTAATAGGGACACGTGCTAATAAGTCCGACGAAGTTGGTAACAAATCAACATGCGATTTGCAGAAAACTTTTGTCCCAAGTTACCGTAATTAAACACAGGAATGGTTCGCTGACAAGAAATTTCCTGAGTAACTACACTCTCTTCCATCTTCGAATTTCAACTGCAATATGTATGTGTACTCACACTGCATGTATGTATGTGTATGCATGTCCTGAGTTAACCATCATCGATGAAATAAACAAGATCACGCCACACAAGCAATCTAGTAATTTCCGAGTATGGTGATATTCTTTTCATATCAACCACCCACACAAATACACACTTCCTCTGTTGTTCTGTAAACCGTCTAGAAAATTTGAATGTGGGTAGCAATTTAAGGCCGTCGATCATGAAAATCAACGCAGATGAATGTATTCATACCAATTAAGATGTGAATGAAGTAATTCTGGTGAAATTTTATGGCAAATTCTGCTACGCGGACACGGTGAGGATTTCAATTAATTAAATGATCATATTACCACCCCCGCATCATTATAAAAGAGGAGCAAGATCATACCAATTAATCAAACACACTACACATTAGTTTTCATAAACAAAAAAAGGGTGATATATCAAGAATTTCGGGAAGTTCAAGATATCTCAATCTTAAGTTACAATGGGGGGTTCCAAGAGATCTGCAGCTAACAAGCTGGGCTGGGGAAATAATCCCTCTTATACATCCGTTAACACCTTTTCTTCTCATCAATCCAAACCCGATACAACTGCATTAGTTTCCCAATATTCAAACCCTGCTGCTTATACAAGTTACGATAATGCTTCAAACAATAGGCCTGCGGCCGATTACACGATCGGTAATAATGTTGGAACCAGCTCATCCACCCAACGCCCAAACAACAGCTATGTGGCCAATTACGCCGTCGGTAACAACGTTGGAACCAGCAAGAAGACCAGTTCATCCGCTAAACGCAACTTTAGCCTTTGGTAAACTACATCTAGCTAGCAACCTGTAGATGTCTATAATTAGAACAATATAATAAGTTGCAAGATGATTGAACAGTGTTCTGAGTGTATTTTCACCGAAATTCACTGTTGCAATGAACAGTAAATTTCACATTCACATTTTGGATTGGGCTTGGAAGAGATTTAATTGATTTGGGCTGCGTATACTTTTTTGGCCATCACCCTTTTCTTGGCCGGCTCATTTTTTTGTTTTCAGGGTTATCATTTGTTCTTTCAGTTTCTTCCATTTCCCCACTCCGCGTCACGTGATGTTCATGTCTTTTCTCCTCCGGTCCGCTGCGGTTGTACGTGTCTTTCACCCGCCTGTCCCCCACGCAGCCTTTTGTGATGTCCCTCTTTTGTCCGTCGGTCATTTCAATTGTATGAGTCATTCTCCACCAGTCTGCTGTAAATATGTTCTGGTTTATTTCTTTTCCTGTACTCTCTTGTTCTGTTCTGGTTGATTTCTCTTCCATTTCTTTCTTCCGCCGAAACGCAACAGCTGTACATTTTCATTTAATGTTTCAATTGTTGCTCCGTGTCTAACGAGGTGATGGTGGTGGGTTGTTCGGCACCCTTTTATTTTTGCCCTTATTTTTTTTATTTGTTTTTTGGTTGTAGAGTGTAGAAGATCCCGCGAAGGAGGAGATCATCATGCTTCGTGGTCAAGGATTGCTGGTTTGGTGTCTTGAAATTGTACCTTCTTTTGTTCTGTTTGTTATCTTGATCGTTGTTGCCATTTTGATTGGCTTTAAAATCTTAGCTTTTGGAAAATAGGGGAGAAATCCTTCTCGATTAGTCATCCGTAATCATAAAAACACTTGAGACTATGCAGACTGAGGAAAAAATTCTCATGTATTCATCGCTATTTGACCCAAAAGGTTAGATCCTTGCTGTCCTTTTTCTTGTTCTGTCTGTATTCATCGTTTAATTTTGGCCGTAAACTGTAAATCTTACGGTCATGTATCATTTTATGCGCCATATCATAATCTTGATGGATGTATTTTTCTTCCTATTTGTTTATTTTGGAGTTTATGCGGTAAATGTTATAGGCATAAATTGGTTGTAGATGGAAATGTAAAATCTCGGGGATAGAGATTGAGAGAAAGATGGATTTTCTTGAAAACTTGACTGGAAAAGTAATCATTTTTAAATTGATGTTCTGTTTCTTCTATTTTTGTTCTTTATCTTGGAGAAAACTGGCTTTTAATTTTTTTTGGGTTTCATGTTGGAAATCTATCTTTATCGTTCTTTGATGAAATCTTGATGTTAACTATGTGGAGTTGGAGTTGGCATCATTTTAAAAGTGCCAAACCATTTTTGCCAGTAATGTAAATTTAGTGGACTGATGCAAAATTGAATAGTGCATCATTGTTGGCGGACCATGAATTTGAATGAAGAATCATTTAGTATGTTTCAGAGGTTACCCATGAAATTGAAAGGTTTTATTTAAAAGATTATGACATTAGTCACTTCTCTTTGTTCAGCTTTAGTCCTACCCAAATGCAATTGAAGAACAATAGACTTGGTGAACTGATGTCAAAATTATCTGGAAGCAGAGTAGCAACCGAAGATCTCGCAGATGATTAAATGATCAGTTGTTAATGGAGCTTGTTCCTCGGGTGAAATACAGATGACAATGTGCCTCCTTAGCGTAAGTTTATATTATCAAGATATCAAGAAAAACAGTTTGTAGATCTGCTTATTTTTTTTATATATTATATATCCTGATTTGCAGGTGACAATGTGCCACATTAGTTGCTCCAATTTGTAGCTGGTATGAAGGTAAGATAAAAGTGAAAACAAAATATCATTTCTTGTTGAGTTGAGTGATTTGAACATTCAATGTATATTTAGCTCATGATGACTCCTCGTAGATACAATATTGCTTTTACAGGTTATTCCACATGGAGATCTGCAGTTAGGATCTGTGGAAATAGTTAGTCTCTGATTTTCTAATATTTAGATTTCGACAATTTTAATCAAAGTAAAATGTTGTGGTCACATTAGTATCTTATTTTGTCATTACAAAGCTGCAAAAGTCAATGATAGTGTAACAAATATTATTTATCTGTATTAATTCTATACTCTCATGAATGAATCAGGTAGATGAAGATGTTGTACTGGTTTCCTTCGTCAGACAGAACTTCAATCCTACAAAAGATGTAATGGATATGAATCCTCTACTATTAAGTCTAAAGCTTGTATGTCTTGTTTACTCTTTCCCAAAATTATATGAACAAATACCACATGGTGCAATTATAATTTTTAAGAAAATTTTGTCCTTGGAGCTTTTCTTATATGCTAATTAATAATTTTGCGACATCTTTTATTTAGAAAATGACATGAAATTTCAGAGTTTTGGCATTAGAAGATAGCTTATGTGACATTACAAAGCAAAGAGACCCCTTTGTACCAATGGAAGATTTTTGTTTTGACAGCTCATATGATGTGCTGTGCTCCAATTTTAATTCAAGATTACTTGATGGATCTCTTGGTGAATATCTAATTGGACTTGCAATTGCTGAAATGTCTGGTGATTCTCTTGTTTTTGGGAAGGGGTAAGCTTTGCTTGTCTTTACCTAGAGATGCTTTTTGTGGAATATTCAATTTCGACTTTTGAAGCCATAATTTTCATATTTTATTGTAACCCTGTGAGGGCTCATGAATCTGGAGCATCATTTGATCTCAAGCTTGTATATGTTTATGAAATACCATTTATTTTACTTGTGCCTCCCCTTAGTATGAAAAGTAGGTTGTAATTTATGTCTTGAACTGTCAATGCCATAATTATTATATTATCTCATCCCCAGTTGTGGACTTATGCCCCGACACATCATTTGATCTCAAGTTTGTTTGTGAATTTGATTTATGAGCTGTTTTTCTGGTGATTCACTTGGTATGAAAAGTGTCTATACGCTGATCATTTGATCTCAAGCTTGTATATGAATTTGCTTTATCATTTGTTTTCTGGTGACTTCACTTGTTATGTAAATTATGTTGTAAAGTTTATTGAGAGACAAATTTTATACTGAGATGAAATACGCCAGGAAGACAATGCCGGGGCAGCTTTTGTATTGGAATCTAAAGGTGACAATTGTTTTCATCATTGCTGCATAAATTGATTTTTTTAGTGTGATTCGAGATTTTGTAATCCGATTTGAAAAAAAACTATCATGAAAAAAAATTTGTACGTGCTGGTTTTAAAAACAAAAAAAAAAGGTTTTGCATCTATCAATTTTAAATCATTCCGTGGTTTATCATTCTTTTATATACACTAAATCAAATAGCCTCCTGGCGTGGTGCCAAACGAACTAGTGTATATAATATGTAGCATAATAATGAAATATGTAGATATCAATAACGATATATATAGTTATCGTTCCTTTATTCATTTTACAGAATGTGAAAAGGTTGTAAATAAGGTGTGTTAGCTCTGAAGAATATTAATGTATACATATTATACTGTTACTATAAAATTTGTAATCTGTATAAAAGTGTTGATTATTGGTTCAAATTAAGTTCTTCAATTTCCATGTTTGGCCATGTTTCCATGTATAATATGTGGCATATATAGGTACAAAATTAATTAAAATTATGATTATTTTATCACGCATCATAATTTTTTAATGACAATATCATCCGAAGCCATTGGTGCATAGAATGATGGAAACTGTTGAAGAAACCAATCAACGAAGACCCAATTTACCAACATTATACAATTTTACTTGAGCTCACAAAACAAGCCATCTGGCAGAATTGTTGGACTTTTCGTTGTTAAGTAAATTCTTTTTTATTTGAATAACAATTTAATTTGAGATTCGTTGTCTTTACTAACGTTGATTAAATAATTTTTAAGACATTAAGTATAGCTAAAAATTACCATCTGATTATTAATGTGGGAATCAAAGATTAAAACAAAATATTATGATTTGGATGCTCTTACATTATCTATGAGTTTATTTATTTAAAGAATATATAAATAAATAGCCAATTCAATAACAATATATATATATATATATTTACTATATTATAATGCATAAGCCCCCTATACTAACTACATTAATATGTCAAATTTGAATTTACCAAACTACCCCTTCCATTTTTGGAATCATCATCTTTACTATATTCTTTCGTATTGCGTTTCAGTTTTAATTATTTGTTGCATCTTTTTTTCTTTTGTAATTCTTGAATACTACATTGAATTTTCAATTATTAACCAATGTATGTCACATGTATTCCATTACATATAATCAACGGTATATCTCATATTTTCATTACACACGCAACGCTTTTGCGTCGGCGCTATTATATATAATACCTAAGCACCTTATTGGTTATACCATTCAGACCAATATTTATTTACACTCATGCCCCGCCAATCTAAAATATTAACATCACATCTGTTATCTATGTGTCCACCAATTTACGTTATGTC
The DNA here is from genome assembly GCA_907163345.1 of Haberlea rhodopensis. Taxonomy (NCBI): domain Eukaryota; kingdom Viridiplantae; phylum Streptophyta; class Magnoliopsida; order Lamiales; family Gesneriaceae; genus Haberlea; species Haberlea rhodopensis. The sequence continues at coordinate 1,665,057 of CAJQUN010000069.1, forward strand.
ATTCTTAATTATATAAATTACCATCACACCGACTATACAAATTACAGTATTACTTAAAAAATTTATTAAATTCCAAAAAAGAATTAAATATAAAAATACAGTATAATCATTTCATAATTTAAAATAAAAAAACTAAAATCAAAATAAAAAACGAACGTTATAATTATCACATCATTTTTGAGAAATATATATATGCACGAAATGCGTGTAGAAGAGGACTAATTTATATTAATGATCACTGGTTCAGATGATATGATGAATGGATATTAAAATTAGATTTTGTGAACTATTACAATTATCTATTTTTATGATAGATTCATAATTAATTAAAGGACATATCATTAAAGAATTTTTTTTTTTTTTGTTTGTTTGCTGGTTATCGTTAAAGAATTGTTAATAATATGGATGGGGTGTTTTCAGTCTTTCTTTTTATCTTAATCTGAAAGTAACGCCACAAGATTGAAGAAAAAGTCGGCTGCTGAGTGGGATAACATTTTCATGTAACATGCAATTCTTTGACACGGGTTTGTCTTGGGTGCACCCGATGTTTGGTGCACCCAAGACACATACATGTGTATCTATATGTATGTATAGATACACATGTGTCTGGATGCATCAAACACGGGTGCATCCAAGACAAACTCTTCTTTGACCTTGTCCGCCAAGTGATCTGGTTTTTAATTCTCTACCGTATTTTAAAATGAAACGCCTCCAAAGTCAAATTCTAGATTATTATGAATTAAAGAATCTGAATCCCACGTATGTCGTATGCAGACCGACTTTTGCTTTCAAATCTCGAAAATTGATTGGATTAATACAAGGGAAAATATGTTATTGCCAACCTGGAAATTGCTCTATCACCATCTATATTTTTTAATACCTCAAACTTGTTATATTTCACAATCAAAAGAATACTTTAATACATCAAATCAAAACCTATCAACAAAGTCAAAGTAATTTATATCTGGTCAAATCTAACTAGATGCGGTCGAATACGTAACAGCCGTCATGGTCATACTTAAAACGAACTGTGTTATCAACATCAAACCTTCATTTGAACCATTGAGAACAACGTCTGGCAGCCGGCATGCGATCTCATTTCTATATATCCGATCTTTTATATATATATCTATCTTAGTTTTTACAAACACCGGTCTATATAAGTATTTTCCCCAACAAGTGCATTAAGTATGAATGAAGGCAATGATATCAATTTAGACTTCACTTGGCATTCTGTCTTTTCTTTGTCCAAAGCTTCTGGAACAAAAAATTAAGATTATTTGTACCAAACAGTCGAAATAATTTGAAACTTCTCGATAGTTGCTTTCTTGAGGCTATTGTTCATCCCAATTAAATTAGTTGGATAAGAACTAAGTAATTTTGGTTAAGATTTCTGCCACGTGGAGAGGTCTGCATCTATAAAAGGAGATATCAGGCACCCAAATTGAACACACTACAAAATTTTCACAATTCAAGAAATCTCATCTCGACTTAGAATGAGTTCCAAGGGATCTGTAGCTAAAAAGCTGGGCATGGGAAATAATCCCTCCTATGCTTCGGTTAACAACTCTTCTCCTCATCAAGGAAAACCTGGTTCAACTTCATTAGTTACCCAATATTCAAAGCCTGCTGCTTATCCAAACAACAATACTTCCAAGAATCGCGCTCCGGCTAATTACACCATCGGTAACAATGTTGGAACCAGCAAGACAACCAGCTCATCGGCCAAACGCAACTTTAGCCTTTGGTGAACTACCTAGCTAAGCTAGCGACCATGTCATTAATGTTTATTTGTAGCTAACATTAAAATATTGTCTTAATGTATTTATAGAATTACGATGTACTTAGTTATCATCGTTTCTCCTTTATTCATTGCACATAAATATGTAAAGTTGTAATAAGTTCTGTTAGCACCAAATAATATAATTAAATGTTTGTAATCTTTGTACAAATTTTGATATTTGTTTCAATCGTTCGGCCACTCGATCTGCATAATGCATGAACATAATAAATTAAAATCAGGATTGATTATATAACTTGATAGTGACCATCATCAAAAGCAATAGGGGCGTTGAATTGTCCAAACCATTGAAGCAACCGGACATTATTTTGCTTTTGTTGGAGCCCACAAAACAAACCAATCATATAAAATACTTAGCTCGATCCAAATTCAGGAAATTTGAGGTTATTGTTATCGTTCAATTAATAAGATGAGTGGATCTTAATAAAGATTATCATGTTTACGAGAGATTCATAATTGATCAACTATAACAGTAAAGAATTGAATTGAAGACACCCCTTCGCCGGTCAGCAAGTGGCGGTGCATCCGGTCAACACCACCACCACCGCAGATCCATTTCTCTGTTTCTGCCTTTCACTCCGAACTTCGAAGCGGCAGTGCTTGTCAATTTCTGTGTCGTCTCCGTGATCTTTGCGGAAAAGGGATTCCGATTTCCCACCTGATACCCTTCGCCGATGGATCGAGCTGCAGAAGAGCTTCAATTCTTGAGTATTCCGGATGTCCTCAAGGAATCTGTATCCATACCCAAACAATCCCCCAAAACTTTCTATCTCATAACCCTAACCCTAATTTTCCCTCTGTCGTTCGCCATCTTAGCCCACTCGCTCTTCACACATCCCATCCTATCACAGCTCCAATCGGACTCCATTGCCGCCTCCTCCGACTGGTCAAAACTCCTCATTTTCCAGTTCTTCTACCTCATCTTTCTGTTCGCCTTCTCCCTTCTCTCGACAGCAGCCGTCGTCTTCACCGTTGCATCCCTCTACACCTCCAAGACCGTCTCTTTTTCCTCCACGATCACTGCCATCCCTAGCGTTTTCAAGCGCCTCTTTATGACCTTCTTATGGGTTTCTCTTTCCATGATTGTGTACAACATCGTCTTCTTGGGATTTCTTGTGCTTCTTCTTATTGCTGTGGATACCCAAAATGTTTTCTTGTTTATATTCTCGATCGTGATTGTTTTCTTGTTGTTTTTGGTTGTGCACGTTTATATAAGCGCATTGTGGCATCTTGCCAGCGTTGTGTCTGTGCTTGAGCCTGTTTATGGATTTGCGGCTATGAAGAAAAGCTATGAGTTGTTGAAGGGGATGACTGGGATGGGGTTTGCTCTCGTTTTTGGGTACTTGGCGGTTTGTGGGGTGATTAACGCGTTTTTTGGGTCGATTGTTGTGCATGGTGGGGACGATTACGGGGTGCTGGCCAGGATAATGGTTGGTGGCTTCCTAGTTGGCATGTTGGTGATTGTGAATTTAATCGGGCTGTTGGTGCAGAGTGTGTTTTACTATGTTTGTAAGAGCTATCATCACGAAGGGATAGATAAGAGTGCTCTGTATGATCATCTTGGTGGATATCTCGGTGAATATGTGCCACTTAAGAGCAGCATTCAGATGGAAAACTTGGATGCCTGATGATATTTTTTATTTGGTAAATTGCAGTGATTTGTTTTGATTTATGTAGAAGGGGAAAATGTGGAGAGAAATTAAGAAATTTGTTTGTATTGTGTGTGTTTGTGTTCTGTTTATGACACTACTGTACTTTCTTTTTTCCAATTAGGAATGTTTACTCGATCTTATTTGTTGCTGTCATGTGCCTTATTATAATTCTTACTGTTGAAGTTGAACTCTCTCGATGTGTAGTTTTTGTGTTTGATCACCGTAGTTGTTCTACTCAAATCATTGAGAGAGGTGGTGTTTAGTGATGAACGGCAGTAGTGTATCATGGTAATGTTGCATCTTGGAACTTGTAAACGATGCTTAGTGTACATCAGTATCTTGTTTAGTTTTCTCCTCAAATCCTTGCTGTTTTGACCATCATCGTTCAATAGTTATATTTTCATTTTGGCTGGGGTGAAAGATGTCCTTGACGAAATATAAGTGTGAGTATATGACTGACCCTGTATTTTTTGTGCTAAGGGTAACATATATTTGGTCTCCTAAGTTGCTGAAAGAGGACACAGAGAAAAGATTGATTGTTGAAGAGAAATGCCTTGATCATATTTGTCAAGGTCACTTTTCACTATGACAGGCTTGGTAATAGCTAATAGACCTTTTTGTTCAGCATAGCTGGTCTGTTGATTGTCATGGGAATATTGTTAACTGAATTCTTGTAGAGTAGTCAGTTCTTTAAAGATTGAGTTATCAAAAGGAATAAGTCTTTAGGTGTTACCCTTATCTGTTCTTCGAAGAGATAACTACTAATGTTTGAGTGCTGTATGGTTTAGCTGAAGACTTGCATTTTTTCTCTTTAATTGATTTTGTTGATTCATGTCTTGTAAAAATATTTGCTCTGCAGTTGATTGGGCTGAGATCATTTTATGTAATCTGGATCAGAGGTTCTACCTGTTTCTTGATGGATAATTACCTTTGTTTCAGTGGATAAAATTTATAGGATAGAATGCGGACAAAAGCAATAAAAGAATTGGCCGAGGAAATATTTGTAGTTAGTTTTAAAATGTTGCAAACGAAGATATATATGTCTTCTGAGGAAATTGTTATATCTGTTTGCAATGAACAAAGGTACTGGTAATGAAAGAAGCAATGCTTTTAATACACTTTATTGTTTGAGGAAATGTGTATATAGGCGCATGTAGCACCGATGCATGAAAAGTACCTTTATAAACCTTTAAAGTTTAAGGATGAACAATCTATTTTTCCTGTTCTTATCCCTGCATGGTTCTTGACTTGTCCCCCGAGTCACGATTATTAAAAGCAGGAGGGGATAGTAAGGGATAACAAATGCATATTCATTTGACTTGGACATCAATTTCCTTGCTATATCCACGTGAGAGGATGACAAATCCTAACATGGATTAATCTGTTCACCAATATTGTTGCACTTTGAATCGTGTTGGTAATTTAATATTGATTATAATTGGTAGATCATCACATCCATCACATTACCTATTTTATATGTGGATCAATATTTAATTCATATCATTTACGTTGGTGGTTGTGAATGAAATTTGATACTTTTTACTATTAAACAGGGAGATATATGTTTTATGTGTGTATCTTTTTGAACTCGAGTAATCAATAGCATGGCACCTTAATTAATGAATTTAACCATGACATACTTCGATCAGTTCTCAGAATACTTGCAAAATATTCGGATCAGTTCTCACGATACTTGCAAACTACTTGTTTACTCGTGACTTTTGAAAACTGGGGAAAAGAATTGTAAATGGTGTTTGGATGTACTTCATTGAAGGTGAAAAAAGGTCGATTGTTTGAATATCCTAGGAAATTGTGGTTTGACTTGTGGAATGGAAATTAGAGAGAAAAAGGAGGGAATAGGCTTTGGGAATCTGTATCTTAACATGTATAGTGAGACATATATAGTGAGAAGAGCAAAAACAGATATTTTGGTTTAATATATAGTGAGAAAAAGGTGTTGAAAAGTTAGATTGATCAAAAGAAGTTTCAGATTTATGGAAACAACATAAGAGAATAAAGCATGCTTTTGAAAAAAAATGGGAAACCCAAATTTTTTTTCACTTGTAGAGTTCAGTAGACAAGCCCTTGGCATTTAACATACAAATGCATGATACATTGTCCTACTTTAAGGGAATTATAATTTTGAAGAACAAGGAAACTTTATAACATTAAACTGAAAAACTTACACAAGCATCAGTTGTGACTTCGGTTGGTTGGCGTCTGTCTTCTATGTGACTGGAATAGGTTTCTGTGAGCTTGTTGTTGATTGATTGATCTAGAACGTGGTCGAATAGAAGCATTGGATTTATGGTTAATGAATGGCTCCTTTCTTGTATCCAAAAATCATGTCTGATCCCGCTTGAAGTACATAGCATGTCTTTTTGTTGTTCATTAGGATCATGTAAAACAAAATCAAGGAACACTGAAATTATCAGATAGATAATGGTGATCATACTCAGTATGTGCTACGTACAAAATTTATTGTTTCTTTAAATTTTAATTTTTTAGGAGATTGTTTGGACAAAATAAATGCTGCAGTTCTTTCAGCTTCTGGAGGGATCAAGGTGGATCACCCAAAAATGAGCAATGGTATGTACGACCTACATTGAAATATCTTCCTCTCATGCATATGTGTTTGTGTGCATGGTTTGTCAATATTGCTTTTCTTGTTCTTACACCTACATCATGTGTAAGTTTTAGTAAGAGATTGAGCCGCTTTCTTTGATACAGATGGAGTTGGCTGGCTTTTTGCTCCAATTGTGCTTCTGTGGTTTCTATTGATTGGAGGCATTGGTATCTTCAATATATGTATGTATGATAAATCAGTTCTGAGAGCCTTTTCACCTGTATACATGTATCGCTACTTCAAGAGAGGAGGAAAAGATGGTTGGACATCTCTTGGAGGGATCATGCTCAGTATCACAGGTGTAACTCTCTCTTCCATCATATGATTTCCATGGAATCTTGCAATTTTTTATTACACGTAGATTCTGCTATGGAGTTGAGTATTTGCTTACTGATACTTCTTTTGCAGGGACCGAAGCACTTTTTGCTGATCTTTCTCATTTCCCAGTATCCGCGATACAACTTGCTTTTACACTAGTCGTGTTTCCTTGCCTTCTATTAGCTTACTCTGGTCAAGCAGCATACCTCATGTTAAATAAAGCACACTTGGTTGTTGCATTTTACCGTTCAATCCCATTATGGTGTAACCTTATATTCTGATATTTTCTTTTCTGAGAATTGCTTTAGCGGCAGCTTGGAGTTTATAGAACTGAATATTTGTCAAAAGTCGAATTTCTTGATTTATGTATGCAGACAGAATTTACTGGCCAGTGTTTATTATAGTAACTTTAGCAGCTATTGTTGCTAGTCAAACCACAATATCTGCTACCTTTTCAATTATCAATCAGGCTCATGCCCTTGGCTGTTTTCCAAGAGTGAAAGTTGTGCATGCATCAAAGAAGTTTCTAGGGCAGATATACATCCAGATATCAATTGGATCCTTTTGGTTCTTTGTATTGCTGTAACTGCTGGATTTATAAATCAAAGCCAAATCGGCAATGCCTACGGCGAGTTATAATTTGTCATTGTTAATCAATACTAATTAATACCCGACTCGATTCATTCTATGGTTCATGTAGATTGTATCATATCCCAATCATTGAGATTAAGATTTAGTAGTATCCAACTGTTAATTCTTCTGTGTTTATGTATGAACACAGGTACTGCATCATGCTAGTGACCACTCTTCTGAGGACACTAATAATATTACTAGTTTGGCACTGCAATTGGGTCCTCGTCCTACTCTTCACTTTCTTTTCTCTGGTGATCGAGTATACATATTTCTCCGCTGTGCTTTTCAAGATCGATCAAGGTGGTTGGGTCCCGCTCATGATTGCAGCTGCCTTCTCATAATAATGTGTGTCTGGCATTATGCGACGGTGAAACGGTATGAGTTCGAGATGCATAGCAAGGTCTCCATGGCTTGGATTTTAGGCCTCGGTCCCAGCCTAGGACTGGTCCGTGTTCCAGGTACTGGACTCGTGTACACCGAGCTTGCTATTGGAGTCCCACATATTATAACTGATATTTATTTCTTAACTCTTATTTATTTATTTTAACTATATTTAAGAGAGATTTTTTGATACAATTGATAGTGAACGACTGAATATTTTTGAAGTTGTAGTACTTCATTTCGAGTATTGGTTTGATTAGCAAAATTTATAACTTTAGCTTGATTAGAATTTTTATCAAAACTCTTATCAATTCGGTTTTGCTCACCCCTATTCGTCATGGTCTAATCTATCATTTACCACGGTATATGATAAGTATATTAAGAAAACACTTGTATATATTCGTTTTAAATCTTATTTATATACTAACTTAATTTTAAAATATACTTTTTTTAGTTAAAAAACATTTAATTAAAATATCAATTATTTTAGATCAATTATATTGAGTTGATCCGTTCATGAGACCGAATCGATGCAAGTATTTTTTGGTATATAGTATAAAATAAATTTTTTAATGATGAAAAGACACGGGTCCCCATATTGAGCGACAATTCGGCGTTTTGAAGTTTTCAATGCATTGTTTTCAATCACGTATTCAATGTGCTGGCTTATTATAATAAAATATTGAATTAAATGTTGGCATTGAATTTATGATTCTATGTTAAAGGAGATGTAATTTTTCTGTCATCTGTATGGATTGCCTATTAATATTGGGTTAATTGTGCATAAATGGATAAAATCTTATATAATATATTTTAAATTTTTTAATCTTTATGTTAGATATAATTTAAGCAAGTTATTTTAAAATGTCTATTTGATGTAATAACAATGTTACTGGACAATATTGTTGTTATATATGAAAACTAAGGTATTAGATTTATTTTCCAAATATAAAAATAATTACTCGAGTTATTATATATTTTATGTCATTTGATAAATGCGTACCCTTTATCAAACCCGAACATAAAACACCACGCAAAGAAGGGGTATGTTTGGTTTACTTAGTCAAACAAAAGCAAAAGACTAATGCATAACTGTCAGTCAACGAAGGTGGATGAACGTGCGCTGATAGTACGTAGATTTCTAAGACACGTCTGAGCCAACCATGCCACGATCAAGGGACAATCATGCTCCGAATTTGACGCACATTAACTGCTGAAGATGACACTATAATACCAGCTTTAGATCACCTAGAAGAGGCTTCGAACCATTAGCACAAAAAAAAATTCTTAGAGAAATATAATATGTTCGGTGATTTCCTGTTAAAGAGTAGAATTGTTCACTTTTTCTTTTTATTCAATTACTTGCACAAAAACACTGTAAATCATATTTGTTTATATTGAACATTTGTATTGGACTAGGTCCCTTGATTTTTCTATTATATCAAAGGGTTTTACACGTAAAAAATTGTGGGGTCTTACGTTATTTTATATTGTATTTACTTTATCGAACATCGAAAATATTGAATATCTTGTAAAACTTTATTAACTTATTTTAAAAACTTTAAATATCTTGTAAAACTTTATTAACTTATTTTAAAAACCTAAAGTTTTAAATGAAAGTTGGGAAGGTTGATGTAGCACAGAAAATTTTATTTAAATATTATTATATAAAATTTATTATAAAATAAAATAAATTTTATTGTAAACTTTAAATGTATGTGTGCGTATCAGGTGAGTATGATTGTTATTAATAATAATGTTAAGAATAAAAAAGAGTACATATATTGATTTGTGTTGGTGGGTCTATAGTTGGGTTTGTTTGATGATGCCCTTAAGGGCAGTGCCCTTAAAGGCATCATCACCATTAATTTAGAATTTTTTTAAAAAAAAGAAAAAAAAGATTCTAAATGGATGATAGATGATGCATCTGAGGGCAGTACCCTTAAGGGCAGCAACAATAAAACCCTATAGTTAGAAGAAAAACTTTGTTGGCTATGCATTTAAAGTTGGCAAAAAAACATCTAATCAATATTTAAGCGGCTGAAATGAATTATCTGAAAGATGTATTTGTACTTATTTAACTCATTACTTAAAAAAAAAAACAATCCAAATTATTAGTGTTTTATAGTCACTTTGATGCTGATGATTTTTTGGCATCATCGTTATTAATAGGAAATATTATATATTATAACTTTTTTATCAATTAAAAATCAACGATAACGGCTAATTATTTGTATATTGTATAAACAACACACTTTATATATGTGTGTCTTGGTATATATAAACATGTGGAGCTGTTTAAACAAAAAATATAGTCTCTCTACAAACATTATTGCTCCATCAATTATATATATACTAGTTTTTTTGGGAACTATACAAGGTGTGGTGCCATTTACCAACAAGTCAATTTTTTTTAATTTGATCGAAAATAAGATTTCAAATGACTGATTTAAACAAATGTTTTAAAAAAACGATCATGTTACGGTAATTGAATGGGGAAAAATTACAAAAGGACTTACTCTAATTTTTTTAAAAAAATAATGCACATCTTTACTATATAAACTGAAAAAATATCATTTGAAGTTGCGCTCATAAACAACTGATTAAGATATATTTTTTAATCGGTTCAGTAAACCCACGCATCAATAAAAAATAAATTTTATTTTAAAAGAATTATTTAACATGCAAAATAAAAAAATTTGCAAAATAAAAAGTAAAAAAAAAAAAGATTTTAATGAATAATAATAATTACTATTTATTATTATTTGTAACAATAGTAAGTTTAGGGCCTTATTATATAAGGTAAAAATATATAATAACTGCATACACATACAGAATACAGAATCTACTGGGACGACATTATTTGAGGTGGCTTAGAGTATGGAGAAATTAAGAATGGCGAGACAAATTGCTGGAGCAGGCAGTGAGAAGGAGGAAGATGGAGGCGCAGCGGCGGGTCCGCCTGCATGGCTGGTAGGTCTGATGGCGGAGACATTCTTCTCTGGTTGTGGGGTCCATCTGAATCGCAGGAAGAACGAAAAAAACATCTTCTGCATCAATTGTTGCCAAAGCTTCTGCCCTCACTGCCTCCCTTCGCATCATCCCTATCATCCTCTACTCCAGGTTCTATACATTATTTGTTTCATTCATCATCAACTTAATTAAATACGATATGTACATCCAACTACAGTTAATTATTTGATTAATTCACTTTGATGTGTTAATCTGTCTTCGAATTCACCGACTTTACGAGAAATAAACCAATCACTGTTGGAAAATTTTCTCCTTAACGTTTGGAAAATATAATTAGCTTCATCCTCGATTTAGTTAATGCACTGGAGCACTAAGTAGTAAGTAAACTAACCATTAATTCACCCCATGGTTTATATTCTTCAACATGAGACATGTACCCAATTCAATTCTCTCAAGTGTGATTGATTTTTATTAAAAGAAGAACTATGAACGTAGTCGACTAATAATCAGTGTACGCATTGAATTAAATTTCCAAAAAGAGAATAGTAGGAAGTTTGGATACAAGCTGTCTATATATATACCCATTTATTGAATGGATTATTATGGATGGATCATGGATCCATTTCTGCTTACAAGAAATTAAAAGCAGAGAGCTTCTTCCTCACTTGTTGCTTTCATTCATACACACACAAGAGTACAACAGTTTGACCCAAGCCCTCTTTTGTCTTTATATGCCAATTCAGTAATGTGGGGCAAATCCTTGTATGGATATGGCGTGAGTCCCGTCAATACACCAATATACATAAATATATTTACACCAATATACATAAATATATTTAATTATGGTACAACGTATGATTGACAAGATTTTGTATCTATTGATATATAGATGGAGGTCAATACTCAATCCATGCAAAAATTTCTCGTGACGTACTACCCACTCGTCCATTATTTAATTTGTGGACACCAATAATGGACGATGCATCCTACCTAGCTACGATAAATCTAGGCGTAGGGATGTTAATTGGGCGGATTCAGACTCGGATCCACATTAAATCCGTCCCGTCGTGGTGGGTCTGAACCTGCTTCAACCGGGTTTGAAAGTGGGGTGGAGCAGGTCTAGGGGTTGACCGAACCCTCGTCGGACCCGCCCCGCTATACTTTTTATAATTTTTCTTTAAAAAAATTTAATGTTGAATATATATTTCACTTCTTTTATTGAACAATAAAGTGTCATTATTTAATTTTATATCAAAACTCGTTTGTTCATTTTAAAGAAGTTTGATATTTTGAAGAGAATGTGAGCAAATTAATAAATATTTGGTTGTTTAAATATAGTTTTGCAATTGTTATTTTAAATATTTACTAGAGAAAAACATGAATAAAACTCATGTTTTGTGTTCCAAAATTGATTTTTAGCTAAAATTTAGAAAAAAAAACTAGAACCAGAGCTGGGCCGATAAATCCATCGGTTTCACGGGTCTAGGGGCCGGGCTGAGCTGAGCCTGACTTTTATATGTAGTGTGACGGGTGGCGAAACCCACCCTATTTCCTTGCCTGTCTAGGTGACTCCATATCTCTCCCAAAGATTTGAGGTAGCCTAGCGTAATCATTTTTTTAATAATAAATATTAATATAAAAACATTTAATTATAAAAATACTGAATATTAATGCGTCGAGCAGCCCGAGAGGGAAAAGACGGATCGATCAGTACTACCACATTTAAACCTTTTCACTCTGTTTTCTTTAAAAGTTGGATGCCGCATTTAATGATTTTACTATTATGTGCAAATGGAAACTTTAGGAAATGTGCTTATTTATTTCTTCATAAATTTATATGCACATGTTCGACGGTTTATTTGACCTTATTTCTAAGGTCACTGTTCGTAGGAGTATATCTTATTATATATATTGATAATATTTTAAATAGAATATAGGCCCCTAAGGTAATGCCCAGCATAAAAAAATCCATGTTTGACTAAGCGAGTGACTAAATTTCATGCATACAATATTCACGCATGACTTGGACATTTAAGGAATTTTAGTAAATTCGGTTTAATTAGGTTTGGAATTAATTAAAAAATGTATGCAGGTGAGAAGATATGTATACCAAGATGTTATTAGATTGGATGACCTTGAAAAGCTCATTGACTGCTCATACATTCAGGTACCCGTGTCGGTTTACGATTTATTTTTTGCTACCTCATACATAGTATTCATAAGATAAATTCAACCATATTATGATATATTATCATCTAACATGGGAATATACCCCATATTGGTTGCCCCAGAACATTTCCTGGTTACTTTGTTTTAACTTGGTGGAACCTGCCAACCCTGGGCGTCAATGATTTTTATTTACATAACTATTTGATTCGGAATTATAAAACCCATAATTTCTTTACAGACTTACTTTTTACATTTTTTTTAGTATCATTTGCGTTTTGGGTAATAGCCAAATTAGTTTCACGAGTTGTTTTTTTTTTTTTGGATTTTGAATCTCGAACTCGTCAAAGTTGATGCCTTAGTACATTAATTCTTTTTTGTTTTTAGTTCATTTTGGTCGGAGTTTTGATGTGATACCCAACATTGCTTACCCACGACAGTCGTGATAAATTAGAAGACTAATTTGTTATTTTCCCTTAACGTATTAGAGCTGCAGTTACACACAAAAATTTGTAGCTAATGATGCTGTTGTTTGGCAGCCTTACACAATAAATAGTGCCAAAGTGATATTCTTGAATCAGAGAGCACAATCAAGATCATCATCTTGCAAGCAGCTGAATGGTTCAGGCAACAACAATTGTTTCACCTGTGACAGAATTCTTCAGTTCCCTTTCAATTTCTGTTCCCTCGCATGCAAGGTTCACCTAGCCCACCTAAGAAATAATTTCGTTCATTTCTTATATCCATCTTCTGCACTTTTTGTATAGCCATGATGATAAAAAAAAAATATAGAGCTTTTTACTTGCATAAAATTAAACTACTTAATTTCCTGTAAATTATTACTGTCCATGCATGCATGCAGGTGGATCACATGGTAACCCAAGGAGAAGATTTATCAAGCATTTTATGCAGGTTTGATGAATCTGATTTCGCCATCTCACGATTCGAAGGGTTGCATATGGATGGGTCGGATCATGAAGGCCAAATCACACCAAACTCCATTTTGGAGTTCGGAGGTTCCAATTACGAAATGGGTAGCACTGAAAATTCGGAGGGTGAACCCGGATTTGTGATAAGAAACCCCAAGGCGAAAAAGGGATTCAGCAGCAATAGAAGAAAAGGATCCCCGCATAGGTCTCCTCTTTCCTAGAAGAGATTGTTATATTACCTTTTATTTAGTATCGCTACTTAAGTGGTTATAAATTATAAATATGTATTATTATTATCTAATAATGATAATATGCAGGATATGATTCGGAAAATATTTATATAAACTTGATGTTTGTAAAGATCATATATAAATATATATGTATATGTTTATATCTGTGTTGATGTTTATAAGATTGTATGTATAAAAGTTGGATCGAGTATCTCTTCGCTTCCAATATCAGCCAATGTTTCCAATTATACTCTTGTCAGTTTATTCTTTTTGCTTGAATTATCTTACATGTTTGTCACGTCGGTGGTTAATAGAAATTATATTTTATTATATTATGGATTTGCTGGTTGAGAAGATCATGAAATTAAATATGACACGACATTATTAATTGTAAAAATCTATAGAGGCAAGAATATCAAAGGCTACCAACATAAAACAGTGACAAGAACAGGCGCCGATTGGTGTCTCCTCTTTAAGTAGTGGCTTCCAACAATATATGATGTACGGACATTGAAAGACATAAATAAATGCATATATCTAAATAAAATATAATATTAAATACTTTTTTACTAAATTTGAAAGGCATATAAATAAATATATATCACGAATATCATCATAATATCATTCATATTAACATCAATTATATATTAATTCAATTCAATTAAAATAAAGTTTAACTGACACGTCCAGATTTTGTGTTAGCCAAAAACTCATTAAATTATACAATTATCCCCCCAAAAGTCATTTATATGTCGGACACGTTCATCTGGCCGAGTTCAACACGGATGTCCAGTTGTATTTTTTTCAAAAAATAAAGAACACGTCGTGAAATTTCGGTGTCCTAGAAGTATCTGATATTGCACCAAGTTTTTTTAGGAGTGTTCATACATCATAGCCAACCAAGGGAACCTGCAGCCGCCGCTATCGTTGAGGTGTGCATTGAATATACTCTTGGGTTGATTCAATAGCCTGCAAATCACGCCAATTAGATAAATCGAACTAAGTAACCCGATCCAATTTTTACATGGATTGAATGTGGGCTTCGGTCCATGCGACCAAAGCCATGCAAGATTCTCTCTTTAAGAATGAAGGGACATGACAACAAGGTGGAACGACATTTTACACTCGGGGGATAGTTAATTGGGCACAATAAATATTTTTGAGGTTGAGGTTCTTGTTCAATTTTTTTATTATAAATTTATTAAATTTGTAGTTTTTTTTATCATTGGGAGGAGGATTTTGTCAAAACAATGTATAAGAGCCAAAATTGAGTCATTTTTCGGGTGAATGACTAGCAATGAGGCTAGGGCTAAGGAGTCAAATTTATAATCATTTTAATTGCTATTAATATTTGATATTGTCGACCATAGCATGATATGAGTACCTAGGTCGCTTACATGTCTAGAAAATCTAAATCCAGAATCACTGCTTTTGTGGTAAATCTCTCAGACTCACCACCACCATTCAATAATTCGAACCGCTTACACTATTTAGATAAATAAACTATACATTACTCTAAATTAAATTAACAAATAATCATGAGTAAGAAACGCATGAACCGTAGCAACTAGCAAGTCCGTAGCAAGTAAATGCAAGTCCAACAAAGATAGTGGTTGCCGGAAAGAGGTTGCCGGAACCGGTTTATCTTGAGGGGGATCGGGATATAAAGTTTAGCATCGCAGAGATAGTGGTTGCCGGAAAGAAGGTTGCAAGTGGTGAGGCGGCAGCGGTTGAGAGGTTTTAGGGTTTGATAGAATGATTAGACTGATACCACGTAGAGTTCAGTAAAATTTAGCTCAATAATCTTTTATTGATGTGATATACAATTTACAGTAGATAGAGGATAAGTAATGATATCTAGATTTTTTACAAAAATAAAGAGATAATATACAATTTTAGATGATATGATTTGATTAGGTATGATCCTCCTTAATACGGGAATGCGAAATGGGTTGAAAACAAGTCAAATATCATATTTAGGAGCTGAGTGGGGGTTGGGACGATAGAGTTGTTGCAGCCCTCAGGATAGATAGTTTATTCGCCCTAAGGATGCTGCACATCAACCCAACCGTGTTGGAACCAACGATAGTAGAAAAAAACCCAGTTTTTTTTGTTTATTGTAGAAACTGTCACGCCCCGAGATCGGAGCGCGTGACATCGGCGTCGAATCCAAACATGATATTTGGACCCAACAAGCCTCGTGTGCAGATCTATATTAAAACCAGTCTTTTATTCCATAATTATGATTAATGTCATTACAACTTCAAATACGAGATCCAATTGTCTCGTTCAAAACAAATTGCGAAAACGTGTAAGTAATAAATCTTTTTGAGACTTCTAGTGGATCACCATCCCCAGAATTGCTTTTGTTCCTCTTCTTCGATATCTTCTTCCTCGATTTTGTCTGGGAGGGGAGGTAACGGGGTTAGTGTTTGGGAAAACACCCAGCAAGTAGGGGCCGGTTGAACAGTAAAAACACATATATATATATATCTTCATAGCAGAAATCATTTTAAACAATTCTTTAACAAAATCATAGATCTTGGCATAAAAACACATAAACACATATTTCCACATATTCACATATCGGCTTATTGGATTCAAGAGGTGGCTCACGTGGTATAGCACTTTGCTCTTAAGGATCAAGAGGTGGCTCCCATGCATGTGGCACGTCCACATCATGTAGCACTTTGCCCCGCCGAATCAAGAGGTGGCTCCTACTCACGTAGCACTTTGCTCCGCAAAGTCCTTCGTTCATGATCATGTCACATACTTATTTGATTTAAAAACATGCTTTTCATAGGGTTGTTCAATCGAGATTTAAAGCATACATATAATTTTGAAAACGAAATGAAATGATAACAAAAACCCACTTACAGTTGGAAGTACGCGTGAAGGATGAATTCCGGGTTGCGAAAAAGCACAAGAGTTCTTCCTCCTTGCCTTGGAAAAAATCAAAAATCTGAGTGTGTGTAGTGTGTAAGTTTCGAAAAATGAAAATGATAGACTTCTTCTTCACTTCTTTGGTATGATTTATAATGGTAGTAGGTTGGTGGGTGGTTAATTAGGCTAGTGTAGGAAATAAGGGTCTAAATCCCATAACACAAGTTTTTAAATCCCACAACCCAAGTCTCCCATTTTGGATGTTTTTAATTGGTAATAATAGTTAATAATGTTAATTGAGTAAAAGTTTAGGTGATAAGTTGGGGGCATAAATTTGGGGTTTTTACAGAAACAACACAGGAATTTGATAAAGCAACAGTGTGTATGTATACTAAAATTATACATATTCCTATGATGTGAACAAATAGTTTTAGGCTACCCCGTTAGTATCCTAAATGTTCAATCAATTACTCAAATTTATAAATTTCTCACTTTTTTTGTTGGATCCAATCTATTTATAAATATGGGTCATTGATCATATACTGTAGTATTACCTGATGAAGTTGCCAAAAAGTATTGGAATGGTGTCGAAAGTATGGAAGATTAAAATAATATTTGCTGAGCGTTTGATTTTAGTCCGAGTGGTCAAGCTCGTCTATCAATTTAGGAAAGACTCGAGTTTGAAATACATTGTGTAAAAAAAATAATTAAGATCATATGGGATCCACAAAATCAAGTGTATACGAGTAAGGTTTCATCCATCGTTTTCAAGAATAGATCCTCTTCTAAGTTGGCGGTAATTCGACTTGTCTATGCACGTCACGTCAAATCAATGTAAATGCAGCCTCATCTCTCACATATTATATTGGGATTCATTCACACCGAGTTTAATTAATTAAAAATTATACTTTTAACATAATTGTATTTTTAAAATATCACACAAAATAAAGGAAATTCGAGCATAATTTAGGGAAAGCAACGGGGTATGTTTGGCCAAACTTAACGCTCATCAAATCCTTATATGGGTTTTACTCAAATATAAGTTCGATGACCCAAAATAAATTTGTGTGGTGGGTTTCCATCAGGGGCGAAGGAATTATGGGACAAGTGCTGCTTTGCCAAAAAAAAAACCACTTTACATTCAAAAAATTTTGTTTTTTTAAAAAATTGAAATTTGCCCTTAAAAATTATAGTTGCTCATTAAAAATAATATTTTGCTTTCTTAAATTATATTTTGATCCATAAAATTTTCTTAACTTAAAATTTTTATTTTCAATTTTTTTTCCTTAATCCCAAAAATCATGCTTAGTGTTTATAAAAAATATGTGAGACCCACCATCCGAATTACCTAATCTAATCACTTCTAAATTTATAGTCAAAACGGCCAAAGACAAGTGCGGCATTATTGCTATCGACAAAGCCCCCTAAATTATTGACAAAAGGAGTTTAGTATTGGATCAAAATTCCGAAATGATCGTGGCTATTTTATGAGATATATTGAATGAATATATTTTTATCAATATTAGATAAAAATATATTAATTTAAAACCAAATCCAAAACTCCAAATACACCTTTTAAAAATAAATAAAAAAACTACTACGCCTTCATGTTATGCACACGTATATAGTAGAGTAGGGGTCGCTTAGGCTTGCACCGACGATAACAATTAACAACTCTCATTCAAACATCCAATCCCATTTTATCCTCATAAAGTTACACCTGCCAACCCCTATGTATGCAGTGGGATTTTTCTACCCCATTATATTACCCGTAAAAAATAATTGTCTCAAATTTAATTTAGAGAGTGAGACTCTATTCTCAAATTTAATTTGAGCCAACAAATACCCAATAGTATAGCATAGAAAATCTTGCATGCATGCATGCACTTTAGGTACGAGAAAAATTTCGATTATATGAAATTAACAATTGAATTAATTAGAAAATTTGATTGGTTATTTTGAAAATTCGATTTTTTTTATAAAATCGGAAATATTTTCAATAAAAAATAAAATCGATAATTCTATTCAGTTTTGATTTTAATTTTAAAACATTAGTTAATCAATTTTTTTAATTTTTTTTAAAATTGTTAAATTAAATTATCTCAATCTTTTGTTCTTTTTTTCAAACTTCTAAAATAACGAGTCATCGAAGTTCGAGTGTTGAATACTTTGGGTTCTAACCCTTCATATGTGTGGCGCAGCATATTATGGAGCACATAACTACTTTTGAAAGGCATCCGTTGGCGTGTTGGTGACGCTGCTAATATCCACGTTTTCCATGATCCTTGGCTGCTTCGTCCAGCCTCATTTTTGCCAATTACAGTTCCCTCAAGACAGGGGTCTACGGTCCATGTCTGTGATCTACGTGATGAACACGGTGACTGGGATTGGCATCAGGTTAACAATTTATTATGGCCTATTGACCATGCTAAACTTCGACGTATTCCTATCCGTTTCATGACTGAACCCGACAAGTTGATATGTCATTATTCTTCCCATGGAGATTATACAGTCAAGACGGGATATGCCTTGGCAAGACGATCTAATATGGAGTGTTCTGAAGGTCCATCTGCTCATAACTCCAAAATCTTCAATAAATTATGGCAATTATCTATTCCTAACAAGATTAAGATACACTATTGGAGTGCCATTCTCAATGCTTTGCCTACCGGAGCCAGCTATATTTTTGCGGTGTGCCTACTGACACCACTTGTCCTCGGTTCCACCACGTTATACCGTACAGCGAGTGACTGAATGTTGAGGGAAAAGTGTAATTTTGGTCCTCACACTTTGCCATTAAAGCGCTTTTAGTCCTTAAATGGTTCAACCTAACCATTTTAGTCCTTAATCTTTTTCTATATGTTGTGAAATCAGTCCTAGTTATTAATTAAGACCTACATACCCTTTAAAGAATTTGTCAAATAGAAATAGGCACATCATGCTTCCATATTACAATAAAATTTTAATAAACTGGTATATACATTTTGACCAAACTATCATCAGGTATCCCCAAGGTTTTATGATGACTCCTCATCATCAACCACACGACCGCAACCGATGGTTCTGCAATGGGCTTTCAACAGTAGACATCACAATCCTAATTCGTTTCCTACCTTATAGCGTAAAGTATAACCAGATATATGAAATAATTAAAGAAATCTGGGAGATAGATGTGCAACAACCTTACTTTTATTATGGAATTAATATAATATGTATTTCATTAATACATCTCCTTCTGGGAGGAGGCGAACCTGTTTTCCTATTATATACTGAGGCTTGACTCGAAACAATACTGAACAAATTACAAACAGAAATATTACAAAGAAAGGAAGAAATGAATTATTATCAAGCTATGAAATTTGATAAATTTACAGCTTGGAGACAACAATATTTTATTTGTGAGAAAACTATGGAGAATTTCTGATGTCTTTAGCTTCCTCAATGTCTGGCCTTAAATAGGCATGAATCCGGACTTCAAACGCGGATTCCAAACTCTTGTTGAATGTTAAGTGCACCCGTGAGCGCGTCTTTATCTCGTGGTCTGTAATCTTTTTCTGAGTATCAAATGAGTGCATACCTTTTTGGTTTAGTGCGCCTTATCTTTTGTCGTGAGTGGTCCTACCATTTTGGTTTCTTTTGATAATGGTAGTGGTACTCGTCAGACTCACATGATTCTTATCTCCATTTGCGGTCCGCATGGGAATCTTCCATGTTTTCCTGGTCCCGCTCTGCCCTATTTCTTCTTGTGCCTTTTGACAGGAATCTCTTTTTTGAACAGTGTCTCCTTTTGCTCTGGGCAACTTGGGCAGATGTAGTACTGTCATCTTCCAAAGTGGGCGATGTTGCAGAACTTCCGGCATGTGGCTTTGGTTGCCGGAATTTTGTTATCCCACAATACCTGCCTTTTCTTTTCGAAGATTTCCTCGGCAAATTTCGTGGTATGGCTAGTCATAGAGTTCACTATGAAGGATCCGTTCATTATTTTCTGGAATATTTTGAATGGATACTTGACTTTGTCCATCTCAGTGAGACATACCCATAATCCCCACGCTATTTTGTTAGTGATGTCGTCTTCGGTGAGTGGGGAAACTAGTGTAGTTCCTTCGTGCGGTGGCTTAATCTGATCCGTCGCCTTCCAGTTCGGCATCTGCAGCTTTATGAAGTGGATGCTAGGATGAAGGTCTTTTCTTTGTAATTTCTGGGGCTGCAATTAAGAATTTCAGCTCCAGAACATCTCCTTTGGCCAATCCCAGGACCCGCCCCGCTACACATAAAACCCATACCCGCCCCGCCCCGCTTAGACCCGCCGGGTTCGCGGGTTTACCCGCCCCGCCCCGCAAACAATTTTTTTTTATAAAAAAAAAAATTTGGTAGAAATTAATTTTGAAACACAAAAATTTAGTTTTGAGATTGAATTTAATGTTTTCCTCTAGTAAATATTTATAATAAACATCGTAAAACTATCAAATATTTATTATTTAGTTTTTATTCCATTCAAAATATTCAACTTCTTTACCATAAACACATGAATTTTGATATGAAATTAAACAATAACACATTATTGCTCAATCAAAGGAATGAAATGTATATTCAATATTAATTTTTTTTTAAAAAAAATTAAAAATGCATAGCGGGGCAGGTGCGGGGCGGGTTCGGCCAATCCCAGGACCCGCCCCGCCCCGCTTCCAAACCCGGTTGAAGCGGGTTTGGACCCGCCCCGGCGGGTCGGGTTCAATACGGGTCCGGGTTTGGACCCGCCCCATTGCCATCCCTAATCCTGGGGTCATGTTCATGATGATCTTCCTCCCGAGCTTCGGATAACTCAAACTGAAGTTTGAGGTTCATACTGTAAAGGTTCCTCGATATCTTCTTGTTGTTGATACTGGTATACGCTAGCTTGGCTAGCACCGACTTCTTGTAATAAATTCCATTTTTGGTTGAAGTGTTTAGCTTCAGCCAGATATTCTTGATTTAGTTATCCAATTTTTGGAAGTACAACCTGTATGAGTGTCACTTCGAACATTCGTTCTGGTCCATTTTCTCGTGTATTGTCTCCATCGTTAAAAGGATAATATTAATATTCATTATATTGTTTTAATATTTCCAAAATAAACCTAGGCTTTGATACCATTTTCGATGCTCATGAGGCGCAAGGGTAAATTTGTCTATTGGTTTGGGGATAAGTCCCTTTGTTTAATAATAAGGACTAAAGTTACAACAATGTTAAAAGTTTAGGGACCAAAAATGCTTGGGTGGTAAAGTGTAGGGACTAAATTCATAAATGCTGAAAACGAGGGGACACTGGACCGGCTTTCGGAATGATTTGTGGTCCTCTTTGTGTGGACCTCTGTTTGACGTCAATTTTCGAGTCCTGAATTGGGCTCTCGAGCCAGTTTCTTTAAACAAAACAATTATATATGGGCCTTTTTCATTAGCCCACTTCAACCTCTGCCTTCTGGGAGCTGCAATTTATTTTCAGCCTAGATGCTTGAAATATTTATTATGATTTATGCATCATCGCTACTTGAATTGGAAATACTTGATAAATGCACTTGCTTTCAAAGAATATTGGTAAAATTGGGAGTATGGGGTGGCACTCATTTTTCTTTATTTACTTTGGCTTGCATAAATAGATAACCAATTGACGTTGCACCCATTCACCAATATTGACGTATACACTAATCTAATTGGCTAAGTCTCCGTTTCCCAACTATTGAAGCAACAACGTAAAGAAAAAAATTATCTACTTTTACTCCCACTCCAACTACTGACATAGACATTTTCATTATATATTCCCATCTATATCATGATGTATAACCAAGTCCGTTAAATTATGTGGCTAATCTACAAATTCCATAAAATTAATCATATGTTAGTAATTCTACCGATCGCGGTGGATGTCACATAGGCTGCTGTCAAGTTCCATTGATATTTTGTGTAAGTCACGGTTATTACCCTATAGCTTTGGACAAACTATCAATGAAATAAATAAGAAAATTGGAAAAATTTGAAAATGTATCGAGACGGATGTTTCAGGTCATGAAATCGCCGTCCACGCCTCGAAATCATTGTTTCGTTCCGCGACGGGCATGAAATCGTCGTTAAAGTTGCACTTCTTTTTAGCATTAGCTGACGTTACCGTTTCGCGGCGGTTTTTGCAACCGTGAATGCTACACAAAAATGGAGTAACATCATTCTTAACCTTACATAAGACTCGTTTAGTAGATGCATTCCTAACTACGGTCATTGCTCCTTTGATGATTCTCCAACAATTATAGCACGTAAACAAACCCTCTGATGCCTTAGTCGATTGATTGCTTGATTATTGAAAAGGTAGTAGATAGTTATGCTCTCATCACTGTTGAGCACGAGATGGCCTCTCACACTGATGTGTTTCATTTAGGTGTAAAGCTGCAATGATTTGGGTGTCTGAACTCTCAAACCCTAGTTTTTTTAGAATATTGCCATGAAGTTGAATATTTTCAAGTCGCTAATGTTATATTCCTCAAGGCACATGAAATCTCGTAATCTTAAAAACTTGAAATCTTACTAGTTCATAATAAATCAATTCAAGTGGTATAAAGCATGGAAATGCAGTAGCTAGCTGGCATCCATCATAATTTGTCCCCACCCCTTCATGCATGTTTTTTGTGTGTGTGCGTGTTTATGTGTCAAATATTTGGCAGTGGAAACTATGTCATGTTTCCAATGGATTAGTAGGGCCTCTTACATGCTAATTAATAATGTTTTCTAAACAGAATTGTTTATCTTGTAAAATGGAAAGACGATGGACATTTATCCAAAGTAAAGATGTTGACAACGATGGAAAAATGGGTTTGGTTTTGTGATATATGTAAGTTTTGTTTTTGTGCGCACTGTAATTTTACTCGAATCTTGAAGATTTGATCCTGATTATCTCAATTTACCCTAAACTCAACACCAATCTTATCAGGGTGAAAATATCGAAACAAAGCCAAGTAATGTGGTCCGACATGATAAAACAACTCCATTTAGTTCGATCATCATATCTATAATTTATTGAAATTTTTTTCTTTTTTTTCTTTTTCTTTTTCAGTTTTTGTTAAAAAATTGTATGGTTTAGTAATGCAAACACTTGTAGATTAGTATTTTCTAAAGAAATCAATTTTTTTTTTAAATAGTCTCTTATCATATTTTAATTCTATGTATTTATAAACTTAAATTCGAAAAAAGATGGAATATATAATCGGCGTTACCGGTTTTCACTCTACAGTTTAGGCTAATTTAATAAAATAATTTTAAACAAATAAAAAATTTAAAAAATAAAGTTAAAAAAAATGTTACGTTTATAGCGTGATTCGCGATCCGGGTTCACGTTTCTTCAGAAACGCGAACCAGGACCGCGATTATAATTGACATTTTTTTTTAATTGGGAGAGAGGAACACAATCCGTGTTCGTGTTTCTATCTTCCCTCTCCTTTGTTTTAAATGAGAGAGAAGCGCGGTCCAGGTTCGCGTTTCTCTCTCCACCAATTTTTTTGTTTTTTGTTTTAAAAGAGGGATCGCTTTTCTCTCTCCTCAAAATTTTTTTTCGTTTATCTCTCATGTTTCTCTATCATATTTTTTATTTTATCTTTCCTGATTTCGATTTCTCTCTCCTCCATTTTTTAACATTTTCTCTGTCATCCACATTTGTTTTCCACTTTAAAGTTACATTGAGATAATGTTAATGTCCGGAGTTGTGAGATAAAAATGTGGGAAATAAATTTTAAAAATATTTAAAATATTTTAGATGTCAAAGTTTTGGTATTTTTTATTTCAAAAATTATTTAACAATATTTATTCAAAAATGAATATGTCAAAATTCTTGTCCAAAATATATTTGACTTGTTTGTCAAAAAATTGGTATTAGGGAAATAAAATAAATTTATTTTAATTAATTCATTACAAATAAAATATGTTCCGACTACGCTTCACGGACACGGATACGGGAACACGGGTACGACACGATACATACTTCAAAATTATGGTTAGGGATAAGTTAAATATGAGAGTGATTAAAATTATAAGATGATGATAAATAATATAGTGAGATAAGTTGTATAGTATTGATGTATTAATTTTATTGATTGTTGTAATGATTAAAATACCCTCACTGTTAGTTAGAAATTACAATTTTTAGAGGGAATTCAAATTTTTGAAATTAAGTTGTAGGAAGTAAGTTGAAATTTTTTATGTGAATTTCAAATTTTACAATAGTGAAAAAAAAGGTTGGAAATGACATATATGTGATTTTGATGCAAAATGGAATAAAATATGATAAAAATGATGAGATAACTTTGTGATAAAAAACCAACTAAGGGGTGTTCGTAATTGTTTATTCAAAATAATTTTATGTTTCTTTTACTTAAAATTGAAAAAAAATTATTTTTAAGCAAAAACATTGAGTATTTGCTATTAAAAAAAAAAACAGCTTAATAAACTTCAAATTATTATAAAAGTGCCACCACACAAGTAAAAACTGTGAAAATCATCTCATGATCTGCTTATCTGTTTCTGCTTTTACTGGCTTATTTTAGAGAAGTAAAATTTGTTTTTGGTCTCAAAAACAGATAAAACAGTTTTGAAAAGCAATCGTAAATGTTTCCTCATTTTTGGTTTAATAGATTAATATTCGAAAAATAAATAGAGCACCAAGATTTTACATGGAAACCCCAAACTATGGGGAAAAACTACGAGACTTGGCCTAGTATAAATTGTACACTATGACCAAAGGATTACGAGATTCTATACAAGCATTATGCAAATTAAAATAAATGAAAGGAAAAAATGGGAGAACATGAGCAGATAGTGTGGCGGCTCCATTGAAGAAGGAGAACTTCTACCCTAAAAACTGATGGCTCATACTTTTATTTAAGGGAAATGGGCTGTAGTAAAATGGGTCATGGTATAAAGGGCCATGACAAACGAGCCATAGTATAACGCTAGCATGGATACCACATTAGGTGTGATGTGGCTGCTCAGGAGCTTGTGCTACAGTTTAGGGCCTTATTCACATGCTTTTAAGGTGTCAAGTAGTATAAACCCAGACTTAATGATCAAACCGACATTGTGAAGGCGATGCTAGAGAAGACAAGCTAGAGACCTTCCTGGGAACCGAGCATGAGGTATTCCTAGAGGAGTGACCTAGGGTGGATGTCTACCTGGAGGCCCGACTTGGGGTGGCCGACCTGGAGGCCTAATTAGAAGCCGACCTGGAGGTCTTTCTGGAGACCGACCTGGGGTGGTCGAGGCGGAGGTATTGCCCAAATCAAGTTTTGAATTGTCTATATTTTTATCATGATAACAATAAACATCCCCTAAACATCGGATTACATCATGATAAAAAAAAAATTGTATTAAATCAATATGCTAAATTATCCCTACCTTTATCGTGTACTTGAAAGATGTTGTGTCAACAGATTTGGTAGAAGTTGTTAAAGAACCAAATCAACAAGGACTAACGAATACAGACGTGGGAATTAAATTTAAACCAAATGATTATGGCTTTGGTTTGCAATGGAGTACAATAGAAGGGAGGTGGGCCATCCAAATGTAATTAAGGAAGGTTCGTTACAATTTGATTAGTTTAGTATTCGGACCAGTCAAATGGTTCTGGACGGCGGCGGCCACCGCGACCCTTCTTGTATGACCATTTCCCCGGCCGATAATTCCCACCTTAACTATTTCCCTCTTTATTAAACCTCATCATTTCATTGATTAATCAATATAATTACTGCATCTATCGTCATCGGTACCAAATCCAATCCCCAAACCTACCAAATTCATGCAGTACAACTACAGTCTACACGTAATCACGTTGATGTTGGTGTAGTACAACAATTCCTCGTTCAATCCTACGCCTTCAACGCTTTTAATGCCTCCGCCCACCCACAGATTTCTCTCTCTCTATACCTCTGCAAATATACAAAATTTGGAATAGAAAAACAAATACACATCAACGCCTATTCACATCTTTCTCTCTCCGCATCTTAGAGGTTTTCAATGGCGACGAGCATGAGTAGCCTGCAGCTGACGGTGGCTGACGGGAAAGATTCCGACGACGAGGAGGAAAGGTTGCTCAGTGCCTATGACCGAAGGAATCCATCTAATTTCCGGAGGATTCAGGTCAACGTCACTGGTATGACTTGCGCGGCGTGCTCCAACTCCGTTGAATCGGCTCTCAACAGCCTCAACGGCGTTGTCAAAGCATCCGTCGCCTTGCTTCAAAACAAGGCTGACGTTACCTTTGATCCTGCCTTAGTACAGGTCAGCTCAGCTCTCTCTCCCTCTCGTTCCCACAGTCCTCTTTAATTGTTTGATCAATTGAAGGCATATGTCCCTCTGTGTTACTAGCTCCCAAGTAATGACTTTTTTTTATTGCTAAAAATCGATTCGGGTAATTTACAATTTTGAAGCTCCTGATGGATAAGCGGGATTCGAAAGTAGCTGGCAATGATCCGCGTTGTTTGTTCTTTGGTTTTTTGGGTTTTATTATGTTTACAATGCGACATCAAGTGTTTTCTTGTTAGTCTGATTATTTGCGTGATCCTGATTGTCGTTGGTGATGCAGGTTAGTTACTTTTTATGTTTGTCTAGGCATAGTTTTCTATGTGATTGCATTTCTGCGTCATTAGTGTCCCTATTATGGGGCAATAAGCTGCTTTAACTTCATTCCCTTGTGGTACGTTTCTTGATCAGAATCTGCTTGCTCTTCTTATGTTCCTATGCTGTATTTGACTTGGCTAATTTAGCAAGATTGCTCACAATGACAGTGTTAATCTGCAATTATAATTGTATTACAGTTGCAACCAAGCTTCTCTAAGCTTTCGTTAGCAAAAAATGCTGTAATGAATCTTGTTCGGGGCTGCTGGAGATTATGTTTGAACCTGGAAAACATTAATTTGAAATGATAAACTCCATTGAGCGGCTTTGACATTTTGCAACTGAGACTCAAGGAGTTACCTTAAGTAGAATACTGCAATTTGTTGTTCAATTGATTCCATGAACTCGGCAGTCTTTCTCTGAACGTAGTTGTTGCTCGCACTCTAATTTTCCTGCATATAAATAAATCACAGTTCATTCCAAACTGCTGAAATGAATCATGCTTTAACATTGCTAGCTCATCTCCCTTTTCCATTTTATGACCGCACTATTTTGAATTATGTAATCAGTGGCAACTTCTTTTAGCTTATTTGACATTATCATATGAAAGGTGGAAATACTTATAGTATTTTGATCCTGCAGTAATGTGATTTTTTTGCATTGTATTGGGTGAAAATGTTGAATTGTGGTGATTATTGTGCATCCTTTTTCCTTTGCAACAATTTTTACACTTCATGAACTCTTAATGCCTCTCAATAGTGATCTTTATTGAACTGTGAGTTGTTCCATATCTTGTTTCAGGATGATGATATTGCAAATGCAATAGAAGATGCTGGATTCGAGGCAGAAATCATAACCGAGCCAAGTGTATCTTGTTCTAAGCCACGTGGGATGTTAATAGGTCAGTTTACAATAGGAGGCATGACATGTGCAGCTTGCGTAAATTCCGTGGAAGGGATTCTGAAGAAGCTACCGGGTGTTGAAAAGGCTGTAGTTGCATTGGCTACGTCTTTAGGAGAGGTTGAATATGACTCCACTGTCATTAGTAAGGATGATATAATCAATGCAATTGAAGATGCTGGCTTTGAAGCTTCATTTGTTCAGAGCAACGAGCAGGATAAACTTGTGCTAAGAGTTACTGGGATTACTAGTGAAATGGATGTACAGGTGTTAGAAGGAGTTCTTTGCAACTTAAATGGTGTGAGACAATTTTATTATGATCGAACGTCAAAAGAATTAGAAATCCATTTTGATCCAGAGCTTCTTGGTTCCAGAACTCTAGTTGATGGAATAGAGAGTGGCAGCCATGGAAAATTAAAGATTTTGTCAAGAACCCTTATACTAGAATGGCTTCCAGGGATCTGGAAGAATCTTCAAAAATGTTTCGACTTTTCACTGCCAGCTTGTTTCTCAGCGTGAGTTACTTCATTTTTCTGATATGTTTTCTCTTAAAGACCTTGTTACTTTTGTTTGATATGCATGGTTATGTCAAAGCAATTTCACACTCCAAACCGAATAGATTATTAGATTTGAGATATTGGTCTTGAACTTCTAGTCTTAAATTTTTTTTTTCAATCAACTCACTTTCTTTTTTCTTTGTTAACTCCTGCTCAATTTTCACCAGGTTCCGGTCATTTTAATGCGAATACTCTGCCCTCATATACCCTTTTTATATTCTTTACTACTTTGGCGCTGTGGTCCTTTCCAAATGGGTGATTGGTTGAAATGGGGTTTGGTCACTGTTGTTCAGTTTGTCATTGGTAAGCGTTTCTATGTAGCTGCTGGGAGAGCACTCAGAAATGGTTCGACAAACATGGATGTCCTGGTTGCATTGGGGACATCAGCTTCATATTTTTACTCTGTATGTGCGTTACTGTATGGTGCAATAACTGGGTTTTGGTCTCCAACATACTTTGAAACTAGTGCAATGCTTATAACATTTGTGCTTTTTGGTAAGTACTTGGAAAGCCTTGCCAAGGGAAAGACATCAGATGCCATAAAAAAACTTGTAGAGCTTGCTCCTGCAACTGCTACGCTGCTTATCAAAGACAAAGGTTTGTGTTTCATACTTCATTTTACAGGAACTTGTTTCGATATCTTGGAACAGAATTATATTTTGGCCACCAAGGTTGTACTGAATAAATCATTAACGTTGCAGGTGGCAAAGTGGTTGGGGAGAGAGAAATTGATGCTATGTTGATTCAGCCTGGTGACATATTGAAAGTACTTCCAGGGACAAAGATTCCTGCTGATGGTTTGGTTGTATGGGGTTCAAGTTATGTAAATGAGAGTATGGTAACCGGTGAATCTGCTCCTGTTCTGAAGGAGGCCAGTTTGTCAGTTATTGGGGGTACGATAAACTTGCATGGTTCACTTCACATACAGGCGAACAAAGTCGGATCAAACACAATCTTAAGCCAAATTATATCTCTGGTTGAGACCGCGCAGATGTCTAAAGCTCCCATTCAGAAGTTTGCTGACTTTGTGAGTATTTTTAGTTGGATGGTGCGTTAAATCGAAAATAATAGGGTATTAAGAAATAGAAATCAGTTCGAGCATATTGCTATGTAAATAACAAGTTTGGTATGACGAAAAGTTCTTGGTCACTTTAGTTCTATTTATCTCTGCTCTCTGTTTGTTTCTGAAATTTGTCCATCCTAGAGATATTGTCAAGATGATCAATTTGTTTATTTTGGCCCTTTTTCTTGTTTACAGATCGCAAGCATTTTTGTTCCTGCAGTAGTGACTCTGGCATTGTTCACATTGCTAGGATGGTAAGGTTACTACATTCAAACTGGTGTTTTGACAAAATTTTCTACAATCTCAGATAAACTGCCTCTTTCTGGGAATGAATGTCCCGTGGTTTCTTTATTTGTATGTCTAAATATTGAAAAGTCAAAGTACCAGCATAACAAGTTACTCTAAATTCGGATAATCGGACTCTGTATTTTAGTGAAGGTGCATACATTTATGTACAGTAGAATGCCAATCATATCTGTTTCATTTTTTACTCTCTATTTTGGCATCTTCTTGAAGGTATCTTGCTGGGATTCTTGGAGCTTATCCCAAGGAGTGGTTGCCAGAAAATGGCAACTATTTTGTCTTCTCCCTTATGTTCTCAATATCTGTTGTCGTAATCGCATGCCCATGTGCGCTGGGTTTAGCCACACCAACTGCTGTCATGGTTGCAACAGGGGTTGGAGCTAACAATGGAGTTCTTATAAAAGGAGGAGATGCATTGGAGAGGGCACAGAAGATCAAATATGTCATATTCGATAAGACAGGAACGTTAACTCAGGGAAAAGCCACAGTGACCACTGCAAAAGTTTTTTCTGGCATGGATCTTGGTGAATTCCTTGCATTAGTAGCTTCTGCAGAGGTATCAACATACTTACTGAAAGAGTTTAAGTTGTGTTCGATTATCTGTTTTCCTGGTTCTTCGTTTTATTTAAGAAACTAGCTGCCATTAGCAGCTTTTGGATATAGGCAGAAATTGTATAAGCTCTCGTTGAGATTGAGTGATGAATTTCTCTGTTGGGAGACATAGTTGATCAATCTTAATGAATGTTATATTTACAAGCAATAGCTCTTTCCTTTGGTACAGGCTAGCAGCGAACACCCATTGGCAAAGGCGATACTTGAATATGCCCGCCACTTTCATGTATTTGATGAACCAAATGCTACAAAGAATGCTCAAACCCATAGGTTGGACTCTAAGTCCTTTGATTGGCTTCTTGATGTGTCAGATTTTTCTGCTTTGCCTGGACAAGGTGTGCAGTGCTTTATTGGTGGAAAAAAGATTTTGGTGAGTTTTTTTAATGGCAACAACATATCTTCACCCTGATGAAGAGAAAAATGATTAGATTGCCAGGGGAGCAGTACTTCTCTTTCCCTCATCCAATTTTGTATCCACTTACAGGTTGGTAACCGGAAGCTGATGAATGAAAACTGGATCACCATTCCAAACCACGTGGAAAATTTTGTAGTGGAGTTGGAAGAAAGTGCCAAAACTGGAATACTCGTGGCCTACGATAATGATCTAATTGGCGTCCTTGGGGTAGCAGATCCACTAAAGAGGGAAGCTGCTGTTGTCATAGAGGGCCTCATGAAAATGGGTGTCAATTCGGTCATGGTTACTGGTGATAATTGGAGAACAGCCAGAGCTGTTGCAAAGGAGGTTGACATCATACCTTCGCTTCTTTTCCCTTTCTCCTGTCGTCGAACTTTATATTTCAATTTTTGAATGCACAAAGCTTCATTTCCCTCTAAATTATCCATTGCAATGCAGGTTGGTATTACAGATGTGAGGGCAGAGGTGATGCCTGCAGGAAAAGCAGATGTGATTTTCTCACTACAGAAAAGTGGAAATGTAGTTGCAATGGTGGGTGATGGCATTAATGATTCTCCCGCCTTGGCAGCTGCAGATGTAGGTATGGCAATCGGGGCCGGAACAGACATCGCAATAGAAGCGGCTGACTATGTGCTAATGAGAAGCAACTTAGAAGATGTGATCACGGCTATTGATCTTTCAAGAAAGACTTTCTCCCGTATTAGATTGAATTATTTCTTTGCTATGGCATATAATGTCGTTGCCATCCCGGTTGCTGCTGGGGTGTTGTTTCCTTGGTTGAAAATCAGGCTGCCGCCTTGGGTAGCTGGTGCGTGCATGGCCTTTTCATCTGTAAGTGTTGTATGCTCTTCTTTACTTCTTAGAAGTTATAAAAAACCGAGACTTACCACTCTACTGGAGATTACTATAGAGTAGAAGTTAGGATGATAAACAAAGCAAGGAAATGTACCACTGGAAGCCCACTGGAGAATTAACCCAGTTTTGCATATGTGTATCCTTTTGCCTTTTTTCACCCTTTCCACTTTTTCGTTCTTCCCATTGTATTATTTCTTCCACTCGTGTGTGGAAGTGTAGATGCCAAAGGCAGCACCTGGTTAGTTTTTCTGTGTAGGAGCTACCACATTTTTTTCCCTGGAATATATGTATATGTACAAATGAACGTGTTATTTTTTATATTGCATGTGCTTGCGAGAACATATATCCATTTGTTTAATCTGTCCATCCCTATTGAGTTTGTTGTGACGCATTCCCCTCAAAACATATCGTTTATTGTTGTCTAAGGTATGGATTTGAATTTATTTTTATACCCGGAAAAGTTTGGGTGATGATTTACATTCGATATCATTAAGGTCTCATAAACTATGGTCTTGTATTCTCGTATATTTTCTTGTCTACCGGTAAAGATTGTCACATAGGATTGGACTTTCTTCTGTGAGGAGTTCGATTTGTGGCCTATTTTTCTTGAGAGCTTTTGACTTCAGCTTCCATAATTTACTAATACAGGGTCCTTTCCAAACCCCACCTAGATTACTTTATTTTAAATTCAAAAATATACTTATAAATTCAACGGTCTCTCCTTCCAATAAAGTGTTTATTATCATTTAAGATACTAAATTCAATTTTCTATATTATATTATTAACATGTTACGTTTTTTTTTATTTGTTACCAAATATATCCTTTTATTTACTATTAGATATCAAAGAAATATTATATTATCATAAATTCATTAGTATATAAAATTATCTCAAATTTTATCTTAATTTTGTCCATATTTAAATACTATGTGACTTCTCACACAAAATTATTATAAAACATCTAATTTTTTATTAAAAATTATTTTATATATATATATATATACACACACACACTCATGTCAAAAGATGTTAGTATAGATTAAATATTGGAAACTTAAGTGTCTATCTTATCGTTATTAATTATGTTTTTTTTAAAAGAAATTGTTTGGTGCGTTGAAGTGATAAACACGTCGAAGATTGGTACATCAAAAAGATCAATAAAATTGAAGAAATGGTTTTTTATTTAATATATATATATATATGCTATTAAATTTTGGCATGTGATACTAATATTTCATTTTCGTACAAAATATAATTTTTTGAGTATTTTTCACACCAAAATTTGAATTAGATTTTTAATTTTGTTTTCTCAGAAAAAAAACATGGTAATTTAGAGATGAAAACTTGATATGTTTACAAGATGGAAGATTTTTAAATACAAAAATTCTCAGGTTGCATTTGAATTGAAGGATTTCATTTCAAGAATCGATTTGAAAATTTGGATTTGAAATCACTTGAATGATCAAGGATTTGAAATATCTTTCATATTGTTAAAAATGTTTTAAAATTGAAGATTGTAAATTTAAAATTCAGTGGTTTTAAAATTAGCAAAATATTTTAAATGTATTTACATTAAAAATTTAAAATCTAAATCCATCACATCGTCGAAACGAATCATAGTTAATTTAAAAATATAACATCGACGTACGATATTGACGATAATAATAGTGTTATAACTCGAATAGAAGAAAGGGAATTGGTCAAAATTTTGAAAAACGAAGAGCGGAGTTGGTACGCTACTAGCTCCATAATATTCCTCTTTGTTGACTTTGACCCAATTTATATAATTTTGACTCACCTTCCAAGAAAATCACTGTTTTCGCTGTACAATTATTATGATGTTAAATTAAGCTGTTTTGGAAATAAACAATTTTGTTTGTTCATATTTTACTTGCGTCTCTCTAAGCTCTTAATTCACTACTAATATGAAACCAATCCCAACAAATATGTGTGAATTTTTCCAGTCAAATTAAACTGCTAGACTTTCACTTGCTGCATACGTTAGGAGGTCATATTCACAAGATATTAGTATCACAAAAACTACTCAAAGTATAGTCATAAATGGTAATTACTTTTTATCTAAAGTTAGATAGATAGATAGACGCAAAACTTCAGTATTGGATGTATTGTGCATTACTTCCACACACTTTATTTTCTTAATTATAAAGCATAGTTTTCCTTTGTATTTGTCTATGTAACCACCCATCTAAGATTGTCCTATTTATTTCTCTGATAACAACAGTAGTGCAACGCACGTGCTGTCTCTTAATTGTATGGATGACAAAGCGTTCCCACCTATTTCCAGTATTGATTCAAATTTGTCAACTTTGGTAGTATGCTACTTAATTCTCAGTCGTCTTTGACCAAGAATTGGGCATATCCATATTGTACGGAGGAAGCTTTTGGTTATGAGTTCTATTTCTACGGTCGAGTCTGTCGCATTTGGCATACCTAGTACTTGTTTACATGACTAGCGTGGTTTGTAGGTTATTGAGTCAGCATCATGATGGTTTATCTAGTGCACGCCAAAATATTAGCGGTTGCGAGTCCCCATCATAAAAAAATGAAAAGGAATGTATATGGTGTTTCTTAGGTAGATGTTAAAATATTTACGTATATATAAGTATAGGCGTAAAGGCGGGGGATATGTTTGCATCATAGTATAATCAATGTCCCATCGAAACATGAGCGACGACCAAACACTAAAATGTGATTCGTACGATCAGTGGTGGGAACTACAAGATGATCATCATCATAACCAGCAGCTGCTGCTTAATTATCAGATTGCCACTCCCCCTGATCATGATCATGCAGTCCACAACCCCAAATCATTAACCAGAGCCCCTCAATATCATCAATCTGTCAACATACAATATCCCATCTCCAGTGCTTCTATTAATTCCCCAGAACATTTGATGAAGCGACCAATACAAGTGACCAGTCCAGCAAAACCAAAACGAAGGCGGGGGAGAGGCGGCGCAATGACGACCACCACTTTTCTCAATTCAACCATCACAAATTTCAGAGAATTGGTTCAACAACACACGGGAATGAGTATCACTCCTTCTGATTCCAGCTGCAACCAGAAAGGCCCAATCACACTGTGCTTTGCTAATTATTATCCCTCTTTACCATCAGTTTCTGAACCAGCTCACGAGTTTAATCATCGAAACCAGTAGTTAACATGTTGCAAGTTAGCATGTCTACAAAGATTAGTTGTCCTTGTCTGTACATTAATTACATCGGGTTTGGATCCGTTTGGATGATAGATGTCAATAAATTAGTGAGCGTAAGAATATATTATCATTATGTATGATTGGTGTATACGTGCAGATGTATGTATCAGTGATGGCTAGCTAGCTGCATGTGTGTGTATCAAAACATGTCATGCATCTTAATGAATTGTGAAACCTACAGATGTTTGATCATCCTGGCAAGGAAGGAGGCACAGTCGTCCTCCCTCAAAAAATTTTTTGTTGTTACCCGTAAAATTGTATTTCGACCATAAAATTGTGGACTGTTCATTTAAAATTGTCTTTGACCCTCTAAATTTTTCCCCTAATTGTTTATGTTTTTTTTTTCTGCCCTCATCTTGGATTTTACCCGCCGATACACTTGTTTTGGGGTGTCACTGATAAAATTAAAGCTTGTAAACATTAATCTTAATTAGTACAATAATAATGAATTAGTTAATTCCAAGTTTACTACTTTCATACCTAAATTGTGTTTACGTTTGTAAATACCATAAATTGTGGTATCCAAAATATATTTTTATTGAGTTTTTAAAAGTTCGGTGGTATTCTTGACATTTATTAACTCTATAAAAGTCTAGAGGTATCCAAACGGATCCGGAAACGGTTCCTTAACGATCATCCGAGTGTCTGCTTTTTTCCATCATTTCTGATTGTAGATTCACTTCCCATCTACCTTCTGGATTGGCCACTGCCAGAATGCTGTATGTCATAGACAGTGTTGAGCCCACCATTGGAGCACAATATCAAGATCACCTAATGAACATTCTTGGAACAGACAAAGAAAAAGTGGAAGACTGCTGCAGGTTCATACAAGATGTAGCCACAAGTGAGCATTTCTACTCAAGCAACAAGAGAAAGTTTGGATCATTGCCTTGCAGTCCCAATGGAATATTGGATGTCTCATTCGGCTCAGAAAGCTCAAACGATTCGTGGGTGGTGTCAAGTATTGTATCTGTCTCCTCCTCGCCAGAGCCTTTGTCCAAGAAAACCAAGTCTTAAGAGTCAAAATCATTCACTTTTTTGATATGATAATCCCCAAGCCCCCTTAATTCATATTTATTATTTCAAATTTGTCATAGACTAGAGATCAATCTTTCGTGTATATGTTCAATAATATGTGTATGAACATATCGTTTAAAAAAAAAGAAAAGGATCTTTTGTTTTTAGAATTTAGAATAATTATTGTCTCATCACCTGTGGAGCGGAAAATACTTAAATAAATATGTATGTATATATATATATATATATGTATATATTTGTATGCGTGTTGATGTTTGTAAGACTGTGTGTACAGAAAGACCACCTCTGGAGCTTGGAGCTGTGACACCGCCAAAGCTATGCCTTTTACCCAATGTTTTTAAAACCGGCCCGGATCGGCCGGTCCAACCGGTTCAACCGATGACCGGTGTTTGGTCCGGGCCGGTTAACCCAATAAAATCGGCAGTGTAAAAAATCGGTGAGAACCGGTCAAAAACCGGTCGACCGGGTTGAACCGCTCGAAACTTTTTTTTTTTTCCAATTTTTATTTTGTTATTATCCCTTTTAAGTTTTATCATTCCTTCCTAATACCTAAATAAAATGTTACAGCCATGATTAGAGGTTCCATGTAGTTTATTTATATATATTAGATTTAATTTTGTATTGCATCAACCCCATAAAACTATGAGTTTTAACATTTACCTGTTATATGTTTTTGATATTTGTATCAGTCTTATATATAAATGCAAAAAGTAATATATTGTATCAAATAATAAAATCTCTTAATTTTGATAATCAATACTAAAGTATTTGTAATAATATAGTAGCTCATTATTGAATAATATAATACAGATTTGGTGTATACATGACTAATTAGTATATTTGTAATTAATTCTTTTTTATAAAAGTGTATATTTACAAAAAAATAGTTATAAACTTAAATAGATGAAATTATTGAAAGAGTGTGTAAAATATTGGTCTCCATGTTATATTACTACAATGATATTTCTTTTATTATTATGAACGTTTGAAACTTTTGCAAATACATGTTATAAATATTTTACAAAAATTAAATATAGATATTACATCATGCTGACGTCACACAAGTTGAACCAGTGGTTTAACCGGTTGAACAGATCGAACATGTAACCAGTAAGGGCACCAATTTTATGTCCGGCCCGGTTTTGAAAACACTGCTTTTACCGTTTCAAAGGACTTGAAGGGTTCCCATTGAGATTAATAGGAAATCTATTGCAACAACAATTTGAGTATTAATTTGTCCATAATGTAGCAGTTAAGTTGCGGAAAAAAATGTTCTAGACGTACCCACTTTCGGATGAGATCGATATCGACAATCGGGAGTAGATCCAGTTTTGGGGATGATGAATAATATCAGCCAAGATTCAGTTCGAACTACTACTGGTACTACGATTTTATTGCAGTTGTTCCTGCTGCTGGACTTTTTATTTGTTGGTTTCCACGAGTTTCAGACACATTTACAAACGTTTCCATTATTTGTTAATCCAGAATGCTTTTGCATTTTGTACGGTAAATTGAGAGCTAACGATAATTTACCCTATCTCATATCATATCGGTAACACACTTTACCTCATATGGTTTGCAAAATAGACTTTACCTCCTATTGTTTGCAAAATATAGCATACATGGAGGAAATATTTTACACCAATTCATAAACTACATGGGATAAACTGCATATTTTTACCACCCACAGGAGGTTACACCGCTTATTTCAAATAAATTTTCCAATCTCACGTCTTAAACTCGTAACTTCCCACAGACGGCGCCAATTGATATCACCAAAAAGTGTGATCTTCTATAAATGTCGTGCTATGATGAAACAAACGATTTATCTTCAATAAACCGAATTGATCTGCTCCAAAGTATCTCTGTGTATCAAAGAGAAAGGGTAAGATGACTCCGCCCGTAGGCGAAGACACTCAAGTCAGTATATGTTTCAATTGTCACGCCCCGAGACCGGGGTCGATAACACCGACGTTGATTCTAAATACAATTCAAAATCAACAAGCCTCGTAATACAGAATTCTACGAAAACCAGTCTATTATTCCAAAAATATAAATAATTGTCTTTACAATCGAATTTAAATTGCATAATCAA
This sequence comes from Haberlea rhodopensis, assembly GCA_907163345.1. Classification (NCBI taxonomy): domain Eukaryota; kingdom Viridiplantae; phylum Streptophyta; class Magnoliopsida; order Lamiales; family Gesneriaceae; genus Haberlea; species Haberlea rhodopensis. The sequence continues at coordinate 1,703,346 of CAJQUN010000069.1, forward strand.
ACTCTAAAAGTCTTAAAACGGAATAACTTAATGAAATCCTAAATAAACCAAAATTGATGTCTTTAATTCATAGAAACGCAGCGGATCACCAACCCCAAAATTGGTGTTCTTCTTCAGCTTGAATTTCTTCCTCGTCTTTATCTGGGAAGGTAGAGTAAGGGGTGAGTGTTTTGGAAAACACTCAGCAAGTGGGGGCCAATCGATGTGACAATATAATACTTTTTTTATAATTTTCCAAAACATATATAATAATCGGACATAAACTGATATGAATACTGAAACATAAACTTAACCGAATTACTCTAATCAGAGCCAGAACAGAACATAGCATATCAGAATCATAACTCATATCACTTAAACATAGATCCATAACACCGAAAATCTAGAGGGACTTGCATAGACTCAAGTGGTGGCTCCCGTATATGTAGCACTTTGCTCCGCCGGCTCAAGAGGTGGCTCCCATGTACGTGGCACTTTGCCCCGCAGGCTCAAGAGGTGGCCCCCGTACACGTAGCACTTTGCCCTTTGGACTCAAGAGGTGGCTCCCATCATACGTAGCACTTTGCTCCGTATAGCCCTTATTCTCGATGATCAAAATTTGTCAAAACAGCGTAATTTTAAAATACATCACATATTCGATTGAGATTTCAAAACATACATATGATTTTTAGAAAACGAAACGAATATATAACAAAGCCCACTTACAGAGATTGGAGACGATTATACACGTGCTTGGATGGCTTTTAGTTGTGAATTACATGATGTATTATGCTACTGATCGAAACTTGCTGTTGATGATTTGGAGGAAATTTTAAAATGGCTAACTCTTGGATCCTTTTTATTGGTTGGAATAAGGTCAACTTTTGAAAACTCAAACCTTATTGGAAGGAATTTTAATGACTAAATTTTTGAAGAATAAAGGTTGCAGATGATGAATTCTATTGGTTGTTAAGAATGATAATTTGGAAGTGAACCACCCCAACTATTTATTAAAGATTTTGATAACCAAAGCTTATCCCTTAATTATTTTGTAAAGATTTTATTAACCCATACTTATCTATTAGGTATTTTGTAACTTAAATTATTATCTATCTAATATACCATATTTATTAAGTGTATTTTCGTTACCATGAAGTCTCCCGGAATCAATCAAATTCTATCTAGCTAGGTGGTATGTTAATATCATATTAATTTTATATTATCTATTGATATTTAATATTCAACATAATCCCTTAATATCAAGTAATTGAGTTGATTAAAAATACATAGTTGTTTAGATGGCCAAAACTCTAGTTATTGACTTTGTTGAAAAAAAATCGGGTTCTCACATTCCTCCCTCCTTATTGGAAGTTTCGTCCTCGAAACTTGAGTAAGTTTGACCTTTCTAAGGATAATGGTATTTTGACTTAAGTGTTAGTTCCTTAGAACCTCTTGGATATAAGTGAATGCGTGACACCATAATCTGTTGGGATCGGGGTAGTGTTTAGAAGGGGGGGGGGTTGAATAAACACTAGATATAATTTCGATTTCTTTTCTGGTTAACTGTAAACTGTTAAGTGTTACAGTTGCTTCTCAATAACAGGCAAGTCAGTAGACACTTATTATAGTGCGGAAGACGTCTACAAAACTTGTGAGGAATAAAACTGAAGTAATAAAGCAATAAACGAATAATACGAGAGTTGTTTCTGGAAGTTCGAAGCACAACGCTTCTACGTCTCCCCTTCTTCCTTTGCAGGAAGGATTCACTAGAAGACTTGGTTTACAATTTACAGTATACAACCTCCTTAGGCACTAACACACTTGGCCTAAACTCCTAGCAATCACACTCTTCTTATCTTTTGGATACAAGTGATTCTACAACACTCTCTACAGAATAAAACTTTCTAGCTTTGAGAGTATCTAAGCAGCAGACTTCAATTGAAAATAATCTGTCACAGATTCAGTTTTGCGGTTTGTCTGCTCTTTGCTGAACGTTTGAAATATCAGTCGTATAGCTTTCTTGCTTTGAAGTATTTCTCTTAGTTTGAAAGTTGCTCAGCACTTCTTCATTCTCTGCTTGGACGTATTTATAGGTTTGGTTGTCCAACGGTAGCCTTTTTGTATATGGAATGGATTAGCTTTCCAAATACATGTTGTCTTCTTTCCTATTTTGTAAAACAACGGCTCTTTTCACTCTGACGGTAATGGTGGCGGAGATATAGCAGGGTGCGCCGCTCTGTTGTACCTTTGTCAGAGAATGTTGTACTTACTTTGTCTCGTTGCTTAGACTTCTGCTGGTTTCTTTGTTCAACTGGTCGTTCATCCTCTTAAGACCAGTTGATGTCCTTGTTCAGTGAGAGACTTTCCAGTTGATAGTTATCCAGTTTATGTCTTCACCCGGTTGATGTCTTCATCCGGTTGATGTCTTTACCAGTTGATAACTTTATCCAGTTGATGTCTCCATCCGGTTGATGTCTTTATCCGGTTGATGACTTCATCCGGTTGATGACTTCATACCAGTTGATGACTTCATCCGGTTAGTGTCTTTATCAGTTGATAGCTTGTCCGGTTGGTATCTATCCAGTTGATGTCTTCATCCGGTTGATGACTATGCAGTTGATGTCTTCATCCGGTTGATGACTTCATACGGTTGATGACTTCATACCAGTTGATGACTTCATCCGGTTAGTGTCTTTATCAGTTGATAGCTTGTCCGATTGGTATCTATCCAGTTGATGTCTTCATCCGGTTGATGACTATCCAGTTGATGTCTTCATCCGGTTGATGACTTCATACGGTTGATGACTTCATACCAGTTGATGACTTCATCCGGTTAGTGTCTTTATCAGTTGATAGCTTGTCCGGTTGGTATCTATCCAGTTGATGTCTTCATCCGGTTGATGACTATCCAGTTGATGTCTTGTCCGATTGATAGCTTGTCCGGTTGGTGTCGACCCAGTTGATGTCTTTACCCGATGAGACTTTAATATCCGGTAGGTGTATTCACCCGGTAGGTCTTTAGCATCCGGTTGATCTTTACATCCAGTAGGTGTTTGTAATCACCAAAACTTAGAAATCGTTTTCCCAACAATTTCCCCCTTTTTGGATGACAAAACTAAGCAGTAATCGATTTCCTACTAGAGTAAATAAGATAAGAGTCCTGAAAATACTTGAAGACATCATGGAAAAGAAATTTTCATTAAATATAAGCAGATTACAAGTTGTAATCAAACTGGACAATTGAGAGAAATTCATCTTTATATAAGATGGATTCTTACACTTTGAATAGAATCTAAGACAAGTCTAGTTTTACATAAAATAGATGATACATGACAAATTTCTCTTTAAATAAACAAAGTAGACCGGAAGGCTTCGATCCACCTAGTTGCGGAGAGGAAGAGCTCGATCCACCTTGTTTCAGAGAGAAGGTCGGGAAGAGGAAGAGTCATATGTATATTCATCAGGCAGCTCCTTTAGTTTTTATGGAATCGCCTAATAAGAATACTCTATCTCTGTCGAGAATACTCTATCTCTGTCTTCCCCCTTTTTGTCATCAGCACCCAGGCATCTGCTGTTTGTAGTTCCTGACTGATGAGGAGCACCAGAACAGGATCAAAGCGCTGAAGCTTATCAGAGCTGGGTTAGATAAGTAATCAACCCATGAGGGGTTGATTTAGATAAGTAATAAACCCATGAAGCGGGAAAGGATCTAACAGAAAACCAGGGAATGAGAAATAACTTAAAAGTAAGCATGATGAGTGAATGTGTGTTTATAGGAAAAACAAGGTAGCAATAAATGTGAATGCATTTATGTTAAATAGTGAATACAGAGAGACAGTCAATTTAACACAGTAAGTAAATAAGAGTAAGTAATAGAGAGTCAGAAAATGATACTATTTGCGCCCGAACCAATGTTGGGAATAGTCGCATTTTTCGGTAGGCGGTTGGCGCGGACTTCGAGATCTTTGTTGAGCAGTGGGTCTGGACTGAGGGAGTGCTCCAGTTGCAGGGGATGAATGAGCAGCTGAACTTGAAGCTCTCTGAGAAGAGGGAGCAGTTCGACTGGGTTCAGGCAGCCTGCGGATAATTTGAGGAGCAGCAGGCAGACTGTTGCAGATATCTTGAATTTGAGACGCAAACGCTGCTTGCATGGTGGCCAATTGATCAGTCAAAATCTTTTTGGCGTCGTCAATCTTTTCTCCAAGAGCCATTGAGGTGGCAGTATGAAGAGATTCATTGTTCTGATTGATCTAAAGACGCGCCTGGCCAATATGAGAAACTGCTTCTGCAACCGTATTCTCAGCAAAGGTTTGAAGTCTAGTGACAGTAGTAGTTAAACTACTTAGGTCAGCGTAGACTTGCTGGAATTTAGAGTCCGTTTGCTGCTGAAGAGTTCCTAAAATAAGAGTTGCAGCCCTCTCTTCCTGCTTAAGCTTATGAACATCATTGGTCAGTGCTGTAATAGCGGTGGAGAGATGAGCTAGCTGGGCAGCGATGTTTGGTGGCTCGTCCAGAGGGTTTGTGAAGACAAAGAAACCCTCGGATAGTTCCTGGTCCATGGACGGATCGCCGGCAAGCATCGGGATATCAGCAGCAGGGGCAAGCGCATTGGGATGAGCAATGACGACTGCAGTGGATGGCAAAGTAGTAGCGTCAATATGAGGGGCCGCAGTTGAGGCGGAGATAGCTACATCCATAGTTCCAGTTTCTTCCACGTGCGGAGCATCCAGTTCAGCATTGGCTTGATCAATCCCAGCAGCAGACGCTTGAGTGTGATCATTGGAATGAGAGGATTCACTTGGTTCATTATTTGCAGAGGAGATGGTCACCTGCTGAACCACATTCTGAATAACTGAATCGACATTGGTGTGATCAACAAGCATTTGGTGGGGCTGTTGATCATGTTGAGAGCTGGGAGCAGAGGATGCTGCCTCCAAAGTAGTTGGTGTAGCGTCTGCTCCAGTAGGAGAGGTCTCCAAAACAGTAGAAGTAAGCTCCACAGTAGGAGGGACAACCTCTAAATTTGCAATAGCCATTTGTAGATCTGGCTGATCAGGGCTTGCAACAATTTCAGAAGAGGAGCATGAATGAATCCCAGTGGATATGCGAAGATCATGAAGAGCAAGCTCAGCCATTTCCATCTTGAGGCCTAGAGCGTTTAGAACTGCTCGATCATGATTCGCTGTTCTTGAATGTCCATCAAACACTTGAATGCGGGATGTAACAAGAGCTTGGAGTCCGCCCACATAGTTCATAATACTAAAGACATCACGCAGCTTCAAACTTTTCTCAGGTTCGGGGATTTGAAGATATGTCAGGATTTTGTTTTCATCTTGCTTTGCCTGAGCCAGAATAGGATCGATATCATCAAAGCGAACCTGTACTCGAGCCTTTACCCAACGATCAAAAATCTCCAGTTGGGGTTCCAGTTGGGCTTTAACTGCATCCATGACCATTTGAATCTCGAATGCAACAGGAGTGGACACTGGAGCAATAAGAGATTTTCCTTTGTCAGCTGGAGTGGCCTTGGGATGACAGTAAGGACAAGTAGACTTGGGTGTCCTGAAGCTGATAGAGCCTGGGGCCTGCTGAGAGCTCACCTGAGCTGAAGAGGTGTCTATTAATGGAGCAGACACCATGGCTAATGCAGCAGTGGGTTCCCAGTTGAAGGGATGACAGGGCTGGGTTCTCTGTCAGAAATAACACCTGTAGGTCCGGCAGAGGAGATAGTGTCGGAGGCGGCAGTGTCTCTCTGACGGGCATCTAGAGGAGCAATTTTTCTGGTCCTTGGCTTCTTAGGAGGAGGAGACTCAGCGGATTCAGAGACAGTCTGTTCCGAGTCACTAATGACTTGAGTCAACCGGCGCTTTGTTGCTCCACCTTCTCTGCCACTTCGTTGGCGATGAAGCTGAAGGTACTTGTGAGTGATGAGTCTCCCTGGATGAAGGTGAGAGAGAGCCCCTGTCTTGATGTGTTTGCTCTCAAATAGACTGCTTAGTGGGAGAGCAAAACCGGATTGACCCTTGCCAGATACGACGAGACTAGTCAGTATTTGAAATAACACCGCTGACCAGTTTATCTCCAATCTTTTGCATATGGCAGTCATGACATCGAATTTCTCAGGGGTGATCATATCAAATGATCCAGCTTTACAGAGGATCCCCTTTGAGATGATGTCTGCCAGTTGTCGATAGTGGCTCTTCATTAATACCTTCCTGAAAGGAGGTCGTTGAATACGATGGTCAGAGTCCGACACTGTGAGCCGCATCTCTTCTCTTAGGTCTGCCGGAATAGTCGAAAAGTCAGTGAGTCCAGTGGAGGGTAGGCACAGATGAGTGGCAAATTCTGGTTGAGTGATGGTGACTGACTGCCCAGAGATGGATGCCACAACGGTGTCATCCACAACAGTTGCTGTAGCAAAGAATTCTTGTAGTTCATCCTGGTAAAATGAGGGAGCCTGGCTTAGGATCACCAATAGCCCTGAGTTATCCAGCTTTTGAATTAAATCATTTGTTTCCTCATCAGATGAAGTATATATGGAGTGAAAATCGACGTGAACAGCATTTGTGATAAAACTCGGTTGAACATTCTTCGACATTTTGAATGATTGAGGTGAAGGAGCAGCAGCAATCTGTTAAAGGAAATTTTCTGAAAGAAACGATTGTTGCAGTAAGATGTTTGGAGAAGATGAAGAGAAGAGAAAACTAAAGGCGGTGAAAAAGGAAGTATATGTAACGTCGTACTGTAGATGAGCGGACACATGTATACGTGGCAATCATCTAACGATTAAAAAGATTTTAACCAAAAATAAAAGGACAGGATTTAGGCGGGAGTGAAATAATTTATTTTACACAAAAGTAATTTTGAATTCCGACGTTCATTAGGTTAATTAGTATCGAGGGTTATTTTTGTCAAAGCATATTTGGTAACATCAACTGGTATGTGGGGTTCGACTGGTAGGAAAACATCTACTGGATGCAGAGTCCTACTGGTACGAATACCCCCACTGCAGTTGACCATTGTATTACCAGCTTAGCTTAAATAACCATGATAAAATTAAAACAGAAATTCCCCCTAAATAAATGCAACTAAACTAACAAATTCCCCCTGAATTCATTACCCAAACAAAATAATCAAGAAGTAATTTCAATTAAACCAAGAATATTTCGAAAGTAAGAAAACTTAGCGTCCGGTAGAGGTTTTGTGAAGATGTCTGCTGCCTGTTGTTCTGTGGAAATGTACTCCAGCCGTATTTCCTTCTTCATAACATGATCTCTGATGAAATGATGACGAATGTCAATATGTTTAGTACGAGTATGAAGAACTGGATTGTATGTAATGGCAATGGCAGACGTATTGTCACAGAAAATAGGAGCCTCTGTGGACTCAATTCCATAGTCTCTGAGTTGTTGCTGAATCCAGAGCAGTTGGGCACAGCAGCTTCCAGCAGCAAGGTACTCTGCCTCTGCAGTGGAGGTTGCGATGGATGTCTGTTTCTTGCATCCCCATGATATTAACCGATCACCAAGAAATTGACAATATCCACTGGTGCTTTTCCTGTCAATTTTACATCCAGCATAGTCAGCATCTGAGTTTCTGGTACGCACACTTGGCTTCATCTCTTTCTTTCACTAGGCGACTGGCTGCTTCCCTTAAGCAATTCAACTCCCTTGATTGTTCACAATCAAGTTTGTTTTCAAGCGTTTTAGTTGGAATTGAGTGCTCAGTCTTATAGCTTTCAAAAGATTCGTATAGCGTCTGATACTCATTTATCATGTCCTGCAATGCATTGGTGAGTTCATGATGTGTAAATTCAGATAGGTTAGTTTCATGTACCTCATTTTCATCATTCGCCATTAAGCAGTGGACTTCTTCGTCTTCACTCTCGCTGGATGAGCTAATTGACTCCTCTGATTCTGATTCAGAATCAGCCCATTCGCTCTTACTATCTTCTGCCACTAAAACCTTTTGATCTCTGTCCCGTTTGGATGTTCTTCTGGTTTCCTTGGATTTTCTGTAATCCTTGGATCCTCTTTTGTGATCATCCTTTTTGGGTTTAGGACAGTCTGCGATGAAGTGCCCTGGTTTGAGACAGTTGAAGCATACTCGCTCTTCTTCTTCTGAATTTCCTTTGGAACTTTGCCTTCGAGGATATGATTGATAAGGTCTCTGGTTCTTCTTCATGAATTTTCCAAATTTCTTTACGAACATTGCCATCGCATCGTTACACATCTTTTCTGGAGTCATTTCAGTAGGAGTAGGCAGAGACTCAGATGCAGTGAGAGCTTTTGTTGGTTGACTTGTACTTGGTTCATCTTCAACCCGAATGCCTAATTCGAATTCATAGGCTTTTAAATCAGCAAACAGATCATGTAGATCTATCTTGTTGATATCCTTCGATTCTCTCATAGCAATGGTCTTGACATCCCATTCTCTTGGTAGACCTCTCATCACTTTGAGAGTGACTTCTCTGTTGGGTAACTCCTTACCCAGACTGCTTAGTTCATTTATTATTCCAGTCACTCTTTCATCGTACTCATTGAGAGTTTCTCCATTTATCATTTTGATATGCTCAAACTTTTGTAAAGCCACAGTAAGCTTGTTCTCCTTGGTTTGATCATTTCCTTCACATAGTTGAGCAATCTTTTCCCAGATCTCTTTGGCTGTTGGGCACATTTTGATTTTGTTGAACATATTTTTGTCCAAAGTTTTGAACAAATCTTTAGCCACGTTGTCTAGATTTGCTTTTTTTTTGTCTTCATTTGACCATTGAGATCTTTCCTTTTCTACCATTTGTGGATCACCACTTGTGATAGAGGCAGCTGTATTGATTTTCATGATCTTCAACGGTCCTTCGGTGATCACATACCACATATCATCATCTTGAGCACTTAGATGTGCTTGCATACGGATCCTCCAGTCATCATATTCGTCTTTCTTGAACATTGGAATCTTGCTGAATGAGGCCATCAGTTTTTGGTAAATAGTAATTTCTCAAGATTGAGAAGACCTAAGCTCTGATACCACTTGTTGGGATCGGGGTAGTGTTTAGAAGGGGGGGTTGAATAAACACTAGATATAATTTCGATTTCTTTTCTGGTTAACTGTAAACTGTTAAGTGTTACAGTTGCTTCTCAATAACAGGCAAGTCAGTAGACACTTATTATAGTGCGGAAGACGTCTACAAAACTTGTGAGGAATAAAACTGAAGTAATAAAGCAATAAACGAATAATACGAGAGTTGTTTCTGGAAGTTCGAAGCACAACGCTTCTACGTCTCCCCTTCTTCCTTTGCAGGAAGGATTCACTAGAAGACTTGGTTTACACTTTACAGTATACAACCTCCTTAGGCACTAACACACTTGGCCTAAACTCCTAGCAATCACACTCTTCTTATCTTTTGGATACAAGTGATTCTACAACACTCTCTACAGAATAAAACTTTCTAGCTTTGAGAGTTTCTAAGCAGCAGACTTCAATTGAAAATAATCTGTCACAGATTCAGTTTTGCGGTTTGTCTGCTCTTTGCTGAACGTTTGAAATATCAGTCGTATAGCTTTCTTGCTTTGAAGTATTTCTCTTAGTTTGAAAGTTGCTCAGCACTTCTTCATTCTCTGCTTGGACGTATTTATAGGTTTGGTTGTCCAACGGTAGCCTTTTTGTATATGGAATGGATTAGCTTTCCAAATACATGTTGTCTTCTTTCCTATTTTGTAAAACAACGGCTCTTTTCACTCTGACGGTAATGGTGGCGGAGATATAGCAGGGTGCGCCGCTCTGTTGTACCTTTGTCAGAGAATGTTGTACTTACTTTGTCTCGTTGCTTAGACTTCTGCTGGTTTCTTTGTTCAACTGGTCGTTCATCCTCTTAAGACCAGTTGATGTCCTTGTTCAGTGAGAGACTTTCCAGTTGATAGTTATCCAGTTTATGTCTTCACCCGGTTGATGTCTTCATCCGGTTGATGTCTTTACCAGTTGATAACTTTATCCAGTTGATGTCTTCATCCGGTTGATGTCTTTATCCGGTTGATGACTTCATCCGGTTGATGACTTCATACCAGTTGATGACTTCATCCGGTTAGTGTCTTTATCAGTTGATAGCTTGTCCGGTTGGTATCTATCCAGTTGATGTCTTCATCCGGTTGATGACTATGCAGTTGATGTCTTCATCCGGTTGATGACTTCATACGGTTGATGACTTCATACCAGTTGATGACTTCATCCGGTTAGTGTCTTTATCAGTTGATAGCTTGTCCGGTTGGTATCTATCCAGTTGATGTCTTCATCCGGTTGATGACTATCCAGTTGATGTCTTCATCCGGTTGATGACTTCATACGGTTGATGACTTCATACCAGTTGATGACTTCATCCGGTTAGTGTCTTTATCAGTTGATAGCTTGTCCGGTTGGTATCTATCCAGTTGATGTCTTCATCCGGTTGATGACTATCCAGTTGATGTCTTGTCCGGTTGATAGCTTGTCCGGTTGGTGTCTATCCAGTTGATGTCTTTACCCGGTGAGACTTTAATATCCGGTAGGTGTATTCACCCGGTAGGTCTTTAGCATCCGGTTGATCTTTAACATCCAGTAGGTGTTTGTAATCACCAAAACTTAGAAATCGTTTTCCCAACATAATCAACAATACATATACATGTACTTTGTTTAATAAATGATATCTGCCACGGCTTCGTTCACGTCCTCTGCTTTCTCTTGGGTTATGGCATAGACCCGAGCATTTGGTTTGTTCTCCATTGGCTTGTTTGGAGGGCCACCATTACTTGTACCTGTCCTTTTTACATCTGGTTCAGGGCATTCTGCAATCCCGTGTCCAAACTTACCACATCGGAAGCACGTTCCATTCTTTCTGTGGCATTCACCAGTATGTGCGAAGGCACAAGTCGGACATTTTGGAACTATGTGGTTGAATGGGTGGATATGGGCCCTTCTTGTTGATCATTAGATTGGTTTGGTCGTTTGAAATCCTGACCATTGGCAGCGTTTTGGCTTGGGAAAGGTCGCTTGCGTTTTAATTCCTCTTCACGACGTCGTATATCAGCTTCAGCTCTGATGGCTGCTCCCATTAAGTCTCCAAAATTTGTGGTTTCATAGATTGCGAGGGCAGATTGGATACGACTGTTCAATCCGTTCCTGAAGCGATGTAATTTCAGGGTCTCATCTGCCATAATCGTTGGTGCATAAGTTCCCAGGGAATTGAACTTCGAGGTATATTCTACCACCGACATGTCAGGAGTCTGTGTCAAGTGCTCGAATTCTCTCAGCTTCTGAATTTGCACGGCTGTTGGAAAATATTGCTTTAGGAATGTGCTTCGGAACCTTTGCCAAGTGATTGGTCCCGTTTCTACCATCAAGGGTGACACGTTTTCCCACCATTTACCTGCCTGATCAATGAGAAATGCTGTTGTAACTTCAACCTTGATGTTTTCAGGCACTTCAAGCAGTCTGTGATGATTTTCTACTTGCTGAAGCCAACTCTGGGCCATTTCGGGATCTGAGTTGCCATCAAATGTCGGAACCCTGTTCTTGCGAAGCGACTCATAATGGTACTTGACTCCTTGTGGAGGTGGCGCTGGCTGAGGATGTCGCTGGTCGTTAGCAGGGTTAGCCAGACCTTGTAGCGTCGTAGCCACAATGGTGGCTATTGCCATCAAGTCTTCGTGGCTCAGACCCCCCCTTGGGGGCTGTGGTGGTGGATTGTGGTTCTCCTCCGCTCTCTCTTCATCAATGTTAGGAGAGGCTGCGTAGTTGGGATTTTGATTGTTACGAACAGGTCGTCCGGCCATTTCCTACGATTCATATAAATCTAAAGTCCTCGCATAGTAGTATAATTGATAATAAAACATATCGAAGGCACGATAAAAGAAAATTAACAATTTTTATTAATAAATGAAAATGTTTATAATTAAATCAAATGAGATTACTAAATATAAAAATACCTCTATTATTATTATTATTATAATTATTTTTTTAAAAAATTGGCTGAGAACTTGGATTACCCATGAAACGTGTTACTTACATCAGGAAGGAATTTAATTTTGATGCATCATCGACGGAAGAATTTGAAGATTAGGGTTCGACGCTTTAGGCGAATTTTGATTCCAAATTCGTAATCGTATGTCGTTCTTGATTCGAAATTGATAGAGGGGATTGATTGAGCAATGTATGTGGGTTAGTAATCCAGATTTGATTTGAAAAATATGTTCCAGAGGTTGAAAAAAATCGGGGATTGAAGATTCGGATTTAGTCTTTCGTAGGGCGAGAAGTTGATTGGGGAATCAGCCGTCTTCTGGAAATTTTCAGTTTCCACGGATAAGGGGCTTTTGATCGTAATGTCCCGTAGGTCAGTATTCCAAAAGGAATTGAAAAATCGAGTTCCGATGGTTAGGAAATCGGAGGATTGATTTACAGGATTTTTAGGGTTCTTGGGCGTCTCTTCGATTGGGAATTGGGAGATCAGGAGATGATTGTAAGTTAAAATTGATAGAGGGTTTTGGGATTTCAGCTCATGACGATCACAGTGATGAGACGGATTCGTCGATTGGTATCACCCGGCGACAAGATCGGAAAAGACGTGTTGATGGGGTCTAGCTTTGGTTCGTGAATTTAACTGGGCAGTTGGAGTTCGATCGGACTGGGATTTTGGCCACGAGTTCGTCGAGGTGCGGTGGTCACGAGGGTAAGTCAGCTGGCGGCTTAGGGTGGCAGTAGTGGCGGCGACGGAGGTGGCGGCTGAATTTCAACGGGTTGGTTTAGGGTTAGGTTTTATTTTCGAAATTTATCTTCTTTTTTTTTAAATTTTATTTTTTATTAAAAAGGATTCTGATTTGATTTGATTTTTTTTTCTGGATCGAGATTTGTTTTGTGAACAGATCAATATTTACCCAATTGAATCTCCTTCTCAGTTGGTCTGTTTGAACTGGGTTTTAATAATCTGGTATTATATCTCAACCAGAAGTCTTTTCCCAGCGGGATTATGCAACCTGGTTCGCTCTGATACCACTAAAATGTCACGCCCCGAGACCGGGGTCGATAACACCGGCGTTGATTCTAAATACAATTCAAAATCAACAAGCCTCGTAATACAGAATTCTACGAAAACCAGTCTATTATTCCAAAAATATAAATAATTGTCTTTACAATCGAATTTAAATTGCATAATCAAACTCTAAAAGTCTTAAAACGGAATAACTTAATGAAATCCTAAATAAACCAAAATTGATGTCTTTTCATAGATACGCAGCGGATCACCAACCCCAAAATTGGTGTTCTTCTTTAGCTTGAATTTCTTCCTCGTCTTTATCTGGGAAGATAGAGTAAGGGGTGAGTGTTTTGGAAAACACTCAGCAAGTGGGGGTCAATCGATGTGACAATATAATACTTTTTTTATAATTTTCCAAAACATATATAATAATGGACATAAATTGATCTGAATACTGAAACATAAACTTAACCGAATTACTCTAATCAGAGCCAGAACAGAACATAGCATATCAGAATCATAACTCATATCACTTAAACAAAGATCCATAACACCGAAAATCTAGAGGGACTTGCATAGACTCAAGTGGTGGCTCCCGTATATGTGGCACTTTGCTCCGCCGGCTCAAGAGGTGGCTCCCATGTACGTGGCACTTTGCCCCGCAAGCTCAAGAGGTGGCCCCCGTACACGTAGCACTTTGCCCTTTGGACTCAAGAGGTGGCTCCCATCATACGTAGCACTTTGCTCCGTATAGCCCTTATTTCTCGATGATCAAAATTTGTCACAACATCGTAATTTTAAAATACATCACATATTCGATTGAGATTTCAAAACATACATATGATTTTTAGAAAACGAAACGAATATATAACAAAGCCCACTTACAGAGATTGAAGACGATTATACACGTGCTTGGATGGCTTTTAGTTGTGAATTACACGATGTATTATGCTACTGATCGAAACTTGCTGTTGATGATTTGGAGGAAATTTTAAAATGGCTAACTCTTGGATCCTTTTTATTGGTTGGAATAAGGTCAACTTTTGAAGACTCAAACCTTATTGGAAGGAATTTTAATGACTAAATTTTTGAAGAATAAAGGTTGCAGATGATGAATTCTATTGGTTGTTAAGAATGATAATTTGGACGTGAACCACCCCAACTATTTATTAAAGATTTTGATAACCAAAACTTATCCCTTAATTATTTTGTAAAGATTTTATTAACCCATACTTATCTATTAGGTATTTTGTAACTTAAATTATTATCTATCTAATATACCATATTTATTAAGTGTATTTTCGTTACCATGAAGTCTCCCGGAATCAATCAAATTCTATCTAGCTAGGTGGTATGTTAATATCATATTAATTTTATATTATCTATTGATATTTAATAATTCAACATAATCCCTTAATATCAAGTAATTGAGTTGATTAAAAATACATAGTTGTTTAGATGACCAAAACTCTAGTTATTGACTTTGTTGAAAAAAAATCGGGTTCTCACAGGTTACACCGCTTATTTTAAAAATGTTGGGAGATAAAGTGTATATTTTCAAACAACGTGGATGTAATCTGAAAATCGACAGGGGTCTTTGTCAATAATATGTAAATTGATGATAACTTGCCTTCGGTCTCAAGGAAATCGCGCATGGGAAGATATTGTATAACCAACCATTCAGTTTGAATTAACCAAGTCAAATGTGTAATTAAGAAAGACTTGTCAACATTCAAGGATCGAAGGCTCGATGATTTTGATTTGTTAGTCAAGGTCAATAACACATGTAAGTACTTGAATCTCCCTTGGACAATGCGTACATTCATACGTGTTCACGTTATATATAGTAGGAGCTAGTCAGCCAATCGGATGTTTTACCAAGTCATTCCAATATTTGCATTTATTAATCACTAGCAAAAATAATAATAATTAAAAATAAAGTCGATTAAGCTGTTTTTTATTTTAAAATCAACACTCAATAATTTTACTTAAAACTAACTTGTTCCATCTTTAAGCAAAGCAACATAAAAATGCTTTGAATAAGCAATTATAAATGTACCATAAATAATAGAATCGTGTTGCATAAATGAAGTGAGCATTACCATAAAAAATGCATGATTAATTAGGTCAATTTAAAAAAGATGGGATTTATTACACCATTAGAAATGGATGTGAGTTTGTTTAGACAAACCCTTTTACTGGATTCAATAGTTTAAATTTAATTTGGATATAAGCTATTACATATTCAAATTAAATTTGGATCATTTGATGATAAGTTCAATGGTCAACTTCTTCTCACCAACATTAATCATCGTTTAGATTGTTAACCAACCGAAATACTTCTATAAACCCGGTTTGAGCCCCTTATACATGAACTTAATATCAAAACATAATATTTTTAAATAAAAAAAAAACATAAACTAGCATATCAATCATATTAAATCAATCATATTGAGTTTGTTCATAAGTGGACCAAATCAGGTCAAGTATTTTCCGTTAACCCATCATATTAATTAATTATTAAAAAAACGTGAAAATGCTTAATAATGACAAATATATTCACATATTTAGTTGATGGATACTATATTAATATCATATTTGTTAGGTTTTAATATAATAATATTATTATTATAACTATATAGCGTACAAAGATAGCTGAGACTTAAGAGTGTACGTTTAAGGGGATAGTACCTTCCTTTGCCATTTCCAAGAAGGCGCGCTCGCCATGTAAAACACCTTAATTTATTAGTTTCCTACAGTATCATCATAACACGTAGAAGAGAAAAGGCAACATTCAACATTTTAAATGTGGCAAGACTGTTAAAGTCTCGTTGATAAAAATCTCGTTCTCATTTTGAACTTACTCGAGTTCGTGTTTGAGCAACAACCCAAAAATAATTATAAATACCCTTCTCCAACATCAAAAAATATTTATAATACATAAATATATTTTATTAAGATTTTTTTCATGTATGTGTAAAAGAAATTTTGCCTGGCTTCAATTTTTGGCTTTTAATTGTAAATTTTCCACAAAACATGGCATTTTTAATATATACTAGCAGGTGATGCACACGCGTTGCGTGTGTAACGTAATATATAATGCATACAAAATAAATGAGACATATACATTGATTAATATTACAATTCAAAAGATGCAACAAAGAACCACAACAAACCATTGGAGGGGGGTAGTTTGGTAAATTCAAATTTGTCATACCAAGGTATTTAGTATAAGGGGCTTAGGCATTATGCAACAAAGAACCACAACAAACCATTGGAGGGAGTAGTTTGGTAAATTCAAATTTGTAGTTAGTATAAGGGGCTTAGGTATTATAATATAGTAAGATAGGGGTCTTTCCAACGTAATTAATTAATTTCAGATCCTACCATATAACTACATTTAAGCTGAGGCAAAGTTTTCCAAACTTCTACTCGTAAGCGACTTAGCTTCTTCATATACAATTTCTTCCCCCTTAAACTCTTCATCCATCAACGAATAATATGCAAAAGTCTGATAATGAAATATTGCCGCAGAAGTATCATCAGGAAGATCATCTAATTACGTGGAACAGGACTTTTGATGCCACTGATCACAATTTGGCTTCAAACCAGCTGCTGTCATATTGTGCTTCAGGAGGTTCAGTTAATCATAGAAACAACATATCAGGGAGACCCATCCGAAGGCGATCACGGGCTTCTAAGAAGACGCCTACAACCCTCCTCAACGCCAACTGCAGCAATTTTCGGGCCCTGGTGCAACAATTCACGGGCTGCCACAGCGCTTCTTCAACTTGTTATAAAGGCCCTATCACCTTAAATTTCGAACGCGGGGATAGCTTTCTTTCTGACGACCATCGGAACTCACGTAAAGAGCAATCAGATCAAAGTTTGGTCTCATTTGGCACCAATTGTATTGATAATATTATTGATTTTACTGGTGATCCATTATTTGACTCGACAGTAGCATTGACCGAGTATGCTCCCACTGATGAAGGTGACCCGTGGACATCAGATAATTTCTACATGGAAAACTTTTCGTTGCCGGACCTACGGGGACCTAGAGATTATACTTCGACATGGGAAGCAACGTCTGCTGCTAGAAATGATGACCGTTGGGCAGGGATGGAGGCAGAAAAGAAATTCTGGGCCAAAGTTTTTTTTGAACAAACTTAAAGAATAAAACAAAACTTTGGGGGGCCAAATTTTTTCTTTTTATTAAAATAAGGGTAAAAATGTGTTTTTTTCAAAATTGTTTTTTTTACATTAAATAAAAAAAATTGCTGGTGCGGCTGTCCCTGCCTCCGCCTCTGCACCTGGGGTTATATATAATTAGTGTTCTTGGGGTTATATATAGTTAGTGTTCTTGGGATTGTTTAAGCTCTTTTTTTTTCAGTTTTTGAACGTTGAATGATATACAGAATGTATCCAATATTAACTATTTACAGACCGCCAATTGATTAATATATATGATATCATAATATGCTTAATAAGGGCAAATTTCAAAAAAAAAAAATGATACAAACTTTTTCAATACTAATCTTAAAGTTTTAGAACTAATTAAATATAGTCTCATTATTTTTAATTAAAAATAGTTTCATATAACTGTTTTTAACAAATTTAGTCCTACATATATTAATTTTTTAACAAAAGTGTTCTCATAATTAAATAGATGGCTTTGAAATAACTATTGATTAAAAAGAAGTTTTGTACTGTTTTGGATTAAAAATAATTTTTATGAGATTATATTTGACTAATCCTAAAAGTTTGAGAGTGACTGATATTCTATAAACAATTTTTTTTTTTTAATTTACACTATGTTTAATTATCTTTTGGAATATATACTACAAAACAAAGAAGAGGATATTTAACTAAAGAAAAGTTTCTAATTTTCTCCCCAACCATGTTATTCTGATCAAGAAAATTAGAGTCTTGGAAGGAACTAAGGCCCCCCTTGATATGCGGTGATATGTACATTTGCAGAAACAGTTGTCTGTGATTGAATCACTACTTTGTTACTCGATATGTTTCTCAAGGCATGGACCGGGAAAGAGGTATTATCATCTGTGATGAATGTGTAATATACACGCTTGATAAGGTCTGGAAACACCAGTGCTGAGTTGAAATCTGCCACCCATAAGCTGCTATTTCCTTGCACGATTCTTCTTGCGATCGTTGACCTAAGATTCATCCCCTTCACGTTATTCCCATCAATCACAACTTGATCAATCTGCTTGAAAGCTCCATTTGTCTGATCTAATTGCACAGTGTCAATACCCTTGTCGGAGCCAGTGAACATGTTATCCACTATGTTCACTCCACTCACCACACCATTTATTGATTTGAACACAATGTACGCATCGCCAAGGAAAAAACTATTGGATATGGTGAGCTGCACTGGATCTTCGGCCACGATTCCCGTATAATCTAAGTAAGAATTTACAATCCGTGTCTGTGCTAATCCTGGGAGTTTAAGATAAATTCCGGTTCCACCAAAACCAGTGGCCTTGTTGTAGCAATGGACAGCAGTTATGGTGTTGGCTTGTCCCGATATCATAATTCCAACGGCAGCAGAAAATATCACAACATCGGTGATTGAATTATCATTCCCTGCAAGTTCGATTCCGATGCCTGTGACGTTCCTCTCCAAAGGATCACCGCCAGCGGTGATGTGTTGGCCTACAGTTGAATGTCTGATAGAAGTTTCGTGGCCACCTTGTATTGAGATACCTACGGTACTAAAATGGGTAATGTAACAGTTGTCAATATTTATTCTCAGAGATTTAACAACTTGAATTCCTCCACCAAGAAAGTTACAATCCAGCAACAGATCTCGTAGTGTTACAAACTCGTAGTAATATTCTGATCCGCTTGTTGAGGCTGGTGATAAGTCTATCAAGTAGCTGTCATTTGGGAATGCGTTTGATGCCTTTAGTGACCCTCCTTGAATCTGTCGTCAAAAGTACACATATATTATATGATCCGGAGGAAGGATTTACTAATCAGATTCAAAGAAATTCCAAACTATTACTTACGAATAAGTTTCCTCTTCCGGGGACAGGGAATTGGATCGGACGACTGATCAAGTAATTGCCACCATCGAGATCAACGCGTGCTCCACCAAGATTCATAATTCCATTCATCAAGAACCCACTACCCGGTCCTTTAAGTGCATCAGATACCGCTGCCATGATAGCATTCGTGCTGTCTGTTTTCCCTGTCGGATCTGCTCCGTAAGATGTCACATGGTATACATGAGGAGTTGATCCATTAGCCTGCGCACGAGCAATCATTTTGAACATGATCATCATATCATATCAACAAATCAGATTTCCAGGGTTTTTTGTTATGAGTTTTGGTGCTTACTGTGGCCAATGGGGGCGAGACTTTACCCTTATGCCTGTGATCCCTCCGATTAGAAACATGTCCACTGGTAATAATATGTGAATCACCCTTGGGGTGTGCATACACTTGTATTGTAATAAAACTGGTTAATCCAATTACGATAAGCTGAAAGAGTCTTGAGTTCTCCATTCTTCTGATCACGATCAGCTCCTTACCTTGCTGGGGTAGCAACTCACTACAATGTCGAGGAACACAAATAATTTGCGTTAATATTTTTTATGAGGAGCGAACCGGTAACCGCTATTATTGAGGTGCGTACTGGATAAATCCCGGGCTGGCGCAGCCACGTCAACCAGAAAAACCGCACTAGACAAACTCGATGCTACATGCTCATACCAAGAAAGTGTTGAGATGAAGAATCAAACTTATATTCATATTAACTTTTACAATATTTCACAAGCAAAAATATTATTTAATGATATCTTCCTTGATAAGCCCTTCAAATTTCGTTGCAATAATTGAACCTTCAAAGGTAAATTACAAGTTTTAATCTTATTGTCTGACATTTCATAAAAAAATCAAAACACCTGGTGAGTATGAACTTGCATGCATGCTCACTCTCCTTTTTCATATATGTTATCAAGGCTGACACACGTGAAAGTAAAGGGGGCAACTGGACAATTGAGCTCCCTCAATTTTTTTTAATACGGTTCCTTACAATTCCATCCCACCTAAAATTGTACTGCTACCCAAAATTACAGATTGCCTCTTAAAATTGTACTTTTGCCTACCTTAAAATATTTTCCCTCAGTTTTAATATTTTTGCCACCCTCAACCTAAATTCTAAATCCGTCCATAGTTGAAACTTGAGATCAATATTTATCAATTTTAAATATGAAATGAGGTGTCAAAATATAATTTGAAACAGCTATGCGGAAATTAAATCTGGTTACCAGGCAAAAGCTACAAAAAATTATATTACAGTTAGAGAATTAATGCTACGTGCATACCTTTTTTATAATTGGCAAAGGAAATGTAGACAAGAAGGGATGAAATAGAGAATTAATGCTACGTGCATACCTTTTTTATAATTTACAAATTCCGTGAATTCAAATAAAATCTAGCCTTCAACATGTACATGCATACAATAATTACTTTTGTTCACGGACTGTTATCTTTTTTTGACTTTCAGAACCATTTTCAAAATTTGACTCATTTCTGCTTTATCTTGAAATATCTATGGTGATTCATATATAAGTGTGTTGAATTGAAACTTAATCGCCCAAACTTGGGTGAGTTTGCATTTTTGTAGCACCACCATCAATTTGGAGATATGAGCATTTAAGGTCCGTAATGAACTCTTTATCATCAATTTTTCGTTTATCATCTTTGATTGATAGAGAAGTAATCACGTGAAATTGAGATAAACTTAATTACTAGTCGAAAAATGGGAATGGTTTTTTTTTTTTTCAAAGTGGAGGGCCGTGTAAATGTAATACAACTTGAGTTAAACTATTTCGTAAAAGGAGGACGGATATGAATTAATTGATACAGGAGTCAATTATACAGTCTTGTATGCCCGGGGCGTTACAATAAATCTCAAACTCTAGGCATCTCCAAAAGGCGGGGAAACATCTTATTAGTATTTCTTTTTTTAATTTAGTATTGATAATTTCAATTATGAAATTTAATTAACTATTATCATTAATTAAATGAGAAGAATTGTGGTGAAAAAAGTTACATAAGTTATCAATATAATTTTTGCAAAAGACTATTTCTGAAAAGTTTTACCAAGAAAGGTAAGGATGATTATTATTTAATCTGTCAGATTACTTTCAATGACGTAATATATATATATAAAAAAAAGAACTTTCATCGGTCTCGAGAAGGGAAAATGAGACCAATATCTTCGTGCTAAAATTAATGATCTAAATTTAATTTGAATATATAAGGATTCACACGTTTGCTAATTTGGTTAGTCAAACAAGCACCAAATTGCGAACAACTATTTATTAAACTCAAAATCAGAACTTACTTCTACATTCATGAAATCAAAGGAACAAAAAGTTGAGAATCGATGCACAAGTTTTTAATAAGAATCATATGATCGCAAGATAGTTTTCGAAGTTTTAAAGCCAAAGTGATCGGTGTAAAATCTTAAATGAATGAATAAAACAATAATATAATTTAAAACCAACATTTTTCAAGAATTGAAGAGTCGTATATATATATAGACTCATAGGTGCATGCATCGTGCTCTCTCTACTTGGATTGTGGTGCTTAATGAGTACTATAATTTAATGATTAGTTAATTATAAATTTGTTGACCATCTTTCTATCCATTAATTTATGTTGCTGAGGGAAGCAATTGTTGAATAATTTGAACTGGTTATTAATCTATAAATTAAAATCTGACTAATTGGAAGAATCACTATCTTGTCTCGGTACATAATCCCACCCTCTTATTATTGGTGGCAATCTACTAAAACCTTGATTCATTGACCAGAAAAAATTATAATTTTGAGCCCCAGAATGTATTAGGCTCCTTGATCCGCAGTGATGAAAACACTTGCAGGAACTGGTGCTTGGGATTGAATCACTACTTTGTTACCGGACAAATTTCTTAAAGCATGAACTGGGAAAGCGGCGGCGTTTGTGATGAATGTGTAATATACTCGCTTAATAAGGTTAGGAAACACCAATGCTGAGTTGAAATCTGCCACCCATGAGCTACCATTTCCTTGCACGCTTGTTCTAGCAATAGTAGATTTAAGATTCATCCCATTCACGTTATTCCTATCAATCACAACTTGATCGATCTGCTTGAAAGGTCCCATTTTTTGATCTAATTGCACCGTGTCAATACCCTTACCAGACCCAGAGAACATGTTGTCCACTACGTTCACTCCACTAACCACACCCTTTATCGATTTGAACACAATATATGCATCTCCGAGGAAAAAGCTGTTGGATATGGTGAGTTGCACTGGGTCTTCAGCCACAATACCCGTGTAATCAAAATAAGAGTTCACAATCCGGGTCTGCGTTAATCCTGGTAGTTTAAGGTAAATTCCGGTTCCACCGAAACCAGTGGCCTTGTTGTAGCAGTGGACCTCGGATATGATGTTGGCTTGACCCGAGATCATTATTCCTAGAGCAGCGGAAAATATGACGACATCGTTGATTGAATTATCATTCCCTAGTAGTTCAATTCCAGTTCCTGTGAAGCTCCTCTCACCGGGATCACCTCCAGCGGTGATGTGTTGCCCCAGATAGGAATGCCTGATGGAGGTTTCGTGGCCGCCTTTTACTGAGATACCGACGGTGGTAAAATGGGTGATATAACAGTTGTCAATATTCATTCTCAGAGATTTAACGATTTGAATTCCTCCACCTCGGTAGTTAGAGTCCAGCAACAGATCTCGTAGTGTCACAAATTCGTAGTTATATTCTAATCCGCTGGGTGTGCCGGGTGATAGATCTATCAAATAGCCGCCATTTGGGAAACTGTCGGATGCCTTTATTGACCCTCCATGAATCTGTAACATGAAAAATTACCCGTAAATCCAAAAATAGATATGTAGGTTGATCAAGCTAGGAAGAAAATTTGAATAATTGAAAAGGCGTTTCAAAAAAAAATAAAAAAATTTCATTCCAAAAATTACTCACGAGCAAGTTCCCTCTTCCGGATACAGGGAATTGTATGGGACGACTGATCAAGTAGTTACCACCATCAAGATCAATCCGTGCTCCACCAAGATTCACAATTCCATTCATCAAGAACCCACTACCCGGTAGTTTGAGGGCATCGGATATCGCTGCAATAATCGCATTGGTGCTGTCTGTTTTCCCAGTTGGGTCTGCTCCATAAGCTGTCACATGAAACACCTGGGGAGGTACTGCATCAGCCTGCACGCAGCACACCAACCATTAAACGTGCTCTTCATGATATCGACAATTAAATTAGCGCTCAAGGATTTTGTAAGGCACTTACAACACCCAATGCAGAAACATGCCCGCTTGAAGTTGTATTATAAGCATCATCCTTGGTCGGCCAAGCATTCGGGTCATGTCCTTTGACTGCGTGTAGTGTAATAAAACTGAGCAAGAATATGGGTATTCTCGGCCGGTTCTCCATTTCTCTGCCTTGGAAAAAAGGTATACGGGACTTCTCGTCAATATTGATTCATAAGACATGCACAATTATATGTATGGTGAAATGGCTTGCTACGTATTTATTAGGTAGGGATAGATATAAAGAGATCTAAAGAAATTTAATTAACTATAACCCCATGGAAAGAGGGGGCACCAACTGTAACTAATTAACACGTAATTCGAATTAAAGTAGGACTTTATTATCCGTCATCATGCAAATGACTACCTCCAATCAATTGTTGAACTTAATTAGGTCAATCGTATCTCGACCGTAGTTGGCTCATCTAACCTTGACATTGAGGAAAAAATTATAGAATTTTAATTAAGGGGCAAAATATAAGATTTTTATGTATGGGACAAATATGTATAAGCATTTTTTAGGACAGAAGTCCTCACCCCTCAACGTCAATTCGCCCTTGACAACAAGGCATTAGCTTAAGTGGTTGTCATCTATTCCCTATATAAGAGGTCTCAGGGTCGAGTCATCCCCATCCTCAAATTTTTTTATATATAAAAAAAGTCAATTCGCCCTTGAGTTCCCCTGCTGTTAGGGAATCCCAACAAAGTTTGACTAAATAATTATGTGTGAGTGATTGTAAAATGTAAAATCAATTTCAAAATTAATTCATGAATCATGACTAGAGAATAAATCACTAATATCATTCCTCACGCAACCATTCTCATTCGCAAACTCTTCTTTTTTATTATGGAAAACTCTTGCTATATTGAATCGATTATCAAAATTTATAATGTTGTTCTATGCATGGATATGCGCAGGCAATTATATTTGATTCCGATATGTATTACACTATATATACTGGCAGAAGCGGAGCCAACAAAAAAATTCGAGGGATATATATAAACTAAGATATTGAGAAGAATCGGAGATGACATACATATGTATATGAACTCGATCGGTGGAATTAAATCATGAAACAAGGCACACTGATCAGATCTGAATGTTCAAGAATAGCAAGGAGCCACCCGATGGCAAGACTAGTTACACCAATAGAAAAATGTGAAGAGTGGTGTACATATATATAGGGAGGAATGAAATGATGGAAATTAGTCAAGTTGTTGAAATTCATGTTATTATTGTAATAAAAACAAATTGCAAAATAATGGGATTTCTAGAAGTCAACAACTACAAGCATACACGTGTTCCATTCGAAATATAATTCATTTCATCAATTCAAAAATATTTCACTTTTTTACACGTAATATTATATGCATACAAGAATCATTTCGTCCACTCTGGTGCATGTTAAGACAATATTCATTTATTATAATTTCTGTTTAATGCAAATTATGAGAGTACAGCTCAGTTCATCCTGGACCATAATTTCGAATTCCAACGGTAGTAGCGTTGGCCCAACGTAAATACGGGTGTTCAAAAAATTTGATATTGAGCTTTCCTTGAAGATTTGACCCAAAACAACCCCATATTTATGCTGGTATCTCGGTGGTCCACCAGTTTCTCGGAGCTCCAAAAATAACCTATTGTTTCTCGCTCAAGTACGGAAGCTGAAATTCGAAGCCTAGCCAACACCACTTCTGAGTTAATTTGGCTTCAATCCTTATTAGCTGATCTTCATATTGCTCCTATGAGCTCTTCTATTATTTGGTGTGACAACATTAACACTATTTCTCCTAGTGCTATTCATGTGCTTCATTCCAAATCCAAACACACATATACTTTGTACATGAAAAAGTTATCTCCAGGGCCTTACATTTTGGCTTTGTTCCATCACTTGATCAAGTTGCTGCATGCACTTACCAAGCCATTGACAACTATTGTCTTTCATTGTCTAGGTTCCAAGCTTAGCGTTATTCTTAATCCCGCGCTGACCTTGCGGGGGGAAGTCAAGTGATGTCATTCAAGTTCACGTGAGCACTCATGTAATTGATAAACAGAACAGAGAATGGAGATGCTCAACTGGTAAAATATGGGGTATGCCCACACCAATTTCATGGTAACAATACATTTATGGAGTTTACTCGGTGTTTTTTATTCAATTAGATTATATGACGCTGTTTGGTAAATTAATAAGGGTTGGATGAACAATTATTTTTAATCGTTCATCTATCACTTATCACATTATATTCATTGTACCAAACAGTGCCATATATTTTAATGTTCAAATATATTGCAAAAAATAATGCATTTTTTGATTTTAAAAAAAAGTAATGCATTTGATACTTTCCATTTTGAAGCTCCAATTATTACATTGGACTTCTTTTAATTATTGTAAAAACTGTCTATCCTTTGTTATATTATCAACCGTCGATCTCCATAAAAGAACTGTTTTTGTTATATTAAATGAATAGACAGATATGTTATTTTGTTTAATTAAAAAATAATTATAAAAATTTATTTTAGAAAAATTGCAGTCAATAATTAATGAATCATACTTAATTATAATTATTATTAATAAAAACAGTTAATTAGATGGAAAATTCCTTCCAAACAATGTTAGATCACATAATAATTAATCAATTAATAACCATGAAAAAGAATAAATAAATACTAAAATAAATTAAACCTGGGGCACATTGCCTTAGGTCGGGCCAATTGCGTGGAATTTACCCCCCTTCCCCTTAGAAACCCTAAAATTGTTTCCTTTCCACCCAAAAGAGATTTCAATACCAACTCGTCGAACACGATCTTGGAGAGACGGAGAAGAATCGAATCGATCCGAGCGATATCCAATGGGGAAAAAGAAGAAGAGAGGAGCTGTAGATATGATGTGGTGCTACTACTGCGACAGGGAGTTCGAGGACGAGAAGATTTTGGTGCAGCACCAGAAGGCCAAGCACTTCAAGTGTCACGTTTGCCACAAGAAACTCTCCACCGCAAGCGGCATGGCAATCCATGTCCTCCAGGTTCACAAGGAACAAGTCTCCCAGTCAGTGCCTCTCTTTTTTATCTTGTCCTTCTCCCAACACACACGCATTGTTGTTCGAATTTTTTAGCCATGTTTGTCTTTTCAATTTCGATTATAATGCAATTATTTTTATTTTGGGACCTGGACATTGTTTTTTGTTTTTGTTTCTTCATTAAACCACATTGGGGCTACCTAGGGTGTTTGTGATAGAAACACGTGTAAATATCAGGAGAAGTAATAACTCGTTAATATACTTGAGTTTTAAAGTTCCCATAGAAATGCTTGATGTTATATTTTTTCTGATTTATGAAATAACATTCCTATCACAGAGTTCCAAATGCAAAACCTGGAAGGGAATCAGCAGTGTTTGAAATTTATGGAATGCAAGGAATTCCACCTGATGTCCTGGCTGCTCATTATGGAGAGGAAGGTGTACTTTCTACTTTCTATTTTGAATTTTCACTTGAATTTGCTTTTACATCACTTTTGAATTGGCATCACTCATGAACCATCTTTAGATGAGATTGTGTTTGGCTCATGTTTTCCCAATGGTACTCCTAATATCGTCTTGAGATAGTATAGTTGCACTCTAACTGGGCCCTTGTCAAATACTTCAGGGGAAATGCATACCCTCCTATTTCAAAAGACTGTCAATATATGTATACATTTTATGTCGATTACAAATTATGTCCTTACACCCAACAGTCTCAGCTCCATCTGTTATGTGTATTTATCCTTACTCAATGAACATATCTTGTCTTTGCACTGCTCGTGACAAGATTTGAACGGATATCAGGACCCAGGAGGTCTGAACTCCAGAATTGACTCTGGTAACGTATTGTCCCTGTTGCTGGCTGTACCATTTTTTTATGGACGGAATTTCCAGGGTATTTTATATCGTCTGATTTATGTTGTGGGATTTATTGAAAGAGGAATAACTGAAATCAAACGGAACCATACCATTTTCAATGGTTTGATTTAGAGTTTCTTTTGCTAGCAAATTAATTTACCAATTCTGCTTGGAAATCCAAATAGTTGGATCTGCAAGCAAAAAAACCAGGTTGAATCTGACCAGACTGAACCTTATAAGATGGATGCATCTCTGACATCTTGGAATTGGAAGTTTGAATTTTTATGAAGTCTAAGCTTTCTATATTTTTTCACTTCATAGTTGATACTTTAACCTTTTTTATTATTTAGAGAGCTCGATGGTTGAATTTTGCCATAATTACAGAATTATGTTTCCATAAGGCTGATCTCTTTGTTTGTTTCTTTTACAGAACTAGAGACTCCTTCAAAAACAGCCAAAGTTGATCTTGCATCATCCCAAATTGTTGGCGGTGTGATTCCGGGATCAATTGGTGCTGCATTTCCTCCCCGGCCAACTCTGGGAATAATGCCTTCCCTGTGTGTTCTTGTTTAACTAAATTTCATTGAACTTTCTGTCTTTACTTTGTTCTAAATACAAAAGACATTGACTTAAAGAAAGTTAAAAATAAGATGGATTGATTTTTTTGTTTGCATTTTTAGTATCTATGATGTAACTACATCGAAAATGTTATTTTACAACAACAACAACAACTAAGTTTTTAATCTCAATGGATTGTGGTAGACCAAAATTTATACACTAATGCCATGGAGGCATGTGAATTGTGGAATAGTTCTACATAATATGCAGTTCCTTTTATTCTTATAAACGTAAGAATCTTTCTGAAACATTAACACAATTGATAAAAAATTCTTACCTTATCCTTTCAGTTATCCACGATTTCCTGTGCCTCCTGCTGGTTGGCCAGTTCCACGTCACCCACAACCTTGGTATCCACAGCATCCAGCTATTTCAGTTCCACCTGTTGCTCCATTTCAGCAACAACCTTTATTTCCTGTGCAGAATGTGAGGCTCTCTGTACCACCTGCAATCCCTCCTGTTCTTCAACAATCTTTACCAATTCCTCCTCCAGGAATGCCTGCTGCTACACCCACCATTTCTGTATCTCAACCTTTGTTTCCTGTTGTTCCTAGCAATAGTGTTACTTCTCAAAGTTCACCATTTTCTTCTCCTATGCCTCCAATGAGCCTACCGTCAAGTACTTTTGATATGAAGAGTGCAGAGTCCAACTTTGGAGGCAGCACGCTGCCAACTAATAGCTATCATACATTGGGAATTCCAGGTTTGTGTGTTCTTTTCGTTTTGTTTTCCCCTTAATTTTTTTGACCTTATGTTTTGGGAAGAAGACTTATGTTTTGGTGTTGGAGGACACGAGCAATGTTCTTTTAATGTTTTTATTTCTTTCTAATCCTATGGAATTCACAACTGAAGTCATACTGTGCTATGTCAATTTATTGCTTTGTACAATTGTTTATTACAGTTGTGACATCCGTAAATTCACATTCTTACGCATCTGGTCCAAATACTGGTGGTCCTTCCATTGGACCTCCTCCGGTAATTGCAAACAAGGCTCCAATAGCCCAGCCAGCAACAAACGAGGTTTATTTGGTGTGGGATGACGAAGCAATGTCCATGGTTAGTGGTTTTCTTTTCTTATCTGAATTTTGTTTATGTCATGCTTTCTAGTGCTTTACCTCCATTGGCCTGTGGAGTCATTGCACTCACTTGTGTAAATTTTTCCAGGAGGAAAGAAGAATGTCCTTATTGAAGTATCAGGTGCATGATGAGAATATCCAGGTAAGTCACAATTGCCTTGCACTAATATTCTTCAGTGGATACTGGTTGAGTTGCTTGTTGCTCAACTGTCCAGGTGGTTCAGTATTACATCTTGTGGTCTAAAAAGTTCATATTTTTTGTTGCATCGGTATTTCTACATGTACTTTTAGTTACCCTGCTTTCGAAATAAAAATACACTGAGAAAAACATCTTAGCAATTTGATTGGATATGTTGCTACTTTTTCAACCCCATTGATGTGATGGGATGCTTTATCTTACTTGGTCATTCTCCGGTTGGCAAGCAATTCCACCAATTTTGAGGTCAACAAAGGTTCAAGTAGGTATTTTCATTATCTTTGCTAATAATTAGTAACATAATTTCTATAATCACTCTAAGGCTCTCGGACCTTGTTAAAGATTAAGGTCAGAATGTATGTGCATTTACTCTCTACCAGTTTAATCTGTTCAATTTGTTAAACTCTCACTGTGATTGATCACAAAGTGTTGGGTTTGCTGGAACGACAATTTCCCCCCTTCATGTTGTACGATATTAAATCGATGTGGATTCAATAGTCCAGGTCAGCCCTTTTTGCAAAGTTTGGTCTCTACTGACTATAAGATTAAGCTTTACAATTCCACATCTGATTACGAGATTCTGCATTATTTGTTCTGACTGGGTTGTCTGTTTCAGATGAGCTCAATTGATGCAGCAATAGACAGAAGAATATCTGAGAGCAGGCTCGCTGGTCGTATGGCCTTTTAGTGATGATGCATGAGTGCAACAGCTGGGAAATGCATCTTACGAGCCCAGTTTTCAGCTTTCGGTTGGAGAACTTGCTGTTACAGTTCTTTTAATTGATTTGTTGTATTGTTTTGGGATGACGTTTCAGGATAATAGCCATTTATACTGTTGACGGACTTCAATATATATTTTCTCGATATCTTGTAGCAGAGTTGATGTTCAAGTCTGCGATAGTTATTCCATGATATTTGCACCAAATCTCCCAGTTTATTCTCTCATTGGATTGAGTTATTCTTATCTCATTTGATGATGTTATGCCAGTCAGCGGTGTCACTGGGTTATGAGTGTCACTGGGTTATGAGTCACGTTTTTCCCCTCACCCTAACCATGTAAAACAAATGTTTTCGACCAAGTATTTGGCGCGGGTTGTATGGCTAGCTTAGATAGGTTTAGTTTTGTGGTTCTGAATCTTTGATTTTATGCGAACCAGAAAAGGTGGTTTTTTTAGGGGCTAAATCATTTTTTATGCGCCAAACACGAGTCGAACTCGATTTTACCCATAGTGGGTATGAGCTCTTATCTATTTCGACTTTCGACGGGGAACACATCAAAAGACGTGGATTTTGTTATAGATTTTTACAAACTCAAATCAAGTCCGTACATAAATTGAACGGAAAGTTTGATTTAATTTGAACTGATTTGTTTCCTTTCTTGTCCAACCTTTTTGTTTTGACCAAAATTTTATTAAAATAGAGAAATTTGGTATTTTCATTTTATAATAAGATTAAAGCTAGTAGATTGATTAATAATGTCAAAAATTATGAATTAGAAAGTTTAGACAACGATATAACGACTCTAATTCTTTATCAACAAAAAATAAGTTAAACTATGTTGCCTGGTTTAATTTAACAAGGTATATAGTTCATTTTAATTTATATATAATTTGATTTTGAAGGTATTTTACTGTTTTGATTTAAAATAGAATCAAGTTTTTAGATTTTTTTTGGTATCGTTTTTGTTTACCTTGATAATATAATTTCAAATTCATTAACGTGTTCTGACTTTTCAAGTAGAAACATAATAAATATTAGTGTTCTACGTGCACACCTTGTATACTTGTACAGTCGTTTTTTTGTTAAATTAGCGATATTGTAAAATAAGTTTTTTGTTAATTTTTTTGGAGGTTAATCAAATTTTAAATGGCATTACGATAATTAGATATAAGTAAGAGTGTAATTATCAATATCGTGGTAAATAGAATATGGATTCGAGTTGAATCCGAATGACCATCATGCCCCACTTATGTAGTTGCCCTTCATCCCCTAAACCCTTTCCAATATCAAAAACCCTTTCGTCCTCTGCACCAAATTGCAGCACAGTACATCTAGATGCTGCTGATTCATGCGCCTCTATTTTCCTTCAAATGATGATAGTCGTTCGGGCGCCATGGAGAAAACTGGCCTCACTCTGTTCCGCTCAATTCACCGTATTAAGTTCTCCCTTTTTACATCGTTTTTATTCGGCCCACCCTCAGCACCCCGACTCCTTTTCTCCCACAAATCCCAGAGAATTTGAAGACCCACAAGAGCACGTATTTGATAGCTCCCATTATGACCACTTCAATGTTGATTTGAAACCCAATGATTGTTATAATAATACTTGTAATGATGATGCGGCGTGGTCCAGTATATACAGGGACACGGTGAAAAGCAAAGTTTTTGGGGAGGATGTGTCGCATTTAAGAATGTTGAGGAGGGAGGAGGAGAAGAAGAACAAGGCCGCCGCTATGGCAAAGGCGCTGCTGGAGGCGTCTTTGGATGAAGAAGATGAGGATGTGGAGGAGAGGGAGGTGAAGGAGGAGGACCAGAAGTCTCTGTCAGTTGGCATTATTGGGGCTCCCAATGCTGGAAAATCTGCTCTCACTAATTTCATGGTCCGTTTCTCTTTCTTTGTTTCGTTTTTGCTTTGCCTTTTGTTTAATGAACAAAAGATTTTACCTTTTTGTTTTGGTCATGGCATTATACGGAGTAAGCTTATGAGGAGTTTTATTAAGTGCTGATACATTTGTTCATTGGTTGCTATTTTTGTTGTGATCTAAGAACATTTGCAATTGATTTGATGTTTTTGGAAATCCTATTCTGGTACTATTCTTGCTTTTCATGCAGCTATGTTTGTGTTTGATTTTGGCCGTGTTTTTTTTCCTGAATATGCATAAGATGGATAAAAGACAAATGATTACGCAGGTACTTACCAAATTTGCCATATATATCAACTTTTTTCAGGTTGGGACTAAAGTTTCAGGCGTTTCACGGAAGATAAATACCACGACTCATGAGGTGCTGGGAGTTTCGACTAAAGGAGATACCCAAATTGTACGTTCAGATCTGATTACTTGATTCCCTTCAGCTTTGCAAAAATCATGTGAGAGCATATATGTTTGACTATGTAGTTCTGGTATTTTATCACTTAATTTGAATTTTCAGTAAATCTATTTCTTTATGGTGTCCATTTTAAATCTCCTGGAATGTGGCTTGTGTTCTAATCCTTCACATTAGGAAGAGTATAATAACTTTTAAGGATAATATTTAATTTCCCCAAATCAATTACTACTATTGATGGTTTCCAGCTAATTGTAATGTTCTTGCAGTGTTTTTTTGATACTCCAGGTCTTATGCTCAAGAAAAGTGGATTTCCTTACAATGATGTCAAATTACGCAATGAAAGTGCATGGAGTTCCATTTACTTATATGACGTTCTGATAGTTATTTTTGATGTGCACAGGCATCTCACCAGGTTTGCCTTTTCTTTCATTAAATTCTGTTAAACTCTTTTATAATGTGCTGGTTATTTTATCTGATGTTCCCCAATATCTTGGCATTACAGTTCCCTTGTTCTAAATTTAATGCAATCTCTTTAATCTATCCTATAGATACTCTATGTACAATGGATGGAATATGTTCAAAAAGTAGTCTTCTCGTCATATGATTCACGTATATCATCTATTACTGGTTATTTATCTCTGAAAGTCACTCCCATGGACAATATAGTTCGAGATTCGTGGATCTGTGGTTTCTCGTTTTACTTAACCGAAGGCTCTGTCAACAGTGAAAGACATGAGTATCCATTTGTCTGTTTCTGTTATTAAGAAACATAGTGAAGAATGTTACTGCCACAGATCAGGAAACTTACATATCACAGTTCTAATTTCAAATGTAAATTAGATATGAGTGATATTTTCAACTTGCAGTTGTTTCACTGTTTTGCTGTGGTATATCCTTGTTTTACCATGTGACTTGGGAATTGTGAAGGTATGACTTGTCATCTTAATTTTTCATGAATCAAGACCTGACTCAAGAGTGGTGAGATTGATTGAAAGAATGGGGTCAATAAAGTACCCAAACCAGAAGCGTGTTTTATGCATGAATAAGGTTGACTTGGTCCCGAAGAAGAATGATCTTCAAAAAGTTTCTGAGGAATTCAGAGACCTTCCTGGATATGAAAGGTAAATGCTTCATCACCAATTGACTATTCATCTCCAATGCCTGATGTTAGCGTTACTGCTTGCTAGGTACTTTATGATTTCAGGACTGAAGGGTGCTGGAGTGAGAGATCTTACTCAATATTTAATGGAACAGGTTATTATTAGTTAACGGGCATCAAGTTTTATAAATTATATGCTATAACATTTGAGTGAAGAAGTATGTAAAAATTCATAACCTTCTCTGCATGTCTGCAACTTTTGTTTCTTGGTTTTCTCATTTTTTTTCAATCAGAAAAATTTGTTTTATTTCGTACATCTTTCTATGCACATATCAAACAAACAATAGGGAACCTCTCAGAGCTTTACAATTAGCTCTTGTATTTACGGTTAGGCAGTAAAAAGACCATGGGATGAAGAACCCTTGGGCATGAGTGAAGAAATTATGAAGAACATATCACTAGAAGTTGTGAGAGAGAGATTGTTGGATTATGTGCATCAGGTAATGTAATACTTCAATTGTATTATTGCTTATGTCAGCTGTGGGAGATGAGTGATTGTTTATTAACTTCCCCCATACCTAGGAAATACCATATGGCATTGAACATCGTTTGATGGGGTGGAAGGAATTGAGGGATGGTTCTCTCCGGATCGAGCAACATTTCATCACTCACAAGATGAGCCAACGCAAAATTTTAGTAGGGAGTAAAGGGTCCAAAATAGGGTGAGCATGCTTCATTATTTTTCTCTTAATCTTTAATGGTTCTGCGAATAATAAAATAATGATGCAGGCGGATAGGTATGGAAGCCAACGAGGAGCTACGATCCATATTCAAGAAGAATGTGCATCTCATCCTCATGGTTAGAGTTAAAATGATCCGATGAATCATCATATACACAGTAAGTTAACCAATCAGCTGGTGTGTTTACAGAAGCCAGAAGGGGTTGTGAATTATGCAGACTTATTTCTTCATTTAGTTGAAGTCTAGAAAGGAGTGAATTAGCACATGCCTTGAAAGAGCTAAAACTAAGCAAAAAGCATGCAAGAGCCCCGATTTTAGGTTCCCAAGCAAAAAGCATGCAAGTATGGACATGCCAATTGGACTTACATAAAACCCACTGTATGTCATTTTAAATTGAGTTTTCAAATCATCTTACGAAGTTGAATATTTAATAGTGAATACCGTGCTTTTAATTCGGAATTTGTTTGATTTTTCACTCATCTAGTCATTTTGCATGTAGAGAACAAGTCTATCCGTATGTATAATAAATAGTACTACTTCCGTTAAGAATATAATGGGAAAAACCAATTATAAAACCAAATTTTCTATTTAATCTTTTTATGTAATGACTGTTCTGTGTTAGTGCTTTAATTTCAAATATGATTGGGATAGGTGAAAAAGGAAATGCTGTTGTATATTTGAGACCGAGGGTGTATATATAAGCAGAATAACTTCATTCATGATGTCATTTAAATTTTTTGAACAATAACGAATTTGACTCTTCTAATTTAAACATCAAGGTCTATCTCAATTGCTTATGTCAAATCATAGGAGAGAAATTTGTAATTTTTTCTTACATCTATTACAAACTAGAGTGAGTCATATTGTAATCCAATTATTCTATAGGATCTTCATCCATTATTGTTCAAATTAGAATTTGAATACAACTGTAGTTTTTTACTTCTTTTTTAATAAAAAAAACAAAAAAAAAAATCCTCGGAATTATTAAACTTGATCTCGATCTTTTATTTATTATTTTAACAGTTTTTACTCTTTAAGTTTTCATATTAATAAATTCGTGACTATTCGTTTGTTAGAACAAAATTTTTATAATTTACCAAATAAATTCGGGCAACCAATTATATATTTCCAAAAAAATAAACAATTTCGGAACTAATAATTCTTACAACCATTCTTTTGAAACATTACAACTTTGAATTGGTTTTAGGGTTTTAATGCATGATATACGACCCTAATTAATAAACTAGTTTAAGGAGAAATAAATAGCTAGCATGTAGAAAAAAATACAGACATTGCGTACTGTTGTTATTGGGCTGGTTGAAAGTGAGGGGCCCAAATAGGCCCAATGTTTCGAGCTTTAGGGTCTGCTTTTGATCATTCCCTTCGCAGTGGGAAGTGTCGGAGCTAATTCATGGAAAGTGTCCACTTTCCCAAAAAAAACAAAAAAAAAATTATCTTAAAAAAAAAATAATTTTACCCTAACAAAATTCTAATTGTTCTATTTAAATTATATTTTAATCCCTAAAATTTTATTTTAGCTAAAATTTTTATTTTAAAATTTTTTTATCGCCCTTCTTAAAAATCTTACATCCACCACCACGTATCATTACCGCATATCAAAACCTAGTGTAGTATAAATTAATGGTTGAATTATTCAGACAGAGGAACTGTTACTAGTATGCATATATTTTCGTAAACAGTAACAGATAATAATACTTCATTAAGGCACCGTTTGGGGTGCGGGATATGATTAGTAATCTTCGGATTATTAATCCTATCCCATGTTTGTTTCATTTTTTTTTATAAAATTATCCTACTATATTTATCTCATTTTAATCCCAATTTACAACAAAATGACATAAATATCCTCACCACCTTTTTTTACTATCTCAAATTTGAAATTCCCGCCAAAAATTAAAACTTATTTCATACAACTTTATTTTTATATTGTATTATTTTATTTATTTCATTCTTATTATTATTATATAATGATTATTATAATATATTATATTATTATTATTATTAAAAAATAATAATTTAATATTATTCATTTATATGTGTGCATATATATATATATTATGATTATTATATATATTATTATGTAATAATAATAATAATTATTATTATTATATAATTATTATAATATATTATTATATAATAATTTTATATATTATATATATTATTATTATTATTATATATATATATATATATGCGTGCGTGTGTATATATATATATAATAATAAATTATTATAATATGTTATTAATATAATAATTTTATATACATATTTATATATATATATATGCGTGCGTGTGTATATATATATAATAATAATAATAGTAATATATATAAGATATATAGACTATGTATATTATTATATATTATAATAATATATATATTATATCTATTATTATTATTATTTATTCTTATTCTGCATATATATATAGATTATTACGTAATCTAATAATTTATTATTCTATGCATAGATAAGAAGAATAAGAATAATAATCTCTAATTTCTATATTATTAGAATGTATTAAATTATATATCTATTCCTATTATTATTATAGAGGCATATATATAGAGTCAAATCTAGAGATTTTTCTTAGGATTTAGATTAGGAGGATTATTTTTTATTTTCTTTTTTCTTTTAATATCTCGAAGAGATAAGGGAAAAGAAATAGAGGAGAAGATGAGTAAGACTTCTAAATTAGAGGATAGAACAGACAACTATTTCTTTCTTAGGAGGAGGGTGGGAGGGAGGGTAATAAGAAGAGAAAGAATAGGTGAGATATAGTTAAAAAAAATTTATATTAAATAATAAGTATTATTATTATATATTTAGTATACCATTATTATGATATACATACACACAATTGTAGATTATATTTATATTATGATTATTAGATATAAACTATTATTTTTATTATATTTTATTATTATAATGATAAGGTTATTTTAGACTTATAATCATATATAATCCTTATCAACCATCTAATTCTCCAATCAAACATCAATACCTATCACTACTATTTTTACAATCATTTCACAACTGTTTAATCATTACATACTTATCATATCCCATCACTTCAAATTGTACCTAAGAAAAGAAGAAGAAAGAATAAAACGGTGAGGATGAAGCTGATTTCCAGTGGAAGATTCATCTTAACATCGTGGGACATCAATTCTTTCGTTTGATGGCTGCCACTCATGAATCTCAGCATCGGTGCGTATTTGGTAATTCTTACTCTCTCTATCTCTCTTTCCATGTGTGTGTGTTTGTTCTTGTACTTATACTTGTGGTACTGCAAGTCGTAGCGACCAAAGGAACTAACGATTGTCGCATGTTTTGGCATCTGTGTATAGTGGGGAACATACCTTATGATGTGACTGAAGAGCAGCTTATGCAAATATGCGAGGAGGTTGGTCCTGTTGTTTCTTTCAGGTGGGTCAATTAGAAGGTGGGATTGTTCAAATCGGGATTCCCTCCTCTCCCTTTAATTCTCTAATGTGCATACCCTCACTTCACCTCTTCTTGAGAATTCTGTCTCGTGAAATTGTGGTGATTTGGTAGGATTAACGCATTGGTATAATTACGAGAACAAGATTAGGACTTCATTAAAAGAGATTGGTCTTTCATGGTGTATATTCGATAAAATGATGTTAGCCTTAAAGAATTACTGTACTTTCTCCATTTTCTGTTCTGATGGTGAATCATTTGTTCAGGGGGGTTTTCTGTATTTTATTTTTGGTGTCACTGTCATTTGACCATTTAATGAAAGCCTTTCATGATTTTCCATTTCATTGGTTTATCAGATTAGTTACAGATAGAGAAACTGGGAAACCCAAGGGTTATGGATTTTGTGAATATAAGGATGAAGAGACAGCTTTAAGTGCCCGTCGGAATCTTCAGGGATATGAGATAAACGGTCGGCAGCTAAGGGTTGACTTTGCTGAGAATGACAAGAATGCTAACAGGAATCGTGAGCAGGCAATTCAGTTACACAAAGGCTGGCTCATAATCTGATCCTAGCTATTAGTAGCATGCATTGTATTTTCATAAGTTTAATTTTTAATTATTTCTATTCAATTTTATGGGGAACCAAGCTTATCTCATTGTAACCTTCTTGACAAAGTCTTTTTTTTTTTTTTGCAGGGTAAGGGTAACCCTGGTGTTGTTACAAATATTGGTAAGTGTAAAATTTAAAGTTTCTAATTTTTATGTAGCCGGAAGAGTTGAACAGTTGGGGACTTCCAAATATCTCGAATTCGTATTCAACTGAAACTTTCAAATTAACTTGCAAGTTTTGAGTTTATCTTTTCGATTATCTAACATAGACCCTCAAAAACAAATTGGAGGTCCAGTAGCACTTGGGGAACCGAATCTTCACCAGCCAGTGGGTGATTCTGTTGCCATGGCTGCTGCAACGGTTATGGCTGGAGCCATTGGATCTGCTCAGACTCCTACCTTGCATAATCATATTGAGTTGCAAACTCAGGCCCTATCGGGCATTGATCCTTTGACTCGTCATTTGGCCAGAATGTCTAGGAATCAATTAACAGAGATTATGGCTGAATTAAAGGTTAGACTATGACTAAGATTCGGCTTTGAATAAAGTATATTACGTTCATTAGTATCAATACTGCATTTGGGTTCATTATTATTTTTGCTTTGTCAAAAAGTGACTGTAGGAAAACAAATTTTATGTCACTTTTCAGACGACTAACGTGAATTTTGTGACCAACTTAATGTTGCCTGAAATGAATTTATGACCACATGAAAGCTTGCAGGATTAATGGCAGATAACTTATGCACCAATCAGAATGTATATTTTTCGTAGAAGTCTATTTCTATTTAATGAATATCTGACATCATGTGATTCTTCATCGATGGCAGGCAATGGCTACACAAAATAAAGAACAAGCCCGACAGGTCTTACTTGCCATCCCGAACTTGCCGAAAGCTCTTTTTCAGGTTTTTATTGGCCCTTAATAATTCTCTGAATCTTCTATGAGGCTCCTTCGCTAACTTTATAGTGTTATTACATATTGGTTTGACTGTTGTTTTTTCGAATTTCAAAGTCATGTTTTATGGATTTGGTGACATATTATAAACTTGATGTTCTCTTTCTTCCAATTTCCTTCATCTAGGAGGGTACATAAAAAGATTTTATTTCTTTTTTGCCTCTGTTCGATTTTTTCAGTGTATAGCTTCTTACATGGGGCAATTGACATATTCACAACAAGTTGTTTGACTTTGAATGCAGGCTTAGATAATGCTTGGAATGGTTTCTCCCCAAATGGTTTGTTCTTTTCATCCAGGGTGTATCTCCTCAATTGCTATTATCAATCTGAAAGCTCCATGGTTTTGACTATCAAGTCTGATAATATATATTGTGCAGATGCAGATGCCAAATATCAGACAATACTCTGCCCAATCAGTGCAACCTTTAGTGCAGAGTGGTCAGACTATTCCTGGATTGCCTCCCCTTCCACAGAACAAACCACATATTGGTTTGTTGCCGCCTTCACTTGAAAGTCAATTGGCTGCTAGTGCACCAAATCAATATGCTCCGCTAACGCAGACACAATCTCAGATTCAACATTCACAACTAATGAAAAACCAAATTCCACATCAAGCTCGTCTGCTTGCGCAATCTGGAGTTTCTTCCCTTCCATCTGTTCGTGCACAGTCGTTGGGCGGCCTGTCTGTCAAACCACAAATTCATGTGCCAATTTCCTATTCTTTGAACCAAAAGGTGGGTCAAATCCCACCTACTAATTCGGTATATAATGATCAGCTGATTACTCAGGATGCTAGCACTCATCCTACTGCCTTGATACATCCGCAGCTTTCAGCCGATGGCCCTCTGGTGAAGTCACTCAACACAAATATCTAGAGAATGAATTATCTGTGAAATAGGTTCAACTTCAATAACAATTTGATCAACTTGTGATTGAATATATTTGCTATGGGGCATTATTTTGTGGAGTCTGTTTAGCTAAAAGCAATATCCACTTGTTTATAGTTCTTATAGAACTGAACTTAGATTTGATAGATTGAACAAGCCTTGGCTAAATTTCATTTGTGTGCAGCTAGATTTTGAAGTTGGTACTAGTGATATTAACAGTTTAGTTGAGTGACATAATTATAGGCTACTATAGAAGGTCCAGGAGGAACAATAATCACATCATTCTCCATTTCAGTAATCTTCGGGGACTTGCATAAATTTGTATTGATGCATGTATTATGTATGTGTGTGTGCATCTGCATACGTTCATGTGCAAGTAATTTTACACTGCTAAATGAAAAATGACTTGACCAAACCACACATGCTGAGGCTGATTTAACTGGCTTAATTTTGTGGGAAACTCAGTATTGCCTGATGGATTTTTTATTGTCTGAAAGATTGACTCATTTACAAGTGTCTGCCAGCTACCATGATCTGAAATAAACTTTCTTGTACCTTTTGCACCTTGTTATATGAATATGATATATTAAAAACCATCTCGTCAAAAGTTTGTTGGCTCATGGCTTTTGAATTCAACATAAAAATGACTTGGTATTTATTTTCTGGTGCCAGTCTAGACCCTCAACATCCTCAGCTATGTTAGAGAATATGGATCCGAAAGGGCTTGCTTTGAGTGCATCGGGGAAGGCAAGAATTGTGAATGATAACCTGGATCAAGTGATTAGAGCACCTAAACTGGTGAAATTAAATGATGGAAGGAGTACCTCTTCATCAAAAGATGCAAATATGCATACACAAGTTTCTGGAGCATCCCAAACTTTTGATGTTTCCGGAAAACAAATTTTCCAAGCAGAAGAATCTTCCAAGTCTGAGAAGCAAGCTTCTAAGATATTTGATTTTTCCTTTAGTTATTATTTTTTCAACTAATTTTCATTAGCTGTGATTCATTGTTCTCGTACCTTTTGCAACTTTTCTAATAGTTTGATTTTTACTCTCTTAATTTAACCATGTTTGACAGTCTGAATATATTGGCAAAAAATCTTAGATCTCATTAATGTGATAGGATCACTAAATTTTCAAAAGTTTTTCTACTGATTAAGGTTTGTTTCCTTGGCCGTAAGACTTAACACATTTTGTGTATGATTTACCGGAGCAAAATAGAGAAAGGAGTTGTAATTATTTTTCTGGGAGTTGTTACTTAATCTTTGCATGTTTACAGACTATGTCTGGGTTCTTGAACTTTCATTTTGGTTATAAAGTGTGGAAGAATTGGAACAATACTTTCTGGGTGGTTTGATAAACATAGTGTCAACTTGTCAAGTTGATGTCTGCTTCTATTTTATTGACCCTGTTCCAATATGTTGTGACTGTGTTTACATGGAATAGTAAACTATGACTACAGCATTTTGTAACCTTTATTGAAGATCCTGTGAATTTTTAAGGAAACCTTGTAGTTTGCGAACTATGCTCTTATATCTTTTATACAGACATGCATGCTTTATTGAAGATCCTGTGAATTTTTAAGGAAACCTTGTAGTTTGCGAACTATGCTCTTATATCTTTTATACAGACATGCATGCATGCATGCATTTGTATCTTCGGATGGAAATGTTTCGTGGTCAATGTATAATCATGCTTACAAAATATGATAGGTTTTTTTTTGTATATGATGTTGTTGACCAAATTTTGATCATC
This sequence comes from Haberlea rhodopensis, assembly GCA_907163345.1. Taxonomy (NCBI): domain Eukaryota; kingdom Viridiplantae; phylum Streptophyta; class Magnoliopsida; order Lamiales; family Gesneriaceae; genus Haberlea; species Haberlea rhodopensis. The sequence goes on from CAJQUN010000069.1 coordinate 1,744,997, forward strand.
ATGTTTGCAGATGCAACGCCCTTTCGATGTAGATTCTGGCTTACTTGAGCAAATGCTGAATCTGACACCAGAACTGCTGAGTTCCCTGCCACCAGATCAGCAGCAGCAAGTTATTCAACTTCAGAAGATGCTCCGACAGGCTGCATGAATTAAATTTTTTAAAGCATAGAGGTTTCCACCTAATTAAAAGTCATATTGTTTTGTCTTTTCCATATATTTTTTAAATCATTTTTAAGTTGTAAAGTGATGGGGGTGGGGGGTGGGGGTGTTATCTAGTTGAGGCTTCTGGATGCAAGAAAGTTGCATTCATGTAACATTAAAGCTTGTTACCAAGAAGAATGTAACGGAAACCGAAAAAGAAAATTTTGCATCTTCTCCCGTGTTAGTTTATCGTTTTGGCTATGATAAGTGTGATATTCAGTGAACATTGAAGGAATGTTTTTGGATACCATCTATGTATGTAAATCATGAGACTGTAGAAATTTGCTACGTTTGGTTGCTTGAAATCATGGATTTTTGTTGCATTGTTCGTGACTGGGTGTTATGTATAAGATACCAGCAAGCTTGATAATTGTTTAGCAGAAATAAGCTTTTAGATGAATACTATACATTTACTATTTTATAATGTAAGAGCACCTGAAATTTGAAGTTGGTCTTCTGATTTATCCTCGTATACATCGTCAAATTCATCATTTCTTAATTACTTAGATCTCTAAAATAACCAAATTTGATAACTTTGTGAAAAGTGGTTTAACAATCTGATGTTGGCTAATCAAAATTTAAGTTAAATCATTATTATCCAATGTTTGTTTGGTTTTTGGTTCAGATATTTGGAAAAAAGCCCCATACTATAGCAATTATCTTTCAATGAACATGTGAAAATTTATCATAATGGTAAGGTATTTGTAAATAGAGTTTATATTTTACTATAATGTCCATTGAAATTAAATTTTATAAAAAATTATTTGATTTTTTATCCCAAAAGCAGTTACAATTCTCATCTTCTAAATTTCATTCTTGAACAAATATAAACTAATTTTTTTCTTATTTAGTAAGATTTATGAATTATGTGTGTTTACTTGGTTTTTAATATAAAAAGATAAAAAAAAAAAAGTAAGTATCATGGAGAGGATGAAGAGAAGAAAAAAAATAACTGAAAGTAGGAAAAGCTAGTGGAGCATATGAAACAACAAAAAGATTAATATATGTGCTATGACATATTTATGGAGAAGATTAAAATAATCAAATTATATAAATATTTTGGATTTTAATCGTAAAGTATTGAAGTAGAAGAAATTTGCATATCTAATATTTTTTCTAACTTAGTCAGATATATTATAATATTGAGTGTCTACTTTTATCATATAAAAGAGAGGAACGTAATAATTGTCGTGGATAAAAAATATATAATGGACTGTTATTATATAATAAATATAAATTATTTTATATTGATCCAGTCATCCAGATACTTTTTTAATTATCCAATATTCTTAATTTACAAAGCCATCCTATATATATATATATATATATATATATATATATATATTGTCAAATAGGCCGAACAATATGAAGCACGGCACAAGCACGAGCATGACAAGCCACCAAGGGTTTAGGCCTATGAGCTCGATCAGCAATATGTATGCTGATCGATCGGTAGTATTTGAAGCAATATATTCAATATATTTTAATGTTATCGATCGATCGGCACAATAGTGTCGATCGATAGTTAAAGCCAAAAAAAGTAAAAAATAAAAATAAAAATAATTGAATGTGCCGTGTAAGGCCATCCCTTTCGTGAAAACGGGCCAGCACGACCCGTTTGACACCTCTAATATATATGAGTGGATGCACTAAGGCAACACCCGATGCATGCAAGAATTACACTAGTCATCTATTATCTCTTAACTCAACTGTTCAATGTTGCTAGTTACTTCTATGCTACCCTATGGGGTAGTGCCCCATGTGATAAATTTATGATAATGGGTTTTTTGACCCAATATTTGATATATGTGTTGGATCTATTTGAGCCATAGATTTTGCCCCATAGTTACTACTGGGTAGCATAAAAGAATTCTAGTTATTTCTGGCAACGTAGGTTCGAATCTCGTGTGAAGACAAATTTTCACTGAAAAATTGTTGAGGTTTGTCATGGGATTTGTACCAACCCTATTATTTATATACATCCCTCGATTTACAAACTACCTGATCAAAAGACCCATGACACATGTGGGATTTCTGCTGTGGGATTAACTTTCTAAAAAAAGAAAAGAATTCTGGTTAAAGATTAATCTAACGCCGGGTCGGGTCGAGCCCGCGCTTATATTTATGATCCCGCGACCAAATTATTGGATAACGTTTTGGCCAAAGTTGAGTGTAGCTTTCATGCTCCGCCACCGCCGACCTACACACAGTAGCTGACATGTCAATCAACTCCATTTTCCCGTCGCACTTCCATGTCCACCAGGTAATACTATCTTCGCCCTCATCTCCCTTCTGTTCCTTTTTTTTTTTGTTGTTGAACAAATGCACTATTTCTTTCAGTATTTGTATTAATTAAGTAAATATGGAATGCTCAGCTTCTACGGCCCACTAGTTTGTGCAGCAAGAGTAGAATCCTCTGGCCTCCGCGGCCTACTGCCGCCGCTTTGGTTACAGATGAACAATACACCACTTCTTCGAATTTATCCTTCCCACTCTTTCACCCCCCTGATCCTCCCCAACCTACTCCCGCTTCCGAGGTTAGCTATGTATTTATTAACACCCATTCCTCGCCACCTCATTTCTTTTCAATCGATTCATATCATGCATGTACTTTTTTTTTTATATTGCCTCTATTAGTTGGAGCTTGCGGACCCGGATTTCTATAAGATTAGATATGTCAGGAGTATGCGAGCATATGGAATCGAATTCAGAGAAGGTCCCGATGGCTTCGGAGTGTATGCCTCCAAAGATATCGAGCCTCTTCGTCGGGCCAGGGTTGGTTAACTTCTGTTCTTATTGGCTAATTAATTTTCATCATGACTATGCGTTGTTGATAATGTGAAATTTCAGAAGTTTCTGCTTTTCATTGATTAATATTGTAATCTTCTTTTGGCTGTGCAGGTGATAATGGAGATTCCATTAGAATTGATGTTAACAATAAGTAATAAGCTTCCTTGGATGTTTTTTCCAGATAGCATACCCGTGGGTCATCCTATATTTGACATTATTAATTCCACCAATCCTGAGGTAACTGTGTGATGATGTACTTTCTTCACCATGTTATTGATTTTTTAATTCATTTTTATAAAAAAATTATACCTTATTTTAATTGCATTACACTTTTTCTTTCTTGCAAAATCTCCTGCCTGTTTGTCTCCTATAAGTCATCTTACCTTGTTTTATGCGAACATGAATTATTGGGCTGTCAGACAGATTGGGACCTCAGACTGGCATGTCTGCTTCTATATGCATTTGATTGCACGGATAATTTTTGGCAGCTGTATGGTGACTTCTTACCTAGTGCTGATGAATGTACCAGCTTTCTTCTAGCTACAGAGGTTTGAATCTATATAACACTTAGGATCCATTTGCAACTATCATTTAAATCTAATTTGACAATGTCCAACGTGTTTAGACAAGATAAAAAATTTTAGTTCAATTTTTTTTTGGTATCCTAGTTTTACACTTATACTCGGGTAAATCATCATCTAGTTTAGGTTTGGAAAGCGTTTCAAGATACCTCACCTGAAAAAAAAAAATTTGTTTGATCTTGTAATTTTGAAATGACATTCAAACAACTTCTTTTTGAATAAGTGGAGAACGAGATTCTATTTGTTCCACATCCTGACAAGAGCTCGTCGGACATTAACTTTGCATTATAACTTTTAGTTCTTTTACTAAATTGTCATTTTTGCAATTTTTGGCTTAGAAAGCTTGATTGCATCATTACTTGCCTTCATCTTATAAATGTTGTCAAGCTAGATTCAGTGTTACAAACTACAAACGTATTTATGGCTTGGTTTTGTTTTACGCCTGAGATACTTCAATTTCTCCTGCGTATACAAAGTTCAGGAGGACCTCTGCGAGTTGCAGGACGAGAAATTTGCTTCTGCTGTGAGAGCACAGCAACAGCGGGCATTTGAATTTTGGGAAAAAAACTGGGTATCAGTTAATATTTTACACTTTGTATTTTCTATCCATTTTTGTTCATTTACCATCTTTGTGTTAGCACTCTGCAGTACCCCTTAAAATAAAACGCCTTGCTCAAGAGCCTGAGAGATTCATGTGGGCATTGAATATTGCACAATCTAGATGCATCAACCAGCAGATACGAATTGGTGCCCTAGTCCAAAATGCAAATATGCTTGTCCCTTATGCTGGTTAGTAGCCTCTATGAATTTTTTGTTATTGCAATAAATGATAACACTGCAATGCTGTGAAATAGTATTTAGAATCCTTTTCGTTTCAAGCTGATAGAAAGCAGAATGTGTCACCCACTGAAGCCTAAATGATCACCTACCATTTTCCATTTGTATACACAGATTCCATATTAAAAGGCAACCAAAATTCAGAAACTATGGAAGCTATTATTTCATAAGTTTGATGCATCCTATATATTTCAATCCTGACTTTTTTTCATTTTTTAACTCATTTTAATTGGAGAGAGATTGTTGGGAAGTTCGCAAAAACTCTCTGATTTAAGATTTTTTTTCTTTATTTGTAGATATGTTGAATCACTCTTTTCAGCTGAATTGCTTTTTACACTGGCATTTCAAGGATCGAATGCTTGAGGTGTTGGTAAATGCTGGACAACAAATCAAGAAAGGAGATGAGGTAATATTATGTTTCATATTCTACTTCAAGTAGGAGAGCCAGTGACCTATCACTTGATTCTTGCATAGGAGATGTCATGAGCTAATGCTGTGTGTTGTTTTCCGCGTCAAGTAGAAACATCCTTTGCAAGAATTCAAGGGGCATCACTTTCACTCTTTTGGTTACCAAGAAAAATTAAACATAAATTGTTTCTACGAAAATTTGACAAAAGGAAAAGGGAATTGTTTTCCTAGGTACATTGCATAATTGGTTAACTGGGAATTATTAGGAAAGTGAGAGAATTTAATGAATTGCATAAAGAAAGTAATGTCTCGGAATACTTGACAAATTTATTTAAGAACGTCAACTTTAAAATAGAATTATGTTAAGGAGTGATATCTAATAGACATCTATCTCACATCAAATCCATTTTATCTTATCAAAAGGAAGAGATGAGCAGACAAACTAATGCAAGAGTCAGTAATTCCTAGAATTTCTCGTAAATGCAGACAGTAAAATGGTTTAAAGTCTTCATTATTTTTATAATTATGATACTCATGTGGTCGATGCCTATGCAGATGACTGTAAACTACATGAATGGACAGATGAATAACTTTTTCATGCAAAGATATGGATTTTCTTCACCCGTGGTAATTCTTTCTCAGCTTTCTCTGTTTGTAATCTTCAATCCTGAAAATTTTGGTTCTTTTGTCCTCTCATTGCTGGTCACATCTCCGCCAAGGGAAGATTTATTGACTATCTGATGACCTTTGTAGCTGTTGATTGTCCAGGGGCATTTTTCGGCTTATAAATATTGTTAAGGTTTATATGTTGCTATTTGGCATACCTCATATAAAGAATATTAAACACACAATGATGCAGTGACATCTTGCAATGCAGTCAAAATAAAAAATGACTGTTTGATTTAAACTTTAAAGTCAGTAGTCTGGAGTCAACTTGGACCTATGGTAACTCAAATGTCAACCCTTGGACTTAGATCTGTGAATCCTGTTGATATTTCAGTATTTAGCAACATTTTTGACACTCTTAAAATGTGGAACTCTTGTTTACTTTCATCAATTCAAGTGCAAGCATCAGAAGCCTTTACTCTTGATGGATTTAGAACAAGTTTTTTGGCTTCTCAAGTTTACCTCTTTGATTTTAACAATCCTTATCTTACTTCTGTTGTATGTAGGATGCCATTTTTTGTGTGAAACTTGATGTTTTCTTTGTAATATTTTGCCTTTTGGTTAACAACTTCCCCATTGTACATGAATACTGCAGAATCCTTGGGATGTTATCCAGTTCTCTGGTCATGCACGGGTTCATTTGGGTTCTTTCTTATCTGTCTTCAATATTTCTGGCCTCCCCGAAGAATATTATCACAACAGTAAATATTAAAGTTTCTCAAATGCCATTTTATGTGTTACATTTATTTGTAAATTAAGTCGAGTTATTTTATGGTTTGTGAAATAGAGATATATCTCTTATCAGGTAAACTATCTTGTGATGGGGATACCTTTGTTGATGGAGCAGTCATTGCTGCTGCAAGAACATTGCCCACCTGGTCAGATGTGGACATCCCTCCTATTCCAAGTCTTGAAAGGAAGCTGTGAAGGAGTTACAAGAAGAATGCCAACAGATGCTTGCCGAATTTTCCTCAACAGTAGGGCAAGATCAGCAAATTCTTGGTATGTTACGGTTCAAAGTAATGTTTTCAAGCAATGGTAAATTTCATCAATCTGTTCATTTTCGCAGAGTCGATGCCTGAAGCTAGGAGGACTCTGGAAGCCGCAATAAAGTATGTAAAATCACTGCACGTGGTGCTTGATGTAACTAATAGGACCCCACTGAGATACAAAATTTACATTGTGGTTGTCATTTGCAGGTATCGGATGCACATAAAATTATTCATGGGGAAGGTTGTCCAGTCATTGAATATCTATCAAGAAACGATACTGTACTAATTATGGATGACTGATGCTAAGTTGTGGAACAAAAGGGTTATAAAGTTGCAAATGATGGCATCAACTCAAAGATCAGGGAGCTGTTGCACATGGCTCTTTGATGCAATGTGTGCTACTTATGTTTCCTACTATCAGATTCAGAATAGAATACTGTCGTTAATACCAGGAAATTAGTTGTTCTGTAACTTGTAGACTTGTTACCCAGGTTGCTGGTGCATGAAGTTTGATGAGCTAGTATTAACTTTTGCAGCTTTTGGGAGAACCTTGGAAGTCTGTCTTCCAAACTGATATCACCATTCTTGCAATTTTTCTGAACCTGCAAATATTGAAAATTTAATGTATGGACAACTTTATTTTCACATTGAAAGTTATAGAGTGGAGAGTGATCATTTGAGAAAATGTTGAGAATCCCCCACATCAGCTCCAACAACAATGATTATTCCGTGTTTGTTGACTTGTACTGTTAGCAAAGGTAAAAAGAAGGATGAAGTTTTTTAATTGACTATAGAACTTTGGAACATCGGACGGAATCAGCAGTTTGGAAGGGTAAACAATGCCTCCATTCTCATCCCAGCTCCCACGTCTTTCTAGTTTGATTCTCTTTTATATTATTCAGCACCAAATGATTCTCTGCTTTTATATTGTTAAGCACTTTAGATTCTTCACTCATTCTGTTTTAAATATGTGAATATATCTACTTGAATTTTCAAGCTCGGGCTTGGATGAAACATTTCATAATTTACTAGGTTGTGTATAGAGATAAATTTGTGTGGATTGCTTTGTGGTGCTTGGGCCGTCAATTTGGTTTCCCAGGAAAAAGTAGAGTACATAACTCTGTTTTGTTTTCTTCCGACCACTGCAGATTTCAAATCAATTGCAATGTGTGTGTTCCAGCAATGACAGTTATTATATTCCAAGCAATCACTCATAGGCGTCTCCATTTCTTCTTCCTGGCCATAAAACATTTCTTTCCTTTTCATGGAGGAATTATGTAGTACTGAAAAGACTGATGATTGCTTATTGGAAGTCAGCGAAAGGGGCTCTTGCTGCGTTCTACAAACTGCTGCCCTCTATATCTGGTACGTTTTCTTTTACATTTTTAACAGGTCCAGTTTCTTGATATGATGATCCAGAGAAATTGAGTACACGAACTTTTGGAGGTAGTTTTGTCCCTCATATATCCATACCAATTTTTACCGAGGAGAAAGAAGAAAATAAATTGTAGACCAATGATTTAAAGCTACCATTTTTTACCACATTACCATATACAAACAAATGATAAAGGGAAAGGTGAGTATACTTTTACAATGAGAAATCAAAGTTCATCTTATTGTGGTTGTGTTTACATATCAAAATTTTACATTTAGAAACAGTACAGCGTTCTACCTCTCGTTTTATATACATGTGTTGTTGACAACTAACTTGACTATTATGTGTGAGGAATGAGAAGCTCTCTCTCTTTCTCCATCATCGTCTTAAACGGATCTTAGAGGTTCGTCTTCGTGGTGGACAACCTGATTTTGATTCTGGTGGTTGTCGAGTGGCATGTACTGGGACATGATAGCCATGATCTCCTTGTCCATATAAGACTGTAACAGACATACATACATGATAATAGTTTGTTAGGTTATTGCAGTGGTAAATAAAATGCTATATTCATTACTAGTAGATACTTACCTTAAGCCTGTATCTGTAGAATATGTAACCAGCCACTCCGACACTTAATACTACCAATATCACCGACAGGGTAATCACTCGCCCCACTTTTGTATTACTCCTTTCTGCTCATCCATTCAAATAACATAATTTGCGGTGAGTGGTACTTGAGTTTCTTTAAAGTAAAAAGAGATTATGAGAGGGTAGCTTTACCGATACAGGTGTTGTGTTCCTGTATGTAGATTTTATTGTCCCCTTTACAGCTGCATTGAAATCCACCCCATGTATTCTTACAGCTACAACCATCACATTGGCAGGCAAGGTTTTCCTTACATTCATCCACATCTGGTATTGATGGTATATGTATATGTATATTAGCACAAGTGAGAGATGCATGGACATTCAGCCATCAATTCATATAAAATAGCATCCATCAATTGTTGTTGAAAGAAGAAGAAGACCTTCACATTTATGACCATCCCCTCTAAAACCAGCAGGACACTTGCAGCCTGATACTTCAGATTCCTGCAGATAGTCGGTGTTAACCCTCAATGATAATATTTTGCAAATTAATTGATTGTTGTTACAAATTAAGGGTGTAATAATTTTATTACTATGCAGGCTGAGAATGTGATCCCAGTTTTGGTATCAGACCAGCAACCTCCTTTGTTTATCCAACACCTTCCAGCTCCAACACCTAAACACAACACAAAGGAGGTGAGAGTATTCTATGTATGTATTGTGCGTCTCTCAGGATTAAGAACTTACCGTGGCAAGATGAATATCCATCTCCTTGATATTGAACCCCTCTCACCAAAGGGCACTCACAAACTCTTCCCCTAAATGTGTCCTGCGGTATCATCAGCATTATATTACTACTAGTTATAATCATCACTAAGTAATTATATAACACAGCATTGGGATTTTTAAATATTATCTTTTAGTATATTTTATCATTATTATATTAATGTCTTAGCAAATTGAAAAGATTAAGATTCTAATATAATAAGATCTAACATAATGCGAGTAAACTAAATATAGAAAGGAGTTTTTACGAAAACAAAATGATCCATATCAAAAAAATTCAAAATAATTTCTACGGATTCTTCTTTAATATATAGTAAAAAAATTATTACAGAACTCGGGTCAAATTATAGATGAGACAAGGACATGTAGCCTTATGATTTAGTTTTTACTCCTCTAATTAGGTATAGTGGTGTTTGATGATGGATCCATCCGTACCTTACAAGCAGTGAGATTTGATACTGGATCCTGCCAACACCCACCATTATTATGGTGGCACTCATTTGTCTCAATATCTGTTAACAACCAGAAACAAATATATTCAATCATCGGCGCGGGCGGATCGAGCATGGAGCAAGAGTGGAGGCCATCGCCTCTCAAATGGGAAAAATATATGTATATTTTTTTCACAAAATTCAAGTTTTATTGTGAAAACATGTTTATTATATTTTTTGTTCTCGTCCCTTCTAAAATCTTGGATTGCCCTTTTCAGTTCGAAAAGAAACCGATGTGCAAAGTGAAATAATAAATTACCTGTGCTCAAGCAAATAGGAGGATCAGTAGTCTCCTTAAACCCAGCACATATGGCCTTCAGTATTGCGCCCCTCTCCAACTTACCTGTAATAGTAACACTCAATTGTACTTGATACAAATACACAATAAATAAATAAATAAATAAAGAGAGAAAAATTCGAAAAATAATGCTATTTTTAGAATCCTTTATATATATAACCTTCTCTACATATTTTTTAGTTTTTTTTTAAAGATTATATATCTAAAAAAAATTTGTAAACATGAGATCATATTTCAAACCAGCTCGAGCTAATTGAAGAAGTGATATACCTCTGTATTGAACATTGTTTATGAGCATTGTTGGTAAGATTGTAACATCACCACGGGATCCGTGTCCAACCTGAAGAACTTGTTCTGCTTTCAGGATTTCATTTTCCCCATCAGTTTCTGTATCACCCATGCACTTTTTTATCTTCTCAATCGGGAGATCTGCGTATCATCTGTTTGAGAAGATTGAATATAATTACGGATTAATGAATAATGATATTAAAAAGAGTACCGAGTGATTTGATGACTTTCTCTGCACATTCTTTGCTGTATCTCTTTTCCTTCATGGAACACCTGATATGGAAATCAGTGACATAGTCCCACCACACCCACGACCTGTTGCTCTCATTCGCAACCCTATGCACACAAAGCTGCCTTAGGTTCTCAAAGACCACATCTTTTCCTTCGTATCCTTCTCTGAAATTCTGGTCTGGATCAGGTGCACAGTATCTCCCTCGGTTTATGCACTGAGACTTGCACTGATTGGTCTCTATAAAAGCATCGGGACAGTACCAAGTTATGTAGTGAGGTGTGAACTGTGTGTAGCCTCCTTTCTCCAGTATCTGAGCGTGTCCTTTGAAATTCTTGATGAAATTCATCTGTTCGTCGCAACGGATTCCACACTCGTCGTTGCTGTTTGTCCACAGCTCGTATTCGACCCTTTGATCCGGATGGGGCATGGATTCCGTCCAATCTATCTTCAACACCACCTCCTCAGTACCTCTCTTCAGAGCATCCTTGAGTGTGTTGCCAAAAGACCTTTGGATCAAAGCCGAAGGAATTCCGATCTTCTCTATGTATCCATCAGCATCCGAGCTCTCCTCAGGAGAATCCATGGTGAGAAGAGGTTCGTCTTTTGTGTCAGCCACTAAAACAGCTGCTGCGCCTGCTTGCTGCCCGTTCCACACCTTCAACGCAAAGTAGCAACCTCCACGATCAAGAAGAAGAATAGTGGGGCGAGAAGAGTTAGATTTGAAGGGCTTGTTGGCATCGAAAGAAGAACATCCCGTAGTTTGGGATGATGCAGGATAAAGGAGAGTGCCAAACATGGATCCACCGTATTCAGGAACTCCAAAGTTGGCAATAGCCGCATCGTGCTTTGACCGCAAATCATAGGGAGACACCAAGCTTACACTGCTCTTCTCCACCACAAATCTTGCGTCAACGTCATGAAACACGGCCTTTGCTGAAACCACCAGTATCACCAGCGTCAAGAAAGAAGCCATATCGAATTCAAGGGCCGTGGTGAATGGTGATGGTGGAGAAGAAATGCTGTATTTGTTGCGGTGCGAGGGATTATTCAACAATTACGGTCAAAGGACTAATTAGGCTGTGGTGTATAATTTATTAGTTTATAGATCTCAAAATACGTATACATATATTAATTTATATGTTGCTTGACTTTACGGCTGGGTGATGTTAATTGTGACGTTAAGGAACACGCAACACATGTAATTAATTAGCTATGAATTAGTAAAAGGATCGGCAAGACTAATTAATTGTTTAATGACTTAATGTCACATATACCATTATTATACTAATTTAATCGCAATGACTTGGATGATATATAGGTTCTTGTAATTCCAACTACGCACTACTTAATACCTTACATCCAGTGTTTTTTTTAAAATCGGACGGGACATAAACTCAATACACTTACTGATTACAGATTTCAGTTGAGATGATGTCAGCATTATGTAATATTTTAAAATATATATACCATGTATTTGCTATAGTTTCAAGTTTTCCACAATAAAAAAATATAATTACACTAACATAACATGTTAAACTTCAAAAATCAAATCAAATCAAACCAAATGTTCAACATAATAAAATAATCATAAAACATCTCAAAAAACAACAAGTAAAGCCTAAAAAGAACAATATCTCAAAATTATAAAAAATATTTAAAATATTATGAAATGATTCACATCTTTTATTATTTACGAGAAATTAAACATGTTTATATATAACATATAAGACACCATAATAAAACTATATGGATTTTTTAATAAAGACATACATAAGATATTATTTGTAATTCTGTTGATAACAATAAATTATATATAATATATTTTTGTTCTAAAAATTTGATTTATAATTTTAAAAAATAAAATTTATAAAAAGAAAGAAAAATGAAGGAACTACTTGTTCAACTGTCGGTTGGTTCACTTGTTGAACCGATTTTTTATCGCTTTAATTCTGTTTCCAATAATTTTTAGCATGGTGATTTTGGAGGGTCAATATTGAATCAAACATTGTTCATTGGTTGAACTGACTGGTCCGATCCGATCTTCAAAACACTACTTACATCAATAATGAACTAAATAATATATATATATATATATATATCTTATTAATGTTTTTTTGGTGTGGGTGTCTTGAGAGCTAAGGAGGTTTGGTGTATAGAGGTTAGCTCGCTAAACCTAACATTTGAGTTCTATGTTTTTTTAGGTTTCAAGTATTTTTTTCCCGGACAACTGACATCTTGTTGTGGCCTGTGGGGGCCGTGGGGCTGCAATTTGAAGTTTTAAATATCACTAAATTACGTAATAAATTTTTAATTGGTTCATTAATATCATACGAATCAAAATTATTAAAATGTTGAGATTTGATTATTTAAATAATGAACGAGGGGTTGAGGAATCACTCAACATCAAGAATATTGCCTGATAATGCATATCTGAATAATACAAACTAATCTATCTTTCTTAACTCGTATAATTTTTGTATATTAGATCTATTTTATTTTATTATTGACATGATTTAAATTTAAATTCAACTATTAACACACATTTGGCCTAATATACACAACCTTTCTCTAAACCAGCTATTGAAACAATATTTCTGCGTATATTAAACCCAATTGACTCTACCCCTCCAGGACCTGATGCATCGCTGAAGCTTCGTGCATCGGGTTTGCTCCTGTTTTTATTACCTATATAATGCAAATAGGAGACCACGATCAATTGAAAACATAAGGTTTGAAAAACTATGCTTGCTTAGCTTGTAAGTTTGGTAATGTCGTGTAGCCAAATTTTGCACTTACTTTCGTCTATTTTAAATGATGAACAAATATTGTAATTAGTAACTCAGAGCTACAATTTAACTCACTCTAACTTCTATTTTTTAAACAAAGCAAAGCAACTACGTATCTCTCACGGCTTTAAAATCCCCTAACATCCAAATCGGAGTTCATGGTCGTCGTAGTCGTCATTATTTGCTTGTTGCATTGTATACAGGGCCGAGTATTCTTTAAGCAAATATGTAAGGGAAGTTTTAATTGCCGTTCTGAACAATTTATTTTGATCAAGGCACCCTTTACCAATGCATATCATCATACCCAAAATTGGATCATTTTTAATATCTCAATGTACATATTATTGGATTGGAGAAAACAAATACATTAATTTATGGCACACAACTCAGATGTGGGTACTATCATATTCTTTTTAATTTGTTTGTCAGACCTGCTACAAGTATATTATATATAAATTATGCACTGTTGTGAAGGTGACTATAAAAATTTTCTTGTTATTATAAGTACTATCAAAAGTAAACGATTATGGAGCTTACTGGAGTGGTAAAAGCTCATATCTCCTTTCGAGATGACTCGAGTTTGAATCGTGAGTGTAAAAAAACTTTTGCCCATCCCCACCATAAAAAATAATAATAATAATAAAAGTAAACAATTATGAGTTGACTTACTGTAGCTAGCTAGGTCTCCGCCCCAAAACGAACCCGCGTCATCAAATACAAGAACCACAATATAACACGAAAGAAGACTTGGTCAACCAGTTGACTAAATATTTATTTAAAAAAAAAAAAAACCTTTGATGTAGGAAAAAATCAATAGAACGAGTTCATCCAGGCCACATTTGTTGTTCCTCCTATCCCCAAAGCCCTTCTGATTTCTATTACCATTGTTGTTACTATTGGGCTTTATCAATAAATTATTTTTGTCCAAGCAACTTTAGTCCAAAATTTTCAGCCCAGCCCATCTATCAGGTGACGGCCCAGACTATCCCACTCATCCCCCACGTGGCTACGCCGCTACGCCCTCTCTTTCTCTCCCTCTCTCTCTCTCTCTCTCTCTATCTCTGTTTGCGGTACTCTGCGGTTCACAGATGCTACTGCTAGGGCTTCGATTTCAGGCAGAGCTAAAAATTTTACTCTAGTTACTTTTTATATCATTATGCTAATGCGTTTCTGAATACATAATATCGGAAAAGGTATTCTGTTTCTTAATCTCCATATGTTCCACATTCTGCTATTTTTGTTTGATGCTCATTTCACCACGTTTTTACCTTCTGAAAACTGTTTGTTTTCTGATATACATATAAATGTATATGTAGGTTCTTCGTTTCTAGAACTGATTACCCTTTCATGCCGTCAAAGATCAAGGGCGAGAAAATGCTGGGATTCGTTCCCTACTGAGGACTATCAGATATATCAATACATTTACGAAAAAAATTGCACTATATTTTTGTGATTAAAACAATATGGTAGGAAATTCAACACTTTTTGTTTCAACAAGCTCGCAAGTGTTGTCTGCCAGTTCTATTACCTACGTTTCTGGGAACGGTTCATTGAATTTCTTCCCGTGTGCAGCAGCTAATCTGAGACACAAGAAGAAGAAGTCATTAGTTGTCAAAGGTGATATGGGTTATGCCGAACATGATGTGACGTCTTCTGAATCAAAGAACCCGCTCTCTGTGGTTATGAACGTCACCCGGACTATATGGAGGCAAACTTTGAGACCCTTGAGTGATTTTGGTTTTGGTAGGAAAAGCATATGGGAAGGTGGTGTCGGGTTGTTTCTTGTTTCGGGGACGGTTCTATTGGCGCTTAGCTTGGCTTGGTTGAGGGGTTTTCAATTGCGATCCAATTTCAGGAAGTATTTGGCTGTTTTTGAGTTTGATCAGGCCAGTGGCATTTGCACTGGAACACCAGTTAGGATTCGAGGGATAAATGTTGGCAATGTGGTGTCTGTCAATCCATCCTTACGGAGTATTGAAGCTGTAGTTGAAGTGAGGCAAACTTTCTACTTATTCTACACCTGGGGCAATCAATGCACGCAGTGATTATTTGTCATGATTTTCTTTTTTTTCCTTCTCTTTTTAGGTTGAAGATGATAAAGTTATAATACCTCGGAATTCATTGATTGAAGTCAATCAGTCTGGTCTGCTGATGGAAACTCTTATTGATATCACCCCACGAGAACCCATTCCAACACCTTCTGTCGGGCCTCTACACGTCGGTTGTCTAAAAGAGGGGTTAATTGTATGCGACAGACAAAAGATAAAGGGACAACAAGGGGTGAGTTTGGACGTATTGGTTGGAATCTTTACTCGCATTGGGCGTGAAATGGAAGATATTGGTGTTACAAATGCCTATGCTTTAGCTGAGCGAGTTTCTGCTGTTATTGAAGAAGCACGACCGCTGCTTAAAAAGGTTTGGTCTGCCCAAACTTATGTTACTTAGTGCATTTTTTTCCTCTGGAATTGGCTGTTTTGTTTCAGCAGCTGCAATAGCTGTAACAAAAATTTAATATAATTTCAAGACGCACAAAGGCTCTGACCATTCTCTGAAGAGGGAGAGGAGGAATTGTCCGCTCCCGTTCAGTTCATGTGTGACGAACATTGTTAGGTCCGGAAATCTACGAACTGCCGGATCTTTTTTTCCGATCAAGTTCCTCCACCACCGCGAACCCCAGTTATTCTTATTATCTAATCAGTCACATTATTTTGATTTTTTCCCAGGATTTGTAATCTCATTCCTGCAAATTTAGTCATAATTCAATATTTCAGTTATTATCCATCTATAAGAAGAATGTGTGATGTTTTTATTATGAAATGGAACTCTGTATAGAACAACTCTTTGAGCTTGACCTCCCTGAAAGTCCACTCATGCTTTGCTATGTTTTTTTGTTTTTGTAGCTTTGTATCTCAAAAACTTTGTTGGTTCACCTTGGAAATTGATGATGAATTACTCTAGCACCACGTTGATGCTATATTTGAGGCATTCAGATGTGGCTTTTTCTTCTTCAATATAATGAGTCTCTGTTGGTAAATTTGAATTAAACAAACTTGCTACTATTGAATAACTCTGTTATCTCGTTGTCTTGCTTCCTTTTTAAATAAATTTAATACGTACTTTGCAGCATTGTAGCATTGAATATATTCTCATGCAAAATTCTATCTTTGATATAGTGATTTCTCAGATTACGGCCATGGCTGAAGATATTGAGCCTTTGCTAGCTGAAGTTAATAATAGTGGTTTGCTAAAGGAAGTTGAGAATTTAACCAAAAGCCTTGCACGAGCTTCTGAGGATGTGAGGTAAAGTAATATTATGTGTTATTTGATGTGAATTAATGAGACTCCAAACCTTGACGCAAGTATAATTATAGATGTATAGTCTCTTATGCCTCACAGACTTGAATTAATAGGCATCATAATTCACATTATCTGATGAGCCCCAGAAAGTAAGTTAACTTGCGACTTGTGAGAATTTTGATGAGTACTTTGTAAATAATATATTAACAAGTAATATAAATTCAATAAACTCACTTTCTCTTTTTACCATCTATCTTAACATAGAACTTGGTATCAGAGCAGGACACTAAGAATTTTCCACCCCGAGTGTTGTGAAAATAAAAAAATATAAGTAATAAAAAAGCGATCCTGGTTATTTTTCACTTTAAAAGTAGCCAGGGTGGTGTGCAGTAACCGCAATTTTGAATCTCTACTGGTTACCTCTCTGTCATGGTCACATATCGATTTTACATTGTCTTCATGTATTTTATTTATGGGCACAATTATGAATATTGTTTGTTACGTTTCAACAGAAGACTAAACACATGATCTCTGTTCTCTGTATTGTCCCTTTTATCTTGGATACAAACTTTTGTAATATGGTTTCGACCATTTTTTTGTTTGAAATTAAACACTTCAATCTATCTTACCACGTTCAACTTGGGTAAGTGTTGGAAATAAAAAAATATATTTTGGAATCGGATATGATATCGTCAAAATTAGGATAGATATTTTTTTATATAATTTTGAAAATTTCAATTTTTTTTCTCTAATATATTTTCTTACTTGTATGTAGAGATGCTGATATTGTTGTATATTAAGACCGAAACTCTCCAATTATTTTTCTCCCTAATATATTTCTTATATACAGAGATGA
Source organism: Haberlea rhodopensis (assembly GCA_907163345.1). NCBI lineage: Eukaryota > Viridiplantae > Streptophyta > Magnoliopsida > Lamiales > Gesneriaceae > Haberlea > Haberlea rhodopensis. The sequence continues at coordinate 1,762,469 of CAJQUN010000069.1, forward strand.
TGATTTTATTCTATATGAGAGCGATTTGTAAAAGTTTTGTTTGTTTCTGGGCATGTTTTCCATGTATGTAGTTCTTTAGAACTTAATCATGTAAATATTGCATTATGTGTTATCTCTCTTTAGAATATCGAACTCCTTTTTAAGTGTTCAACATCTACTATTGCCCATCCTGTACCAATTCCTTGGAAAAACAGCTGCATCTGTATCGTTCTCCTTTCAAAAACTCACGAGATGAAAATCCATAAAAGCTTGAATTCGTGATCGTAAAAGCTGTAATGCAATGATTTTAATAATTTGGCTTACTTCCTTCGTGTTTAGAACTCGTGACATAAGCTAAGCATTTAACATTTGAATGTAATCAATCTTTAGAATCTTCGAGCAAAATGTTAAGAAATGAATGGGAGAAATTGGAGATCTCCTTCCCTGCAGTCTTGCTAATAGTGATGACGAAGTTCCTGTCAATCAGGTTTTGGCACAACAATAGAGGTTAAATTGAATCAGGCAAAACTAGAAATGTATCCATGGCAAAGTACTTCGATCCTGCCCTGCTTTGATTCTTGCGCTTGCTTGTGCCCCCTTCTTTCTTTGGCTTTTCTCGCCAACCGAACTGCGTTACCAAAGCGACTCTTCTTGGTGGAAGAGACGGAAATCTTGACTTTCCCATTGTTTTTTCTTGTTCCATAAGGGCTGTAAGGTTGCGATTAGTTATGCAACATAAACCTGAATTTATCTTCATCAACAATGTCGAGTAGTCCTCATGTTTACATTATATTATTTACCCAATGGTTGGATGATCTAATTGATGTAACAAGGTTCCATCTGATGATTGGAGTATCAAAGTTTCTAAATATTCGGCCAAAATAGTATGTTATCATTTGATGTGTTTTGACTTGAATCACGTTATAATTGACTAATAGAGCTTTATGTTTGAACTCTGCAGAATGGTGCATTCATCAATTATGACTCCTGAAAACAAGGAATTAATGCAGAAGTCTATTCATACCTTAATTTTCACTCTAAAAAACATTGAGGTAGGATGAAGTAGTTGCTAATCCTCTTAGCATCAGGCAATATTTAAATGTTGCTAAATTTTATATCCTCTTCTTTGTCAATAACATGCAGAATATAAGCTCAGATATATTGGGTTTCACTGGGGATGAAGCCACACGAAGGAACTTGAAGCTGCTCATTAAGTCCCTCAGCAGGTTGCTGTGAGCCAAATTTTTTTTGCTGATTTGCTACGAGTTACAGTAATGATTATAGGAAAATTGAGTTTCATATTTATCAGAAGATCAATTTTCAAATATCATTGGATTGATGATTGAGATCACTTTGCTTTTGAATATTCAGTTGATTTGATTAAGTTGTAAACTTTGAATAGGAGTTTTATTTCAAAAAAATTAAGGTTCTTTTAGAGAAAGGTTTCTTCAAAATCTCATTTTAGCAAACAGGTAGTAGTTAGTTGAAGTACAGACAATGATATTCGTTTAGTCCTTCCGTGACGATTGATATTTTCAACATAGTTTACCGTTCCTTGCAATTGGACATCCATTTAGATTTGAGGTTATCTGATAGATGTGACTGATCATATATTGACATGGCTTCTTCCATTTCACAGTTAATTATGTGTTTATGGGTGAAGAATTGAAGACAGATGAAGAGTTCATTTAAAACCCGAGGTCAAGCTCGGAGTTATATAGAGTCGACTAACAACTCAAAATTTTACTGTTTTTGGTATAAGTTTTAAGTTCGATTTATTTGGTTCAAAAGTAAACAATAAATTTTATAATAATGCTTCAAACTTATTTAATTTAAAATTTGTACACCAATAAAAGTGTGATAAGGGCGTTTTTTTATATTGAAAAGACAATACGGTAGCAGATAGTACCCATAAAGACGGTGATTATGAGAAATTCTTGTATAGATCATATCCTGTCACTCACAACAAACATATAACATTGACTATGAATGTTATAAAATTATAAATAACATTTTATTTGAGAGTTGTTGGATTCATTAAAACTGTATGATTAATTCATTATAACGTATCACATTATATATATCTAATATAAACCAACTAAGACACATTTTCTCCCTAACTATGCTCGTTCATTGAAATCCTTAATTTAATTATTCTTTTACCATATTGAAATTTTGGAAAGTTAATTGATTTTTAAATTTCAAAACTGTGTTTTGAGTTGCAGATTTATTTGAACCAGTTATATTTATAAATATTCAATTTAAATGAATGGTTTCATTTTCGCTATTAAAAAAAAAACCCAAACTGGAAATGTAACACCATCGATATCTATGTTGTAGTGTGGCAGACTTAAAACAAAATAAAAATAATTGCCTTCAATGCACTTTTGCTCGTCCATCTCTACTGGAGAGAGTTGTTAAATAGAATCGGCACAACATAGATACCGATAATGACTGGAAATGTCGTAACCAAGTAAAGAGCTCCGTATCCCTGCGAGAAGTATATGGTCATCAGCGGGGGGATCCCAGTTAGCTCCGACATTTATTGTAAAAAAATTCGTGGAAATTTATGTCACGAGCAACGCATCAATATAATGTTAGAACACGGATATGACATGTTTATGGCAAATTGTATCAAACTAGTGATGTTCATGGGATTGGCCCATGTGAGTCGAACGATCACCACCACGCGACGGACGAAAAATATTTTACGCAGCCAGAGGCGGGTTAGCTTGCATAGACTCGATGTTTTAATGTTTAGAGCAAGGAAAAACCTACCACTGCAGGTGGCACTTCCAAATCATCTGTCTCAGCATTTTCAAATTCATCAGCTGAATCCCAATCTATATTTAGCCTCTTAGAAGCCTCTTGCACATTCACACCAATATCTGTAACTTTTGCATATAAAGATTTACTAGGTTGTTTCTTTGGTGCTTCAACCTACCAAAACATCATGGAAAATGAAATCAAGTGTACTATTTAACTATTTAAAATCGATCCAACTCATGGATTTGTAACCACTTCAAAAAGATTTAAGAAAATGATTAGAATCAGTTAACTCCCACTTTGAGAATTTCTTTTAAGACAGTAATCCTAATCATGGGGAGAAAATAAAATAATATAATGATATGCACATAATAGAGTAGTAACTAGTGTGGAGATTGTGGGGAATTTCATCGGTTTTCTGAATGGCTATGCGATATAGCAGTTGCTGTTCGACATTGAAAATGCAAAATATTCAGGAAAGTGAGTCAGATCAGAAATGACTAAGCATACTCGAACATATAACATGGAGAAGGGATAGTAGTAAGAAACCGAGTGTAAGATGATAATACTGAATCATTTATCATCAAGCAAAAAATAGTTATATGTAGCCAACACTAGGGGTGCTTATCGGACCGGGTCGAACCGGACCCGGTCCGAAACCGGACCGGTTAGTCCGGTCCGAAACCGGAACCGGACTAACCGGTTCCGGTCCGCCCCGGAACCGGTATCGACCGGTCCGGGGCGGTTTTTTTAAATCCAAACCGGTAGCACCACCGGTTCCGGTGCTACCGGTTTGGAACCGGTCCCGGAACCAGTAACATTTAAAAATAAAATAAATAAATAATTTTTTTTTTTGTTCAGCATGGCAACGGCTTTATAGCCGTTGCCGTTGCCATGCTGAACGTTGGCAACGGCTAAAGCCGTTGCCAACGTTCAATTTATTTATTTTTAGCCGTTGCCAGCGTTCAATTTATTTTTATTTTTTATTTTTATTTTTTTGAAATCTATAAATATGTGCATATTTTTCATTCTTTTCCTCACAATTCATTCTTCTCACAATCCATTCTTCTCACAATCCTATACTTCAATCTCATATTTTCCTCTTGATTGTGCTATCTACAATTTATATATAATAATAATGGCATCTCCATCTAGCAGCGGCGCTGGTCGTAGCCGGGGTCGTAGTCTCATCCCGGGTCGTCTATCACTGAGTTCATCTTCGGCAATGAATTTGCCCGTACCAATACCTGAGTTAAATGAAAGTTATGATTTTTTTGCTGACCTCAATGTTGGTGGTTCCTCTATGAATGTCGAACCACAACAACCCGAGCAACCTGTCGAACCTCCTGCTGCCCAAGCCCAAGAGAGACAACAAGTGGAGTCATCCGGAGCCACTACAGCAACGAGTAGACAACCGACTCGTGCCAAAAGAAGTAAGATATGAGATCACTTTGAACTCGGTCAAAAAGAAGGTACTAACGAATCTGTTGCAATATGTAAATTATGTAAAATGCAATATTCATATAAAGCTGGTGGTTCCAGTGGAGGCACTGGAACATTTAAAAAACACTTAGTAAAAAAACATAATTTTGATGAGGCAACATTACAACCATTAGGTCGAGAAGCAACACAAGCACAAATTAATGTTCTCACTGGCACGAATTTTATTTTAACTGCTGAAATTAACCGTAGGTCACTTGTTAGATATGTGATTAGATGTGAACTACCTTTTATACAGCTGAACATGCTGGTTTTATTGAATTTGCTTCGTCTATACAACCCATGTTTAAACATATTTCCAGGCACACACTAAAAAGAAATTGTATGGACGTATTTGTTGAATATAGAAATGCATTGTTTCAACATCTTTCTAGTTTGCCTTGTAGGGTTAGCTTAACAACCGATATTTGGACAATTGTAAATTCAGATTCATATCTTGTTGTCACTTGTCATTGGATTGATGATAATTGGTGTATGCAAAAACGGATTTTGTCTTTAGATGAGTTAGATTGTGCACATACTGGTTATGTAATTGCTAAATATGTATTCAACACTTGTAGACATTATGGAATTCAGGATAAGGTATTTTCGATCACATTAGACAATGCAGCGAATAACAATGCTGCGATGCGTGATTTAAAGACCTATCTGAAACCAATGCTTGATGGTGTTTTTTTCATGTTAGATGTGCATGTCATGTGATTAATTTGGCTGTTAAAGTTGGTTATGAGGACAATCACTCAGCATGTATTGAGAAAATGAAATACTGCGCTAAATGGTTACGCACGAGCCGTGTAAAGCGCGATTGGAAACAATTATGTTTATATAATGGTTTAAAGCATCTTCTTTTTCCATCACCAATAGAAACTAGGTGGAATTCATTGTACAATTTGTTGAATGCTATGTTACCTTACAAAGATATTTTAACTCCATTTTATAATTCATATCAAATGCCTGATAGCGATGATAGTATTTATTTGACTAATGAGGATTGAGAATTTGTTGAAAATTGTGTATCATTGTTAGGTACTTTCAAAGAAGCGACGGAACGCTTCTCCGGTGTTACTTATCCAACTTCTGTTTATTTTCTTCCTTTAGTATTTAAATATATTTGATAAGTTTATAGAATTTAGAGATGACTATGACTTGCATGCTTTTGTTAGTGCAATGGAAACTAAATTTATAAAATATTGGGAACAAATCCCACACGTGCACTGCATCGCAACATTGCTAGATCCTAGTCAATGTTTATCTTCATTTGAGATCTTTTTTGAATATTATGCTAAATTTTTGGGGAAGGTTGTTGACGATCAAAAGACGTCTACAATGCAATCTCTCCAAAATATGTTTCAATTGTATTATAATCAACAGGCAAGTGAATCATCGCAACAAAGGCCTGCTGAAGAACAACCCCAAGCTCAAACTAAAGGTGGGGGCATGAATTTGCTTAGACTGCTGGGCACGAAAAAACTTAAGGGAAAATGAGCTTCTACTAGCACGTCGACTGAGTTGCAAATTTATCTGAATTATCAATTCGTAACGGAAGACAACTTCGACGTGTTACAATGGTGGAAGTCAAATGCGGCACAATTCCCCATCTTAGCCAAAATGGCTAGAGACGTGTATGCGGTACAAGCTTCAAGCGTCGCTTCTGAATCTGCATTCTCAACATGTGGCAGAATTATTGGAGAATACTGCATTCTCAACATGTGGCTGAATTATTGGAGAATACAGAAGTAGTCTCTCTGCTGATTCGTTATGAATGCTCACGTTACTTAAAGATTGGTTTGAAGCAGAATGTAAGAATAGAAGAGATGGGGCGGTTGACGAATTCGTAAACCATTATGACGAGCAAGAAGAAGAGAACGCAAAAACAATACTTATCAATTATGAAGATTGATAAACAGCAATAATTTTTTATTTTGATTTTTTAATTGCCATCTCTTTACAATTATTTGTATGCATCTATATTATGAAATGAAGAAGGAATATATTGAATTTGTGATGAATATTGGGGAAACATTTACAACATTAAATAAAAAATAAATAAAATTTTTTAAAATTTTTTTAAAAAAAAATTGAAAAAAAAAAAAGAAAACGGACCGGTTCGGCCCGGAACCGGAACCGATTCGGTTCCTTACCGGACCGGACCGGACCGGTTCCGACCTTAACGGCCCCGGAACCGGCCGGTTCCGGACCGGACCGGTTCAGGCCAATAAGCACCCCTAGCCAACACCTTGTGACTTGTGATGATTCTTTACTACCAAGAAGACATTAAAACACTCATTGATTGATTGAAACTTCAAATATAGAATGACAAATTTAAATACTACATAAGACAACTGACGAGCAGTAGTTGATAATCACTAGAAAGTTTCAAATTACCTCCAGATTAGGCCACTGAATCATTTCCTCCGCTAACATTTGCAAAGCAACACGATTTTTTGGAATTTTTCCTTCATTTACCTAGAATACAATTAAATCCATGTAAAAACTCAAACTCGGGAATATACACAACTCAAGTACACAGAGGTTTACCAATTCGAATGATTTTCCTTGATCCATATATCAAATATTAGAGGGTTGGAAAAAAAAAAACCCTTCTAACATGGTAACAGAGATTTCGTACATCAAAATAGATAGAAGAAACTTCTAAGCCACCTGAAGCAAGATTTTCTGCATAGTCTTGGTTTTGCTTAATATATAGATAAAAATAATTGAAGTAGAGATACATATGCACCTCATTATAGAAAAGATAGGAAGCCGTTAGTATAAGAACTTCCAAACATAGAACGCCAAAGGGAAGATACCTGTACCAAAGCATCTGCTAGATCATCCCTGGTTGGAGCAATTTCATCATCAATGCCCAGCAGACGCCTCCCCTCAACATCTCTGGGATCTTCAATCATAACAGTCAATTTTACCTTAATAAATAATAGCATTCCGATTAAAAAAAAGTTTGAAATTGACTGGGCAAGAAGAGGAAGAGGGTTAAGACGCAAAATCCAGGAGCTAATAAACGGAAACAGACAGAGATTTTGGAAAGAATAATTGACGTTGAGAACACGAAGTGAAGCCACCACGATAACAACTATGAAGGTAATAAACTAAAAAAGAGGAGGAAAAGAAATCTAACCTCATTGAATAGCATGTCCCTGTTTTTTTCCTGAGAAGCTCCAAAACCTAAATGGCGAATTTTGTAAACAATAGGTTCGCAGAACAGAAAACTAGTAAACATTTTTTTGGGTTAACGGATTCGAAAGAAGAAATGTCGCAACTGATTTAATTTGGGAGACATATTCAAGGTCCTAAGGAACTGGGTCGCCACCTTCTTCAGTCTGTTCTTTGGCTGGTACGGAGGTGGAGAAGGTATCTTCCTTATTGACGAACACCAAACCAGAAATGAAGCGATTTCCGCGCCTCCAGCCACCTATGCTGCTGTTAAACAAACGCACGGGCAAGCTTCTTTGGTTAATAGATGATGCCACCGTCAGCAGTGGCGGATGCGCCACCCCGGAAACCCCCATCGATGCGATACACGACCTCAAATACAAGAGCGACTGCGATTTCACTGTTTATGGATATGATAATTTTCTTTTCCATATTCTCTACATTTTTTGGCATCAAGTTAAGATCAAGTGATGAGCTGGTAGATAATGGTTAAACTCTTATCTGCCCTTTTTTATTTTCTATTTGTATTATTATTTAAAATTAAATAAAAATAAAAAAACCTTTAATAATTAAAATTTAAAATTTTATATAAATATATATTAAATTAGAAATATCAAAATATATTTAAGTAAAAATAATAAAATGAACTATATGAATATAAACTTTTTTATTATGATATATAAAATAATAAAATTATATAATATTTATTTTTGTAGTAAAAGAAAAGGAATAGATCTGAAATAATAAAAAAATATGAAAATGATGAAATTTTGATGAAAATTCTAAGCGTAAATAAAAAAGATTATTTAAATAAATAAAAATAGAAAAATAGAAAAATAAGATCATATTTTTCTATGATACTTACGATCACAATTTTATTACATCGAAATAATATAATATTAATAATAAGAACCTCGAGATAAAACATAATTTATTATATAATCATAATCTCAATCTTAATTATTTAAAGGAAACATATTATTATTTATCCAAAACTATTTAATTCTTATCCGTCACATTATTAATCACAATATAACTTATCATTATTATCATATCGTCACATTATTAATTACAATATAACTTATCATTATTATCATATTATTCGAAGAAAACACAATCTTAATATTTAGATATTTTGATGTATAATGGACAATATACATCACAAATGATGAATGGTTCATATAGCTAGGTAGCCCTTATAGCTATCAAAATAGTCTAGCTCGATTCAAATGGGTTGGCCTACCCAACCGGTGACTCAAATGGGTTGGGCCAGCCTCCAGGATAGGGTTGCATGTAGACGGATCTTTTAATAAATTAAAATTATTAAATAAATCATATTTTAATTATTTATTATAAATTAATTAAAATATTATTCAACTTGCCAATCCATCCTAACCCTCAATTCAAACGGCTTACCTGTGTGGCGGGCTGAAAAATTCTGGCCAACCTACCTGGGGATTGGGTCAGCTCGGTATCAGCCCATTTTGATAAGCTGTAGTAGCCCTATTCCTTATATTCGTAATTAATTTTATTTGCCTAAATTGAATTAAAACTAATCTATTCCGTCGGATCATTAATGGAATGATTACTTGATTCTTTATCTAAAATTCTTTAGACATACATGCCGTAGAGATAGGAACATAAACCCCAAACACATAGCACCGTGGACACCGCCTTGACTCCACTGAACTTATCCCCGTAAACTATCACGCCACCCACAATGTTCGCCCCCATCAGCGCCGTCATGCATATCCCTCCAGTCAAAGACGTCGTCATGAATACTATTCCCGCAGTTCCTACGAAGCAAAACTGCCATGCAATCAAGCTCGAAACCACAGTCAACCAGTATGCAGTGGAACCTATGTCGAACATCCTTGTGCTCTCAACCCTCATCACTGAAAAACCGCCATCAAACGCACCCATGCCGACAGTGGCGAACACCGTTGCCGCCATTTCCATCACCAGCTGCATTTCCAGCACCATACCATAGCAGTCCACTTTCCTATATATTAGCTCCATTACCGGAAGGTACAGAGCAAACAGCAAGCCAGCACTTAGAGTTGACAGGAATCCCACCAAGTACTTGGCACGAGTGAAACCAGGGGGTTTGTCGTGGCTAGAACCCAAGCCTACAAGCACCGAACTAAGAGTCAAAAGTAGGACGCAATTGAGGTTTGTGAAGTTCACCTTTTGTTTCACTAAAACCATAGAGAGAGTGAGATTGAAAGCCAGTTGGGAAGACAGGACAAGAGAAGAAGTGGACACGGGTAGATACGAAGTCCCCCAAGAAAAAAGAAGGTTGTTGAGTCCCATAAAGACGCCCACAACGATGGACAGGAGAAAAATCTTCAGAGTAAATCCGGAGAAAGGCCTCCTCTTAGAAGATTTGAAAAGATGGTGAGGCAGATATATTGGAAGAAGCAGGATAGGAAAACCGGCGGACTGAACCCATGTGGAGACCCATCTGCTGGAACCTCTGTGATTGAAATAGAACTTGGAGATCAGGCTTGAAGAAACCGAGCCCACAAAAAGACAGACGTAATTTATCAGTAGAAGAAGAGTGTAATGGGCATTTTCAGTTCCTTGTGCGTTTTCTTGTGCTTCAGGCATAGTACTTTGGGTCTTGATGATCACCATATGATCTGCTTCAACATCTAGTTTACTCATTTCACGATTAATTGGAGAAAGTAGTATTCCTTCTTTAGCTGGTGGTGGTGGTGGTGGTGTCTCGAGTGAAGTTTGATCGGACATGATCATGTTGAATCAAACAACGTTGTTCTGCGTGTCCTTGCAAAAAAGAAGAAGAAGAAAGAAAATAAAATGTATTGCAGTAGGATCAGGTCTATATTAATTCATGGGAACTTCATGAACAAAACCATGCATTGAAAAGTTACGTGTATGCACGAGAATTATATAAGGATTAAATCCAAAGTTGACAGCATGCGATTTAATTAAAGTTAAAACAAAAAAAGGAAAGGAAAAAAAAAAGACAGAACTGGTATCGATACAAACAAGATGGGATTATTATAATTTTGTTGAGACAGAAGAAAGAAATAGATGCATAATTAATTAGTTCAATTACACAATTGGAGTCATCTGGACAGACGTTACAAATCGAACTTCTGTTTCTTTTTTGTTTGTTCTTTCTCAAATTTAATTGAAAAATTACTTTGCACTTCAAAAATTATATTTTGACATCTTAAAATAAGAGTCAGTGGCGGATTTCCTCCTGTGATTTTGAAAATATGCATATTACCCCATGTTGATTTTACCCTAATGTGATTTTGAAAATATGCAGATTACCTCATGTGATTTGAGAATATTCATTTTACCTCCACGTGGTTTTGAATATATGCATTTTATCCTCTTGTAATTTGTGAATAAGTGCAAAATATCATTCCGTGGATGCCATTTTTTTAAACCACAAGGAAATAAAGTGCCTAAATTCAAAATCATATGGGGTAAAATGCTTATTTTCAAAGACATTGGGGTAATCTGGCTATTTTCAAAATCACAATGGGGTAAAATAGCTATTTTCAAACCATAAGGGGTAATCTGTCTATTTTCAAAACTACAGAGATTAATCCACTGCTTATTTTCAAAACAAAGTTTTTTAATCCGCCATTAACATTTAAAATGAATTTATCCTCTATTTTTATGAACGCTTGACAAGTTCTGGAAAGCAAGGAGCATGCAGGACAAATGGCAATGGTCAAATTTAAAAATAAAAACAAAAACAATTGTACAAACTACAAACTCATTATATTATTCACAAGCCTCCACGTTTTTGGCGAGTGTCCCATATACGTAAAATAATCACACAAAGTGGTGTAAGAGATAATAAATCTTCGAAATCTACGACGCTAGGATTATAATATATAGTTTGAGATCCATATATCGATGCAGCAGAGCGTTACTGGGGATGGAACACGACAATATTAAGTTTGAGAAAACGAAAGAGGTTGAATCTTTCTTAAAACTCCCGTGAATACAGAAGCATTTTATAAGGATATATACAAACCCCTTTTTTCTTGTATCGACATTAGGAGTTTAGAAATCATATTAGATCTCTATAAGATATATATGCTACTTCACTTATGGTCAATTGATTTTGAGTTAAAATATCATTATTCTTAACATAGTATCAGAGCGGGTTTCTCATGCGATTGGTTACTCCGTCAAGCTACTCTGCTCGTATGTTCACCATCACCCGCGTACCAATCCACGTGTTTACCTTATATATAATATCACACGTGATGTGGCTTGTTGAGAATTGTCCCACATTGAGAGTTTAAAAATCATGCTAGCTCTTTGTAGGAAATAGGATCTTTGTATATACTAGTAAATAAAGATATTATTTACTAGATAGTCTATTAGGGAATAAATCTCATAATTATAGGAGTCTTTTATATTGTTACCTTGAATAGGTATTTCCAAACATATAATTGTATCTATATATATTGACATGTGACAAGAAATAAATGTATGAAAAGAGTTTATCACAAAATATCTCTGTTTATATCGTTCAACATGGTATCAGAGCAGGTTTGAATTAATCTGTGCCTTGATCGTTTTTTTCTTCTTCTTCTGTATTCGAACATATGGAGTCTCATGAAGCTATTGTTCAAACAACTCAACAATCTCAGCCAATTTTCATTCCACAAGATCATTCTGCTTTTCCCACAAGCATTATACTCGATGAAACCAATTACTCACTATGGTCTCAACTTATGGAGATGCGAATCGGAGCACGCAATAAGGTGGGTTATCTCACTGGAGAGACGCGAAAACCTGCAACTGAAGACCCTTTGTTTGGGTCATGGACCACGGAAAACCAACGAGTGAAAAGTTGGCTTATTGATTCAATGAGTCCGTTATTGATGCAAAGATTTATTCGGCTTCCTACAGCAAAAGACATATGGAAGGCGGTGTCAAAAACTTTCTATGATGGATCTGATGAAACTCGTATTTTTGAATTAAACCAGGAGTCCTTTTCTACTAGACAAGATGGTAGACAATTACCAACATATTACAACGAACTTGGGGACATTTTTCAAGAGATTGATCATCGATCAACCTCTCAAGAAGGGACGATTGAAGGAGTACTCCAGTTACATTCAGCAATGGCTAGGCTCCGAGTCCATATTTTCCTAAGTGGACTCGATTCGGAATTTGATCAAGTTCGGGGAGAAATCCTACGTAAAGACCCAAAACTTGATCTGGAAAGAACACACACATATGTTCGACGGGAACATCAACAAAGACAGACCATGGGAGGACCACGCCCAATCTCAGAACATTCCGTGATGTTAAATACTCAGAATCGACAAGGATTTTCCAACCCCGGGAAAAATCGAAAGAGTCAATCAACTGGAAAATCTAACAATTTCATGTGTGATCATTGTGGTGAATCAGGCCACTCAAAACAACGATGTTACGAAATCATTGGGTATCCTGATTGGTGGGATTTTTCAAAAAAACCACGAAAAAAGGCAACGGGAAAAGCGATGGTGACTACTAATGATTTGGCCTCCATCATGGAGGAATCTGTACCAACTGCAAATGTAGCTCACTCAGGTAGTATGGGTAAGGCAAAAAGTATTTCTGTAATTTCTGGGAACAATACCTGGATAATTGATACAGGTGCATCTGATCATATGATTAAGGATTCAACCCAACTCAAGTCTGTCAATCCATCACCTCAATCCATTGTCTCCACCGCCGACGGTAGCATGTGTTCTATTGTTGGACAAGGATCAGTTAGCTTATCTAATAACCTTACTTTGAACTCTGTATTAGTCGTGCCATCACTGGCTTATAACCTTTTATCAGTTGGACAGATTACTTCACACCTCAAATGCACCGTAACTTTTTGGCCTTCTTTTTGTATTTTTCAGGATATTCTGACCCGGAAGACTCTTGGTTATGGTGCTAAACGAGGCAAACTATACTACTTGGAATTAACAGAAAATGATGAAAAAAAATTCAGTGTTGCTTATCAGACTAGCAGTAAAGAAAAGAACAAGACGGACATTTGGCTATGGCATCAGCGATTAGGTCATCTTTCTTTTAGTTATCTTAGGAAGTTACAACCACATCTTTTTTCGAATTTAAGGGATTCAGATTTTTATTGTAATACTTGCAAACTGGCAAAGAGTCATCGTGCTTCCTATTACCCAAGTTTGAATAAGAGTATTGAACCATTTGCAGTTATACACTCCGACGTATGGGGACCTACAAAAATTCCTTCTTTATCTAAAGCTCGATATTTTGTCACATTTATTGATGAATGTACACGCATGATTTGGGTATCATTACTCCATAACAAAAGTGATGTTTGTACAGCTTTTCAAAAATTTTGCAATATGGTTAGCACACAATATCAGAAGCATATTCAAGTTTGGCAAACTGATAATGCAAAGGAATTTATGGACTTATCTCTTGGTAATTTTCTAAATCAACATGGAATTCGGCATAATACCTCATGTACTTATACCCCACAACAAAATGGTCTAGCAGAACGGAAGAATCAACAAATCTTAGAAGTGGTTCGTGCTTCCCTCTTTGGGATGAATGTACCACGATATTTTTGGGGCGAGGCAGTAAAATCTGCGACATATCTCATCAATAGAACACCTTCTCGGGTGTTAGACTTTCAAACCCCTCAACAAAAAATGCAATCCTATTTTTCCATCCCCCATATTCCAAACCTTGAACCTCGAGTTTTTGGTTGTACCGTATATGTCCACATTCCAAAGTTTTGCGAACCAAGCTTGATCCTTGTGCAAAAAGGTGTATATTTGTTGGATATTCTGATTTTCAGAAAGGGTATCGATGTTATGATCCCCATACTCATAAATTACATGTCACCTTAGATGTCTCCTTCCGAGAATCTGACCCATTCTATGCAGAAAGAGCTTCAACTTCTTCCCTTGAGGGGGAGGATACTGATATATTACAAGGAACAAAGGGACATGTGGGTGATGACAGTGCATACAGGGAACTGGATGGAATATTTTTTGAGCCAGAAGAAATGTTGCTTCCACACAATCATGACAATACTGAACACACTGATAACAATGAAGGTCCAAGCAACGTGGAGTTGCCTACTTTAACACCATTAACCGAAGAGCCAACCCAGAATATCCAAATCGGTTGCTCCCAGGTAATATCACACTCAACTGATGAATATTGTGTACCTTTCGAGAATCCAAGTTTAAGATAATCTCAAAGATAGAACAAAGGTATACCAAGAAACCAATATGACCCCGATCCCAAAGCCAAAGTTAAATATCCGATCAACAATTATGTTTCCACTAAAAACTTGTCTGAATCATATGCATTTGCTACCAATCAATTATCTAGTGTTGCTATTCCTAGTAATATGCAGGAAGCTCTTAATGATCCTAAATGGATTAAGGCAATGAAAGAAGAAATGGATGCATTGGAAAAGAATTCCACATGGGAACTTGTCTCACTACCCAAAGGAAAGAAAACAATCGGGTAGATGGGTGTACACCGTAAAACTAAAGGCTGATGGAACCGTTGATAGATGCAAAGCGAGACTGGTTGCTAAGGGTTATGCCCAAAAATATGGAGTGGACTACCAAGAGACCTTCGCACCAGTAGCTAAGCTAAATACAATTCGCATTCTTATATCCTTAGCAGCGAACCGAGAATGGCCCCTCAAACAATTTGATGTGAAGAATGCCTTTCTCAATGGAGATTTAGAAGAAGAGGTGTATATGGAACTGCCACCAAGTGAGAAACTCGGCCCCTCGGACAGAAATAAAGTCTGTAGATTAAAAAAATCATTGTATGGCCTTAAACAGTCGCCAAGGGCCTGGTTTGGGAGATTTTCCATGACAATGAAAGCCTTCGGATATGAACCAAGTGGTACAGATCACACCTTGTTTATCAAACACAAGGGAGGAAAGGTAACAGCCTTAATAGTCTATGTTGATGATATGGTCTTAACATGACATGATGATGAAGAGATGAAACATCTACAAGAGTATTTAGCTGCTGAATTCGAAATGAAGGACCTGGGAGAACTTAAGTATTTTCTTGGCATTGAAGTAGTAAGGACTGATCAAGGGATTTCTTTTTCTCAAAGAAAGTATGTACTTGATCTCCTCACTGAAACTGGAATGCTTGCTTGCAAACCAGCCGAGACACCTATAGAAATGAATCATAAGCTTGGAATTTTTCCAAACCAAACTCCGACAGATATACGGAAGATTGATCTATCTGTCTCACACCAGACCATATATAGCATATGCAGTAAGTGTTGTAAGTCAATTCATGCATCAACCAAGTGAAGAACATATGAATGCAGTACTCCGAATCCTGAGGTACTTGAAAGGCTCTCCAGGGATGGGTTTGTTCTTCTCGAAGAACAATGTTTCGAATATAGAAGGATACACGGATGCAGATTGGGCAGGCGATCAAACAACCAGAAAGTCTACATCTGGTTATTTTACCTTTGTGGAAGGAAATCTTGTAACGTGGAAAAGCAAGAAACAAAAGGTAGTTGCGAGATCAAGTGCAGAAGCTGAATTTCGAGGCATGGCTCATGGAATATGTGAATTATTATGGATTGATCGTGTTCTATCAGATTTGGGAATTGAACATGTAAAGCCGATGAATGTTTATTGTGATAATAAGGCCGCTATTGAGATTGCACAGAACCCAGTACAATATGATCGTACCAAACATGTTGAAGTGGATAGACATTTCATCAAGGAGAAGATAGATAAAAAGATTATTCAGCTTGTCTTTGTCAAATCTAAAGACCAAATTGTCGATGCCCTTACAAAAGCAGTTTCAAGCAGCGCATCTCATACTGTAATTGACAAGTTGGGCATGTTGGATATTTATGCTCCAACTTGAGGGGGAGTGTAGGAAGTAGGATCTTTGTATATACTAATAAATATAGAGATTATTTACTAGATAGTCTATTAGGGAATAAATCTCATAATTATAGGAGTCTATAATATTGTTACCTTGAATAGGTATTTCCAAACATATAATTGTATCTATATATATTGACATGTGACAAGAAATAAATGTATGAAAAGAGTTTATCACAAAATATCTCTGTTTATATCGTTCAACACTCTTTATAAGATACATGAATTATTTTGCTCATTGTCAATTTATTTTGAGTTGGAACCCCATATATTCTCAACATAAAAAAATAAAAAAGGGCCAAATTTTTTTTATATTTCCATCTCAATCGTCCCTTTTTTTTTAAAAAAGAATAACCAATGTTATTGATATGTTTTTCTAGTCTTGACATTATAAATTGCTGACAAGAAATTATTCAAATGGTAAGATTTAAACTGGTTGCCTGGTCTGCTATAAGTTTCAAAAAACATTCATACTACAGCAATCTCTAATTAGTGACAAGCACGACCTAGACTTTATTCGCTGGTGAAGAAACCCTGCTCCGACGAATTCTTCACCCCTACTTGTATTGTCATATGTCATATATATGTTGTTCGGAAATGAAATTATTTGCTCCTTGTATTTCTTACTGTATATATGTAACAACAAATTTAATTACTTATGGTCTGCTTGATACGTATATAAGATAAGCGAACGATGAATATAATTTTTTGATGTTTGATATGATTTTAAAATATAAATTAATTTCGTGAATTTTCAAGTATTGACCAAAATATCTTCACTATAGCAATAGTCACGGCATTTTCTTTATTATTCTCTTTTGTTCCTCACAAAAGCAATAGCCACTGTAGCTCCTTCATCGTCTTGTTTCTTTTACTTTAGTTTCCCTCAAATATCATTTTCTCAATCACAATTAATTATTTGTGGAATATGTACCATCACGTGATATATTAGAAAGATTTTGATAATTTCGAAGAAATTCTCAAGTTGTATTAGAATATAGTACGTATGTGTAATTGTGCGTCAGATATATAGAAGCTACTTTACCGAGGTAAATGCGTTGTATCTACATAACACATTTGTAATAACTTTTTCAAGAAATACTTTATAAAATAATTAATTTATTGAAATAAAAAGGACGTAAGTTTTAAGGGCAAAGTGCAATCTACTTCATTGTAAAGTTAGAAAGGACCAACGTATCTCCTTGTGAATAAATATGGGCCAAAGTGTGTAATAGCTTACTGATCGAGCGCTCTTATGCCGAAGATGAACGGGGCTAAGCGATTTAACCAACTGCTTCCGAAAGAAATCAAAGAATTTCTTTGGAAAAACACAATTTTTCTGTCCATTTCGTCTTTTTGGAAAGCCTCCATACTTTCGAAATAAAGCAATTTACCTAATGTAAAACTAGAAAAGAGTAATTTACATTCATGTGAATAAATAAATTTCAGAAAACCTCTATCTACTTTAAAAAATAAAGCAATTTACCATGTAAAACTAAAAATAATAATTTACCTCCCTATAAATAAATAAGAGTAAAAAAATCTCCTTATATTTTCGAAAATAAAGCAATTTACCCCTAAAAGCAATTTCAATAACTATGAATGATAACTATCTCTACTCATATATATATATATATATATTACCTTAGGGATAAATTATAAATAAATAGTTTTTATGAGTTACTCTGATATCAATAGTTAATATATGACACTGCTCTTATGACGTAAAATCATAATTTTAAGATAAAAATTTTGATGACCGGAAAAATAAATAAATAAATGAGAAAAAGAGACTTAAATGTGAAACAAAGAACTAAAATACACCTAAATTTAAATTTATATGATTGTGGTGGTAGTTTCTATCGCCCATAAAGGGTAAATTGCTTTATTTTTGAAAAATATAAGGAGCTTTTTTTACCCTTATTTATTCATATTGAGATAAATTGATCAGTTTTACATGGTGTAAATTGCTTTATTTTCAAAAGTAAATGAAGTTTTTTGACCTTTACTTATTCATAATGAGTTAAATTACTCTCTTTTTTTAAGTTTTACAGTGGTAAATTGCTTTCTTTTTGAAAGTATATCAATGTTTTTTACCCGTACAATGAAGTCAATGGATTCTTTCTAGATTACACGGAGGTAAATTACATTTTGCCCAAGATTTAATTGGATGATGATTCGTAATGTGAGATGATGCATTATATGTAATATTTCAACATTTTTTGTTAGAAGGAAAAAATGAAAAGAATTTTCTTACAATGATAATTATAATATGAGAAGTGGAGTTTTGAATATTCTACTTTAAGATCATCTGAAGATTAAAAAAAAAAAACTTTAAGATCATCTGCGATTCTGAATAATGACACATAATCATGAAACTTGCATAAACATAATTAAAATAAAGTATGATTAAAATTATTTCAAAAATATAAATCCAACTTAAATTTGAATGTGTAAAATGAAATTACCAAGTGCACTTAAGACAACGTGTCTACTGTGATTACTGTCGAATAATTGCTAGCTTTATATAATACAAGATAATATAACGAAAAATTAAATTAAAAATTTGTTAATCATTAATATATCGTAGAGAGTTACATATCTGAAAGTCTCAAGCCAACTAGTATGAAAAAAACTCGGTACTGTCCTTGAACGCAGTTGACAATTAGCAAACGAAAATAGCATTTGTCCTATTTCACACTGCAATTATACTCCTTCCAAACGGGAACGAATCACTCTGACACACTATGGAACCTAGACTTATCTTAACATATAGAAATCAATTTCTGGGCCAAAATGATGAATCATACTCAACTGAGTTAACTAATCATTCAAACATGTAAACCATTTCCATTGCAGTAAATTCCATCCAAAGAGCCGTTAGCTAACTTAGCTGTGTTCTCATACACATAAGCTTTTACCGTTGAGGAACCATTGCTCATCCTGCAAGTTTTTGCTGCACATTTCTTCAAAAAAACGTCCAGCTGCCCACAAGCAGCAGCTACCAATCCTGTCATGAAGAGTAAAAACAGGTCTAATTTTCTTCCACCACTTTCTCATATATATAATCTGAAGGCATCAATTTTGTGCTTTTACGTAGAATGCACGATGATGACCTTTTATGTAAATCCATCCATCAGGATATTTTTGCATACAAAGTGGATACAGAATAAAAGAGTACTTCATCTTGCGATCATAATTGCGCATTCAAGAAATGACATTGTGATCAGACTAAGTCCTTGATTCCAATATGCTGGAATTGAAAGCAGCATTAACAGTTGAAAAAGTACCTAAGAAAAGAGCAGAAGGCTTCCCTGGTCTTGATTTGAATTCAGGGTGAAACTGAACACCGACAAAGTAAGGATGATTAGGCAGCTCGACAATCTGCAATGGAAGTTGATGAAAAAACTTACAAAATATAGGGCAAAGCCACAATCAGAAATCGGTAACCATGACAATATGATAACAAGAAATACCTCCATGCGACGACCACTTTCATCTTTGCCAGTAAAAGAGAGACCGGCATCTTCAAGTCGTACAACCATATCAGGATTTACCTAGACAAAATCAAGCTATAACTTTCAACACAAAACCCTACATATCTATCATATGGATGGAATGCATGTCAATTTAATGTTGAAGTAGCAGTGTAGCTTCAGAAATGATTGTTTCACTCACCTCATATCTGTGTCTATGTCTCTCATCAATAAAGCTTCGATTGCCATATCTAAAGACATCGACAATTTTTAGTTTTAGTCAGATATTATGGATAAATACCGAGAAGCAACTGATACTATTTAAATACCGAGAAGCAACTGATACTATTTACAGTGTTTCTCCTCAAACGACTATAGACCTTATTCAAAGAGATGTTAGAGTTCAGACAAGGTCGTGATATCCACAATGCATTTACAAGTACCCAGAGGTCAGCCAGGGAAAAGCAGAAATCTAATTTTCAAATAATTTCTGAATGGACCAACATGGACAAAGAAAAATGAAAGATGATCAGCGGTATATAAAATGTAAGAGTGTTGGTGGATAGTAGTATTACAGACAACAATGAAGATATGCCATAAGACATCTACAAGTACCCGCCAACCTGGTCTGAAAAAACAGGAAATCTCATTTTCATATCTCCAGTGTCTAGGCTTTATTGATCACAAAAATAATTACAAAACAAATGGATAGATCCAAACTCTCTATCCTAAATGTGCCACACAAAAGAGAGTTTACATGCATTTCAAGTATCTTTTACAGAGTTGGCTGCTGGGTCAAGGTTTAAAACTTTGCACAATTTCAAACCAGTGGATAAATATTGTAAGAATAGCTAATGTATTTTGGACTTGCATGTTTCTAGTACGCTAGTTTATAAAGTGCATCTCTAAAATGAATGAACTCAAAACGGTATTTCGCATAGTTAACAGTAATACGTTAATCCCTGAGTTAAAGCTCAAGAGTTATTGTTCACAACCTTGAACAGCTCGAGGCACTGCTGAAAGTAAAATCTTGAGGAAGGCGGAAGAACCAAATGTATGCAAAATCAAATTTCGTATACATAGCTTTTAATTACTTGGAAAGCAATTTATCCTCAACATCCAGACCTGGATAATGGATTCTTTCTAATTACTCCAATTATTTCTCAATTGACAGTACAAGTGGCCTAAGACATATCTTGCCACATCTTGAGATACCATTTGTCAAACCGATAAAACTCTTATGATTCCACCCAAGAATGGATGACGACTTTTTTCTTTCCCTTTTTGTAAAAGAAGGAAGGAAACTCACAGTTTTGCCGATTTACTTGAGGAACCCTGAAAGTATGTCCTCCTTGACCCCAGCCTCATGGTACCTCCCATATGGGTTTTCGAACCCTGCAAATAGTACAATGAAAGTCGATGTGTTAGTCAAATATTATCATATAATTAAATTTGGCTAAGGGATATTGAAAGATGATCATAGAATAAGGTGGGACCTCAGGCATAAAAATAACGCAAGGGTTCTGAGTGTTGGGATCAAATTCAGTGCTGTTCGCATCGGGTAGTCCAAGGACTGATCGTGCAAACTCAATGACAGCTATTTGCATTCCTAGACATATCCCAAGATAAGGGACCCTTTTTTCACGAGCATACTTTGCAGCTAGAATTTTGCCCTCTACTCCTCTGTCACCAAACCCTCCAGGAACTAGTATGGCGTCTGCCCCCTAGAAGGCAAGAAATTTTCAAATCACTTAAGAGGACCAACAGAACGATTTTTACAAGGCAATTCACTCCCAGTAATACGACAATTTTCAGAGGATGAAAGTGGCTAGGCAGACCTTCAACAAATTCCAAGCACTTTGATAACCATCAGGATTCTGCAAGTAGATATATCAGCCAACCTGTGAGATGATACCATATATAAAGTAATATAAGAAGCAATTATGGCAAGAAATTAACCTCTCCCGCAGTAGCATTTTCAAGATCACTAGCAGGTACCCAATCTACACACAATTTCCTGTGGCAGGCAACAGAAGCATGCAAAAGAGCCTGCAAACAGTAATCAAACATTGTTAAATTATAACATGATTATCAGTCTACTTATCATTAGCTCCAGCTTTTGGGAAGTTTGTAACACCTTCATCCGAGTGAGGAATTCACGAGTTCCTAAGTTGCAAGGTATTATTATCCACTACGCTACCAACACGCACATGTACATGTTTTGGGCTTATGTTGCCAAGTCTCTTGCTTAAATGTGTGGGGCGTGTTAAAGTATAAATTGTAGATCCACCTCTCATGGGCTTGGGTTTTGGGAAAAATAGTTTCTAGCAAAAATATTTACACAAGCGATGGGCCATCTGATGTAACTAGTTGCGATCCATACCACACAATTATTTAGTAGCCAATAAGCATAGAAGACATTAATCTGGCAATGGCATTAAAGATTCTTAGCTTCAAAGTAGACTCTCCTCGTCTTTTTGCAAAATCTCACAAAGATCTCAAGTCTTTGTAAAGATACCCTACATATCAATTTACAGAGAGTGTCTTGAAAATACCACCTCGGAGGCAGCATAAGCATAACAAAGTACAGTAGGATACTGAAGGAACATATAAGATGAGATGTGTTTCTGTCATTTGTTCAACTTCAACCAAATTAAAAGCAATATGTAGTTAGTTACTTGGACAGGTTGTCCACAAGTTTAAGTCAAATTTGAATTATCGACATAGGAGATGCCTTAGCAGTCCCCATGCCTTGTCGCATAATTTTTCAATGATATAGGGAATAAGAACATGTTACGTTTATATTTAGACCAATGAGAACCCAATTTTTGTAAAGTGACAAGATTCTGGGATATAATACATATGTATATCTCATTCTCATAAGCGCCTCCCATTACAGTACCATATGCACACCATAACATGTAATGAAACCTGCACATAAATAGTCCACTAGAAATATATGTCTTCACCTTTAGCACCGAGAGATAAGAATCTGTGAGTCCAGTGTATTTCCCGACCATGGCAATTCTAACCTGTATAAATGGCATGACAGTCAGAAATCCCAAGACGGAATTTATTAATTTCCATACTTGAACAAGGACAAGAACCTACAGGCTCACGCAACATATCGCATAGACTGGCCCTGGATGTCCATTCCTCCAAAGCAGGTTCCCTAGGATAACTACACTTAATAAAAAATAAAATTATTCAAAAATTGCACCAATACCCATTCGTAAATGAATAAAATGGGAAGTTGCAAGGTTGCCTGACGAACCCGTTGAGGTTCAAGACCTTC
Organism: Haberlea rhodopensis; assembly: GCA_907163345.1. Taxonomy (NCBI): domain Eukaryota; kingdom Viridiplantae; phylum Streptophyta; class Magnoliopsida; order Lamiales; family Gesneriaceae; genus Haberlea; species Haberlea rhodopensis. Next base: position 1,785,568 of record CAJQUN010000069.1, read on the forward strand.
AAAATTGCCTCATGGGCTTTCTGGTCCTAAATGAAAGATAAGATTTGTATTAATTATTGAACTAAAACAAATAAAAAAATATTCAACCAAAGGTGCAGCACTACTTACTCGCAAAAGCAGAGGTACATGCCAAATATTAGAAACATCATAGAGCGTGATAATGTTGTTAATCTGGAAGGACAAAATACTCATTAACTAATTATGTAGCTTATTTCATCAGCACATAAAACTGTAATTTTTGTAGAAAATACTGTGAGAGTACATTAAACAAAATACCGGAACATGGCAAAAACGAGAAAGTTTGTCCTTGACATTTCCATCAAGTTCCTGGAGAACACAATAAACTTAAGCGGATGAGATAATAAATACGACACAAAAACTACAACTACATGAGGAAACAAGACGCGGAAGTTTGGGTGCCATAACTAAGTTGCAATATTCGAGAACAAAGCTCTTCTTTGCTCAAGTATGATGCACTTTCGTACCCAAGCATATCCAACATCGAACATCAAAAGCTTGGTTAGGCCAAACTTGGCAAGATCCCCCACCCCAAACCAACACACACATACACACACACACACACAGAGAGAGAGAGAGAGAGAGAGACCAATGTGCTGCGGCATGCCAAAATATTTGGAGTCAGGCCCAAGCTTCTTAAGCCCCTAACACTGTGTTGAGTTGGCTTTGTTTTCTGAAAAGGTAAAAACAATTGCCATGCTTGCATCATAACAAGAAAATTACCAACGCGAAAGATTAACATAAGATATTATGAAAATTTCACCTGCTCGCCAACGACAGTAACAACAGGCACTAAGCTGACATGAATCAAGCAAAAATTTCCATCACCTGAGAAGATCAAGCAAGAGGTCTTAAAGTGTTGCACAAATTTTTTTTAAGGGAGAATAATATCACTAAAAACTCTCGGTGCTGTACATTGTTATGAGGGAGATGCAAAAAATAACCTTATTCTTACCTACACGATATGAAAATTGTCCAAGAGCCTCAATGAAAGGCATTGATTCAATATCCCCTGAATCAAGCAAAAAATTCTGTTTAAATGATAAAATAATAACACTAATGATAATTAAAATAGCAGACATAACCGATCTCATTGCACACAAGACATCATGTTTACCAATAGTTCCACCCAACTCTATGACACAGACATCTGCAGGACCTTCTTTCCCATCTACTGATATTGCTGCCGCACGTTCAATCCACTCTTGAATGGCATCAGTTATATGAGGAACAACCTTCACAGGAAAACAGGTAAGTGGAACTACAAGCTAACAAGAGTGGAGAGCATCAAAAAAACCAGATGTGTCAAAATGGACATACCTGAACTGTTTTCCCCAGATAATCTCCCCTTCTCTCCTTTTTAATAACAGACTAAAAAATGGAACTTTCATCAAGTCAGAATTTTGAAAAGCATGATACAATATACATGCATCGAAATTCTAAACAGTCTGGATGCTTGCCTGGTATATTTTTCCAGTCGTTATGTTATTATCTCGCGTCAATTTTATGTCCAAGAACCGCTCATAGTTTCCGAGGTCCAAATCCACCTTAAAAAAATTAAGCCACTTTTTCCTTGTCAAGTAATGGTAACTGGTAGATAAAATATGTCGTATGCATCACTTCAGATAAATAACGCATGCCGTAGAGTATATGTAGTACCCCTATAATTTGTCAAGACAAGGAAATATTAAGTGCCTCTAGATTGTTCCAACAAGAAGCAAGAGATAAATTGCAGGGTTCAATAGCCCATTGTCGAGATACACACAAACCCCCACCCAGAAACATCTCATGGGAGATGTTGTCATCAAATCTAGGCTTTTCCAAAAAATTACGAGGACAAAACTCAGCTCCCAGCCCCATCAGTGAAGAAGTTGCAGAAAAATCCAAGCTCAAATGCAGTCAACATTATAATTGACCTAATGTCCACAATAAAGTAAATTGGGATAATTTTGTATATAAAGGGACACTTTCTAACCTCTCCACCATCATCAAGGACAAATACTTCTCCGTGCTCGAAAGGAGACATGGTTCCAGCATCAGTATTCAAGTAAGGATCTAAATACATAAAGCAAAATAAAGGGGAAAAGCACACATTAGCTCGTGTTTCGAAAGAAATACGGAATAAGTTACAACGGCTCTTCTCGCCTTATACTCCACAGAGCAAGGAAAATAAGACAGGAAGAAGGTATATATTGGGAAAAAGGGAAAAAAATCAACAATAGAGAGATTAAAAGAAAAAAAAAGGGATAAGCTTTGCCTAAGTCCCAAGTATTAAAAAAGATTAAACTCTTTTCTCCAAAGCATGGTGCTGAAACCATACATGACTTTCTTCACGCTTATACTTAGCATCACATAGACAAACAGGAAAGGGAACGGGAACGGGAACTGAAACAGGAAGAAGAATGGCAGAAAAACAAACCAATTTTGATGGAAGTAACGCGGAGTCCACAGGCCTTGAGGATGAGACCTATACTGCTGGCGGTGACCCCTTTCCCAAGACCGCTCACAACACCTCCCGTCACCAAAACGTACTTCATTTTTATCAACTTCTCCCTCCTTCCTCTTCGGAAATAAGCAAGGCTCCGCTCGCTCAAACAGGCCTTTCCTTGAACCTTATCCTACTAATATTGCAGACACTCGAGAGAGAAATTAGGAGGAGCGAAGGGAATGAATGATAGTGGATGTGAAGAGGCAACGGCCGCTTTTTATGCTTGGAGTTGGGGGTTTGAAGGCAGGTAAAAAATACGAGGGCAAACTATATTGTCAAGCACAAACTTCAATAGTTGATTGACACGTTGTTTAACATGCACATTATTCTGCCCCATATATTAGTTTTATTTATATTATCGCCTTAATTTCAGGGTACCATATTATAATTTTAAACAATTGGATTAATTACAATACATTAAGCTAATCACATTATTAAAAGTTTTGATTGTGAGAAACACGATGTTAGAAAGGACAAAATATGTTTATCTTTAAAGCTGAATAAGATTAACAATATCTCGAATTTAATACAAATTAAATGCATAAATAATAATGTTATAAGTGAAATAAACAAAAGATGATGATAACAATAAATGAATTTAGTATAAATAAATAAAGTCAATTAGTTTTGAGCTATGAAATCACTTGGTGCAGTGTCGGACTTCTAGGACACCAACACCTATCGTAGATTCCTTGAACACGTTAAAAATAAAATGAAAGCGGACACGCATGTCGGACAATTCTTTCAAAATCAGATACCCATGTAGCACATGGTCGATGGGCATGCCCGAGAAATAAATGACACTTTTGAGAGTTAATTGTACAATTTAAAACGTTCTTTGCTATAATGAAAATTGGATGTATTTGTTAAAACGTTATGTTCATTTAAGTAATAAATGTTTAGTGTTAATATGGTGTTACATGGTTTTAGAATTTAAAAAATTTTAAATTTTAGTATTTTGTAATATATATATATATATATCTGTGTGTAGTTGCGTCTCAACCGTATTGTATCCTCAAAATTTTGAAAATTTGTGTTATCGTGTTCGTGCCTTTTAATGTCAGTGTTCGTGCATCCTACATTTGAGTGAGCGAGAGACTATAATATCCATACCAATATCTCAAACTAAACACACTTTAAAACCTTATAATTCTCTTGCTTAATATATTCAACATTGCTTTCATTTAAACCAATTTTCATGAAAATGCCACAGATAATCTTTCCAACCACTTGGGGTTTGATTTAAACTTTTATTGTACATGCTTATTCAAAACCCAAAAAACATATTTTTATTGAAAAATAATTGAATTCATAATATAAGCAACAAGAATACATATTGAATAATTTAATTGACAACCCATATGCATTGTGTATTTCGATTACTACCACGATGACAATTAAGTCTTTAATTATAATGTATTTATGTATGCTATGTATCTAGGTTATTAGTATTAACTAAATAGTAATAAAATATCTATATATAAAATTTTGGATTGTGTTCGCTTTCGGAAAGTAATAGATGAAGAAAGGCAAAAGAAGTAGAAAAAGAAAGGATTGGGGGAGACAAAGTCAAAGATCCAACGGAAAAAAAGAGTGTATATTTCAAGAAAAGGCACCTAACAGTTTGAACCACATGGTCCCATTTACATATTAATCGAGGCAGGAATGGATAACAATATGGTTCGTTGTTTCTCTTTTTGTTTTATACCAACGGTTTTCGGGTCCCATTTTTCTGGTTTCTCATTTTCAAGATTCCAAGTCTTAGGCACTTTTGTCAACACATCCCCTCAAAACTTTTCTCATTCGTTCGATGTTTTATTTATTTTTTCAATCTTGTCGTCCTTTTTAATTTATACAAAAATCAAATAATGATCTATTGTCCAACGATCCAAGCCCACGTATGAATTACGTGGCTCTACTTGGACTCCCGCACCACAAAGACATGACACAACCTACTTCCATGTACATGAAATCACAATTGCTTTTGACTACTTTATACGACGTTACCCCAAATATTAGATCAATTATCTAAATTTATCATTCTCCTACATATTTATATAAGATCCAATGCATAGACAAATCTGGGTAATTGATCAATACATAGAGTAGTGCCTCATAGGGTAGCCAAACCAAGAAGTAACTATGAAATAATATATATATTCTACATGTGAATCACGTAGAATTGTTCTTGAAAAGAAAAAAAAAACTAATACTTGGGCACTCAGCAAACAGTAGGGGTGAAACAAACCGAATCGAGCCGAATATGCAGAAAAATTTAAGGTTCGAATTCGGCTCGAAATAGTTATATTCGAGCTCGAGTTCGATTCGAAGTTCAAAATAGTTTCAAAAATCAGAGTTCGAGTTCGGCTCGAAAACGTTCGAATATGTTCTCGAACTATCCAAATTATTGCTCGAAAATAAATACCTGAAAGGTTCAAAATATATTTATTTAATATATAATTATATTATATTAATAAAATATTAAAGTTTGCGAGCGGCTCACGAACTATCGAACGAAGTAATTTAGGCTCGAGTTCGGGTCGAAAAAAAGTTCGAACATGTTCGAGTTCGGCTCGAATTCAAGAATTTCGAATTCGAATCAAATAACTCGAAAAGTTCGTAAACATGTTCGATTTGTTTACATCCCTAACCAACACATGTGTTGTTTTGAATGTTAATTAGCTTGATTATAGGTAAGAGTGAATCTTTTGATCCTTTCTAGAAAAAAAAAATAGCTTGATTTCCATTGATTAAGGTATTGACTTTTGGGCATATTGTGGATAGAGAATATAGTTGTTGGAAAATGTTTCTACCTTATGGATATGTCCCAACTAAATTATGGATTGGTTTGACTTCAATATTACTCTAGGATTCAAAAAATCAAGAAATTCAGTTATATTTAAAAAAAAAAAAGAATATTCCACAAGAATTTAATTAAGTTGGAAAGAAAGAAAATGAATAATAAGATACGTGGGAATGACTAGGGAGTTTGACTGAATTCTCTAGAGGGAAGATACCACGTGGAGCTGAGTAACTCCATTTTAGCTGCATGGATGTAATCGTACGAGTCAATGCTGAATCACGACACTTCAGTTTCTTGGATGCACCTTGTTCCAAGGCCACGCCATAGGGACCCCATTCAATATATATTAATTACACCATACCTATTATAACATGGAGGGAGAAGCTAGAGTTAATCATCACTGTTATCAACCCTAAATTTTGTATTTCTATTGAATAAACATATGTGAAATGCAAAATTTAGTATTGACACAACCCTAACATACATCACTGAGATCAACCCTAACATCTCCATACATCACTGAGATCAACCCTAAATTTTGTATCTCGATTGGACAAACATGTATGAAATGCAAAATTTAGGATTGACACAGCGGGATTAGCCCTAACACCCCCTACATCATTTGATATAACGTATAAGACTTTATATCATTCTTTCATAAAACATTTGGCTTAAATGTTATAATAATTGGAGTTAAAAATAGTTTATATTGTATTATATTCATTTATCATCTTCATGCCTTACTTAAATAGAAATAAAAAAAGGAATGATGGATTGCAAACTTATAAAGAAATTTTCACATACAAACAATATTATCAGCAGATTTAATTAAAAAATATTAATAACTATGAATAATAAAAATAATAATTAGGATATCAAAGGGTATGTATTTTAAGGATATATACACTAAGATATCAAGAAAAATTATTTGTGAATATCTTAATCAATAAAAAAATACATATATATGGTGTTTGTGGTCCGTGTCATTTATTGTGAAAGTAGTCCGTCTCATATTAAGTGTATGAGTTTAGGACTAGTAGACCCCAAAAAGATCATTAAAATATTAGGATGTAGTTTCAGTAAATAAACGTTTGAATATACATCTTAGTTGATTATAAATAGACGTCAGGAAGACTGTTGCAGAAATATGGGTTCTAAAAAGGCCCTAAATATAGAAAATTCTAATATACGTAATCATAAAATATGTATAAATTAGAATATACGTAATCATAAATTGTATCCGTACAGGGTAGCAAAAATAGTCGATAGCCTCTTCGACTATTTTATGCTACCAACAAGGAACTGAAACGATGTGGTAGAAAGCAACATGTGACTTGAAAGACATGATTCGTTTTGGATTTTTATATCCACCATTTTCTTTTCGATTTATCGAGGAATGGAAGTGCTCTTGTCTCGACATCATTTGTTCTTCCTTTGTCTTTTTGTTTATAAATAGTATATGATGGAGCTCGAGTTGAAAAGTCGAATGCAAATATATATACCCTCTCGTTATTACTTCACCATGTAATTAACTGTTAAGTAGAGTGTAATATTTTGCCACCCTACTGTCTTAATTATTAATCAATGTACGAAAGTGCAATCGTGGTTGGAATTTGGTAAGGTGGGAGCCTCATTTTCAGATAACGTGACTCACCAAAACCCCATAAAATAATCAAAATTAAGTGACAAAAAACAGAAATTGAGAAAAAAACATTTGGGCTATTGAGGACCAAAAAATGTATATGATTTAAACCATATTTATAGATAAATTTAACATAATTGATCTAAAATTATATGTTAATATATTTTTATTTAAACATTGTTGTTTCTTGATATTGGATTAATGTATGAATGAGGTCTAAATTGGGTGTATATCTAAAAAAAAATGTTACTGTATCTATAATATTGAATATCCAAATCTATATATAGTTGGTAGGTCCATTAACTTAAATGTCAAACAACTGCGGATATTAAAGCATACGTGGCGCTGAGTCATGTATTTTATCTTCTTTGAATTATGCCATTTATGTACATATTTTCGAAAAATAATAATAGTAGAACTAGATAAATATCATATTCTTAAACTTTTATTCCAAGAATGTGTATTTCAGAGCAGGTTGAGAATATTATAATAATATAATCACGGGCAGAAACACATGTTCATGTCTATTATTTCTCTCATCTTTGTACATAAGCATGTTATATCTAACTTTTAATAGTATATAGATCATTTCAATATTATTTTTACAGTTTTAGAACTAATCAAATATAATCTCATAAAAAAAATTATTAGAAAATCATTTTTTATTTTTTAACAAATTTAGTCCTACGAAAATTAATTTTTAAATAAAATATTGAATATTGAACTTTGAGACCACCTTCTATTAACAAAAAAATTTGAAACTATTTGATTAAAAATAATTTTCATGATACTATATTTGATTAGCCTTAAAAATAGTATTCACGGTAGAGGCAAAGTTCATTCCTAACCGTCGAGATAAATCATATTCCAAACGATTGAGACAGAATATACACTCTAAACGATGCAAAACTAAAGACCTATGCTCATGTCGTGTTGTGCTAAGAAGTGTAGAGACATCTACACATGACAAGTGATCATAGGATGAGGTAACTCGACAACCCTTCACTCTAAATATTTTAAGGGTTTTCCTTCCTGTAATCGAGTCAGAGAACTTAAAAGTTGAAATTATCCATGACCCAATAGTACTATCTAGCTCTAATCGATGAGCACTGCATTGTATCTTGTTTGCAATTCTATGCGAGTCACAAGGTAGCATTGCATTGGGTTCCTCGCCAAGCGTGAACTTTCCATAATACAAAGCTTATAACAAATAGCAATCAAGTAGAAATTTGCTAATTCGACGAATTGATATGTATCAAATGTTATCATGAAGATCATGGATAAAATGTGAGTTGAACCATGTGAGCGATATAGCTTCACTAATCCAAGTCGAACTCACCGTGTTCTATATGAAAATCGGATGCTTGATGTATACACCAAGTAAACCATTACAATTTTCCTCAACTCTTGGGAATTCGCTAATTTTCATTCACACATAAACAATTATTGATAAGTCCAATGGGAAATAATTTGATAAATGACAACGCACATCACCATCATCATCGTTTTTTAAGCAACTATTTGGAGATGGAGGACGGAGACAATGTATTCGGCCTTCACATAATACAAATTATATATATAATATATATATCTTTGAACTATGGTAAAAAATTGAAAGTTTTAAAATGGTTTATCATGGGTTATAATGAACTTATGTATGAACTTATGTAGCAAATTGGGTTATCATTTTCGTAGACTGAGGACGAATACACAGTAGTTGCTACATGAGCGCATTGTACAGTCGTGCTTGTGGGACATGATATAATGGTATCAGAGCCGATCACCAGTAATAAAAACACGGGAGTAAGTGATATGCTCGGCAAAAATGCTACGCGTGTGGGAGTTACCTCTTGAGCTTAAGAGACAAATGTGCTACCTCTTGAACATACGGGATAAAGTGCCACGTGTTTGAGAGCCATCTTTTGAATCTACGGGGTAAATGCTACATGTATGATCATAAGGGGTTACGAATTGATACGAAATAGTTGCTACATGAGCTCATTGTGCAGTATAAGAGGTTTACAATGAACTTTTATAGTAATTTTTGGTTAACCATTGTCGTAGAGCAATGACGGATACGAAGTAGTTGCTACATGAACCCATTATACAGTCGCGTTTGCACGGTCTGGTCCCGGGACATGACAATCAAACACGACCAAAAAAAACAAATATAAAGACTGAATATCTTGCACCAAATTGCATTAAAATCTCAAACGAAAGCGAATAAAGTGTAGATATATTTTATATTAAATTGTGTCATCTGTTCATACGTACACGAGGAAAAGAGGAGAACAAGAAGAAAACGTAAAATGTTGAATAAGGATAATATAACAAACGTCTCTCTCCAGTCTTCCCAGGAAATTCTTCACTCTTTATTTCTTTTTAATTGGTGATAATATAGAATTAATGGCAACTTGAGAATTCAATGAGAGACAGGTTGCCCACTTGCCCATTTGGGCGGTTTGTCATGAAGCGGAACACGTGCTTTTTCGGTATCAATCGTGGCGTACTAGACCGTTGGTCGGATCATAGAATACGATGTTTCGGCATTGACCCACCGATGCCGACATATCTTATTAGAATTTTTTATGCATGTGCGCTAGTTTTATATTCTTTTTCTTTTCCGCACCAGTATAGAGAACTGTGGCTTAATTGGGGGAGATTAAAAAATTGAATGATGGATTCCAACAACAATAATAATTACTGTTGTGGGCCTCCAACTTCCTAATGATAACGTGGTAGGGTTTTTGACTTACTATTGAAAAGAGCTGAGTGGGGACTGGGGAGAATATATAAAACAATGCCTACGTGGTGGTTAGGGAGAGGGAACGAGCTGAGAGATAAAATTTCAAACAAATTCACTCTCGTTCAAGATCTCGGGAAATGAAAGTAATTGAAGCATTGTTAATTGAGATTTCCGGCCTTGGAAAGGACCAGATCGAAGACTTAAATCGGCTCATTCGCTGTGCAGAAGGGGCACAACTTTGACTGAATCATAGCGGATCAAATGATGAGCTTAGACATGGCTTGGTGTACACGATCTAATGAGCATTATGGTGACAACGAATTAGTTTGATGCTGCAGCAGTGAGGGTAATGGTGACAAGGAATGGTCTGACAGTTAGTCTCGATGCTGCAGTGTACCGTCCCTCACTGCAGATCCAATAGTTATAAGAAGTCACATGTATTTTTTTTCACACGGACCCACATGTGATATTATATCAAAAATACATGTGACATCCTTAAATCATGGTGTGACTAGAGACATTAGCCGCTGAGCACATGGCCTACTTGGGCCGTAAGGAATATGATGGATCAAGGCACATACATAAATAATCCTTTCGACGCTTTGCCGATGCTCCGATTTGGATGTGCGTCTTCAAGAGATGGGTTTAATGACCTATCATCGAAGCACTTTGCAGGCGAGAATTTTGGTTAAAGAAAGCAGGTCCAATTCCAAGACGTAGCAACCAGATGACAATGATAATAATAAGAGTGATTTCATTAGCTAAATGAGAGGATACGATTGCTTTTTAAATAATTTCTTTGTATACTTTTTAGTTCAGGAAAACATCTTCGTTATGTAGTTGCTTATGGTTTAGTGAGTGACTACTGATTATCTAATTTTTCAGACAAAAAAATATATTGTGGTGTTTGATTTCATTGCTTCTGATATTGCTTCTCTAAAAAACCACAGGTAAAACCGAAGCAGAAAAGCAAGTCATGATATATTTTTTGACTGTGTTAAGTTGAATGATGGCCAGCTTTATAATTAGTTGAAATTCATTAGTTGTTTTTTTTTATAATTTTAATAGTAAACACTTTAGTGCTTTTTGAATAAAAGCGATTCTTTTTTCAACTTTAACAAAAAATAACATATAAGTGTTTTGAATAAGCAAGTACACACACACATTTTTTTTTATCAAGGCCTATCGACATAGCAATTAATTCTATATTAAAAGATTAAATTCTAGCTCATATATATTTTCTTAAGATTGTTTTTTTTCATTTTAATCTCAATTCTCGATGCGAACAATGATGCTATGAGACGAAAATTAAATTCTCAACATTTAAATAATACATATCGCACCGTATTTGTTTTGTTTGATATATTAATAATATAAAACTTCAAAGTCCATTCTTCTTACAAAATATATTTGATTTTAACTTTGAAACTATGCCAGGAAAACTATTATGGTAAAAAAAAATGTTCAAAAAAATTGGGCCTTGGGATCTAGATGTTTGTTGCAATGCCTACATTGGTTTGAATGATGAGAGTGGGATTGATAAACCAATTCAACTCTTAGTCATCCAATGTTTGGTTTCAACTTTCAAGCCCAAACAAGCGCAGGTACAGTTTATTGTTTAGCCTTCATTAGTTATCACGTTTATTTCTTGCCTCCATAACCAAAAACTCCAATAAATAAATAAAAAATAGAAAGGTTGAGTAAGAATTATCTGGATTCCAATAAATTATCTCAAATTAACTAAAAACTATACACCAAAATCCATTGTCATACCGGGCCTCATGGTTGAAATGAAGGCTAATCTGGATGCACCCTATTATATTAGTAGGTGGGCAGTACCTTTGAGTTGATGGTGAGCAATGGTTGAGGTATCGCCATCGCGGCCCGATACCTCACTCACTCTCTCTCTCCCCCATATACACTCTTTTGTAACCTAACCTACTTCATAACTTTTCTTTACTTCTTGATTACTCAAGCCAAGTACACAGATCTACCCACCAGGTCAATATATAGGAAAAAGTGATCAGAGTTGCCCAAACCTAATTGAAATGGCTTCGAAACTCTTAATGATCATTGTCCTCATTCTGGATCTCGTTGCTTTTGGGTTGGCTGTTGCTGCTGAACGTCGAAGAAGCACGGTAAGTTTCTTCCCTTATTGCTCGATCTCAGAACTCTTCTTATATTGGCTACTTGTATTTTTCCTGGATCAATTCATGCATTGCATAGAAATTTGTTCCCCTAACATAAATAGTCGAGTTAGATCGATCTGCTTGTTGACCGATGAGTTTATAGCAGTAGTCCATATGGTGGAACTGTAGCCCTGATTTGGTTTTATTTCCCTACATAATTATTACTAGGTGCCTAATATTTCTAAATATTTCTCAAAATAATTTGTTACTGAATCATATTCAAATACATATATTTTACTTTTCAAAATTTAAGATATTCACGCACCATTAAAAGTGTAGATGTATATGTTGGAAATTGTGAAAAAAAAATTAATGCTCGATCGATCGAGTACTATGCTCGATCGATTTAGCGGGCCAGAAACCAATACGAAGGTTATAATTATTATGGTGTGGGTTCAATTGTCTTGGTTTACACCAACGACTAAATAGTTCAAGACTATAAGTTCACTATTAAGTCAAGTAAATCCGATTGACTACTAATACGGAATATTCAAAGCCACAAGCTATCTCTCCAGATGTCATAATAGTTCGCTAAAAGCGCCCAATTGCATACATGCATTAATTTAATTCATGTGGGGGTTGTTGGAAATTGTTAAAAAAAATAATGTTCGATCGATCGAGCACTATGCTCGATCGATCGAGCGGGCCAGAAAAAATCGTGTCTTTTTGAACAGTAGCTCGATCGATCGAGCATTGTATCTGTTTTGTGAAATGGTATGTCCATTCACGTTTCAGGTGTGATTTTGGCGATATAGTGCCTCCAAATGGTGTCCATTCGGACTTGTTTTTGGTTTATCATATATATAACATAAACCCACTCGTACAAAAAAAATGGAATTTTAGAAATTCACATTATATAGAAGATCACAATTGAGTAATTTTGTGGATCTTCATCCTTGTTGAATATTGAGCGCTTTAAACCTTTGTGGTGTAAAGGATTTGTGATTTGGAGTGCTCCTATCACAAATCATAGTCGTTGTATCTTGGGAGACAAATTGTCAAAGTAAACTGTTAGCACCGTAGTTAGGGGGTTAATAGTGTCTTAAGGACAGAGATTATAAATCTCGCCTCGACAATTCTAATACAAAGTCATTTGTTGTTTTTTGCTTGCTACTTACCTAAGATACACATCCATAAATTTTGTACAACAGTATATGATATGCACATTAATTAATCGAACACATATTACATGGAGGATATATGTCCTTAAAATGTCTCTAAACTAAAATTTTATTATGTCACTAGTACAATCTTTAAAAAATATTTACTAACATACTGGAAAAATAAAAACCAAACAGTACCTGAAGTACTTCTAAGTTCTAACTTTTCTTGAGAAAATTAGTAAATATTTTGGTGTTTACTGACAGGGAATATCGAAGCCTGATAGCGAGATCAATTATAACTACTGCGTGTATGACTCAGACATAGCAACCGGGTATGGTGTTGGTTGCGTTTTTATTCCTCATGGTCAGTCAAGTACTTTAATGGTCGCCAACCAAATGCTTTGCTGGCGGAAATCCACTAAAACCAGAGTGGTTCAAGGGCTTGTGCGTTCTTCTTTCATCATCTG